>JARWLC010000019.1:30324293-31816723 GCA_033318265.1 Phyllotis vaccarum | reverse complement strand
ATGAAAGACGTATGCTTTACTTCTTAAGAAGTGTTTTCAAAGACATTCACAGAGTGATTCTACAAAGCCTTTTTACTGACGTTGGCTTTTAAACGTGATTTCACTGGAATTTCTGTCAAATGCAAGACGCGAGATTTGCTGTAAAAGAATTGATTATACAGAATGCAAACAAACGCTTCCCTACAAGTGAATTGCCTAACCATTCAACACAGTACTAAAAACTGAATAGAATGCAGTTTTCACTCAGATGAAAGACTTATGCTTTCCTTCTTAAGAAGTGTTTTCAGACACATTCAGAGAGTAATTCTACAAAGCCTTTTTACTGAAGTTGGCTTCTAACGTGATTTCACTGGAATTTCTGTCAAAGGCAAGATGCTCGATTTGCTGTTAATGAATTGAGTATACAGAATGCAAACAAATGCTTCCCTCCAAGTGAATCGCCTAACCATTCAACACAGTACTAAAAACTGAATAGAATGCAGTTTTCACTCAGATGAAAGACGTATGCTTTACTTCTTAAGAAGTGTTTTCAAAGACATTCACAGAGTGATTCTAAAAAGCCTTTTTACTGACGTTGGCTTTTAAACGTGATTTCACTGGAATTTCTGTCAAACGCAAGACGCGGGATTTGCTGTAAAAGAATTGATTATCCAGAATGCAAACAAACGCTTCCCTATAAGTGAATTGCCTAACCATTCAACACAGTACTAAAAACTGAATACAATGCAGTTTTCACTCAGATGAAAGACTTATGCTTTCCTTCTTAAGAAGTGTTTGCAAAGACATTCACAGAGTGATTCTACAAAGCCTTTTTACTGACGTTGGCTTCTAACGTGATTTCACTGGAATTTCTGTCAAATGCAAGATGCTCGATTTGCTGTTAATGAATTGAGTATACAGAATGCAAACAAACGCTTCCCTCCAAGTGAAACGCCTAATCATTCAACACAGTACTAAAAACTGAATAGAATGCAGTTTTCACTCATATGAAAGACGTATGCTTTCCTTCTTAAGAAGTGTTTTCAAAGACATTCACAGAGTGATTCTACAAAGCCTTTTTACTGACGTTGCCTTTTAAACGTGTTTTCACTGGAATTTCTGTCAAATGCAAGACGCGAGATTTGCTGTTAAAGAATTGAGTATACAGAATGCAAACAAATGCTTCCCTACAAGTGAATCGCCTAACCATTCAACACAGTACTAAAAACTGAATAGAATGCAGTTTTCACTCAGATGAAAGACATATGCTTTCCTTCTTAAGAAGTGTTTTCAAAGACATTCACAGAGTGATTCTAGAAAGCCTTTTTACTGACGTTGGCTTTTTATACTGATTTCACTAGAATTTCTGTCAAACGCAAGACGCGAGATTTGCTGTTAATGAATTGAGTATACAGAATGCAAACAAACGCTTCCCTATAAGTGAATCGCCTAACCATTCAACACAGTACTAAAAACTGAATAGAAAGCAGTTTTCACTCATATGAAAGACATATGCTTTCCTTCTTAAGAAGTGTTTTCAAAGACATTCACAGAGTGATTCTACAAAGCCTTTTTACTGACATTGCCTTTTAAACGTGATTTCACTGGAATTTCTGTCAAACGCAGGACGTGAGATTTGCTGTTAAAGAATTGAGTATACAGAAAGCAAACAAACGCTTCCCTTCAAGTAAATTGCCTAACCATTCAACACAGTACTAAAAACAGAATAGAATGCAGTTTTCACTCAGATGAAAGACTTATGCTTTCCTTCTTAAGAAGTGTTTTCAAAGACATTCACAGAGTGATTCTACAAAGCCTTTTTACTGAAGTTGGCTTCTAACGTGATTTCACTGGAATATCTGTCAAAGGCAAGATGCTCGATTTGCTGTTAATGAATTGAGTATACAGAATGCAAACAAACGCTTCCCTCCAAGTGAATCGCCTAATCATTCAACACAGTACTAAAAACTGAATAGAATGCAGTTTTCACTCAGATGAAAGACGTATGCTTTCCTTCTTAAGAAGTGTTTTCAAAGACATTCACAGAGTGATTCTACAAAGCCTTTTTACTGACGTTGCCTTTTAAACGTGTTTTCACTGGAATTTCTGTCTAATGCAAGACGCGAGATTTGCTGTTAAAGAATTGAGTATACAGAATTCAAACAAACGCTTCCCTCCAAGTGAATCGCCTAATCATTCAACACAGTACTAAAAACTGAATAGAATGCAGTTTTCACTCAGATGAAAGACGTATGCTTTCCTTCTTAAGAAGTGTTTTCAAAGACATTCACAGAGTGATTCTACAAAGCCTTTTTACTGACGTTGGCTTTTAAACGTGATTTCACTGGAATTTCTGTCAAACGCAAGACGCGAGATTTGCTGTTAAAGAATTGAGTATACAGAACGCAAACAAACGGTTCCCTACAAGTGAATCGCCTAACCATTCAACACAGTACTAAAAACTGAATAGAAAGCAGTTTTCACTCATATGAAAGACGTATGCTTTACTTCTTAAGTAGTGTTTTCAAAGACATTCACAGAGTGATTCTACAAAGCCTTTTTACTGACATTGCCTTTTAAACGTGATTTCACTGGAATTTCTGTCAAACGCAAGACGCGAGATTTGCTGTTAAAGAATTGAGTATACAGAATGCAAACAAACGCTTCCCTACAAGTGAATTGCCTAACCATTCAACACAGTACTAAAAACTGAATAGAATGCAGTTTTCACTCAGATGAAAGACTTATGCTTTCCTTCTTAAGAAGTGTTTTCAAAGACATTCACAGAGTGATTCTACAAAGCCTTTTTACTGACATTGGCTTTTAAACGTGATTTCACTGGAATTTCTGTCAAAAGCAAGAAGCAAGATTTGCTGTTAAAGAATTGAGTATACAGAACGCAAACAAATGCTTCCCTACAAGTGAATCGCCTAACCATTCAACACAGTACTAAAAACTGAATAGAATGCAGTTTTCACTCATATGAAAGACGTATGCTTTACTTCTTAAGAAGTGTTTTCAAAGACATTCACAGAGTGATTCTACAAAGCCTTTTTACTGAAGTTGGCTTCTAACGTGATTTCACTGGAATTTCTGTCAAATGCAAGATGCTCGATTTGCTGTTAATGAATTGAGTATACAGAATGCAAACAAACGCTTCCCTCCAAGTGAAACGCCTAATCATTCAACACAGTACTAAAAACTGAATAGAATGCAGTTTTCACTCATATGAAAGATGTATGCTTTCCTTCTTAAGAAGTGTTTTCAAAGACATTCACAGAGTGATTCTACAAAGCCTTTTTACTGACGTTGCCTTTTAAACGTGATTTCACTGGAATTTCTGTCAAACGCAGGACGTGAGATTTGCTGTTAAAGAATTGAGTATACAGAACGCAAACAAATGCTTCCCTACAAGTGAATTGCCTAACCATTCAACACAGTACTAAAAACTGAATAGAATGCAGTTTTCACTCATATGAAAGACGTATGCTTTACTTCTTAAGAAGTGTTTTCAAAGACATTCACAGAGTGATTCTACAAAGCCTTTTTACTGACGTTGGCTTTTAAACGTGATTTCACTGGAATTTCTGTCAAATGCAAGACGCGAGATTTGCTGTAAAAGAATTGATTATACAGAATGCAAACAAACGCTTCCCTACAAGTGAATTGCCTAACCATTCAACACAGTACTAAAAACTGAATAGAATGCAGTTTTCACTCAGATGAAAGACTTATGCTTTCCTTCTTAAGAAGTGTTTTCAAAGACATTCAGAGAGTAATTCTACAAAGCCTTTTTACTGAAGTTGGCTTCTAACATGATTTCACTGGAATTTCTGTCAAAGGCAAGATGCTCGATTTGCTGTTAATGAATTGAGTATACAGAATGCAAACAAATGCTTCCCTCCAAGTGAATCGCCTAACCATTCAACACAGTACTAAAAACTGAATAGAATGCAGTTTTCACTCAGATGAAAGACATATGCTTTCCTTCTTAAGAAGTGTTTTCAAAGACATTCACAGAGTGATTCTACAAAGGCTTTTTACTGGCGTTGGCTTTTAAACGTGATTTCACTGGAATTTCTGTCAAATGCAAGACATGAGATTTGCTGTTAATGAATTGAGTATACAGAATGCAAACAAACGCTTCCCTCCAAGTGAATCGCCTAACCATTCAACACAGTACTAAAAACTGAATAGAATGCAGTTTTCACTCAGATGAAAGACGTATGCTTTCCTTCTTAAGAAGTGTTTTCAAAGACATTCACAGAGTGATTCTACAAAGCCTTTTTACTGACGTTGCCTTTTAAATGTGATTTCACTGGAATTTCTGTCAAACGCAAGATGCGAGATTTGCTGTTAAAGAATTGAGTATACAGAATGCAAACAAATGCTTCCCTATATGTGAATCGCCTAACCATTCAACACAGTACTAAAAACTGAATAGAAAGCAGTTTTCACTCATATGAAAGACGTATGCTTTCCTTCTTAAGAAGTGTTTTCAAAGACATTCACAGAGTGATTCTACAAAGCCTTTTTACTGACGTTGGCTTTTAAACGTGATTTCACTGGAATTTCTGTCAAACGCAAGACGAGAGATTTGCTGTTAATGAATTGAGTATACAGAATGCAAACAAACGCTTCCCTACAAGTGAATCGCCTAACCATTCAACACAGTACTAAAAACTGAATAGAATGCAGTTTTCACTCAGATGAAAGACATATGCTTTCCTTCTTAAGAAGTGTTTTCAAAGACATTCACAGAGTGATTCTACAAAGCCTTTTTACTGACGTTGGCTTTTAAACGAGATTTCACTGGAATTTCTGTCAAACGCAAGACGCGAGATTTGCTGTAAAAGAATTGAGTATACAGAATGCAAACAAACGCTTCCCTACAAGTGAATTGCCTAACCATTCAACACAGTACTAAAAACTGAATAGAATGCAGTTTTCACTCATATGAAAGACGTATGCTTTACTTCTTAAGTAGTGTTTTCAAAGACATTCACAGTGTGATTCTACAAAGCCTTTTTACTGACGTTGGCTTTTAAACGTGATTTCACTGGAATTTCTGTCAAACGCAAGACGCGAGATTTGCTGTTAAAGAATTGAGTATACAGAATGCAAACAAACGCTTCCCTACAAGTGAATTGCCTAACCATTCAACACAGTACTAAAAACTGAATAGAATGCAGTTTTTACTCAGATGAAAGACTTATGCTTTCCTTCTTAAGAAGTGTTTTCAAAGACATTCACAGAGTGATTCTACAAAGCCTTTTTACTGACATTGGCTTTTAAACGTGATTTCACTGGAATTTCTGTCAAAAGCAAGAAGCAAGATTTGCTGTTAAAGAATTGAGTATACAGAACGCAAACAAATGCTTCCCTACAAGTGAATCGCCTAACCATTCAACACAGTACTAAAAACTGAATAGAATGCAGTTTTCACTCATATGAAAGACGTATGCTTTACTTCTTAAGAAGTGTTTTCAAAGACATTCACAGAGTGATTCTACAAAGCCTTTTTACTGAAGTTGGCTTCTAACGTGATTTCACTGGAATTTCTGTCAAATGCAAGATGCTCGATTTGCTGTTAATGAATTGAGTATACAGAATGCAAACAAACGCTTCCCTCCAAGTGAAACGCCTAATCATTCAACACAGTACTAAAAACTGAATAGAATGCAGTTTTCACTCATATGAAAGACGTATGCTTTCCTTCTTAAGAAGTGTTTTCAAAGACATTCACAGAGTGATTCTACAAAGCCTTTTTACTGACGTTGCCTTATAAACGTGATTTCACTGGAATTTCTGTCAAACGCAGGACGTGAGATTTGCTGTTAAAGAATTGAGTATACAGAACGCAAACAAATGCTTCCCTACAAGTGAATCGCCTAACCATTCAACACAGTACTAAAAACTGAATAGAATGCAGTTTTCACTCATATGAAAGACGTATGCTTTACTTCTTAAGAAGTGTTTTCAAAGACATTCACAGAGTGATTCTACAAAGCCTTTTTACTGACGTTGGCTTTTAAACGTGATTTCACTGGAATTTCTGTCAAATGCAAGACGCGAGATTTGCTGTAAAAGAATTGATTATACAGAATGCAAACAAACGCTTCCCTACAAGTGAATTGCCTAACCATTCAACACAGTACTAAAAACTGAATAGAATGCAGTTTTCACTCAGATGAAAGACTTATGCTTTCCTTCTTAAGAAGTGTTTTCAAACACATTCAGAGAGTAATTCTACAAAGCCTTTTTACTGAAGTTGGCTTCTAACGTGATTTCACTGGAATTTCTGTCAAAGGCAAGATGCTCGATTTGCTGTTAATGAATTGAGTATACAGAATGCAAACAAATGCTTCCCTCCAAGTGAATCGCCTAACCATTCAACACAGTACTAAAAACTGAATAGAATGCAGTTTTCACTCAGATGAAAGACGTATGCTTTACTTCTTAAGAAGTGTTTTCAAAGACATTCACAGAGTGATTCTAAAAAGCCTTTTTACTGACGTTGGCTTTTAAACGTGATTTCACTGGAATTTCTGTCAAACGCAAGACGCGGGATTTGCTGTAAAAGAATTGATTATCCAGAATGCAAACAAACGCTTCCCTATAAGTGAATTGCCTAACCATTCAACACAGTACTAAAAACTGAATACAATGCAGTTTTCACTCAGATGAAAGACTTATGCTTTCCTTCTTAAGAAGTGTTTGCAAAGACATTCACAGAGTGATTCTACAAAGCCTTTTTACTGACGTTGGCTTCTAACGTGATTTCACTGGAATTTCTGTCAAATGCAAGATGCTCGATTTGCTGTTAATGAATTGAGTATACAGAATGCAAACAAACGCTTCCCTCCAAGTGAAACGCCTAATCATTCAACACAGTACTAAAAACTGAATAGAATGCAGTTTTCACTCATATGAAAGACGTATGCTTTCCTTCTTAAGAAGTGTTTTCAAAGACATTCACAGAGTGATTCTACAAAGCCTTTTTACTGACGTTGCCTTTTAAACGTGTTTTCACTGGAATTTCTGTCAAATGCAAGACGCGAGATTTGCTGTTAAAGAATTGAGTATACAGAATGCAAACAAATGCTTCCCTACAAGTGAATCGCCTAACCATTCAACACAGTACTAAAAACTGAATAGAATGCAGTTTTCACTCAGATGAAAGACATATGCTTTCCTTCTTAAGAAGTGTTTTCAAAGACATTCACAGAGTGATTCTAGAAAGCCTTTTTACTGACGTTGGCTTTTTATACTGATTTCACTAGAATTTCTGTCAAACGCAAGACGCGAGATTTGCTGTTAATGAATTGAGTATACAGAATGCAAACAAACGCTTCCCTATAAGTGAATCGCCTAACCATTCAACACAGTACTAAAAACTGAATAGAAAGCAGTTTTCACTCATATGAAAGACATATGCTTTCCTTCTTAAGAAGTGTTTTCAAAGACATTCACAGAGTGATTCTACAAAGCCTTTTTACTGACATTGCCTTTTAAACGTGATTTCACTGGAATTTCTGTCAAACGCAGGACGTGAGATTTGCTGTTAAAGAATTGAGTATACAGAAAGCAAACAAACGCTTCCCTTCAAGTAAATTGCCTAACCATTCAACACAGTACTAAAAACAGAATAGAATGCAGTTTTCACTCAGATGAAAGACTTATGCTTTCCTTCTTAAGAAGTGTTTTCAAAGACATTCACAGAGTGATTCTACAAAGCCTTTTTACTGAAGTTGGCTTCTAACGTGATTTCACTGGATATCTGTCAAAGGCAAGATGCTCGATTTGCTGTTAATGAATTGAGTATACAGAATGCAAACAAACGCTTCCCTCCAAGTGAATCGCCTAATCATTCAACACAGTACTAAAAACTGAATAGAATGCAGTTTTCACTCAGATGAAAGACGTATGCTTTCCTTCTTAAGAAGTGTTTTCAAAGACATTCACAGAGTGATTCTACAAAGCCTTTTTACTGACGTTGCCTTTTAAACGTGTTTTCACTGGAATTTCTGTCTAATGCAAGACGCGAGATTTGCTGTTAAAGAATTGAGTATACAGAATTCAAACAAACGCTTCCCTCCAAGTGAATCGCCTAATCATTCAACACAGTACTAAAAACTGAATAGAATGCAGTTTTCACTCAGATGAAAGACGTATGCTTTCCTTCTTAAGAAGTGTTTTCAAAGACATTCACAGAGTGATTCTACAAAGCCTTTTTACTGACGTTGGCTTTTAAACGTGATTTCACTGGAATTTCTGTCAAACGCAAGACGCGAGATTTGCTGTTAAAGAATTGAGTATACAGAACGCAAACAAACGGTTCCCTACAAGTGAATCGCCTAACCATTCAACACAGTACTAAAAACTGAATAGAATGCAGTTTTCACTCATATGAAAGACGTATGCTTTACTTCTTAAGTAGTGTTTTCAAAGACATTCACAGAGTGATTCTACAAAGCCTTTTTACTGACATTGCCTTTTAAACGTGATTTCACTGGAATTTCTGTCAAACGCAAGACGCGAGATTTGCTGTTAAAGAATTGAGTATACAGAATGCAAACAAACGCTTCCCTACAAGTGAATTGCCTAACCATTCAACACAGTACTAAAAACTGAATAGAATGCAGTTTTCACTCAGATGAAAGACTTATGCTTTCCTTCTTAAGAAGTGTTTTCAAAGACATTCACAGAGTGATTCTACAAAGCCTTTTTACTGACATTGGCTTTTAAACGTGATTTCACTGGAATTTCTGTCAAAAGCAAGAAGCAAGATTTGCTGTTAAAGAATTGAGTATACAGAACGCAAACAAATGCTTCCCTACAAGTGAATCGCCTAACCATTCAACACAGTACTAAAAACTGAATAGAATGCAGTTTTCACTCATATGAAAGACGTATGCTTTACTTCTTAAGAAGTGTTTTCAAAGACATTCACAGAGTGATTCTACAAAGCCTTTTTACTGAAGTTGGCTTCTAACGTGATTTCACTGGAATTTCTGTCAAATGCAAGATGCTCGATTTGCTGTTAATGAATTGAGTATACAGAATGCAAACAAACGCTTCCCTCCAAGTGAAACGCCTAATCATTCAACACAGTACTAAAAACTGAATAGAATGCAGTTTTCACTCATATGAAAGATGTATGCTTTCCTTCTTAAGAAGTGTTTTCAAAGACATTCACAGAGTGATTCTACAAAGCCTTTTTACTGACGTTGCCTTTTAAACGTGATTTCACTGGAATTTCTGTCAAACGCAGGACGTGAGATTTGCTGTTAAAGAATTGAGTATACAGAACGCAAACAAATGCTTCCCTACAAGTGAATTGCCTAACCATTCAACACAGTACTAAAAACTGAATAGAATGCAGTTTTCACTCATATGAAAGACGTATGCTTTACTTCTTAAGAAGTGTTTTCAAAGACATTCACAGAGTGATTCTACAAAGCCTTTTTACTGACGTTGGCTTTTAAACGTGATTTCACTGGAATTTCTGTCAAATGCAAGACGCGAGATTTGCTGTAAAACAATTTATTATACAGAATGCAAACAAACGCTTCCCTACAAGTGAATTGCCTAACCATTCAACACAGTACTAAAAACTGAATAGAATGCAGTTTTCACTCAGATGAAAGACTTATGCTTTCCTTCTTAAGAAGTGTTTTCAAAGACATTCAGAGAGTAATTCTACAAAGCCTTTTTACTGAAGTTGGCTTCTAACATGATTTCACTGGAATTTCTGTCAAAGGCAAGATGCTCGATTTGCTGTTAATGAATTGAGTATACAGAATGCAAACAAATGCTTCCCTCCAAGTGAATCGCCTAACCATTCAACACAGTACTAAAAACTGAATAGAATGCAGTTTTCACTCAGATGAAAGACATATGCTTTCCTTCTTAAGAAGTGTTTTCAAAGACATTCACAGAGTGATTCTACAAAGGCTTTTTACTGGCGTTGGCTTTTAAACGTGATTTCACTGGAATTTCTGTCAAATGCAAGACATGAGATTTGCTGTTAATGAATTGAGTATACAGAATGCAAACAAACGCTTCCCTCCAAGTGAATCGCCTAACCATTCAACACAGTACTAAAAACTGAATAGAATGCAGTTTTCACTCAGATGAAAGACGTATGCTTTCCTTCTTAAGAAGTGTTTTCAAAGACATTCACAGAGTGATTCTACAAAGCCTTTTTACTGACGTTGCCTTTTAAATGTGATTTCACTGGAATTTCTGTCAAACGCAAGATGCGAGATTTGCTGTTAAAGAATTGAGTATACAGAATGCAAACAAATGCTTCCCTATATGTGAATCGCCTAACCATTCAACACAGTACTAAAAACTGAATAGAAAGCAGTTTTCACTCATATGAAAGACGTATGCTTTCCTTCTTAAGAAGTGTTTTCAAAGACATTCACAGAGTGATTCTACAAAGCCTTTTTACTGACGTTGGCTTTTAAACGTGATTTCACTGGAATTTCTGTCAAACGCAAGACGAGAGATTTGCTGTTAATGAATTGAGTATACAGAATGCAAACAAACGCTTCCCTACAAGTGAATCGCCTAACCATTCAACACAGTACTAAAAACTGAATAGAATGCAGTTTTCACTCAGATGAAAGACATATGCTTTCCTTCTTAAGAAGTGTTTTCAAAGACATTCACAGAGTGATTCTACAAAGCCTTTTTACTGACGTTGGCTTTTAAACGAGATTTCACTGGAATTTCTGTCAAATGCAAGACGCGAGATTTGCTGTTAAAGAATTGAGTATACAGAATGCAAACAAATGCTTCCCTATAAGTGAATCGCCTAACCATTCAACACAGTACTAAAAACTGAATAGAATGCAGTTTTCACTCATATGAAAGACATATGCTTTCCTTCTTAAGAAGTGTTTTCAAAGACATTCACAGAGTGATTCTACAAAGCCTTTTTACTGACGTTGGCTTTTAAACGAGATTTCACTGGAATTTCTGTCAAATGCAAGACGCGAGATTTGCTGTTAAAGAATTGAGTATACAGAATGCAAACAAATGCTTCCCTATAAGTGAATCGCCTAACCATTCAACACAGTACTAAAAACTGAATAGAAAGCAGTTTTCACTCATATGAAAGACGTATGCTTTCCTTCTTAAGAAGTGTTTTCAAAGACATTCACAGAGTGATTCTACAAAGCCTTTTTACTGACGTTGGCTTTTAAACGTGATTTCACTGGAATTTCTGTCAAACGCAAGACGCGAGATTTGCTGTTAAAGAATTGAGTATACAGAACGCAAACAAACGCTTCCCTACAAGTGAATCGCCTAACCATTCAACACAGTACTAAAAACTGAATAGAATGCAGTTTTCACTCAGATGAAAGACGTATGCTTTCCTTCTTAAGAAGTGTTTTCAAAGACATTCACAGAGTGATTCTAGAAAGCCTTTTTACTGACGTTGGCTTTTTATACTGATTTCACTAGAATTTCTGTCAAACGCAAGACGCGAGATTTGCTGTTAATGAATTGAGTATACAGAATGCAAACAAACGCTTCCCTATAAGTGAATCGCCTAACCATTCAACACAGTACTAAAAACTGAATAGAAAGCAGTTTTCACTCATATGAAAGACATATGCTTTCCTTCTTAAGAAGTGTTTTCAAAGACATTCACAGAGTGATTCTACAAAGCCTTTTTACTGACATTGCCTTTTAAACGTGATTTCACTGGAATTTCTGTCAAACGCAGGACGTGAGATTTGCTGTTAAAGAATTGAGTATACAGAAAGCAAACAAACGCTTCCCTTCAAGTAAATTGCCTAACCATTCAACACAGTACTAAAAACAGAATAGAATGCAGTTTTCACTCAGATGAAAGACTTATGCTTTCCTTCTTAAGAAGTGTTTTCAAAGACATTCACAGAGTGATTCTACAAAGCCTTTTTACTGAAGTTGGCTTCTAACGTGATTTCACTGGATATCTGTCAAAGGCAAGATGCTCGATTTGCTGTTAATGAATTGAGTATACAGAATGCAAACAAACGCTTCCCTCCAAGTGAATCGCCTAATCATTCAACACAGTACTAAAAACTGAATAGAATGCAGTTTTCACTCAGATGAAAGACGTATGCTTTCCTTCTTAAGAAGTGTTTTCAAAGACATTCACAGAGTGATTCTACAAAGCCTTTTTACTGACGTTGCCTTTTAAACGTGTTTTCACTGGAATTTCTGTCTAATGCAAGACGCGAGATTTGCTGTTAAAGAATTGAGTATACAGAATTCAAACAAACGCTTCCCTCCAAGTGAATCGCCTAATCATTCAACACAGTACTAAAAACTGAATAGAATGCAGTTTTCACTCAGATGAAAGACGTATGCTTTCCTTCTTAAGAAGTGTTTTCAAAGACATTCACAGAGTGATTCTACAAAGCCTTTTTACTGACGTTGGCTTTTAAACGTGATTTCACTGGAATTTCTGTCAAACGCAAGACGCGAGATTTGCTGTTAAAGAATTGAGTATACAGAACGCAAACAAACGGTTCCCTACAAGTGAATCGCCTAACCATTCAACACAGTACTAAAAACTGAATAGAATGCAGTTTTCACTCATATGAAAGACGTATGCTTTACTTCTTAAGTAGTGTTTTCAAAGACATTCACAGAGTGATTCTACAAAGCCTTTTTACTGACATTGCCTTTTAAACGTGATTTCACTGGAATTTCTGTCAAACGCAAGACGCGAGATTTGCTGTTAAAGAATTGAGTATACAGAATGCAAACAAACGCTTCCCTACAAGTGAATTGCCTAACCATTCAACACAGTACTAAAAACTGAATAGAATGCAGTTTTCACTCAGATGAAAGACTTATGCTTTCCTTCTTAAGAAGTGTTTTCAAAGACATTCACAGAGTGATTCTACAAAGCCTTTTTACTGACATTGGCTTTTAAACGTGATTTCACTGGAATTTCTGTCAAAAGCAAGAAGCAAGATTTGCTGTTAAAGAATTGAGTATACAGAACGCAAACAAATGCTTCCCTACAAGTGAATCGCCTAACCATTCAACACAGTACTAAAAACTGAATAGAATGCAGTTTTCACTCATATGAAAGACGTATGCTTTACTTCTTAAGAAGTGTTTTCAAAGACATTCACAGAGTGATTCTACAAAGCCTTTTTACTGAAGTTGGCTTCTAACGTGATTTCACTGGAATTTCTGTCAAATGCAAGATGCTCGATTTGCTGTTAATGAATTGAGTATACAGAATGCAAACAAACGCTTCCCTCCAAGTGAAACGCCTAATCATTCAACACAGTACTAAAAACTGAATAGAATGCAGTTTTCACTCATATGAAAGATGTATGCTTTCCTTCTTAAGAAGTGTTTTCAAAGACATTCACAGAGTGATTCTACAAAGCCTTTTTACTGACGTTGCCTTTTAAACGTGATTTCACTGGAATTTCTGTCAAACGCAGGACGTGAGATTTGCTGTTAAAGAATTGAGTATACAGAACGCAAACAAATGCTTCCCTACAAGTGAATTGCCTAACCATTCAACACAGTACTAAAAACTGAATAGAATGCAGTTTTCACTCATATGAAAGACGTATGCTTTACTTCTTAAGAAGTGTTTTCAAAGACATTCACAGAGTGATTCTACAAAGCCTTTTTACTGACGTTGGCTTTTAAACGTGATTTCACTGGAATTTCTGTCAAATGCAAGACGCGAGATTTGCTGTAAAACAATTTATTATACAGAATGCAAACAAACGCTTCCCTACAAGTGAATTGCCTAACCATTCAACACAGTACTAAAAACTGAATAGAATGCAGTTTTCACTCAGATGAAAGACTTATGCTTTCCTTCTTAAGAAGTGTTTTCAAAGACATTCAGAGAGTAATTCTACAAAGCCTTTTTACTGAAGTTGGCTTCTAACATGATTTCACTGGAATTTCTGTCAAAGGCAAGATGCTCGATTTGCTGTTAATGAATTGAGTATACAGAATGCAAACAAATGCTTCCCTCCAAGTGAATCGCCTAACCATTCAACACAGTACTAAAAACTGAATAGAATGCAGTTTTCACTCAGATGAAAGACATATGCTTTCCTTCTTAAGAAGTGTTTTCAAAGACATTCACAGAGTGATTCTACAAAGGCTTTTTACTGGCGTTGGCTTTTAAACGTGATTTCACTGGAATTTCTGTCAAATGCAAGACATGAGATTTGCTGTTAATGAATTGAGTATACAGAATGCAAACAAACGCTTCCCTCCAAGTGAATCGCCTAACCATTCAACACAGTACTAAAAACTGAATAGAATGCAGTTTTCACTCAGATGAAAGACGTATGCTTTCCTTCTTAAGAAGTGTTTTCAAAGACATTCACAGAGTGATTCTACAAAGCCTTTTTACTGACGTTGCCTTTTAAATGTGATTTCACTGGAATTTCTGTCAAACGCAAGATGCGAGATTTGCTGTTAAAGAATTGAGTATACAGAATGCAAACAAATGCTTCCCTATATGTGAATCGCCTAACCATTCAACACAGTACTAAAAACTGAATAGAAAGCAGTTTTCACTCATATGAAAGACGTATGCTTTCCTTCTTAAGAAGTGTTTTCAAAGACATTCACAGAGTGATTCTACAAAGCCTTTTTACTGACGTTGGCTTTTAAACGTGATTTCACTGGAATTTCTGTCAAACGCAAGACGAGAGATTTGCTGTTAATGAATTGAGTATACAGAATGCAAACAAACGCTTCCCTACAAGTGAATCGCCTAACCATTCAACACAGTACTAAAAACTGAATAGAATGCAGTTTTCACTCAGATGAAAGACATATGCTTTCCTTCTTAAGAAGTGTTTTCAAAGACATTCACAGAGTGATTCTACAAAGCCTTTTTACTGACGTTGGCTTTTAAACGAGATTTCACTGGAATTTCTGTCAAATGCAAGACGCGAGATTTGCTGTTAAAGAATTGAGTATACAGAATGCAAACAAATGCTTCCCTATAAGTGAATCGCCTAACCATTCAACACAGTACTAAAAACTGAATAGAAAGCAGTTTTCACTCATATGAAAGACGTATGCTTTCCTTCTTAAGAAGTGTTTTCAAAGACATTCACAGAGTGATTCTACAAAGCCTTTTTACTGACGTTGGCTTTTAAACGTGATTTCACTGGAATTTCTGTCAAACGCAAGACGCGAGATTTGCTGTTAAAGAATTGAGTATACAGAACGCAAACAAACGCTTCCCTACAAGTGAATCGCCTAACCATTCAACACAGTACTAAAAACTGAATAGAATGCAGTTTTCACTCAGATGAAAGACGTATGCTTTCCTTCTTAAGAAGTGTTTTCAAAGACATTCACAGAGTGATTCTACAAAGCCTTTTTACTGACGTTGGCTTTTAAACGTGATTTCACTGGAATTTCTGTCAAACGCAAGACGCGAGATTTGCTGTAAAAGAATTGAGTATACAGAATGGAAACAAACGCTTCCCTACAAGTGAATTGCCTAACCATTCAACACAGTACTAAAAACTGAATAGAATGCAGTTTTCACTCAGATGAAAGACTTATGCTTTCCTTCTTAAGAAGTGTTTTCAAAGACATTCACAGAGTGATTCTACAAAGCCTTTTTACTGACGTTGGCTTTTAAACGTGATTTCACTGGAATTTCTGTCAAAAGCAAGAAGCAAGATTTGCTGTTAAAGAATTGAGTATACAGAACGCAAACAAATGCTTCCCTACAAGTGAATCGCCTAACCATTCAACACAGTACTAAAAACTGAATAGAATGCAGTTTTCACTCATATGAAAGACGTATGCTTTACTTCTTAAGAAGTGTTTTCAAAGACATTCACAGAGTGATTCTACAAAGCCTTTTTACTGACGTTGGCTTTTAAACGTGATTTCACTGGAATTTCTGTCAAAAGCAAGACGCGAGATTTGCTGTAAAAGAATGGATTATACAGAATGCAAACAAACGCTTCCCTACAAGTGAATTGCCTAACCATTCAACACAGTACTAAAAACTGAATAGAATGCAGTTTTCACTCAGATGAAAGACTTATGCTTTCCTTCTTAAGAAGTGTTTTCAAAGACATTCAGAGAGTAATTCTACAAAGCCTTTTTACTGAAGTTGTCTTCTAACGTGATTTCACTGGAATTTCTGTCAAAGGCAAGATGCTCGATTTGCTGTTAATGAATTGAGTATACAGAATGCAAACAAATGCTTCCCTCCAAGTGAATCGCCTAACCATTCAACACAGTACTAAAAACTGAATAGAATGCAGTTTTCACTCAGATGAAAGACATATGCTTTCCTTCTTAAGAAGTGTTTTCAAAGACATTCACAGAGTGATTCTACAAAGGCTTTTTACTGGCGTTGGCTTTTAAACGTGATTTCACTGGAATTTCTGTCAAATGCAAGACATGAGATTTGCTGTTAATGAATTGAGTATACAGAATGCAAACAAACGCTTCCCTCCAAGTGAATCGCCTAACCATTCAACACAGTACTAAAAACTGAATAGAATGCAGTTTCCACTCAGATGAAAGACGTATGCTTTCCTTCTTAAGAAGTGTTTTCAAAGACATTCACAGAGTGATTCTACAAAGCCTTTTTACTGACGTTGCCTTTTAAACGTGATTTCACTGGAATTTCTGTCAAAGGCAAGATGCTCGATTTGCTGTTAATGAATTGAGTATACAGAATGCAAACAAATGCTTCCCTCCAAGTGAATCGCCTAACCATTCAACACAGTACTAAAAACTGAATAGAAAGCAGTTTTCACTCAGATGAAAGACGTATGCTTTCCTTCTTAAGAAGTGTTTTCAAAGACATTCACAGAGTGATTCTACAAAGCCTTTTTACTGACGTTGGCTTTTAAACGTGATTTCACTGGAATTTCTGTCAAACGCAAGACGCGAGATTTGCTGTAAAAGAATTGAGTATACAGAATGCAAACAAATGCTTCCCTACAAGTGAATTGCCTAACCATTCAACACAGTACTAAAAACTGAATAGAATGCAGTTTTCACTCAGATGAAAGACATATGCTTTCCTTCTTAAGAAGTGTTTTCAAAGACATTCACAGAGTGATTCTACAAAGCCTTTTTACTGACGTTGGCTTTTAAACGAGATTTCACTGGAATTTCTGTCAAACGCAAGACGCGAGATTTGCTGTTAAAGAATTGAGTATACAGAATGCAAACAAATGCTTCCCTATAAGTGAATCGCCTAACCATTCAACACAGTACTAAAAACTGAATAGAAAGCAGTTTTCACTCATATGAAAGACGTATGCTTTCCTTCTTAAGAAGTGTTTTCAAAGACATTCACAGAGTGATTCTACAAAGCCTTTTTACTGACGTTGGCTTTTAAACGTGATTTCACTGGAATTTCTGTCAAACGCAAGACGCGAGATTTGCTGTTAAAGAATTGAGTATACAGAACGCAAACAAACGCTTCCCTACAAGTGAATCGCCTAACCATTCAACACAGTACTAAAAACTGAATAGAATGCAGTTTTCACTCAGATGAAAGACGTATGCTTTCCTTCTTAAGAAGTGTTTTCAAAGACATTCACAGAGTGATTCTACAAAGCCTTTTTACTGACGTTGGCTTTTAAACGTGATTTCACTGGAATTTCTGTCAAACGCAAGACGCGAGATTTGCTGTAAAAGAATTGAGTATACAGAATGCAAACAAACGCTTCCCTACAAGTGAATTGCCTAACCATTCAACACAGTACTAAAAACTGAATAGAATGCAGTTTTCACTCAGATGAAAGACTTATGCTTTCCTTCTTAAGAAGTGTTTTCAAAGACATTCACAGAGTGATTCTACAAAGCCTTTTTACTGACGTTGGCTTTTAAACGTGATTTCACTGGAATTTCTGTCAAAAGCAAGAAGCAAGATTTGCTGTTAAAGAATTGAGTATACAGAACGCAAACAAATGCTTCCCTACAAGTGAATCCCCTAACCATTCAACACAGTACTAAAAACTGAATAGAATGCAGTTTTCACTCATATGAAAGACGTATGCTTTACTTCTTAAGAAGTGTTTTCAAAGACATTCACAGAGTGATTCTACAAAGCCTTTTTACTGACGTTGGCTTTTAAACGTGATTTCACTGGAATTTCTGTCAAAAGCAAGACGCGAGATTTGCTGTAAAAGAATGGATTATACAGAATGCAAACAAACGCTTCCCTACAAGTGAATTGCCTAACCATTCAACACAGTACTAAAAACTGAATAGAATGCAGTTTTCACTCAGATGAAAGACTTATGCTTTCCTTCTTAAGAAGTGTTTTCAAAGACATTCAGAGAGTAATTCTACAAAGCCTTTTTACTGAAGTTGTCTTCTAACGTGATTTCACTGGAATTTCTGTCAAAGGCAAGATGCTCGATTTGCTGTTAATGAATTGAGTATACAGAATGCAAACAAATGCTTCCCTCCAAGTGAATCGCCTAACCATTCAACACAGTACTAAAAACTGAATAGAATGCAGTTTTCACTCAGATGAAAGACATATGCTTTCCTTCTTAAGAAGTGTTTTCAAAGACATTCACAGAGTGATTCTACAAAGGCTTTTTACTGGCGTTGGCTTTTAAACGTGATTTCACTGGAATTTCTGTCAAACGCAAGACGCGAGATTTGCTGTAAAAGAATTGAGTATACAGAATGCAAACAAATGCTTCCCTACAAGTGAATTGCCTAACCATTCAACACAGTACTAAAAACTGAATAGAATGCAGTTTTCACTCAGATGAAAGACTTATGCTTTCCTTCTTAAGAAGTGTTTTCAAAGACATTCAGAGAGTAATTCTACAAAGCCTTTTTACTGAAGTTGGCTTCTAACGTGATTTCACTGGAATTTCTGTCAAAGGCAAGATGCTCGATTTGCTGTTAATGAATTGAGTATACAGAATGCAAACAAATGCTTCCCTCCAAGTGAATCGCCTAACCATTCAACACAGTACTAAAAACTGAATAGAATGCAGTTTTCACTCAGATGAAAGACATATGCTTTCCTTCTTAAGAAGTGTTTTCAAAGACATTCACAGAGTGATTCTACAAAGGCTTTTTACTGGCGTTGGCTTTTAAACATGATTTCACTGGAATTTCTGTCAAATGCAAGACATGAGATTTGCTGTTAATGAATTGAGTATACAGAATGCAAACAAACGCTTCCCTCCAAGTGAATCGCCTAACCATTCAACACAGTACTAAAAACTGAATAGAATGCAGTTTCCACTCAGATGAAAGACGTATGCTTTCCTTCTTAAGAAGTGTTTTCAAAGACATTCACAGAGTGATTCTACAAAGCCTTTTTACTGACGTTGCCTTTTAAACGTGATTTCACTGGAATTTCTGTCAAACGCAAGATGCGAGATTTGCTGTTAAAGAATTGAGTATACAGAATGCAAACAAATGCTTCCCTATATGTGAATCGCCTAACCATTCAACACAGTACTAAAAACTGAATAGAAAGCAGTTTTCACTCATATGAAAGACGTATGCTTTCCTTCTTAAGAAGTGTTTTCAAAGACATTCACAGAGTGATTCTACAAAGCCTTTTTACTGACGTTGGCTTTTAAACGTGATTTCACTGGAATTTCTGTCAAACGCAAGACGAGAGATTTGCTGTTAAAGAATTGAGTATACAGAATGCAAACAAACGCTTCCCTACAAGTGAATCGCCTAACCCTTCAACACAGTACTAAAAACTGAATAGAATGCAGTTTTCACTCAGATGAAAGACATATGCTTTCCTTCTTAAGAAGTGTTTTCAAAGACATTCACAGAGTGATTCTACAAAGCCTTTTTACTGACGTTGGCTTTTAAACGAGATTTCACTGGAATTTCTGTCAAACGCAAGACGCGAGATTTGCTGTTAAAGAATTGAGTATACAGAATGCAAACAAATGCTTCCCTATAAGTGAATCGCCTAACCATTCAACACAGTACTAAAAACTGAATAGAAAGCAGTTTTCACTCATATGAAAGACGTATGCTTTCCTTCTTAAGAAGTGTTTTCAAAGACATTCACAGAGTGATTCTACAAAGCCTTTTTACTGACGTTGGCTTTTAAACGTGATTTCACTGGAATTTCTGTCAAACGCAAGACGCGAGATTTGCTGTTAAAGAATTGAGTATACAGAACGCAAACAAACGCTTCCCTACAAGTGAATCGCCTAACCATTCAACACAGTACTAAAAACTGAATAGAATGCAGTTTTCACTCATATGAAAGACGTTTGCTTTCCTTCTTAAGAAGTGTTTTCAAAGACATTCACAGAGTGATTCTACAAAGCCTTTTTACTGACGTTGGCTTTTAAACGTGATTTCACTGGAATTTCTGTCAAACGCAAGACGCGAGATTTGCTGTAAAAGAATTGAGTATACAGAATGCAAACAAATGCTTCCCTACAAGTGAATTGCCTAACCATTCAACACAGTACTAAAAACTGAATAGAATGCAGTTTTCACTCAGATGAAAGACTTATGCTTTCCTTCTTAAGAAGTGTTTTTAAAAACATTCACATAGTGATTATACAAAGCCTTTTTACTGAAGTTGGCTTCTAACGTGATTTCACTGGAATTACTGTCAAACGCAAGATACTCGATTTGCTGTTAATGAATTGAGTATACAGAATGCAAACAAACGCTTCCCTCCAAGTGAATCGCCTAATCATTCAACACAGTACTAAAAACTGAATAGAATGCAGTTTTCACTCAGATGAAAGACGTATGCTTTCCTTCTTAAGAAGTGTTTTCAAAGACATTCACAGAGTGATTCTACAATGCCTTTTTACTGACGTTGGCTTTTTAAAGTGATTTCACTAGAATTTCTGTCAAACGCAAGACACGAGATTTGCTGTTAAAGAATTGAGTATACAGAATGCAAACAAACGCTTCCCTCCAAGTGAATCGCCTAACCATTCAACACAGTACTAAAAACTGAATAGAATGCAGTTTTCACTCAGATGAAAGACGTATGCTTTCCTTCTTAAGAAGTGTTTTCAAAGACATTCACAGAGTGATTCTACAAGGCTTTTTATTGGCGTTGGCTTTTAAACGTGATTTCACTGGAATTTCTGTCAAAAGCAAGACGCGAGATTTGCTGTTAATGAATTGAGTATACAGAATGCAAACAAACGCTTCCCTCCAAGTGAATCGCCTAACCATTCAACACAGTACTAAAAACTGAATAGAATGCAGTTTTCACTCAGATGAAAGACATATGCTTTCCTTCTTAAGAAGTGTTTTCAAAGACATTCACAGAGTGATTCTACAAAGCCTTTTTACTGACGTTGCCTTTTAAACGAGATTTCACTGGAATTTCTGTCAAACGCTAGACGCGAGATTTGCTATTAAAGAATTGAGTATACAGAATGCAAACACATGCTTCCCTATAAGTGAATGGCCTAACCATTCAACACAGTACTAAAAACTGAATAGAAAGCAGTTTTCACTCATATGAAAGACGTATGCTTTCCTTCTTAAGAAGTGTTTTCAAAGACATTCACAGAGTGATTCTACAAAGCCTTTTTACTGACGTTGGCTTTTAAACGTGATTTCACTGGAATTTCTGTCAAAAGCAAGAAGCAAGATTTGCTGTTAAAGAATTGAGTATACAGAACGCAAACAAATGCTTCCCTCCAAGTGAATCGCCTAACCATTCAACACAGTACTAAAAACTGAATAGAATGCAGTTTTCACTCATATGAAAGACGTATGCTTTACTTCTTAAGAAGTGTTTTCAAAGACATTCACAGAGTGATTCTACAAAGCCTTTTTACTGACGTTGGCTTTTAAACGTGATTTCACTGGAATTTCTGTCAAACGCAAGACGCGAGATTTGCTGTAAAAGAATTGATTATACAGAATGCAAACAAACGCTTCCCTACAAGTGAATTGCCTAACCATTCAACACAGTACTAAAAACTGAATAGAATGCAGTTTTCACTCAGATGAAAGACTTATGCTTTCCTTCTTAAGAAGTGTTTTCAAAGACATTCAGAGAGTAATTCTACAAAGCCTTTTTACTGAAGTTGGCTTCTAACGTGATTTCACTGGAATTTCTGTCAAAGGCAAGATGCTCGATTTGCTGTTAATGAATTGAGTATACAGAATGCAAACAAATGCTTCCCTCCAAGTGAATCGCCTAACCATTCAACACAGTACTAAAAACTGAATAGAATGCAGTTTTCACTCAGATGAAAGACATATGCTTTCCTTCTTAAGAAGTGTTTTCAAAGACATTCACAGAGTGATTCTACAAAGGCTTTTTACTGGCGTTGGCTTTTAAACGTGATTTCACTGGAATTTCTGTCAAATGCAAGACATGAGATTTGCTGTTAATGAATTGAGTATACAGAATGCAAACAAACGCTTCCCTCCAAGTGAATCGCCTAACCATTCAACACAGTACTAAAAACTGAATAGAATGCAGTTTCCACTCAGATGAAAGACGTATGCTTTCCTTCTTAAGAAGTGTTTTCAAAGACATTCACAGAGTGATTCTACAAAGCCTTTTTACTGACGTTGCCTTTTAAACGTGATTTCACTGGAATTTCTGTCAAACGCAAGATGCGAGATTTGCTGTTAAAGAATTGAGTATACAGAATGCAAACAAATGCTTCCCTATATGTGAATCGCCTAACCATTCAACACAGTACTAAAAACTGAATAGAAAGCAGTTTTCACTCATATGAAAGACGTATGCTTTCCTTCTTAAGAAGTGTTTTCAAAGACATTCACAGAGTGATTCTACAAAGCCTTTTTACTGACGTTGGCTTTTAAACGTGATTTCACTGGAATTTCTGTCAAACGCAAGACGAGAGATTTGCTGTTAAAGAATTGAGTATACAGAATGCAAACAAACGCTTCCCTACAAGTGAATCGCCTAACCATTCAACACAGTACTAAAAACTGAATAGAATGCAGTTTTCACTCAGATGAAAGACATATGCTTTCCTTCTTAAGAAGTGTTTTCAAAGACATTCACAGAGTGATTCTACAAAGCCTTTTTACTGACGTTGGCTTTTAAACGAGATTTCACTGGAATTTCTGTCAAACGCAAGACGCGAGATTTGCTGTTAAAGAATTGAGTATACAGAATGCAAACAAATGCTTCCCTATAAGTGAATCGCCTAACCATTCAACACAGTACTAAAAACTGAATAGAAAGCAGTTTTCACTCATATGAAAGACGTATGCTTTCCTTCTTAAGAAGTGTTTTCAAAGACATTCACAGAGTGATTCTACAAAGCCTTTTTACTGACGTTGGCTTTTAAACGTGATTTCACTGGAATTTCTGTCAAACGCAAGACGCGAGATTTGCTGTTAAAGAATTGAGTATACAGAACGCAAACAAACGCTTCCCTACAAGTGAATCGCCTAACCATTCAACACAGTACTAAAAACTGAATAGAATGCAGTTTTCACTCAGATGAAAGACGTATGCTTTCCTTCTTAAGAAGTGTTTTCAAAGACATTCACAGAGTGATTCTACAAAGCCTTTTTACTGACGTTGGCTTTTAAACGTGATTTCACTGGAATTTCTGTCAAACGCAAGACGCGAGATTTGCTGTAAAAGAATTGAGTATACAGAATGCAAACAAATGCTTCCCTACAAGTGAATTGCCTAACCATTCAACGCAGTACTAAAAACTGAATAGAATGCAGTTTTCACTCAGATGAAAGACTTATGCTTTCCTTCTTAAGAAGTGTTTTTAAAAACATTCACAGAGTGATTCTACAAGGCTTTTTATTGGCGTTGGCTTTTAAACATGATTTCACTGGAATTTCTGTCAAAAGCAAGACGCGAGATTTGCTGTTAATGAATTGAGTATACAGAATGCAAACAAACGCTTCCCTCCAAGTGAATCGCCTAACCATTCAACACAGTACTAAAAACTGAATAGAATGCAGTTTTCACTCAGATGAAAGACATATGCTTTCCTTCTTAAGAAGTGTTTTCAAAGACATTCACAGAGTGATTCTACAAAGCCTTTTTACTGACGTTGCCTTTTAAACGAGATTTCACTGGAATTTCTGTCAAACGCTAGACGCGAGATTTGCTATTAAAGAATTGAGTATACAGAATGCAAACACATGCTTCCCTATAAGTGAATCGCCTAACCATTCAACACAGTACTAAAAACTGAATAGAAAGCAGTTTTCACTCATATGAAAGACGTATGCTTTCCTTCTTAAGAAGTGTTTTCAAAGACATTCACAGAGTGATTCTACAAAGCCTTTTTACTGACGTTGGCTTTTAAACGTGATTTCACTGGAATTTCTGTCAAAAGCAAGAAGCAAGATTTGCTGTTAAAGAATTGAGTATACAGAACGCAAACAAATGCTTCCCTATATGTGAATCGCCTAACCATTCAACACAGTACTAAAAACTGAATAGAAAGCAGTTTTCACTCATATGAAAGACGTATGCTTTCCTTCTTAAGAAGTGTTTTCAAAGACATTCACAGAGTGATTCTACAAAGCCTTTTTACTGACGTTGGCTTTTAAACGTGATTTCACTGGAATTTCTGTCAAACGCAAGACTCGAGATTTGCTGTAAAAGAATTGAGTATACAGAATGCAAACAAATGCTTCCCTACAAGTGAATTGCCTAACCATTCAACACAGTACTAAAAACTGAATAGAATGCAGTTTTCACTCAGATGAAAGACTTATGCTTTCCTTCTTAAGAAGTGTTTTTAAAAACATTCACATAGTGATTATACAAAGCCTTTTTACTGAAGTTGGCTTCTAACGTGATTTCACTGGAATTACTGTCAAACGCAAGATACTCGATTTGCTGTTAATGAATTGAGTATACAGAATGCAAACAAACGCTTCCCTCCAAGTGAATCGCCTAATCATTCAACACAGTACTAAAAACTGAATAGAATGCAGTTTTCACTCAGATGAAAGACGTATGCTTTCCTTCTTAAGAAGTGTTTTCAAAGACATTCACAGAGTGATTCTACAATGCCTTTTTACTGACGTTGGCTTTTTAAAGTGATTTCACTAGAATTTCTGTCAAACGCAAGACACGAGATTTGCTGTTAAAGAATTGAGTATACAGAATGCAAACAAACGCTTCCCTCCAAGTGAATCGCCTAACCATTCAACACAGTACTAAAAACTGAATAGAATGCAGTTTTCACTCAGATGAAAGACGTATGCTTTCCTTCTTAAGAAGTGTTTTCAAAGACATTCACAGAGTGATTCTACAAGGCTTTTTATTGGCGTTGGCTTTTAAACGTGATTTCACTGGAATTTCTGTCAAAAGCAAGACGCGAGATTTGCTGTTAATGAATTGAGTATACAGAATGCAAACAAACGCTTCCCTCCAAGTGAATCGCCTAACCATTCAACACAGTACTAAAAACTGAATAGAATGCAGTTTTCACTCAGATGAAAGACATATGCTTTCCTTCTTAAGAAGTGTTTTCAAAGACATTCACAGAGTGATTCTACAAAGCCTTTTTACTGACGTTGCCTTTTAAACGAGATTTCACTGGAATTTCTGTCAAACGCTAGACGCGAGATTTGCTATTAAAGAATTGAGTATACAGAATGCAAACACATGCTTCCCTATAAGTGAATGGCCTAACCATTCAACACAGTACTAAAAACTGAATAGAAAGCAGTTTTCACTCATATGAAAGACGTATGCTTTCCTTCTTAAGAAGTGTTTTCAAAGACATTCACAGAGTGATTCTACAAAGCCTTTTTACTGACGTTGGCTTTTAAACGTGATTTCACTGGAATTTCTGTCAAAAGCAAGAAGCAAGATTTGCTGTTAAAGAATTGAGTATACAGAACGCAAACAAATGCTTCCCTCCAAGTGAATCGCCTAACCATTCAACACAGTACTAAAAACTGAATAGAATGCAGTTTTCACTCATATGAAAGACGTATGCTTTACTTCTTAAGAAGTGTTTTCAAAGACATTCACAGAGTGATTCTACAAAGCCTTTTTACTGACGTTGGCTTTTAAACGTGATTTCACTGGAATTTCTGTCAAACGCAAGACGCGAGATTTGCTGTAAAAGAATTGATTATACAGAATGCAAACAAACGCTTCCCTACAAGTGAATTGCCTAACCATTCAACACAGTACTAAAAACTGAATAGAATGCAGTTTTCACTCAGATGAAAGACTTATGCTTTCCTTCTTAAGAAGTGTTTTCAAAGACATTCAGAGAGTAATTCTACAAAGCCTTTTTACTGAAGTTGGCTTCTAACGTGATTTCACTGGAATTTCTGTCAAAGGCAAGATGCTCGATTTGCTGTTAATGAATTGAGTATACAGAATGCAAACAAATGCTTCCCTCCAAGTGAATCGCCTAACCATTCAACACAGTACTAAAAACTGAATAGAATGCAGTTTTCACTCAGATGAAAGACATATGCTTTCCTTCTTAAGAAGTGTTTTCAAAGACATTCACAGAGTGATTCTACAAAGGCTTTTTACTGGCGTTGGCTTTTAAACGTGATTTCACTGGAATTTCTGTCAAATGCAAGACATGAGATTTGCTGTTAATGAATTGAGTATACAGAATGCAAACAAACGCTTCCCTCCAAGTGAATCGCCTAACCATTCAACACAGTACTAAAAACTGAATAGAATGCAGTTTCCACTCAGATGAAAGACGTATGCTTTCCTTCTTAAGAAGTGTTTTCAAAGACATTCACAGAGTGATTCTACAAAGCCTTTTTACTGACGTTGCCTTTTAAACGTGATTTCACTGGAATTTCTGTCAAACGCAAGATGCGAGATTTGCTGTTAAAGAATTGAGTATACAGAATGCAAACAAATGCTTCCCTATATGTGAATCGCCTAACCATTCAACACAGTACTAAAAACTGAATAGAAAGCAGTTTTCACTCATATGAAAGACGTATGCTTTCCTTCTTAAGAAGTGTTTTCAAAGACATTCACAGAGTGATTCTACAAAGCCTTTTTACTGACGTTGGCTTTTAAACGTGATTTCACTGGAATTTCTGTCAAACGCAAGACGAGAGATTTGCTGTTAAAGAATTGAGTATACAGAATGCAAACAAACGCTTCCCTACAAGTGAATCGCCTAACCATTCAACACAGTACTAAAAACTGAATAGAATGCAGTTTTCACTCAGATGAAAGACATATGCTTTCCTTCTTAAGAAGTGTTTTCAAAGACATTCACAGAGTGATTCTACAAAGCCTTTTTACTGACGTTGGCTTTTAAACGAGATTTCACTGGAATTTCTGTCAAACGCAAGACGCGAGATTTGCTGTTAAAGAATTGAGTATACAGAACGCAAACAAACGCTTCCCTACAAGTGAATCGCCTAACCATTCAACACAGTACTAAAAACTGAATAGAATGCAGTTTTCACTCAGATGAAAGACGTATGCTTTCCTTCTTAAGAAGTGTTTTCAAAGACATTCACAGAGTGATTCTACAAAGCCTTTTTACTGACGTTGGCTTTTAAACGTGATTTCACTGGAATTTCTGTCAAACGCAAGACGCGAGATTTGCTGTAAAAGAATTGAGTATACAGAATGCAAACAAATGCTTCCCTACAAGTGAATTGCCTAACCATTCAACACAGTACTAAAAACTGAATAGAATGCAGTTTTCACTCAGATGAAAGACTTATGCTTTCCTTCTTAAGAAGTGTTTTTAAAAACATTCACAGAGTGATTCTACAAGGCTTTTTATTGGCGTTGGCTTTTAAACATGATTTCACTGGAATTTCTGTCAAAAGCAAGACGCGAGATTTGCTGTTAATGAATTGAGTATACAGAATGCAAACAAACGCTTCCCTCCAAGTGAATCGCCTAACCATTCAACACAGTACTAAAAACTGAATAGAATGCAGTTTTCACTCAGATGAAAGACATATGCTTTCCTTCTTAAGAAGTGTTTTCAAAGACATTCACAGAGTGATTCTACAAAGCCTTTTTACTGACGTTGCCTTTTAAACGAGATTTCACTGGAATTTCTGTCAAACGCTAGACGCGAGATTTGCTATTAAAGAATTGAGTATACAGAATGCAAACACATGCTTCCCTATAAGTGAATCGCCTAACCATTCAACACAGTACTAAAAACTGAATAGAAAGCAGTTTTCACTCATATGAAAGACGTATGCTTTCCTTCTTAAGAAGTGTTTTCAAAGACATTCACAGAGTGATTCTACAAAGCCTTTTTACTGACGTTGGCTTTTAAACGTGATTTCACTGGAATTTCTGTCAAAAGCAAGAAGCAAGATTTGCTGTTAAAGAATTGAGTATACAGAACGCAAACAAATGCTTCCCTATATGTGAATCGCCTAACCATTCAACACAGTACTAAAAACTGAATAGAAAGCAGTTTTCACTCATATGAAAGACGTATGCTTTCCTTCTTAAGAAGTGTTTTCAAAGACATTCACAGAGTGATTCTACAAAGCCTTTTTACTGACGTTGGCTTTTAAACGTGATTTCACTGGAATTTCTGTCAAACGCAAGACGAGAGATTTGCTGTTAAAGAATTGAGTATACAGAAAGCAAACAAACACTTCCCTACAAGTGAATCGCCTAACCATTCAACACAGTACTAAAAACTGAATAGAATGCAGTTTTCACTCATATGAAAGACGTATGCTTTACTTCTTAAGAAGTGTTTTCAAAGACATTCACAGAGTGATTCTAAAAAGCCTTTTTACTGACGTTGGCTTTTAAACGTGATTTCACTGGAATTTCTGTCAAACGCAAGACGCGAGATTTGCTATAAAAGAATTGATTATCCAGAATGCAAACAAACGCTTCCCTATAAATGAATTGCCTAACCATTCAACACAGTACTAAAAACTGAATACAATGCAGTTTTCACTCAGATGAAAGACTTATGCTTTCCTTCTTAAGAAGTGTTTTCAAAGACATTCACAGAGTGATTCTACAAAGCCTTTTTACTGACGTTGGCTTCTAACGTGATTTCACTGGAATTTCTGTCAAATGCAAGATGCTCGATTTGCTGTTAATGAATTGAGTATACAGAATGCAAACAAACGCTTCCCTCCAAGTGAAACGCCTAATCATTCAACACAGTACTAAAAACTGAATAGAATGCAGTTTTCACTCATATGAAAGACGTATGCTTTCCTTCTTAAGAAGTGTTTTCAAAGACATTCACAGAGTGATTCTACAAAGCCTTTTTACTGACGTTGGCTTTTAAACGTGATTTCACTGGAATTTCTGTCAAACGCAAGACGCGAGATTTGCTGTAAAAGAATTGAGTATACAGAATGCAAACAAACGCTTCCCTACAAGGGAATTGCCTAACCATTCAACACACTACTAAAAACTGAATAGAATGCAGTTTTCACTCAGATGAAAGTCTTATGCTTTCCTTCTTAAGAAGTGTTTTCAAAGACATTCACAGAGTGATTCTACAAAGCCTTTTTACTGAAGTTGGCTTCTAACGTGATTTCACTGGAATATCTGTCAAACGCAAGATGCTCGATTTGCTGTTAATGAATTGAGTATACAGAATGCAAACAAACGCTTCCCTCCAAGTGAATCACCTAATCATTCAACACAGTACTAAAAACTGAATAGAATGCAGTTTTCACTCAGATGAAAGACGTATGCTTTCCTTCTTAAGAAGTGTTTTCAAAGACATTCACAGAGTGATTCTACAAAGCCTTTTTACTGACGTTGCCTTTTAAACGTGTTTTCACTGGAATTTCTGTCAAATGCAAGACGCGGGATTTGCTGTTAAAGAATTGAGTATACAGAATGCAAACAAATGCTTCCCTACAAGTGAATCGCCTAACCATTCAACACAGTACTAAAAACTGAATAGAATGCAGTTTTCACTCAGATGAAAGACATATGCTTTCCTTCTTAAGAAGTGTTTTCAAAGACATTCACAGAGTGATTCTAGAAAGCCTTTTTACTGACGTTGGCTTTTTATAGTGATTTCACTAGAATTTCTGTCAAACGCAAGACGCGAGATTTGCTGTTAATGAATTGAGTATACAGAATGCAAACAAACGCTTCCCTATAAGTGAATCGCCTAACCATTCAACACAGTACTAAAAACTGAATAGAAAGCAGTTTTCACTCATATGAAAGACGTATGCTTTCCTTCTTAAGAAGTGTTTTCAAAGACATTCACAGAGTGATTCTACAAAGCCTTTTTACTGACGTTGCCTTTTAAACGTGATTTCACTGGAATTTCTGTCAAACGCAGGACGTGAGATTTGCTGTTAAAGAATTGAGTATACAGAATGCAAACAAACGCTTCCCTTCAAGTAAATTGCCTAACCATTCAACACAGTACTAAAAACAGAATAGAATGCAGTTTTCACTCAGATGAAAGACTTATGCTTTCCTTCTTAAGAAGTGTTTTCAAAGACATTCACAGAGTGATTCTACAAAGCCTTTTTACTGAAGTTGGCTTCTAACGTGATTTCACTGGAATATCTGTCAAAGGCAAGATGCTCGATTTGCTGTTAATGAATTGAGTATACAGAATGCAAACAAACGCTTCCCTCCAAGTGAATCGCCTAATCATTCAACACAGTACTAAAAACTGAATAGAATGCAGTTTTCACTCAGATGAAAGACGTATGCTTTCCTTCTTAAGAAGTGTTTTCAAAGACATTCACAGAGTGATTCTTCAAAGCCTTTTTACTGACGTTGCCTTTTAAACGTGTTTTCACTGGAATTACTGTCTAATGCAAGACGCGAGATTTGCTGTTAAAGAATTGAGTATACAGAATTCAAACAAACGCTTCCCTCCAAGTGAATCGCCTAATCATTCAACACAGTATTAAAAACTGAATAGAATGCAGTTTTCACTCAGATGAAAGACGTATGCTTTCCTTCTTAAGAAGTGTTTTCAAAGACACTCACAGAGTGATTCTACAAAGCCTTTTTACTGACGTTGCCTTTTAAACGTGTTTTCACTGGAATTTCTGTCTAATGCAAGACGCGAGATTTGCTGTTAAAGAATTGAGTATACAGAATGCAAACAAATGCTTCCCTCCAAGTGAATCGCCTAATCATTCAACACAGTACTAAAAACTGAATAGAAAGCAGTTTTCACTCAGATGAAAGACATATGCTTTCCTTCTTAAGAAGTGTTTTCAAAGACATTCACAGAGTGATTCTACAAAGCCTTTTTACTCACGTTGGCTTTTAAACGTGATTTCACTGGAATTTCTGTCAAACGCAAGACGCGAGATTTGCTGTTAAAGAATTGAGTATACAGAACGCAAACAAACGGTTCCCTACAAGTGAATCGCCTAACCATTCAACACAGTACTAAAAACTGAATAGAATGCAGTTTTCACTCATATGAAAGACGTATGCTTTACTTCTTAAGTAGTGTTTTCAAAGACATTCACAGAGTGATTCTACAAAGCCTTTTTACTGACGTTGGCTTTTAAACGTGATTTCACTGGAATTTCTGTCAAACGCAAGACGAGAGATTTGCTGTTAAAGAATTGAGTATACAGAATGCAAACAAACGCTTCCCTACAAGTGAATTGCCTAACCATTCAACACAGTACTAAAAACTGAATAGAATGCAGTTTTCACTCAGATGAAAGACTTATGCTTTCCTTCTTAAGAAGTGTTTTCAAAGACATTCACAGAGTGATTCTACAAAGCCTTTTTACTGAAGTTGGCTTCTAACGTGATTTCACTGGAATTTCTGTCAAACGCAAGACGCGAGATTTGCTGTTAAAGAATTGAGTATACAGAATGCAAACAAATGCTTCCCTATAAGTGAATCGCCTAACCATTCAGCACAGTACTAAAAACTGAATAGAAAGCAGTTTTCACTCATATGAAAGACGTATGCTTTCCTTCTTAAGAAGTGTTTTCAAAGACATTCACAGAGTGATTCTACAAAGCCTTTTTACTGACGTTGGCTTTTAAACGTGATTTCACTGGAATTTCTGTCAAACGCAAGACGCGAGATTTGCTGTTAAAGAATTGAGTATACAGAACGCAAACAAACGCTTCCCTACAAGTGAATCGCCTAACCATTCAACACAGTACTAAAAACTGAATAGAATGCAGTTTTCACTCATATGAAAGAATTATGCTTTCCTTCTAAAGAAGTGTTTTCAAAGACATTCACAGAGTGATTCTACAAAGCCTTTTTACTGAAGTTGGCTTCTAACGTGATTTCACTGGAATTTCTGTCAAACGCAAGATGCTCGATTTGCTGTTAATGAATTGAGTATACAGAATGCAAACAAACGCTTCCCTCCAAGTGAATCGCCTAACCATTCAACACAGTACTAAAAACTGAATAGAATGCATTTTTCACTCAGATGAAAGACTTATGCTTTCCTTCTTAAGAAGCGTTTTCAAAGACATTCACAGAGTGATTCTACAAAGCCTTTTTACTGACGTTGCCTTTTAAACGTGATTTCACTGGAATTTCTGTCAAACGCAACACAGAGATTTGCTATTCAAGAATTGAAGATACAGAATGCAAACAAACACGTTCCTACAAGTGAATCGCCTAAACATTCACCACAGTTCCAAAAAGTGCGTAGAATGCAGTTTTCACTCAGATGAAAGATGTATGCTTTCCTTCTTAAGAAGTGTTTTCAAAGACATTCACAGAGTGATTCTACAAACCCTTTTTACTGACGTTGGCTTTTAAACGCGATTTCACCGGAATTTCTGTCAAACGCAACACAGAGATTTGCTATTCAAGATTTGAAGATACAGAATGCAAACAAACACGTTCCTACAAGTGAATCGCCTAAACATTCACCACAGTTCCAAAAAGTGCGTAGAATACAGTTTTCACTCAGATGAAATACGTATGCTTTCCTTCTTAAGAAGTGTTTTCAAACACATTCACAGAGTGATTCTACAAAGCCTTTTTACTGACGTTGGCTTTTAAACGCGATTTCACCGGAATTTCTGTCAAACGCAACACAGAGATTTGCTATTCAAGAATTGAAGACACAGAATGCAAACAAACACGTTCCTACAAGTGAATCGCCTAAACATTCACCACAGTTCCAAAAAGTGCGTAGAATGCAGTTTTCACTCAGATGAAAGACGTATGCTTTCCTTCTTAAGAAGTGTTTTCAAAGACATTCACAGAGTGATTCTACAAAGCCTTTTTACTGACGTTGGCTTTTAAACGCGATTTCACCGGAATTTCTGTCAAACGCAACACAGAGATTTGCTATTCAAGATTTGAAGATACAGAATGCAAACAAACACGTTCCTACAAGTGAATCGCCTAAACATTCACCACAGTTCCAAAAAGTGCGTAGAATGCAGTTTTCACTCAGATGAAAGACGTATGCTTTCCTTCTTAAGAAGTGTTTTTAAAGACATTCACAGAGTGATTCTACAAAGCCTTTTTACTGACGTTGGCTTTTAAACGCGATTTCACGGGAATTTCTGTCAAACGCAACACAGAGATTTGCTATTCAAGATTTGAAGATACAGAATGCAAACAAACACGTTCCTACAAGTGAATCGCCTAAACATTCACCACAGTTCCAAAAAGTGCGTAGAATGCAGTTTTCACTCAGATGAAAGACGTGTGCTTTCCTTCTTAAGAAGTGTTTTCAAAGACATTCACAGAGTGATTCTACAAAGCCTTTTTACTGACGTTGGCTTTTAAACGCGATTTCACGGGAATTTCTGTCAAACGCAACACAGAGATTTGCTATTCAAGATTTGAAGATACAGAATGCAAACAAACACGTTCCTACAAGTGAATCGCCTAAACATTCACCACAGTTCCAAAAAGTGCGTAGAATACAGTTTTCACTCAGATGAAAGACGTATGCTTTCCTTCTTAAGAAGTGTTTTCAAACACATTCACAGAGTGATTCTACAAAGCCTTTTTACTGACGTTGGCTTTTAAACGCGATTTCACCGGAATTTCTGTCAAACGCAACACAGAGATTTGCTATTCAAGAATTGAAGATACAGAATGCAAACAAACACGTTCCTACAAGTGAATCGCCTAAACATTCACCACAGTTCCAAAAAGTGCGTAGAATGCAGTTTTCACTCAGATGAAAGACGTATGCTTTCCTTCTTAAGAAGTGTTTTCAAAGACATTCACAGAGTGATTCTACAAAGCCTTTTTATTGACGTTGGCTTTTAAACGCGATTTCACCGGAATTTCTGTCAAACGCAACACAGAGATTTGCTATTCAAGAATTGAAGATACAGAATGCAAACAAACACGTTCCTACAAGTGAATCGCCTAAACATTCACCACAGTTCCAAAAAGTGCGTAGAATGCAGTTTTCACTCAGATGAAAGACGTATGCTTTCCTTCTTAAGAAGTGTTTTTAAAGACATTCACAGAGTGATTCTACAAAGCCTTTTTATTGACGTTGGCTTTTAAACGCGATTTCACCGGAATTTCTGTCAAACGCAACACAGAGATTTGCTATTCAAGAATTGAAGATACAGAATGCAAACAAACACGTTCCTACAAGTGAATCGCCTAAACATTCACCACAGTTCCAAAAAGTGCGTAGAATGCAGTTTTCACTCAGATGAAAGACGTATGCTTTCCTTCTTAAGAAGTGTTTTTAAAGACATTCACAGAGTGATTCTACAAAGCCTTTTTACTGACGTTGGCTTTTAAACGCGATTTCACCGGAATTTCTGTCAAACGCAACACAGAGATTTGCTATTCAAGAATTGAAGATACAGAATGCAAACAAACACGTTCCTACAAGTGAATCGCCTAAACATTCACCACAGTTCCAAAAAGTGCGTAGAATGCAGTTTTCACTCAGATGAAAGATGTATGCTTTCCTTCTTAAGAAGTGTTTTCAAAGACATTCACAGAGTGATTCTACAAACCCTTTTTACTGACGTTGGCTTTTAAACGCGATTTCACCGGAATTTCTGTCAAACGCAACACAGAGATTTGCTATTCAAGATTTGAAGATACAGAATGCAAACAAACACGTTCCTACAAGTGAATCGCCTAAACATTCACCACAGTTCCAAAAAGTGCGTAGAATACAGTTTTCACTCAGATGAAATACGTATGCTTTCCTTCTTAAGAAGTGTTTTCAAACACATTCACAGAGTGATTCTACAAAGCCTTTTTACTGACGTTGGCTTTTAAACGCGATTTCACCGGAATTTCTGTCAAACGCAACACAGAGATTTGCTATTCAAGAATTGAAGATACAGAATGCAAACAAACACGTTCCTACAAGTGAATCGCCTAAACATTCACCACAGTTCCAAAAAGTGCGTAGAATGCAGTTTTCACTCAGATGAAAGACGTATGCTTTCCTTCTTAAGAAGTGTTTTCAAACACATTCACAGAGTGATTCTACAAAGCCTTTTTACTGACTTTGGCTTTTAAACGCGATTACACCGGAATTTCTGTCAAACGCAAGACAGAGATTTGCTATTCAAGAATTGAAGATACAGAATGCAAACAAACACGTTCCTACAAGTGAATCGCCGAAACATTCACCACAGTTCCAAAAAGTGCGTAGAATGCAGTTTTCACTCAGATGAAAGACGTATGCTTTCCTTCTTAAGAAGTGTTTTCAAACACATTCACAGAGTGATTCTACAAAGCCTTTTTACTGACGTTGGCTTTTAAACGCGATTTCACCGGAATTTCTGTCAAACGCAACACAGAGATTTGCTATTCAAGATTTGAAGATACAGAATGCAAACAAACACGTTCCTACAAGTGAATCGCCTAAACATTCACCACAGTTCCAAAAAGTGCGTAGAATGCAGTTTTCACTCAGATGAAAGACGTATGCTTTCCTTCTTAAGAAGTGTTTTCAAAGACATTCACAGAGTGATTCTACAAAGCCTTTTTACTGACGTTGGCTTTTAAACGCGATTTCACCGGAATTTCTGTCAAACGCAACACAGAGATTTGCTATTCAAGAATTGAAGATACAGAATGCAAACAAACACGTTCCTACAAGTGAATCGCCGAAACATTCACCACAGTTCCAAAAAGTGCGTAGAATGCAGTTTTCACTCAGATGAAAGACGTATGCTTTCCTTCTTAAGAAGTGTTTTCAAACACATTCACAGAGTGATTCTACAAAGCCTTTTTACTGACTTTGGCTTTTAAACGCGATTACACCGGAATTTCTGTCAAACGCAAGACAGAGATTTGCTATTCAAGAATTGAAGATACAGAATGCAAACAAACACGTTCCTACAAGTGAATCGCCGAAACATTCACCACAGTTCCAAAAAGTGCGTAGAATGCAGTTTTCACTCAGATGAAAGACGTATGCTTTCCTTCTTAAGAAGTGTTTTCAAACACATTCACAGAGTGATTCTACAAAGCCTTTTTACTGACGTTGGCTTTTAAACGCGATTTCACCGGAATTTCTGTCAAACGCAACACAGAGATTTGCTATTCAAGATTTGAAGATACAGAATGCAAACAAACACGTTCCTACAAGTGAATCGCCTAAACATTCACCACAGTTCCAAAAAGTGCATAGAATGCAGTTTTCACTCAGATGAAAGACGTATGCTTTCCTTCTTAAGAAGTGTTTTTAAAGACATTCACAGAGTGATTCTACAAAGCCTTTTTACTGACGTTGGCTTTTAAACGCGATTTCACCGGAATTTCTGTCAAATGCAACACAGAGATTTGCTATTCAAGAATTGAAGATACAGAATGCAAACAAACACGTTCCTACAAGTGAATCGCCTAAACATTCACCAGAGTTCCAAAAAGTGCGTAGAATGCAGTTTTCACTCAGATGAAAGATGTATGCTTTCCTTCTTAAGAAGTGTTTTCAAAGACATTCACAGAGTGATTCTACAAAGCCTTTTTACTGACGTTGGCTTTTAAACGCGATTTCACCGGAATTTCTGTCAAACGCAACACAGAGATTTGCTATTCAAGATTTGAAGATACAGATTGCAAACAAACACGTTCCTACAAGTGAATCGCCTAAACATTCACCACAGTTCCAAAAAGTGCGTAGAATACAGTTTTCACTCAGATGAAAGACGTATGCTTTCCTTCTTAAGAAGTGTTTTCAAAGACATTCACAGAGTGATTCTACAAAGCCTTTTTACTGACGTTGGCTTTTAAACGCGATTTCACTGGAATTTCTGTCAAACGCAACACAGAGATTTGCTATTCAAGAATTGAAGATACAGAATGCAAACAAACACGTTCCTACAAGTGAATCGCCTAAACATTCACCACAGTTCCAAAAAGTGCGTAGAATGCAGTTTTCACTCAGATGAAAGACGTATGCTTTCCTTCTTAAGAAGTGTTTTCAAAGACATTCACAGAGTGATTCTACAAAGCCTTTTTACTGACGTTGGCTTTTAAACGCGATTTCACCGGAATTTCTGTCAAACGCAACACAGAGATTTGCTATTCAAGAATTGAAGATACAGAATGCAAACAAACACGTTCCTACAAGTGAATCGCCTAAACATTCACCACAGTTCCAAAAAGTGCGTAGAATGCAGTTTTCACTCAGATGAAAGACGTATGCTTTCCTTCTTAAGAAGTGTTTTCAAACACATTCACAGAGTGATTCTACAAAGCCTTTTTACTGACGTTGGCTTTTCAACGCGATTTCACCGGAATTTCTGTCAAATGCAACACAGAGATTTGCTATTCAAGAATTGAAGATACAGAATGCAAACAAACACGTTCCTACAAGTGAATCGCCTAAACATTCACCACAGTTCCAAAAAGTGCGTAGAATGCAGTTTTCACTCAGATGAAAGACGTATGCTTTCCTTCTTAAGAAGTGTTTTCAAACACATTCACAGAGTGATTCTACAAAGCCTTTTTACTGACGTTGGCTTTTAAACGCGATTTCACCGGAATTTCTGTCAAACGCAACACAGAGATTTGCTATTCAAGAATTGAAGATACAGAATGCAAACAAACACGTTCCTACAAGTGAATCGCCTAAACATTCACCACAGTTCCAAAAAGTGCGTAGAATGCAGTTTTCACTCAGATGAAAGACGTATGCTTTCCTTCTTAAGAAGTGTTTTCAAAGACATTCACAGAGTGATTCTACAAAGCCTTTTTACTGACGTTGGCTTTTAAACGCGATTTCACCGGAATTTCTGTCAAACGCAACACAGAGATTTGCTATTCAAGAATTGAAGATACAGAATGCAAACAAACACGTTCCTACAAGTGAATCGCCGAAACATTCACCACAGTTCCAAAAAGTGCGTAGAATGCAGTTTTCACTCAGATGAAAGACGTATGCTTTCCTTCTTAAGAAGTGTTTTCAAACACATTCACAGAGTGATTCTACAAAGCCTTTTTACTGACTTTGGCTTTTAAACGCGATTACACCGGAATTTCTGTCAAACGCAAGACAGAGATTTGCTATTCAAGAATTGAAGATACAGAATGCAAACAAACACGTTCCTACAAGTGAATCGCCGAAACATTCACCACAGTTCCAAAAAGTGCGTAGAATGCAGTTTTCACTCAGATGAAAGACGTATGCTTTCCTTCTTAAGAAGTGTTTTCAAACACATTCACAGAGTGATTCTACAAAGCCTTTTTACTGACGTTGGCTTTTAAACGCGATTTCACCGGAATTTCTGTCAAATGCAACACAGAGATTTGCTATTCAAGATTTGAAGATACAGAATGCAAACAAACACGTTCCTACAAGTGAATCGCCTAAACATTCACCACAGTTCCAAAAAGTGCATAGAATGCAGTTTTCACTCAGATGAAAGACGTATGCTTTCCTTCTTAAGAAGTGTTTTTAAAGACATTCACAGAGTGATTCTACAAAGCCTTTTTACTGACGTTGGCTTTTAAACGCGATTTCACCGGAATTTCTGTCAAATGCAACACAGAGATTTGCTATTCAAGAATTGAAGATACAGAATGCAAACAAACACGTTCCTACAAGTGAATCGCCTAAACATTCACCAGAGTTCCAAAAAGTGCGTAGAATGCAGTTTTCACTCAGATGAAAGATGTATGCTTTCCTTCTTAAGAAGTGTTTTCAAAGACATTCACAGAGTGATTCTACAAAGCCTTTTTACTGACGTTGGCTTTTAAACGCGATTTCACCGGAATTTCTGTCAAACGCAACACAGAGATTTGCTATTCAAGATTTGAAGATACAGATTGCAAACAAACACGTTCCTACAAGTGAATCGCCTAAACATTCACCACAGTTCCAAAAAGTGCGTAGAATACAGTTTTCACTCAGATGAAAGACGTATGCTTTCCTTCTTAAGAAGTGTTTTCAAAGACATTCACAGAGTGATTCTACAAAGCCTTTTTACTGACGTTGGCTTTTAAACGCGATTTCACGGGAATTTCTGTCAAACGCAACACAGAGATTTGCTATTCAAGAATTGAAGATACAGAATGCAAACAAACACGGTCCTACAAGTGAATCGCCTAAACATTCACCACAGTTCCAAAAAGTGCGTAGAATGCAGTTTTCACTCAGATGAAAGACGTATGCTTTCCTTCTTAAGAAATGTTTTCAAACACATTCACAGAGTGATTCTACAAAGCCTTTTTACTGACGTTGGCTTTTAAACGCGATTTCACCGGAATTTCTGTCAAACGCAACACAGAGATTTGCTATTCAAGAATTGAAGATACAGAATGCAAACAAACACGTTCCTACAAGTGAATCGCCTAAACATTCACCACAGTTCCAAAAAGTGCGTAGAATGCAGTTTTCACTCAGATGAAAGACGTATGCTTTCCTTCTTAAGAAGTGTTTTCAAACACATTCACAGAGTGATTCTACAAAGCCTTTTTACTGACGTTGGCTTTTCAATGCGATTTCACCGGAATTTCTGTCAAACGCAACACAGAGATTTGCTATTCAAGAATTGAAGATACAGAATGCAAACAAACACGTTCCTACAAGTGAATCGCCTAAACATTCACCACAGTTCCAAAAAGTGCGTAGAATGCAGTTTTCACTCAGATGAAAGACGTATGCTTTCCTTCTTAAGAAGTGTTTTCAAACACATTCACAGAGTGATTCTACAAAGCCTTTTTACTGACTTTGGCTTTTAAACGCGATTACACCGGAATTTCTGTCAAACGCAAGACAGAGATTTGCTATTAAAGAATTGAAGATACAGAATGCAAACAAACACGTTCCTACAAGTGAATCGCCGAAACATTCACCACAGTTCCAAAAAGTGCGTAGAATGCAGTTTTCACTCAGATGAAAGACATATGCTTTCCTTCTTAAGAAGTGTTTTCAAAGACATTCACAGAGTGATTCTACAAAGCCTTTTTTCTGACGTTGGCTTTTAAACGCGATTTCACCGGAATTTCTGTCAAACGCAACACAGAGATTTGCTATTCAAGATTTGAAGATACAGAATGCAAACAAACACGTTCCTACAAGTGAATCGCCTAAACATTCACCACAGTTCCAAAAAGTGCGTAGAATGCAGTTTTCACTCAGATGAAAGACGTATGCTTTCCTTCTTAAGAAGTGTTTTCAAACACATTCACAGAGTGATTCTACAAAGCCTTTTTACTGACTTTGGCTTTTAAACGCGATTACACCGGAATTTCTGTCAAACGCAAGACAGAGATTTGCTATTCAAGAATTGAAGATACAGAATGCAAACAAACATGTTCCTACAAGTGAATCGCCTAAACATTCACCACAGTTCCAAAAACTGCATAGAATGCAGTTTTCACTCAGATGAAAGACGTATGCTTTCCTTATTAAGAAGTGTTTTCAAAGACATTCACAGAGTGATTCTACAAAGCCTTTTTACTGACGTTGGCTTTTAAACGCTATTTCACCGGAATTTCTGTCAAACGCAACACAGAGATTTTCTATTCAAGAATTGAAGATACAGAATGCAAACAAACACGTTCCTACAAGTGAATCGCCTAAACATTCCCCACAGTTCCAAAAAGTGCGTAGAATGCAGTTTTCACTCAGATGAAAGACGTATGCTTTCCTTCTTAAGAAGTGTTTTCAAACACATTCACAGAGTGATTCTACAAAGCCTTTTTACTGACTTTGGCTTTTAAACGCGATTTCACGGGAATTTCTGTCAAACGCAACACAGAGATTTGCTATTCAAGATTTGAAGAAACAGAATGCAAACAAACACGTTCCTACAAGTGAATCGCCTAAACATTCACCACAGTTCCAAAAACTGCATAGAATGCAGTTTTCACTCAGATGAAAGACGTATGCTTTCCTTCTTAAGAAGTGTTTTCAAAGACATTCACAGAGTGATTCTACAAAGCCTTTATACTGATGTTGGCTTTTAAACGCGATTTCACCGGAATTTCTGTCAAACGCAACACAGAGATTTGCTATTCAAGATTTGAAGATACAGAATGCAAACAAACACGTTCCTACAAGTGAATCGCCTAAACATTCACCACAGTTCCAAAAAGTGCGTAGAATGCAGTTTTCACTCAGATGAAAGATGTATGCTTTCCTTCTTAAGAAGTGTTTTCAAAGACATTCACAGAGTGATTCTACAAAGCCTTTTTACTGATGTTGGCTTTTAAACGCGATTTCACCGGAATTTCTGTCAAACGCAACACAGAGATTTGCTATTCAAGAATTGAAGATACAGAATGCAAACAAACACGTTCCTACAAGTGAATCGCCTAAACATTCACCACAGTTCCAAAAAGTGCGTAGAATGCAGTTTTCACTCAGATGAAAGACGTATGCTTTCCTTCTTAAGAAGTGTTTTCAAAGACATTCACAGAGTGATTCTACAAAGCCTTTTTACTGACGTTGGCTTTTCAACGCGATTTCACCGGAATTTCTGTCAAACGCAACACAGAGATTTGCTATTCAAGAATTGAAGATACAGAATGCAAACAAACACGTTCCTACAAGTGAATCGCCTAAACATTCACCACAGTTCCAAAAAGTGCGTAGAATGCAGTTTTCACTCAGATGAAATACGTATGCTTTCCTTCTTAAGAAGTGTTTTCAAACACATTCACAGAGTGATTCTACAAAGCCTTTTTACTGACTTTGGCTTTTAAACGCGATTACACCGGAATTTCTGTCAAACACAAGACAGAGATTTGCTATTCAAGAATTGAAGATACAGAATGCAAACAAACACGTTCCTACAAGTGAATCGCCTAAACATTCACCACAGTTCCAAAAAGTGCATAGAATGCAGTTTTCACTCAGATGAAAGACGTATACTTTCCTTCTTAAGAAGTGTTTTCAAAGACATTCACAGAGTGATTCTACAAAGCCTTTTTACTGACGTTGGCTTTTAAACGCTATTTCACCGGAATTTCTGTCAAAAGCAACACAGAGATTTGCTATTCAAGAATTGAAGATACAGAATGCAAACAAACACGTTCCTACAAGTGAATCGCCTAAACATTCACCACAGTTCCAAAAAGTGCATAGAATGCAGTTTTCACTCAGATGAAAGACGTATGCTTTCCTTCTTAAGAAGTGTTTTTAAAGACATTCACAGAGTGATTCTACCAAGCCTTTTTACTGACGTTGGCTTTTAAACGCAATTTCACTGGAATTTCTGTCAAATGCAACACAGAGATTTGCTATTCAAGAATTGAAGATACAGAATGCAAACAAACACGTTCCTACAAGTGAATCGCCTAAACATTCACCACAGTTCCAAAAAGTGCGTAGAATGCAGTTTTCACTCAGATGAAAGATGTATGCTTTCCTTCTTAAGAAGTGTTTTCAAAGACATTCACAGAGTGATTCTACAAACCCTTTTTACTGACGTTGGCTTTTAAACGCGATTTCACCGGAATTTCTGTCAAACGCAACACAGAGATTTGCTATTCAAGATTTGAAGATACAGAATGCAAACAAACACGTTCCTACAAGTGAATCGCCTAAACATTCACCACAGTTCCAAAAAGTGCGTAGAATACAGTTTTCACTCAGATGAAAGACGTATGCTTTCCTTCTTAAGAAGTGTTTTCAAACACATTCACAGAGTGATTCTACAAAGCCTTTTTACTGACGTTGGCTTTTAAACGCGATTTCACCGGAATTTCTGTCAAACGCAACACAGAGATTTGCTATTCAAGAATTGAAGATACAGAATGCAAACAAACACGTTCCTACAAGTGAATCGCCTAAACATTCACCACAGTTCCAAAAAGTGCGTAGAATGCAGTTTTCACTCAGATGAAATACGTATGCTTTCCTTCTTAAGAAGTGTTTTCAAACACATTCACAGAGTGATTCTACAAAGCCTTTTTACTGACTTTGGCTTTTAAACGCGATTTCACCGGAATTTCTGTCAAACGCAACACAGAGATTTGCTATTCAAGAATTGAAGATACAGAATGCAAACAAACACGTTCCTACAAGTGAATCGCCTAAACATTCACCACAGTTCCAAAAAGTGCGTAGAATGCAGTTTTCACTCAGATGAAAGACGTATGCTTTCCTTCTTAAGAAGTGTTTTCAAACACATTCACAGAGTGATTCTACAAAGCCTTTTTACTGACGTTGGCTTTTCAACGCGATTTCACCGGAATTTCTGTCAAATGCAACACAGAGATTTGCTATTCAAGAATTGAAGATACAGAATGCAAACAAACACGTTCCTACAAGTGAATCGCCTAAACATTCACCACAGTTCCAAAAAGTGCGTAGAATGCAGTTTTCACTCAGATGAAAGACGTATGCTTTCCTTCTTAAGAAGTGTTTTCAAACACATTCACAGAGTGATTCTACAAAGCCTTTTTACTGACTTTGGCTTTTAAACGCGATTACACCGGAATTTCTGTCAAACGCAAGACAGAGATTTGCTATTCAAGAATTGAAGATACAGAATGCAAACAAACACGTTCCTACAAGTGAATCGCCGAAACATTCACCACAGTTCCAAAAAGTGCGTAGAATGCAGTTTTCACTCAGATGAAAGACGTATGCTTTCCTTCTTAAGAAGTGTTTTCAAACACATTCACAGAGTGATTCTATAAAGCCTTTTTACTGATGTTGGCTTTTAAACGCGATTTCACCGGAATTTCTGTCAAACGCAACACAGAGATTTGCTATTCAAGATTTGAAGAAACAGAATGCAAACAAACACGTTCCTACAAGTGAATCGCCTAAACATTCACCACAGTTCCAAAAAGTGCGTAGAATGCAGTTTTCACTCAGATGAAAGACGTATGCTTTCCTTCTTAAGAAGTGTTTTCAAAGACATTCACAGAGTGATTCTACAAAGCCTTTTTACTGACGTTGGCTTTTAAACGCGATTTCACCGGAATTTCTGTCAAACGCAACACAGAGATTTGCTATTCAAGAATTGAAGATACAGAATGCAAACAAACACGTTCCTACAAGTGAATCGCCTAAACATTCACCACAGTTCCAAAAAGTGCGTAGAATGCAGTTTTCACTCAGATGAAAGACATATGCTTTCCTTCTTAAGAAGTGTTTTCAAACACATTCACAGAGTGATTCTACAAAGCCTTTTTACTGACGTTGGCTTTTCAACGCGATTTCACTGGAATTTCTGTCAAATGCAACACAGAGATTTGCTATTCAAGAATTGAAGATACAGAATGCAAACAAACACGTTCCTACAAGTGAATCGCCTAAACATTCACCACAGTTCCAAAAAGTGCGTAGAATGCAGTTTTCACTCAGATGAAAGACGTATGCTTTCCTTCTTAAGAAGTGTTTTCAAACACATTCACAGAGTGATTCTACAAAGCCTTTTTACTGACTTTGGCTTTTAAACGCGATTACACCGGAATTTCTGTCAAACGCAAGACAGAGATTTGCTATTCAAGAATTGAAGATACAGAATGCAAACAAACACGTTCCTACAAGTGAATCGCCGAAACATTCACCACAGTTCCAAAAAGTGCGTAGAATACAGTTTTCACTCAGATGAAAGACGTATGCTTTCCTTCTTAAGAAGTGTTTTCAAAGACATTCACAGAGTGATTCTACAAAGCCTTTTTACTGACGTTGGCTTTTAAACGCGATTTCACGGGAATTTCTGTCAAACGCAACACAGAGATTTGCTATTCAAGAATTGAAGATACAGAATGCAAACAAACACGGTCCTACAAGTGAATCGCCTAAACATTCACCACAGTTCCAAAAAGTGCGTAGAATGCAGTTTTCACTCAGATGAAAGACGTATGCTTTCCTTCTTAAGAAGTGTTTTCAAACACATTCACAGAGTGATTCTACAAAGCCTTTTTACTGACGTTGGCTTTTAAACGCGATTTCACCGGAATTTCTGTCAAACGCAACACAGAGATTTGCTATTCAAGAATTGAAGATACAGAATGCAAACAAACACGTTCCTACAAGTGAATCGCCTAAACATTCACCACAGTTCCAAAAAGTGCGTAGAATGCAGTTTTCACTCAGATGAAAGACGTATGCTTTCCTTCTTAAGAAGTGTTTTCAAACACATTCACAGAGTGATTCTACAAAGCCTTTTTACTGACGTTGGCTTTTCAACGCGATTTCACCGGAATTTCTGTCAAACGCAACACAGAGATTTGCTATTCAAGAATTGAAGATACAGAATGCAAACAAACACGTTCCTACAAGTGAATCGCCTAAACATTCACCACAGTTCCAAAAAGTGCGTAGAATGCAGTTTTCACTCAGATGAAAGACGTATGCTTTCCTTCTTAAGAAGTGTTTTCAAACACATTCACAGAGTGATTCTACAAAGCCTTTTTACTGACTTTGGCTTTTAAACGCGATTACACCGGAATTTCTGTCAAACGCAAGACAGAGATTTGCTATTAAAGAATTGAAGATACAGAATGCAAACAAACACGTTCCTACAAGTGAATCGCCGAAACATTCACCACAGTTCCAAAAAGTGCGTAGAATGCAGTTTTCACTCAGATGAAAGACATATGCTTTCCTTCTTAAGAAGTGTTTTCAAAGACATTCACAGAGTGATTCTACAAAGCCTTTTTTCTGACGTTGGCTTTTAAACGCGATTTCACCGGAATTTCTGTCAAACGCAACACAGAGATTTGCTATTCAAGATTTGAAGATACAGAATGCAAACAAACACGTTCCTACAAGTGAATCGCCTAAACATTCACCACAGTTCCAAAAAGTGCGTAGAATGCAGTTTTCACTCAGATGAAAGACGTATGCTTTCCTTCTTAAGAAGTGTTTTCAAACACATTCACAGAGTGATTCTACAAAGCCTTTTTACTGACTTTGGCTTTTAAACGCGATTACACCGGAATTTCTGTCAAACGCAAGACAGAGATTTGCTATTCAAGAATTGAAGATACAGAATGCAAACAAACATGTTCCAACAAGTGAATCGCCTAAACATTCACCACAGTTCCAAAAACTGCATAGAATGCAGTTTTCACTCAGATGAAAGACGTATGCTTTCCTTATTAAGAAGTGTTTTCAAAGACATTCACAGAGTGATTCTACAAAGCCTTTTTACTGACGTTGGCTTTTAAACGCTATTTCACCGGAATTTCTGTCAAACGCAACACAGAGATTTTCTATTCAAGAATTGAAGATACAGAATGCAAACAAACACGTTCCTACAAGTGAATCGCCTAAACATTCCCCACAGTTCCAAAAAGTGCGTAGAATGCAGTTTTCACTCAGATGAAAGACGTATGCTTTCCTTCTTAAGAAGTGTTTTCAAACACATTCACAGAGTGATTCTACAAAGCCTTTTTACTGACTTTGGCTTTTAAACGCGATTTCACGGGAATTTCTGTCAAACGCAACACAGAGATTTGCTATTCAAGATTTGAAGAAACAGAATGCAAACAAACACGTTCCTACAAGTGAATCGCCTAAACATTCACCACAGTTCCAAAAAGTGCGTAGAATGCAGTTTTCACTCAGATGAAAGACGTATGCTTTCCTTCTTAAGAAGTGTTTTCAAACACATTCACAGAGTGATTCTATAAAGCCTTTTTACTGATGTTGGCTTTTAAACGCGATTTCACCGGAATTTCTGTCAAACGCAACACAGAGATTTGCTATTCAAGATTTGAAGAAACAGAATGCAAACAAACACGTTCCTACAAGTGAATCGCCTAAACATTCACCACAGTTCCAAAAAGTGCGTAGAATGCAGTTTTCACTCAGATGAAAGACGTATGCTTTCCTTCTTAAGAAGTGTTTTCAAAGACATTCACAGAGTGATTCTACAAAGCCTTTTTACTGACGTTGGCTTTTAAACGCGATTTCACCGGAATTTCTGTCAAACGCAACACAGAGATTTGCTATTCAAGAATTGAAGATACAGAATGCAAACAAACACGTTCCTACAAGTGAATCGCCTAAACATTCACCACAGTTCCAAAAAGTGCGTAGAATGCAGTTTTCACTCAGATGAAAGACATATGCTTTCCTTCTTAAGAAGTGTTTTCAAACACATTCACAGAGTGATTCTACAAAGCCTTTTTACTGACGTTGGCTTTTCAACGCGATTTCACTGGAATTTCTGTCAAATGCAACACAGAGATTTGCTATTCAAGAATTGAAGATACAGAATGCAAACAAACACGTTCCTACAAGTGAATCGCCTAAACATTCACCACAGTTCCAAAAAGTGCGTAGAATGCAGTTTTCACTCAGATGAAAGACGTATGCTTTCCTTCTTAAGAAGTGTTTTCAAACACATTCACAGAGTGATTCTACAAAGCCTTTTTACTGACTTTGGCTTTTAAACGCGATTACACCGGAATTTCTGTCAAACGCAAGACAGAGATTTGCTATTCAAGAATTGAAGATACAGAATGCAAACAAACACGTTCCTACAAGTGAATCGCCGAAACATTCACCACAGTTCCAAAAAGTGCGTAGAATACAGTTTTCACTCAGATGAAAGACGTATGCTTTCCTTCTTAAGAAGTGTTTTCAAAGACATTCACAGAGTGATTCTACAAAGCCTTTTTACTGACGTTGGCTTTTAAACGCGATTTCACGGGAATTTCTGTCAAACGCAACACAGAGATTTGCTATTCAAGAATTGAAGATACAGAATGCAAACAAACACGGTCCTACAAGTGAATCGCCTAAACATTCACCACAGTTCCAAAAAGTGCGTAGAATGCAGTTTTCACTCAGATGAAAGACGTATGCTTTCCTTCTTAAGAAGTGTTTTCAAACACATTCACAGAGTGATTCTACAAAGCCTTTTTACTGACGTTGGCTTTTAAACGCGATTTCACCGGAATTTCTGTCAAACGCAACACAGAGATTTGCTATTCAAGAATTGAAGATACAGAATGCAAACAAACACGTTCCTACAAGTGAATCGCCTAAACATTCACCACAGTTCCAAAAAGTGCGTAGAATGCAGTTTTCACTCAGATGAAAGACGTATGCTTTCCTTCTTAAGAAGTGTTTTCAAACACATTCACAGAGTGATTCTACAAAGCCTTTTTACTGACGTTGGCTTTTCAACGCGATTTCACCGGAATTTCTGTCAAACGCAACACAGAGATTTGCTATTCAAGAATTGAAGATACAGAATGCAAACAAACACGTTCCTACAAGTGAATCGCCTAAACATTCACCACAGTTCCAAAAAGTGCGTAGAATGCAGTTTTCACTCAGATGAAAGACGTATGCTTTCCTTCTTAAGAAGTGTTTTCAAACACATTCACAGAGTGATTCTACAAAGCCTTTTTACTGACTTTGGCTTTTAAACGCGATTACACCGGAATTTCTGTCAAACGCAAGACAGAGATTTGCTATTAAAGAATTGAAGATACAGAATGCAAACAAACACGTTCCTACAAGTGAATCGCCGAAACATTCACCACAGTTCCAAAAAGTGCGTAGAATGCAGTTTTCACTCAGATGAAAGACATATGCTTTCCTTCTTAAGAAGTGTTTTCAAAGACATTCACAGAGTGATTCTACAAAGCCTTTTTTCTGACGTTGGCTTTTAAACGCGATTTCACCGGAATTTCTGTCAAACGCAACACAGAGATTTGCTATTCAAGATTTGAAGATACAGAATGCAAACAAACACGTTCCTACAAGTGAATCGCCTAAACATTCACCACAGTTCCAAAAAGTGCGTAGAATGCAGTTTTCACTCAGATGAAAGACGTATGCTTTCCTTCTTAAGAAGTGTTTTCAAACACATTCACAGAGTGATTCTACAAAGCCTTTTTACTGACTTTGGCTTTTAAACGCGATTACACCGGAATTTCTGTCAAACGCAAGACAGAGATTTGCTATTCAAGAATTGAAGATACAGAATGCAAACAAACATGTTCCTACAAGTGAATCGCCTAAACATTCACCACAGTTCCAAAAACTGCATAGAATGCAGTTTTCACTCAGATGAAAGACGTATGCTTTCCTTATTAAGAAGTGTTTTCAAAGACATTCACAGAGTGATTCTACAAAGCCTTTTTACTGACGTTGGCTTTTAAACGCTATTTCACCGGAATTTCTGTCAAACGCAACACAGAGATTTTCTATTCAAGAATTGAAGATACAGAATGCAAACAAACACGTTCCTACAAGTGAATCGCCTAAACATTCCCCACAGTTCCAAAAAGTGCGTAGAATGCAGTTTTCACTCAGATGAAAGACGTATGCTTTCCTTCTTAAGAAGTGTTTTCAAACACATTCACAGAGTGATTCTACAAAGCCTTTTTACTGACTTTGGCTTTTAAACGCGATTTCACGGGAATTTCTGTCAAACGCAACACAGAGATTTGCTATTCAAGATTTGAAGAAACAGAATGCAAACAAACACGTTCCTACAAGTGAATCGCCTAAACATTCACCACAGTTCCAAAAACTGCATAGAATGCAGTTTTCACTCAGATGAAAGACGTATGCTTTCCTTCTTAAGAAGTGTTTTCAAAGACATTCACAGAGTGATTCTACAAAGCCTTTATACTGATGTTGGCTTTTAAACGCGATTTCACCGGAATTTCTGTCAAACGCAACACAGAGATTTGCTATTCAAGATTTGAAGATACAGAATGCAAACAAACACGTTCCTACAAGTGAATCGCCTAAACATTCACCACAGTTCCAAAAAGTGCGTAGAATGCAGTTTTCACTCAGATGAAAGATGTATGCTTTCCTTCTTAAGAAGTGTTTTCAAAGACATTCACAGAGTGATTCTACAAAGCCTTTTTACTGATGTTGGCTTTTAAACGCGATTTCACCGGAATTTCTGTCAAACGCAACACAGAGATTTGCTATTCAAGATTTGAAGATACAGAATGCAAACAAACACGTTCCTACAAGTGAATCGCCTAAACATTCACCACAGTTCCAAAAAGTGCGTAGAATGCAGTTTTCACTCAGATGAAAGACGTATGCTTTCCTTCTTAAGAAGTGTTTTCAAAGACATTCACAGAGTGATTCTACAAAGCCTTTTTACTGACGTTGGCTTTTAAACGCGATTTCACCGGAATTTCTGTCAAACGCAACACAGAGATTTGCTATTCAAGATTTGAAGATACAGAATGCAAACAAACACGTTCCTACAAGTGAATCGCCTAAACATTCACCACAGTTCCAAAAAGTGCGTAGAATACAGTTTTCACTCAGATGAAAGACGTATGCTTTCCTTCTTAAGAAGTGTTTTCAAAGACATTCACAGAGTGATTCTACAAAGCCTTTTTACTGACGTTGGCTTTTAAACGCGATTTCACCAGAATTTCTGTCAAACGCAACACAGAGATTTGCTATTCAAGAATTGAAGATACAGAATGCAAACAAACACGTTCCTACAAGTGAATCGCCTAAACATTCACCACAGTTCCAAAAAGTGCGTAGAATGCAGTTTTCACTCAGATGAAAGACGTATGCTTTCCTTCTTAAGAAGTGTTTTCAAAGACATTCACAGAGTGATTCTACAAAGCCTTTTTACTGACGTTGGCTTTTCAACGCGATTTCACCGGAATTTCTGTCAAACGCAACACAGAGATTTGCTATTCAAGAATTGAAGATACAGAATGCAAACAAACACGTTCCTACAAGTGAATCGCCTAAACATTCACCACAGTTCCAAAAAGTGCATAGAATGCAGTTTTCACTCAGATGAAAGACGTATACTTTCCTTCTTAAGAAGTGTTTTCAAAGACATTCACAGAGTGATTCTACAAAGCCTTTTTACTGACGTTGGCTTTTAAACGCTATTTCACCGGAATTTCTGTCAAAAGCAACACAGAGATTTGCTATTCAAGAATTGAAGATACAGAATGCAAACAAACACGTTCCTACAAGTGAATCGCCTAAACATTCACCACAGTTCCAAAAAGTGCATAGAATGCAGTTTTCACTCAGATGAAAGACGTATGCTTTCCTTCTTAAGAAGTGTTTTTAAAGACATTCACAGAGTGATTCTACAAAGCCTTTTTACTGACGTTGGCTTTTAAACGCGATTTCACTGGAATTTCTGTCAAATGCAACACAGAGATTTGCTATTCAAGAATTGAAGATACAGAATGCAAACAAACACGTTCCTACAAGTGAATCGCCTAAACATTCACCACAGTTCCAAAAAGTGCGTAGAATGCAGTTTTCACTCAGATGAAAGATGTATGCTTTCCTTCTTAAGAAGTGTTTTCAAAGACATTCACAGAGTGATTCTACAAACCCTTTTTACTGACGTTGGCTTTTAAACGCGATTTCACCGGAATTTCTGTCAAACGCAACACAGAGATTTGCTATTCAAGATTTGAAGATACAGAATGCAAACAAACACGTTCCTACAAGTGAATCGCCTAAACATTCACCACAGTTCCAAAAAGTGCGTAGAATACAGTTTTCACTCAGATGAAAGACGTATGCTTTCCTTCTTAAGAAGTGTTTTCAAACACATTCACAGAGTGATTCTACAAAGCCTTTTTACTGACGTTGGCTTTTAAACGCGATTTCACCGGAATTTCTGTCAAACGCAACACAGAGATTTGCTATTCAAGAATTGAAGATACAGAATGCAAACAAACACGTTCCTACAAGTGAATCGCCTAAACATTCACCACAGTTCCAAAAAGTGCGTAGAATGCAGTTTTCACTCAGATGAAATACGTATGCTTTCCTTCTTAAGAAGTGTTTTCAAACACATTCACAGAGTGATTCTACAAAGCCTTTTTACTGACTTTGGCTTTTAAACGCGATTTCACCGGAATTTCTGTCAAACGCAACACAGAGATTTGCTATTCAAGAATTGAAGATACAGAATGCAAACAAACACGTTCCTACAAGTGAATCGCCTAAACATTCACCACAGTTCCAAAAAGTGCGTAGAATGCAGTTTTCACTCAGATGAAAGACGTATGCTTTCCTTCTTAAGAAGTGTTTTCAAACACATTCACAGAGTGATTCTACAAAGCCTTTTTACTGACGTTGGCTTTTCAACGCGATTTCACCGGAATTTCTGTCAAATGCAACACAGAGATTTGCTATTCAAGAATTGAAGATACAGAATGCAAACAAACACGTTCCTACAAGTGAATCGCCTAAACATTCCCCACAGTTCCAAAAAGTGCGTAGAATGCAGTTTTCACTCAGATGAAAGACGTATGCTTTCCTTCTTAAGAAGTGTTTTCAAACACATTCACAGAGTGATTCTACAAAGCCTTTTTACTGACTTTGGCTTTTAAACGCGATTTCACGGGAATTTCTGTCAAACGCAACACAGAGATTTGCTATTCAAGATTTGAAGAAACAGAATGCAAACAAACACGTTCCTACAAGTGAATCGCCTAAACATTCACCACAGTTCCAAAAACTGCATAGAATGCAGTTTTCACTCAGATGAAAGACGTATGCTTTCCTTCTTAAGAAGTGTTTTCAAAGACATTCACAGAGTGATTCTACAAAGCCTTTATACTGATGTTGGCTTTTAAACGCGATTTCACCGGAATTTCTGTCAAACGCAACACAGAGATTTGCTATTCAAGATTTGAAGATACAGAATGCAAACAAACACGTTCCTACAAGTGAATCGCCTAAACATTCACCACAGTTCCAAAAAGTGCGTAGAATGCAGTTTTCACTCAGATGAAAGATGTATGCTTTCCTTCTTAAGAAGTGTTTTCAAAGACATTCACAGAGTGATTCTACAAAGCCTTTTTACTGATGTTGGCTTTTAAACGCGATTTCACCGGAATTTCTGTCAAACGCAACACAGAGATTTGCTATTCAAGATTTGAAGATACAGAATGCAAACAAACACGTTCCTACAAGTGAATCGCCTAAACATTCACCACAGTTCCAAAAAGTGCGTAGAATGCAGTTTTCACTCAGATGAAAGATGTATGCTTTCCTTCTTAAGAAGTGTTTTCAAAGACATTCACAGAGTGATTCTACAAAGCCTTTTTACTGACGTTGGCTTTTAAACGCGATTTCACCGGAATTTCTGTCAAACGCAACACAGAGATTTGCTATTCAAGATTTGAAGATACAGAATGCAAACAAACACGTTCCTACAAGTGAATCGCCTAAACATTCACCACAGTTCCAAAAAGTGCGTAGAATACAGTTTTCACTCAGATGAAAGACGTATGCTTTCCTTCTTAAGAAGTGTTTTCAAAGACATTCACAGAGTGATTCTACAAAGCCTTTTTACTGACGTTGGCTTTTAAACGCGATTTCACCAGAATTTCTGTCAAACGCAACACAGAGATTTGCTATTCAAGAATTGAAGATACAGAATGCAAACAAACACGTTCCTACAAGTGAATCGCCTAAACATTCACCACAGTTCCAAAAAGTGCGTAGAATGCAGTTTTCACTCAGATGAAAGACGTATGCTTTCCTTCTTAAGAAGTGTTTTCAAAGACATTCACAGAGTGATTCTACAAAGCCTTTTTACTGACGTTGGCTTTTCAACGCGATTTCACCGGAATTTCTGTCAAACGCAACACAGAGATTTGCTATTCAAGAATTGAAGATACAGAATGCAAACAAACACGTTCCTACAAGTGAATCGCCTAAACATTCACCACAGTTCCAAAAAGTGCGTAGAATGCAGTTTTCACTCAGATGAAATACGTATGCTTTCCTTCTTAAGAAGTGTTTTCAAACACATTCACAGAGTGATTCTACAAAGCCTTTTTACTGACTTTGGCTTTTAAACGCGATTACACCGGAATTTCTGTCAAACACAAGACAGAGATTTGCTATTCAAGAATTGAAGATACAGAATGCAAACAAACACGTTCCTACAAGTGAATCGCCTAAACATTCACCACAGTTCCAAAAAGTGCATAGAATGCAGTTTTCACTCAGATGAAAGACGTATACTTTCCTTCTTAAGAAGTGTTTTCAAAGACATTCACAGAGTGATTCTACAAAGCCTTTTTACTGACATTGGCTTTTAAACGCTATTTCACCAGAATTTCTGTCAAAAGCAACACAGAGATTTGCTATTCAAGAATTGAAGATACAGAATGCAAACAAACACGTTCCTACAAGTGAATCGCCTAAACATTCACCACAGTTCCAAAAAGTGCATAGAATGCAGTTTTCACTCAGATGAAAGACGTATGCTTTCCTTCTTAAGAAGTGTTTTTAAAGTCATTCACAGAGTGATTCTACAAAGCCTTTTTACTGACGTTGGCTTTTAAACGCGATTTCACTGGAATTTCTGTCAAATGCAACACAGAGATTTGCTATTCAAGAATTGAAGATACAGAATGCAAACAAACACGTTCCTACAAGTGAATCGCCTAAACATTCACCACAGTTCCAAAAAGTGCGTAGAATGCAGTTTTCACTCAGATGAAAGATGTATGCTTTCCTTCTTAAGAAGTGTTTTCAAAGACATTCACAGAGTGATTCTACAAACCCTTTTTACTGACGTTGGCTTTTAAACGCGATTTCACCGGAATTTCTGTCAAACGCAACACAGAGATTTGCTATTCAAGATTTGAAGATACAGAATGCAAACAAACACGTTCCTACAAGTGAATCGCCTAAACATTCACCACAGTTCCAAAAAGTGCGTAGAATACAGTTTTCACTCAGATGAAAGACGTATGCTTTCCTTCTTAAGAAGTGTTTTCAAACACATTCACAGAGTGATTCTACAAAGCCTTTTTACTGACGTTGGCTTTTAAACGCGATTTCACCGGAATTTCTGTCAAACGCAACACAGAGATTTGCTATTCAAGAATTGAAGATACAGAATGCAAACAAACACGTTCCTACAAGTGAATCGCCTAAACATTCACCACAGTTCCAAAAAGTGCGTAGAATGCAGTTTTCACTCAGATGAAATACGTATGCTTTCCTTCTTAAGAAGTGTTTTCAAACACATTCACAGAGTGATTCTACAAAGCCTTTTTACTGACTTTGGCTTTTAAACGCGATTTCACCGGAATTTCTGTCAAACGCAACACAGAGATTTGCTATTCAAGAATTGAAGATACAGAATGCAAACAAACACGTTCCTACAAGTGAATCGCCTAAACATTCACCACAGTTCCAAAAAGTGCGTAGAATGCAGTTTTCACTCAGATGAAAGACGTATGCTTTCCTTCTTAAGAAGTGTTTTCAAACACATTCACAGAGTGATTCTACAAAGCCTTTTTACTGACTTTGGCTTTTAAACGCGATTACACCGGAATTTCTGTCAAACGCAAGACAGAGATTTGCTATTCAAGAATTGAAGATACAGAATGCAAACAAACATGTTCCTACAAGTGAATCGCCTAAACATTCACCACAGTTCCAAAAACTGCATAGAATGCAGTTTTCACTCAGATGAAAGACGTATGCTTTCCTTATTAAGAAGTGTTTTCAAAGACATTCACAGAGTGATTCTACAAAGCCTTTTTACTGACGTTGGCTTTTAAACGCTATTTCACCGGAATTTCTGTCAAACGCAACACAGAGATTTTCTATTCAAGAATTGAAGATACAGAATGCAAACAAACACGTTCCTACAAGTGAATCGCCTAAACATTCCCCACAGTTCCAAAAAGTGCGTAGAATGCAGTTTTCACTCAGATGAAAGACGTATGCTTTCCTTCTTAAGAAGTGTTTTCAAACACATTCACAGAGTGATTCTACAAAGCCTTTTTACTGACTTTGGCTTTTAAACGCGATTTCACGGGAATTTCTGTCAAACGCAACACAGAGATTTGCTATTCAAGATTTGAAGAAACAGAATGCAAACAAACACGTTCCTACAAGTGAATCGCCTAAACATTCACCACAGTTCCAAAAACTGCATAGAATGCAGTTTTCACTCAGATGAAAGACGTATGCTTTCCTTCTTAAGAAGTGTTTTCAAAGACATTCACAGAGTGATTCTACAAAGCCTTTATACTGATGTTGGCTTTTAAACGCGATTTCACCGGAATTTCTGTCAAACGCAACACAGAGATTTGCTATTCAAGATTTGAAGATACAGAATGCAAACAAACACGTTCCTACAAGTGAATCGCCTAAACATTCACCACAGTTCCAAAAAGTGCGTAGAATGCAGTTTTCACTCAGATGAAAGATGTATGCTTTCCTTCTTAAGAAGTGTTTTCAAAGACATTCACAGAGTGATTCTACAAAGCCTTTTTACTGATGTTGGCTTTTAAACGCGATTTCACCGGAATTTCTGTCAAACGCAACACAGAGATTTGCTATTCAAGATTTGAAGATACAGAATGCAAACAAACACGTTCCTACAAGTGAATCGCCTAAACATTCACCACAGTTCCAAAAAGTGCGTAGAATGCAGTTTTCACTCAGATGAAAGACGTATGCTTTCCTTCTTAAGAAGTGTTTTCAAAGACATTCACAGAGTGATTCTACAAAGCCTTTTTACTGACGTTGGCTTTTAAACGCGATTTCACCGGAATTTCTGTCAAACGCAACACAGAGATTTGCTATTCAAGATTTGAAGATACAGAATGCAAACAAACACGTTCCTACAAGTGAATCGCCTAAACATTCACCACAGTTCCAAAAAGTGCGTAGAATACAGTTTTCACTCAGATGAAAGACGTATGCTTTCCTTCTTAAGAAGTGTTTTCAAAGACATTCACAGAGTGATTCTACAAAGCCTTTTTACTGACGTTGGCTTTTAAACGCGATTTCACCAGAATTTCTGTCAAACGCAACACAGAGATTTGCTATTCAAGAATTGAAGATACAGAATGCAAACAAACACGTTCCTACAAGTGAATCGCCTAAACATTCACCACAGTTCCAAAAAGTGCGTAGAATGCAGTTTTCACTCAGATGAAAGACGTATGCTTTCCTTCTTAAGAAGTGTTTTCAAAGACATTCACAGAGTGATTCTACAAAGCCTTTTTACTGACGTTGGCTTTTCAACGCGATTTCACCGGAATTTCTGTCAAACGCAACACAGAGATTTGCTATTCAAGAATTGAAGATACAGAATGCAAACAAACACGTTCCTACAAGTGAATCGCCTAAACATTCACCACAGTTCCAAAAAGTGCATAGAATGCAGTTTTCACTCAGATGAAAGACGTATACTTTCCTTCTTAAGAAGTGTTTTCAAAGACATTCACAGAGTGATTCTACAAAGCCTTTTTACTGACGTTGGCTTTTAAACGCTATTTCACCGGAATTTCTGTCAAAAGCAACACAGAGATTTGCTATTCAAGAATTGAAGATACAGAATGCAAACAAACACGTTCCTACAAGTGAATCGCCTAAACATTCACCACAGTTCCAAAAAGTGCATAGAATGCAGTTTTCACTCAGATGAAAGACGTATGCTTTCCTTCTTAAGAAGTGTTTTTAAAGACATTCACAGAGTGATTCTACAAAGCCTTTTTACTGACGTTGGCTTTTAAACGCGATTTCACTGGAATTTCTGTCAAATGCAACACAGAGATTTGCTATTCAAGAATTGAAGATACAGAATGCAAACAAACACGTTCCTACAAGTGAATCGCCTAAACATTCACCACAGTTCCAAAAAGTGCGTAGAATGCAGTTTTCACTCAGATGAAAGATGTATGCTTTCCTTCTTAAGAAGTGTTTTCAAAGACATTCACAGAGTGATTCTACAAACCCTTTTTACTGACGTTGGCTTTTAAACGCGATTTCACCGGAATTTCTGTCAAACGCAACACAGAGATTTGCTATTCAAGATTTGAAGATACAGAATGCAAACAAACACGTTCCTACAAGTGAATCGCCTAAACATTCACCACAGTTCCAAAAAGTGCGTAGAATACAGTTTTCACTCAGATGAAAGACGTATGCTTTCCTTCTTAAGAAGTGTTTTCAAACACATTCACAGAGTGATTCTACAAAGCCTTTTTACTGACGTTGGCTTTTAAACGCGATTTCACCGGAATTTCTGTCAAACGCAACACAGAGATTTGCTATTCAAGAATTGAAGATACAGAATGCAAACAAACACGTTCCTACAAGTGAATCGCCTAAACATTCACCACAGTTCCAAAAAGTGCGTAGAATGCAGTTTTCACTCAGATGAAATACGTATGCTTTCCTTCTTAAGAAGTGTTTTCAAACACATTCACAGAGTGATTCTACAAAGCCTTTTTACTGACTTTGGCTTTTAAACGCGATTTCACCGGAATTTCTGTCAAACGCAACACAGAGATTTGCTATTCAAGAATTGAAGATACAGAATGCAAACAAACACGTTCCTACAAGTGAATCGCCTAAACATTCACCACAGTTCCAAAAAGTGCGTAGAATGCAGTTTTCACTCAGATGAAAGACGTATGCTTTCCTTCTTAAGAAGTGTTTTCAAACACATTCACAGAGTGATTCTACAAAGCCTTTTTACTGACTTTGGCTTTTAAACGCGATTACACCGGAATTTCTGTCAAACGCAAGACAGAGATTTGCTATTCAAGAATTGAAGATACAGAATGCAAACAAACATGTTCCTACAAGTGAATCGCCTAAACATTCACCACAGTTCCAAAAACTGCATAGAATGCAGTTTTCACTCAGATGAAAGACGTATGCTTTCCTTATTAAGAAGTGTTTTCAAAGACATTCACAGAGTGATTCTACAAAGCCTTTTTACTGACGTTGGCTTTTAAACGCTATTTCACCGGAATTTCTGTCAAACGCAACACAGAGATTTTCTATTCAAGAATTGAAGATACAGAATGCAAACAAACACGTTCCTACAAGTGAATCGCCTAAACATTCCCCACAGTTCCAAAAAGTGCGTAGAATGCAGTTTTCACTCAGATGAAAGACGTATGCTTTCCTTCTTAAGAAGTGTTTTCAAACACATTCACAGAGTGATTCTACAAAGCCTTTTTACTGACTTTGGCTTTTAAACGCGATTTCACGGGAATTTCTGTCAAACGCAACACAGAGATTTGCTATTCAAGATTTGAAGAAACAGAATGCAAACAAACACGTTCCTACAAGTGAATCGCCTAAACATTCACCACAGTTCCAAAAACTGCATAGAATGCAGTTTTCACTCAGATGAAAGACGTATGCTTTCCTTCTTAAGAAGTGTTTTCAAAGACATTCACAGAGTGATTCTACAAAGCCTTTATACTGATGTTGGCTTTTAAACGCGATTTCACCGGAATTTCTGTCAAACGCAACACAGAGATTTGCTATTCAAGATTTGAAGATACAGAATGCAAACAAACACGTTCCTACAAGTGAATCGCCTAAACATTCACCACAGTTCCAAAAAGTGCGTAGAATGCAGTTTTCACTCAGATGAAAGATGTATGCTTTCCTTCTTAAGAAGTGTTTTCAAAGACATTCACAGAGTGATTCTACAAAGCCTTTTTACTGATGTTGGCTTTTAAACGCGATTTCACCGGAATTTCTGTCAAACGCAACACAGAGATTTGCTATTCAAGATTTGAAGATACAGAATGCAAACAAACACGTTCCTACAAGTGAATCGCCTAAACATTCACCACAGTTCCAAAAAGTGCGTAGAATGCAGTTTTCACTCAGATGAAAGACGTATGCTTTCCTTCTTAAGAAGTGTTTTCAAAGACATTCACAGAGTGATTCTACAAAGCCTTTTTACTGACGTTGGCTTTTAAACGCGATTTCACCGGAATTTCTGTCAAACGCAACACAGAGATTTGCTATTCAAGATTTGAAGATACAGAATGCAAACAAACACGTTCCTACAAGTGAATCGCCTAAACATTCACCACAGTTCCAAAAAGTGCGTAGAATACAGTTTTCACTCAGATGAAAGACGTATGCTTTCCTTCTTAAGAAGTGTTTTCAAAGACATTCACAGAGTGATTCTACAAAGCCTTTTTACTGACGTTGGCTTTTAAACGCGATTTCACCAGAATTTCTGTCAAACGCAACACAGAGATTTGCTATTCAAGAATTGAAGATACAGAATGCAAACAAACACGTTCCTACAAGTGAATCGCCTAAACATTCACCACAGTTCCAAAAAGTGCGTAGAATGCAGTTTTCACTCAGATGAAAGACGTATGCTTTCCTTCTTAAGAAGTGTTTTCAAAGACATTCACAGAGTGATTCTACAAAGCCTTTTTACTGACGTTGGCTTTTCAACGCGATTTCACCGGAATTTCTGTCAAACGCAACACAGAGATTTGCTATTCAAGAATTGAAGATACAGAATGCAAACAAACACGTTCCTACAAGTGAATCGCCTAAACATTCACCACAGTTCCAAAAAGTGCATAGAATGCAGTTTTCACTCAGATGAAAGACGTATACTTTCCTTCTTAAGAAGTGTTTTCAAAGACATTCACAGAGTGATTCTACAAAGCCTTTTTACTGACGTTGGCTTTTAAACGCTATTTCACCGGAATTTCTGTCAAAAGCAACACAGAGATTTGCTATTCAAGAATTGAAGATACAGAATGCAAACAAACACGTTCCTACAAGTGAATCGCCTAAACATTCACCACAGTTCCAAAAAGTGCATAGAATGCAGTTTTCACTCAGATGAAAGACGTATGCTTTCCTTCTTAAGAAGTGTTTTTAAAGACATTCACAGAGTGATTCTACAAAGCCTTTTTACTGACGTTGGCTTTTAAACGCGATTTCACTGGAATTTCTGTCAAATGCAACACAGAGATTTGCTATTCAAGAATTGAAGATACAGAATGCAAACAAACACGTTCCTACAAGTGAATCGCCTAAACATTCACCACAGTTCCAAAAAGTGCGTAGAATGCAGTTTTCACTCAGATGAAAGATGTATGCTTTCCTTCTTAAGAAGTGTTTTCAAAGACATTCACAGAGTGATTCTACAAACCCTTTTTACTGACGTTGGCTTTTAAACGCGATTTCACCGGAATTTCTGTCAAACGCAACACAGAGATTTGCTATTCAAGATTTGAAGATACAGAATGCAAACAAACACGTTCCTACAAGTGAATCGCCTAAACATTCACCACAGTTCCAAAAAGTGCGTAGAATACAGTTTTCACTCAGATGAAAGACGTATGCTTTCCTTCTTAAGAAGTGTTTTCAAACACATTCACAGAGTGATTCTACAAAGCCTTTTTACTGACGTTGGCTTTTAAACGCGATTTCACCGGAATTTCTGTCAAACGCAACACAGAGATTTGCTATTCAAGAATTGAAGATACAGAATGCAAACAAACACGTTCCTACAAGTGAATCGCCTAAACATTCACCACAGTTCCAAAAAGTGCGTAGAATGCAGTTTTCACTCAGATGAAATACGTATGCTTTCCTTCTTAAGAAGTGTTTTCAAACACATTCACAGAGTGATTCTACAAAGCCTTTTTACTGACTTTGGCTTTTAAACGCGATTTCACCGGAATTTCTGTCAAACGCAACACAGAGATTTGCTATTCAAGAATTGAAGATACAGAATGCAAACAAACACGTTCCTACAAGTGAATCGCCTAAACATTCACCACAGTTCCAAAAAGTGCGTAGAATGCAGTTTTCACTCAGATGAAAGACGTATGCTTTCCTTCTTAAGAAGTGTTTTCAAACACATTCACAGAGTGATTCTACAAAGCCTTTTTACTGACGTTGGCGTTTCAACGCGATTTCACCGGAATTTCTGTCAAATGCAACACAGAGATTTGCTATTCAAGAATTGAAGATACAGAATGCAAACAAACACGTTCCTACAAGTGAATCGCCTAAACATTCCCCACAGTTCCAAAAAGTGCGTAGAATGCAGTTTTCACTCAGATGAAAGACGTATGCTTTCCTTCTTAAGAAGTGTTTTCAAACACATTCACAGAGTGATTCTACAAAGCCTTTTTACTGACTTTGGCTTTTAAACGCGATTTCACGGGAATTTCTGTCAAACGCAACACAGAGATTTGCTATTCAAGATTTGAAGAAACAGAATGCAAACAAACACGTTCCTACAAGTGAATCGCCTAAACATTCACCACAGTTCCAAAAACTGCATAGAATGCAGTTTTCACTCAGATGAAAGACGTATGCTTTCCTTCTTAAGAAGTGTTTTCAAAGACATTCACAGAGTGATTCTACAAAGCCTTTATACTGATGTTGGCTTTTAAACGCGATTTCACCGGAATTTCTGTCAAACGCAACACAGAGATTTGCTATTCAAGATTTGAAGATACAGAATGCAAACAAACACGTTCCTACAAGTGAATCGCCTAAACATTCACCACAGTTCCAAAAAGTGCGTAGAATGCAGTTTTCACTCAGATGAAAGATGTATGCTTTCCTTCTTAAGAAGTGTTTTCAAAGACATTCACAGAGTGATTCTACAAAGCCTTTTTACTGATGTTGGCTTTTAAACGCGATTTCACCGGAATTTCTGTCAAACGCAACACAGAGATTTGCTATTCAAGATTTGAAGATACAGAATGCAAACAAACACGTTCCTACAAGTGAATCGCCTAAACATTCACCACAGTTCCAAAAAGTGCGTAGAATGCAGTTTTCACTCAGATGAAAGATGTATGCTTTCCTTCTTAAGAAGTGTTTTCAAAGACATTCACAGAGTGATTCTACAAAGCCTTTTTACTGACGTTGGCTTTTAAACGCGATTTCACCGGAATTTCTGTCAAACGCAACACAGAGATTTGCTATTCAAGATTTGAAGATACAGAATGCAAACAAACACGTTCCTACAAGTGAATCGCCTAAACATTCACCACAGTTCCAAAAAGTGCGTAGAATACAGTTTTCACTCAGATGAAAGACGTATGCTTTCCTTCTTAAGAAGTGTTTTCAAAGACATTCACAGAGTGATTCTACAAAGCCTTTTTACTGACGTTGGCTTTTAAACGCGATTTCACCAGAATTTCTGTCAAACGCAACACAGAGATTTGCTATTCAAGAATTGAAGATACAGAATGCAAACAAACACGTTCCTACAAGTGAATCGCCTAAACATTCACCACAGTTCCAAAAAGTGCATAGAATGCAGTTTTCACTCAGATGAAAGACGTATGCTTTCCTTCTTAAGAAGTGTTTTCAAAGACATTCACAGAGTGATTCTACAAAGCCTTTTTACTGACGTTGGCTTTTCAACGCGATTTCACCGGAATTTCTGTCAAACGCAACACAGAGATTTGCTATTCAAGAATTGAAGATACAGAATGCAAACAAACACGTTCCTACAAGTGAATCGCCTAAACATTCACCACAGTTCCAAAAAGTGCGTAGAATGCAGTTTTCACTCAGATGAAATACGTATGCTTTCCTTCTTAAGAAGTGTTTTCAAACACATTCACAGAGTGATTCTACAAAGCCTTTTTACTGACTTTGGCTTTTAAACGCGATTACACCGGAATTTCTGTCAAACACAAGACAGAGATTTGCTATTCAAGAATTGAAGATACAGAATGCAAACAAACACGTTCCTACAAGTGAATCGCCTAAACATTCACCACAGTTCCAAAAAGTGCATAGAATGCAGTTTTCACTCAGATGAAAGACGTATACTTTCCTTCTTAAGAAGTGTTTTCAAAGACATTCACAGAGTGATTCTACAAAGCCTTTTTACTGACATTGGCTTTTAAACGCTATTTCACCAGAATTTCTGTCAAAAGCAACACAGAGATTTGCTATTCAAGAATTGAAGATACAGAATGCAAACAAACACGTTCCTACAAGTGAATCGCCTAAACATTCACCACAGTTCCAAAAAGTGCATAGAATGCAGTTTTCACTCAGATGAAAGACGTATGCTTTCCTTCTTAAGAAGTGTTTTTAAAGTCATTCACAGAGTGATTCTACAAAGCCTTTTTACTGACGTTGGCTTTTAAACGCGATTTCACTGGAATTTCTGTCAAATGCAACACAGAGATTTGCTATTCAAGAATTGAAGATACAGAATGCAAACAAACACGTTCCTACAAGTGAATCGCCTAAACATTCACCACAGTTCCAAAAAGTGCGTAGAATGCAGTTTTCACTCAGATGAAAGATGTATGCTTTCCTTCTTAAGAAGTGTTTTCAAAGACATTCACAGAGTGATTCTACAAACCCTTTTTACTGACGTTGGCTTTTAAACGCGATTTCACCGGAATTTCTGTCAAACGCAACACAGAGATTTGCTATTCAAGATTTGAAGATACAGAATGCAAACAAACACGTTCCTACAAGTGAATCGCCTAAACATTCACCACAGTTCCAAAAAGTGCGTAGAATACAGTTTTCACTCAGATGAAAGACGTATGCTTTCCTTCTTAAGAAGTGTTTTCAAACACATTCACAGAGTGATTCTACAAAGCCTTTTTACTGACGTTGGCTTTTAAACGCGATTTCACCGGAATTTCTGTCAAACGCAACACAGAGATTTGCTATTCAAGAATTGAAGATACAGAATGCAAACAAACACGTTCCTACAAGTGAATCGCCTAAACATTCACCACAGTTCCAAAAAGTGCGTAGAATGCAGTTTTCACTCAGATGAAATACGTATGCTTTCCTTCTTAAGAAGTGTTTTCAAACACATTCACAGAGTGATTCTACAAAGCCTTTTTACTGACTTTGGCTTTTAAACGCGATTTCACCGGAATTTCTGTCAAACGCAACACAGAGATTTGCTATTCAAGAATTGAAGATACAGAATGCAAACAAACACGTTCCTACAAGTGAATCGCCTAAACATTCACCACAGTTCCAAAAAGTGCGTAGAATGCAGTTTTCACTCAGATGAAAGACGTATGCTTTCCTTCTTAAGAAGTGTTTTCAAACACATTCACAGAGTGATTCTACAAAGCCTTTTTACTGACGTTGGCTTTTCAACGCGATTTCACCGGAATTTCTGTCAAATGCAACACAGAGATTTGCTATTCAAGAATTGAAGATACAGAATGCAAACAAACACGTTCCTACAAGTGAATCGCCTAAACATTCACCACAGTTCCAAAAAGTGCGTAGAATGCAGTTTTCACTCAGATGAAAGACGTATGCTTTCCTTCTTAAGAAGTGTTTTCAAACACATTCACAGAGTGATTCTACAAAGCCTTTTTACTGACTTTGGCTTTTAAACGCGATTACACCGGAATTTCTGTCAAACGCAAGACAGAGATTTGCTATTCAAGAATTGAAGATACAGAATGCAAACAAACACGTTCCTACAAGTGAATCGCCGAAACATTCACCACAGTTCCAAAAAGTGCGTAGAATGCAGTTTTCACTCAGATGAAAGACGTATGCTTTCCTTCTTAAGAAGTGTTTTCAAACACATTCACAGAGTGATTCTATAAAGCCTTTTTACTGATGTTGGCTTTTAAACGCGATTTCACCGGAATTTCTGTCAAACGCAACACAGAGATTTGCTATTCAAGATTTGAAGATACAGAATGCAAACAAACACGTTCCTACAAGTGAATCGCCTAAACATTCACCACAGTTCCAAAAAGTGCGTAGAATGCAGTTTTCACTCAGATGAAAGACGTATGCTTTCCTTCTTAAGAAGTGTTTTCAAAGACATTCACAGAGTGATTCTACAAAGCCTTTTTACTGACGTTGGCTTTTAAACGCGATTTCACCGGAATTTCTGTCAAACGCAACACAGAGATTTGCTATTCAAGAATTGAAGATACAGAATGCAAACAAACACGTTCCTACAAGTGAATCGCCTAAACATTCACCACAGTTCCAAAAAGTGCGTAGAATGCAGTTTTCACTCAGATGAAAGACATATGCTTTCCTTCTTAAGAAGTGTTTTCAAACATATTCACAGAGTGATTCTACAAAGCCTTTTTACTGACGTTGGCTTTTCAACGCGATTTCACTGGAATTTCTGTCAAATGCAACACAGAGATTTGCTATTCAAGAATTGAAGATACAGAATGCAAACAAACACGTTCCTACAAGTGAATCGCCTAAACATTCACCACAGTTCCAAAAAGTGCGTAGAATGCAGTTTTCACTCAGATGAAAGACGTATGCTTTCCTTCTTAAGAAGTGTTTTCAAACACATTCACAGAGTGATTCTACAAAGCCTTTTTACTGACTTTGGCTTTTAAACGCGATTACACCGGAATTTCTGTCAAACGCAAGACAGAGATTTGCTATTCAAGAATTGAAGATACAGAATGCAAACAAACACGTTCCTACAAGTGAATCGCCGAAACATTCACCACAGTTCCAAAAAGTGCGTAGAATGCAGTTTTCACTCAGATGAAAGACATATGCTTTCCTTCTTAAGAAGTGTTTTCAAAGACATTCACAGAGTGATTCTACAAAGCCTTTTTACTGACGTTGGCTTTTAAACGCGATTTCACCGGAATTTCTGTCAAACGCAACACAGAGATTTGCTATTCAAGATTTGAAGATACAGAATGCAAACAAACACGTTCCTACAAGTGAATCGCCTAAACATTCACCACAGTTCCAAAAAGTGCGTAGAATGCAGTTTTCACTCAGATGAAAGACGTATGCTTTCCTTCTTAAGAAGTGTTTTCAAACACATTCACAGAGTGATTCTACAAAGCCTTTTTACTGACTTTGGCTTTTAAACGCGATTACACCGGAATTTCTGTCAAACGCAAGACAGAGATTTGCTATTCAAGAATTGAAGATACAGAATGCAAACAAACATGTTCCTACAAGTGAATCGCCTAAACATTCACCACAGTTCCAAAAACTGCATAGAATGCAGTTTTCACTCAGATGAAAGACGTATGCTTTCCTTATTAAGAAGTGTTTTCAAAGACATTCACAGAGTGATTCTACAAAGCCTTTTTACTGACGTTGGCTTTTAAACGCTATTTCACCGGAATTTCTGTCAAACGCAACACAGAGATTTTCTATTCAAGAATTGAAGATACAGAATGCAAACAAACACGTTCCTACAAGTGAATCGCCTAAACATTCACCACAGTTCCAAAAAGTGCGTAGAATGCAGTTTTCACTCAGATGAAAGACATATGCTTTCCTTCTTAAGAAGTGTTTTCAAACATATTCACAGAGTGATTCTACAAAGCCTTTTTACTGACGTTGGCTTTTCAACGCGATTTCACTGGAATTTCTGTCAAATGCAACACAGAGATTTGCTATTCAAGAATTGAAGATACAGAATGCAAACAAACACGTTCCTACAAGTGAATCGCCTAAACATTCACCACAGTTCCAAAAAGTGCGTAGAATGCAGTTTTCACTCAGATGAAAGACGTATGCTTTCCTTCTTAAGAAGTGTTTTCAAACACATTCACAGAGTGATTCTACAAAGCCTTTTTACTGACTTTGGCTTTTAAACGCGATTACACCGGAATTTCTGTCAAACGCAAGACAGAGATTTGCTATTCAAGAATTGAAGATACAGAATGCAAACAAACACGTTCCTACAAGTGAATCGCCGAAACATTCACCACAGTTCCAAAAAGTGCGTAGAATGCAGTTTTCACTCAGATGAAAGACATATGCTTTCCTTCTTAAGAAGTGTTTTCAAAGACATTCACAGAGTGATTCTACAAAGCCTTTTTACTGACGTTGGCTTTTAAACGCGATTTCACCGGAATTTCTGTCAAACGCAACACAGAGATTTGCTATTCAAGATTTGAAGATACAGAATGCAAACAAACACGTTCCTACAAGTGAATCGCCTAAACATTCACCACAGTTCCAAAAAGTGCGTAGAATGCAGTTTTCACTCAGATGAAAGACGTATGCTTTCCTTCTTAAGAAGTGTTTTCAAACACATTCACAGAGTGATTCTACAAAGCCTTTTTACTGACTTTGGCTTTTAAACGCGATTACACCGGAATTTCTGTCAAACGCAAGACAGAGATTTGCTATTCAAGAATTGAAGATACAGAATGCAAACAAACATGTTCCTACAAGTGAATCGCCTAAACATTCACCACAGTTCCAAAAACTGCATAGAATGCAGTTTTCACTCAGATGAAAGACGTATGCTTTCCTTATTAAGAAGTGTTTTCAAAGACATTCACAGAGTGATTCTACAAAGCCTTTTTACTGACGTTGGCTTTTAAACGCTATTTCACCGGAATTTCTGTCAAACGCAACACAGAGATTTTCTATTCAAGAATTGAAGATACAGAATGCAAACAAACACGTTCCTACAAGTGAATCGCCTAAACATTCCCCACAGTTCCAAAAAGTGCGTAGAATGCAGTTTTCACTCAGATGAAAGACGTATGCTTTCCTTCTTAAGAAGTGTTTTCAAACACATTCACAGAGTGATTCTACAAAGCCTTTTTACTGACTTTGGCTTTTAAACGCGATTTCACGGGAATTTCTGTCAAACGCAACACAGAGATTTGCTATTCAAGATTTGAAGAAACAGAATGCAAACAAACACGTTCCTACAAGTGAATCGCCTAAACATTCACCACAGTTCCAAAAACTGCATAGAATGCAGTTTTCACTCAGATGAAAGACGTATGCTTTCCTTCTTAAGAAGTGTTTTCAAAGACATTCACAGAGTGATTCTACAAAGCCTTTATACTGATGTTGGCTTTTAAACGCGATTTCACCGGAATTTCTGTCAAACGCAACACAGAGATTTGCTATTCAAGATTTGAAGATACAGAATGCAAACAAACACGTTCCTACAAGTGAATCGCCTAAACATTCCCCACAGTTCCAAAAAGTGCGTAGAATGCAGTTTTCACTCAGATGAAAGATGTATGCTTTCCTTCTTAAGAAGTGTTTTCAAAGACATTCACAGAGTGATTCTACAAAGCCTTTTTACTGATGTTGGCTTTTAAACGCGATTTCACCGGAATTTCTGTCAAACACAACACAGAGATTTGCTATTCAAGATTTGAAGATACAGAATGCAAACAAACACGTTCCTACAAGTGAATCGCCTAAACATTCACCACAGTTCCAAAAAGTGTGTAGAATGCAGTTTTCACTCAGATGAAAGACGTATGCTTTCCTTCTTAAGAAGTGTTTTCAAAGACATTCACAGAGTGATTCTACAAAGCCTTTTTACTGACGTTGGCTTTTAAACGCGATTTCACCGGAATTTCTGTCAAACGCAACACAGAGATTTGCTATTCAAGATTTGAAGATACAGAATGCAAACAAACACGTTCCTACAAGTGAATCGCCTAAACATTCACCACAGTTCCAAAAAGTGCGTAGAATACAGTTTTCACTCAGATGAAAGACGTATGCTTTCCTTCTTAAGAAGTGTTTTCAAAGACATTCACAGAGTGATTCTACAAAGCCTTTTTACTGACGTTGGCTTTTAAACGCGATTTCACCAGAATTTCTGTCAAACGCAACACAGAGATTTGCTATTCAAGAATTGAAGATACAGAATGCAAACAAACACGTTCCTACAAGTGAATCGCCTAAACATTCACCACAGTTCCAAAAAGTGCGTAGAATGCAGTTTTCACTCAGATGAAAGACGTATGCTTTCCTTCTTAAGAAGTGTTTTCAAAGACATTCACAGAGTGATTCTACAAAGCCTTTTTACTGACGTTGGCTTTTTAACGCGATTTCACCGGAATTTCTGTCAAACGCAACACAGAGATTTGCTATTCAAGAATTGAAGATACAGAATGCAAACAAACACGTTCCTACAAGTGAATCGCCTAAACATTCACCACAGTTCCAAAAAGTGCGTAGAATGCAGTTTTCACTCAGATGAAATACGTATGCTTTCCTTCTTAAGAAGTGTTTTCAAACACATTCACAGAGTGATTCTACAAAGCCTTTTTACTGACTTTGGCTTTTAAACGCGATTACACCGGAATTTCTGTCAAACACAAGACAGAGATTTGCTATTCAAGAATTGAAGATACAGAATGCAAACAAACACGTTCCTACAAGTGAATCGCCTAAACATTCACCACAGTTCCAAAAAGTGCATAGAATGCAGTTTTCACTCAGATGAAAGACGTATGCTTTCCTTCTTAAGAAGTGTTTTTAAAGACATTCACAGAGTGATTCTACAAAGCCTTTTTACTGACGTTGGCTTTTAAACGCGATTTCACCGGAATTTCTGTCAAACGCAACACAGAGATTTGCTATTCAAGAATTGAAGATACAGAATGCAAACAAACATGTTCCTACAAGTGAATCGCCTAAACATTCACCACAGTTCCAAAAACTGCATAGAATGCAGTTTTCACTCAGATGAAAGACGTATGCTTTCCTTATTAAGAAGTGTTTTCAAAGACATTCACAGAGTGATTCTACAAAGCCTTTTTACTGACGTTGGCTTTTAAACGCTATTTCACCGGAATTTCTGTCAAACGCAACACAGAGATTTTCTATTCAAGAATTGAAGATACAGAATGCAAACAAACACGTTCCTACAAGTGAATCGCCTAAACATTCCCCACAGTTCCAAAAAGTGCGTAGAATGCAGTTTTCACTCAGATGAAAGACGTATGCTTTCCTTCTTAAGAAGTGTTTTCAAACACATTCACAGAGTGATTCTACAAAGCCTTTTTACTGACTTTGGCTTTTAAACGCGATTTCACGGGAATTTCTGTCAAACGCAACACAGAGATTTGCTATTCAAGATTTGAAGAAACAGAATGCAAACAAACACGTTCCTACAAGTGAATCGCCTAAACATTCACCACAGTTCCAAAAACTGCATAGAATGCAGTTTTCACTCAGATGAAAGACGTATGCTTTCCTTCTTAAGAAGTGTTTTCAAAGACATTCACAGAGTGATTCTACAAAGCCTTTATACTGATGTTGGCTTTTAAACGCGATTTCACCGGAATTTCTGTCAAACGCAACACAGAGATTTGCTATTCAAGATTTGAAGATACAGAATGCAAACAAACACGTTCCTACAAGTGAATCGCCTAAACATTCCCCACAGTTCCAAAAAGTGCGTAGAATGCAGTTTTCACTCAGATGAAAGATGTATGCTTTCCTTCTTAAGAAGTGTTTTCAAAGACATTCACAGAGTGATTCTACAAAGCCTTTTTACTGATGTTGGCTTTTAAACGCGATTTCACCGGAATTTCTGTCAAACACAACACAGAGATTTGCTATTCAAGATTTGAAGATACAGAATGCAAACAAACACGTTCCTACAAGTGAATCGCCTAAACATTCACCACAGTTCCAAAAAGTGCGTAGAATGCAGTTTTCACTCAGATGAAAGACGTATGCTTTCCTTCTTAAGAAGTGTTTTCAAAGACATTCACAGAGTGATTCTACAAAGCCTTTTTACTGACGTTGGCTTTTAAACGCGATTTCACGGGAATTTCTGTCAAACGCAACACAGAGATTTGCTATTCAAGATTTGAAGATACAGAATGCAAACAAACACGTTCCTACAAGTGAATCGCCTAAACATTCACCACAGTTCCAAAAAGTGCGTAGAATACAGTTTTCACTCAGATGAAAGACGTATGCTTTCCTTCTTAAGAAGTGTTTTCAAAGACATTCACAGAGTGATTCTACAAAGCCTTTTTACTGACGTTGGCTTTTAAACGCGATTTCACCAGAATTTCTGTCAAACGCAACACAGAGATTTGCTATTCAAGAATTGAAGATACAGAATGCAAACAAACACGTTCCTACAAGTGAATCGCCTAAACATTCACCACAGTTCCAAAAAGTGCGTAGAATGCAGTTTTCACTCAGATGAAAGACGTATGCTTTCCTTCTTAAGAAGTGTTTTCAAAGACATTCACAGAGTGATTCTACAAAGCCTTTTTACTGACGTTGGCTTTTTAACGCGATTTCACCGGAATTTCTGTCAAACGCAACACAGAGATTTGCTATTCAAGAATTGAAGATACAGAATGCAAACAAACACGTTCCTACAAGTGAATCGCCTAAACATTCACCACAGTTCCAAAAAGTGCGTAGAATGCAGTTTTCACTCAGATGAAATACGTATGCTTTCCTTCTTAAGAAGTGTTTTCAAACACATTCACAGAGTGATTCTACAAAGCCTTTTTACTGACTTTGGCTTTTAAACGCGATTACACCGGAATTTCTGTCAAACACAAGACAGAGATTTGCTATTCAAGAATTGAAGATACAGAATGCAAACAAACACGTTCCTACAAGTGAATCGCCTAAACATTCACCACAGTTCCAAAAAGTGCATAGAATGCAGTTTTCACTCAGATGAAAGACGTATACTTTCCTTCTTAAGAAGTGTTTTCAAAGACATTCACAGAGTGATTCTACAAAGCCTTTTTACTGACGTTGGCTTTTAAACGCGATTTCACCGGAATTTCTGTCAAAAGCAACACAGAGATTTGCTATTCAAGAATTGAAGATACAGAATGCAAACAAACACGTTCCTACAAGTGAATCGCCTAAACATTCACCACAGTTCCAAAAAGTGCATAGAATGCAGTTTTCACTCAGATGAAAGACGTATGCTTTCCTTCTTAAGAAGTGTTTTTAAAGACATTCACAGAGTGATTCTACAAAGCCTTTTTACTGACGTTGGCTTTTAAACGCGATTTCACTGGAATTTCTGTCAAATGCAACACAGAGATTTGCTATTCAAGAATTGAAGATACAGAATGCAAACAAACACGTTCCTACAAGTGAATCGCCTAAACATTCACCATAGTTCCAAAAAGTGCGTAGAATGCAGTTTTCACTCAGATGAAAGATGTATGCTTTCCTTCTTAAGAAGTGTTTTCAAAGACATTCACAGAGTGATTCTACAAAGCCTTTTTACTGACGTTGGCTTTTAAACGCGATTTCACCGGAATTTCTGTCAAACGCAACACAGAGATTTGCTATTCAAGATTTGAAGATACAGAATGCAAACAAACACGTTCCTACAAGTGAATCGCCTAAACATTCACCACAGTTCCAAAAAGTGCGTAGAATACAGTTTTCACTCAGATGAAAGACGTATGCTTTCCTTCTTAAGAAGTGTTTTCAAACACATTCACAGAGTGATTCTACAAAGCCTTTTTACTGACGTTGGCTTTTAAACGCGATTTCACCGGAATTTCTGTCAAACGCAACACAGAGATTTGCTATTCAAGAATTGAATATACAGAATGCAAACAAACACGTTCCTACAAGTGAATCGCCTAAACATTCACCACAGTTCCAAAAAGTGCGTAGAATGCAGTTTTCACTCAGATGAAAGACGTATGCTTTCCTTCTTAAGAAGTGTTTTCAAACACATTCACAGAGTGATTCTACAAAGCCTTTTTACTGACGTTGGCTTTTAAACGCGATTTCACCGGAATTTCTGTCAAACGCAACACAGAGATTTGCTATTCAAGATTTGAAGATACAGAATGCAAACAAACACGTTCCTACAAGTGAATCGCCTAAACATTCACCACAGTTCCAAAAAGTGCGTAGAATACAGTTTTCACTCAGATGAAAGACGTATGCTTTCCTTCTTAAGAAGTGTTTTCAAAGACATTCACAGAGTGATTCTACAAAGCCTTTTTACTGACGTTGGCTTTTAAACGCGATTTCACCAGAATTTCTGTCAAACGCAACACAGAGATTTGCTATTCAAGAATTGAAGATACAGAATGCAAACAAACACGTTCCTACAAGTGAATCGCCTAAACATTCACCACAGTTCCAAAAAGTGCGTAGAATGCAGTTTTCACTCAGATGAAAGACGTATGCTTTCCTTCTTAAGAAGTGTTTTCAAAGACATTCACAGAGTGATTCTACAAAGCCTTTTTACTGACGTTGGCTTTTCAACGCGATTTCACCGGAATTTCTGTCAAACGCAACACAGAGATTTGCTATTCAAGAATTGAAGATACAGAATGCAAACAAACACGTTCCTACAAGTGAATCGCCTAAACATTCACCACAGTTCCAAAAAGTGCGTAGAATGCAGTTTTCACTCAGATGAAATACGTATGCTTTCCTTCTTAAGAAGTGTTTTCAAACACATTCACAGAGTGATTCTACAAAGCCTTTTTACTGACTTTGGCTTTTAAACGCGATTACACCGGAATTTCTGTCAAACACAAGACAGAGATTTGCTATTCAAGAATTGAAGATACAGAATGCAAACAAACACGTTCCTACAAGTGAATCGCCTAAACATTCACCACAGTTCCAAAAAGTGCATAGAATGCAGTTTTCACTCAGATGAAAGACGTATACTTTCCTTCTTAAGAAGTGTTTTCAAAGACATTCACAGAGTGATTCTACAAAGCCTTTTTACTGACGTTGGCTTTTAAACGCGATTTCACCAGAATTTCTGTCAAAAGCAACACAGAGATTTGCTATTCAAGAATTGAAGATACAGAATGCAAACAAACACGTTCCTACAAGTGAATCGCCTAAACATTCACCACAGTTCCAAAAAGTGCATAGAATGCAGTTTTCACTCAGATGAAAGACGTATGCTTTCCTTCTTAAGAAGTGTTTTTAAAGACATTCACAGAGTGATTCTACAAAGCCTTTTTACTGACGTTGGCTTTTAAACGCGATTTCACTGGAATTTCTGTCAAATGCAACACAGAGATTTGCTATTCAAGAATTGAAGATACAGAATGCAAACAAACACGTTCCTACAAGTGAATCGCCTAAACATTCACCACAGTTCCAAAAAGTGCGTAGAATGCAGTTTTCACTCAGATGAAAGATGTATGCTTTCCTTCTTAAGAAGTGTTTTCAAAGACATTCACAGAGTGATTCTACAAAGCCTTTTTACTGACGTTGGCTTTTAAACGCGATTTCACCGGAATTTCTGTCAAACGCAACACAGAGATTTGCTATTCAAGATTTGAAGATACAGAATGCAAACAAACACGTTCCTACAAGTGAATCGCCTAAACATTCACCACAGTTCCAAAAAGTGCGTAGAATACAGTTTTCACTCAGATGAAAGACGTATGCTTTCCTTCTTAAGAAGTGTTTTCAAACACATTCACAGAGTGATTCTACAAAGCCTTTTTACTGACGTTGGCTTTTAAACGCGATTTCACCGGAATTTCTGTCAAACGCAACACAGAGATTTGCTATTCAAGAATTGAAGATACAGAATGCAAACAAACACGTTCCTACAAGTGAATCGCCTAAACATTCACCACAGTTCCAAAAAGTGCGTAGAATGCAGTTTTCACTCAGATGAAAGACGTATGCTTTCCTTCTTAAGAAGTGTTTTCAAACACATTCACAGAGTGATTCTACAAAGCCTTTTTACTGACGTTGGCTTTTAAACGCGATTTCACCGGAATTTCTGTCAAACGCAACACAGAGATTTGCTATTCAAGAATTGAAGATACAGAATGCAAACAAACACGTTCCTACAAGTGAATCGCCTAAACATTCACCACAGTTCCAAAAAGTGCGTAGAATGCAGTTTTCACTCAGATGAAAGACGTATGCTTTCCTTCTTAAGAAGTGTTTTCAAACACATTCACAGAGTGATTCTACAAAGCCTTTTTACTGACGTTGGCTTTTCAACGCGATTTCACCGGAATTTCTGTCAAATGCAACACAGAGATTTGCTATTCAAGAATTGAAGATACAGAATGCAAACAAACACGTTCCTACAAGTGAATCGCCTAAACATTCACCACAGTTCCAAAAAGTGCGTAGAATGCAGTTTTCACTCAGATGAAAGACGTATGCTTTCCTTCTTAAGAAGTGTTTTCAAACACATTCACAGAGTGATTCTACAAAGCCTTTTTACTGACTTTGGCTTTTAAACGCGATTACACCGAGATTTCTGTCAAAAGCAAGACAGAGATTTGCTATTCAAGAATTGAAGATACAGAATGCAAACAAACACGTTCCTACAAGTGAATCGCTGAAACATTCACCACAGTTCCAAAAAGTGCGTAGAATGCAGTTTTCACTCAGATGAAAGACGTATGCTTTCCTTCTTAAGAAGTGTTTTCAAACACATTCACAGAGTGATTCTACAAAGCCTTTTTACTGACGTTGGCTTTTAAACGCGATTTCACCGGAATTTCTGTCAAACGCAACACAGAGATTTGCTATTCAAGATTTGAAGATACAGAATGCAAACAAACACGTTCCTACAAGTGAATCGCCTAAACATTCACCACAGTTCCAAAAAGTGCGTAGAATGCAGTTTTCACTCAGATGAAAGACGTATGCTTTCCTTCTTAAGAAGTGTTTTTAAAGACATTCACAGAGTGATTCTACAAAGCCTTTTTACTGACGTTGGCTTTTAAACGCGATTTCACCGGAATTTCTGTCAAACGCAACACAGAGATTTGCTATTCAAGAATTGAAGATACAGAATGCAAACAAACACGTTCCTACAAGTGAATCGCCTAAACATTCACCACAGTTCCAAAAAGTGCGTAGAATGCAGTTTTCACTCAGATGAAAGATGTATGCTTTCCTTCTTAAGAAGTGTTTTCAAAGACATTCACAGAGTGATTCTACAAAGCCTTTTTACTGACGTTGGCTTTTAAACGCGATTTCACCGGAATTTCTGTCAAACGCAACACAGAGATTTGCTATTCAAGATTTGAAGATACAGAATGCAAACAAACACGTTCCTACAAGTGAATCGCCTAAACTTTCACCACAGTTCCAAAAAGTGCGTAGAATACAGTTTTCACTCAGATGAAAGACGTATGCTTTCCTTCTTAAGAAGTGTTTTCAAAGACATTCACAGAGTGATTCTACAAAGCCTTTTTACTGACGTTGGCTTTTAAACGTGATTTCACCGGAATTTCTGTCAAACGCAACACAGAGATTTGCTATTCAAGAATTGAAGATACAGAATGCAAACAAACACGTTCCTACAAGTGAATCGCCTAAACATTCACCACAGTTCCAAAAAGTGCGTAGAATGCAGTTTTCACTCAGATGAAAGACGTATGCTTTCCTTCTTAAGAAGTGTTTTCAAAGACATTCACAGAGTGATTCTACAAAGCCTTTTTACTGACGTTGGCTTTTAAACGCGATTTCACCGGAATTTCTGTCAAACGCAACACAGAGATTTGCTATTCAAGAATTGAAGATACAGAATGCAAACAAACACGTTCCTACAAGTGAATCGCCTAAACATTCACCACAGTTCCAAAAAGTGCGTAGAATGCAGTTTTCACTCAGATGAAAGACGTATGCTTTCCTTCTTAAGAAGTGTTTTCAAACACATTCACAGAGTGATTCTACAAAGCCTTTTTACTGACGTTGGCTTTTCAACGCGATTTCACCGGAATTTCTGTCAAATGCAACACAGAGATTTGCTATTCAAGAATTGAAGATACAGAATGCAAACAAACACGTTCCTACAAGTGAATCGCCTAAACATTCACCACAGTTCCAAAAAGTGCGTAGAATGCAGTTTTCACTCAGATGAAAGACGTATGCTTTCCTTCTTAAGAAGTGTTTTCAAACACATTCACAGAGTGATTCTACAAAGCCTTTTTACTGACGTTGGCTTTTCAACGCGATTTCACCGGAATTTCTGTCAAACGCAAGACAGAGATTTGCTATTCAAGAATTGAAGATACAGAATGCAAACAAACACGTTCCTACAAGTGAATCGCCGAAACATTCACCACAGTTCCAAAAAGTGCGTAGAATGCAGTTTTCACTCAGATGAAAGACGTATGCTTTCCTTCTTAAGAAGTGTTTTCAAAGACATTCACAGAGTGATTCTACAAAGCCTTTTTACTGACGTTGGCTTTTAAACGCGATTTCACCGGAATTTCTGTCAAACGCAACACAGAGATTTGCTATTCAAGATTTGAAGATACAGAATGCAAACAAACACGTTCCTACAAGTGAATCGCCTAAACATTCACCACAGTTCCAAAAAGTGCGTAGAATGCAGTTTTCACTCAGATGAAAGACGTATGCTTTCCTTCTTAAGAAGTGTTTTCAAACACATTCACAGAGTGATTCTACAAAGCCTTTTTACTTACTTTGGCTTTTAAACGCGATTACACCGGAATTTCTGTCAAACGCAAGACAGAGATTTGCTATCCAAGAATTGAAGATACAGAATGCAAACAAACATGTTCCTACAAGTGAATCGCCTAAACATTCACCACAGTTCCAAAAACTGCATAGAATGCAGTTTTCACTCAGATGAAAGACGTATGCTTTCCTTCTTAAGAAGTGTTTTCAAACACATTCACAGAGTGATTCTACAAAGCCTTTTTACTGACGTTGGCTTTTAAACGCTATTTCACCGGAATTTCTGTCAAACGCAACACAGAGATTTGCTATTCAAGAATTGAAGATACAGAATGCAAACAAACACGTTCCTACAAGTGAATCGCCTAAACATTCCCCACAGTTCCAAAAAGTGCGTAGAATGCAGTTTTCACTCAGATGAAAGACGTATGCTTTCCTTCTTAAGAAGTGTTTTCAAACACATTCACAGAGTGATTCTACAAAGCCTTTTTACTGACTTTGGCTTTTAAACGCGATTTCACGGGAATTTCTGTCAAACGCAACACAGAGATTTGCTATTCAAGATTTGAAGATACAGAATGCAAACAAACACGTTCCTACAAGTGAATCACCTAAACATTCCCCACAGTTCCAAAAAGTGCGTAGAATGCAGTTTTCACTCAGATGAAAGACGTATGCTTTCCTTCTTAAGAAGTGTTTCCAAAGACATTCACAGAGTGATTCTACAAAGCCTTTTTACTGACGTTGGCTTTTAAACACGATTTCACCGGAATTTCTGTCAAACGCAACACAGAGATTTGCTATTCAAGAATTGAAGATACAGAATGCAAACAAACACGTTCCTACAAGTGAATCGCCTAAACATTCACCACAGTTCCAAAAAGTGCGTAGAATGCAATTTTCACTCAGATGAAAGACGTATGCTTTCCTTCTTAAGAAGTGTTTTCAAACACATTCACAGAGTGATTCTACAAAGCCTTTTTACTGACGTTGGCTTTTAAACGCGATTTCACCGGAATTTCTGTCAAACGCAACACAGAGATTTGCTATTCAAGATTTGAAGATACAGAATGCAAACAAACACGTTCCTACAAGTGAATCGCCTAAACATTCACCACAGTTCCAAAAAGTGCGTAGAATGCAGTTTTCACTCAGATGAAAGACGTATGCTTTCCTTCTTAAGAAGTGTTTTCAAACACATTCACAGAGTGATTCTACAAAGCCTTTTTACTGACTTTGGCTTTTAAACGCGATTACACCGGAATTTCTGTCAAACGCAAGACAGAGATTTGCTATTCAAGAATTGAAGATACAGAATGCAAACAAACACGTTCCTACAAGTGAATCACCTAAACATTCACCACAGTTCCAAAAACTGCATAGAATGCAGTTTTCACTCAGATGAAAGACGTATGCTTTCCTTCTTAAGAAGTGTTTTCAAAGACATTCACAGAGTGATTCTACAAAGCCTTTTTACTGACGTTGGCTTTTAAACGCTATTTCACCGGAATTTCTGTCAAACGCAACACAGAGATTTGCTATTCAAGAATTGAAGATACAGAATGCAAACAAACACGTTCCTACAAGTGAATCGCCTAAACATTCCCCACAGTTCCAAAAAGTGCGTAGAATGCAGTTTTCACTCAGATGAAAGACGTATGCTTTCCTTCTTAAGAAGTGTTTTCAAACACATTCACACAGTGATTCTACAAAGCCTTTTTACTGACTTTGGCTTTTAAACGCGATTTCACGGGAATTTCTGTCAAACGCAACACAGAGATTTGCTATTCAAGATTTGAAGATACAGAATGCAAACAAACACGTTCCTACAAGTGAATCGCCTAAACATTCACCACAGTTCCAAAAAGTGCGTAGAATACAGTTTTCACTCAGATGAAAGACGTATGCTTTCCTTCTTAAGAAGTGTTTTCAAAGACATTCACAGAGTGATTCTACAAAGCCTTTTTACTGACGTTGGCTTTTAAACGCGATTTCACCGGAATTTCTGTCAAACGCAACACAGAGATTTGCTATTCAAGATTTGAAGATACAGAATGCAAACAAACACGTTCCTACAAGTGAATCGCCTAAACATTCACCACAGTTCCAAAAAGTGCGTAGAATACAGTTTTCACTCAGATGAAAGACGTATGCTTTCCTTCTTAAGAAGTGTTTTCAAAGACATTCACAGAGTGATTCTACAAAGCCTTTTTACTGACGTTGGCTTTTAAACGCGATTTCACCGGAATTTCTGTCAAACGCAACACAGAGATTTGCTATTCAAGAATTGAAGATACAGAATGCAAACAAACACGTTCCTACAAGTGAATCGCCTAAACATTCACCACAGTTCCAAAAAGTGCGTAGAATGCAGTTTTCACTCAGATGAAAGACGTATGCTTTCCTTCTTAAGAAGTGTTTTCAAAGACATTCACAGAGTGATTCTACAAAGCCTTTTTACTGACGTTGGCTTTTAAACGCGATTTCACCGGAATTTCTGTCAAACGCAACACAGAGATTTGCTATTCAAGAATTGAAGATACAGAATGCAAACAAACACGTTCCTACAAGTGAATCGCCTAAACATTCACCACAGTTCCAAAAAGTGCGTAGAATGCAGTTTTCACTCAGATGAAAGACGTATGCTTTCCTTCTTAAGAAGTGTTTTCAAAGACATTCACAGAGTGATTCTACAAAGCCTTTTTACTGACGTTGGCTTTTAAACGCGATTTCACCGGAATTTCAGTCAAACGCAACACAGAGATTTGCTATTCAAGATTTGAAGATACAGAATGCAAACAAACACGTTCCTACAAGTGAATCGCCTAAACATTCACCACAGTTCCAAAAAGTGCGTAGAATGCAGTTTTCACTCAGATGAAAGACGTATGCTTTCCTTCTTAAGAAGTGTTTTCAAAGACATTCACAGAGTGATTCTACAAAGCCTTTTTACTGACTTTGGCTTTTAAACGCGATTACACCGGAATTTCTGTCAAACGCAACACAGAGATTTGCTATTCAAGAATTGAAGATACAGAATGCAAACAAACATGTTCCTACAAGTGAATCGCCTAAACATTCACCACAGTTCCAAAAAGTGCGTAGAATGCAGTTTTCACTCAGATGAAAGACGTATGCTTTCCTTCTTAAGAAGTGTTTTCAAAGACATTCACAGAGTGATTCTACAAAGCCTTTTTACTGACGTTGGCTTTTAAACGCGATTTCACGGGAATTTCTGTCAAACGCAACACAGAGATTTGCTATTCAAGATTTGAAGATACAGAATGCAAACAAACACGTTCCTACAAGTGAATCGCCTAAACATTCACCACAGTTCCAAAAAGTGCGTAGAATGCAGTTTTCACTCAGATGAAAGACGTATGCTTTCCTTCTTAAGAAGTGTTTTCAAAGACATTCACAGAGTGATTCTACAAAGCCTTTTTACTGACGTTGGCTTTTAAACGCGATTTCACCGGAATTTCTGTCAAACGCAACACAGAGATTTGCTATTCAAGATTTGAAGATACAGAATGCAAACAAACACGTTCCTACAAGTGAATCGCCTAAACATTCACCACAGTTCCAAAAAGTGCGTAGAATGCAGTTTTCACTCAGATGAAAGACGTATGCTTTCCTTCTTAAGAAGTGTTTTCAAAGACATTCACAGAGTGATTCTACAAAGCCTTTTACTGATGTTGGCTTTTAAACGCGATTTCACCGGAATTTCTGTCAAACGCAACACAGAGATTTGCTATTCAAGAATTGAAGATACAGAATGCAAACAAACACGTTCCTACAAGTGAATCGCCTAAACATTCACCACAGTTCCAAAAAGTGCGTAGAATGCAGTTTTCACTCAGATGAAAGACGTATGCTTTCCTTCTTAAGAAGTGTTTTCAAAGACATTCACAGAGTGATTCTACAAAGCCTTTTTACTGACGTTGGCTTTTAAACGCGATTTCACCGGAATTTCAGTCAAACGCAACACAGAGATTTGCTATTCAAGATTTGAAGATACAGAATGCAAACAAACACGTTCCTACAAGTGAATCGCCTAAACATTCACCACAGTTCCAAAAAGTGCGTAGAATGCAGTTTTCACTCAGATGAAAGACGTATGCTTTCCTTCTTAAGAAGTGTTTTCAAAGACATTCACAGAGTGATTCTACAAAGCCTTTTTACTGACTTTGGCTTTTAAACGCGATTACACCGGAATTTCTGTCAAACGCAACACAGAGATTTGCTATTCAAGAATTGAAGATACAGAATGCAAACAAACACGTTCCTACAAGTGAATCGCCTAAACATTCACCACAGTTCCAAAAAGTGCGTAGAATGCAGTTTTCACTCAGATGAAAGACGTATGCTTTCCTTCTTAAGAAGTGTTTTCAAACACATTCACAGAGTGATTCTACAAAGCCTTTTTACTGACGTTGGCTTTTCAACGCGATTTCACCGGAATTTCTGTCAAATGCAACACAGAGATTTGCTATTCAAGAATTGAAGATACAGAATGCAAACAAACACGTTCCTACAAGTGAATCGCCTAAACATTCCCCACAGTTCCAAAAAGTGCGTAGAATGCAGTTTTCACTCAGATGAAAGACGTATGCTTTCCTTCTTAAGAAGTGTTTTCAAACACATTCACAGAGTGATTCTACAAAGCCTTTTTACTGACTTTGGCTTTTAAACGCGATTTCACGGGAATTTCTGTCAAACGCAACACAGAGATTTGCTATTCAAGATTTGAAGATACAGAATGCAAACAAACACGTTCCTACAAGTGAATCGCCTAAACATTCACCACAGTTCCAAAAAGTGCGTAGAATACAGTTTTCACTCAGATGGAAGACGTATGCTTTCCTTCTTAAGAAGTGTTTTCAAAGACATTCACAGAGTGATTCTACAAAGCCTTTTTACTGACTTTGGCTTTTAAACGCGATTACACCGGAATTTCTGTCAAACGCAACACAGAGATTTGCTATTCAAGAATTGAAGATACAGAATGCAAACAAACACGTTCCTACAAGTGAATCGCCTAAACATTCACCACAGTTCCAAAAAGTGCGTAGAATGCAGTTTTCACTCAGATGAAAGACGTATGCTTTCCTTCTTAAGAAGTGTTTTCAAAGACATTCACAGAGTGATTCTACAAAGCCTTTTTACTGACGTTGGCTTTTCAACGCGATTTCACCGGAATTTCTGTCAAATGCAACACAGAGATTTGCTATTCAAGAATTGAAGATACAGAATGCAAACAAACACGTTCCTACAAGTGAATCGCCTAAACATTCCCCACAGTTCCAAAAAGTGCGTAGAATGCAGTTTTCACTCAGATGAAAGACGTATGCTTTCCTTCTTAAGAAGTGTTTTCAAACACATTCACAGAGTGATTCTACAAAGCCTTTTTACTGACTTTGGCTTTTAAACGCGATTTCACGGGAATTTCTGTCAAACGCAACACAGAGATTTGCTATTCAAGATTTGAAGATACAGAATGCAAACAAACACGTTCCTACAAGTGAATCGCCTAAACATTCACCACAGTTCCAAAAAGTGCGTAGAATACAGTTTTCACTCAGATGGAAGACGTATGCTTTCCTTCTTAAGAAGTGTTTTCAAAGACATTCACAGAGTGATTCTACAAAGCCTTTTTACTGACGTTGGCTTTTAAACGCGATTTCACCGGAATTTCTGTCAAACGCAACACAGAGATTTGCTATTCAAGATTTGAAGATACAGAATGCAAACAAACACGTTCCTACAAGTGAATCGCCTAAACATTCACCACAGTTCCAAAAAGTGCGTAGAATACAGTTTTCACTCAGATGAAAGACGTATGCTTTCCTTCTTAAGAAGTGTTTTCAAAGACATTCACAGAGTGATTCTACAAAGCCTTTTTACTGACGTTGGCTTTTAAACGCGATTTCACCGGAATTTCTGTCAAACGCAACACAGAGATTTGCTATTCAAGAATTGAAGATACAGAATGCAAACAAACACGTTCCTACAAGTGAATCGCCTAAACATTCACCACAGTTCCAAAAAGTGCGTAGAATGCAGTTTTCACTCAGATGAAAGACGTATGCTTTCTTTCTTAAGAAGTGTTTTCAAAGACATTCACAGAGTGATTCTACAAAGCCTTTTTACTGACGTTGGCTTTTAAACGCGATTTCACCGGAATTTCTGTCAAACGCAACACAGAGATTTGCTATTCAAGAATTGAAGATACAGAATGCAAACAAACACGTTCCTACAAGTGAATCGCCTAAACATTCACCACAGTTCCAAAAAGTGCGTAGAATGCAGTTTTCACTCAGATGAAAGACGTATGCTTTCCTTCTTAAGAAGTGTTTTCAAACACATTCACAGAGTGATTCTACAAAGCCTTTTTACTGACGTTGGCTTTTCAATGCGATTTCACCGGAATTTCTGTCAAATGCAACACAGAGATTTGCTATTCAAGAATTGAAGATACAGAATGCAAACAAACACGTTCCTACAAGTGAATCGCCTAAACATTCCCCACAGTTCCAAAAAGTGCGTAGAATGCAGTTTTCACTCAGATGAAAGACGTATGCTTTCCTTCTTAAGAAGTGTTTTCAAACACATTCACAGAGTGATTCTACAAAGCCTTTTTACTGACTTTGGCTTTTAAACGCGATTTCACGGGAATTTCTGTCAAACGCAACACAGAGATTTGCTATTCAAGATTTGAAGATACAGAATGCAAACAAACACGTTCCTACAAGTGAATCGCCTAAACATTCACCACAGTTCCAAAAAGTGCGTAGAATACAGTTTTCACTCAGATGGAAGACGTATGCTTTCCTTCTTAAGAAGTGTTTTCAAAGACATTCACAGAGTGATTCTACAAAGCCTTTTTACTGACGTTGGCTTTTAAACGCGATTTCACCGGAATTTCTGTCAAACGCAACACAGAGATTTGCTATTCAAGATTTGAAGATACAGAATGCAAACAAACACGTTCCTACAAGTGAATCGCCTAAACATTCACCACAGTTCCAAAAACTGCGTAGAATACAGTTTTCACTCAGATGAAAGACGTATGCTTTCCTTCTTAAGAAGTGTTTTCAAAGACATTCACAGAGTGATTCTACAAAGCCTTTTTACTGACGTTGGCTTTTAAACGCGAATTCACCGGAATTTCTGTCAAACGCAACACAGAGATTTGCTATTCAAGAATTGAAGATACAGAATGCAAACAAACACGTTCCTACAAGTGAATCGCCTAAACATTCACCACAGTTCCAAAAAGTGCGTAGAATGCAGTTTTCACTCAGATGAAAGACGTATGCTTTCCTTCTTAAGAAGTGTTTTCAAAGACATTCACAGAGTGATTCTACAAAGCCTTTTTACTGACGTTGGCTTTTAAACGCGATTTCACCGGAATTTCTGTCAAACGCAACACAGAGATTTGCTATTCAAGAATTGAAGATACAGAATGCAAACAAACACGTTCCTACAAGTGAATCGCCTAAACATTCACCACAGTTCCAAAAAGTGCGTAGAATGCAGTTTTCACTCAGATGAAAGACGTATGCTTTCCTTCTTAAGAAGTGTTTTCAAACACATTCACAGAGTGATTCTACAAAGCCTTTTTACTGACGTTGGCTTTTCAATGCGATTTCACCGGAATTTCTGTCAAATGCAACACAGAGATTTGCTATTCAAGAATTGAAGATACAGAATGCAAACAAACACGTTCCTACAAGTGAATCGCCTAAACATTCCCCACAGTTCCAAAAAGTGCGTAGAATGCAGTTTTCACTCAGATGAAAGACATATGCTTTCCTTCTTAAGAAGTGTTTTCAAACACATTCACAGAGTGATTCTACAAAGCCTTTTTACTGACTTTGGCTTTTAAACGCGATTTCACGGGAATTTCTGTCAAACGCAACACAGAGATTTGCTATTCAAGATTTGAAGATACAGAATGCAAACAAACACGTTCCTACAAGTGAATCGCCTAAACATTCACCACAGTTCCAAAAAGTGCGTAGAATACAGTTTTCACTCAGATGAAAGACGTATGCTTTCCTTCTTAAGAAGTGTTTTCAAAGACATTCACAGAGTGATTCTACAAAGCCTTTTTACTGACGTTGGCTTTTAAACGCGATTTCACCGGAATTTCTGTCAAACGCAACACAGAGATTTGCTATTCAAGAATTGAAGATACAGAATGCAAACAAACACGTTCCTACAAGTGAATCGCCTAAACATTCACCACAGTTCCAAAAAGTGCGTAGAATGCAGTTTTCACTCAGATGAAAGACGTATGCTTTCCTTCTTAAGAAGTGTTTTCAAAGACATTCACAGAGTGATTCTACAAAGCCTTTTTACTGACGTTGGCTTTTAAACGCGATTTCACCGGAATTTCTGTCAAACGCAACACAGAGATTTGCTATTCAAGAATTGAAGATACAGAATGCAAACAAACACGTTCCTACAAGTGAATCGCCTAAACATTCACCACAGTTCCAAAAAGTGCGTAGAATGCAGTTTTCACTCAGATGAAAGACGTATGCTTTCCTTCTTAAGAAGTGTTTTCAAACACATTCACAGAGTGATTCTACAAAGCCTTTTTACTGACGTTGGCTTTTCAATGCGATTTCACCGGAATTTCTGTCAAATGCAACACAGAGATTTGCTATTCAAGAATTGAAGATACAGAATGCAAACAAACACGTTCCTACAAGTGAATCGCCTAAACATTCCCCACAGTTCCAAAAAGTGCGTAGAATGCAGTTTTCACTCAGATGAAAGACGTATGCTTTCCTTCTTAAGAAGTGTTTTCAAACACATTCACAGAGTGATTCTACAAAGCCTTTTTACTGACTTTGGCTTTTAAACGCGATTTCACGGGAATTTCTGTCAAACGCAACACAGAGATTTGCTATTCAAGATTTGAAGATACAGAATGCAAACAAACACGTTCCTACAAGTGAATCGCCTAAACATTCACCACAGTTCCAAAAAGTGCGTAGAATACAGTTTTCACTCAGATGAAAGACGTATGCTTTCCTTCTTAAGAAGTGTTTTCAAAGACATTCACAGAGTGATTCTACAAAGCCTTTTTACTGACGTTGGCTTTTCAACGCGATTTCACCGGAATTTCTGTCAAACGCAACACAGAGATTTGCTATTCAAGAATTGAAGATACAGAATGCAAACAAACACGTTCCTACAAGTGAATCGCCTAAACATTCACCACAGCTCCAAAAAGTGCGTAGAATGCAGTTTTCACTCAGATGAAAGACGTATGCTTTCCTTCTTAAGAAGTGTTTTCAAAGACATTCACAGAGTGATTCTACAAAGCCTTTTTACTGACGTTGGCTTTTAAACGCGATTTCACGGGAATTTCTGTCAAACGCAACACAGAGATTTGCTATTCAAGATTTGAAGATACAGAATGCAAACAAACACGTTCCTACAAGTGAATCGCCTAAACATTCACCACAGTTCCAAAAAGTGCGTAGAATGCAGTTTTCACTCAGATGAAAGACGTATGCTTTCCTTCTTAAGAAGTGTTTTCAAACACATTCACAGAGTGATTCTACAAAGCCTTTTTACTGACGTTGGCTTTTAAACGCGATTTCACCGGAATTTCTGTCAAACGCAACACAGAGATTTTGCTATTCAAGAATTGAAGATACAGAATGCAAACAAACACGTTCCTACAAGTGAATCGCCTAAACATTCACCACAGTTCCAAAAAGTGCGTAGAATGCAGTTTTCACTCAGATGAAAGACGTATGCTTTCCTTCCTAAGAAGTGTTTTCAAAGACATTCACACAGTGATTCTACAAAGCCTTTTTACTGACGTTGGCTTTTAAACGCGATTTCACCGGAATTTCTGTCAAACGCAACACAGAGATTTGCTATTCAAGAATTGAAGATACAGAATGCAAACAAACACGTTCCTACAAGTGAATCGCCTAAACATTCACCACAGTTCCAAAAAGTGCGAAGAATGCAGTTTTCACTCAGATGAAAGACGTATGATTTCCTTCTTAAGAAGTGTTTTCAAAGACATCCACAGAGTGATTCTACAAAGCCTTTTTACTGACGTTGGCTTTTCAACGCGATTTCACCGGAATTTCTGTCAAACGCAACACAGAGATTTGCTATTCAATAATTGAAGATACAGAATGCAAACAAACACGTTCCTACAAGTGAATCGCCTAAACATTCACCACAGTTCCAAAAAGTGCGTAGAATGCAGTTTTCACTCAGATGAAAGACGTATGCTTTCCTTCTTAAGAAGTGTTTTCAAAGACATTCACAGAGTGATTCTACAAGCCTTTTTACTGACGTTGTCTTTCAAACGCGATTTCACCGGAATTTCTGTCAAACGCAACACAGAGATTTGCTATTCAAGATTTGAAGATATAGAATGCAAACAAACACGTTCCTACAAGTGAATCGCCTAAACATTCACCACAGTTCCAAAAAGTGCGTAGAATGCAGTTTTCACTCAGATGAAAGACGTATGCTTTCCTTCTTAAGAAGTGTTTTCAAAGACATTCACAGAGTGATTCTACAAAGCCTTTTTACTGACGTTGGCTTTTAAACGCGATTTCACCGGAATTTCTGTCAAACGCAACACAGAGATTTGCTATTCAAGATTTGAAGATATAGAATGCAAACAAACACGTTCCTACAAGTGAATCGCCTAAACATTCACCACAGTTCCAAAAAGTGCGTAGAATGCAGTTTTCACTCAGATGAAAGACGTATGCTTTCCTTCTTAAGAAGTGTTTTCAAAGACATTCACAGAGTGATTCTACAAAGCCTTTTTACTGACGTTGGCTTTTAAACGCGATTTTACCGGAATTTCTGTCAAACGCAACACAGAGATTTGCTATTCAAGAATTGAAGATACAGAATGCAAACAAACACGTTCCTACATGTGAATCGCCTAAACATTCACCACAGTTCCAAAAAGTGCGTAGAATGCAGTTTTCACTCAGATGAAAGACGTATGCTTTCCTTCTTAAGAAGTGTTTTCAAAGACATTCACAGAGTGATTCTACAAAGCCTTTTTACTGACGTTGGCTTTTAAACGCGATTTCACCGGAATTTCTGTCAAACGCAAGACAGAGATTTGCTATTCAAGAATTGAAGATACAGAATGCAAACAAACACGTTCCTACAAGTGAATCGCCTAAACATTCACCACAGTTCCAAAAAGTGCGTAGAATGCAGTTTTCACTCAGATGAAAGACGTATGCTTTCCTTCTTAAGAAGTGTTTTCAAAGACATACACAGAGTGATTCTACAAAGCCTTTTTACTGACGTTGGCTTTTAAACGCGATTTCACCGGAATTTCTGTCAAACGCAACACAGAGATTTGCTATTCAAGATTTGAAGATACAGAATGCAAACAAACACGTTCCTACAAGTGAATCGCCTAAACATTCACCAAAGTTCCAAAAAGTGCGTAGAATGCAGTTTTCACTCAGATGAAAGACGTATGCTTTCCTTCTTAAGAAGTGTTTTCAAAGACATTCACAGAGTGATTCTACAAAGCCTTTTTACTGACGTTGGATTTTCAACGCGATTTCACTTGAATTTCTGTCAAAAGCAAGACAGAGATTTGCTATTAAAGAATTGAAGATACAGAGTGCAAACAAACATGTTCCTACAAGTGAATCGCCTAAACATTCACCACAGTTCCAAAAACTGCATAGAATGCAGTTTTCACTCAGATGAAAGACGTATGCTTTCCTTCTTAAGAAGTGTTTTCAAAGACATTCACAGAGTGATTCTACAAAGCCTTTTTACTGACGTTGGCTTTTAAACGCGATTTCACCGGAATTTCTGTCAAACGCAACACAGAGATTTGCTATTCAAGAATTGAAGATACAGAATGCAAACAAACACGTTCCTACAAGTGAATCGCCTAAACATTCACCACAGTTCCAAAAAGTGCGTAGAATGCAGTTTTCACTCAGATGAAAGACGTATGCTTTCCTTCCTAAGAAGTGTTTTCAAAGACATTCACACAGTGATTCTACAAAGCCTTTTTACTGACGTTGGCTTTTAAACGCGATTTCACCGGAATTTCTGTCAAACGCAACACAGAGATTTGCTATTCAAGAATTGAAGATACAGAATGCAAACAAACACGTTCCTACAAGTGAATCGCCTAAACATTCACCACAGTTCCAAAAAGTGCGAAGAATGCAGTTTTCACTCAGATGAAAGACGTATGATTTCCTTCTTAAGAAGTGTTTTCAAAGACATCCACAGAGTGATTCTACAAAGCCTTTTTACTGACGTTGGCTTTTCAACGCGATTTCACCGGAATTTCTGTCAAACGCAACACAGAGATTTGCTATTCAATAATTGAAGATACAGAATGCAAACAAACACGTTCCTACAAGTGAATCGCCTAAACATTCACCACAGTTCCAAAAAGTGCGTAGAATGCAGTTTTCACTCAGATGAAAGACGTATGCTTTCCTTCTTAAGAAGTGTTTTCAAAGACATTCACAGAGTGATTCTACAAGCCTTTTTACTGACGTTGGCTTTCAAACGCGATTTCACCGGAATTTCTGTCAAACGCAACACAGAGATTTGCTATTCAAGATTTGAAGATATAGAATGCAAACAAACACGTTCCTACAAGTGAATCGCCTAAACATTCACCACAGTTCCAAAAAGTGCGTAGAATGCAGTTTTCACTCAGATGAAAGACGTATGCTTTCCTTCTTAAGAAGTGTTTTCAAAGACATTCACAGAGTGATTCTACAAAGCCTTTTTACTGACGTTGGCTTTTAAACGCGATTTCACCGGAATTTCTGTCAAACGCAACACAGAGATTTGCTATTCAAGATTTGAAGATATAGAATGCAAACAAACACGTTCCTACAAGTGAATCGCCTAAACATTCACCACAGTTCCAAAAAGTGCGTAGAATGCAGTTTTCACTCAGATGAAAGACGTATGCTTTCCTTCTTAAGAAGTGTTTTCAAAGACATTCACAGAGTGATTCTACAAAGCCTTTTTACTGACGTTGGCTTTTAAACGCGATTTTACCGGAATTTCTGTCAAACGCAACACAGAGATTTGCTATTCAAGAATTGAAGATACAGAATGCAAACAAACACGTTCCTACATGTGAATCGCCTAAACATTCACCACAGTTCCAAAAAGTGCGTAGAATGCAGTTTTCACTCAGATGAAAGACGTATGCTTTCCTTCTTAAGAAGTGTTTTCAAAGACATTCACAGAGTGATTCTACAAAGCCTTTTTACTGACGTTGGCTTTTAAACGCGATTTCACCGGAATTTCTGTCAAACGCAAGACAGAGATTTGCTATTCAAGAATTGAAGATACAGAATGCAAACAAACACGTTCCTACAAGTGAATCGCCTAAACATTCACCACAGTTCCAAAAAGTGCGTAGAATGCAGTTTTCACTCAGATGAAAGACGTATGCTTTCCTTCTTAAGAAGTGTTTTCAAAGACATACACAGAGTGATTCTACAAAGCCTTTTTACTGACGTTGGCTTTTAAACGCGATTTCACCGGAATTTCTGTCAAACGCAACACAGAGATTTGCTATTCAAGATTTGAAGATACAGAATGCAAACAAACACGTTCCTACAAGTGAATCGCCTAAACATTCACCAAAGTTCCAAAAAGTGCGTAGAATGCAGTTTTCACTCAGATGAAAGACGTATGCTTTCCTTCTTAAGAAGTGTTTTCAAAGACATTCACAGAGTGATTCTACAAAGCCTTTTTACTGACGTTGGATTTTCAACGCGATTTCACTTGAATTTCTGTCAAAAGCAAGACAGAGATTTGCTATTAAAGAATTGAAGATACAGAGTGCAAACAAACATGTTCCTACAAGTGAATCGCCTAAACATTCACCACAGTTCCAAAAACTGCATAGAATGCAGTTTTCACTCAGATGAAAGACGTATGCTTTCCTTCTTAAGAAGTGTTTTCAAAGACATTCACAGAGTGATTCTACAAAGCCTTTTTACTGACGTTGGCTTTTAAACGCGATTTCACCGGAATTTCTGTCAAACGCAACACAGAGATTTGCTATTCAAGAATTGAAGATACAGAATGCAAACAAACACGTTCCTACAAGTGAATCGCCTAAACATTCACCACAGTTCCAAAAAGTGCGTAGAATGCAGTTTTCACTCAGATGAAAGACGTATGCTTTCCTTCTTAAGAAGTGTTTTCAAAGACATTCACAGAGTGATTCTACAAAGCCTTTTTACTGACGTTGGCTTTTAAACGCGATTTCACCGGAATTTCTGTCAAACGCAACACAGAGATTTGCTATTCAAGAATTGAAGATAGAGAATGCAAACAAACACGTTCCTCCATTTGAATCGCCTAAACATTCACCACAGTTCCAAAAACTGCATAGAATGCAGTTTTCACTCAGATGAAAGACGTATGCTTTGCTTCTTAAGAAGTGTTTTCAAAGACATTCACAGAGTGATTCTACAAAGCCTTTTTACTGACGTTGGCTTTTAAACGCGATTTCACCGGAATTTCTGTCAAACGCAACACAGAGATTTGCTATTCAAGAATTGAAGATACAGAATGCAAACAAACACGTTCCTACAAGTAAATAGCCTAAACATTCACCAAAGTTCCAAAAAGTGCATAGAATGCAGTTTTCACTCAGATGAAAGACGTATGCTTTCCTTCTTAAGAAGTGTTTTCAAAGACATTCACAGAGTGATTCTACAAAGCCTTTTTACTGACGTTGGCTTTTAAACGCGATTTTACCGGAATTTCTGTCAAACGCAACACAGAGATTTGCTATTCAAGAATTGAAGATACAGAATGCAAACAAACACGTTCCTACATGTGAATCGCCTAAACATTCACCACAGTTCCAAAAAGTGCGTAGAATGCAGTTTTCACTCAGATGAAAGACTTATGCTTTCCTTCTTAAGAAGTGTTTTCAAAGACATTCACAGAGTGATTCTACAAAGCCTTTTTACTGACGTTGGCTTTTAAACGCGATTTCACCGGAATTTCTGTCAAACGCAAGACAGAGATTTGCTATTCAAGAATTGAAGATACAGAATGCAAACAAACACGTTCCTACAAGTGAATCGCCTAAACATTCACCACAGTTCCAAAAAGTGCGTAGAATGCAGTTTTCACTCAGATGAAAGACGTATGCTTTCCTTCTTAAGAAGTGTTTTCAAAGACATACACAGAGTGATTCTACAAAGCCTTTTTACTGACGTTGGCTTTTAAACGCGATTTCACCGGAATTTCTGTCAAACGCAACACAGAGATTTGCTATTCAAGATTTGAAGATACAGAATGCAAACAAACACGTTCCTACAAGTGAATCGCCTAAACATTCACCAAAGTTCCAAAAAGTGCGTAGAATGCAGTTTTCACTCAGATGAAAGACGTATGCTTTCCTTCTTAAGAAGTGTTTTCAAAGACATTCACAGAGTGATTCTACAAAGCCTTTTTACTGACGTTGGATTTTCAACGCGATTTCACTTGAATTTCTGTCAAAAGCAAGACAGAGATTTGCTATTAAAGAATTGAAGATACAGAGTGCAAACAAACATGTTCCTACAAGTGAATCGCCTAAACATTCACCACAGTTCCAAAAACTGCATAGAATGCAGTTTTCACTCAGATGAAAGACGTATGCTTTCCTTCTTAAGAAGTGTTTTCAAAGACATTCACAGAGTGATTCTACAAAGCCTTTTTACTGACGTTGGCTTTTAAACGCGATTTCACCGGAATTTCTGTCAAACGCAACACAGAGATTTGCTATTCAAGAATTGAAGATACAGAATGCAAACAAACACGTTCCTACAAGTGAATCGCCTAAACATTCACCACAGTTCCAAAAAGTGCGAAGAATGCAGTTTTCACTCAGATGAAAGACGTATGATTTCCTTCTTAAGAAGTGTTTTCAAAGACATCCACAGAGTGATTCTACAAAGCCTTTTTACTGACGTTGGCTTTTCAACGCGATTTCACCGGAATTTCTGTCAAACGCAACACAGAGATTTGCTATTCAATAATTGAAGATACAGAATGCAAACAAACACGTTCCTACAAGTGAATCGCCTAAACATTCACCACAGTTCCAAAAAGTGCGTAGAATGCAGTTTTCACTCAGATGAAAGACGTATGCTTTCCTTCTTAAGAAGTGTTTTCAAAGACATTCACAGAGTGATTCTACAAGCCTTTTTACTGACGTTGGCTTTCAAACGCGATTTCACCGGAATTTCTGTCAAACGCAACACAGAGATTTGCTATTCAAGATTTGAAGATATAGAATGCAAACAAACACGTTCCTACAAGTGAATCGCCTAAACATTCACCACAGTTCCAAAAAGTGCGTAGAATGCAGTTTTCACTCAGATGAAAGACGTATGCTTTCCTTCTTAAGAAGTGTTTTCAAAGACATTCACAGAGTGATTCTACAAAGCCTTTTTACTGACGTTGGCTTTTAAACGCGATTTCACCGGAATTTCTGTCAAACGCAACACAGAGATTTGCTATTCAAGATTTGAAGATATAGAATGCAAACAAACACGTTCCTACAAGTGAATCGCCTAAACATTCACCACAGTTCCAAAAAGTGCGTAGAATGCAGTTTTCACTCAGATGAAAGACGTATGCTTTCCTTCTTAAGAAGTGTTTTCAAAGACATTCACAGAGTGATTCTACAAAGCCTTTTTACTGACGTTGGCTTTTAAACGCGATTTTACCGGAATTTCTGTCAAACGCAACACAGAGATTTGCTATTCAAGAATTGAAGATACAGAATGCAAACAAACACGTTCCTACATGTGAATCGCCTAAACATTCACCACAGTTCCAAAAAGTGCGTAGAATGCAGTTTTCACTCAGATGAAAGACGTATGCTTTCCTTCTTAAGAAGTGTTTTCAAAGACATTCACAGAGTGATTCTACAAAGCCTTTTTACTGACGTTGGCTTTTAAACGCGATTTCACCGGAATTTCTGTCAAACGCAAGACAGAGATTTGCTATTCAAGAATTGAAGATACAGAATGCAAACAAACACGTTCCTACAAGTGAATCGCCTAAACATTCACCACAGTTCCAAAAAGTGCGTAGAATGCAGTTTTCACTCAGATGAAAGACGTATGCTTTCCTTCTTAAGAAGTGTTTTCAAAGACATACACAGAGTGATTCTACAAAGCCTTTTTACTGACGTTGGCTTTTAAACGCGATTTCACCGGAATTTCTGTCAAACGCAACACAGAGATTTGCTATTCAAGATTTGAAGATACAGAATGCAAACAAACACGTTCCTACAAGTGAATCGCCTAAACATTCACCAAAGTTCCAAAAAGTGCGTAGAATGCAGTTTTCACTCAGATGAAAGACGTATGCTTTCCTTCTTAAGAAGTGTTTTCAAAGACATTCACAGAGTGATTCTACAAAGCCTTTTTACTGACGTTGGATTTTCAACGCGATTTCACTTGAATTTCTGTCAAAAGCAAGACAGAGATTTGCTATTAAAGAATTGAAGATACAGAGTGCAAACAAACATGTTCCTACAAGTGAATCGCCTAAACATTCACCACAGTTCCAAAAACTGCATAGAATGCAGTTTTCACTCAGATGAAAGACGTATGCTTTCCTTCTTAAGAAGTGTTTTCAAAGACATTCACAGAGTGATTCTACAAAGCCTTTTTACTGACGTTGGCTTTTAAACGCGATTTCACTGGAATTTCTGTCAAACGCAACACAGAGATTTGCTATTCAAGAATTGAAGATACAGAATGCAAACAAACACGTTCCTACAAGTGAATCGCCTAAACATTCACCACAGTTCCAAAAAGTGCGTAGAATGCAGTTTTCACTCAGATGAAAGACGTATGCTTTCCTTCTTAAGAAGTGTTTTCAAAGACATTCACAGAGTGATTCTACAAAGCCTTTTTACTGACGTTGGCTTTTAAACGCGATTTCACCGGAATTTCTGTCAAACGCAACACAGAGATTTGCTATTCAAGAATTGAAGATAGAGAATGCAAACAAACACGTTCCTCCATTTGAATCGCCTAAACATTCACCACAGTTCCAAAAACTGCATAGAATGCAGTTTTCACTCAGATGAAAGACGTATGCTTTGCTTCTTAAGAAGTGTTTTCAAAGACATTCACAGAGTGATTCTACAAAGCCTTTTTACTGACGTTGGCTTTTAAACGCGATTTCACCGGAATTTCTGTCAAACGCAACACAGAGATTTGCTATTCAAGAATTGAAGATACAGAATGCAAACAAACACGTTCCTACAAGTAAATAGCCTAAACATTCACCAAAGTTCCAAAAAGTGCATAGAATGCAGTTTTCACTCAGATGAAAGACGTATGCTTTCCTTCTTAAGAAGTGTTTTCAAAGACATTCACAGAGTGATTCTACAAAGCCTTTTTACTGACGTTGGCTTTTAAACGCGATTTTACCGGAATTTCTGTCAAACGCAACACAGAGATTTGCTATTCAAGAATTGAAGATACAGAATGCAAACAAACACGTTCCTACATGTGAATCGCCTAAACATTCACCACAGTTCCAAAAAGTGCGTAGAATGCAGTTTTCACTCAGATGAAAGACTTATGCTTTCCTTCTTAAGAAGTGTTTTCAAAGACATTCACAGAGTGATTCTACAAAGCCTTTTTACTGACGTTGGCTTTTAAACGCGATTTCACCGGAATTTCTGTCAAACGCAAGACAGAGATTTGCTATTCAAGAATTGAAGATACAGAATGCAAACAAACACGTTCCTACAAGTGAATCGCCTAAACATTCACCACAGTTCCAAAAAGTGCGTAGAATGCAGTTTTCACTCAGATGAAAGACGTATGCTTTCCTTCTTAAGAAGTGTTTTCAAAGACATACACAGAGTGATTCTACAAAGCCTTTTTACTGACGTTGGCTTTTAAACGCGATTTCACCGGAATTTCTGTCAAACGCAACACAGAGATTTGCTATTCAAGATTTGAAGATACAGAATGCAAACAAACACGTTCCTACAAGTGAATCGCCTAAACATTCACCAAAGTTCCAAAAAGTGCGTAGAATGCAGTTTTCACTCAGATGAAAGACGTATGCTTTCCTTCTTAAGAAGTGTTTTCAAAGACATTCACAGAGTGATTCTACAAAGCCTTTTTACTGACGTTGGATTTTCAACGCGATTTCACTTGAATTTCTGTCAAAAGCAAGACAGAGATTTGCTATTAAAGAATTGAAGATACAGAGTGCAAACAAACATGTTCCTACAAGTGAATCGCCTAAACATTCACCACAGTTCCAAAAACTGCATAGAATGCAGTTTTCACTCAGATGAAAGACGTATGCTTTCCTTCTTAAGAAGTGTTTTCAAAGACATTCACAGAGTGATTCTACAAAGCCTTTTTACTGACGTTGGCTTTTAAACGCGATTTCACCGGAATTTCTGTCAAACGCAACACAGAGATTTGCTATTCAAGAATTGAAGATACAGAATGCAAACAAACACGTTCCTACAAGTGAATCGCCTAAACATTCACCACAGTTCCAAAAAGTGCGTAGAATGCAGTTTTCACTCAGATGAAAGACGTATGCTTTCCTTCTTAAGAAGTGTTTTCAAAGACATTCACAGAGTGATTCTACAAAGCCTTTTTACTGACGTTGGCTTTTAAACGCGATTTTACCGGAATTTCTGTCAAACGCAACACAGAGATTTGCTATTCAAGAATTGAAGATACAGAATGCAAACAAACACGTTCCTACATGTGAATCGCCTAAACATTCACCACAGTTCCAAAAAGTACGTAGAATGCAGTTTTCACTCAGATGAAAGACGTATGCTTTCCTTCTTAAGAAGTGTTTTCAAAGACATTCACAGAGTGATTCTACAAAGCCTTTTTACTGACGTTGGCTTTTAAACGCGATTTCACCGGAATTTCTGTCAAACGCAACACAGAGATTTGCTATTCAAGAATTGAAGATACAGAATGCAAACAAACACGTTCCTACAAGTGAATCGCCTAAACATTCACCACAGTTCCAAAAAGTGCGTAGAATGCAGTTTTCACTCAGATGAAAGACGTATGCTTTCCTTCTTAAGAAGTGTTTTCAAAGACATACACAGAGTGATTCTACAAAGCCTTTTTACTGACGTTGGCTTTTAAACGCGATTTCACCGGAATTTCTGTCAAACGCAACACAGAGATTTGCTATTCAAGATTTGAAGATACAGAATGCAAACAAACACGTTCCTACAAGTGAATCGCCTAAACATTCACCAAAGTTCCAAAAAGTGCGTAGAATGCAGTTTTCACTCAGATGAAAGACGTATGCTTTCCTTCTTAAGAAGTGTTTTCAAAGACATTCACAGAGTGATTCTACAAAGCCTTTTTACTGACATTGGATTTTCAACGCGATTTCACTTGAATTTCTGTCAAAAGCAAGACAGAGATTTGCTATTAAAGAATTGAAGATACAGAGTGCAAACAAACATGTTCCTACAAGTGAATCGCCTAAACATTCACCACAGTTCCAAAAACTGCATAGAATGCAGTTTTCACTCAGATGAAAGACGTATGCTTTCCTTCTTAAGAAGTGTTTTCAAAGACATTCACAGAGTGATTCTACAAAGCCTTTTTACTGACGTTGGCTTTTAAACGCGATTTCACCGGAATTTCTGTCAAACGCAACACAGAGATTTGCTATTCAAGAATTGAAGATACAGAATGCAAACAAACACGTTCCTACAAGTGAATCGCCTAAACATTCACCACAGTTCCAAAAAGTGCGTAGAATGCAGTTTTCACTCAGATGAAAGACGTATGCTTTCCTTCTTAAGAAGTGTTTTCAAAGACATTCACAGAGTGATTCTACAAAGCCTTTTTACTGACGTTGGCTTTTAAACGCGATTTCACCGGAATTTCTGTCAAACGCAACACAGAGATTTGCTATTCAAGAATTGAAGATAGAGAATGCAAACAAACACGTTCCTCCATTTGAATCGCCTAAACATTCACCACAGTTCCAAAAACTGCATAGAATGCAGTTTTCACTCAGATGAAAGACGTATGCTTTCCTTCTTAAGAAGTGTTTTCAAAGACATTCACAGAGTGATTCTACAAAGCCTTTTTACTGACGTTGGCTTTTAAACGCGATTTCACCGGAATTTCTGTCAAACGCAACACAGAGATTTGCTATTCAAGAATTGAAGATACAGAATGCAAACAAACACGTTCCTACAAGTAAATAGCCTAAACATTCACCAAAGTTCCAAAAAGTGCGTAGAATGCAGTTTTCACTCAGATGAAAGACGTATGCTTTCCTTCTTAAGAAGTGTTTTCAAAGACATTCACAGAGTGATTCTACAAAGCCTTTTTACTGACGTTGGCTTTTAAACGCGATTTCACCGGAATTTCTGTCAAACGCAACACAGAGATTTGCTATTCAAGATTTGAAGATATAGAATGCAAACAAACACGTTCCTACAAGTGAATCGCCTAAACATTCACCACAGTTCCAAAAAGAGCGTAGAATGCAGTTTTCACTCAGATGAAAGACGTATGCTTTCCTTCTTAAGAAGTGTTTTCAAAGACATTCACAGAGTGATTCTACAAAGCCTTTTTACTGACGTTGGCTTTTAAACGCGATTTTACCGGAATTTCTGTCAAACGCAACACAGAGATTTGCTATTCAAGAATTGAAGATACAGAATGCAAACAAACACGTTCCTACATGTGAATCGCCTAAACATTCACCACAGTTCCAAAAAGTGCGTAGAATGCAGTTTTCATTCAGATGAAAGACGTATGCTTTCCTTCTTAAGAAGTGTTTTCAAAGACATTCACAGAGTGATTCTACAAAGCCTTTTTACTGACGTTGGCTTTTAAACGCGATTTCACCGGAATTTCTGTCAAACGCAAGACAGAGATTTGCTATTCAAGAATTGAAGATACAGAATGCAAACAAACACGTTCCTACAAGTGAATCGCCTAAACATTCACCACAGTTCCAAAAAGTGCGTAGAATGCAGTTTTCACTCAGATGAAAGACGTATGCTTTCCTTCTTAAGAAGTGTTTTCAAAGACATACACAGAGTGATTCTACAAAGCCTTTTTACTGACGTTGGCTTTTAAACTCGATTTCACCGGAATTTCTGTCAAACGCAACACAGAGATTTGCTATTCAAGATTTGAAGATACAGAATGCAAACAAACACGTTCCTACAAGTGAATCGCCTAAACATTCACCAAAGTTCCAAAAAGTGCGTAGAATGCAGTTTTCACTCAGATGAAAGACGTATGCTTTCCTTCTTAAGAAGTGTTTTCAAAGACATTCACAGAGTGATTCTACAAAGCCTTTTTACTGACGTTGGATTTTCAACGCGATTTCACTTGAATTTCTGTCAAAAGCAAGACAGAGATTTGCTATTAAAGAATTGAAGATACAGAGTGCAACCAAACATGTTCCTACAAGTGAATCGCCTAAACATTCACCACAGTTCCAAAAACTGCATAGAATGCAGTTTTCACTCAGATGAAAGACGTATGCTTTCCTTCTTAAGAAGTGTTTTCAAAGACATTCACAGAGTGATTCTACAAAGCCTTTTTACTGACGTTGGCTTTTAAACGCGATTTCACCGGAATTTCTGTCAAACGCAACACAGAGATTTGCTATTCAAGAATTGAAGATACAGAATGCAAACAAACACGTTCCTACAAGTGAATCGCCTAAACATTCACCACAGTTCCAAAAAGTGCGTAGAATGCAGTTTTCACTCAGATGAAAGACGTATGCTTTCCTTCTTAAGAAGTGTTTTCAAAGACATTCACAGAGTGATTCTACAAAGCCTTTTTACTGACGTTGGCTTTTAAAAGCGATTTCACCGGAATTTCTGTCAAACGCAACACAGAGATTTGCTATTCAAGAATTGAAGATAGAGAATGCAAACAAACACGTTCCTCCATTTGAATCGCCTAAACATTCACCACAGTTCCAAAAACTGCATAGAATGCAGTTTTCACTCAGATGAAAGACGTATGCTTTCCTTCTTAAGAAGTGTTTTCAAAGACATTCACAGAGTGATTCTACAAAGCCTTTTTACTGACGTTGGCTTTTAAACGCGATTTCACCGGAATTTCTGTCAAACGCAACACAGAGATTTGCTATTCAAGAATTGAAGATACAGAATGCAAACAAACACGTTCCTACAAGTAAATAGCCTAAACATTCACCAAAGTTCCAAAAAGTGCGTAGAATGCAGTTTTCACTCAGATGAAAGACGTATGCTTTCCTTCTTAAGAAGTGTTTTCAAAGACATTCACAGAGTGATTCTACAAAGCCTTTTTACTGACGTTGGCTTTTCAAAGCGATTTCACTTGAATTTCTGTCAAAAGCAAGACAGAGATTTGCTATTAAAGAATTGAAGATACAGAGTGCAAACAAACATGTTCCTACAAGTGAATCGCCTAAACATTCACCACAGTTCCAAAAACTGCATAGAATGCAGTTTTCACTCAGATGAAAGACGTATGCTTTCCTTCTTAAGAAGTGTTTTCAAAGACATCCACAGAGTGATTCTACAAAGCCTTTTTACTGACATTGGCTTTTCAACGCGATTTCACCGGAATTTCTGTCAAACGCAACACAGAGATTTGCTATTCAAGAATTGAAGATACAGAATGCAAACAAACACGTTCCTACAACTGAATCGCCTAAACATTCACCACAGTTCCAAAAAGTGCGAAGAATGCAGTTTTCACTCAGATGAAAGACGTATGATTTCCTTCTTAAGAAGTGTTTTCAAAGACATCCACAGAGTGATTCTACAAAGCCTTTTTACTGACGTTGGCTTTTCAACGCGATTTCACCGGAATTTCTGTCAAACGCAACACAGAGATTTGCTATTCAATAATTGAAGATACAGAATGCAAACAAACACGTTCCTACAAGTGAATCGCCTAAACATTCACCACAGTTCCAAAAAGTGCGTAGAATGCAGTTTTCACTCAGATGAAAGACGTATGCTTTCCTTCTTAAGAAGTGTTTTCAAAGACATTCACAGAGTGATTCTACAAAGCCTTTTTACTGACGTTGGCTTTCAAACGCGATTTCACCGGAATTTCTGTCAAACGCAACACAGAGATTTGCTATTCAAGATTTGAAGATACGGAATGCAAACAAACACGTTCCTACAAGTGAATCGCCTAAACATTCACCACAGTTCCAAAAAGTGCGTAGAATGCAGTTTTCACTCAGATGAAAGACGTATGCTTTCCTTCTTAAGAAGTGTTTTCAAAGACATTCACAGAGTGATTCTACAAAGCCTTTTTACTGACGTTGGCTTTTAAACGCGATTTCACCGGAATTTCTGTCAAACGCAACACAGATATTTGCTATTCAAGATTTGAAGATATAGAATGCAAACAAACACGTTCCTACAAGTGAATCGCCTAAACATTCACCACAGTTCCAAAAAGTGCGTAGAATGCAGTTTTCACTCAGATGAAAGACGTATGCTTTCCTTCTTAAGAAGTGTTTTCAAAGACATACACAGAGTGATTCTACAAAGCCTTTTTACTGACGTTGGCTTTTAAACGCGATTTCACCGGAATTTCTGTCAAACGCAACACAGAGATTTGCTATTCAAGATTTGAAGATACAGAATGCAAACAAACACGTTCCTACAAGTGAATCGCCTAAACATTCACCACAGTTCCAAAAAGTGCGTAGAATGCAGTTTTCACTCAGATGAAAGAAGTATGCTTTCCTTCTTAAGAAGTGTTTTCAAAGACATTCACAGAGTGATTCTACAAAGCCTTTTTACTGACGTTGGATTTTCAATGCGATTTCACTTGAATTTCTGTCAAAAGCAAGACAGAGATTTGCTATTAAAGAATTGAAGATACAGAGTGCAAACAAACATGTTCCTACAAGTGAATCGCCTAAACATTCACCACAGTTCCAAAAACTGCATAGAATGCAGTTTTCACTCAGATGAAAGACGTATGCTTTCCTTCTTAAGAAGTGTTTTCAAAGACATTCACAGAGTGATTCTACAAAGCCTTTTTACTGACGTTGGCTTTTAAACGCGATTTCACCGGAATTTCTTTCAAACGCAACACAGAGATTTGCTATTCAAGAATTGAAGATACAGAATGCAAATAAACACGTTCCTACAAGTGAATCGCCTAAACATTCACCACAGTTCCAAAAAGTGCGTAGAATGCAGTTTTCACTCAGATGAAAGACGTATGCTTTCCTTCTTAAGAAGTGGTTTCAAAGACATTCACAGAGTGATTCTACAAAGCCTTTTTACTGACGTTGGCTTTTAAACGCGATTTCACCGGAATTTCTCTCAAACGCAACACAGAGATTTGCTATTCAAGAATTGAAGATACAGAATGCAAACAAACACGTTCCTACAAGTGAATCGCCTAAACATTCACCAAAGTTCCAAAAAGTGCGTAAAATGCAGTTTTCACTCAGATGAAAGACGTATGCTTTCCTTCTTAAGAAGTGTTTTCAAAGACATTCACAGAGTGATTCTACAAAGCCTTTTTACTGACGTTGGCTTTTAAACGCGATTTCACCGGAATTTCTGTCAAACGCAACACAGAGATTTGCTATTCAAGAATTGAAGATACAGAATGCAAACAAACACATTCCTACAAGTGAATCGCCTAAACATTCACCACAGTTCCAAAAAGTGCGTAGAATGCAGTTTTCACTCAGATGAAAGACGTATGTTTTCCTTCTTAAGAAGTGTTTTCAAAGACATTCACAGAGTGATTCTACAAAGCCTTTTTACTGACGTTGGCTTTTAAATGCGATTTCACCGGAATTTCTGTCAAAAGCAACACAGAGATTTGCTATTCAAGAATTGAAGATACAGAATGCAAACAAACACGTTCCTACAAGTGAATCGCCTAAACATTCACCACAGTTCCAAAAAGTGCGTAGAATGCAGTTTTCACTCAGATGAAAGACGTATGCTTTCCTTCTTAAGAAGTGTTTTCAATCACATTCACAGAGTGATTCTACAAAGCCTTTTTACTGACATTGGCTTTGAAACGCGATTTCACCGGAATTTCTGTCAAACGCAACACAGCGATTTGCTATTCAAGAATTGAAGATACAGAATGCAAACAAACACGTACCTACAAGTGAATCGCCTAAACATTCACCACAGTTCCAAAAAGTGCGTAGAATGCAGTTTTCACTCAGATGAAAGACGTATGCTTTTTTTGCTTTCCTTCTTAAGAAGTGTTTTCAAAGACATTCACAGAGAGATTCTACAAAGCCTTTTTACTGACGTTGGATTTTCAACGCGATTTCACTTGAATTTCTGTCAAAAGCAAGACAGAGATTTGCTATTAAAGAATTGAAGATACAGAGTGCAAACAAACATGTTCCTACAAGTGAATCGCCTAAACATTCACCACAGTTCCAAAAACTGCATAGAATGCAGTTTTCACTCAGATGAAAGACGTATGCTTTCCTTCTTAAGAAGTGTTTTCAAAGACATTCACAGAGTGATTCTACAAAGCCTTTTTACTGATGTTGGCTTTTAAACGCGATTTCACCGGAATTTCTTTCAAACGCAACACAGAGATTTGCTATTCAAGAATTGAAGATACAGAATGCAAATAAACACGTTCCTACAAGTGAATCGCCTAAACATTCACCACAGTTCCAAAAAGTGCATAGAATGCACTTTTCACTCAGATGAAAGACATATGCTTTCCTTCTTAAGAAGTGTTTTCAAACACATTCACAGAGTGATTCTACAAAGCCTTTTTACTGACGTTGGCTTTTAAACGCGATTTCACCGGAATTTCTGTCAAATGCAACACAGAGATTTGCTATTCAAGAATTGAAGATACAGAATGCAAACAAACACGTTCCTACAAGTGAATCGCCTAAACATTCACCACAGTTCCAAAAAGTGCGTAGAATGCAGTTTTCACTCAGATGAAAGACGTATGCTTTCCTTCTTAAGAAGTGTTTTCAAAGACATTCACAGAGTGATTCTACAAAGCCTTTTTACTGATGTTGGCTTTTAAACGCGATTTCACTGGAATTTCTGTCAAATGCAACACAGAGATTTGCTATTCAAGAATTGAAGATAGAGAATGCAAACAAACAAGTTCCTCCAAGTGAATCGCCTAAACATTCACCACAGTTCCAAAAACTGCATAGAATGCAGTTTTCACTCAGATGAAAGACGTATGCTCTTCTTCTTAAGAAGTGTTTTCAAACACATTCACAGAGTGATTCTACAAAGCCTTTTTACTGATGTTGGCTTTTAAACGCGATTTCACTGGAATTTCTGTCAAAGGCAACACAGAGATTTGCTATTCAATAATTGAAGATACAGAATGCAAACAAACACGCTCCTACAAGTGAATCGCCTAAACATTCACCACAGTTCCAAAAAGTGCGTAGAATGCAGTTTTCACTCAGATGAAAGACGTATGCTTTCCTTCTTAAGAAGTGTTTTCAAAGACATTCACAGAGTGATTCTACAAAGCCTTTTTACTGACGTTGGCTTTTAAACGCGATTTCACCGGAATTTCTGTCAAAAGCAACACAGAGATTTGCTATTCAAGAATTGAAGATACAGAATGCAAACAAACACGTTCCTACAAGTGAATCGCCTAAACATTCACCACAGTTCCAAAAAGTGCGTAGAATGCAGTTTTCACTCAGATGAAAGACGTATGCTTTCCTTCTTAAGAAGTGTTTTCAATCACATTCACAGAGTGATTCTACAAAGCCTTTTTACTGACGTTGGCTTTTAAACGCGATTTCACTGGAATTTCTGTCAAACGCAACACAGAGATTTGCTATTCAAGATTTGAAGATACAGAATGCAAACAAACACTTTCCTACAAGTGAATCGCCTAAACATTCACCACAGTTCCAAAAAGTGCGTAGAATGCAGTTTTCACTCAGATGAAAGACGTATGCTTTCCTTCTTAGGAAGTGTTTTCAAAGACATTCACAGAGTGATTCTACAAAGCCTTTTTACTGACGTTGGCTTTTAAACGCGATTTCACCGGAATTTCTGTCAAAAGCAACACAGAGATTTGCTATTCAAGAATTGAAGATACAGAATGCAAACAAACACGTTCCTACAAGTGAATCGCCTAAACATTCACCACAGTTCCAAAAAGTGCGTAGAATGCAGTTTTCACTCAGATGAAAGACGTATGCTTTCCTTCTTAAGAAGTGTTTTCAAACACATTCACAGAGTGATTCTACAAAGCCTTTTTACTGACTTTGGCTTTTAAACGCAATTTCACCGGAATTTCTGTCAAACGCAACACAGAGATTTGCTATTCAAGAATTGAAGATACAGAATGCAAACAAACACGTTCCTACAAGTGAATCGCCTAAACATTCACCACAGTTCCAAAAAGTGCGTAGAATGCAGTTTTCACTCAGATGAAAGACGTATGCTTTCCTTCTTAAGAAGTGTTTTCAATCACATTCACAGAGTGATTCTACAAAGCCTTTTTACTGACCTTGGCTTTGAAACGCGATTTCACCGGAATTTCTGTCAAACGCAACACAGCGATTTGCTATTCAAGAATTGAAGATACAGAATGTAAACAAACACGTTCCTACAAGTGAATCGCCTAAACATTCACCACAGTTCCAAAAAGTGCGTAGAATGCAGTTTTCACTCAGATGAAAGACGTATGCTTTTTTTGCTTTCCTTCTTAAGAAGTGTTTTCAAAGACATTCACAGAGTGATTCTACAAAGCCTTTTTACTGACGTTGGATTTTCAACGCGATTTCACTTGAATTTCTGTCAAAAGCAAGACAGAGATTTGCTATTAAAGAATTGAAGATACAGAGTGCAAACAAACATGTTCCTACAAGTGAATCGCCTAAACATTCACCACAGTTCCAAAAACTGCATAGAATGCAGTTTTCACTCAGATGAAAGACGTATGCTTTCCTTCTTAAGAAGTGTTTTCAAAGACATTCACAGAGTGATTCTACAAAGCCTTTTTACTGACGTTGGCTTTTAAATGCGATTTCACCTGAATTTCTTTCAAACGCAACACAGAGATTTGCTATTCAAGAATTGAAGATACAGAATGCAAATAAACACGTTCCTACAAGTGAATCGCCTAAACATTCACCACAGTTCCAAAAAGTGCGTAGAATGCAGTTTTCACTCAGATGAAAGACGTATGCTTTCCTTCTTAGGAAGTGTTTTCAAAGACATTCACAGAGTGATTCTACAAAGCCTTTTTACTGACGTTGGCTTTTAAACGCGATTTCACCGGAATTTCTGTCAAAAGCAACACAGAGATTTGCTATTCAAGAATTGAAGATACAGAATGCAAACAAACACGTTCCTACAAGTGAATCGCCTAAACATTCACCACAGTTCCAAAAAGTGCGTAGAATGCAGTTTTCACTCAGATGAAAGACGTATGCTTTCCTTCTTAAGAAGTGTTTTCAAACACATTCACAGAGTGATTCTACAAAGCCTTTTTACTGACTTTGGCTTTTAAACGCAATTTCACCGGAATTTCTGTCAAACGCAACACAGAGATTTGCTATTCAAGAATTGAAGATACAGAATGCAAACAAACACGTTCCTACAAGTGAATCGCCTAAACATTCACCACAGTTCCAAAAAGTGCGTAGAATGCAGTTTTCACTCAGATGAAAGACGTATGCTTTCCTTCTTAAGAAGTGTTTTCAATCACATTCACAGAGTGATTCTACAAAGCCTTTTTACTGACCTTGGCTTTGAAACGCGATTTCACCGGAATTTCTGTCAAACGCAACACAGCGATTTGCTATTCAAGAATTGAAGATACAGAATGTAAACAAACACGTTCCTACAAGTGAATCGCCTAAACATTCACCACAGTTCCAAAAAGTGCGTAGAATGCAGTTTTCACTCAGATGAAAGACGTATGCTTTTTTTGCTTTCCTTCTTAAGAAGTGTTTTCAAAGACATTCACAGAGTGATTCTACAAAGCCTTTTTACTGACGTTGGATTTTCAACGCGATTTCACTTGAAATTCTGTCAAAAGCAAGACAGAGATTTGCTATTAAAGAATTGAAGATACAGAGTGCAAACAAACATGTTCCTACAAGTGAATCGCCTAAACATTCACCACAGTTCCAAAAACTGCATAGAATGCAGTTTTCACTCAGATGAAAGACGTATGCTTTCCTTCTTAAGAAGTGTTTTCAAAGACATTCACAGAGTGATTCTACAAAGCCTTTTTACTGACGTTGGCTTTTAAATGCGATTTCACCGGAATTTCTTTCAAACGCAACACAGAGATTTGCTATTCAAGAATTGAAGATACAGAATGCAAATAAACACGTTCCTACAAGTGAATCGCCTAAACATTCACCACAGTTCCAAAAAGTGCGTAGAATGCAGTTTTCACTCAGATGAAAGACGTATGCTTTCCTTCTTAGGAAGTGTTTTCAAAGACATTCACAGAGTGATTCTACAAAGCCTTTTTACTGACGTTGTCTTTTAAACGCGATTTCACCGGAATTTCTGTCAAACGCAACACAGAGATTTGCTATTCAAGAATTGAAGATACAGAATGCAAACAAACACGTTCCTACAAGTGAATCGCCTAAACATTCACCAAAGTTCCAAAAAGTGCGTAGAATGCAGTTTTCACTCAGATGAAAGACGTATGCTTTCCTTCTTAAGAAGTGTTTTCAAAGACATTCACAGAGTGTTTCTACAAAGCCTTTTTACTGACTTTGGCTTTTAAACGCGATTTCACCGGAATTTCTGTCAAACGCAACACAGAGATTTGCTATTCAAGAATTGAAGATAGAGAATGCAAACAAACAAGTTCTTCCAAGTGAATCGCCTAAACATTCACCACAGTTCCAAAAACTGCATAGAATGCAGTTTTCACTCAGATGAAAGACGTATGCTTTTCTTCTTAAGAAGTGTTTTCAAACACATTCACAGAGTGATTCTACAAAGCCTTTTTACTGATGTTGGCTTTTAAACGCGATTTCACTGGAATTTCTGTCAAAGGCAACACAGATATTTGCTATTCAATAATTGAAGATACAGAATGCAAACAAACACGTTCCTACAAGTGAATCGCCTAAACATTCACCACAGTTCCAAAAAGTGCGTAGAATGCAGTTTTCACTCAGATGAAAGACGTATGCTCTTCTTCTTAAGAAGTGTTTTCAAACACATTCACAGAGTGATTCTACAAAGCCTTTTTACTGATGTTGGCTTTTAAACGCGATTTCACTGGAATTTCTGTCAAAGGCAACACAGAGATTTGCTATTCAATAATTGAAGATACAGAATGCAAACAAACACGCTCCTACAAGTGAATCGCCTAAACATTCACCACAGTTCCAAAAAGTGCGTAGAATGCAGTTTTCACTCAGATGAAAGACGTATGCTTTCCTTCTTAAGAAGTGTTTTCAAAGACATTCACAGAGTGATTCTACAAAGCCTTTTTACTGACGTTGGCTTTTAAACGCGATTTCACCGGAATTTCTGTCAAAAGCAACACAGAGATTTGCTATTCAAGAATTGAAGATACAGAATGCAAACAAACACGTTCCTACAAGTGAATCGCCTAAACATTCACCACAGTTCCAAAAAGTGCGTAGAATGCAGTTTTCACTCAGATGAAAGACGTATGCTTTCCTTCTTAAGAAGTGTTTTCAATCACATTCACAGAGTGATTCTACAAAGCCTTTTTACTGACCTTGGCTTTGAAACGCGATTTCACCGGAATTTCTGTCAAACGCAACACAGCGATTTGCTATTCAAGAATTGAAGATACAGAATGTAAACAAACACGTTCCTACAAGTGAATCGCCTAAACATTCACCACAGTTCCAAAAAGTGCGTAGAATGCAGTTTTCACTCAGATGAAAGACGTATGCTTTTTTTGCTTTCCTTCTTAAGAAGTGTTTTCAAAGACATTCACAGAGTGATTCTACAAAGCCTTTTTACTGACGTTGGATTTTCAACGCGATTTCACTTGAAATTCTGTCAAAAGCAAGACAGAGATTTGCTATTAAAGAATTGAAGATACAGAGTGCAAACAAACATGTTCCTACAAGTGAATCGCCTAAACATTCACCACAGTTCCAAAAACTGCATAGAATGCAGTTTTCACTCAGATGAAAGACGTATGCTTTCCTTCTTAAGAAGTGTTTTCAAAGACATTCACAGAGTGATTCTACAAAGCCTTTTTACTGACGTTGGCTTTTAAATGCGATTTCACCGGAATTTCTTTCAAACGCAACACAGAGATTTGCTATTCAAGAATTGAAGATACAGAATGCAAATAAACACGTTCCTACAAGTGAATCGCCTAAACATTCACCACAGTTCCAAAAAGTGCGTAGAATGCAGTTTTCACTCAGATGAAAGACGTATGCTTTCCTTCTTAGGAAGTGTTTTCAAAGACATTCACAGAGTGATTCTACAAAGCCTTTTTACTGACGTTGTCTTTTAAACGCGATTTCACCGGAATTTCTGTCAAACGCAACACAGAGATTTGCTATTCAAGAATTGAAGATACAGAATGCAAACAAACACGTTCCTACAAGTGAATCGCCTAAACATTCACCAAAGTTCCAAAAAGTGCGTAGAATGCAGTTTTCACTCAGATGAAAGACGTATGCTTTCCTTCTTAAGAAGTGTTTTCAAAGACATTCACAGAGTGTTTCTACAAAGCCTTTTTACTGACTTTGGCTTTTAAACGCGATTTCACCGGAATTTCTGTCAAACGCAACACAGAGATTTGCTATTCAAGAATTGAAGATAGAGAATGCAAACAAACAAGTTCTTCCAAGTGAATCGCCTAAACATTCACCACAGTTCCAAAAACTGCATAGAATGCAGTTTTCACTCAGATGAAAGACGTATGCTTTTCTTCTTAAGAAGTGTTTTCAAACACATTCACAGAGTGATTCTACAAAGCCTTTTTACTGATGTTGGCTTTTAAACGCGATTTCACTGGAATTTCTGTCAAAGGCAACACAGATATTTGCTATTCAATAATTGAAGATACAGAATGCAAACAAACACGTTCCTACAAGTGAATCGCCTAAACATTCACCACAGTTCCAAAAAGTGCGTAGAATGCAGTTTTCACTCAGATGAAAGACGTATGCTCTTCTTCTAAGAAGTGTTTTCAAACACATTCACAGAGTGATTCTACAAAGCCTTTTTACTGATGTTGGCTTTTAAACGCGATTTCACTGGAATTTCTGTCAAAGGCAACACAGAGATTTGCTATTCAATAATTGAAGATACAGAATGCAAACAAACACGCTCCTACAAGTGAATCGCCTAAACATTCACCACAGTTCCAAAAAGTGCGTAGAATGCAGTTTTCACTCAGATGAAAGACGTATGCTTTCCTTCTTAAGAAGTGTTTTCAAAGACATTCACAGAGTGATTCTACAAAGCCTTTTTACTGACGTTGGCTTTTAAAACGCGATTTCACCGAATTTCTGTCAAAAGCAACACAGAGATTTGCTATTCAAGAATTGAAGATACAGAATGCAAACAAACACGTTCCTACAAGTGAATCGCCTAAACATTCACCACAGTTCCAAAAAGTGCGTAGAATGCAGTTTTCACTCAGATGAAAGACGTATGCTTTCCTTCTTAAGAAGTGTTTTCAATCACATTCACAGAGTGATTCTACAAAGCCTTTTTACTGACGTTGGCTTTTAAACGCGATTTCACCGGAATTTCTGTCAAAAGCAACACAGAGATTTGCTATTCAAGAATTGAAGATACAGAATGCAAACAAACACGTCCCTCCAAGTGAATCGCCTAAACATTCACCACAGTTCCAAAAAGTGCGTAGAATGCAGTTTTCACTCAGATGAAAGACGTATGCTTTCCTTCTTAAGAAGTGTTTTCAATCACATTCACAGAGTGATTCTACAAAGCCTTTTTACTGACGTTGGCTTTTAAACGCGATTTCACTGGAATTTCTGTCAAACGCAACACAGAGATTTGCTATTCAAGATTTGAAGATACAGAATGCAAACAAACACTTTCCTACAAGTGAATCGCCTAAACATTCACCACAGTTCCAAAAAGTGCGTAGAATGCAGTTTTCACTCAGATGAAAGACGTATGCTTTCCTTCTTAGGAAGTGTTTTCAAAGACATTCACAGAGTGATTCTACAAAGCCTTTTTACTGACGTTGGCTTTTAAACGCGATTTCACCGGAATTTCTGTCAAAAGCAACACAGAGATTTGCTATTCAAGAATTGAAGATACAGAATGCAAACAAACACGATTCCTACAAGTGAATCGCCTAAACATTCACCACAGTTCCAAAAAGTGCGTAGAATGCAGTTTTCACTCAGATGAAAGACGTATGCTTTCCTTCTTAAGAAGTGTTTTCAAACACATTCACAGAGTGATTCTACAAAGCCTTTTTACTGACTTTGGCTTTTAAACGCAATTTCACCGGAATTTCTGTCAAACGCAACACAGAGATTTGCTATTCAAGAATTGAAGATACAGAATGCAAACAAACACGTTCCTACAAGTGAATCGCCTAAACATTCACCACAGTTCCAAAAAGTGCGTAGAATGCAGTTTTCACTCAGATGAAAGACGTATGCTTTCCTTCTTAAGAAGTGTTTTCAATCACATTCACAGAGTGATTCTACAAAGCCTTTTTACTGACCTTGGCTTTGAAACGCGATTTCACCGGAATTTCTGTCAAACGCAACACAGCGATTTGCTATTCAAGAATTGAAGATACAGAATGTAAACAAACACGTTCTACAAGTGAATCGCCTAAACATTCACCACAGTTCCAAAAAGTGCGTAGAATGCAGTTTTCACTCAGATGAAAGACGTATGCTTTTTTTGCTTTCCTTCTTAAGAAGTGTTTTCAAAGACATTCACAGAGTGATTCTACAAAGCCTTTTTACTGACGTTGGATTTTCAACGCGATTTCACTTGAATTTCTGTCAAAAGCAAGACAGAGATTTGCTATTAAAGAATTGAAGATACAGAGTGCAAACAAACATGTTCCTACAAGTGAATCGCCTAAACATTCACCACAGTTCCAAAAACTGCATAGAATGCAGTTTTCACTCAGATGAAAGACGTATGCTTTCCTTCTTAAGAAGTGTTTTAAAGACATTCACAGAGTGATTCTACAAAGCCTTTTTACTGACGTTGGCTTTTTAATGCGATTTCACCGGAATTTCTTTCAAACGCAACACAGAGATTTGCTATTCAATAATTGAAGATACAGAATGCAAATAAACACGTTCCTACAAGTGAATCGCCTAAACATTCACCACAGTTCCAAAAAGTGCGTAGAATGCAGTTTTCACTCAGATGAAAGACGTATGCTTTCCTTCTTAGGAAGTGTTTTCAAAGACATTCACAGAGTGATTCTACAAAGCCTTTTTACTGACGTTGTCTTTTAAACGCGATTTCACCGGAATTTCTGTCAAACGCAACACAGAGATTTGCTATTCAAGAATTGAAGATACAGAATGCAAACAAACACGTTCCTACAAGTGAATCGCCTAAACATTCACCAAAGTTCCAAAAAGTGCGTAGAATGCAGTTTTCACTCAGATGAAAGACGTATGCTTTCCTTCTTAAGAAGTGTTTTCAAAGACATTCACAGAGTGTTTCTACAAAGCCTTTTTACTGACGTTGGCTTTTAAACGCGATTTCACCGGAATTTCTGTCAAACGCAACACAGAGATTTGCTATTCAAGAATTGAAGATAGAGAATGCAAACAAACAAGTTCTTCCAAGTGAATCGCCTAAACATTCACCACAGTTCCAAAAACTGCATAGAATGCAGTTTTCACTCAGATGAAAGACGTATGCTTTTCTTCTTAAGAAGTGTTTTCAAACACATTCACAGAGTGATTCTACAAAGCCTTTTTACTGATGTTGGCTTTTAAACGCGATTTCACTGGAATTTCTGTCAAAGGCAACACAGATATTTGCTATTCAATAATTGAAGATACAGAATGCAAACAAACACGTTCCTACAAGTGAATCGCCTAAACATTCACCACAGTTCCAAAAAGTGCGTAGAATGCAGTTTTCACTCAGAGGAAAGACGTATGCTTTCCTTCTTAAGAAGTGTTTTCAAAGACATTCACAGAGTGATTCTACAAAGCCTTTTTACTGACGTTGGCTTTTAAACGCGATTTCACCGGAATTTCTGTCAAACGCAACACAGAGATTTGCTATTCAAGATTTGAAGATACAGAATGCAAACAAACACTTTCCTACAAGTGAATCGCCTAAACATTCACCACAGTTCCAAAAAGTGCGTAGAATGCAGTTTTCACTCAGATGAAAGACGTATGCTTTCCTTCTTAAGAAGTGTTTTCAAAGACATTCACAGAGTGATTCTACAAAGCCTTTTTACTGACGTTGGCTTTTAAACGCGATTTCACCGGAATTTCTGTCAAAAGCAACACAGAGATTTGCTATTCAAGAATTGAAGATACAGAATGCAAACAAACACGTTCCTACAAGTGAATCGCCTAAACATTCACCACAGTTCCAAAAAGTGCGTAGAATGCAGTTTTCACTCAGATGAAAGATGTATGCTTTCCTTCTTAAGAAGTGTTTTCAATCACATTCACAGAGTGATTCTACAAAGCCTTTTTACTGACGTTGGCTTTTAAACGCGATTTCACCGGAATTTCTGTCAAACGCAACACAGAGATTTGCTATTCAAGATTTGAAGATACAGAATGCAAACAACCACTTTCCTACAAGTGAATCGCCTAAACATTCACCACAGTTCCAAAAAGTGCGTAGAATGCAGTTTTCACTCAGATGAAAGACGTATGCTTTCCTTCTTAAGAAGTGTTTTCAAAGACATTCACAGAGTGATTCTACAAAGCCTTTTTACTGACGTTGGCTTTTAAACGCGATTTCACCGGAATTTCTGTCAAAAGCAACACAGAGATTTGCTATTCAAGAATTGAAGATACAGAATGCAAACAAACACGTTCCTACAAGTGAATCGCCTAAACATTCACCACAGTTCCAAAAAGTGCGTAGAATGCAGTTTTCACAAGATGAAAGACGTATGCTTTCCTTCTTAAGAAGTGTTTTCAAACACATTCACAGAGTGTTTCTACAAAGCCTTTTTACTGACATTGGCTTTTAAACGCAATTTCACCGGAATTTCTGTCAAACGCAACACAGAGATTTGCTATTCAAGAATTGAAGATACAGAATGCAAACAAACACGTTCCTACAAGTGAATCGCCTAAACATTCACCACAGTTCCAAAAAGTGCATAGAATGCAGTTTTCACTCAGATGAAAGACGTATGCTTTCCTTCTTAAGAAGTGTTTTCAAAGACATTCACAGAGTGATTCTACAAACCCTTTTTACTGACGTTGGCTTTTAAACGCGATTTCACCGGAATTTCTGTCAAACGCAACACAGCGATTTGCTATTCAAGAATTGAAGATACAGAATGCAAACAAACACGTTCCTACAAGTGAATCGCCTAAACATTCACCACAGTTCCAAAAAGTGCGTAGAATGCAGTTTTCACTCAGATGAAAGACGTATGCTTTTTTTGCTTTCCTTCTTAAGAAGTGTTTTCAAAGACATTCACAGAGTGATTCTACAAAGCCTTTTTACTGACGTTGGCTTTTAAACGCGATTTCACCGGAATTTCTGTCAAACGCAACACAGAGAATTGCTATTCAAGAATTGAAGATACAGAATGCAAACAAACACGTTCCTACAAGTGAATCGCCTAAACATTCACCACAGTTCCAAAAACTGCATAGAATGCAGCTTTCACTCAGATGAAAGACGTATGCTTTCCTTCTTAAGAATTGTTTTCAAAGACATTCACAGAGTGATTCAACAAAGCCTTTGGATTGAGGTTGGCTTTTAAATGCGATTTCACTGGAATTTCTGTCAAACGCAACACAGAGATTTGCTATTCAAGAATTGAAGATACAGAATGCAAACAAACACGTTCCTACAAGTGAATCGCCTAAACATTCACCACAGTTCCAAAAAGTGCGTAGAATGCAGTTTTCACTCAGATGAAAGACGTATGCTTTCCTTCTTAAGAAGTGTTTTCAAAGACATTCACAGAGTGATTCTACAAAGCCTTTTTACTGACGTTGTCTTTTAAACGCGATTTCACCGGAATTTCTGTCAAACGCAACACAGAGATTTGCTATTCAAGAATTGAAGATACAGAATGCAAACAAACACGTTCCTACAAGTAAATCGCCTAAACATTCACCAAAGTTCCAAAAAGTGTGTAGAATGCAGTTTTCACTCAGATGAAAGACGTATGCTTTCCTTCTTAAGAGGTGTTTTCAAAGACATTCACAGAGTGATTCTACAAAGCCTTTTTACTGACGTTGGCTTTTCAACGCGATTTCACTTGAATTTCTGTCAAAAGCAAGACAGAGATTTGCTATTAAAGAATTGAAGATACAGAATGCAAACAAACATGTTCCTACAAGTGAATCGCCTAAACATTCACCACAGTTCCAAAAAGTGAGTAGAATGCAGTTTTCACTCAGATGAAAGACAAATGCTTTCCTTCTTAGGAAGTGTTTTCAAAGACATTCACAGAGTGATTCTACAAAGCCTTTTTACTGACGTTGGCTTTTAAACGCGATTTCACTGGAATTTCTGTCAAACGCAAGACAGAGATTTGGTATTCAAGAATTGAAGATACAGAATGCAAACAAACACGTTCCTACAAGTGAATTGCCTAAACATTCACCACAGTTCCAAAAAGTGCGTAAAATGCAGTTTTCACTCAGATGAAAGACGTATGCTTTCCTTCTTTGGAAGTGTTTTCAAAGACATTCACAGAGTGATTCTACAAAGCCTTTTTACTGACGTTGGCTTTTAATCGCGAATTCACCGGAAATTCTGTCAAACGCAACACAGAGATTTGCTATTCAAGAATTGAAGATACAGAATGCAAACAAACACGTTCCTACAAGTGAATTGCCTAAACATTCACCACAGTTCCAAAAAGTGCGTAGAATGCAGTTTTCACTCAGATGAAAGACGTATGCTTTCCGTCTTAAGAACTGTTTTCAAAGACATTCACAGAGTGATTCTACAAAGCCTTTTTACTGATGTTGGCTTTTAAACGCGATTTCACTGGAATTTCTCTCAAACGCAACACAGAGATTTGCTATTCAAGAATTGAAGATACAGAATGCAAACAAACACGTTCCTACAAGTGAATCGCCTAAACATACACCACAGTTCCAAAAACTGCATAGAATGCAGTTTTCACTCAGATGAAAGAAGTATGCTTTCCTTCTTAAGAAGTGTTTTCAAAGACATTCACAGAGTGATTCTACAAAGCCTTTTTACTGACGTTGGCTTTTAAACGCGATTTCACTGGAATTTCTGTCAAACGCAAGACAGAGATTTGCTATTAAAGAATTGAAGATACAGAATGCAAACAAACACGTTCCTACAAGTGAATCGCCTAAACATTCACAACAGTTCCAAAAACTGCATAGAATGCAGTTTTCACTCAGATGAAAGAATTATGCTTTCCTTCTTAAGAAGTGTTTTCAAACACATTCACAGAGTGATTCTACAAAGCCTTTTTACTGATGTTTGCTTTTCAACGCGATTTCACTTGAATTTATGTCAAACGCAAGACAGAGATTTGCTATTCAAGAATTGAAGATACAGAATGCAAACAAACACGTTCCTACAAGTGAATCGCCTGAACATTCACCACAGTTCCAAAAAGTGCGTAAAATGCAGTTTTCACTCAGATGAAAGACGTATGCTTTTTTTGCTTTCCTTCTTAAGAAGTGTTTTCAAAGACATTCACAGAGTGATTCTACAAAGCCTTTTTACTGACGTTGGCTTTTAAACGCGATTTCACCGGAATTTCTGTCAAACGCAACACAGAGAATTGCTATTCAAGAATTGAAGATACAGAATGCAAACAAACACGTTCCTACAAGTGAATCGCCTAAACATTCACCACAGTTCCAAAAACTGCATAGAATGCAGCTTTCACTCAGATGAAAGACGTATGCTTTCCTTCTTAAGAATTGTTTTCAAAGACATTCACAGAGTGATTCAACAAAGCCTTTGGATTGAGGTTGGCTTTTAAATGCGATTTCACTGGAATTTCTGTCAAACGCAACACAGAGATTTGCTATTCAAGAATTGAAGATACAGAATGCAAACAAACACGTTCCTACAAGTGAATCGCCTAAACATTCACCACAGTTCCAAAAAGTGCGTAGAATGCAGTTTTCACTCAGATGAAAGACGTATGCTTTCCTTCTTAAGAAGTGTTTTCAAAGACATTCACAGAGTGATTCTACAAATCCTTTTTACTGACGTTGTCTTTTAAACGCGATTTCACCGGAATTTCTGTCAAACGCAACACAGAGATTTGCTATTCAAGAATTGAAGATACAGAATGCAAACAAACACGTTCCTACAAGTAAATCGCCTAAACATTCACCAAAGTTCCAAAAAGTGTGTAGAATGCAGTTTTCACTCAGATGAAAGACGTATGCTTTCCTTCTTAAGAGGTGTTTTCAAAGACATTCACAGAGTGATTCTACAAAGCCTTTTTACTGACGTTGGCTTTTCAACGCGATTTCACTTGAATTTCTGTCAAAAGCAAGACAGAGATTTGCTATTAAAGAATTGAAGATACAGAATGCAAACAAACATGTTCCTACAAGTGAATCGCCTAAACATTCAACACAGTTCCAAAAAGTGAGTAGAATGCAGTTTTCACTCAGATGAAAGACAAATGCTTTCCTTCTTAGGAAGTGTTTTCAAAGACATTCACAGAGTGATTCTACAAAGCCTTTTTACTGACGTTGGCTTTTAAACGCGATTTCACTGGAATTTCTGTCAAACGCAAGACAGAGATTTGGTATTCAAGAATTGAAGATACAGAATGCAAACAAACACGTTCCTACAAGTGAATTGCCTAAACATTCACCACAGTTCCAAAAAGTGCGTAAAATGCAGTTTTCACTCAGATGAAAGACGTATGCTTTCCTTCTTTGGAAGTGTTTTCAAAGACATTCACAGAGTGATTCTACAAAGCCTTTTTACTGACGTTGGCTTTTAATCGCGAATTCACCGGAAATTCTGTCAAACGCAACACAGAGATTTGCTATTCAAGAATTGAAGATACAGAATGCAAACAAACACGTTCCTACAAGTGAATTGCCTAAACATTCACCACAGTTCCAAAAAGTGCGTAGAATGCAGTTTTCACTCAGATGAAAGACGTATGCTTTCCGTCTTAAGAACTGTTTTCAAAGACATTCACAGAGTGATTCTACAAAGCCTTTTTACTGATGTTGGCTTTTAAACGCGATTTCACTGGAATTTCTCTCAAACGCAACACAGAGATTTGCTATTCAAGAATTGAAGATACAGAATGCAAACAAACACGTTCCTACAAGTGAATCGCCTAAACATACACCACAGTTCCAAAAACTGCATAGAATGCAGTTTTCACTCAGATGAAAGAAGTATGCTTTCCTTCTTAAGAAGTGTTTTCAAAGACATTCACAGAGTGATTCTACAAAGCCTTTTTACTGACGTTGGCTTTTAAACGCGATTTCACTGGAATTTCTGTCAAACGCAAGACAGAGATTTGCTATTAAAGAATTGAAGATACAGAATGCAAACAAACACGTTCCTACAAGTGAATCGCCTAAACATTCACAACAGTTCCAAAAACTGCATAGAATGCAGTTTTCACTCAGATGAAAGAATTATGCTTTCCTTCTTAAGAAGTGTTTTCAAACACATTCACAGAGTGATTCTACAAAGCCTTTTTACTGATGTTTGCTTTTCAACGCGATTTCACTTGAATTTATGTCAAACGCAAGACAGAGATTTGCTATTCAAGAATTGAAGATACAGAATGCAAACAAACACGTTCCTACAAGTGAATCGCCTGAACATTCACCACAGTTCCAAAAAGTGCGTAAAATGCAGTTTTCACTCAGATGAAAGACGTATGCTTTCCTTCTTAAGAAGTGTTTTCAAACACATTCACAGAGTGATTCTACAAAGCCTTTTTACTGACGTTGGCTTTTAAAGGCGATTTCACTGGAATTTCTGTCAAACGCAAGACAGAGATTTGCTATTAAAGAATTGAAGATACAGAATGCAAACAAACACGTTCCTACAAGTGAATCGCCTAAACATTCACCACAGTTCCAAAAACTGCATAGAATGCAGTTTTCACTCAGATGAAAGACGTATGCTTTCCTTCTTAAGAAGTGTTTTCAAACACATTCACAGAGTGATTCTACAAAGCCTTTTTACTGATGTTGGCTTTTCAACGCGATTTCACTTGAATTTTTGTCAAACGCAAGACAGAGATTTGCTATTAAACAATTGAAGATACAGTTTGCAAACAAACATGTTCCTACAAGTGAATCGCCTAAACATTCACCACAGTTCCAAACAGTGCGTAAAATGCAGTTTTCACTCAGATGAAAGACGTATGCTTTCCTTCTTAAGAAGTGTTTTCAAAGACATTCACAGAGTGATTATACAAAGCCTTTTTACTGACGTTGGCTTTTAAACGCGATTTTACCGGAATTTCTGTCAAACGCAACACAGAGATTTGCTATTCAAGAATTGAAGATACAGAATGCAAACAAACACGTTCCTACAAGTGAATTGCCTAAACATTCACCACAGTTCCAAAAAGTTCGTAGAATGCAGTTTTCACTCAGATGAAAGACGTATGCTTTCCGTCTTAAGAACTGTTTTCAAAGACATTCACAGAGTGATTCTACAAAGCCTTTTTACTGACGTTGGCTTTTAAACGCGATTTCACTGGTAATTTGTCAAATGCAAGACAGAGATTTGCTTTTGAAGAATTGAAATACAGAATGCAAACAAACACGTTCCTACAAGTGAATCGCCTAAACATTCACCACAGTTCCAAAAACTGCATAGAATGCAGTTTTCACTCAGATGAAAGATGTATGCTTTCCTTCTTAATTATTGTTTTCATAGACATTCACAGAGTGATTCTACAAAGCCTTTTTACTGACGTTGGCTTTTAAACGCGATTTCACTGAAATTTTGTCAAATGCAAGACAGAGATTTGCTATTGAAGAATTGAAGATACAGAATGCAAACAAACATGTTCCTTTAAATGAATCGCCTAAACATTCACCACAGTTCCAAAAACTGCATAGAATGCAGTTTTCACTCAGATGAAAGACGTATGCTTTCCTTCTTAAGAAGTGTTTTCAAAGACATTCACCGAGTGATTCTACAAAGCCTTTTTACTGACGTTGGCTTTTAAACGCGATTTCACCGGAATTTCTGTCAAACGCAACACAGAGATTTGGTATTCAAGATATGAAGATACAGAATGCAAACAAACACGTTCCTACAAGTGAATCGCCTAAACATTCACCACAGTTCCAAAAAGTGCGTAGAATGCACTTTTCACTCAGATGAAAGACGTATGCTTTCCTTCTTAAGTGTTTTCAAAGACATTCACAGAGTGATTCTACAAAGCCTTTTTACTGACGTTGGCTTTTAAACGCAATTTCACCGGAATTTCTGTCAAACGCAACACAGAGATTTGCTATTCAAGAATTGAAGATACAGAATGCAAACAAACACGTTCCTACAAGTGAATCGCCTAAACATTCACCACAGTTCCAAAAAGTGCGTAGAATGCAGTTTTCACTCAGATGAAAGACGTATGCTTTCCTTCTTAAGAAGTGTTTTCAATCACATTCACAGAGTGATTCTACAAAGCCTTTTTACTGACGTTGGCTTTGAAACGCGATTTCACCGGAATTTCTGTCAAACGCAACTAGCGATTTGCTATTCAAGAATTGAAGATACAGAATGCAAACAAACACGTTCCTACAAGTGAATCGCCTAAACATTCACCACAGTTCCAAAAAGTGCGTAGAATGCAGTTTTCACTCAGATGAAAGACGTATGCTTTTTTTGCTTTCCTTCTTAAGAAGTGTTTTCAAAGAAATTCACAGAGAGATTCTACAAAGGCTTTTTACTGACGTTGGATTTTCAACGCGATTTCACTTGAATTTCTGTCAAAAGCAAGACAGAGATTTGCTATTAAAGAATTGAAGATACAGAGTGCAAACAAACATGTTCCTACAAGTGAATCGCCTAAACATTCACCACAGTTCCAAAAACTGCATAGAATGCAGTTTTCACTCAGATGAAAGACGTATGCTTTCCTTCTTAAGAAGTGTTTTCAAAGACATTCACAGAGTGATTCTACAAAGCCTTTTTACTGACGTTGGCTTTTAAACGCGATTTCACCGGAATTTCTTTCAAACGCAACACAGAGATTTGCTATTCAAGAATTGAAGATACAGAATGCAAATAAACACGTTCCTACAAGTGAATCGCCTAAACATTCACCACAGTTCCAAAAAGTGCGTAGAATGCAGTTTTCACTCAGATGAAAGACGTATGCTTTCCTTCTTAAGAAGTGTTTTCAAAGACATTCACAGAGTGATTCTACAAAGCCTTTTTACTGACGTTGGCTTTTAAACGCGATTTCACCGGAATTTCTGTCAAACGCAACACAGAGATTTGCTATTCAAGAATTGAAGATACAGAATGCAAACAAACACGTTCCTACAAGTGAATCGCCTAAACATTCACCACAGTTCCAAAAAGTGCGTAGAATGCAGTTTTCACTCAGATGAAAGACGTATGCTTTCCTTCTTAAGAAGTGTTTTCAAAGACATTCACAGAGTGATTCTACAAAGCCTTTTTACTGACGTTGGCTTTTAAACGCGATTTCACCGGAATTTCTGTCAAAAGCAACACAGAGATTTGCTATTCAAGAATTGAAGATACAGAATGCAAACAAACACGTTCCTACAAGTGAATCGCCTAAACATTCACCACAGTTCCAAAAAGTGCGTAGAATGCAGTTTTCACTCAGATGAAAGACGTATGCTTTCCTTCTTAAGAAGTGTTTTCAATCACATTCACAGAGTGATTCTACAAAGCCTTTTTACTGACGTTGGCTTTGAAACGCGATTTCACCGGAATTTCTGTCAAACGCAACACAGCGATTTGCTATTCAAGAATTGAAGATACAGAATGCAAACAAACACGTTCCTACAAGTGAATCGCCTAAACATTCACCACAGTTCCAAAAAGTGCGTAGAATGCAGTTTTCACTCAGATGAAAGACGTATGCTTTTTTTGCTTTCCTTCTTAAGAAGTGTTTTCAAAGACATTCACAGAGAGATTCTACAAAGCCTTTTTACTGACGTTGGATTTTCAACGCGATTTCACTTGAATTTCTGTCAAAAGCAAGACAGAGATTTGCTATTAAAGAATTGAAGATACAGAGTGCAAACAAACATGTTCCTACAAGTGAATCGCCTAAACATTCACCACAGTTCCAAAAACTGCATAGAATGCAGTTTTCACTCAGATGAAAGACGTATGCTTTCCTTCTTAAGAAGTGTTTTCAAAGACATTCACAGAGTGATTCTACAAAGCCTTTTTACTGACGTTGGCTTTTAAACGCGATTTCACCGGAATTTCTTTCAAACGCAACACAGAGATTTGCTATTCAAGAATTGAAGATACAGAATGCAAATAAACACGTTCCTACAAGTGAATCGCCTAAACATTCACCACAGTTCCAAAAAGTGCGTAGAATGCACTTTTCACTCAGATGAAAGACGTATGCTTTCCTTCTTAAGAAGTGTTTTCAAACACATTCACAGAGTGATTCTACAAAGCCTTTTTACTGACGTTGGCTTTTAAACGCGATTTCACCGGAATTTCTGTCAAACGCAACACAGAGATTTGCTATTCAAGAATTGAAGATACAGAATGCAAACAAACACGTTCCTACAAGTGAATCGCCTAAACATTCACCACAGTTCCAAAAAGTGCGTAGAATGCAGTTTTCACTCAGATGAAAGACGTATGCTTTCCTTCTTAAGAAGTGTTTTCAAAGACATTCACAGAGTGATTCTACAAAGCCTTTTTACTGATGTTGGCTTTTAAACGCGATTTCACTGGAATTTCTGTCAAATGCAACACAGAGATTTGCTATTCAAGAATTGAAGATAGAGAATGCAAACAAACACGTTCCTCCAAGTGAATCGCCTAAACATTCACCACAGTTCCAAAAACTGCATAGAATGCAGTTTTCACTCAGATGAAAGACGTATGCTTTTCTTCTTAAGAAGTGTTTTCAAACACATTCACAGAGTGATTCTACAAAGCCTTTTTACTGATGTTGGCTTTTAAACGCGATTTCACTGGAATTTCTGTCAAAGGCAACACAGAGATTTGCTATTCAATAATTGAAGATACAGAATGCAAACAAACACGCTCCTACAAGTGAATCGCCTAAACATTCACCACAGTTCCAAAAAGTGCGTAGAATGCAGTTTTCACTCAGATGAAAGACGTATGCTTTCCTTCTTAAGAAGTGTTTTCAAAGACATTCACAGAGTGATTCTACAAAGCCTTTTTACTGACGTTGGCTTTTAAACGCGATTTCACCGGAATTTCTGTCAAAAGCAACACAGAGATTTGCTATTCAAGAATTGAAGATACAGAATGCAAACAAACACGTTCCTACAAGTGAATCGCCTAAACATTCACCACAGTTCCAAAAAGTGCGTAGAATGCAGTTTTCACTCAGATGAAAGACGTATGCTTTCCTTCTTAAGAAGTGTTTTCAATCACATTCACAGAGTGATTCTACAAAGCCTTTTTACTGACGTTGGCTTTTAAACGCGATTTCACCGGAATTTCTGTCAAAAGTAACACAGAGATTTGCTATTCAAGAATTGAAGATACAGAATGCAAACAAACACGTCCCTCCAAGTGAATCGCCTAAACATTCACCACAGTTCCAAAAAGTGCGTAGAATGCAGTTTTCACTCAGATGAAAGACGTATGCTTTCCTTCTTAAGAAGTGTTTTCAATCACATTCACAGAGTGATTCTACAAAGCCTTTTTACTGACGTTGGCTTTTAAACGCGATTTCACTGGAATTTCTGTCAAACGCAACACAGAGATTTGCTATTCAAGATTTGAAGATACAGAATGCAAACAAACACTTTCCTACAAGTGAATCGCCTAAACATTCACCACAGTTCCAAAAAGTGCGTAGAATGCAGTTTTCACTCAGATGAAAGACGTATGCTTTCCTTCTTAGGAAGTGTTTTCAAAGACATTCACAGAGTGATTCTACAAAGCCTTTTTACTGACGTTGGCTTTTAAACGCGATTTCACCGGAATTTCTGTCAAAAGCAACACAGAGATTTGCTATTCAAGAATTGAAGATACAGAATGCAAACAAACACGTTCCTACAAGTGAATCGCCTAAACATTCACCACAGTTCCAAAAAGTGCGTAGAATGCAGTTTTCACTCAGATGAAAGACGTATGCTTTCCTTCTTAAGAAGTGTTTTCAAACACATTCACAGAGTGATTCTACAAAGCCTTTTTACTGACGTTGGCTTTTAAACGCAATTTCACCGGAATTTCTGTCAAACGCAACACAGAGATTTGCTATTCAAGAATTGAAGATACAGAATGCAAACAAACACGTTCCTACAAGTGAATCGCCTAAACATTCACCACAGTTCCAAAAAGTGCGTAGAATGCAGTTTTCACTCAGATGAAAGACGTATGCTTTCCTTCTTAAGAAGTGTTTTCAATCACATTCACAGAGTGATTCTACAAAGCCTTTTTACTGACCTTGGCTTTGAAACGCGATTTCACCGGAATTTCTGTCAAACGCAACACAGCGATTTGCTATTCAAGAATTGAAGATACAGAATGTAAACAAACACGTTCCTACAAGTGAATCGCCTAAACATTCACCACAGTTCCAAAAAGTGCGTAGAATGCAGTTTTCACTCAGATGAAAGACGTATGCTTTTTTTGCTTTCCTTCTTAAGAAGTGTTTTCAAAGACATTCACAGAGTGATTCTACAAAGCCTTTTTACTGACGTTGGATTTTCAACGCGATTTCACTTGAATTTCTGTCAAAAGCAAGACAGAGATTTGCTATTAAAGAATTGAAGATACAGAGTGCAAACAAACATGTTCCTACAAGTGAATCGCCTAAACATTCACCACAGTTCCAAAAACTGCATAGAATGCAGTTTTCACTCAGATGAAAGACGTATGCTTTCCTTCTTAAGAAGTGTTTTCAAAGACATTCACAGAGTGATTCTACAAAGCCTTTTTACTGACGTTGGCTTTTAAATGCGATTTCACCGGAATTTCTTTCAAACGCAACACAGAGATTTGCTATTCAAGAATTGAAGATACAGAATGCAAATAAACACGTTCCTACAAGTGAATCGCCTAAACATTCACCACAGTTCCAAAAAGTGCGTAGAATGCAGTTTTCACTCAGATGAAAGACGTATGCTTTCCTTCTTAGGAAGTGTTTTCAAAGACATTCACAGAGTGATTCTACAAAGCCTTTTTACTGACGTTGTCTTTTAAACGCGATTTCACCGGAATTTCTGTCAAACGCAACACAGAGATTTGCTATTCAAGAATTGAAGATACAGAATGCAAACAAACACGTTCCTACAAGTGAATCGCCTAAACATTCACCAAAGTTCCAAAAAGTGCGTAGAATGCAGTTTTCACTCAGATGAAAGACGTATGCTTTCCTTCTTAAGAAGTGTTTTCAAAGACATTCACAGAGTGTTTCTACAAAGCCTTTTTACTGACGTTGGCTTTTAAACGCGATTTCACCGGAATTTCTGTCAAACGCAACACAGAGATTTGCTATTCAAGAATTGAAGATAGAGAATGCAAACAAACAAGTTCTTCCAAGTGAATCGCCTAAACATTCACCACAGTTCCAAAAACTGCATAGAATGCAGTTTTCACTCAGATGAAAGACGTATGCTTTTCTTCTTAAGAAGTGTTTTCAAACACATTCACAGAGTGATTCTACAAAGCCTTTTTACTGATGTTGGCTTTTAAACGCGATTTCACTGGAATTTCTGTCAAAGGCAACACAGATATTTGCTATTCAATAATTGAAGATACAGAATGCAAACAAACACGTTCCTACAAGTGAATCGCCTAAACATTCACCACAGTTCCAAAAAGTGTGTAGAATGCAGTTTTCACTCAGATGAAAGACGTATGCTTTCCTTCTTAAGAAGTGTTTTCAAAGACATTCACAGAGTGATTCTACAAAGCCTTTTTACTGACGTTGGCTTTTAAACGCGATTTCACCGGAATTTCTGTCAAACGCAACACAGAGATTTGCTATTCAAGATTTGAAGATACAGAATGCAAACAAACACTTTCCTACAAGTGAATCGCCTAAACATTCACCACAGTTCCAAAAAGTGCGTAGAATGCAGTTTTCACTCTGATGAATGACGTATGCTTTCCTTCTTAAGAAGTGTTTTCAAAGACATTCACAGAGTGATTCTACAAAGCCTTTTTACTGACGTTGGCTTTTAAACGCGATTTCACCGGAATTTCTGTCAAAAGCAACACAGAGATTTGCTATTCAAGAATTGAAGATACAGAATGCAAACAAACACGTTCCTACAAGTGAATCGCCTAAACATTCACCACAGTTCCAAAAAGTGCGTAGAATGCAGTTTTCACTCAGATGAAAGATGTATGCTTTCCTTCTTAAGAAGTGTTTTCAATCACATTCACAGAGTGATTCTACAAAGCCTTTTTACTGACGTTGGCTTTTAAACGCGATTTCACCGGAATTTCTGTCAAACGCAACACAGAGATTTGCTATTCAAGATTTGAAGATACAGAATGCAAACAAACACTTTCCTACAAGTGAATCGCCTAAACATTCACCACAGTTCCAAAAAGTGCGTAGAATGCAGTTTTCACTCAGATGAAAGACGTATGCTTTCCTTCTTAAGAAGTGTTTTCAAAGACATTCACAGAGTGATTCTACAAAGCCTTTTTACTGACGTTGGCTTTTAAACGCGATTTCACCGGAATTTCTGTCAAAAGCAACACAGAGATTTGCTATTCAAGAATTGAAGATACAGAATGCAAACAAACACGTTCCTACAAGTGAATCGCCTAAACATTCACCACAGTTCCAAAAAGTGCGTAGAATGCAGTTTTCACAAGATGAAAGACGTATGCTTTCCTTCTTAAGAAGTGTTTTCAAACACATTCACAGAGTGTTTCTACAAAGCCTTTTTACTGACATTGGCTTTTAAACGCAATTTCACCGGAATTTCTGTCAAACGCAACACAGAGATTTGCTATTCAAGAATTGAAGATACAGAATGCAAACAAACACGTTCCTACAAGTGAATCGCCTAAACATTCACCACAGTTCCAAAAAGTGCGTAGAATGCAGTTTTCACTCAGATGAAAGACGTATGCTTTCCTTCTTAAGAAGTGTTTTCAAAGACATTCACAGAGTGATTCTACAAACCCTTTTTACTGACGTTGGCTTTTAAACGCGATTTCACCGGAATTTCTGTCAAACGCAACACAGCGATTTGCTATTCAAGAATTGAAGATACAGAATGCAAACAAACACGTTCCTACAAGTGAATCGCCTAAACATTCACCACAGTTCCAAAAAGTGCGTAGAATGCAGTTTTCACTCAGATGAAAGACGTATGCTTTTTTTGCTTTCCTTCTTAAGAAGTGTTTTCAAAGACATTCACAGAGTGATTCTACAAAGCCTTTTTACTGACGTTGGCTTTTAAACGCGATTTCACCGGAATTTCTGTCAAACGCAACACAGAGAATTGCTATTCAAGAATTGAAGATACAGAATGCAAACAAACACGTTCCTACAAGTGAATCGCCTAAACATTCACCACAGTTCCAAAAACTGCATAGAATGCAGCTTTCACTCAGATGAAAGACGTATGCTTTCCTTCTTAAGAATTGTTTTCAAAGACATTCACAGAGTTGATTCAACAAAGCCTTTGGATTGAGGTTGGCTTTTAAATGCGATTTCACTGGAATTTCTGTCAAATGCAACACAGAGATTTGCTATTCAAGAATTGAAGATACAGAATGCAAACAAACACGTTCCTACAAGTGAATCGCCTAAACATTCACCACAGTTCCAAAAAGTGCGTAGAATGCAGTTTTCACTCAGATGAAAGACGTATGCTTTCCTTCTTAAGAAGTGTTTTCAAAGACATTCACAGAGTGATTCTACAAAGCCTTTTTACTGACGTTGTCTTTTAAACGCGATTTCACCGGAATTTCTGTCAAACGCAACACAGAGATTTGCTATTCAAGAATTGAAGATACAGAATGCAAACAAACACGTTCCTACAAGTAAATCGCCTAAACATTCACCAAAGTTCCAAAAAGTGTGTAGAATGCAGTTTTCACTCAGATGAAAGACGTATGCTTTCCTTCTTAAGAGGTGTTTTCAAAGACATTCACAGAGTGATTCTACAAAGCCTTTTTACTGACGTTGGCTTTTCAACGCGATTTCACTTGAATTTCTGTCAAAAGCAAGACAGAGATTTGCTATTAAAGAATTGAAGATACAGAATGCAAACAAACATGTTCCTACAAGTGAATCGCCTAAACATTCACCACAGTTCCAAAAAGTGAGTAGAATGCAGTTTTCACTCAGATGAAAGACGAATGCTTTCCTTCTTAGGAAGTGTTTTCAAAGACATTCACAGAGTGATTCTACAAAGCCTTTTTACTGACGTTGGCTTTTAAACGCGATTTCACTGGAATTTCTGTCAAACGCAAGACAGAGATTTGGTATTCAAGAATTGAAGATACAGAATGCAAACAAACACGTTCCTACAAGTGAATTGCCTAAACATTCACCACAGTTCCAAAAAGTGCGTAAAATGCAGTTTTCACTCAGATGAAAGACGTATGCTTTCCTTCTTTGGAAGGGTTTTCAAAGACATTCACCGAGTGATTCTACAAAGCCTTTTTACTGACGTTGGCTTTTAATCGCGAATTCACCGGAAATTCTGTCAAACGCAACACAGAGATTTGCTATTCAAGAATTGAAGATACAGAATGCAAACAAACACGTTCCTACAAGTGAATTGCCTAAACATTCACCACAGTTCCAAAAAGTGCGTAGAATGCAGTTTTCACTCAGATGAAAGACGTATGCTTTCCGTCTTAAGAACTGTTTTCAAAGACATTCACAGAGTGATTCTACAATGCCTTTTTACTGATGTTGGCTTTTAAACGCGATTTCACTGGAATTTCTCTCAAACGCAACACAGAGATTTGCTATTCAAGAATTGAAGATACAGAATGCAAACAAACACGTTCCTACAAGTGAATCGCCTAAACATACACCACAGTTCCAAAAACTGCATAGAATGCAGTTTTCACTCAGATGAAAGAAGTATGCTTTCCTTCTTAAGAAGTGTTTTCAAAGACATTCACAGAGTGATTCTACAAAGCCTTTTTACTGACGTTGGCTTTTAAACGCGATTTCACTGGAATTTCTGTCAAACGCAAGACAGAGATTTGCTATTAAAGAATTGAAGATACAGAATGCAAACAAACACGTTCCTACAAGTGAATCGCCTAAACATTCACAACAGTTCCAAAAACTGCATAGAATGCAGTTTTCACTCAGATGAAAGAATTATGCTTTCCTTCTTAAGAAGTGTTTTCAAACACATTCACAGAGTGATTCTACAAAGCCTTTTTACTGATGTTTGCTTTTCAACGCGATTTCACTTGAATTTATGTCAAACGCAAGACAGAGATTTGCTATTCAAGAATTGAAGATACAGAATGCAAACAAACACGTTCCTACAAGTGAATCGCCTGAACATTCACCACAGTTCCAAAAAGTGCGTAAAATGCAGTTTTCACTCAGATGAAAGACGTATGCTTTCCTTCTTAAGAAGTGTTTTCAAACACATTCACAGAGTGATTCTACAAAGCCTTTTTACTGACGTTGGCTTTTAAAGGCGATTTCACTGGAATTTCTGTCAAACGCAAGACAGAGATTTGCTATTAAAGAATTGAAGATACAGAATGCAAACAAACACGTTCCTACAAGTGAATCGCCTAAACATTCACCACAGTTCCAAAAACTGCATAGAATGCAGTTTTCACTCAGATGAAAGACGTATGCTTTCCTTCTTAAGAAGTGTTTTCAAACACATTCACAGAGTGATTCTACAAAGCCTTTTTACTGATGTTGGCTTTTCAACGCGATTTCACTTGAATTTTTGTCAAACGCAAGACAGAGATTTGCTATTAAACAATTGAAGATACAGTTTGCAAACAAACATGTTCCTACAAGTGAATCGCCTAAACATTCACCACAGTTCCAAACAGTGCGTAAAATGCAGTTTTCACTCAGATGAAAGACGTATGCTTTCCTTCTTAAGAAGTGTTTTCAAAGACATTCACAGAGTGATTATACAAAGCCTTTTTACTGACGTTGGCTTTTAAACGCGATTTTACCGGAATTTCTGTCAAACGCAACACAGAGATTTGCTATTCAAGAATTGAAGATACAGAATGCAAACAAACACGTTCCTACAAGTGAATTGCCTAAACATTCACCACAGTTCCAAAAAGTTCGTAGAATGCAGTTTTCACTCAGATGAAAGACGTATGCTTTCCGTCTTAAGAACTGTTTTCAAAGACATTCACAGAGTGATTCTACAAAGCCTTTTTACTGACGTTGGCTTTTAAACGCGATTTCACTGGTAATTTGTCAAATGCAAGACAGAGATTTGCTTTTGAAGAATTGAAATACAGAATGCAAACAAACACGTTCCTACAAGTGAATCGCCTAAACATTCACCACAGTTCCAAAAACAGCATAGAATGCAGTTTTCACTCAGATGAAAGATGTATGCTTTCCTTCTTAATTATTGTTTTCATAGACATTCACAGAGTGATTCTACAAAGCCTTTTTACTGACTTTGGCTTTTAAACGCGATTTCACTGAAATTTTGTCAAATGCAAGACAGAGATTTGCTATTGAAGAATTGAAGATACAGAATGCAAACAAACATGTTCCTTTAAATGAATCGCCTAAACATTCACCACAGTTCCAAAAACTGCATAGAATGCAGTTTTCACTCAGATGAAAGACGTATGCTTTCCTTCTTAAGAAGTGTTTTCAAAGACATTCACCGAGTGATTCTACAAAGCCTTTTTACTGACGTTGGCTTTTAAACGCGATTTCACCGGAATTTCTGTCAAACGCAACACAGAGATTTGCTATTCAAGATATGAAGATACAGAATGCAAACAAACACGTTCCTACAAGTGAATCGCCTAAACATTCACCACAGTTCCAAAAAGTGCGTAGAATGCACTTTTCACTCAGATGAAAGACGTATGCTTTCCTTCTTAAGTGTTTTCAAAGACATTCACAGAGTGATTCTACAAAGCCTTTTTACTGACGTTGGCTTTTAAACGCAATTTCACCGGAATTTCTGTCAAACGCAACACAGAGATTTGCTATTCAAGAATTGAAGATACAGAATGCAAACAAACACGTTCCTACAAGTGAATCGCCTAAACATTCACCACAGTTCCAAAAAGTGCGTAGAATGCAGTTTTCACTCAGATGAAAGACGTATGCTTTTTTTGCTTTCCTTCTTAAGAAGTGTTTTCAAAGACATTCACAGAGAGATTCTACAAAGGCTTTTTACTGACGTTGGATTTTCAACGCGATTTCACTTGAATTTCTGTCAAAAGCAAGACAGAGATTTGCTATTAAAGAATTGAAGATACAGAGTGCAAACAAACATGTTCCTACAAGTGAATCGCCTAAACATTCACCACAGTTCCAAAAACTGCATAGAATGCAGTTTTCACTCAGATGAAAGACGTATGCTTTCCTTCTTAAGAAGTGTTTTCAAAGACATTCACAGAGTGATTCTACAAAGCCTTTTTACTGACGTTGGCTTTTAAACGCGATTTCACCGGAATTTCTTTCAAACGCAACACAGAGATTTGCTATTCAAGAATTGAAGATACAGAATGCAAATAAACACGTTCCTACAAGTGAATCGCCTAAACATTCACCACAGTTCCAAAAAGTGCGTAGAATGCAGTTTTCACTCAGATGAAAGACGTATGCTTTCCTTCTTAAGAAGTGTTTTCAAAGACATTCACAGAGTGATTCTACAAAGCCTTTTTACTGACGTTGGCTTTTAAACGCGATTTCACTGGAATTTCTGTCAAACGCAACACAGAGATTTGCTATTCAAGAATTGAAGATAGAGAATGCAAACAAACACGTTCCTCCAAGTGAATCGCCTAAACATTCACCACAGTTCCAAAAACTGCATAGAATGCAGTTTTCACTCAGATGAAAGACGTATGCTTTTCTTCTTAAGAAGTGTTTTCAAACACATTCACAGAGTGATTCTACAAAGCCTTTTTACTGATGTTGGCTTTTAAACGCGATTTCACTGGAATTTCTGTCAAAGGCAACACAGAGATTTGCTATTCAATAATTGAAGATACAGAATGCAAACAAACACGTTCCTACAAGTGAATCGCCTAAACATTCACCACAGTTCCAAAAAGTGCGTAGAATGCAGTTTTCACTCAGATGAAAGACGTATGCTTTCCTTCTTAAGAAGTGTTTTCAAAGACATTCACAGAGTGATTCTACAAAGCCTTTTTACTGACGTTGGCTTTTAAACGCGATTTCACCGGAATTTCTGTCAAAAGCAACACAGAGATTTGCTATTCAAGAATTGAAGATACAGAATGCAAACAAACACGTTCCTACAAGTGAATCGCCTAAACATTCACCACAGTTCCAAAAAGTGCGTAGAATGCAGTTTTCACTCAGATGAAAGACGTATGCTTTCCTTCTTAAGAAGTGTTTTCAATCACATTCACAGAGTGATTCTACAAAGCCTTTTTACTGACGTTGGCTTTTAAACGCGATTTCACCGGAATTTCTGTCAAAAGCAACACAGAGATTTGCTATTCAAGAATTGAAGATACAGAATGCAAACAAACACGTCCCTCCAAGTGAATCGCCTAAACATTCACCACAGTTCCAAAAAGTGCGTAGAATGCAGTTTTCACTCAGATGAAAGACGTATGCTTTCCTTCTTAAGAAGTGTTTTCAATCACATTCACAGAGTGATTCTACAAAGCCTTTTTACTGACGTTGGCTTTTAAACGCGATTTCACCGGAATTTCTGTCAAACGCAACACAGAGATTTGCTATTCAAGATTTGAAGATACAGAATGCAAACAAACACTTTCCTACAAGTGAATCGCCTAAACATTCACCACAGTTCCAAAAAGTGCGTAGAATGCAGTTTTCACTCAGATGAAAGACGTATGCTTTCCTTCTTAAGAAGTGTTTTCAAAGACATTCACAGAGTGATTCTACAAAGCCTTTTTACTGACGTTGGCTTTTAAACGCGATTTCACCGGAATTTCTGTCAAAAGCAACACAGAGATTTGCTATTCAAGAATTGAAGATACAGAATGCAAACAAACACGTTCCTACAAGTGAATCGCGTAAACATTCACCACAGTTCCAAAAAGTGCGTAGAATGCAGTTTTCACTCAGATGAAAGACGTATGCTTTCCTTCTTAAGAAGTGTTTTCAAACACATTCACAGAGTGATTCTACAAAGCCTTTTTACTGACGTTGACTTTTAAACGCAATTTCACCGGAATTTCTGTCAAACGCAACACAGAGATTTGCTATTCAAGAATTGAAGATACAGAATGCAAACAAACACGTTCCTACAAGTGAATCGCCTAAACATTCACCACAGTTCCAAAAAGTGCGTAGAATGCAGTTTTCACTCAGATGAAAGACGTATGCTTTCCTTCTTAAGAAGTGTTTTCAATCACATTCACAGAGTGATTCTACAAAGCCTTTTTACTGACGTTGGCTTTGAAACGCGATTTCACCGGAATTTCTGTCAAACGCAACACAGCGATTTGCTATTCAAGAATTGAAGATACAGAATGTAAACAAACACGTTCCTACAAGTGAATCGCCTAAACATTCACCACAGTTCCAAAAAGTGCGTAGAATGCAGTTTTCACTCAGATGAAAGACGTATGCTTTTTTTGCTTTCCTTCTTAAGAAGTGTTTTCAAAGACATTCACAGAGTGATTCTACAAAGCCTTTTTACTGACGTTGGATTTTCAACGCGATTTCACTTGAATTTCTGTCAAAAGCAAGACAGAGATTTGCTATTAAAGAATTGAAGATACAGAGTGCAAACAAACATGTTCCTACAAGTGAATCGCCTAAACATTCACCACAGTTCCAAAAACTGCATAGAATGCAGTTTTCACTCAGATGAAAGACGTATGCTTTCCTTCTTAAGAAGTGTTTTCAAAGACATTCACAGAGTGATTCTACAAAGCCTTTTTACTGACGTTGGCTTTTAAACGCGATTTCACCGGAATTTCTTTCAAACGCAACACAGAGATTTGCTATTCAAGAATTGAAGATACAGAATGCAAATAAACACGTTCCTACAAGTGAATCGCCTAAACATTCACCACAGTTCCAAAAAGTGCGTAGAATGCAGTTTTCACTCAGATGAAAGACGTATGCTTTCCTTCTTAGGAAGTGTTTTCAAAGACATTCACAGAGTGATTCTACAAAGCCTTTTTACTGACGTTGTCTTTTAAACGCGATTTCACTGGAATTTCTGTCAAACGCAACACAGAGATTTGCTATTCAAGAATTGAAGATACAGAAAGCAAACAAACACGTTCCTACAAGTGAATCGCCTAAACATTCACCAAAGTTCCAAAAAGTGCGTAGAATGCAGTTTTCACTCAGATGAAAGACGTATGCTTTCCTTCTTAAGAAGTGTTTTCAAAGACATTCACAGAGTGATTCTACAAAGCCTTTTTACTGACGTTGGCTTTTAACGCGATTTCACCGGAATTTCTGTCAAACGCAACACAGAGATTTGCTATTCAAGAATTGAAGATAGAGAATGCAAACAAACAAGTTCCTCCAAGTGAATCGCCTAAACATTCACCACAGTTCCAAAAACTGCATAGAATGCAGTTTTCACTCAGATGAAAGACGTATGCTTTTCTTCTTAAGAAGTGTTTTCAAACACATTCACAGAGTGATTCTACAAAGCCTTTTTACTGATGTTGGCTTTTAAACGCGATTTCACTGGAATTTCTGTCAAAGGCAACACAGATATTTGCTATTCAATAATTGAAGATACAGAATGCAAACAAACACGTTCCTACAAGTGAATCGCCTAAACATTCACCACAGTTCCAAAAAGTGCGTAGAATGCAGTTTTCACTCAGATGAAAGACGTATGCTTTCCTTCTTAAGAAGTGTTTTCAAAGACATTCACAGAGTGATTCTACAAAGCCTTTTTACTGACGTTGGCTTTTAAACGCGATTTCACCGGAATTTCTGTCAAACGCAACACAGAGATTTGCTATTCAAGATTTGAAGATACAGAATGCAAACAAACACTTTCCTACAAGTGAATCGCCTAAACATTCACCACAGTTCCAAAAAGTGCGTAGAATGCAGTTTTCACTCAGATGAAAGACGTATGCTTTCCTTCTTAAGAAGTGTTTTCAAAGACATTCACAGAGTGATTCTACAAAGCCTTTTTACTGACGTTGGCTTTTAAACGCGATTTCACCGGAATTTCTGTCAAAAGCAACACAGAGATTTGCTATTCAAGAATTGAAGATACAGAACGCAAACAAACACGTTCCTACAAGTGAATCGCCTAAACATTCACCACAGTTCCAAAAAGTGCGTAGAATGCAGTTTTCACTCAGATGAAAGATGTATGCTTTCCTTCTTAAGAAGTGTTTTCAATCACATTCACAGAGTGATTCTACAAAGCCTTTTTACCGACGTTGGCTTTTAAACGCGATTTCACCGGAATTTCTGTCAAACGCAACACAGCGATTTGCTATTCAAGATTTGAAGATACAGAATGCAAACAAACACTTTCCTACAAGTGAATCGCCTAAACATTCACCACAGTTCCAAAAAGTGCGTAGAATGCAGTTTTCACTCAGATGAAAGACGTATGCTTTCCTTCTTAAGAAGTGTTTTCAAAGACATTCACAGAGTGATTCTACAAAGCCTTTTTACTGACGTTGGCTTTTAAACGCGATTTCACCGGAATTTCTGTCAAAAGCAACACAGAGATTTGCTATTCAAGAATTGAAGATAGAGAATGCAAACAAACACGTTCCTACAAGTGAATCGCCTAAACATTCACCACAGTTCCAAAAAGTGCGTAGAATGCAGTTTTCACAAGATGAAAGACGTATGCTTTCCTTCTTAAGAAGTGTTTTCAAACACATTCACAGAGTGTTTCTACAAAGCCTTTTTACTGACATTGGCTTTTAAACGCAATTTCACCGGAATTTCTGTCAAACGCAACACAGAGATTTGCTATTCAAGAATTGAAGATACAGAATGCAAACAAACACGTTCCTACAAGTGAATCGCCTAAACATTCACCACAGTTCCAAAAAGTGCGTAGAATGCAGTTTTCACTCAGATGAAAGACGTATGCTTTCCTTCTTAAGAAGTGTTTTCAAAGACATTCACAGAGTGATTCTACAAACCCTTTTTACTGACGTTGGCTTTTAAACGCGATTTCACCGGAATTTCTGTCAAACGCAACACAGCGATTTGCTATTCAAGAATTGAAGATACAGAATGCAAACAAACACGTTCCTACAAGTGAATCGCCTAAACATTCACCACAGTTCCAAAAAGTGCGTAGAATGCAGTTTTCACTCAGATGAAATACGTATGCTTTTTTTGCTTTCCTTCTTAAGAAGTGTTTTCAAAGACATTCACAGAGTGATTCTACAAAGCCTTTTTACTGACGTTGGCTTTTAAACGCGATTTCACCGGAATTTCTGTCAAACGCAACACAGAGAATTGCTATTCAAGAATTGAAGATACAGAATGCAAACAAACACGTTCCTACAAGTGAATCGCCTAAACATTCACCACAGTTCCAAAAACTGCATAGAATGCAGCTTTCACTCAGATGAAAGACGTATGCTTTCCTTCTTAAGAATTGTTTTCAAAGACATTCACAGAGTGATTCTACAAAGCCTTTGGATTGAGGTTGGCTTTTAAACGCGATTTCACTGGAATTTCTGTCAAACGCAACACAGAGATTTGCTATTCAAGAATTGAAGATACAGAATGCAAACAAACACGTTCCTACAAGTGAATCGCCTAAACATTCACCACAGTTCCAAAAAGTGCGTAGAATGCAGTTTTCACTCAGATGAAAGACGTATGCTTTCCTTCTTAAGAAGTGTTTTCAAAGACATTCACAGAGTGATTCTACAAAGCCTTTTTACTGACGTTGTCTTTTAAACGCGATTTCACCGGAATTTCTGTCAAACGCAACACAGAGATTTGCTATTCAAGAATTGAAGATACAGAATGCAAACAAACACGTTCCTACAAGTAAATCGCCTAAACATTCAGCAAAGTTCCAAAAAGTGTGTAGAATGCAGTTTTCACTCAGATGAAAGACGTATGCTTTCCTTCTTAAGAAGTGTTTTCAAAGACATTCACAGAGTGATTCTACAAAGCCTTTTTACTGACGTTGGCTTTTCAACGCGATTTCACTTGAATTTCTGTCAAAAGCAAGACAGAGATTTGCTATTAAAGAATTGAAGATACAGAGTGCAAACAAACATGTTCCTACAAGTGAATCGCCTAAACATTCACCACAGTTCCAAAAGTGCGTAGAATGCAGTTTTCACTCAGATGAAAGACGAATGCTTTCCTTCTTAGGAAGTGTTTTCAAAGACATTCACAGAGTGATTCTACAAAGCCTTTTTACTGACGTTGGCTTTTAAACGCGATTTCACTGGAATTTCTGTCAAACGCAAGACAGAGATTTTGGTATTCAAGAATTGAAGATACAGAATGCAAACAAACACGTTCCTACAAGTGAATTGCCTAAACATTCACCACAGTTCCAAAAAGTGCGTAAAATGCAGTTTTCACTCAGATGAAAGACGTATGCTTTCCTTCTTTGGAAGTGTTTTCAAAGACATTCACAGAGTGATTCTACAAAGCCTTTTTACTGACGTTGGCTTTTAATCGCGAATTCACCGGAAATTCTGTCAAACGCAACACAGAGATTTGCTATTCAAGAATTGAAGATACAGAATGCAAACAAACACGTTCCTACAAGTGAATTGCCTAAACATTCACCACAGTTCCAAAAAGTGCGTAGAATGCAGTTTTCACTCAGATGAAAAACGTATGCTTTCCGTCTTAAGAACTGTTTTCAAAGACATTCACAGAGTGATTCTACAAAGCCTTTTTACTGATGTTGGCTTTTAAACGCGATTTCACTGGAATTTCTGTCAAACGCAACACAGAGATTTGCTATTCAAGAATTGAAGATACAGAATGCAAACAAACACGTTCCTACAAGTGAATCGCCTAAACATACACCACAGTTCCAAAAACTGCATAGAATGCAGTTTTCACTCAGATGAAAGAAGTATGCTTTCCTTCTTAAGAAGTGTTTTCAAAGACATTCACAGAGTGATTCTACAAAGCCTTTTTACTGACGTTGGCTTTTAAACGCGATTTCACTGGAATTTCTGTCAAACGCAAGACAGAGATTTGCTATTAAAGAATTGAAGATACAGAATGCAAACAAACACGTTCCTACAAGTGAATCGCCTAAACATTCACAACAGTTCCAAAAACTGCATAGAATGCAGTTTTCACTCAGATGAAAGAAGTATGCTTTCCTTCTTAAGAAGTGTTTTCAAACACATTCACAGAGTGATTCTACAAAGCCTTTTTACTGATGTTTGCTTTTCAACGCGATTTCACTTGAATTTATGTCAAACGCAAGACAGAGATTTGCTATTCAAGAATTGAAGATACAGAATGCAAACAAACACGTTCCTACAAGTGAATCGCCTGAACATTCACCACAGTTCCAAAAAGTGCGTAAAATGCAGTTTTCACTCAGATGAAAGACGTATGCTTTCCTTCTTAAGAAGTGTTTTCAAAGACATTCACAGAGTGATTCTACAAAGCCTTTTTACTGACGTTGGCTTTTAAAGGCGATTTCACTGGAATTTCTGTCAAACGCAAGACAGAGATTTGCTATTAAAGAATTGAAGATACAGAATGCAAACAAACACGTTCCTACAAGTGAATCGCCTAAACATTCACCACAGTTCCAAAAACTGCATAGAATGCAGTTTTCACTCAGATGAAAGACGTATGCTTTCCTTCTTAAGAAGTGTTTTCAAACACATTCACAGAGTGATTCTACAAAGCCTTTTTACTGATGTTGGCTTTTCAACGCGATTTCACTTGAATTTTTGTCAAACGCAAGACAGAGATTTGCTATTAAACAATTGAAGATACAGTTTGCAAACAAACATGTTCCTACAAGTGAATCGCCTAAACATTCACCACAGTTCCAAACAGTGCGTAAAATGCAGTTTTCACTCAGATGAAAGACATATGCTTTCCTTCTTAAGAAGTGTTTTCAAAGACATTCACAGAGTGATTATACAAAGCCTTTTTACTGACGTTGGCTTTTAAACGCGATTTTACCGGAATTTCTGTCAAACGCAACACAGAGATTTGCTATTCAAGAATTGAAGATACAGAATGCAAACAAACACGTTCCTACAAGTGAATTGCCTAAACATTCACCACAGTTCCAAAAAGTTCGTAGAATGCAGTTTTCACTCAGATGAAAGACATATGCTTTCCGTCTTAAGAACTGTTTTCAAAGACATTCACAGAGTGATTCTACAAAGCCTTTTTACTGACGTTGGCTTTTAAACATGATTTCACTGGTAATTTGTCAAATGCAAGACAGAGATTTGCTTTTGAAGAATTGAAGATACAGAATGCAAACAAACACGTTCCTACAAGTGAATCGCCTAAACATTCACCACAGTTCCAAAAACTGCATAGAATGCAGTTTTCACTCAGATGAAAGATGTATGCTTTCCTTCTTAATTATTGTTTTCATAGACATTCACAGAGTGATTCTACAAAGCCTTTTTACTGACGTTGGCTTTTAAACGCGATTTCACTGAAATTTTGTCAAATGCAAGACAGAGATTTGCTATTGAAGAATTGAAGATACAGAATGCAAACAAACATGTTCCTTTAAATGAATCGCCTAAACATTCACCACAGTTCCAAAAACTGCATAGAATGCAGTTTTCACTCAGATGAAAGACGTATGCTTTCCTTCTTAAGAAGTGTTTTCAAAGACATTCACACAGTGATTCTACAAAGCCTTTTTACTGACGTTGGCTTTTAAACGCGATTTCACTGGAATTTCTGTCAAACGAAGACAGAGATTTGCTATTAAAGAATTGAAGATACAGAATGCAAACAAACCCGTTCCTACAAGTGAATCGCCTAAACATTCACCACAGTTCCAAAAACTGCATAGAATGCAGTTTTCACTCAGATGAAAGACGTATGCTTTCCTTCTTAAGAAGTGTTTTCAAACACATTCACAGAGTGATTCTACAAAGCCTTTTTACTGATGTTGGCTTTTCAACGCGATTTCACTTGAATTTCTGTCAAACGCAACACAGAGATTTGCTATTCAAGAATTGAAGATATAGAATGCAAACAAACACGTTCCTACAAGTGAATTGCCTAAACATTCACCACAGTTCCAAAAAGTGCGTAGAATGCAGTTTTCACTCAGATGAAAGACGTATGCTTTCCTTCTTAAGAAGTGTTTTAAAACACATTCACAGAGTGATTCTACAAAGCCTTTTTACTGACTTTGGCTTTTAAACGCGATTTCACTGGAATTTCTGTCAAACGCAACACAGAGATTTGCTATTGAAGAATTGAAGATACAGAATGCAAACAAACACGTTCCTACAAGTGAGTCGCCTAAACATTCACCACATTTCCAAAAAGTGCATAAAATGCAGTTTTCACCTAGATGAAAGACGTATGCTTTCCTTCTTAAGAAGTGTTCTCAAAGACATTCACATAGTGATTCTACAAAGCCTTTTTACTGATGTTGGCTTTTCAACGCGATTTCACTTGAATTTATGTCAAACGCAAGACAGAGATTTGCTATTAAACAATTGAAGATACAGTTTGCAAACAAACATGTTCCTACAAGTGAATCGCCTAAACATTCACCATAGTTCCAAAAAATGCATAGAATGCAGTTTTCACTCAGATGATAGACGTATGCTTTCCTTCTTAAGAAGTGTTTTCAAAGACATTCACAGAGTGATTCTACAAAGCCTCTTTAGTGATGTTGGCTTTTAAACGCGATTTCACCAGAATTTCTGTCAAAAGCAACACAGAGATTTGCTATTCAAGATTTGAAGATACAGAATGCAAACAAACATGTTCCTAGTAGTGACTCGCCTAAACATTCACCACAGTTCCAAACAGTGCGTAAAATGCAGTTTTCACTCAGATGAAAGACGTATGCTTTCCTTCTTAAGAAGTGTTTTCAAAGACATTCACAGAGTGATTATACAAAGCCTTTTTACTGACGTTGGCTTTTAAACGCGATTTCACCGGAATTTCTGTCAAAAGCAACACAGAGATTTGCTATTCAAGATTGAAGATACAGAATGCAAACAAACACGTTCCTACAAGTGAATTGCCTAAACATTCACCACAGTTCCAAAAAGTTCGTAGAATGCAGTTTTCACTCAGATGAAAGACATATGCTTTCCGTCTTAAGAACTGTTTTCAAAGACATTCACAGAGTGATTCTATAAATCCTTTTTATTGACATTGGCTTTTAAACGCGATTTCACTGGTAATTTGTCAAATGCAAGACAGAGATTTGCTTTTGAAGAATTGAAGATACAGAATGCAAACAAACACGTTCCTACAAGTGAATTGCCTAAACATTCACCACAGTTCCAAAAACTGCATAGAATGCAGTTTTCACTCAGATGAAAGATGTATGCTTTCCTTCTTAATTATTGTTTTCATAGACATTCAAAGAGTGATTCTACAAAGCCTTTTTACTGACGTTGGCTTTTAAACGCGATTTCACTGGAATTTTGTCAAATGCAAGACAGAGATTTGCTATTGAAGAATTGAAGATACAGAATGCAAACAAACATGTTCCTTTAAGTGAATCGCCTAACATTCACCCACAGTTCCAAAAACTGCATAGAATGCAGTTTTCAACTCAGATGAAAAACGTATGCTTTCCTCTTAAGAAGTGTTTTCAAAGACATTCACAGAGTGATTCTACAAAGCCTTTTTACTGACGTTGGCTTTTAAACGCGATTTCACTGGAATTTCTGTCAAACGAAGACAGAGATTTGCTATTAAAGAATTGAAGATACAGATTGCAAACAAACCGTTCCTACAAGTGAATCGCCTAAACATTCACCACAGTTCCAAAAAACTGCATAGAATGCAGTTTTCACTCAGATGAAAGACGTATGCTTTCCTTCTTAAGAAGTGTTTTCAAACACATTCACAGAGTGATTCTACAAAGCCTTTTTAACTGATGTTGGCTTTTCAACGCGATTTCACTTGAATTTATGTCAAACGCAAGACAGAGATTTGCTATTCAAGAATTGAAGATACAGAGTGCAAACAAACATGTTCCTACAAGTGAATCGCCTAAACAATCACCACAGTTCCAAAAAAATGCATAGAATGCAGTTTTCAACTCAGATGAAAGAACGTATGCTTTACCTTCTTAAGAAGTGTTTTCAAAGACATTCACAGAGTGATTCTACAAAGCCTTTTCACTGATGTTGGCATTTAACGCAATTTCACCGGAATTTCTGTCAAACACAACACAGAGATTTGCTATTCAAGATTTGAAGATACAGAATGCAAACAAACACGTTTCTACAAGAGAATCGCCTAAACATTCACCACAGTTCCAAAAGGGTAGATGCAGTTAGAATGCAGTTTTCACTCAGATGAAAGACGTATGCTTTCCTTCATAAGAAGTGTTTCAACAGCAATAAGAGTGATCTACAAAGCCTTTTTACTGACGTTGGTTTTTAAACGCGATTTCACTGGAATTTCAAACGCAAGACAGAGATTTGCTAATAAAGAATTGAAGATACAGAATGCAAACAAACAACGTTCCTACAAGTGAATCGCCTAAACATTCCACCACAGTTCCAAAACCTGCATAGAATGCAGTTTTCACTCCAGATGAAAGACGTATGCTTATCCTTCTAAGAAGTGTTTTCAAAGACATTCACAGAGTGATTCTACAAAGCCTTTTTAGTGACGTTGGCTTTTAAACGCGATTTCACTGGAATTTCTGTCAAAGGCAAGACAGAGATTTGCTATTGAAGAATTGAAGATACAGAATGCAAATAAACACGTTCCTACAAGTGAATCGCCTAAAACATTCACCACAGTTCCAATGCAGTTTTCACTCAGATGAAAGAAGTATGCTTTCCAATTTAGGAAGTGTTTTCAAAGACATTCACAGAGTGATTTACAAAGCCTTTTTACTATCGTTGGCTTTTAAACGTGATTTCACCAGAATTTCTGTCAAACGCAACACAGAGATTTGCTCTTCAAGAATTGAAGATACAGAATGCAAACAAACACGTTCCTACAAGTGAATCGCCTAAACATTCACCACATTTCCAAAAAGTGCATAAAATGCAGTATTTCACTCAGATGAAAGACGTATGCTTTCCTTCTTAAGAAGTGTTTTCAAAGACATTTCACAGAGTGGATTCTATAAAGCCTTTTTACTGACGTTTGCTTTTAAACGCGATTTCACCGGAATTCTGTCAAACGCAACACAGAGATTTTGCTATTCAAGAATTGAAGATACAGAATGCAAACAAACACATTCCAACAAGTGAATCGCCTAAATATTCACCACAGTATCCAAAAAGTGCATAGAATGCAGTTTCACTCAGATGAAAGAAGTATGCTTTCCTTCTTAAGAAGTCGTTATCCAAAGACCTTCACAGAGTGATTCCTACAAAATCCAATTCTTTACTGACATTGGCTTATAAACGCGATTTCACCAGAATTTCTGTCAAACGCAACAAAGAGATTTGCTATTCAAGATTTGAAGATACATTATGCAAACAAACACGTTCCTACAAGTGAATCGCCTAAACATTCACCACAGTTCCAAAAAGTGCGTAAAATGCAGTTTTCACTCAGATGGAAAGACGTATGCTTTCCTTCTTAAGAAGTGTTTTCAAAGACATTCACAGAGTGATTCTACAAAGCCTTTTTACTGAGGTTGGCTTTTCAACGCGATTTCACTTGAATTTCTGTCAAACGCAACACAGAGATTTGCTATTCAAGAATTGAAGATACAGAATGCAACAAACACGTTCCTACAAGTGAATTGCCTAAACATTCACCACAGTTCCAAAAAGTGCGTAGAATGCAGTTTTCACTCAGATGAAAGACGTATGCTTTCCTTCTTAAGAAGTGTTTTAAAACACATTCACAGAGTGATTCTACAAAGCCTTTTTACTGACTTTGGCTTTTAAACGCGATTTCACTGGAATTTCTGTCAAACGCAACACAGAGATTTGCTCTTCAAGAATTGATGATACAGAATGCAAAACAACACGTTCCTACAAGTGAATCGCCTAAACATTCACCACATTTCCAAAAAGTGCATAAAATGCAGTTTTCACTCAGATGAAAGACGTATGCTTTCCTTCTTAAGAAGTGTTTTCAAAAGACATTCACAGAGTGATTCTACAAAGCCTTTTTACTGACGTTGGTTTTTAAACGCGATTTCACTGGAATTTCAAACGCAAGACAGAGATTTGCTATTAAAGAATTGAAGATACAGAATGCAAACAAACACGTTCCTACAAGTGAATCGCCTTAAACATTCACCACAGTTCCAAAACTGCATAGAATGCAGTTTTCACTCAGATGTAAGACGTATGCTTTCCTCTTAAGAAGTGTTTTCAAAGACATTCACAGAGTGATTCTACAAAGCCTTTTTAGTGACGTTGGCTTTTAAAACGCGATTTCACTGGAATTTCTGTCAAAGGCAAGACAGAGATTTGCTATGAAGAATTGAAGATACAGAATCGCAAATCAAAACACGTTCCTACAAGTGAATCGCCTAAACATTCACCACAGTTCCAATGCAGTTTTCACTCAGATGAAAGAAGTATGCTTTCCAATTTAGGAAGTGTTTTCAAAGACATTCACAGAGTGATTTACAAAGCCTTTTTACTGACGTTGGCTTTTAAACGCGATTTCACCGGAATTTCTGTCAAACGCAACACAGAGATTTGCTATTAAAGAATTGAAGATACAGAATGCAAACAAACACGTTCCTACAAGAGATCGCCTAAACATCACCAGAGTTCCAAAAACTTGCATAGAATGCAGTTTTCACTCAGATGAAAGACGTATGCTTTCCATCTTAAGAAGTGTTTTCAAACACATTCACAGAGTGATTCTACAAAGCCTTTTTACTGATGTTGGCTTTTCAACGCGATTTCACCGGAATTTCTGTCAAACGCAACACAGAGATTTGCTATTCAATAATTGAAGATACAGAATGCAAACATACACGTTCCTACAAGTGAATCGCCTAAAACATTCACCACAGTTCCAAAAAGTGCGTAGAATGCAGTTTTCACTCAGATGAAAGACGTATGCTTTCCTTCTTAGAAGTGTTTTCCAAACACATTCACAGACGTGATTCTACAAAGCCTTTTTAGGACGTTGGCTTTTTAACGCGATTTCTCACCGGAAATTTCTGTCAAACGCAACACAGAGATTTGCTATTCAAGATTTGAAGATACAGAATGCAAACAAACACGTTCCTACAAGTGAATCGCCTAAACAATCACCACAGTTCCAAAAACTGCATAGAATGCAGTTTTCACTCAGATGAAAGATGTATGCTTTCCTTCTTAATTATTGTTTTCATAGACATTCAAAGAGTGATTCTACAAAGCCTTTTTACTGACGTTGGCTTTTTATACGCGATTTCACTGGAATTTTGTCAAATGCAAGACAGAGATTTGCTATTGAAGAATTGAAGATACAGAATGCAACAAACATGTTCCTTTAAGTGAATCGCCTAAACATTCACCACAGTTCCAAAAACTGCATAGAATGCAGTTTTCACTCAGATGAAAGACGTAATGCTTTCCTTCTTAAGAAGTGTTTTCAAAGACATTCACAGAGTGATTCTACAAAGCCTTTTTACTGACGTTGGCTTTTAAACGCGATTTCACTGGAATTTCCCTGTCAAACGCTACACAGAGATTTGCTATTCAAGAATTGAAGATACAGGAATGCAAACAAAAACGTTCCTACAAGTGAATCGCCTAAACATTCACCACAGTTCCAAAAACTGCATAGAATGCAGTTTCACTGGCCTCATCCCTGTGGTACTTCTTAAGAAGTGTATTTAACACAAACAAAATACAAACACTTCAACGCGATTTCACTTGAATTTATGTCAAACGCAAGACAGAGATTTTCTATTAACGAATTGAAGATACAGAATGCAAACAAACACGTTCCTACAAGTGAATCGCCTAAATATTCACCACAGTTGCAAAAAGTGCGTAAAATGCAGTTTTCACTCAGATGAAAGACGTATGCTTTCCTTCTTTGGAAGTGTTTTCAAAGACATTCACAGAGTGATTCTACAAAGCCTTTTTACTGACGTTGGCTTTTAAACGCGATTTCACTGGAATTTCTGTCAAAGGCAAGACAGAGATTTGCTATTGAAGAATTGAAGATACAGAATGCAAATAAACACGTTCCTACAAGTGAATCGCCTAAACATTCACCACAGTTCCAATGCAGTTTTCACTCAGATGAAAGAAGTATGCTTTCCAATTTAGGAAGTGTTTTCAAAGACATTCACAGAGTGATTTACAAAGCCTTTTTACTGACGTTGGCTTTTAAACGCGATTTCACCGGAATTTCTGTCAAACGCAACACAGAGATTTGCTATTAAAGAATTGAAGATACAGAATGCAAACAAACACGTTCCTACAAGTGAATCGCCTAAACATTCACCACAGTTCCAAAAACTGCATAGAATGCAGTTTTCACTCAGATGAAAGACGTATGCTCTCCTTCTTAAGAAGTGTTTTCAAACACATTCACAGAGTGATTCTACAAAGCCTTTTTACTGATGTTGGCTTTTCAACGCGATTTCACCAGAATTTCTGTCAAAAGCAACACAGAGATTTGCTATTCAAGATTTGAAGATACAGAATGCAAACAAACATGTTCCTACTAGTGACTCGCCTAAACATTCACCACAGTTCCAAAAAGTTCGTAGAATGCAGTTTTCACTCAGATGAAAGACGTATGCTTTCCGTCTTAAGAACTGTTTTCAAAGACATTCACAGAGTGATTCTACAAAGCCTTTTTACTGACGTTGGCTTTTAAACGCGATTTCACTGGTAATTTGTCAAATGCAAGGCAGAGATTTGCTTTTGAAGAATTGAAGATACAGAATGCAAACAAACACGTTCCTACAAGTGAATCGCCTAAACATTCACCACAGTTCCAAAAACTGCATAGAATGCAGTTTTCACTCAGATGAAAGATGTATGCTTTCCTTCTTAATTATTGTTTTCATAGACATTCAAAGAGTGATTCTACAAAGCCTTTTTACTGACGTTGGCTTTTATACGCGATTTCACTGGAATTTTGTCAAATGCAAGACAGAGATTTGCTATTGAAGAATTGAAGATACAGAATGCAAACAAACATGTTCCTTTAAGTGAATCGCCTAAACATTCACCACAGTTCCAAAAACTGCATAGAATGCAGTTTTCACTCAGATGAAAGACGTATGCTTTCCTTCTTAAGAAGTGTTTTCAAAGACATTCACAGAGTGATTCTACAAAGCCTTTTTACTGACGTTGGCTTTTAAACGCGATTTCACTGGAATTTCTGTCAAACGCAACACAGAGATTTGCTATTCAAGAATTGAAGATACAGAATGCAAACAAAAACGTTCCTACAAGTGAATCGCCTAAACATTCACCACAGTTCCAAAAACTGCATAGAATGCAGTTTTCACTCAGATGAAAGACGTATGCTTTCTTTCTTAAGAAGTGTTTTCAAACACATTCACAAAGTGATTCTACAAAGCCTTTTTACTGATGTTGGCTTTTCAACGCGATTTCACTTGAATTTATGTCAAACGCAAGACAGAGATTTTCTATTAACGAATTGAAGATACAGAATGCAAACAAACACGTTCCTACAAGTGAATCGCCTAAATATTCACCACAGTTGCAAAAAGTGCGTAAAATGCAGTTTTCACTCAGATGAAAGACTTATGCTTTCCTTCTTTGGAAGTGTTTTCAAAGACATTCACAGAGTGATTCTACAAAGCCTTTTTACTGACGTTGGCTTTTAAACGCGATTTCACTGGAATTTCTGTCAAAGGCAAGACAGAGATTTGCTATTGAAGAATTGAAGATACAGAATGCAAATAAACACGTTCCTACAAGTGAATCGCCTAAACATTCACCACAGTTCCAATGCAGTTTTCACTCAGATGAAAGAAGTATGCTTTCCAATTGAGGAAGTGTTTTCAAAGACATTCACAGAGTGATTTACAAAGCCTTTTTACTGACGTTGGCTTTTAAACGCGATTTCACCGGAATTTCTGTCAAACGCAACACAGAGATTTGCTATTAAAGAATTGAAGATACAGAATGCAAACAAACACGTTCCTACAAGTGAATCGCCTAAACATTCACCACAGCTCCAAAAACTGCATAGAATGCAGTTTTCACTCAGATGAAAGACGTATGCTTTCCTTCTTAAGAAGTGTTTTCAAACACATTCACAGAGTGATTCTACAAAGCCTTTTTACTGATGTTGGCTTTTCAACGCGATTTCACCAGAATTTCTGTCAAAAGCAACACAGAGATTTGCTATTCAAGATTTGAAGATACAGAATGCAAACAAACATGTTCCTACTAGTGACTCGCCTAAACATTCACCACAGTTCCAAAAAGTTCGTAGAATGCAGTTTTCACTCAGATGAAAGACGTATGCTTTCCGTCTTAAGAACTGTTTTCAAAGACATTCACAGAGTGATTCTACAAAGCCTTTTTACTGACGTTGGCTTTTAAACGCAATTTCACTGGTAATTTGTCAAATGCAAGGCAGAGATTTGCTTTTGAAGAATTGAAGATACAGAATGCAAACAAACACGTTCCTACAAGTGAATCCCCTAAACATTCACCACAGTTCCAAAAACTGCATAGAATGCAGTTTTCACTCAGATGAAAGATGTATGCTTTCCTTCTTAATTATTGTTTTCATAGACATTCAAAGAGTGATTCTACAAAGCCTTTTTACTGACGTTGGCTTTTATACGCGATTTCACTGGAATTTTGTCAAATGCAAGACAGAGATTTGCTATTGAAGAATTGAAGATACAGAATGCAAACAAACATGTTCCTTTAAGTGAATCGCCTAAACATTCACCACAGTTCCAAAAACTGCATAGAATGCAGTTTTCACTCAGATGAAAGACGTATGCTTTCCTTCTTAAGAAGTGTTTTCAAAGACATTCACAGAGTGATTCTACAAAGCCTTTTTACTGACGTTGGCTTTTAAACGCGATTTCACTGGAATTTCTGTCAAACGCAACACAGAGATTTGCTATTCAAGAATTGAAGATACAGAATGCAAACAAAAACGTTCCTACAAGTGAATCGCCTAAACATTCACCACAGTTCCAAAAACTGCATAGAATGCAGTTTTCACTCAGATGAAAGACGTATGCTTTCTTTCTTAAGAAGTGTTTTCAAACACATTCACAAAGTGATTCTACAAAGCCTTTTTACTGATGTTGGCTTTTCAACGCGATTTCACTTGAATTTATGTCAAACGCAAGACAGAGATTTTCTATTAACGAATTGAAGATACAGAATGCAAACAAACACGTTCCTACAAGTTAATCGCCTAAATATTCACCACAGTTGCAAAAAGTGCGTAAAATGCAGTTTTCACTCAGATGAAAGACGTATGCTTTCCTTCTTTGGAAGTGTTTTCAAAGACATTCACAGAGTGATTCTACAAAGCCTTTTTACTGACGTTGGCTTTTAAACGCGATTTCACTGGAATTTCTGTCAAAGGCAAGACAGAGATTTGCTATTGAAGAATTGAAGATACAGAATGCAAATAAACACGTTCCTACTAGTGAATCGCCTAAACATTCACCACAGTTCCAATGCAGTTTTCACTCAGATGAAAGAAGTATGCTTTCCAATTTAGGAAGTGTTTTCAAAGACATTCACAGAGTGATTTACAAAGCCTTTTTACTGACGTTGGCTTTTAAACGCGATTTCACCGGAATTTCTGTCAAACGCAACACAGAGATTTGCTATTAAAGAATTGAAGATACAGAATGCAAACAAACACGTTCCTACAAGTGAATCGCCTAAACATTCACCACAGTTCCAAAAACTGCATAGAATGCAGTTTTCACTCAGATGAAAGACGTATGCTTTCCTTCTTAAGAAGTGTTTTCAAACACATTCACAGAGTGATTCTACAAAGCCTTTTTACTGATGTTGGCTTTTCAACGCGATTTCACCAGAATTTCTGTCAAAAGCAACACAGAGATTTGCTATTCAAGATTTGAAGATACAGAATGCAAACAAACATGTTCCTACTAGTGACTCGCCTAAACATTCACCACAGTTCCAAACAGTGCGTAAAAAGCAGTTTTCACTCAGATGAAAGACGTATGCTTTCCTTCTTAAGAAGTGTTTTCAAAGACATTCAGAGAGTGATTATACAAAGCCTTTTTACTGACGTTGGCTTTTAAACGCGATTTCACCGGAATTTCTGTGAAACGCAACACAGAGATTTGCTATTCAAGAATTGAAGATACAGAATGCAAACAAACACGTTCCTACAAGTGAATTGCCTAAACATTCACCACAGTTCCAAAAAGTTCGTAGAATGCAGTTTTCACTCAGATGAAAGACGTATGCTTTCCGTCTTAAGAACTGTTTTCAAAGACATTCACAGAGTGATTCTACAAAGCCTTTTTACTGACGTTGGCTTTTAAACGCGATTTCACTGGTAATTTGTCAAATGCAAGGCAGAGATTTGCTTTTGAAGAATTGAAGATACAGAATGCAAACAAACACGTTCCTACAAGTGAATCGCCTAAACATTCACCACAGTTCCAAAAACTGCATAGAATGCAGTTTTCACTCAGATGAAAGATGTATGCTTTCCTTCTTAATTATTGTTTTCATAGACATTCAAAGAGTGATTCTACAAAGCCTTTTTACTGACGTTGGCTTTTATACGCGATTTCACTGGAATTTTGTCAAATGCAAGACAGAGATTTGCTATTGAAGAATTGAAGATACAGAATGCAAACAAACATGTTCCTTTAAGTGAATCGCCTAAACATTCACCACAGTTCCAAAAACTGCATAGAATGCAGTTTTCACTCAGATGAAAGACGTATGCTTTCCTTCTTAAGAAGTGTTTTCAAAGACATTCACAGAGTGATTCTACATAGCCTTTTTACTGACGTTGGCTTTTAAACGCGATTTCACTGGAATTTCTGTCAAACGCAACACAGAGATTTGCTATTCAAGAATTGAAGATACAGAATGCAAACAAAAACGTTCCTACAAGTGAATCGCCTAAACATTCACCACAGTTCCAAAAACTGCATAGAATGCAGTTTTCACTCAGATGAAAGACGTATGCTTTCTTTCTTAAGAAGTGTTTTCAAACACATTCACAAAGTGATTCTACAAAGCCTTTTTACTGATGTTGGCTTTTCAACGCGATTTCACTTGAATTTATGTCAAACGCAAGACAGAGATTTTCTATTAACGAATTGAAGATACAGAATGCAAACAAACACGTTCCTACAAGTGAATCGCCTAAATATTCACCACAGTTGCAAAAAGTGCGTAAAATGCAGTTTTCACTCAGATGAAAGACGTATGCTTTCCTTCTTTGGAAGTGTTTTCAAAGACATTCACAGAGTGATTCTACAAAGCCTTTTTACTGACGTTGGCTTTTAAACGCGATTTCACCGGAATTTCTGTCAAACGGAACACAGAGATTTGCTATTCAGGAATTGAAGATACAGAATGCAAACAAACACGTTCCTACAAGTGAATTGCCTAAACATTCACCACAGTTCCAAAAAGTGCGTAGAATGCAGTTTTCACTCAGATGAAAGACGTATGCTTTCCGTCTTAAGAACTGTTTTCAAAGACATTCACAGAGTGATTCTATAAAGCCTTTTTACTGATGTTGGCTTTTAAACGCGATTTCACTGGAATTTCTGTCAAACGCAACACAGAGATTTGCTATTCAAGAATTGAAGATACAGAATGCAAACAAACACGTTCCTACAAGTGAATCGCCTAAACATTCACCACAGTTCCAAAAACTGCATAGAATGCAGTTTTCACTCAGATGAAAGACGTATGCTTTCCTTCTTAAGAAGTGTTTTCAAAGACATTCACAGAGTGATTCTACAAAGCCTTTTTACTGACGTTGGCTTTTAAACGCGATTTCACTGGAATTTCTGTCAAACGCAAGACAGAGATTTGCTATTAAAGAATTGAAGATACAGAATGCAAACAAACACGTTCCTACAAGTGAATCGCCTAAACATTCACCACAGTTCCAAAAACTGCATAGAATGCAGTTTTCACTCATATGAAAGAAGTATGCTTTCCTTCTTAAGAAGTGTTTTCAAACACATTCACAGAGTGATTCTACAAAGCCTTTTTACTGATGTTTGCTTTTCAACGCGATTTCACTTGAATTTATGTCAAACGCAAGACAGAGATTTGCTATTAACGAATTGAAGATACAGAATGCAAACAAACACCTTCCTACAAGTGAATCGCCTAAACATTCACCACAGTTCCAAAAAGTGCGTAAAATGCAGTTTTCACTCAGATGAAAGACGTATGCTTTCCTTCTTAAGAAGTGTTTTCAAACACATTCACAGAGTGATTCCACAAAGCCTTTTTACTGACGTTGGCTTTTAAACGCGATTTCACTGGAATTTCTGTCAAACGCAAGACAGAGATTTGCTATTAAAGAATTGAAGATACAGAATGCAAACAAACACGTTCCTACAAGTGAATCGCCTAAACATTCACCACAGTTCCAAAAACTGCATAGAATGCAGTTTTCACTCAGATGAAAGACGTATGCTTTCCTTCTTAAGAAGTGTTTTCAAACACATTCACAGAGTGATTCTACAAAGCCTTTTTACTGATGTTGGCTTTTCAACGTGATTTCACTTGAATTTATGTCAAACGCAAGACAGAGATTTGCTATTAAACAATTGAAGATACAGTTTGCAAACAAACATGTTCCTACAAGTGAATCACCTAAACATTCACCACAGTTCCAAAAACTGCATAGAATGCAGTTTTCACTCAGATGATAGACGTATGCTTTCCTTCTTAAGAAGTGTTTTCAAAGACATTCACAGAGTGATTCTACAAAGCCTTTTTACTGATGTTGGCTTTTAAACGCGATTTCACCGGAATTTATGTCAAACGCAACACAGAGATTTGCTATTCAAGAATTGAAGATACAGAATGCAAACAAACACGTTCCTACAAGTGAATTGCCTAAACATTCACCACAGTTCCAAAAAGTTTGTAGAATGCAGTTTTCACTCAGATGAAAGACGTATGCTTTCCGTCTTAAGAACTGTTTTCAAAGACATTCACAGAGTGATTCTACAAAGCCTTTTTACTGACGTTGGCTTTTAAACGCGATTTCACTGGTAATTTGTCAAATGCAAGACAGAGATTTGCTTTTGAAGAATTGAAGATACAGAATGCAAACAAACACGTTCCTACAAGTGAATCGCCTAAACATTCACCACAGTTCCAAAAACTGCATAGAATGCAGTTTTCACTCAGATGAAAGATGTATGCTTTCCTTCTTAATTATTGTTTTCATAGACATTCACAGAGTGATTCTACAAAGCCTTTTTACTGACGTTGGCTTTTAAACGCGATTTCACTGGAATTTTGTCAAATGCAAGACAGAGATTTGCTATTGAAGAATTGAAGATACAGAATGCAAACAAACATGTTCCTTTAAGTGAATGGCCTAAACATTCACCACAGTTCCAAAAACTGCATAGAATGCAGTTTTCACTCAGATGAAAGACGTATGCTTTCCGTCTTAAGAACTGTTTTCAAAGACATTCACAGAGTGATTCTACAAAGCCTTTTTACTGATGTTGGCTTTTAAACGCGATTTCACTGGAATTTCTGTCAAAGGCAAGACAGAGATTTGCTATTCAAGAATTGAAGATACAGAATGCAAACAAACACGTTCCTACAAGTGAATCGCCTAAACATTCACCACAGTTCCAAAAACTGCATAGAATGCAGTTTTCACTCAGATGAAAGACGTATGCTTTCCTTCTTAAGAAGTGTTTTCAAAGACATTCACAGAGTGATTCTACAAAGCCTTTTTACTGACGTTGGCTTTTAAACGCGATTTCACTGGAATTTCTGTCAAACGCAAGACAGAGATTTGCTATTAAAGAATTGAAGATACAGAATGCAAACAAACACGTTCCTACAAGTGAATCGCCTAAACATTCACCACAGTTCCAAAAACTGCATAGAATGCAGTTTTCACTCAGATGAAAGACGTATGCTTTCCTTCTTAAGAAGTGTTTTCAAACACATTCACAGAGTGATTCTACAAAGCCTTTTTACTGATGTTTGCTTTTCAACGCGATTTCACTTGAATTTATGTCAAACGCAAGACAGAGATTTGCTATTAACGAATTGAAGATACAGAATGCAAACAAACACGTTCCTACAAGTGAATCGCCTAAACATTCACCACAGTTCCAAAAACTGCATAGAATGCAGTTTTCACTCAGATGAAAGACGTATGCTTTCCTTCTTAAGAAGTGTTTTCAAAGACATTCACAGAGTGATTCTACAAAGCCTTTTTACTGATGTTGGCTTTTAAACGCGATTTCACTGGAATTTCTGTCAAACGCAAGACAGAGATTTGCTATTAAAGAATTGAAGATACAGAATGCAAACAAACACGTTCCTACAAGTGAATCGCCTAAACATTCACCACAGTTCCAAAAACTGCATAGAATGCAGTTTTCACTCAGATGAAAGAAGTATGCTTTCCTTCTTAAGAAATGTTTTCAAACACATTCACAGAGTGATTCTACAAAGCCTTTTTACTGATGTTTGCTTTTCAACGCGATTTCACTTGAATTTATGTCAAACGCAAGACAGAGATTTGCTATTAACGAATTGAAGATACAGAATGCAAACAAACACGTTCCTACAAGTGAATCGCCTAAACATTCACCACAGTTCCAAAAAGTGCGTAAAATGCAGTTTTCACTCAGATGAAAGACGTATGCTTTCCTTCTTAAGAAGTGTTTTCAAACACATTCACAGAGTGATTCCACAAAGCCTTTTTACTGACGTTGGCTTTTAAACGCGATTTCACTGGAATTTCTGTCAAACGCAAGACAGAGATTTGCTATTAAAGAATTGAAGATACAGAATGCAAACAAACACGTTCCTACAAGTGAATCGCCTAAACATTCACCACAGTTCCAAAAACTGCATAGAATGCAGTTTTCACTCAGATGAAAGACGTATGCTTTCCTTCTTAAGAAGTGTTTTCAAACACATTCACAGAGTGATTCTACAAAGCCTTTTTACTGATGTTGGCTTTTCAACGTGATTTCACTTGAATTTATGTCAAACGCAAGACAGAGATTTGCTATTAAACAATTGAAGATACAGTTTGCAAACAAACATGTTCCTACAAGTGAATCACCTAAACATTCACCACAGTTCCAAAAACTGCATAGAATGCAGTTTTCACTCAGATGATAGACGTATGCTTTCCTTCTTAAGAAGTGTTTTCAAAGACATTCACAGAGTGATTCTACAAAGCCTTTTTACTGATGTTGGCTTTTAAACGCGATTACACCTGAATTTCTGTCAAACGCAACACAGAGATTTGCTATTCAAGAATTGAAGATACAGAATGCAAACAAACACGTTCCTACAAGTGAATTGCCTAAACATTCACCACAGTTCCAAAAAGTTTGTAGAATGCAGTTTTCACTCAGATGAAAGACTTATGCTTTCCGTCTTAAGAACTGTTTTCAAAGACATTCACAGAGTGATTCTACAAAGCCTTTTTACTGACGTTGGCTTTTAAACGCGATTTCACTGGTAATTTGTCAAATGCAAGACAGAGATTTGCTTTTGAAGAATTGAAGATACAGAATGCAAACAAACACGTTCCTACAAGTGAATCGCCTAAACATTCACCACAGTTCCAAAAACTGCATAGAATGCAGTTTTCACTCAGATGAAAGATGTATGCTTTCCTTCTTAATTATTGTTTTCATAGACATTCACAGAGTGATTCTACAAAGCCTTTTTTACTGACGTTGGCTTTTAAACGCGATTTCACTGGAATTTTGTCAAATGCAAGACAGAGATTTGCTATTGAAGAATTGAAGATACAGAATGCAAACAAACATGTTCCTTTAAGTGAATCGCCTAAATATTCACCTCAGTTCCAAAAACTGCATAGAATGCAGTTTTCACTCAGATGAAAGACGTATGCTTTCCGTCTTAAGAAGTGTTTTCAAAGACATTCACAGAGTGATTCTACAAAGCCTTTTTACTGATGTTGGCTTTTAAACGCGATTTCACTGGAATTTCTGTCAAAGGCAAGACAGAGATTTGCTATTCAAGAATTGAAGATACAGAATGCAAACAAACACGTTCCTAAAAGTGAATCGCCTAAACATTCACCACAGTTCCAAAAACTGCATAGAATGCAGTTTTCACTCAGATGAAAGACGTATGCTTTCCTTCTTAAGAAGTGTTTTCAAAGACATTCACAGAGTGATTCTACAAAGCCTTTTTACTGACGTTGGCTTTTAAACGCGATTTCACTGGAATTTCTGTCAAACGCAACACAGAGATTTGCTATTAAAGAATTGAAGATACAGAATGCAAACAAACACGTTCCTACAAGTGAATCGCCTAAACATTCAGCACAGTTCCAAAAACTGCATAGAATGCAGTTTTCACTCAGATGAAAGACGTATGCTTTCCTTCTTAAGAAGTGTTTTCAAACACATTCACAGAGTGATTCTACAAAGCCTTTTTACTGATGTTTGCTTTTCAACGCGATTTCACTTGAATTTATGTCAAAAGCAAGACAGAGATTTGCTATTAACGAATTGAAGATACAGAATGCAAACAAACACGTTCCTACAAGTGAATCGCCTAAACATTCACCACAGTTCCAAAAAGTGCGTAAAATGCAGTTTTCACTCAGATGAAAGACGTATGCTTTCCTTCTTAAGAAGTGTTTTCAAAGACATTCACAGAGTGATTCTACAAAGCCTTTTTACTGAAGTTGGCTTTTAAACGCGATTTCACTGGAATTTCTGTCAAACGCAAGACAGAGATTTGCTATTAAAGAATTGAAGATACAGAATGCAAACAAACACGTTCCTACAAGTGAATCGCCTAAACATTCACCACAGTTCCAAAAACTGCATAGAATGCAGTTTTCACTCAGATGAAAGACGTATGCTTTCCTTCTTAAGAAGTGTTTTCAAACACATTCACAGAGTGATTCTACAAAGCCTTTTTACTGATGTTGGCTTTTCAACGCGATTTCACTTGAATTTATGTCAAACGCAAGGCAGAGATTTGCTATTAAACAATTGAAGATACAGTTTGCAAACAAACATGTTCCTACAAGTGAATCGCCTTAACATTCACCACAGTTCCAAAAAATGCATAGAATGCAGTTTTCACTCAGATGATAGACGTATGCTTACCTTCTTAAGATGTGTTTTCAAAGACATTCACAGAGTGATTCTACAAAGCCTTTTTACTGATGTTGGCTTTTAAACGCGATTTCACCGGAATTTCTGTCAAACGCAACACAGAAATTTGCTATTCAAGATTTGAAGATACAGAATGCAAACAAACACGTTCCTACTAGTGAATAGCCTAAACATTCACCACAGTTCCAAACAGTGCGTAAAATGCAGTTTTCACTCAGATGAAAGACGTATGCTTTCCTTCTTAAGAAGTGTTTTCAAAGACATTCACAGAGTGATTATACAAAGCCTTTTTACTGAAGTTGGCTTTTAAATGCGATTTCACCGGAATTTCTGTCAAACGCAACACAGAGATTTGCTATTCAAGAATTGAAGATACAGAATGCAAACAAACACGTACCTACAAGTGAATTGCCTAAACATTCACCACAGTTCCAAAAAGTTCGTAGAATGCAGTTTTCACTCAGATGAAAGACGTATGCTTTCCGTCTGAAGAACTGTTTTCAAAGACATTCACAGAGTGATTCTACAAAGCCTTTTTACTGACGTTGGCTTTTAAACGCGATTTCACTGGTAATTTGTCAAATGCAAGACAGAGATTTGCTTTTGAAGAATTGAAGATACAGAATGCAAACAAACACGTTCCTACAAGTGAATCGCCTAAACATTCACCACAGTTCCAAAAACTGCATAGAATGCAGTTTTCACTCAGATGAAAGATGTATGCTTTCCTTCTTAATTATTGTTTTCATAGACATTCACAGAGTGATTCTACAAAGCCTTTTTACTGACGTTGGCTTTTAAACGCCATTTCACTGGAATTTTGTCAAATGCAAGACAGAGATTTGCTATTGAAGAATTGAAGATACAGAATGCAAACAAACATGTTCCTTTAAGTGAATCGCCTAAACCTTCACCACAGTTCCAAAAACTGCATAGAATGCAGTTTTCACTCAGATGAAAGAGGTATGCTTTCCTTCTTAAGAAGTGTTTTCAAACACATTCACAGAGTGATTCTACAAAGCCTTTTTACTGACTTTGGCTTTTAAACGCGATTTCACTGGAATTTCTGTCAAACGCAAGACAGAGATTTGCTATTAAAGAATTGAAGATACAGAATGCAAACAAACCCGTTCCTACAAGTGAATCGCGTAAACATTCACCACAGTTCCAAAAACTGCATAGAATGCAGTTTTTGATCAGATGAAAGACGTATGCTTTCCTTCTTAATAAGTGTTTTCATAGACATTCACAGAGTGATTCTACAAAGCCTTTTTCTGACGTTGGCTTTTAAATGCGATTTCACTGGTATTTTGTCAAATGCAAGACAGAGATTTGCTTTTGAAGAATTGAAGATACAGAATGCAAACAAACACGTTCCTACAAGTGAATCGCCCAAACATTCACCACAGTTTCAAAAACTGCATAGATTGCAGTTTTCACTCAGATGAAAGACGTATGCTTTCCTTCTTAAGAAGTGTTTTCAAAGACATTCACAGAGTGATTCTACAAAGCCTTTTTACTGATGTAGGCTTTTAAACGCGATTTCACTGGAATTTCTGTCAAACGCAAGACAGAGATTTGCTATTGAAGAATTGAAGATACAGAATGCAAACAAACACGTTCCTACAAGTGAATGGCCTAAACATTCACCACAGTTCCAAAAAGTGCGTAGAATGCCGTTTTCACTCAGATGAAAGAAGTATGCTTTCCTTCTTAAGAAGTGTTTTCAAAGACATTCACAGAGTGATTCTACAAAGCCTTTTTACTGACGTTGGCTTTTAAACGCGATTTCACTGGAATTTCTGTCAAAAGCAAGACAGAGATTTGCTATTGAAGAATTGAAGATACAGAATGCAAACAAACACGTTTCTACAAGTGAATCGCCTAAACATTAACCACAGTTCCAAAAAGTGCATAGGATGCAGTTTTCACTCAGATGATAGACGTATGCTTTCCTCCTTAATAAGTGTTTTCATAGACATTCACAGAGTGATTCTACAAAGCCTTTTTACTGACTTTGGCTTTTAAACGCGATTTCACCGGAATTTCTGTCAAACGCAACACAGAGATTTGCTATTCAAGAATTGAAGATACAGAATGCAAACAAACACGTTCCTACAAGTGAATTGCCTAAACATTCACCACAGTTCCAAAAAGTGCGTAGAATGCAGTTTTCACTCAGATGTAAGACGTATGCTTTCCTTCTTAAGAAGTGTTTTCAAAGACATTCACAGAGTGATTCTACAAAGCCTTTTTAGTGAAGTTGGCTTTTAAACACGATTTCACTGGAATTTCTGTCAAAGGCAAGACAGAGATTTGCTATGGAAGAATTGAAGATACAGAATGCAAACAAACACGTTCCTACAAGTGAATCGCCTAAACATTCACCACAGTTCCAACAACTGCATAGAATGCAGTTTTAACTCAGATGAAAGACATATGCTTTCCTTCTTAAGAAGTGTTTTCAAAGACATTCACAGAGTGATTCTAAAAAGCCTTTTTACTGACCTTGGCTTTTAAACGCGATTTCACTGGAATTTCTGTCAAATGCAAGGCAGAGATTTGCTATTGAAGAATTGAAGATACAGAATGCAAACAAACACGTTCCTACAAGTGAATGGCCTAAACATTCACCACAGTTCCAAAAAGTGCGTAGAATGCAGTTTTCACTCAGATGAAAGAAGTATGCTTTCCTTCTTAAGAAGTGATTTCAAAGACATTCACAGAGTGATTCTACAAAGCCTTTATACTGACGTTGGCTTTTAAACGCGATTTCACTGGAATTTCTGTCAAAAGCAAGACAGAGATTTGCTATTTAAGAATTGAAGATACAGAATGCAAACAAACACGTTCCTACAAGTGAATCGCCTAAACATTCACCACAGTTCCAAAAACTGCATAGAATGCAGTTTTCACTCAGATGAAAGACGTATGCTTTCCTTCTTAAGAAGTGTTTTCAAAGACATTCACAGAGTGATTCTACAAAGCCTTTTTACTGACGTTGGCTTTTAAATGCGATTTCACTGGTATTTTGTCAAATGCAAGACAGAGATTTGCTTTTGAAGAATTGAAGATACAGAATGCAAACAAACACTTTCCTACAAGTGAATCGCCCAAACATTCACCACAGTTTCAAAAACTGCATAGATTGCAGTTTTCACTCAGATGAAAGACGTATGCTTTCCTTCTTAAGAAGTGTTTTCAAAGACATTCACAGAGTGATTCTACAAAGCCTTTTTACTGATGTAGGCTTTTAAACGCGATTTCACTGGAATTTCTGTCAAACGCAAGACAGAGATTTGCTATTGAAGAATTGAAGATACAGAATGCAAACAAACACGTTCCTACAAGTGAATCGCCTAAACATTCACCACAGTTCCAAAAAGTGCGTAGAATGCAGTTTTCACTCAGATGAAAGAAGTATGCTTTCCTTCTTAAGAAGTGTTTTCAAAGACATTCACAGAGTGATTCTACAAAGCCTTTTTACTGACGTTGGCTTTTAAACGCGATTTCACTGGAATTTCTGTCAAAAGCAAGACAGAGATTTGCTATTGAAGAATTGAAGATACAGAATGCAAACAAACACGTTTCTACAAGTGAATCGCCTAAACATTAACCACAGTTCCAAAAACTGCATAGGATGCAGTTTTCACTCAGATGATAGACGTATGCTTTCCTCCTTAATAATTGTTTTCATAGACATTCACAGAGTGATTCTACAAAGCCTTTTTACTGACGTTGGCTTTTAAACTCGATTTCACCGGAATTTCTGTCAAACGCAACACAGAGATTTGCTATTGAAGAATTGAAGATACAGAATGCAAACAAACACGTTCCTACAATTGAATTGCCTAAACATTCACCACAGTTCCAAAAAGTGCGTAGAATGCAGTTTTCACTCAGATGTAAGACATATGCTTTCCTTCTTAAGAAGTGTTTTCAAAGACATTCACAGAGTGATTCTACAAAGCCTTTTTAGTGACCTTGGCTTTTAAACGCGATTTCACTGGAATTTCTGTCAAAGGCAAGACAGAGATTTGCTATGGAAGAATTGAAGGTACAGAATGCAAACAAACACGTTCCTACAAGTGAATCGCCTAAACATTCACCACAGTTCCAACAACTGCATAGAATGCAGTTTTAACTCAGATGAAAGACATATGCTTTCCTTCTTAAGAAGTGTTTTCAAAGACATTCACAGAGTGATTCTAAAAAGCCTTTTTACTGACCTTGGCTTTTAAACGCGATTTCACTGGAATTTCTGTCAAATGCAAGGCAGAGATTTGCTATTGAAGAATTGAAGATACAGAATGCAAACAAACACGTTCCTACAAGTGAATGGCCTAAACATTCACCACAGTTCCAAAAAGTGCGTAGAATGCAGTTTTCACTCAGATGAAAGAAGTATGCTTTCCTTCTTAAGAAGTGTTTTCAAAGACATTCACAGAGTGATTCTACAAAGCCTTTTTACTGACGTTGGCTTTTAAACGCGATTTCACTGGAATTTCTGTCAAAAGCAAGACAGAGATTTGCTATTTAAGAATTGAAGATACAGAATGCAAACAAACACGTTCCTACAAGTGAATCGCCTAAACATTCACCACAGTTCCAAAAACTATATAGAATGCAGTTTTCACTCAGATGTAAGACGTATGCTTTCCTTCTTAAGAAGTGTTTTCAAAGACTTCATAGAGTGATTCTACAAAGCCTTTTTAGTGACGTTGGCTTTTAAACGCGATTTCACTGGAATTTCTGTCAAACGCAAGACAGAGATTTGCTATTGAAGAATTGAAGATACAGAATGCAAACAAACACGTTCCTCCAAGTGAATCGCCTAAACATTCACCACAGTTCCAAAAACTGCATAAAATGCAGTTTTCACTCAGATGAAAAACGTATGCTTTCCTTCTTAAGAAGTGTTTTCAAAGACATTCACAAAGTGATTCTACAAAGCCTTTTTACTGACGTAGGCTATTAAACGCCATTTCACTAGAATTTCTGTCTAACACAAGACAGAGATTTGCTATTGAAGAATTGAAGATGCAGAATGCAAACAAACACGTTCCTACAAGTGAATCGCCTAAACATTCACCATAGTTCCAAAAACTGCATAGAATGCAGTTTTCCCTCAGATGAAAGATGTATGCTTTCCTTCTTAAGAAGTGTTTTCATAGACATTCACAGAGTGATTCTACAAAGCCTTTTTACTGACATAGGCTTTTAAACGCGATTTCACTGGAATTTCTGTCAAACGCAAGACAGAGATTTGCTATTGAAGAATTGAAGATACAGAATGCAAACAAACACGTTCCTACAAGTGAATCGCCTAAACATTCACCACAGTTCCAAAAAGTGCGTAGAATGCAGTTTTCACTCAGATGAAAGAAGTATGCTTTCCTTCTTAAGAAGTGTTTTCAAAGACATTCACAGAGTGATTCTACAAAGCCTTTTTACTGACGTTGGCTTTTAAACGCGATTTCACTGGAATTTCTGTCAAAAGCAAGACAGAGATTTGCTATTGAAGAATTGAAGATACAGAATGCAAACAAACACGTTTCTACAAGTGAATCGCCTAAACATTAACCACAGTTCCAAAAACTGCATAGGATGCAGTTTTCACTCAGATGATAGACGTATGCTTTCCTCCTTTATAATTGTTTTCATAGACATTCACAGAGTGATTCTAAAAAGCCTTTTTACTGACGTTGGCTTTTAAACTCGATTTCACCGGAATTTCTGTCAAACGCAACACAGAGATTTGCTATTCAAGAATTGAAGATACAGAATGCAAACAAACACGTTCCTACAAGTGAATTGCCTAAACATTCACCACAGTTCCAAAAAGTGCGTAGAATGCAGTTTTCACTCAGATGTAAGACGTATGCTTTCCTTCTTAAGAAGTGTTTTCAAAGACATTCACAGAGTGATTCTACAAAGCCTTTTTAGTGACGTTGGCTTTTAAACGCGATTTCACTGGAATTTCTGTCAAAGGCAAGACAGAGATTTGCTATGGAAGAATTGAAGATACAGAATGCAAACAAACACGTTCCTACAAGTGAATCGCCTAAACATTCACCACAGTTCCAAAAACTGCATAGAATGCAGTTTTCACTCAGATGAAAGACGTATGCTTTCCTTCTTAATAAGTGTTTTCATAGACATTCACAGAGTGATTCTACCAAGCCTTTTTCTGACGTTGGCTTTTAAATGCGATTTCACTGGTATTTTGTCAAATGCAAGACAGAGATTTGCTTTTGAAGAATTGAAGATACAGAATGCAAACAAACACGTTCCTACAAGTGAATCGCCCAAACATTCACCACAGTTTCAAAAACTGCATAGATTGCAGTTTTCACTCAGATGAAAGACGTATGCTTTCCTTCTTAAGAAGTGTTTTCAAAGACATTCACAGAGTGATTCTACAAAGCCTTTTTACTGATGTAGGCTTTTAAACGCGATTTCACTGGAATTTCTGTCAAACGCAAGACAGAGATTTGCTATTGAAGAATTGAAGATACAGAATGCAAACAAACACGTTCCTACAAGTGAATGGCCTAAACATTCACCACAGTTCCAAAAAGTGCGTAGAATGCCGTTTTCACTCAGATGAAAGAAGTATGCTTTCCTTCTTAAGAAGTGTTTTCAAAGACATTCACAGAGTGATTCTACAAAGCCTTTTTACTGACGTTGGCTTTTAAACGCGATTTCACTGGAATTTCTGTCAAAAGCAAGACAGAGATTTGCTATTGAAGAATTGAAGATACAGAATGCAAACAAACACGTTTCTACAAGTGAATCGCCTAAACATTAACCACAGTTCCAAAAAGTGCATAGGATGCAGTTTTCACTCAGATGATAGACGTATGCTTTCCTCCTTAATAAGTGTTTTCATAGACATTCACAGAGTGATTCTACAAAGCCTTTTTACTGACTTTGGCTTTTAAACGCGATTTCACCGGAATTTCTGTCAAACGCAACACAGAGATTTGCTATTCAAGAATTGAAGATACAGAATGCAAACAAACACGTTCCTACAAGTGAATTGCCTAAACATTCACCACAGTTCCAAAAAGTGCGTAGAATGCAGTTTTCACTCAGATGTAAGACGTATGCTTTCCTTCTTAAGAAGTGTTTTCAAAGACATTCACAGAGTGATTCTACAAAGCCTTTTTAGTGAAGTTGGCTTTTAAACACGATTTCACTGGAATTTCTGTCAAAGGCAAGACAGAGATTTGCTATGGAAGAATTGAAGATACAGAATGCAAACAAACACGTTCCTACAAGTGAATCGCCTAAACATTCACCACAGTTCCAACAACTGCATAGAATGCAGTTTTAACTCAGATGAAAGACATATGCTTTCCTTCTTAAGAAGTGTTTTCAAAGACATTCACAGAGTGATTCTAAAAAGCCTTTTTACTGACCTTGGCTTTTAAACGCGATTTCACAGGAATTTCTGTCAAATGCAAGGCAGAGATTTGCTATTGAAGAATTGAAGATACAGAATGCAAACAAACACGTTCCTACAAGTGAATGGCCTAAACATTCACCACAGTTCCAAAAAGTGCGTAGAATGCAGTTTTCACTCAGATGAAAGAAGTATGCTTTCCTTCTTAAGAAGTGATTTCAAAGACATTCACAGAGTGATTCTACAAAGCCTTTATACTGACGTTGGCTTTTAAACGCGATTTCACTGGAATTTCTGTCAAAAGCAAGACAGAGATTTGCTATTTAAGAATTGAAGATACAGAATGCAAACAAACACGTTCCTACAAGTGAATCGCCCAAACATTCACCACAGTTTCAAAAACTGCATAGATTGCAGTTTTCACTCAGATGAAAGACGTATGCTTTCCTTCTTAAGAAGTGTTTTCAAAGACATTCACAGAGTGATTCTACAAAGCCTTTTTACTGACGTTGGCTTTTAAATGCGATTTCACTGGTATTTTGTCAAATGCAAGACAGAGATTTGCTTTTGAAGAATTGAAGATACAGAATGCAAACAAACACTTTCCTACAAGTGAATCGCCCAAACATTCACCACAGTTTCAAAAACTGCATAGATTGCAGTTTTCACTCAGATGAAAGACGTATGCTTTCCTTCTTAAGAAGTGTTTTCAAAGACATTCACAGAGTGATTCTACAAAGCCTTTTTACTGATGTAGGCTTTTAAACGCGATTTCACTGGAATTTCTGTCAAACGCAAGACAGAGATTTGCTATTGAAGAATTGAAGATACAGAATGCAAACAAACACGTTCCTACAAGTGAATCGCCTAAACATTCACCACAGTTCCAAAAAGTGCGTAGAATGCAGTTTTCACTCAGATGAAAGAAGTATGCTTTCCTTCTTAAGAAGTGTTTTCAAAGACATTCACAGAGTGATTCTACAAAGCCTTTTTACTGACGTTGGCTTTTAAACGCGATTTCACTGGAATTTCTGTCAAAAGCAAGACAGAGATTTGCTATTGAAGAATTGAAGATACAGAATGCAAACAAACACGTTTCTACAAGTGAATCGCCTAAACATTAACCACAGTTCCAAAAACTGCATAGGATGCAGTTTTCACTCAGATGATAGACGTATGCTTTCCTCCTTAATAATTGTTTTCATAGACATTCACAGAGTGATTCTACAAAGCCTTTTTACTGACGTTGGCTTTTAAACTCGATTTCACCGGAATTTCTGTCAAACGCAACACAGAGATTTGCTATTGAAGAATTGAAGATACACAATGCAAACAAACACGTTCCTACAATTGAATTGCCTAAACATTCACCACAGTTCCAAAAAGTGCGTAGAATGCAGTTTTCACTCAGATGTAAGACGTATGCTTTCCTTCTTAAGAAGTGTTTTCAAAGACATTCACAGAGTGATTCTAAAAAGCCTTTTTACTGACCTTGGCTTTTAAACGCGATTTCACTGGAATTTCTGTCAAAGGCAAGACAGAGATTTGCTATGGAAGAATTGAAGGTACAGAATGCAAACAAACACGTTCCTACAAGTGAATCGCCTAAACATTCACCACAGTTCCAACAACTGCATAGAATGCAGTTTTAACTCAGATGAAAGACATATGCTTTCCTTCTTAAGAAGTGTTTTCAAAGACATTCACAGAGTGATTCTAAAAAGCCTTTTTACTGACCTTGGCTTTTAAACGCGATTTCACTGGAATTTCTGTCAAATGCAAGGCAGAGATTTGCTATTGAAGAATTGAAGATACAGAATGCAAACAAACACGTTCCTACAAGTGAATGGCCTAAACATTCACCACAGTTCCAAAAAGTGCGTAGAATGCAGTTTTCACTCAGATGAAAGAAGTATGCTTTCCTTCTTAAGAAGTGTTTTCAAAGACATTCACAGAGTGATTCTACAAAGCCTTTTTACTGACGTTGGCTTTTAAACGCGATTTCACTGGAATTTCTGTCAAAAGCAAGACAGAGATTTGCTATTTAAGAATTGAAGATACAGAATGCAAACAAACACGTTCCTACAAGTGAATCGCCTAAACATTCACCACAGTTCCAAAAACTATATAGAATGCAGTTTTCACTCAGATGTAAGACGTATGCTTTCCTTCTTAAGAAGTGTTTTCAAAGACTTCATAGAGTGATTCTACAAAGCCTTTTTAGTGACGTTGGCTTTTAAACGCGATTTCACTGGAATTTCTGTCAAACGCAAGACAGAGATTTGCTATTGAAGAATTGAAGATACAGAATGCAAACAAACACGTTCCTCCAAGTGAATCGCCTAAACATTCACCACAGTTCCAAAAACTGCATAAAATGCAGTTTTCACTCAGATGAAAAACGTATGCTTTCCTTCTTAAGAAGTGTTTTCAAAGACATTCACAAAGTGATTCTACAAAGCCTTTTTACTGACGTAGGCTATTAAACGCCATTTCACTAGAATTTCTGTCTAACACAAGACAGAGATTTGCTATTGAAGAATTGAAGATGCAGAATGCAAACAAACACGTTCCTACAAGTGAATCGCCTAAACATTCACCATAGTTCCAAAAACTGCATAGAATGCAGTTTTCCCTCAGATGAAAGATGTATGCTTTCCTTCTTAAGAAGTGTTTTCATAGACATTCACAGAGTGATTCTACAAAGCCTTTTTACTGACATAGGCTTTTAAACGCGATTTCACTGGAATTTCTGTCAAACGCAAGACAGAGATTTGCTATTGAAGAATTGAAGTTACAGAATGCAAACAAACACGTTCCTACAAGTGAATCGCCTAAACATTCACCACAGTTCCAAAAAGTGCGTAGAATGCAGTTTTCACTCAGATGAAAGAAGTATGCTTTCCTTCTTAAGAAGTGTTTTCAAAGACATTCACAGAGTGATTCTACAAAGCCTTTTTACTGACGTTGGCTTTTAAACGCGATTTCACTGGAATTTCTGTCAAAAGCAAGACAGAGATTTGCTATTGAAGAATTGAAGATACAGAATGCAAACAAACACGTTTCTACAAGTGAATCGCCTAAACATTAACCACAGTTCCAAAAACTGCATAGGATGCAGTTTTCACTCAGATGATAGACGTATGCTTTCCTCCTTTATAATTGTTTTCATAGACATTCACAGAGTGATTCTAAAAAGCCTTTTTACTGACTTTGGCTTTTAAACTCGATTTCACCGGAATTTCTGTCAAACGCAACACAGAGATTTGCTATTCAAGAATTGAAGATACAGAATGCAAACAAACACGTTCCTACAAGTGAATTGCCTAAACATTCACCACAGTTCCAAAAAGTGCGTAGAATGCAGTTTTCACTCAGATGTAAGACGTATGCTTTCCTTCTTAAGAAGTCTTTTCAAAGACATTCACAGAGTGATTCTACAAAGCCTTTTTAGTGACGTTGGCTTTTAAACGCGATTTCACTGGAATTTCTGTCAAAGGCAAGACAGAGATTTGCTATGGAAGAATTGAAGATACAGAATGCAAACAAACACGTTCCTACAAGTGAATCGCCTAAACATTCACCACAGTTCCAACAACTGCATAGAATGCAGTTTTAACTCAGATGAAAGACATATGCTTTCCTTCTTAAGAAGTGTTTTCAAAGACATTCACAGAGTGATTCTAAAAAGCCTTTTTACTGACCTTGGCTTTTAAACGCGATTTCACTGGAATTTCTGTCAAATGCAAGGCAGAGATTTGCTATTGAAGAATTGAAGATACAGAATGCAAACAAACACGTTCCTACAAGTGAATGGCCTAAACATTCACCACAGTTCCAAAAAGTGCGTAGAATGCAGTTTTCACTCAGATGAAAGAAGTATGCTTTCCTTCTTAAGAAGTGTTTTCAAAGACATTCACAGAGTGATTCTACAAAGCCTTTTTACTGACGTTGGCTTTTAAACGCGATTTCACTGGAATTTCTGTCAAAAGCAAGACAGAGATTTGCTATTTAAGAATTGAAGATACAGAATGCAAACAAACACGTTCCTACAAGTGAATCGCCTAAACATTCACCACAGTTCCAAAAACTATATAGAATGCAGTTTTCACTCAGATGAAAGACGTATGCTTTCCTTCTTAAGAAGTGTTTTCAAAGACTTCATAGAGTGATTCTACAAAGCCTTTTTAGTGACGTTGGCTTTTAAACGCGATTTCACTGGAATTTCTGTCAAACGCAAGACAGAGATTTGCTATTGAAGAATTGAAGATACAGAATGCAAACAAACACGTTCCTCCAAGTGAATCGCCTAAACATTCACCACAGTTCCAAAAACTGCATAAAATGCAGTTTTCACTCAGATGAAAAACGTATGCTTTCCTTCTTAAGAAGTGTTTTCAAAGACATTCACAAAGTGATTCTAAAAAGCCTTTTTACTGACGTAGGCTATTAAACGCCATTTCACTGGAATTTCTGTCTAACACAAGACAGAGATTTGCTATTGAAGAATTGAAGATGCAGAATGCAAACAAACACGTTCCTACAAGTGAATCGCCTAAACATTCACCATAGTTCCAAAAACTGCATAGAATGCAGTTTTCTCTCAGATGAAAGATGTATGCTTTCCTTCTTAAGAAGTGTTTTCATAGACATTCACAGAGTGATTCTACAAAGCCTTTTTACTGACGTTGGCTTTTAAACGCGATTTCACTGGAATTTCTGTCAAATGCAAGACAGAAATTTGCTATTGAAGAATTGAAGATACAGAATGCAAACAAACACGTTCCTACAAGTGAATCGCCTAAATATTCACCACAGTTCCAAAAACTGCATAGAATGCAGTTTTCACTCAGATGAAAGACGTATGCTTTCTTTCTTAAGGAGTGTTTTCAAAGACATTCACAGGGTGATTCTACAAAGCCTTTTTACTGACATAGGCTTTTAAACGCGATTTCACTGGAATTTCTGTCAAATGCAAGACAGAGATTTGCTATTGAAGAATTGAAGATACAGAAGGCAAACAAACACGTTCCTAAAGTGAATTGCCTAAACATTCACCACAGTTCCAAAAAATGCATAGAATGCAGTTTTCACTCAGATGATAGACGTATGCTTTCCTTCTTAAGAAGTGTTTTCAAAGACATTCACAGAGTGATTCTACAAAGCCTTTTTACTGATGTTGGCTTTTAAACGCGATTTCACTGGAATTTCTGTCAAAAGCAAGACAGAGATTTGCTATTGAAGAATTGAAGATACAGAATGCAAACAAACACGTTTCTACAAGTGAATCGCCTAAACATTAACCACAGTTCCAAAAACTGCATAGGATGCAGTTTTCACTCAGATGATAGACGTATGCTTTCCTCCTTTATAATTGTTTTCATAGACATTCACAGAGTGATTCTAAAAAGCCTTTTTACTGACTTTGGCTTTTAAACTCGATTTCACCGGAATTTCTGTCAAACGCAACACAGAGATTTGCTATTCAAGAATTGAAGATACAGAATGCAAACAAACACGTTCCTACAAGTGAATTGCCTAAACATTCACCACAGTTCCAAAAAGTGCGTAGAATGCAGTTTTCACTCAGATGTAAGACGTATGCTTTCCTTCTTAAGAAGTGTTTTCAAAGACATTCACAGAGTGATTCTACAAAGCCTTTTTAGTGACGTTGGCTTTTAAACGCGATTTCACTGGAATTTCTGTCAAAGGCAAGACAGAGATTTGCTATGGAAGAATTGAAGATACAGAATGCAAACAAACACGTTCCTACAAGTGAATCGCCTAAACATTCACCACAGTTCCAACAACTGCATAGAATGCAGTTTTAACTCAGATGAAAGACATATGCTTTCCTTCTTAAGAAGTGTTTTCAAAGACATTCACAGAGTGATTCTAAAAAGCCTTTTTACTGACCTTGGCTTTTAAACGCGATTTCACTGGAATTTCTGTCAAATGCAAGGCAGAGATTTGCTATTGAAGAATTGAAGATACAGAATGCAAACAAACACGTTCCTACAAGTGAATGGCCTAAACATTCACCACAGTTCCAAAAAGTGCGTAGAATGCAGTTTTCACTCAGATGAAAGAAGTATGCTTTCCTTCTTAAGAAGTGTTTTCAAAGACATTCACAGAGTGATTCTACAAAGCCTTTTTACTGACGTTGGCTTTTAAACGCGATTTCACTGGAATTTCTGTCAAAAGCAAGACAGAGATTTGCTATTTAAGAATTGAAGATACAGAATGCAAACAAACACGTTCCTACAAGTGAATCGCCTAAACATTCACCACAGTTCCAAAAACTATATAGAATGCAGTTTTCACTCAGATGTAAGACGTATGCTTTCCTTCTTAAGAAGTGTTTTCAAAGACTTCATAGAGTGATTCTACAAAGCCTTTTTAGTGACGTTGGCTTTTAAACGCGATTTCACTGGAATTTCTGTGAAACGCAAGACAGAGATTTGCTATTGAAGAATTGAAGATACAGAATGCAAACAAACACGTTCCTCCAAGTGAATCGCCTAAACATTCACCACAGTTCCAAAAACTGCATAAAATGCAGTTTTCACTCAGATGAAAAACGTATGCTTTCCTTCTTAAGAAGTGTTTTCAAAGACATTCACAAAGTGATTCTAAAAAGCCTTTTTACTGACGTAGGCTATTAAACGCCATTTCACTGGAATTTCTGTCTAACACAAGACAGAGATTTGCTATTGAAGAATTGAAGATGCAGAATGCAAACAAACACGTTCCTACAAGTGAATCGCCTAAACATTCACCATAGTTCCAAAAACTGCATAGAATGCAGTTTTCTCTCAGATGAAAGATGTATGCTTTCCTTCTTAAGAAGTGTTTTCATAGACATTCACAGAGTGATTCTACAAAGCCTTTTTACTGACGTTGGCTTTTAAACGCGATTTCACTGGAATTTCTGTCAAATGCAAGACAGAAATTTGCTATTGAAGAATTGAAGATACAGAATGCAAACAAACACGTTCCTACAAGTGAATCGCCTAAATATTCACCACAGTTCCAAAAACTGCATAGAATGCAGTTTTCACTCAGATGAAAGACGTATGCTTTCTTTCTTAAGGAGTGTTTTCAAAGACATTCACAGGGTGATTCTACAAAGCCTTTTTACTGACATAGGCTTTTAAACGCGATTTCACTGGAATTTCTGTCAAATGCAAGACAGAGATTTGCTATTGAAGAATTGAAGATACAGAAGGCAAACAAACACGTTCCTAAAGTGAATTGCCTAAACATTCACCACAGTTCCAAAAAATGCATAGAATGCAGTTTTCACTCAGATGATAGACGTATGCTTTCCTTCTTAAGAAGTGTTTTCAAAGACATTCACAGAGTGATTCTACAAAGCCTTTTTACTGACGTTGGCTTTTAAACACGATTTAACTGGAATTTCTGTCAAAGGCAAGACAGAGATTTGCTATTGAAGAATTGAAGATACAGAATGCAAACAAACACGTTCCTACAAGTGAATCGCCTAAACATTCACCACAGTTCCAAAAACTGCATAGAATGCAGTTTTCACTCAGATGAAAGACTTATGCTTTCCTTCTTAAGAAGTGTTTTCAAAGACATTCACAGAGTGATTCTACAAAGCCTTTTTACTGACGTTGGCTTTTAAACGCGATTTCACTGGAATTTCTGTCAAACGCAAGGCAGAGATTTACTATTGAAGAATTGAAGATACAGAATGCAAACAAACATGTTCCTACAAGTGAGTGGCCTAAACATTCACCACAGTTCCAAAAACTGCATAGAATGCAGTTTTCACTCAGATGAAAGACGTATGCTTTCCTTCTTAAGAAGTGTTTTCAAACACATTCACAGAGTGATTCCACAAAGCCTTTTTAGTGATGTTGGCTTTTAAATGCGATTTCACTGGAATTTCTGTCAAATGCAAGATAGAGATTTGCTATTGAAGAATTGAAGACACAGAATGCAAACAAACACGTTCCTACAAGTGAATCACCTAAACATTCACCACAGTTCCAAAAACTGCCTAGAATGCAGTTTTCACTCGGATGAAAGACTTATGCTTTCCTTCTTAAGAAGTGTTTTCAAAGACATTCACAGAGTGATTCTACAAAGCCTTTTTACTGACGTTGGCTTTTAAACGCGATTTCACTGGAATTTCTGTCAAACGCAAGGCAGAGATTTACTATTGAAGAATTGAAGATACAGAATGCAAACAAACACGTTCCTAAAAGTGAATCGCCTAAACATTCACCACAGTTCCAAAAACTGCATAGAATGCAGTTTTCACTTAGATGTAAGACGTATGCTTTCCTTCTTAACAAGTGTATTCATAGACATTCACAGAGTGATTCTACAAAGCCTTTTTACTGACGTTGGCTTTTAAACGCAATTTCACTGGAATTTCTGTCAAACGCAAGACAGAGATTTGCTATTGAAGAATTGAAAATACAGAATGCAAACAAACACGTTCCTACAAGTGAATCGCCCAAACATTCACCACAGTTCCAAAAACTGCATAGAATGCAGTTTTCACTCAGATGAAAGACATATGCTTTCCTTCTTAAGAAGTGTTTTCAAAGACATTCACAGAGTGATTCTGCAAAGCCTTTTTACTGACGTTGGATTTTAAACGCGATTTCACTGGAATTTCTATCAAAGGCAAGGCAGAGATTTGCTATTGAAGAATTGAAGATACAGAATGCAAACAAACACGTTCCTCCAAGTGAATCGCCTAAACATTCACCACAGTTCCAAAAACTGCATAAAATGCAGTTTTCACTCAGATGAAAAACGTATGCTTTCCTTCTTAAGAAGTGTTTTCAAAGACATTCACAAAGTGATTCTACAAAGCCTTTTTACTGACGTAGGCTATTAAACGCCATTTCACTGGAATTTCTGTCTAACACAAGACAGAGATTTGCTATTGAAGAATTGAAGATGCAATATGCAAACAAACACGTTCCTACAAGTGAATCGCCTAAACATTCACCACAGTTCCAAAAACTGCATAGAATGCAGTTTTCACTCAGATGAAAGACGTATGCTTTCTTTCTTAAGGAGTGTTTTCAAAGACATTCACAGGGTGATTCTACAAAGCCTTTTTACTGACATAGGCTTTTAAACGCGATTTCACTGGAATTTCTGTCAAATGCAAGACAGAGATTTGCTATTGAAGAATTGAAGATACAGAAGGCAAACAAACACGTTCCTAAAGTGAATTGCCTAAACATTCACCACAGTTCCAAAAAATGCATAGAATGCAGTTTTCACTCAGATGATAGACGTATGCTTTCCTTCTTAAGAAGTGTTTTCAAAGACATTCACAGAGTGATTCTACAAAGCCTTTTTACTGACGTTGGCTTTTAAACACGATTTAACTGGAATTTCTGTCAAAGGCAAGACAGAGATTTGCTATTGAAGAATTGAAGATACAGAATGCAAACAAACACGTTCCTACAAGTGAATCGCCTAAACATTCACCACAGTTCCAAAAACTGCATAGAATGCAGTTTTCACTCAGATGAAAGACTTATGCTTTCCTTCTTAAGAAGTGTTTTCAAAGACATTCACAGAGTGATTCTACAAAGCCTTTTTACTGATGTAGGCTTTTAAACGCGATTTCACCGGAATTTCTGTCAAACGCAACACAGAGATTTGCTATTCAAGAATTGAAGATACAGAATGCAAACAAACACGTTCCTACAAGTGAATTGCCTAAACATTCACCACAGTTCCAAAAAGTGCGTAGAATGCAGTTTTCACTCAGATGTAAGACGTATGCTTTCCTTCTTAAGAAGTGTTTTCAAAGACATTCACAGAGTGATTCTACAAAGCCTTTTTAGTGACGTTGGCTTTTAAACGCGATTTCACTGGAATTTCTGTCAAAGGCAAGACAGAGATTTGCTATGGAAGAATTGAAGATACAGAATGCAAACAAACACGTTCCTACAAGTGAATCGCCTAAACATTCACCACAGTTCCAACAACTGCATAGAATGCAGTTTTAACTCAGATGAAAGACATATGCTTTCCTTCTTAAGAAGTGTTTTCAAAGACATTCACAGAGTGATTCTAAAAAGCCTTTTTACTGACCTTGGCTTTTAAACGCGATTTCACTGGAATTTCTGTCAAAAGCAAGACAGAGATTTGCTATTTAAGAATTGAAGATACAGAATGCAAACAAACACGTTCCTACAAGTGAATCGCCTAAACATTCACCACAGTTCCAAAAACTATATAGAATGCAGTTTTCACTCAGATGTAAGACGTATGCTTTCCTTCTTAAGAAGTGTTTTCAAAGACTTCATAGAGTGATTCTACAAAGCCTTTTTAGTGACGTTGGCTTTTAAACGCGATTTCACTGGAATTTCTGTCAAACGCAAGACAGAGATTTGCTATTGAAGAATTGAAGATACAGAATGCAAACAAACACGTAACTCCAAGTGAATCGCCTAAACATTCACCACAGTTCCAAAAACTGCATAAAATGCAGTTTTCACTCAGATGAAAAACGTATGCTTTCCTTCTTAAGAAGTGTTTTCAAAGACATTCACAGAGTGATTCTAAAATGCCTTTTTACTGACGTTGGCCTTTAAAGATGAATTCACTTGAATTTCTGTCAAACGCAAGACAGAGATTTGCTATTAAAGAATTGAAGATACAGAAAGCAAACAAACACATTCCTACAAGTGAATCGCCTAAACATTCACCACAGTTCCAAAAACTGCATAGAATGCAGTTTTCACTCAGATGAAAGACGTATGCTTTCTTTCTTAAGGAGTGTTTTCAAAGACATTCACAGGGTGATTCTACAAAGCCTTTTTACTGACATAGGCTTTTAAACGCGATTTCACTGGAATTTCTGTCAAATGCAAGACAGAGATTTGCTATTGAAGAATTGAAGATACAGAAGGCAAACAAACACGTTCCTAAAGTGAATTGCCTAAACATTCACCACAGTTCCAAAAAATGCATAGAATGCAGTTTTCACTCAGATGATAGACGTATGCTTTCCTTCTTAAGAAGTGTTTTCAAAGACATTCACAGAGTGATTCTACAAAGCCTTTTTACTGACGTTGGCTTTTAAACACGATTTAACTGGAATTTCTGTCAAAGGCAAGACAGAGATTTGCTATTGAAGAATTGAAGATACAGAATGCAAACAAACACGTTCCTACAAGTGAATCGCCTAAACATTCACCACAGTTCCAAAAACTGCATAGAATGCAGTTTTCACTCAGATGAAAGACTTATGCTTTCCTTCTTAAGAAGTGTTTTCAAAGACATTCACAGAGTGATTCTACAAAGCCTTTTTACTGACGTTGGCTTTTAAACGCGATTTCACTGGAATTTCTGTCAAACGCAAGGCAGAGATTTACTATTGAAGAATTGAAGATACAGAATGCAAACAAACATGTTCCTACAAGTGAGTGGCCTAAACATTCACCACAGTTCCAAAAACTGCATAGAATGCAGTTTTCACTCAGATGAAAGACGTATGCTTTCCTTCTTAAGAAGTGTTTTCAAACACATTCACAGAGTGATTCCACAAAGCCTTTTTAGTGATGTTGGCTTTTAAATGCGATTTCATTGGAATTCTGTCAAATGCAAGATAGAGATTTGCTATTGAAGAATTGAAGACACAGAATGCAAACAAACACGTTCCTACAAGTGAATCACCTAAACATTCACCACAGTTCCAAAAACTGCCTAGAATGCAGTTTTCACTCGGATGAAAGACTTATGCTTTCCTTCTTAAGAAGTGTTTTCAAAGACATTCACAGAGTGATTCTACAAAGCCTTTTTACTGACGTTGGCTTTTAAACGCGATTTCACTGGAATTTCTGTCAAACGCAAGGCAGAGATTTACTATTGAAGAATTGAAGATACAGAATGCAAACAAACACGTTCCTAAAAGTGAATCGCCTAAACATTCACCACAGTTCCAAAAACTGCATAGAATGCAGTTTTCACTCAGATGTAAGACGTATGCTTTCCTTCTTAACAGGTGTATTCATAGACATTCACAGAGTGATTCTACAAAGCCTTTTTACTGACGTTGGCTTTTAAACGCAATTTCACTGGAATTTCTGTCAAACGCAAGACAGAGATTTGCTATTGAAGAATTGAAAATACAGAATGCAAACAAACACGTTCCTACAAGTGAATCGCCCAAACATTCACCACAGTTCCAAAAACTGCATAGAATGCAGTTTTCACTCAGATGAAAGACATATGCTTTCCTTCTTAAGAAGTGTTTTCAAAGACATTCACAGAGTGATTCTGCAAAGCCTTTTTACTGACGTTGGATTTTAAACGCGATTTCACTGAATTTCTATCAAAGGCAAGGCAGAGATTTGCTATTGAAGAATTGAAGATACAGAATGCAAACAAACACGTTCCTACAAGTGAATGGCCTAAACATTCACCACAGTTCCAAAAACTGCATAGAATGCAGTTTTCACTCAGATGAAAGACGTATGCTTTCCTTCATAAGAAGTGTTTCAAAGACATTCACAGAGTGATTCCACAAAGCCCTTTTTGTGACGTTGGCTTTTAAACACGATTTCACTGGAATTTCTGTCAAACGCAAGACAGAGATTTGCTATTGAAGTATTGAAGACAGAATGCAAACAAACACGTTCCTACAAGTGAATCGCCTAAACATTCAAAACAGTTCAAAAACTGCATAGAATGCAGTTTTCACTCAGATGTAACACATATGCTTTCCTTCTTAATAAGTGTTTTCAAAGACATTCACAGAGTGATTCTACAAACCCTTTTTACTGATGTTGGCTTTTAAACGCGATTTCACTGGAATTTCTGTCAAACGCAAGACAGAGATTTGCTATTAAAGAATTGAAGATACAGAATGCAAACAAACAAGTTCCTACAAGTGAATCGCCTAAACATTCACCACAGTTCCAACAACTGTATAGAATGCAGTTTTCACTCAGATGAAAAACGTATGCTTTCCTTCTTAAGAAGTGTTTTCAAAGATATTCACAGAGTGATTCTACAAAGCCTTTTTACTGACGTTGGCTTTTAAACGTGATTTAACTGGAATTTCTGTCAAAGGCAAGACAGAGATTTGCTATTGAAGAATTGAAGATACAGAATGCAAACAAACACGTTCCTACAAGTGAATCGCCTAAACATTCACCACAGTTCCAAAAACTGCATAGAATGCAGTTTTCACTCAGATGTAAGAAGTATGCTTTCCTTCTTAAGAAGTGTATTCATAGACATTCACAGAGTGATTCTACAAAGCCTTTTTACTGACGTTGGATTTTAAACGCGATTTCACTGGAATTTCTTTCAAACGCAAGGCAGAGATTTGTTATTGAAGAATTGAAGATACAGAATGCAAACAAACACGTTCCTACAAGTGAATGGCCTAAACATTCACCACAGTTCCAAAAACTGCATAGAATCAGTTTTCACTCAGATGATAGACGTATGCTTTCCTTCTTAAGAAGTGTTTTCAAACACATTCACAGAGTGATTCTACAAAGCCCTTTTTGTGACGTTGGCTTTTAAACACGATTTCAGTGGAATTTCTGTCAAACGCAAGACAGAGATTTGCTATTGAAGAATTGAAGACAGAATGCAAACAAACACATTCCTACAAGTGAATCGCCTAAACATTCAAAACAGTTCCAAAAACTGCATAGAATGCAGTTTTCACTCAGATGAAAAACGTATGCTTTCCTTCTTAAGAAGTGTTTTCATAGACATTCACAGAGTGATTCTACAAAGCCTTTTTACTGACGTTGGCTTTTAAATGCGATTTCACTGGAATTTCTGTCAAAGGCAAGACAGAGATTTGCTATTGAAGAATTGAAGATACAGAATGCAAACAAACACGTTCCTACAAGTGAATCGCCTAAACATTCACCACAGTTCCAAAAACTGCATAGAATGCAGTTTTCACTCAGATGAAAGACTTATGCTTTCCTTCTTAAGAAGTGTTTTCAAAGACATTCACAGATTGATTCTACAAAGCCTTTTTACTGATGTTGGCTTTTAAACGCGATTTCACTGGAATTTCTGTCAAACGCAAGGCAGAGATTTACTATTGAAGAATTGAAGATACAGAATGCAAACAAACATGTTCCTACAAGTGAGTGGCCTAAACATTCACCTCAGTTCCAAAAACTGCATAGAATGTAGTTTTCACTCAGATTAAAAACATATGCTTTCCTTCTTAAGAAGTGTTTTCTAAGATATTCACAGAGTGATTCTACAAAGCCTTTTTACTGACGTTGGCTTTTAAACGCGATTTCACTGGAATTTCTGTCAAAGGCAAGACAGAGATTTGCTATTGAAGAATTGAAGATACAGAATGCAAACAAACACGTTCCTACAAGTGAATCGCCTAAACATTCACCACAGTTCCAAAAACTGCATAGAATGCAGTTTTCACTCAGATGTAAGACGTATGCTTTCCTTCTTAACAAGTGTATTCATAGACATTCACAGAGTGATTCTACAAACCCTTTTTACTGACGTTGGCTTTTAAACGCAATTTCACTGGAATTTCTGTCAAACGCAAGGACAGAGATTTGCTATTGAAGAATTGAAAATACAGAATGCAAACAAACACGTTCCTACAAGTGAATTGCCTAAACATTCACCACAGTTCCAACAACTGTATAGAATGCAGTTTTCACTCAGATGAAAAACGTATGCTTTCCTTCTTAAGAAGTGTTTTCAAAGATATTCACAGAGTGATTCTACAAAGCCTTTTTACTGACGTTGGCTTTTAAACACGATTTCACTGGAATTTCTGTCAAAGGCAAGACAGAGATTTGCTATTGAAGAATTGAAGATACAGAATGCAAACAAACACGTTCCTACAAGTGAATCGCCTAAACATTCACCACAGTTCAAAAAACTGCATAGAATGCAGTTTTCACTCAGAAGAAAGACGTATGCTTTCCTTCTTAAGAATTGTTTTCAGAGACATTCACAGAGTGATTATACAAAGCCTTTTTACTGACGTTGTCTTTTAAATGTGATTTCACTGGAATTTCTGTCAAACGCAAGACAGAGATTTGCTATTGAAGAATTGAAGATACAGAATGGAAACAAACACGTTCCTACACGTGAATCGCCTAAACATTCACCACAGTTCAAAAATCTGCATAGAATGCAGTTTTCACTCAGATGAAAGACGTATGCTTTCCTTCTTAAGAAGTGTTTTCAAAGACATTCACAGAGTGATTCTACAAAGCCTTTTTACTGACGTTGGCTTTTAAACGCGATTTCACTGGAATTTCTGTCAAATGCAAATCAGAGATTTGCTATTGAAGAATTGAAGATACAGAATGCAAACAAACACGTTCCTACAAGTGAATTGCCTAAACATTCACCACAGTTCCAAAAAATACATAGAATGCAGTTTTCACTCAGATGATAGACGTATGCTTTCCTTCTTAAGAAATGTTTTCAAAGACATTCACAGAGTGATTCTAAAATGCCTTTTTACTGAAGTTGCCTTTTAAACGTGAATTCACTTGAATTTCTGTCAAACGCAAGACAGAGATTTGCTATTGAAGAATTGAAGATACAGAATGCAAACAAACACGTTCCTACAAGTGAATCGCCTAAACATTCACCACAGTTCCAAAAACTGCATAGAATGCAGTTTTCACTCAGATGAAAGACATATGCTTTCCTTCTTTAGAAGTGTTTTCAACGACATTCACAGAGTGATTCTAAAAAGCCCATTTTGTGACGTTGGCTTTTAAACACGATTTCACTGGAATTTCTGTCAAACGCAAGACAGAGATTTGCTATTGAAGAATTGAAGATACAGAATGCAAACAAACACGTTCCTTCAAGTGAATGGTTTTAACATTCACCACAGTTTCAAAAACTGCATAGAATGCAGTTTTCACTCAGATGAAAGACGTAAGCTTTCCTTCATAAGAAGTGTTTTCAAAGACATTCACAGAGTGATTCTACAAAGCCCTTTTTGTGACGTTGGCTTTTAAACACGATTTCACTGGAATTTCTGTCAAACGCAAGACAGAGATTTGCTATTGAAGTATTGAAGACAGAATGCAAACAAACACGTTCCTACAAGTGAATCGCCTAAACATTCAAAACAGTTCCAAAAACTGCATAGAATGCAGTTTTCACTCAGATGTAACACATATGCTTTCCTTCTTAATAAGTGTTTTCAAAGACATTCACAGAGTGATTCTACAAAGCCTTTTTACTGACGTAGGCTTTTAAACGTGAATTCACTTGAATTTCTGTCAAACACAAGACAGAGATTTGCTATTAAAGAATTGAAGATACAGAATGCAAACAAATACGTTCCTACAAGTGAATCGCCTAAACATTCACCACAGTTCCAACAACTGTATAGAATGTAGTTTTCACTCAGATTAAAAACATATGCTTTCCTTCTTAAGAAGTGTTTTCAAAGATATTCACAGAGTGATTCTACAAAGCCATTTTACTGACGTTGGCTTTTAAACGCGATTTCACTGGAATTTCTGTCAAAGGCAAGACAGAGATTTGCTATTGAAGAATTGAAGATACAGAATGCAAACAAACACGTTCCTACAAGTGAATCGCCTAAACATTCACCACAGTTCCAAAAACTGCATAGAATGCAGTTTTCACTCAGATGTAAGACGTATGCTTTCCTTCTTAACAAGTGTATTCATAGACATTCACAGAGTGATTCTACAAACCCTTTTTACTGACGTTGGCTTTTAAACGCAATTTCACTGGAATTTCTGTCAAACGCAAGACAGAGATTTGCTATTGAAGAATTGAAAATACAGAATGCAAACAAACACGTTCCTACAAGTGAATCGCCCAAACATTCACCACAGTTCCAAAAAATGCATAGAATGCAGTTTTCACTCAGATGAAAGACATATGCTTTCCTTCTTAAGAAGTGTTTTCAAAGACATTCACAGAGTGATTCTACAAAGCCTTTTTACTGACGTTGGATTTTAAACGCGATTTCACTGGAATTTCTGTCAAACGGAAGACAGAGATTTGCTATTGAAGTATTGAAGACAGAATGCAAACAAACACGTTCCTACAAGTGAATCGCCTAAACATTCAAAACAGTTCCAAAAACTGCATAGAATGCAGTTTTCACTCAGATGAAAGACGTATGCTTTCCTTCTTAATAAGTGTTTTCAAAGACATTCACAGAGTGATTCTACAAAGCCTTTTTACTGACGTTGGCTTTTAAACGTGATTTCACTGGAATTTCTGTCAAACGCAAGACAGAGATTTGCTATTAAAGAATTGAAGATACCGAATGCAAACAAACACGTTCCTACAAGTGAATTGCCTAAACATTCACCACAGTTCCAACAACTGTATAGAATGCAGTTTTCACTCAGATGAAAAACGTATGCTTTCCTTCTTAAGAAGTGTTTTCAAAGATATTCACAGAGTGATTCTACAAAGCCTTTTTACTGACGTTGGCTTTTAAACGCGATTTCACTGGAATTTCTGTCAAAGGCAAGACAGAGATTTGCTATTGAAGAATTGAAGATACAGAATGCAAACAAACACGTTCCTACAAGTGAATCGCCTAAACATTCACCACAGTTCCAAAAACTGCATAGAATGCAGTTTTCACTCAGATGAAAGACATATGCTTTCCTTCTTTAGAAGTGTTTTCAACGACATTCACAGAGTGATTCTACAAAACCCTTTTTTTGACGTTGGCTTTTAAACACGATTTCACTGGAATTTCTGTCAAACGCAAGACAGAGATTTGCTATTGAAGAATTGAAGATACAGAATGCAAACAAACACGTTCCTTCAAGTGAATGGTTTAAACATTCACCACAGTTCCAAAAACTGCATAGAATGCAGTTTTCACTCAGATGAAAGACGTAAGCTTTCCTTCATAAGAAGTGTTTTCAAAGACATTTACAGAGTGATTCTACAAAGCCCTTTTTGTGACGTTGGCTTTTAAACACGATTTCACTGGAATTTCTGTCAAACGCAAGACAGAGATTTGCTATTGAAGTATTGAAGACAGAATGCAAACAAACACCTTCCTACAAGTGAATCGCCTAAACATTCAAAACAGTTCCAAAAACTGCATAGAATGCAGTTTTCACTCAGATGTAACACATATGCTTTCCTTCTTAATAAGTGTTTTCAAAGACATTCACAGAGTGATTCTAGAAACCCTTTTTACTGATGTTGGCTTTTAAACGCGATTTCACTGGAATTTCTGTCAAATGCAAGACAGAGATTTGCTATTAAAGAATTGAAGATACAGAATGCAAACAAACACGTTCCTAAAAGTGAATAGCCTAAACATTCACCACAGTTCCAACAACTGTATAGAATGCAGTTTTCACTCAGATGAAAAACGTATGCTTTCCTTCTTAAGAAGTGTTTTCATAGACATTCACAGAGTGATTCTCCAAAGCCTTTTTACTGACGTTGGCTTTTAAACGCGATTTCACTGGAATTTCTGTCAAAGGCAAGACAGAGATTTGCTATTGAAGAATTGAAGATACAGAATGCAAACAAACACGTTCCTACAAGTGAATGGCCTAAACATTCACCACAGTTCCAAAAACTACATAGAATGCAGTTTTCACTCAGATGAAAGACATATGCTTTCATTCTTTAGAAGTGTTTAAAGACATTCACAGAGTGATTCTACAAAGCCCTTTTTGTGACGTTGGCTTTTAAACACGATTTCACTGGAATTTCTGTCAAACGCAAGACAGAGATTTGCTATTGAAGTATTGAAGACAGAATGCAAACAAACACGTTCCTACAAGTGAATTGCCTAAACATTCACCACAGTTCCAAAAAATGCATAGAATGCAGTTTTCACTCAGATGATAGACGTATGCTTTCCTTCTTAAGAAATATTTTCAAAGACATTCACAGAGTGATTCTAAAATGCCTTTTTACTGAAGTTGCCTTTTAAACATGAATTCACTTGAATTTCTGTCAAACGCAAGACAGAGATTTGCTATTGAAGAATTGAAGATACAGAATGCAAACAAACACGTTCCTACAAGTGAATCGCCTAAACATTCACCACAGTTCCAAAAAGTGCGTAGAATGCAGTTTTCACTCAAATGAAAGACATATGCTTTCCTTATTAAGAAGTGTTTTCAAAGACATTCAAAGAGTGATTCTACAAAGCCTTTTTACTGACGTTGGCTTTTAAACACGATTTCACTGGAATTTCTGTCAAACGCAAGACAGAGATTTGCTATTGAAGTATTGAAGACAGAATGCAAACAAACACGTTCCTACAAGTGAATCGCCTAAACATTCAAAACAGTTCCAAAAACTGCATAGAATGCAGTTTTCACTCAGATGTAACACATATGCTTTCCTTCTTAATAAGTGTTTTCAAAGACATTCACAGAGTGATTCTACAAAGCCTTTTTACTGACGTAGGCTTTTAAACGTGAATTCACTTGAATTTCTGTCAAACACAAGACAGAGATTTGCTATTAAAGAATTGAAGATACAGAATGCAAACAAATACGTTCCTACAAGTGAATCGCCTAAACATTCACCACAGTTCCAAAAACTGTATAGAATGTAGTTTTCACTCAGATTAAAAACATATGCTTTCCTTCTTAAGAAGTGTTTTCAAAGATATTCACAGAGTGATTCTACAAAGCCTTTTTACTGACGTTGGCTTTTAAACGCGATTTCACTGGAATTTCTGTCAAAGGCAAGACAGAGATTTGCTATTGAAGAATTGAAGATACAGAATGCAAACAAACACGTTCCTACAAGTGAATCGCCTAAACATTCACCACAGTTCCAAAAACTGCATAGAATGCAGTTTTCACTCAGATGTAAGACGTATGCTTTCCTTCTTAACAAGTGTATTCATAGACATTCACAGAGTGATTCTACAAACCCTTTTTACTGACGTTGGCTTTTAAACGCAATTTCACTGGAATTTCTGTCAAACGCAAGACAGAGATTTGCTATTGAAGAATTGAAAATACAGAATGCAAACAAACACGTTCCTACAAGTGAATCGCACAAACATTCACCACAGTTCCAAAAAATGCATTGAATGCAGTTTTCACTCAGATGAAAGACATATGCTTTCCTTCTTAAGAAGTGTTTTCAAAGATATTCACAGAGTGATTCTACAAAGCCTTTTTACTGACGTTGGCTTTTAAACGCGATTTCACTGGAATTTCTGTCAAAGGCAAGACAGAGATTTGCTATTGAAGAATTGAAGATACAGAATGCAAACAAACACGTTCCTACAAGTGAATCGCCTAAACATTCACCACAGTTCCAAAAACTGCATAGAATGCAGTTTTCACTCAGATGAAAGACATATGCTTTCCTTCTTTAGAAGTGTTTTCAACGACATTCACAGAGTGATTCTACAAAACCCTTTTTGTGACGTTGGCTTTTAAACACGATTTCACTGGAATTTCTGTCAAACGCAAGACAGAGATTTGCTATTGAAGAATTGAAGATACAGAATGCAAACAAACACGTTCCTTCAAGTGAATGGTTTAAACATTCACCACAGTTCCAAAAACTGCATAGAATGCAGTTTTCACTCAGATGAAAGACGTAAGCTTTCCTTCATAAGAAGTGTTTTCAAAGACATTTACAGAGTGATTCTACAAAGCCCTTTTTGTGACGTTGGCTTTTAAACACGATTTCACTGGAATTTCTGTCAAACGCAAGACAGAGATTTGCTATTGAAGTATTGAAGACAGAATGCAAACAAACACGTTCCTACAAGTGAATCGCCTAAACATTCAAAACAGTTCCAAAAACTGCATAGAATGCAGTTTTCACTCAGATGTAACACATATGCTTTCCTTCTTAATAAGTGTTTTCAAAGACATTCACAGAGTGATTCTAGAAACCCTTTTTACTGATGTTGGCTTTTAAACGCGATTTCACTGGAATTTCTGTCAAATGCAAGACAGAGATTTGCTATTAAAGAATTGAAGATACAGAATGCAAACAAACACGTTCCTAAAAGTGAATAGCCTAAACATTCACCACAGTTCCAACAACTGTATAGAATGCAGTTTTCACTCAGATGAAAAACGTATGCTTTCCTTCTTAAGAAGTGTTTTCATAGACATTCACAGAGTGATTCTACAAAGCCTTTTTACTGACGTTGGCTTTTAAACGCGATTTCACTGGAATTTCTGTCAAAGGCAAGACAGAGATTTGCTATTGAAGAATTGAAGATACAGAATGCAAACAAACACGTTCCTACAAGTGAATGGCCTAAACATTCACCACAGTTCCAAAAACTGCATAGAATGCAGTTTTCACTCAGATGAAAGACATATGCTTTCATTCTTTAGAAGTGTTTTCAAAGACATTCACAGAGTGATTCTACAAAGCCCTTTTTGTGACGTTGGCTTTTAAACACGATTTCACTGGAATTTCTGTCAAACCCAAGACAGAGATTTGCTATTGAAGTATTGAAGACAGAATGCAAACAAACACGTTCCTACAAGTGAATTGCCTAAACATTCACCACAGTTCCAAAAAATGCATAGAATGCAGTTTTCACTCAGATGATAGACGTATGCTTTCCTTCTTAAGAAATATTTTCAAAGACATTCACAGAGTGATTCTAAAATGCCTTTTTACTGAAGTTGCCTTTTAAACATGAATTCACTTGAATTTCTGTCAAACGCAAGACAGAGATTTGCTATTGAAGAATTGAAGATACAGAATGCAAACAAACACGTTCCTACAAGTGAATCGCCTAAACATTCACCACAGTTCCAAAAAGTGCGTAGAATGCAGTTTTCACTCAAATGAAAGACATATGCTTTCCTTATTAAGAAGTGTTTTCAAAGACATTCAAAGAGTGATTCTACAAAGCCTTTTTACTGACGTTGGCTTTTAAACGCGATTTCACTGGAATTTCTGTCAAACGCAAGGCAGAGATTTACTATTGAAGAATTGAAGATACAGAATGCAAACAAACACGTTCCTACAAGTGAATCGCCTAAACATTCACCACAGTTCCAAAAACTGCATAGAATGCAGTTTTCACTCAGATGAAAGACATATGCTATCCTTCTTAATAAGTGTTTTCAACGACATTCACAGAGTGATTCTACAAAGCCCTTTTTGTGACGTTGGCTTTTAAACACGATTTCACTGGAATTTCTGTCAAACGCAAGACAGAGATTTGCTATTGAAGAATTGAAGATACAGAATGCAAACAAACACGTTCCTTCAAGTGAATGGCCTAAACATTCACCACAGTTCCAAAAACTGCATAGAATGCAGTTTTCACTCAGATGTAACACATATGCTTTCCTTCTTAATAAGTGTTTTCAAAGACATTCACAGAGTGATTCTACAAACCCTTTTTACTGATGTTGGCTTTTAAACGCGATTTCACTGGAATTTCTGTCAAATGCAAGACAGAGATTTGCTATAAAAGAATTGAAGATACAGAATGCAAACAAACACGTTCCTACAAGTGAATCGCCTAAACATTCACCACAGTTCCAACAACTGTATAGAATGCAGTTTTCACTCAGATGAAAAACGTATGCTTTCCTTCTTAAGAAGTGTTTTCATAGACATTCACAGAGTGATTCTACAAAGCCTTTTTACTGACGTTGGCTTTTAAACGCGATTTCACTGGAATTTCTGTCAAAGGCAAGACAGAGATTTGCTATTGAAGAATTGAAGATACAGAATGCAAACAAACACGTTCCTACAAGTGAATCGCCTAAACATTCACCACAGTTCCAAAAACTGCATAGAATGCAGTGTTCACTCAGATGAAAGACTTATGCTTTCCTTCTTAAGAAGTGTTTTCAAAGACATTCACAGAGTGATTCTACAAAGCCTTTTTACTGAAGTTGGCTTGTAAACGCGATTTCACTGGAATTTCTGTCAAACGCAAGGCAGAGATTTACAATTGAAGAATTGAAGATACAGAATGCAAACAAACACGTTCCTACAAGTGAATCGCCTAAACATTCAAAACAGTTCCAAAAACTGCATAGAATGCAGTTTTCACTCAGATGTAACACATATGCTTTCCTTCTTAATAAGTGTTTTCAAAGACATTCACAGAGTGATTCTACAAAGCCTTTTTACTGACATTGGCTTTTAAACGTGAACTCACTTGAATTTCTGTCAAACACAAGACAGAGATTTGCTATTAAAGAATTGAAGATACAGAATGCAAACAAATACTTTCCTACAAGTGAATCGCCTAAACATTCACCACAGTTCCAACAACTGTATAGAATGCAGGTTTCACTCAGATTAAAAACATATGCTTTCTTTCTTAAGAAGTGTTTTCAAAGATATTCACAGAGTGATTCTACAAAGCCTTTTTACTGACGTTGGCTTTTAAACGCGATTTCACTGGAATTTCTGTCAAAGGCAAGACAGAGATTTGCTATTGAAGAATTGAAGATACAGAATGCAAACAAACACGTTCCTACAGGTGAATCGCCTAAACATTCACCACAGTTCAAAAAACTGCATAGAATGCAGTTTTCACTCAGAAGAAAGACGTATGCTTTCCTTCTTAAAAAGTGTTTTCAGAGACATTCACAGAGTGATTATACAAAGCCTTTTTACTGACGTTGTCTTTTAAATGTGATTTCACTGGAATTTCTGTCAAACGCAAGACAGAGATTTGCTATTGAAGAATTGAAGATACAGAATGGAAACAAACACGTTCCTACACGTGAATCGCCTAAACATTCACCACAGTTCCAAAAACTGCATAGAATGCAGTTTTCACTCAGATGTAAGACGTATGCTTTCCTTCTTAACAAGTGTATTCATAGACATTCACAGAGTGATTCTACAAAGCCTTTTTACTGACGTTGGCTTTTAAACGCAATTTCACTGGAATTTCTGTCAAACGCAAGACAGAGATTTGCTATTGAAGAATTGAAAATACAGAATGCAAACAAACACGTTCCTACAAGTGAATCGCCCAAACATTCACCACAGTTCCAAAAAATGCATAGAATGCAGTTTTCACTCAGATGAAAGACATATGCTTTCCTTCTTTAGAAGTGTTTTCAATGACATTCACAGAGTGATTCTACAAAGCCCTTTTTGTGACATTGGCTTTTAAACACGATTTCACTGGAATTTTTGTCAAACGCAAGTCAGAGATTTGCTATTGAAGAATTGAAGATACAGAATGCAAACAAACACGTTCCTACAAGTGAATGGCCTAAACATTCACCACAGTTCCAAAAACTGCATAGAATGCAGTTTTCACTCAGATGAAAGACGTATGCTTTCCTTCATAAGAAGTGTTTTCAAAGACATTCACAGAGTGATTCTACAAAGCCCTTTTTGTGACGTTGGCTTTTAAACACGATTTCACTGGAATTTCTGTCAAACGCAAGACAGAGATTTGCTATTGAAGTATTGAAGACAGAATGCAAACAAACACGTTCCTACAAGTGAATCGCCTAAACATTCAAAACAGTTCCAAAAACTGCATAAAATGCAGTTTTCACTCAGATGTAACACATATGCTTTCCTTCTTAATAAGTGTTTTCAAAGACATTCACAGAGTGATTCTACAAACCCTTTTTACTGATGTTGGCTTTTAAACGCGATTTCACTGGAATTTCTGTCAAATGCAAGACAGAGATTTGCTATTAAAGAATTGAAGATACAGAATGCAAACAAACACGTTCCTAGAAGTGAATCGCCTAAACATTCACCACAGTTCCAACAACTGTATAGAATGCAGTTTTCACTCAGATGAAAAACGTATGCTTTCCTTCTTAAGAAGTGTTTTCATAGACATTCACAGAGTGATTCTGCAAAGCCTTTTTACTGACGTTGGCTTTTAAACGCGATTTCACTGGAATTTCTGTCAAAGGCAAGACAGAGATTTGCTATTGAAGAATTGAAGATACAGAATGCAAACAAACACGTTCCTACAAGTGAATCGCCTAAACATTCACCACAGTTCCAAAAACTGCATAGAATGCAGTGTTCACTCAGATGAAAGACTTATGCTATCCTTCTTAAGAAGTGTTTTCAAAGACATTCACAGAGTGATTCTACAAAGCCTTTTTACTGACGTTGGCTTGTAAACGCGATTTCACTGGAATTTCTGTCAAACGCAAGGCAGAGATTTACAATTGAAGAATTGAAGATACAGAATGCAAACAAACACGTTCCTACAAGTGAATCGCCTAAACATTCAAAACAGTTCCAAAAACTGCATAGAATGCAGTTTTCACTCAGATGTAACACATATGCTTTCCTTCTTAATAAGTGTTTTCAAAGACATTCACAGAGTGATTCTACAAAGCCTTTTTACTGACATTGGCTTTTAAACGTGAACTCACTTGAATTTCTGTCAAACACAAGACAGAGATTTGCTATTAAAGAATTGAAGATACAGAATGCAAACAAATACTTTCCTACAAGTGAATCGCCTAAACATTCACCACAGTTCCAACAACTGTATAGAATGCAGGTTTCACTCAGATTAAAAACATATGCTTTCCTTCTTAAGAAGTGTTTTCAAAGATATTCACAGAGTGATTCTACAAAGCCTTTTTACTGACGTTGGCTTTTAAACGCGATTTCACTGGAATTTCTGTCAAAGGCAAGACAGAGATTTGCTATTGAAGAATTGAAGATACAGAATGCAAACAAACACGTTCATACAAGTGAATCGCCCAAACATTCACCACAGTTCCAAAAAATGCATAGAATGCAGTTCTCACTCAGATGAAAGACATATGCTTTCCTTCTTAAGAAGTGTTTTCAAAGACATTCACTGAGTGATTCTACAAAGCCTTTTTACTGACGTTGGATTTTAAACGGGATTTCACTGGAATTTCTGTCAAACGCAAGACAGAGATTTGCTATTGAAGTATTGAAGACAGAATGCAAACAAACACGTTCCTACAAGTGAATCGCCTAAACGTTCAAAACAGTTCCAAAAACTGCATAGAATGCAGTTTTCACTCAGATGTAACACATATGCTTTCCTTCTTAATAAGTGTTTTCAAAGACATTCACAGAGTGATTCTACAAAGCCTTTTTACTGACTTTGGCTTTTAAACGCGATTTCACTGGAATTTCTGTCAAACGCAAGACAGAGATTTGCTATTAAAGAATTGAAGATACAGAATGCAAACAAACACGTTCCTACAAGTGAATTGTCTAAACATTCACCACAGTTCCAACAACTGTATAGAATGCAGTTTTCACTCAGATGTAACACATATGCTTTCCTTCTTAATAAGTGTTTTCAAAGACATTCACAGAGTGATTCTACAAAGCCTTTTTACTGACTTTGGCTTTTAAACGCGATTTCACTGGAATTTCTGTCAAACGCAAGACAGAGATTTGCTATTAAAGAATTGAAGATACAGAATGCAAACAAACACGTTCCTACAAGTGAATTGTCTAAACATTCACCACAGTTCCAACAACTGTATAGAATGCAGTTTTCACTCAGATGAAAAACGTATGCTTTCCTTCTTAAGAAGTGTTTTCAAAGATATTCACAGAGTGATTCTACAAAGCCTTTTTACTGACTTTGGCTTTTAAACGCGATTTCACTGGAATTACTGTCAAAGGCAAGACAGAGATTTGCTATTGAAGAATTGAAGATACAGAATGCAAACAAACACGGTCCTACAAGTGAATCGCCTAAACATTCACCACAGTTCCAAAAACTGCATAGAATGCAGTTTTCACTCAGATGTAAGACGTATGCTTTCCTTCTTAACAAGTGTATTCATAGACATTCACAGAGTGATTCTACAAAGCCTTTTTACTGACGTTGGCTTTTAAACGCAATTTCACTGGAATTTCTGTCAAACGCAAGACAGATATTTGCTACTGAAGAATTGAAAATACCGAATGCAAACAAACACGTTCCTACAAGTGAATCGCCCAAACATTCACCACAGTTCCAAAAAATGCATAGAATGCAGTTTTCACTCAGATGAAAGACATATGCTTTCCTTCTTAAGAAGTGTTTTCAAAGACATTCACAGAGTGATTCTACAAAGCCTTTTTACTGACGTTGGTTTTTAAACGCGATTTCACTGGAATTTCTGTCAAACGCAAGACAGAGATTTGCTATTGAAGTATTGAAGACAGAATGCAAACAAACACGTTCCTACAAGTGAATCGCCTAAACATTCAAAACAGTTCCAAAAACTGCATAGAATGCAGTTTTCACTCAGATGTAACACATATGCTTTCCTTCTTAATAAGTGTTTTCAAAGACATTCACAGAGTGATTCTACAAAGCCTTTTTACTGACGTTGGCTTTTAAACGTGATTTCACTGGAATTTCTGTCAAACGCAAGACAGAGATTTGCTATTGAAGAATTGAAGATACAGAATGCAAACAAACACGTTCCTACAAGTGAATCGCCCAAACATTCACCACAGTTCCAAAAACTGCATAGAATGCAGTTTTCACTCAGATGAAAGATGTATGCTTTCCTTCTTAAGAAGTGTTTTCAAAGACATTCACAGAGTGATTCTACAAAGCCTTTTTACTGACGTTGGCTTTTAAACGCTATTTCACTGGAATTTCTGTCAAATGCAAGACAGAGATTTGCTATTGAAGAATTGAAGATATAGAATGCAAACAAACACGTTCCTACAAGTGAATTGCCAAAACATTCACCACAGTTCCAAAAACTGCATAGAATGCAGTTTTCACTCAGATGATAGACGTATGCTTTCCTTCTTAAGAAATGTTTTCAAAGACATTCACAGAGTGATTCTAAAACGCCTTTTTACTGAAGTTGCCTTTTAAACGTGATTTCACTTGAATTTCTGTCAAACGCAAGACAGAGATTTGCTATTAAAGAATTGAAGATACAGAATGCAAACAAACACGTTCCTACAAGTGAATCGCCGAAACATTCACCACAGTTCGAAAAACTGCATAGAATGCAGTTTTCACTCAGATGAAAGACGTATGCTTTCCTTCTTAAGAAGTGTTTTCAAAGACATTCACAGAGTGATTCTACAAAGCCTTTTTACTGACATTGGCTTTTAAACAAGATTTCACTGGAATTTCTGTCAAACGCAAGACAGAGATTTGCTATTGAAGAATTGAAGATACAGAATGCAAACAAACACGTTCCTAGAAGTGAATCTCCTAAACATTCACCACAGTTCCAAAAACTGCATAGAATGCAGTTTTCACTCAGATGAAAGACGTATGCTTTCCTTCTTAAGAAGTGTTTTCAAAGACATTCACTGAGTGATTCTACAAAGCCTTTTTACTGACGTTGGCTTTTAAACGCTATTTCACTGGAATTTCTGTCAAATGCAAGACAGAGATTTGCTATTGAAGAATTGAAGATATAGAATGCAAACAAACACGTTCCTACAAGTGAATTGCCAAAACATTCACCACAGTTCCAAAAACTGCATAGAATGCAGTTTTCACTCAGATGATAGACGTATGCTTTCCTTCTTAAGAAATGTTTTCAAAGACATTCACAGAGTGATTCTAAAATGCCTTTTTACTGAAGTTGCCTTTTAAACGTGATTTCACTTGAATTTCTGTCAAACGCAAGACAGAGATTTGCTATTAAAGAATTGAAGATACAGAATGCAAACAAACAGGTTCCTACAAGTGAATCGCCTAAACATTCACCACAGTTCCAAAAAGTGCGTAGAATGCAGTTTTCACTCAAATGAAAGACATATGCTTTCCTTCTTAAGAAGTGTTTTCAAAGACTTTCACAGAGTGATTTTACAAAGCCTTTTTACTGACGTTGGCTTTTAAACGCGATTTCACTGGAATTTCTGTCAAACGCAAGGCAGAGATTTACTATTGAAGAATTGAAGATACAGAATGCAAACAAACACGTTCCTTCAAGTGAATGGCCTAAACATTCACCACAGTTCCAAAAACTGCATAGAATGCAGTTTTCACTCAGATGAAAGACATATGCTTTCCTTCTTTAGAAGTGTTTTCAAAGACATTCACAGAGTGATTCTACAAAGCCCTTTTTGTGATGTTGGCTTTTAAACACGATTTCACTGGAATTTCTGTCAAACGCAAGACAGAGATTTGCTATTGAAGTATTGAAGACAGAATGCAAACAAACACGTTCCTACAAGTGAATCGCCTAAACATTCAAAACAGTTCCAAAAACTGCATAGAATGCAGTTTTCTCTCAGATGTAACACATATGCTTTCCTTCTTAATAAGTGTTTTCAAAGACATTCACAGAGTGATTCTACAAACCCTTTTTACTGATGTTGGCTTTTAAACGCGATTTCACTGGAATTTCTGTCAAACGCAAGACAGAGATTTGCTATTAAAGAATTGAAGATACAGAATGCAAACAAACACGTTCCTACAAGTGAATCGCCTAAACATTCACCACAGTTCCAAAAACTGCATAGAATGCAGTTTTCACTCAGATGAAAGACGTATGCTTTCCTTCTTAAGAAGTGTTTTTAAAGACATTCACAGATTGATTCTACAAAGCCTTTTTACTGACATTGGCTTTTAAACACGATTTCACTGGAATTTCTGTCAAACGCAAGAGAGAGATTTGCTATTGAAGTATTGAAGACAGAATGCAAACAAACACGTTCCTACAAGTGAATCGCCTAAACATTCAAAACAGTTCCAAAAACTGCATAGAATGCAGTTTTCTCTCAGATGTAACACATATGCTTTCCTTCTTAATAAGTGTTTTCAAAGACATTCACAAAGTGATTCTACAAACCCTTTTTACTGATGTTGGCTTTTAAACGCGATTTCACTGGAATTTCTGTCAAATGCAAGACAGAGATTTGCTATTAAAGAATTGAAGATACAGAATGCAAACAAACACGTTCCTACAAGTGAATCGCCTAAACATTCACCACAGTTCCAACAACTGTATAGAATGCAGTTTTCACTCAGTTGAAAAACGTATGCTTTCCTTCTTAAGAAGTGTTTTCAAAGATATTCACAGAGTGATTCTACAAAGCCTTTTTACTGACGTTGGCTTTTAAACGCGATTTCACTGGAATTTCTGTCAAAGGCAAGACAGAGATTTGCTATTGAAGAATTGAAGATACAGAATGCAAACAAACACGTTCCTACAAGTGAATCGCCTAAACATTCACCACAGTTCCAAAAACTGCATAGAATGCAGTTTTCACTCAGATGTAAGACGTATGCTTTCCTTCTTAAGATGTGTATTCATAGACATTCACAGAGTGATTCTACAAAGCCTTTTTAGTGATGTTGGCTTTTAAACGCGATTTCACTGGAATTTCTGTCAAACGCAAGACAGAGATTTGCTATTGAAGAATTGAATATACAGAATGCAAACAAACACGTTCCTAAAAGTGAATCGCCTAAACATTCACCACAGTTCCAACAACTGCATAGAATGCAGTTTTCACTCAGATGAAAGACGTATGCTTTCCTTCTTAAGAAGTGTTTTCAAACACATTCACAGAGTGATTCTACAAAGCCCTTTTTGTGACGTTGGCTTTTAAACACGATTTCACTGGAATTTCTGTCAAACGCAAGACAGAGATTTGCTATTGAAGAATTGAAGATACAGAATGCAAACAAACACGTTCCTACAAGTGAATCGCCTAAACATTCACCACAGTTCCAAAAACTGCATAGAATGCAGTTTTCACTCAGATGTAAGACGTATGCTTTCCTTCTTAACAAGTGTATTCATAGACATTCACAGAGTGATTCTACAAAGCCTTTTTACTGACGTTGGCTTTTAAACGCAATTTCACTGGAATTTCTGTCAAACGCAAGACAGAGATTTGCTATTGAAGAATTGAAAATACAGAATGCAAACAAACACGTTCCTACAAGTGAATCGCCCAAACATTCACCACAGTTCCAAAAAATGCATAGAATGCAGTTTTCACTCAGATGAAAGACATATGCTTTCCTTCTTAAGAAGTGTTTTCAAAGACATTCACAGAGTGATTCTACAAAGCCTTTTTACTGACGTTGGTTTTTAAACGCGATTTCACTGGAATTTCTGTCAAACGCAAGACAGAGATTTGCTATTGAAGTATTGAAGACAGAATGCAAACAAACACGTTCCTACAAGTGAATCGCCTAAACATTCAAAACAGTTCCAAAAACTGCATAGAATGCAGTTTTCACTCAGATGTAACACATATGCTTTCCTTCTTAATAAGTGTTTTCAAAGACATTCACAGAGTGATTCTACAAAGCCTTTTTACTGACGTTGGCTTTTAAACGCGATTTCACTGGAATTTCTGTCAAATGCAAGACAGAGATTTGCTATTAAAGAATTGAAGATACAGAATGCAAACAAAAACATTCCTACAAGTGAATTGCCTAAACATTCACCACAGTTCCAACAACTGTATAGAATGCAGTTTTCACTTTGATGAAAAACGTATGCTTTCCTTCTTAAGAAGTGTTTTCAAAGATATTCACAGAGTGATTCTACAAAGCCTTTTTTCTGACATTTTCTTTTAAACGCGATTTCACTGGAATTTCTGTCAAAGGCAAGACAGAGATTTGCTATTGAAGAATTGAAGATACAGAATGCAAACAAACACGTTCCTACAAGTGAATCGCCTAAACATTCACCACAGTTCCAAAAACTGCATAGAATGCAGTTTTCACTCAGATGTAACACATATGCTTTCCTTCTTAATAAGTGTTTTCAAAGACATTCACAGAGTGATTCTACAAAGCCTTTTTAGTGACTTTCGCTTTTAAACGCGATTTCACTGGAATTTCAGTCAAACATAAGACAGAGATTTGCTATTGAAGAATTGAAGATACAGAATGCAAACAAACACGTTCCTACAAGTGAATCGCCTAAACATTCACCACAGTTCCAAAAACTGCATAGAATGCAGTTTTCACTCAGATGAAAGACGTATGCTTTCCTTCTTAAGAAGTGTTTTCAAAGACATTCACAGAGTGATTCTACAAAGCCTTTTTACTGACGTTGGTTTTTAAACGCGATTTCACTGGAATTTCTGTCAAACGCAAGACAGAGATTTGCTATTGAAGAATTGAAGACAGAATGCAAACAAACACGTTCCTACAAGTGAATCACCTAAACATTCAAAACAGTTCCAAAAACTGCATAGAATGCAGTTTTCACTCAGATGAAAGACATATGCGTTCCTTCTTAAGAAGTGTTTTCATAGACATTCACAGAGTGATTCTACAAAGCCTTTTTACTGATGTTAGCTTTAAAACGCGATTTCACTGGAATTTCTGTCAAATGCAAGACAGAGATTTGCTATTGAAAAATTGAAGATACAGAATGCAAACAAACACGTTCCTACAAGTGAATGGCCCAAACATTCACCACAGTTCCAAAAACTGCATAGAATGCAGTTTTCACTCAGATGAAAGACCTATGCTTTCCTTCTTAAGAAGTGTTTTCAAAGACATTCACAGAGTGATTCTACAAAGCCTTTTTACTGACATTGGCTTTTAAACGCGATTTCACTGGAATTTCTGTCAAACGCAAGACAGAGATTTGCTATTGAAGAATTGAAGATACAGAATGCAAACAAACACGTTCCTACAAGTGAATCGCCTAAACATTCACCACAGTTCCAAAAACTGCATAGAATGCAGTTTTCACTCAGATGAAAGACGTATGCTTTCCTTCTTAAGAAGTGTTTTCAAAGACATTCACAGAGTGATTCTACAAAGCCTTTTTACTGATGTTAGCTTTAAAACGCGATTTCACTGGAATTTCTGTCAAACGCAAGACAGAGATTTGCTATTGAAGAATTGAAGATACAGAATGCAAACAAACACGTTCCTACAAGTGAATCGCCTAAACATTCACCACAGTTCCAAAAACTGCATAGAATGCAATTTTCACTCAGATGATAGACGTATGCTTTCCTTCTTAAGAAGTGTTTTCAAAGACATTCACAGAGTGATTCTAAAATGCGTTTTTACTGACGTTGGCCTTTAAAGGTGAATTCACTTGAATTTCTGTCAAACGCAAGACAGAGATTTGCTATTAAAGAATTGAAGATACAGAATGCAAACAAACACATTCCTACAAGTGAATCGCCTAAACATTCACCACAGTTCCAACAACTGCATAGAATGCAGTTTTCACTCAGATGAAAGACGTATGCTTTCCTTCTTAAGAAGTGTTTTCAAAGACATTCACAGAGTGATTCTACAAAGCCTTTTTACTGACGTTGGCTTTTAAACGCGATTTCACTGGAATTTCTGTCAAAGGCAAGACAGAGATTTGCTATTGAAGAATTGAAGATACAGAATGCAAACAAACACGTTCCTACAAGTGAATCGCCTAAACATTCACCACAGTTCCAAAAACTGCATAGAATGCAGTTTTCACTCAGATGTAAGATGTATGCTTTCCTTCTTAAGAAGTGTTTTCAAAGACATTCACAGAGTGATTCTAAAATGCCTTTTTACTGACGTTGGCCTTTAAAGGTGAATTCACTTGAATTTCTGTCAAACGCAAGACAGAGATTTGCTATTGAAGAATTGAAGATACAGAATGCAAACAAACACGTTCCAACAAGTGAATCGCCTAAACATTCACCACAGTTCCAAAAACTGCATAGAATGCAGTTTTAACTCAGATGAAAGACATATGCTTTCCTTCTTAAGAAGTATTTTCAAAGACATTCACAGAGTGATTCTACAAAGCCCTTTTTGTGACATTGGCTTTTAAACACGATTTCACTGGAATTCCTGTCAAACGCAAGACAGAGATTTGCTATTGAAGAATTGAAGATACAGAATGCAAACAAACACGTTCCTACAAGTGAATCGCCTAAACATTCAAAACAGTTCCAAAAACTGCATAGAATGCAGTTTTCACTCAGATGAAAGACATATGCGTTCCTTCTTAAGAAGTGTTTTCAATCACATTCACAGAGTGATTCTACAAAGCCTTTTTACTGATGTTAGCTTTAAAACGCGATTTCACTGGAATTTCTGTCAAACGCAAGACAGAGATTTGCTATTGAAGAATTGAAGATACAGAATGCAAACAAACACGTTCCTACAAGTGAATCGCCCAAACATTCACCACATTTCCAAAAATTGCATAGAATGCAGTTTTCACTCAGATGAAAGACGTATGCTTTCCTTCTTAAGAAGTGTTTTCAAATACATTCACAGAGTGATTCTACAAAGCCTTTTTACTGACATTGGCTTTTAAACACGATTTCACTGGAATTTCTGTCAAAGGCAAGATAGAGATTTGCTATTGAAGAATTGAAGATACAGAATGCAAACAAACACGTTCCTACAAGTGAATCGCCTAAACATTCACCACAGTTCCAAAAACTGCATAGAATGCAGTTTTCACTCAGAAGAAAGATGTATGCTTTCCTTCTTAAGAAGTGTTTTCGTAGACATTCACAGAGTGATTCTACAAACCCTTTTTACTGATGTTGGCTTTTAAACGCGATTTCACTGGAATTTCTGTCAAACGCAAGACAGAGATTTGCTATTGAAGAATTGAAGATACAGAATGCAAACAAACACGTTCCTACAAGTGAATCGCCTAAACATTCACCACAGTTCCAAAAACTGCATAGAATGCAGTTTTCACTCAGATGAAAGACATATGCTTTCCTTCTTAAGAAGTGTTTTCAAAGACATTCACAGAGTGATTCTACAAAGCCTTTTTACTGACATTGGCTTTTAAACGCGATTTCACTGGAATTTCTGTCAAACGCAAGACAGAGATTTGCTATTGAAGAATTGAAGATACAGAATGCAAACAAACACGTTCCTACAAGTGAATCGCCTAAACATTCACCACAGTTTCAAAAACTGCATAGAATGCAATTTTCACTCAGATGATAGACGTATGCTTTCCTTCTTAAGAAGTGTTTTCAACGATATTCACAGAGTGATTCTAAAATGCCTTTTTACTGACGTTGGCTTTTAAATGTGAATTCACTTGAATTTCTGTCAAACGCAAGACAGAGATTTGCTCTTGAAGAATTGAAGACAGAATGCAAACAAACACGTTCCTACAAGTGAATCGCCTAAACATTCAAAACAGTTCCAAAAATTGCATACAATGCAGTTTTCACTCAGATGAAAGACATATGCGTTCCTTCTTAAGAAGTGTTTTCAAAGACATTCACAGAGTGATTCTACAAAGCGTTTTTACTGACATTAGCTTTAAAACGCGATTTCACTTGAATTTCTGTCAAACGCAAGACAGAGATTTGCTATTGAAGAATTGAAGATACAGAATGCAAACAAACACGTTCCTACAAGTGAATGGCCTAAACATTCACCACAGTTCCAAAAACTGCGTAGAATGCAGTTTTCACTCAGATGAAAGACATATGCTTTCCTTCATAAGAAGTGTTTTCAAAGACATTCACAGAGTGATTCTTCAAAGCCTTTTTACTGACATTGGCTTTTAAACACGATTTCACTGGAATTTCTGTCAAACGCAAGACAGAGATTTGCTCTTGAAGAATTGAAGACAGAATGCAAACAAACACGTTCCTACAAGTGAATCGCCTAAACATTCAAAACAGTTCCAAAAATTGCATACAATGCAGTTTTCACTCAGATGAAAGACATATGCATTCCTTCTTAAGAAGTGTTTTCAAAGATATTCACAGAGTGATTCTACAAAGCCTTGTTACTGACTTTAGCTTTAAAACGCGATTTCACTGGAATTTCTGTCAAACGCAAGACAGAGATTTGCTATTGAAGAATTGAAGATACAGAATGCAAACAAACACGTTCCTACAAGTGAATCGCCTAAACATTCACCACAGTTCCAAAAACTGCATAGAATGCAGTTTTAACTCAGATGAAAGACATATGCTTTCCTTCTTAAGAAGTATTTTCAAAGACATTCACAGAGTGATTCTACAAAGCCCTTTTTGTGACATTGGCTTTTAAACACGATTTCACTGGAATTTCTGTCAAACGCAAGACAGAGATTTGCTATTGAAGAATTGAAGATACAGAATGCAAACAAACACGTTCCTACAAGTGAATCGCCTAAACATTCACCACAGTTCCAAAAACTGCATAGAATGCAGTTTTAACTCAGATGAAAGACATATGCTTTCCTTCTTAAGAAGTATTTTCAAAGACATTCAAAGAGTGATTCTACAAAGCCCTTTTTGTGACATTGGCTTTTAAACACGATTTCACTGGAATTTCTGTCAAACGCATGACAGAGATTTGCTATTGAAGAATTGAAGACAGAATGCAAACAAACACGTTCCTACAAGTGAATCGCCTAAACATTCAAAACAGTTCCAAAAACTGCATAGAATGCAGTTTTCACTCAGATGAAAGACATATGCGTTCCTTCTTAAGAAGTGTTTTCAAAGACATTCACAGAGTGATTCTACAAAGCCTTTTTACTGATGTTAGCTTTAAAACGCGATTTCACTGGAATTTCTGTCAAACGCAAGACAGAGATTTGCTATTGAAGAATTGAAGATACAGAATGCAAACAAACACATTCCTACAAGTGAATCGCCCAAACATTCACCACAGTTCCAGAAACTGCATAGAATGCAGTTTTCACTCAGATGAAAGACGTATGCTTTCCTTCTTAAGAAGTGTTTTCAAAGACATTCACAGAGTGATTCTACAAAGCCTTTTTAGTGACTTTGGCTTTTATATGCGATTTCACTGGAATTTCTGTCAAACACAAGACAGAGATTTGCTATTGAAGAATTGAAGATACAGAATGCAATCAAACACGTTCCTGCAAGTGAATCGCCTAAACATTCACCACAGTTCCAAAAACTGCATAGAATGCAGTTTTCACTCAGATGAAAGACGTATGCTTTCCTTCTTAAGAAGTGTTTTCAAAGACATTCACAGAGTGATTCTACAAAGCCTTTTTACTGACGTTGGCTTTTACACGCGATTTCACTGGAATTTCTGTCAAACGCAAGACAGAGATTTGCTATTGAAGAATTGAAGATACAGAACGCAAACAAACACGTTCTTACAAGTGAATCGCTTAAACATTCACCACAGTTCCAAAAACTGCATAGAATGCAATTTTCACTCAGATGATAGACATATGCTTTCCTTCTTAAGAAGTGTTTTCAAAGACATTCACAGAGTGATTCTAAAATGCCTTTTTACTGACGTTGGCCTTTAAAGATGAATTCACTTGAATTTCTGTCAAACGCAAGACAGAGATTTGCTATTAAAGAATTGAAGATACAGAAAGCAAACAAACACATTCCTACAAGTGAATCGCCTAAACATTCACCACAGTTCCAACAACTGCATAGAATGCAGTTTTCACTCAGATGAAAGACGTATGCTTTCCTTCTTAAGAAGTGTTTTCAAAGACATTCACAGAGTGATTCTACAAAGCCTTTTTACTGACATTGGCTTTTAAACGCGATTTCACTGGAATTTCTGTCAAACGCAAGACAGAGATTTGCTATTGAAGAATTGAAGATACAGAATGCAAACAAACACGTTCCTACAAGTGAATCGCCTAAACATTCACCACAGTTGAAAAAACTGCATAAATGCAGTTTTCACTCAGAAGAAAGACGTATGCTTTCCTTCTTAAGAAGTGTTTTCGTAGACATTCACAGAGTGATTCTACAAAGCCTTTTTACTGATGTTGGCTTTTAAACGCGATTTCACTGGAATTTCTGTCAAACGCAAGACAGAGATTTGCTATTGAAGAATTGAAGATACAGAATGCAAACAAACACGTTCCTACAAGTGAATCGCCTAAACATTCACCACAGTTCCAAAAACTGCATAGAATGCAGTTTTCACTCAGATGAAAGACGTATGCTTTGCTTCTTAAGAAGTGTTTTCAAAGACATTCACAGAGTGATTCTACAAAGCCTTTTTACTGATGTTGGCTTCTAAACGTGAATTCACTTGAATTTCTGTCAAACGCAAGACAGAGATTTGCTATTAAAGAATTGAAGATAAAGAATGCAAACAAACACGTTCCTACAAGTGAATCGCCTAAACATTCACCACAGTTCCAGAAACTGCATAGAATGCAGTTTTCACTCAGATGAAAGACGTATGCTTTCCTTCTTAAGAAGTGTTTTCAAAGACATTCACAGAGTGATTCTACAAAGCCTTTTTAGTGACTTTGGCTTTTATACGCGATTTCACTGGAATTTCTGTCAAACACAAGACAGAGATTTGCTATTGAAGAATTGAAGATACAGAATGCAAACAAACACGTTCCTACAAGTGAATCGCCTAAATATTCACCACAGTTCCAAAAACTGCATAAAATGCAGTTTTCACTCAGATGAAAGACGTATGCTTTCCTTCTTAAGAAGTGTTTTCAAAGACATTCACAGAGTGATTCTACAAAGCCTTTTTACTGATGTTAGCTTTTAAACGCGATTTCACTGGAATTTCTGTCAAACGCAAGACAGAGATTTGCTATTGAAGAATTGAAGATACAGAATGCAAACAAACACGTTCCTACAAGTGAATCGCCTAAACATTCACCACAGTTCCAAAAACTGCATAGAATGCAATTTTCACTCAGATGATAGACATATGCTTTCCTTCTTAAGAAGTGTTTTCAAAGAATTTCACAGAGTGATTCTAAAATGCCTTTTTACTGACGTTGGCCTTTAAAGGTGAATTCACTTGAATTTCTGTCAAAGGCAAGACAGAGATTTGCTATTAAAGAATTGAAGATACAGAATGCAAACAAACACATTCCTACAAGTGAATCGCCTAAACATTCACCACAGTTCCAACAACTGCATAGAATGCAGTTTTCACTCAGATGAAAGACGTATGCTTTCCTTCTTAAGAAGTGTTTTCAAAGACATTCATAGTGTGATTCTACAAAGCCTTTTTAGTGACTTAGGCTTTTAAACGCTTTTCACTGGAATTTCTGTCAAACGCAAGACAGAGATTTGCTATTGAAGAATTGAAGATACAGAATGCAAACAAACACGTTCCTACAAGTGAATCGCCTAAACATTCACCACAGTTCCAAAAACTGCATAGAATGCAGTTTTAACTCAGATGAAAGACATATGCTTTCCTTCTTAAGAAGTATTTTCAAAGACATTCACAGAGTGATTCTACAAAGCCCTTTTTGTGACATTGGCTTTTAAACACGATTTCACTGGAATTTCTGTCAAACGCAAGACAGAGATTTGCTATTGAAGAATTGAAGACAGAATGCAAACAAACACGTTCCTACAAGTGAATCGCCTAAACATTCAAAACACTTCCAAAAACTGCAAAGAATGCAGTTTTCACTCAGATGAAAGACATGTGCGTTCCTTCTTAAGAAGTGTTTTCAAAGACATTCACAGAGTGATTCTACAAAGCCTTTTTACTGATGTTAGCTTTAAAACGCGATTTCACTGGAATTTCTGTCAAATGCAAGACAGAGATTTGCTATTGAAGAATTGAAGATACAGAATGCAAACAAACACGTTCCTACAAGTGAATCGCCCAAACATTCACCACAGTTCCAAAAACTGAATAGAATGCAGTTTTCACTCAGATGAAAGACATATGCTTTCCTTCTTAAGAAGTGTTTTCAAAGACATTCACAGAGTGATTCTACAAAGCCTTTTTACTAACATTGGCTTTTAAACGCGATTTCACTGGAATTTCTGTCAAACGCAAGACAGAGATTTGCTATTGAAGAATTGAAGATACAGAATGCAAACAAACATGTTCCTACAAGTGAATCGCCTAAACATTCACCACAGTTCAAAAAACTGCATAAATGCAGTTTTCACTCAGATGAAAGACGTATGCTTTCCTTCTTAAGAAGTGTTTTCGTAGACATTCACAGAGTGATTCTACAAACCCTTTTTACTGATGTTGGCTTTTAAACGTGATTTCACTGGAATTTCTGTCAAACGCAAGACAGAGATTTGCTATTGAAGAATTGAAGATACATAATGCAAACAAACACGTTCCTACAAGTGAATCGCCTAAACATTCACCACAGTTCCAAAAACAGCATAGAATGCAGTTTTCACTCAGATGAAAGACGTATGCTTTCCTTCTTAAGAAGTGTTTTCAAAGACATTCACAGAGTGATTCTACAAAGCCTTTTTACTGATGTTAGCTTTAAAACGCGATTTCACTGGAATTTCTGTCAAATGCAAGACAGAGATTTGCTATTGAAGAATTGAAGATACAGAATGCAAACAAACACGTTCCTACAAGTGAATCGCCCAAACATTCACCACAGTTCCAAAAACTGAATAGAATGCAGTTTTCACTCAGATGAAAGACATATGCTTTCCTTCTTAAGAAGTGTTTTCAAAGACATTCACAGAGTGATTCTACAAAGCCTTTTTACTAACATTGGCTTTTAAACGCGATTTCACTGGAATTTCTGTCAAACGCAAGACAGAGATTTGCTATTGAAGAATTGAAGATACAGAATGCAAACAAACATGTTCCTACAAGTGAATCGCCTAAACATTCACCACAGTTCAAAAAACTGCATAAATGCAGTTTTCACTCAGATGAAAGACGTATGCTTTCCTACTTAAGAAGTGTTTTCGTAGACATTCACAGAGTGATTCTACAAACCCTTTTTACTGATGTTGGCTTTTAAACGCGATTTCACTGGAATTTCTGTCAAACGCAAGACAGAGATTTGCTATTGAAGAATTGAAGATACAGAATGCAAACAAACACGTTCCTACAAGTGAATCGCCTAAACATTCACCACAGTTCCAAAAACAGCATAGAATGCAGTTTTCACTCAGATGAAAGACGTATGCTTTCCTTCTTAAGAAGTGTTTTCAAAGACATTCACAGAGTGATTCTACAAAGCCTATTTACTGACGTTGGCTTTTAAACGTGAATTCACTTGAATTTCTGTCAAACGCAAGACAGAGATTTGCTGTTAAAGAATTGAAGATACAGAATGCAAACAAACACGTTCCTACAAGTGAATCGCCTAAACATTCACCACAGTTCCAGAAACTGCATAGAATGCAGTTTTCACTCAGATGAAAGACGTATGCTTTCCTTCTTAAGAAGTGTTTTCAAAGACATTCACAGAGTGATTCTATAAAGCCTTTTTAGTGACTTTGGCTTTTATACGCGATTTCACTGGAATTTCTGTCAAACACAAGACAGAGATTTGCTATTGAAGAATTGAAGATACAGAATGCAAACAAACACGTTCCTACAAGTGAATCGCCTAAACATTCACCACAGTTCCAAAAACTGCATAAAATGCAGTTTTCACTCAGATGAAAGACGTATGCTTTCCTTCTTAAGAAGTGTTTTCAAAGACATTCACAGAGTGATTCTACAAAGCCTTTTTACTGATGTTGGCTTTTAAACGCGATTTCACTGGAATTTCTGTCAAACGCAAGACAGAGATTTGCTATTGAAGAATTGAAGATACAGAATGCAAACAAACACGTTCCTACAAGTGAATCGCCTAAACATTCACCACAGTTCCAAAAACTGCATAGAATGCAATTTTCACTGAGATGATAGACATATGCTTTCCTTCTTAAGAAGTGTTTTCAAAGACATTCACAGAGTGATTCTAAAATGCCTTTTTACTGACGTTGGCCTTTAAAGGTGAATTCACTTGTAATTCTGTCAAACGCAAGACAGAGATTTGCTATTAAAGAATTGAAGATACAGAATGCAAACAAACACATTCCTACAAGTGAATCGCCTAAACATTCACCACAGTTCCAACAACTGCATAGAATGCAGTTTTCACTCAGATGAAAGACGTATGCTTTCCTTCTTAAGAAGTGTTTTCAAAGACATTCATAGTGTGATTCTACAAAGCCTTTTTAGTGACTTAGGCTTTTAAACGCGATTTCACTGGAATTTCTGTCAAACATAAGACAGAGATTTGCTATTGAAGAATTGAAGATACAGAATGCAAACAAACACGTTCCTACAAGTGAATCACCTAAACATTCCCCACAGTTCCAAAAACTGCATAGAATGCAGTTTTCACTCAGATGAAAGACGTATGCTTTCCTTCTTAAGAAGTGTTTTCAAAGACATTCACAGAGTGATTCTACAAAGCCTTTTTACTGACATTGGCTTTTAAACGCGATTTCACTGGAATTTCTGTCAAACGCAAGACAGAGATTTGCTATTGAAGAATTGAAGATACAGAATGCAAACAAACACGTTCCTACAAGTGAATCGCCCAAACATTCACCACAGTTCCAAAAACTGAATAGAATGCAGTTTTCACTCAGATGAAAGACATATGCTTTCCTTCTTAAGAAGTGTTTTCAAAGACATTCACAGAGTGATTCTACAAAGCCTTTTTACTGACATTGGCTTTTAAACGCGATTTCACTGGAATTTCTGTCAAACGCAAGACAGAGATTTGCTATTGAAGAATTGAAGATACAGAATGCAAACAAACAAGTTCCTACAAGTGAATCGCCCAAACATTCACCACAGTTCCAAAAACTGAATAGAATGCAGTTTTCACTCAGATGAAAGACATATGCTTTCCATCTTAAGAAGTGTTTTCAAAGACATTCACAGAGTGATTCTACAAAGCCTTTTTACTAACATTGGCTTTTAAACGCGATTTCACTGGAATTTCTGTCAAACGCAAGACAGAGATTTGCTATTGAAGAATTGAAGATACAGAATGCAAACAAACATGTTCCTACAAGTGAATCGCCTAAACATTCACCACAGTTCAAAAAACTGCATAAATGCAGTTTTCACTCAGAAGAAAACGTATGCTTTCCTTCTTAAGAAGTGTTTTCGTAGACATTCACAGAGTGATTCTACAAACCCTTTTTACTGATGTTGGCTTTTAAACGCGATTTCACTGGAATTTCTGTCAAACGCAAGACAGAGATTTGCTATTGAAGAATTGAAGATACAGAATGCAAACAAACACGTTCCTACAAGTGAATCGCCTAAACATTCACCACAGTTCCAAAAACTGCATAGAATGCAGTTTTCACTCAGATGAAAGACGTATGCTTTTCTTCTTAAGAAGTGTTTTCAAAGACATTCACAGAGTGATTCTACAAAGCCTATTTACTGACGTTGGCTTTTAAACGTGAATTCACTTGAATTTCTGTCAAACGCAAGACAGAGATTTGCTGTTAAAGAATTGAAGATACAGAATGCAAACAAACACGTTCCTACAAGTGAATCGCCTAAACATTCACCACAGTTCCAGAAACTGCATAAAATGCAGTTTTCACTCAGATGAAAGACGTATGCTTTCCTTCTTAAGAAGTGTTTTCAAAGACATTCACAGAGTGATTCTACAAAGCCTTTTTACTGATGTTGGCTTTTAAACGTGATTTCACTGGAATTTCTGTCAAACGCAAGACAGAGATTTGCTATTGAAGAATTGAAGATACAGAATGCAAACAAACAGGTTCCTACAAGTGAATCGCCTAAACATTCACCACAGTTCCAAAAACTGCATAGAATGCAATTTTCACTCAGATGATAGACATATGCTTTCCTTCTTAAGAAGTGTTTTCAAAGACAGTCGCAGAGTGATTCTAAAATGCCTTTTTACTGACTTTGGCCTTTAAAGGTGAATTCACTTGAATTTCTGTCAAACGCAAGACAGAGATTTGCTATTAAAGAATTGAAGATACAGAATGCAAACAAACACATTCCTACAAGTGAATCGCCTAAACATTCACCACAGTTCCAACAACTGCATAGAATGCAGTTTTCACTCAGATGAAAGACGTATGCTTTCCTTCTTAAGAAGTGTTTTCAAAGACATTCATAGTGTGATTCTACAAAGCCATTTTAGTGACTTAGGCTTTTAAACGCGATTTCACTGGAATTTCTGTCAAACATAAGACAGAGATTTGCTATTGAAGAATTGAACATACAGAATGCAAACAAACACGTTCCTACAAGTGAATCACCTAAACATTCCCCACAGTTCCAAAAACTGCATAGAATGCAGTTTTCACTCAGATGAAAGACGTATGCTTTCCTTCTAAAGAAGTGTTTTCAAAGACATTCACAGAGTGATTCTACAAAGCCTTTTTACTGACGTTGGCTTTTAAACGCGATTTCACTGGAATTTCTGTCAAACGCAAGACAGAGATTTGCTATTGAAGAATTGAAGATACAGAATGCAAACAAACACGTTCCTACAAGTGAATCGCCTAAACATTCACCACAGTTCCAAAAACTGCATAGAATGCAGTTTTAACTCAGATGAAAGACATATGCTTTCCTTCTTAAGAAGTATTTTCAAAGACATTCACAGAGTGATTCTACAAAGCCCTTTTTGTGACATTGGCTTTTAAACACGATTTCACTGGAATTTCTGTCAAACGCAAGAAAGAGATTTGCTATTGAAGAATTGAAGATACAGAATGCAAACAAACACATTCCTACAAGTGAATCGCCTAAATATTCACCACAGTTCCAGAAACTGCATAGAATGCAGTTTTCACTCAGATGAAAGACGTACGCTTTCCTTCTTAAGAAGTGTTTTCAAAGACATTCACAGAGTGATTCTACAAAGCCTTTTTAGTGACTTTGGCTTTTATACGCGATTTCACTGGAATTTCTGTCAAACGCAAGACAGAGATTTCTATTGAAGAATTGAAGATACAGAATGCAAACAAACACGTTCCTACAAGTGAATCGCCTAAACATTCACCACAGTTCCAAAAACTGCATAGAATGCAGTTTTCACTCAGATGAAAGATGTATGCTTTCCTTCTTAAGAAGTGTTTTCAAAGACATTCACAGAGTGATTCTACAAAGCCTTTTTAGTGACTTTGGCTTTTATACGCGATTTCACTGGAATTTCTGTCAAACACAAGACAGAGATTTGCTATTGAAGAATTGAAGATACAGAATGCAAACAAACACGTTCCTACAAGTGAATCGCCTAAACATTCACCACAGTTCCAAAAACTGCATAAAATGCAGTTTTCACTCAGATGAAAGACGTATGCTTTCCTTCTTAAGAAGTGTTTTCAAAGACATTCACAGAGTGATTCTACAAAGCCTTTTTACTGATGTTAGCTTTTAAACGCGATTTCACTGGAATTTCTGTCAAACGCAAGACAGAGATTTGCTATTGAAGAATTGAAGATACAGAATGCAAACAAACACGTTCCTACAAGTGAATCGCCTAAACATTCACCACAGTTCCAAAAACTGCATAGAATGCAATTTTCACTCAGATGATAGACATATGCTTTCCTTCTTAAGAAGTGTTTTCAAAGACATTCACAGAGTGATTCTAAAATGCCTTTTTACTGACGTTGGCCTTTAAAGGTGAATTCACTTGAATTTCTGTCAAACGCAAGACAGAGATTTGCTATTAAAGAATTGAAGATACAGAATGCAAACAAACACATTCCTACAAGTGAATCGCCTAAACATTCACCACAGTTCCAAAAACTGAATAGAATGCAGTTTTCACTCAGATGAAAGACATATGCTTTCCTTCTTAAGAAGTGTTTTCAAAGACATTCACAGAGTGATTCTACAAAGCCTTTTTACTAACATTGGCTTTTAAACGCGATTTCACTGGAATTTCTGTCAAACGCAAGACAGAGATTTGCTATTGAAGAATTGAAGATACAGAATGCAAACAAACATGTTCCTACAAGTGAATCGCCTAAACATTCACAACAGTTCAAAAAACTGCATAAATGCAGTTTTCACTCAGATGAAAGACGTATGCTTTCCTTCTTAAGAAGTGTTTTCGTATACATTCACAGAGTGATTCTACAAACCCTTTTTACTAATGTTGGCTTTTAAACGCGATTTCACTGGAATTTCTGTCAAACGCAAGACAGAGATTTGCTATTGAAGAATTGAAGATACAGAATGCAAACAAACACGTTCCTACAAGTGAATCGCCTAAACATTCACCACAGTTCCAAAAACAGCATAGAATGCAGTTTTCACTCAGATGAAAGACGTATGCTTTCCTTCTTAAGAAGTGTTTTCAAAGACATTCACAGAGTGATTCTACAAAGCCTTTTTACTGATGTTAGCTTTAAAACGCGATTTCACTGGAATTTCTGTCAAATGCAAGACAGAGATTTGCTATTGAAGAATTGAAGATACAGAATGCAAACAAACACGTTCCTACAAGTGAATCGCCCAAACATTCACCACAGTTCCAAAAACTGAATAGAATGCAGTTTTCACTCAGATGAAAGACATATGCTTTCCTTCTTAAGAAGTGTTTTCAAAGACATTCACAGAGTGATTCTACAAAGCCTTTTTACTAACATTGGCTTTTCAACGCGATTTCACTGGAATTTCTGTCAAACGCAAGACAGAGATTTGCTATTGAAGAATTGAAGATACAGAATGCAAACAAACATGTTCCTACAAGTGAATCGCCTAAACATTCACCACAGTTCAAAAAACTGCATAAATGCAGTTTTCACTCAGATGAAAGACGTATGCTTTCCTTCTTAAGAAGTGTTTTCGTAGACATTCACAGAGTGATTCTACAAACCCTTTTTACTGATGTTGGCTTTTAAACGCGATTTCACTGGAATTTCTGTCAAACGCAAGACAGAGATTTGCTATTGAAGAATTGAAGATACAGAATGCAAACAAACACGTTCCTACAAGTGAATCGCCTAAACATTCACCACAGTTCCAAAAACAGCATAGAATGCAGTTTTCACTCAGATGAAAGACGTATGCTTTCCTTCTTAAGAAGTGTTTTCAAAGACATTCACAAAGTGATTCTACAAAGCCTATTTACTGACGTTGGCTTTTAAACGTGAATTCACTTGAATTTCTGTCAAACGCAAGACAGAGATTTGCTGTTAAAGAATTGAAGATACAGAATGCAAACAAACATGTTCCTACAAGTGAATCGCCTAAACATTCACCACAGTTCCAGAAACTGCATAGAATGCAGTTTTCACTCAGATGAAAGACGTATGCTTTCCTTCTTAAGAAGTGTTTTCAAAGACATTCACAGAGTGATTCTATAAAGCCTTTTTAGTGACTTTGGCTTTTATACGCGATTTCACTGGAATTTCTGTCAAACACAAGACAGAGATTTGCTATTGAAGAATTGAAGATACAGAATGCAAACAAACACGTTCCTACAAGTGAATCGCCTAAACATTCACCACAGTTCCAAAAACTGCATAAAATGCAGTTTTCACTCAGATGAAAGACGTATGCTTTCCTTCTTAAGAAGTGTTTTCAAAGACATTCACAGAGTGATTCTACAAAGCCTTTTTACTGATGTTGGCTTTTAAACGCGATTTCACTGGAATTTCTGTCAAACGCAAGACAGAGATTTGCTATTGAAGAATTGAAGATACAGAATGCAAACAAACACGTTCCTACAAGTGATTCGCCTAAACATTCACCACAGTTCCAAAAACTGCATAGAATGCAATTTTCACTCAGATGATAGACATATGCTTTCCTTCTTAAGAAGTGTTTTCAAAGACATTCACAGAGTGATTCTAAAATGCCTTTTTACTGACGTTGGCCTTTAAAGGTGAATTCACTTGAAATTCTGTCAAACGCAAGACAGAGATTTGCTATTAAAGAATTGAAGATACAGAATGCAAACAAACACATTCCTACAAGTGAATCGCCGAAACATTCACCACAGTTCCAACAACTGCATAGAATGCAGTTTTCACTCAGATGAAAGACGTATGCTTTCCTTCTTAAGAAGTGTTTTCAAAGACATTCATAGTGTGATTCTACAAAGCCTTTTTAGTGACTTAGGCTTTTAAACGCGATTTCACTGGAATTTCTGTCAAACATAAGACAGAGATTTGCTATTGAAGAATTGAACATACAGAATGCAAACAAACACGTTCCTACAAGTGAATCACCTAAACATTCCCCACAGTTCCAAAAACTGCATAGAATGCAGTTTTCACTCAGATGAAAGACGTATGCTTTCCTTCTTAAGAAGTGTTTTCAAAGACATTCACAGAGTGATTCTACAAAGCCTTTTTACTGACATTGGCTTTTAAACGCGATTTCACTGGAATTTCTGTCAAACGCAAGACAGAGATTTGCTATTGAAGAATTGAAGATACAGAATGCAAACAAACACGTTCCTACAAGTGAATCGCCCAAACATTCACCACAGTTCCAAAAACTGAATAGAATGCAGTTTTCACTCAGATGAAAGACATATGCTTTCCTTCTTAAGAAGTGTTTTCAAAGACATTCACAGAGTGATTCTACAAAGCCTTTTTACTGACATTGGCTTTTAAACGCGATTTCACTGGAATTTCTGTCAAACGCAAGACAGAGATTTGCTATTGAAGAATTGAAGATACAGAATGCAAACAAACACGTTCCTACAAGTGAATCGCCCAAACATTCACCACAGTTCCAAAAACTGAATAGAATGCAGTTTTCACTCAGATGAAAGACATATGCTTTCCTTCTTAAGAAGTTTTTTCAAAGACATTCACAGAGTGATTCTACAAAGCCTTTTTACTACCATTGGCTTTTAAACGCGATTTCACTGGAATTTCTGTCAAACGCAAGACAGAGATTTGCTATTGAAGAATTGAAGATACAGAATGCAAACAAACATGTTCCTACAAGTGAATCGCCTAAACATTCACCACAGTTCAAAAAACTGCATAAATGCAGTTTTCACTCAGAAGAAAACGTATGCTTTCCTTCTTAAGAAGTGTTTTCGTAGACATTCACAGAGTGATTCTACAAACCCTTTTTACTGATGTTGGCTTTTAAACGCGATTTCACTGGAATTTCTGTCAAACGCAAGACAGAGATTTGCTATTGAAGAATTGAAGATACAGAATGCAAACAAACACGTTCCTACAAGTGAATCGCCTAAACATTCACCACAGTTCCAAAAACTGCATAGAATGCAGTTTTCACTCCGATGAAAGACGTATGCTTTTCTTCTTAAGAAGTGTTTTCAAAGACATTCACAGAGTGATTCTACAAAGCCTATTTACTGACGTTGGCTTTTAAACGTGAATTCACTTGAATTTCTGTCAAACGCAAGACAGAGATTTGCTGTTAAAGAATTGAAGATACAGAATGCAAACAAACACGTTCCTACAAGTGAATCGCCTAAACATTCACCACAGTTCCAGAAACTGCATAGAATGCAGTTTTCACTCAGATGAAAGACGTATGCTTTCCTTCTTAAGAAGTGTTTTCAAAGACATTCACAGAGTGATTCTACAAAGCCTTTTTAGTGACTTTGGCTTTTATACGCGATTTCACTGGAATTTCTGTCAAACGCAAGACTGAGATTTCTATTGAAGAATTGAAGATACAGAATGCAAACAAACACGTTCCTACAAGTGAATCGCCTAAACATTCACCACAGTTCCAAAAACTGCATAGAATGCAGTTTTCACTCAGATGAAAGATGTATGCTTTCCTTCTTAAGAAGTGTTTTCAAAGACATTCACAGAGTGATTCTACAAAGCCTTTTTAGTGACTTTGGCTTTTATACGCGATTTCACTGGAATTTCTGTCAAACACAAGACAGAGATTTGCTATTGAAGAATTGAAGATACAGAATGCAAACAAACACGTTCCTACAAGTGAATCGCCTAAACATTCACCACAGTTCCAAAAACTGCATAAAATGCAGTTTTCACTCAGATGAAAGACGTATGCTTTCCTTCTTAAGAAGTGTTTTCAAAGACATTCACAGAGTGATTCTACAAAGCCTTTTTACTGATGTTAGCTTTTAAACGCGATTTCACTGGAATTTCTGTCAAACGCAAGACAGAGATTTGCTATTGAAGAATTGAAGATACAGAATGCAAACAAACACGTTCCTACAAGTGAATCGCCTAAACATTCACCACAGTTCCAAAAACTGCATAGAATGCAATTTTCACTCAGATGATAGACATATGCTTTCCTTCTTAAGAAGTGTTTTCAAAGACATTCACAGAGTGATTCTAAAATGCCTTTTTACTGACGTTGGCCTTTAAAGGTGAATTCACTTGAATTTCTGTCAAACGCAAGACAGAGATTTGCTATTAAAGAATTGAAGATACAGAATGCAAACAAACACATTCCTACAAGTGAATCGCCTAAACATTCACCACAGTTCCAACAACTGCATAGAATGCAGTTTTCACTCAGATGAAAGACGTATGCTTTCCTTCTTAAGAAGTGTTTTCAAAGACATTCATAGTGTGATTCTACAAAGCCTTTTTAGTGACTTAGGCTTTTAAACGCGATTTCACTGGAATTTCTGTCAAACGCAAGACAGAGATTTGCTATTGAAGAATTGAAGATACAGAATGCAAACAAACACGTTCCTACAAGTGAATCGCCCAAACATTCACCACAGTTCCAAAAACTGAATAGAATGCAGTTTTCACTCAGATGAAAGACATATGCTTTCCTTCTTAAGAAGTGTTTTCAAAGACATTCACAGAGTGATTCTACAAAGCCTTTTTACTAACATTGGCTTTTAAACGCGATTTCACTGGAATTTCTGTCAAACGCAAGACAGAGATTTGCTATTGAAGAATTGAAGATACAGAATGCAAACAAACATGTTCCTACAAGTGAATCGCCTAAACATTCACCACAGTTCAAAAAATTGCATAAATGCAGTTTTCACTCAGAAGAAAGACGTATGCTTTCCTTCTTAAGAAGTGTTTTCGTAGACATTCACAGAGTGATTCTACAAACCCTTTTTACTGATGTTGGCTTTTAAACGCGATTTCACTGGAATTTCTGTCAAACGCAAGACAGAGATTTGCTATTGAAGAATTGAAGATACAGAATGCAAACAAACACGTTCCTACAAGTGAATCGCCTAAACATTCACCACAGTTCCAAAAACTGCATAGAATGCAGTTTTCACTCAGATGAAAGACGTATGCTTTCCTTCTTAAGAAGTGTTTTCAAAGACATTCACAGAGTGATTCTACAAAGCCTATTTACTGACGTTGGCTTTTAAACGTGAATTCACTTGAATTTCTGTCAAACGCAAGACAGAGATTTGCTGTTAAAGAATTGAAGATACAGAATGCAAACAAACACGTTCCTACAAGTGAATCGCCTAAACATTCACCACAGTTCCAGAAACTGCATAGAATGCAGTTTTCACTCAGATGAAAGACGTATGCTTTCCTTCTTAAGAAGTGTTTTCAAAGACATTCACAGAGTGATTCTACAAAGCCTTTTTAGTGACTTTGGCTTTTATACGCGATTTCACTGGAATTTCTGTCAAACACAAGACAGAGATTTGCTATTGAAGAATTGAAGATACAGAATGCAAACAAACACGTTCCTACAAGTGAATCGCCTAAACATTCACCACAGTTCCAAAAACTGCATAAAATGCAGTTTTCACTCAGATGAAAGACGTATGCTTTCCTTCTTAAGAAGTGTTTTCAAAGACATTCACAGAGTGATTCTACAAAGCCTTTTTACTGATGTTGGCTTTTAAACGCGATTTCACTGGAATTTCTGTCAAACGCAAGACAGAGATTTGCTATTGAAGAATTGAAGATACAGAATGCAAACAAACACGTTCCTACAAGTGAATCGCCTAAACATTCACCACAGTTCCAAAAACTGCATAGAATGCAATTTTCACTCAGATGATAGACATATGCTTTCCTTCTTAAGAAGTGTTTTCAAAGACATTCACAGAGTGATTCTAAAATGCCTTTTTACTGACGTTGGCCTTTAAAGGTGAATTCACTTGAATTTCTGTCAAACGCAAGACAGAGATTTGCTATTAAAGAATTGAAGATACAGAATGCAAACAAACACATTCCTACAAGTGAATCGCCTAAACATTCACCACAGTTCCAACAACTGCATAGAATGCAGTTTTCACTCAGATGAAAGACGTATGCTTTCCTACTTAAGAAGTGTTTTCAAAGACATTCATAGTGTGATTCTACAAAGCCTTTTTAGTGACTTAGGCTTTTAAACGCGATTTCACTGGAATTTCTGTCAAACATAAGACAGAGATTTGCTATTGAAGAATTGAACATACAGAATGCAAACAAACACGTTCCTACAAGTGAATCACCTAAACATTCCCCACAGTTCCAAAAACTGCATAGAATGCAGTTTTCACTCAGATGAAAGACGTATGCTTTCCTTCTTAAGAAGTGTTTTCAAAGACATTCACAGAGTGATTCTACAAAGCCTTTTTACTGACATTGGCTTTTAAACGCGATTTCACTGGAATTTCTGTCAAACGCAAGACAGAGATTTGCTATTGAAGAATTGAAGATACAGAATGCAAACAAACACGTTCCTACAAGTGAATCGCCTAAACATTCACCACAGTTCCAAAACTGCATAGAATGCAGTTTTAACTCAGATGAAAGACATATGCTTTCCTTCTTAAGAAGTATTTTCAAAGACATTCACAGAGTGATTCTACAAAGCCCTTTTTGTGACATTGGCTTTTAAACACGATTTCACTGGAATTTCTGTCAAACGCAAGACAGAGATTTGCTATTGAAGAATTGAAGACAGAATGCAAACAAACACGTTCCTACAAGTGAATCGCCTAAACATTCAAAACACTTCCAAAAACTGCAAAGAATGCAGTTTTCACTCAGATGAAAGACATGTGCGTTCCTTCTTAAGAAGTGTTTTCAAAGACATTCACAGAGTGATTCTACAAAGCCTTTTTACTGATGTTAGCTTTAAAACGCGATTTCACTGGAATTTCTGTCAAACGCAAGACAGAGATTTGCTATTGAAGAATTGAAGATACAGAATGCAAACAAACACGTTCCTACAAGTGAATCGCCCAAACATTCACCACAGTTCCAAAAACTGAATAGAACGCAGTTTTCACTCAGATGAAAGACATATGCTTTCCTTCTTAAGAAGTGTTTTCAAAGACATTCACAGAGTGATTCTACAAAGCCTTTTTACTAACATTGGCTTTTAAACGCGATTTCACTGGAATTTCTGTCAAACGCAAGACAGAGATTTGCTATTGAAGAATTGAAGATACAGAATGCAAACAAACATGTTCCTACAAGTGAATCGCCTAAACATTCACCACAGTTCAAAAAACTGCAAAAATGCAGTTTTCACTCAGAAGAAAACGTATGCTTTCCTTCTTAAGAAGTGTTTTCGTAGACATTCACAGAGTGATTCTACAAACCCCTTTTACTGATGTTGGCTTTTAAACGCGATTTCACTGGAATTTCTGTCAAACGCAAGACAGAGATTTGCTATTGAAGAATTGAAGATACAGAATGCAAACAAACACGTTCCTACAAGTGAATCGCCTAAACATTCACCACAGTTCCAAAAACTGCATAGAATGCAGTTTTCACTCAGATGAAAGACGTATGCTTTCCTTCTTAAGAAGTGTTTTCAAAGACATTCACAGAGTGATTCTACAAAGCCTATTTACTGACGTTGGCTTTTAAACGTGAATTCACTTGAATTTCTGTCAAACGCAAGACAGAGATTTGCTGTTAAAGAATTGAAGATACAGAATGCAAACAAACACGTTCCTACAAGTGAATCGCCTAAACATTCACCACAGTTCCAGAAACTGCATAAAATGCAGTTTTCACTCAGATGAAAGACGTATGCTTTCCTTCTTAAGAAGTGTTTTCAAAGACATTACAGAGTGATTCTACAAAGCCTTTTTACTGATGTTGGCTTTTAAACGCGATTTCACTGGAATTTCTGTCAAACGCAAGACAGAGATTTGCTATTGAAGAATTGAAGATACAGAATGCAAACAAACACGTTCCTACAAGTGAATCGCCTAAACATTCACCACAGTTCCAAAAACTGCATAGAATGCAGTTTTAACTCAGATGAAAGACATATGCTTTCCTTCTTAAGAAGTGTTTTCAAAGACATTCACAGAGTGATTCTAAAATGCCTTTTTACTGACTTTGGCCTTTAAAGGTGAATTCACTTGAATTTCTGTCAAACGCAAGACAGAGATTTGCTATTAAAGAATTGAAGATACAGAATGCAAACAAACACATTCCTACAAGTGAATCGCCTAAACATTCACCACAGTTCCAACAACTGCATAGAATGCAGTTTTCACTCAGATGAAAGACGTATGCTTTCCTTCTTAAGAAGTGTTTTCAAAGACATTCATAGTGTGATTCTACAAAGCCTTTTTAGTGACTTAGGCTTTTAAACGCGATTTCACTGGAATTTCTGTCAAACATAAGACAGAGATTTTCTATTGAAGAATTGAACATACAGAATGCAAACAAACACGTTCCTACAAGTGAATCACCTAAACATTCCCCACAGTTCCAAAAACTGCATAGAATGCAGTTTTCACTCAGATGAAAGACGTATGCTTTCCTTCTTAAGAAGTGTTTTCAAAGACATTCACAGAGTGATTCTACAAAGCCTTTTTACTGACGTTGGCTTTTAAACGCGATTTCACTGGAATTTCTGTCAAACGCAAGACAGAGATTTGCTATTGAAGAATTGAAGATACAGAATGCAAACAAACACGTTCCTACAAGTGAATCGCCTAAACATTCACCACAGTTCCAAAAACTGCATAGAATGCAGTTTTAACTCAGATGAAAGACATATGCTTTCCTTCTTAAGAAGTATTTTCAAAGACATTCACAGAGTGATTCTACAAAGCCCTTTTTGTGACATTGGCTTTTAAACACGATTTCACTGGAATTTCTGTCAAACGCAAGACAGAGATTTGCTGTTGAAGAATTGAAGACAGAATGCAAACAAACACGTTCCTACAAGTGAATCGCCCAAACATTCAAAACACTTCCAAAAACTGCATAGAATGCAGTTTTCACTCAGATGAAAGACGTACGCTTTCCTTCTTAAGAAGTGTTTTCAAAGACATTCACAGAGTGATTCTACAAAGCCTTTTTAGTGAATTTGGCTTTTATACGCGATTTCACTGGAATTTCTGTCAAACACAAGACAGAGATTTGCTATTGAAGAATTGAAGATACAGAATGCAAACAAACACGTTCCTACAAGTGAATCGCCTAAACATTCACCACAGTTCCAAAAACTGCATAAAATGCAGTTTTCACTCAGATGAAAGATGTATGCTTTCCTTCTTAAGAAGTGTTTTCAAAGACATTCACAGAGTGATTCTACAAAGCCTTTTTAGTGACATTGGCTTTTAAACGCGATTTCACTGGAATTTCTGTCAAACGCAAGACAGAGATTTGCTATTGAAGAATTGAAGATATAGAATGCAAACAAACACGTTCCTACAAGTGAATCACCTAAACATTCACCACAGTTCCAAAAACTGCATAGAATGCAGTTTTAACTCAGATGAAAGACATATGCTTTCCTTCTTAAGAAGTATTTTCAAAGACATTCACAGAGTGTTTCTACAAAGCCCTTTTTGTGACGTTGGCTTTTAAACACGATTTCACTGGAATTTCTGTCAAACGCAAGACAGACATTTGCTCTTGAAGAATTGAAGACAGAATGCAAACAAACACGTTCCTACAAGTGAATCGCCTAAACATTCAAAACAGTTCCAAAAATTGCATACAATGCAGTTTTCACTCAGATGAAAGACATATGCGTTCCTTCTTAAGAAGTGTTTTCAAAGACATTCACAGAGTGATTCTACAAAGCCTTTTTACTGACATTAGCTTTAAAACGCGATTTAACTGGAATTTCTGTCAAACGCAAGACAGAGATTTGCTATTGAAGGATTGAAGATACAGAATGCAAACAAACACGTTCCTACAAGTGAATGGCCTAAACATTCACCACAGTTCCAAAAACTGCACAGAATGCAGTTTTCACTCAGATGAAAGACATATGCTTTCCTTCTTTAGAAGTGTTTTCAAAGACATTCACTTAGTGATTCTACAAAGCCCTTTTTGTGACGTTGGCTTTTAAACACGATTTCACTGGAATTTCTGTCAAACGCAAGACAGAGATTTGCTATTGAAGAATTATAGACAGAATGCAAACAAGCACGTTCCTACAAGTGAATCGCCTAAACATTCAAAACAGTTCCAAAAACTGCATACAATGAGTTTTCACTATGATGTAAGACATATGCTTTCCTTCTTAAGAAGTGTTTTCAAAGACATTCACAGAGTGATTCTACAAAGCCTTTTTACTGACATTGGCTTTTAAACACGATTTCACTGGAATTTCTGTCAAACGCAAGACAGAGATTTGCTCTTGAAGAATTGAAGACAGAATGCAAACAAACACGTTCCTACAAGTGAATCGCCTAAACATTCAAAACAGTTCCAAAAATTGCATACAATGCAGTTTTCACTCAGATGAAAGACATATGCGTTCCTTCTTAAGAAGTGTTTTCAAAGACATTCACAGAGTGATTCTACAAAGCCTTTTTACTGATGTTAGCTTTAAAACGCGATTTAACTGGAATTTCTGTCAAACGCAAGACAGAGATTTGCTATTGAAGAATTGAAGATACAGAATGCCAACAAACACGTTCCTACAAGTGAATGGCCTAAACATTCACCACAGTTCCAACAACTGCATAGAATGCAGTTTTCACTCAGATGAAAGACGTATGCTTTCCTTCTTAAGAAGTGTTTTCAAAGACATTCATAGTGTGATTCTACAAAGCCTTTTTAGTGACTTAGGCTTTTAAACGCGATTTCACTGGAATTTCTGTCAAACATAAGACAGAGATTTGCTATTGAAGAATTGAAGATACAGAATGCAAACAAACACGTTCCTACAAGTGAATCGCCTAAACATTCACCACAGTTCAAAAAACTGCATAAATGCAGTTTTCACTCAGAAGAAAGACGTATGCTTTCCTTCTTAAGAAGTGTTTTCGTAGACATTCACAGAGTGATTCTACAAACCCTTTTTACTGATGTTGGCTTTTAAACGCGATTTCACTGGAATTTCTGTCAAACGCAAGACAGAGATTTGCTATTGAAGAATTGAAGATACAGAATGCAAACAAACACGTTCCTACAAGTGAATCGCCTAAACATTCACCACAGTTCCAAAAACTGCATAGAATGCAGTTTTAACTCAGATGAAAGACATATGCTTTCCTTCTTAAGAAGTGTTTTCAAAGACATTCACAGAGTGATTCTAAAATGCCTTTTTACTGACTTTGGCCTTTAAAGGTGAATTCACTTGAATTTCTGTCAAACGCAAGACAGAGATTTGCTATTAAAGAATTGAAGATACAGAATGCAAACAAACACATTCCTACAAGTGAATCGCCTAAACATTCACCACAGTTCCAACAACTGCATAGAATGCAGTTTTCACTCAGATGAAAGACGTATGCTTTCCTTCTTAAGAAGTGTTTTCAAAGACATTCATAGTGTGATTCTACAAAGCCTTTTTAGTGACTTAGGCTTTTAAACGCGATTTCACTGGAATTTCTGTCAAACATAAGACAGAGATTTTCTATTGAAGAATTGAACATACAGAATGCAAACAAACACGTTCCTACAAGTGAATCACCTAAACATTCCCCACAGTTCCAAAAACTGCATAGAATGCAGTTTTCACTCAGATGAAAGACGTATGCTTTCCTTCTTAAGAAGTGTTTTCAAAGACATTCACAGAGTGATTCTACAAAGCCTTTTTACTGACGTTGGCTTTTAAACGCGATTTCACTGGAATTTCTGTCAAACGCAAGACAGAGATTTGCTATTGAAGAATTGAAGATACAGAATGCAAACAAACACGTTCCTACAAGTGAATCGCCTAAACATTCACCACAGTTCCAAAAACTGCATAGAATGCAGTTTTAACTCAGATGAAAGACATATGCTTTCCTTCTTAAGAAGTGTTTTCAAAGACATTCACAGAGTGATTCTAAAATGCCTTTTTACTGACTTTGGCCTTTAAAGGTGAATTCACTTGAATTTCTGTCAAACGCAAGACAGAGATTTGCTATTAAAGAATTGAAGATACAGAATGCAAACAAACACATTCCTACAAGTGAATCGCCTAAACATTCACCACAGTTCCAACAACTGCATAGAATGCAGTTTTCACTCAGATGAAAGACGTATGCTTTCCTTCTTAAGAAGTGTTTTCAAAGACATTCATAGTGTGATTCTACAAAGCCTTTTTAGTGACTTAGGCTTTTAAACGCGATTTCACTGGAATTTCTGTCAAACATAAGACAGAGATTTTCTATTGAAGAATTGAACATACAGAATGCAAACAAACACGTTCCTACAAGTGAATCACCTAAACATTCCCCACAGTTCCAAAAACTGCATAGAATGCAGTTTTCACTCAGATGAAAGACGTATGCTTTCCTTCTTAAGAAGTGTTTTCAAAGACATTCACAGAGTGATTCTACAAAGCCTTTTTACTGACGTTGGCTTTTAAACGCGATTTCACTGGAATTTCTGTCAAACGCAAGACAGAGATTTGCTATTGAAGAATTGAAGATACAGAATGCAAACAAACACGTTCCTACAAGTGAATCGCCTAAACATTCACCACAGTTCCAAAAACTGCATAGAATGCAGTTTTAACTCAGATGAAAGACATATGCTTTCCTTCTTAAGAAGTATTTTCAAAGACATTCACAGAGTGATTCTACAAAGCCCTTTTTGTGACATTGGCTTTTAAACACGATTTCACTGGAATTTCTGTCAAACGCAAGACAGAGATTTGCTATTGAAGAATTGAAGACAGAATGCAAACAAACACGTTCCTACAAGTGAATCGCCCAAACATTCAAAACACTTCCAAAAACTGCATAGAATGCAGTTTTCACTCAGATGAAAGACGTACGCTTTCCTTCTTAAGAAGTGTTTTCAAAGACATTCACAGAGTGATTCTACAAAGCCTTTTTAGTGAATTTGGCTTTTATACGCGATTTCACTGGAATTTCTGTCAAACACAAGACAGAGATTTGCTATTGAAGAATTGAAGATACAGAATGCAAACAAACACGTTCCTACAAGTGAATCGCCTAAACATTCACCACAGTTCCAAAAACTGCATAAAATGCAGTTTTCACTCAGATGAAAGATGTATGCTTTCCTTCTTAAGAAGTGTTTTCAAAGACATTCACAGAGTGATTCTACAAAGCCTTTTTAGTGACATTGGCTTTTAAACGCGATTTCACTGGAATTTCTGTCAAACGCAAGACAGAGATTTGCTATTGAAGAATTGAAGATAAAGAATGCAAACAAACACGTTCCTACAAGTGAATCGCCTAAACATTCACCACAGTTCCAAAAACTGCATAGAATGCAGTTTTAACTCAGATGAAAGACATATGCTTTCCTTCTTAAGAAGTATTTTCAAAGACATTCACAGAGTGTTTCTACAAAGCCCTTTTTGTGACGTTGGCTTTTAAACACGATTTCACTGGAATTTCTGTCAAACGCAAGACAGACATTTGCTCTTGAAGAATTGAAGACAGAATGCAAACAAACACGTTCCTACAAGTGAATCGCCTAAACATTCAAAACAGTTCCAAAAATTGCATACAATGCAGTTTTCACTCAGATGAAAGACATATGCGTTCCTTCTTAAGAAGTGTTTTCAAAGACATTCACAGAGTGATTCTACAAAGCCTTTTTACTGACATTAGCTTTAAAACGCGATTTAACTGGAATTTCTGTCAAACGCAAGACAGAGATTTGCTATTGAAGGATTGAAGATACAGAATGCAAACAAACACGTTCCTACAAGTGAATGGCCTAAACATTCACCACAGTTCCAAAAACTGCACAGAATGCAGTTTTCACTCAGATGAAAGACATATGCTTTCCTTCTTTAGAAGTGTTTTCAAAGACATTCACTTAGTGATTCTACAAAGCCCTTTTTGTGACGTTGGCTTTTAAACACGATTTCACTGGAATTTCTGTCAAACGCAAGACAGAGATTTGCTATTGAAGAATTATAGACAGAATGCAAACAAGCACGTTCCTACAAGTGAATCGCCTAAACATTCAAAACAGTTCCAAAAACTGCATACAATGAGTTTTCACTATGATGTAAGACATATGCTTTCCTTCTTAAGAAGTGTTTTCAAAGACATTCACAGAGTGATTCTACAAAGCCTTTTTACTGACATTGGCTTTTAAACACGATTTCACTGGAATTTCTGTCAAACGCAAGACAGAGATTTGCTCTTGAAGAATTGAAGACAGAATGCAAACAAACACGTTCCTACAAGTGAATCGCCTAAACATTCAAAACAGTTCCAAAAATTGCATACAATGCAGTTTTCACTCAGATGAAAGACATATGCGTTCCTTCTTAAGAAGTGTTTTCAAAGACATTCACAGAGTGATTCTACAAAGCCTTTTTACTGATGTTAGCTTTAAAACGCGATTTAACTGGAATTTCTGTCAAACGCAAGACAGAGATTTGCTATTGAAGAATTGAAGATACAGAATGCCAACAAACACGTTCCTACAAGTGAATGGCCTAAACATTCACCACAGTTCCAACAACTGCATAGAATGCAGTTTTCACTCAGATGAAAGACGTATGCTTTCCTTCTTAAGAAGTGTTTTCAAAGACATTCATAGTGTGATTCTACAAAGCCTTTTTAGTGACTTAGGCTTTTAAACGCGATTTCACTGGAATTTCTGTCAAACATAAGACAGAGATTTGCTATTGAAGAATTGAAGATACAGAATGCAAACAAACACGTTCCTACAAGTGAATCGCCTAAACATTCACCACAGTTCAAAAAACTGCATAAATGCAGTTTTCACTCAGAAGAAAGACGTATGCTTTCCTTCTTAAGAAGTGTTTTCGTAGACATTCACAGAGTGATTCTACAAACCCTTTTTACTGATGTTGGCTTTTAAACGCGATTTCACTGGAATTTCTGTCAAACGCAAGACAGAGATTTGCTATTGAAGAATTGAAGATACAGAATGCAAACAAACACGTTCCTACAAGTGAATCGCCTAAACATTCACCACAGTTCCAAAAACTGCATAGAATGCAGTTTTCACTCAGATGAAAGACGTATGCTTTCCTTCTTAAGAAGTGTTTTCAAAGACATTCACAGAGTGATTCTACAAAGCCTATTTACTGACGTTGGCTTTTAAACGTGAATTCACTTGAATTTCTGTCAAACGCAAGACAGAGATTTGCTATTGAAGAATTGAAGATACAGAATGCAAACAAACACGTTCCTACAAGTGAATCGCCTAAACATTCACCACAGTTCCAGAAACTGCATAGAATGCAGTTTTCACTCAGATGAAAGACGTATGCTTTCCTTCTTAAGAAGTGTTTTCAAAGACATTCACAGAGTGATTCTATAAAGCCTTTTTAGTGACTTTGGCTTTTATACGCGATTTCACTGGAATTTCTGTCAAACACAAGACAGAGATTTGCTATTGAAGAATTGAAGATACAGAATGCAAACAAACACGTTCCTACAAGTGAATCGCCTAAACATTCACCACAGTTCCAAAAACTGCATAGAATGCAGTTTTAACTCAGATGAAAGACATATGCTTTCCTTCTTAAGAAGTATTTTCAAAGACATTCACAGAGTGATTCTACAAAGCCCTTTTTGTGACATTGGCTTTTAAACACGATTTCACTGGAATTTCTGTCAAAGGCAAGACAGAGATTTGCTACTGAAGAATTGAAGACAGAATGCAAACAAACACGTTCCTACAATGAATCGCCCAAACATTCAAAACACTTCCAAAAACTGCAAAGAAAGCAGTTTTCACTCAGATGAAAGACATATGCGTTCCTTCTTAAGAAGTGTTTTCAAAGACATTCACAGAGTGATTCTACAAAGCCTTTTTACTGACATTGGCTTTTAAACGCGATTTCACTGGAATTTCTCTCAAACGCAAGACAGAGATTTGCTATTGAAGAATTGAAGATACAGAATGCAAACAAACACGTTCCTACAAGTGAATCGCCTAAACATTCACCACAGTTCCAAAAACTGCATAGAATGCAGTTTTCACTCAGATGAACGACGTATGCTTTCCTTCTTAAGAAGTGTTTTCAAAGACATTCACAGAGTGATTCTACAAAGCCTTTTTACTGACGTTGGCTTTTAAACGCGATTTCACTGGAATTTCTGTCAAACGCAAGACAGAGATTTGCTATTGAAGAATTGAAGATACAGAATGCAAACAAACACGTTCCTACAAGTGAATCGCCTAAACATTCACCACAGTTTCAAAAACTGCATAGAATGCAATTTTCACTCAGATGATAGACGTATGCTTTCCTTCTTATGAAGTGTTTTCAAAGATATTCACAGAGTGATTCTAAAATGCCTTTTTACTGACGTTGGCTTTTAAACGTGAATTCACTTGAATTTCTCTCAAACGCAAGACAGAGATTTGCTATTAAAGAATTGAAGATACAGAATGCAAACAAACACGTTCCTACAAGTGAATCGCCTAAACATTCACCACAGTTCCAGAAACTGCATAGAATGCAGTTTTCACTCAGATGAAAGATGTATGCTTTCCTTCTTAAGAAGTGTTTTCAAAGACATTCACAGAGTGATTCTACAAAGCCTTTTTAGTGACATTGGCTTTTAAACGCGATTTCACTGGAATTTCTGTCAAACGCAAGACAGAGATTTGCTATTGAAGAATTGAAGATAAAGAATGCAAACAAACAAGTTCCTACAAGTGAATCGCCTAAACATTCACCACAGTTCCAAAAACTGATAGAATGCAGTTTTAACTCAGATGAAAGACATATGCTTTCCTTCTTAAGAAGTATTTTCAAAGACATTCACAGAGTGTTTCTACAAAGCCCTTTTTGTGACGTTGGCTTTTAAACACGATTTCACTGGAATTTCTGTCAAACGCAAGACAGACATTTGCTCTTGAAGAATTGAAGACAGAATGCAAACAAACACGTTCCTACAAGTGAATCGCCTAAACATTCAAAACAGTTCCAAAAATTGCATACAATGCAGTTTTCACTCAGATGAAAGACATATGCGTTCCTTCTTAAGAAGTGTTTTCAAAGACATTCACAGAGTGATTCTACAAAGCCTTTTTACTGACATTAGCTTTAAAACGCGATTTCACTGGAATTTCTGTCAAACGCAAGACAGAGATTTGCTATTGAAGGATTGAAGATACAGAATGCAAACAAACACGTTCCTACAAGTGAATCGCCTAAACATTCACCACAGTTCCAAAAACTGCACAGAATGCAGTTTTCACTCAGATGAAAGACATATGCTTTCCTTCTTTAGAAGTGTTTTCAAAGACATTCACTTAGTGATTCTACAAAGCCCTTTTTGTGACGTTGGCTTTTAAACACGATTTCACTGGAATTTCTGTCAAACGCAAGACAGAGATTTGCTATTGAAGAATTATAGACAGAATGCAAACAAGCACGTTCCTACAAGTGAATCGCCTAAACATTCAAAACAGTTCCAAAAACTGCATACAATGCAGTTTTCACTATGATGTAAGACATATGCTTTCCTTCTTAAGAAGTGTTTTCAAAGACATTCACAGAGTGATTCTACAAATCCTTTTTACTGACATTGGCTTTTAAACACGATTTCACTGGAATTTCTGTCAAACGCAAGACAGAGATTTGCTCTTGAAGAATTGAAGACAGAATGCAAACAAACACGTTCCTACAAGTGAATCGCCTAAACATTCAAAACAGTTCCAAAAATTGCATACAATGCAGTTTTCACTCAGATGAAAGACATATGCGTTCCTTCTTAAGAAGTGTTTTCAAAGACATTCACAGAGTGATTCTACAAAGCCTTTTTACTGATGTTAGCTTTAAAACGCGATTTAACTGGAATTTCTGTCAAACGCAAGACAGAGATTTGCTATTGAAGAATTGAAGATACAGAATGCCAACAAACACGTTCCTACAAGTGAATGGCCTAAACATTCACCACAGTTCCAACAACTGCATAGAATGCAGTTTTCACTCAGATGAAAGACGTATGCTTTCCTTCTTAAGAAGTGTTTTCAAAGACATTCATAGTGTGATTCTACAAAGCCTTTTTAGTGACTTAGGCTTTTAAACGCGATTTCACTGGAATTTCTGTCAAACATAAGACAGAGATTTGCTATTGAAGAATTGAAGATACAGAATGCAAACAAACACGTTCCTACAAGTGAATCGCCTAAACATTCACCACAGTTCAAAAAACTGCATAAATGCAGTTTTCACTCAGAAGAAAGACGTATGCTTTCCTTCTTAAGAAGTGTTTTCGTAGACATTCACAGAGTGATTCTACAAAGCCTATTTACTGACGTTGGCTTTTAAACGTGAATTCACTTGAATTTCTGTCAAACGCAAGACAGAGATTTGCTATTGAAGAATTGAAGATACAGAATGCAAACAAACACGTTCCTACAAGTGAATCGCCTAAACATTCACCACAGTTCCAGAAACTGCATAGAATGCAGTTTTCACTCAGATGAAAGACGTATGCTTTCCTTCTTAAGAAGTGTTTTCAAAGACATTCACAGAGTGATTCTATAAAGCCTTTTTAGTGACTTTGGCTTTTATACGCGATTTCACTGGAATTTCTGTCAAACACAAGACAGAGATTTGCTATTGAAGAATTGAAGATACAGAATGCAAACAAACACGTTCCTACAAGTGAATCGCCTAAACATTCACCACAGTTCCAAAAACTGCATAGAATGCAGTTTTAACTCAGATGAAAGACATATGCTTTCCTTCTTAAGAAGTATTTTCAAAGACATTCACAGAGTGATTCTACAAAGCCCTTTTTGTGACATTGGCTTTTAAACACGATTTCACTGGAATTTCTGTCAAAGGCAAGACAGAGATTTGCTACTGAAGAATTGAAGACAGAATGCAAACAAACACGTTCCTACAATGAATCGCCCAAACATTCAAAACACTTCCAAAAACTGCAAAGAAAGCAGTTTTCACTCAGATGAAAGACATATGCGTTCCTTCTTAAGAAGTGTTTTCAAAGACATTCACAGAGTGATTCTACAAAGCCTTTTTACTGACATTGGCTTTTAAACGCGATTTCACTGGAATTTCTCTCAAACGCAAGACAGAGATTTGCTATTGAAGAATTGAAGATACAGAATGCAAACAAACACGTTCCTACAAGTGAATCGCCTAAACATTCACCACAGTTCCAAAAACTGCATAGAATGCAGTTTTCACTCAGATGAACGACGTATGCTTTCCTTCTTAAGAAGTGTTTTCAAAGACATTCACAGAGTGATTCTACAAAGCCTTTTTACTGACGTTGGCTTTTAAACGCGATTTCACTGGAATTTCTGTCAAACGCAAGACAGAGATTTGCTATTGAAGAATTGAAGATACAGAATGCAAACAAACACGTTCCTACAAGTGAATCGCCTAAACATTCACCACAGTTTCAAAAACTGCATAGAATGCAATTTTCACTCAGATGATAGACGTATGCTTTCCTTCTTATGAAGTGTTTTCAAAGATATTCACAGAGTGATTCTAAAATGCCTTTTTACTGACGTTGGCTTTTAAACGTGAATTCACTTGAATTTCTCTCAAACGCAAGACAGAGATTTGCTATTAAAGAATTGAAGATACAGAATGCAAACAAACACGTTCCTACAAGTGAATCGCCTAAACATTCACCACAGTTCCAGAAACTGCATAGAATGCAGTTTTCACTCAGATGAAAGATGTATGCTTTCCTTCTTAAGAAGTGTTTTCAAAGACATTCACAGAGTGATTCTACAAAGCCTTTTTAGTGACATTGGCTTTTAAACGCGATTTCACTGGAATTTCTGTCAAACGCAAGACAGAGATTTGCTATTGAAGAATTGAAGATAAAGAATGCAAACAAACACGTTCCTACAAGTGAATCGCCTAAACATTCACCACAGTTCCAAAAACTGATAGAATGCAGTTTTAACTCAGATGAAAGACATATGCTTTCCTTCTTAAGAAGTATTTTCAAAGACATTCACAGAGTGTTTCTACAAAGCCCTTTTTGTGACGTTGGCTTTTAAACACGATTTCACTGGAATTTCTGTCAAACGCAAGACAGACATTTGCTCTTGAAGAATTGAAGACAGAATGCAAACAAACACGTTCCTACAAGTGAATCGCCTAAACATTCAAAACAGTTCCAAAAATTGCATACAATGCAGTTTTCACTCAGATGAAAGACATATGCGTTCCTTCTTAAGAAGTGTTTTCAAAGACATTCACAGAGTGATTCTACAAAGCCTTTTTACTGACATTAGCTTTAAAACGCGATTTCACTGGAATTTCTGTCAAACGCAAGACAGAGATTTGCTATTGAAGGATTGAAGATACAGAATGCAAACAAACACGTTCCTACAAGTGAATCGCCTAAACATTCACCACAGTTCCAAAAACTGCACAGAATGCAGTTTTCACTCAGATGAAAGACATATGCTTTCCTTCTTTAGAAGTGTTTTCAAAGACATTCACTTAGTGATTCTACAAAGCCCTTTTTGTGACGTTGGCTTTTAAACACGATTTCACTGGAATTTCTGTCAAACGCAAGACAGAGATTTGCTATTGAAGAATTATAGACAGAATGCAAACAAGCACGTTCCTACAAGTGAATCGCCTAAACATTCAAAACAGTTCCAAAAACTGCATACAATGCAGTTTTCACTATGATGTAAGACATATGCTTTCCTTCTTAAGAAGTGTTTTCAAAGACATTCACAGAGTGATTCTACAAATCCTTTTTACTGACATTGGCTTTTAAACACGATTTCACTGGAATTTCTGTCAAACGCAAGACAGAGATTTGCTATTGAAGAATTGAAGATACAGAATGCCAACAAACACTTTCCTACAAGTGAATGGCCTAAACATTCACCACAGTTCCAACAACTGCATAGAATGCAGTTTTCACTCAGATGAAAGACGTATGCTTTCCTTCTTAAGAAGTGTTTTCAAAGACATTCATAGTGTGATTCTACAAAGCCTTTTTAGTGACTTAGGCTTTTAAACGCGATTTCACTGGAATTTCTTTCAAACATAAGACAGAGATTTGCTATTGAAGAATTGAAGATACAGAATGCAAACAAACACGTTCCTACAAGTGAATCACCTAAACATTCACCACAGTTCCAAAAACTGCATAGAATGCAGTTTTTACTCAGATGAAAGACGTATGCTTTCCTTCTTAAGAAGTGTTTTCAAAGACATTCACAGAGTGATTCTACAAAGCCTTTTTACTGACGTTGGCTTTTAAACGCGATTTCACTGGAATTTCTGTCAAACGCAAGACAGAGATTTGCTATTGAAGAATTGAAGATACAGAATGCAAACAAACACGTTCCTACAAGTGAATCGCCTAAACATTCACCACAGTTCCAAAAACTGCATAGAATGCAGTTTTAACTCAGATGAAAGACATATGCTTTCCTTCTTAAGAAGTATTTTCAAAGACATTCACAGAGTGATTCTACAAAGCCCTTTTTGTGACATTGGCTTTTAAACACGATTTCACTGGAATTTCTGTCAAAGGCAAGACAGAGATTTGCTATGGAAGAATTAAAGACAGAATGCAAACAAACACGTTCCTACAAGTGAATCGCCTAAACATTCAAAACACTTCCAAAAACTGCAAAGAAAGCAGTTTTCACTCAGATGAAAGACATATGCGTTCCTTCTTAAGAAGTGTTTTCAAAGACATTCACAGAGTGATTCTACAAAGCCTTTTTACTGACATTGGCTTTTAAACGCGATTTCACTGGAATTTCTGTCAAACGCAAGACAGAGTTTTGCTATTGAAGAATTGAAGATACAGAATGCAAACAAACACGTTCCTCCAAGTGAATCGCCCAAACTTTCACCACAGTTCCAAAAACTGCATAGAATGCAGTTTTCACTCAGATGAAAGACGTATGCTTTCCTTCTTAAGAAGTGTTTTCAAAGACATTCAAAGAGTGATTCTACAAAGCCTTTTTACTGACATTGGCTTTTAAACGCGATTTCACTGGAATTTCTGTCAAACGCAAGACAGAGATTTGCTATTGAAGAATTGAAGATACAGAATGCAAACAAACACGTTCCTACAAGTGAATCGCCTAAACATTCACCACAGTTCCAAAAACTGCATAAATGCAGTTTTCACTCAGAAGAAAGACGTATGCTTTCCTTCTTAAGAAGTGTTTTCATAGACATTCACAGAGTGATTCTACAAACCCTTTTTACTGATGTTGGCTTTTAAACGCGATTTCACTGGAATTTCTGTCAAACGCAAGACAGAGATTTGCTATTGAAGAATTGAAGATACAGAATGCAAACAAACACGTTCCTACAAGTGAATCGCCTAAACATTCACCACAGTTCCAAAAACTGCATAGAATGCAGTTTTCACTCAGATGAAAGACGTATGCTTTCCTTCTTAAGAAGTGTTTTCAAAGACATTCACAGAGTGATTCTACAAAGCCTTTTTACTGACGTTGGCTTTTAAACGCGATTTCACTGGAATTTCTGTCAAACGCAAGACAGAGATTTGCTATTGAAGAATTGAAGACACAGAATGCAAACAAACATGTTCCTACAAGTGAATCGCCTAAACATTCACTACAGTTTCAAAAACTGCATAGAATGCATATTTCACTCAGATGATAGACGTATGCTTTCCTTCTTAAGAAGTGTTTTCAAAGATATTCACAGAGTGATTCTAAAATGCCTTTTTACTGACGTTGGCTTTTAAACGTGAATTCACTTGAATTTCTGTCAAACGCAAGACAGAGATTTGCTATTAAAGAATTGAAGATACAGAATGCAAACAAACACGTTCCTACAAGTGAATCGCCTAAACATTCACCACAGTTCCAGAAACTGCATAGAATGCAGTTTTCACTCAGATGAAAGACGTATGCTTTCCTTCTTAAGAAGTGTTTTCAAAGACATTCACAGTGATTCTACAAAGCCTTTTTAGTGACTTTCGCTTTTATACGCGATTTCACTGGAATTTCTGTCAAACACAAGACAGAGATTTGCTATTGAAGAATTGAAGATACAGAATGCAAACAAACACGTTCCTACAAGTGAATCGCCTAAACATTCACCACAGTTCCAAAAACTGCATAGAATGCAGTTTTCACTCAGATGAAAGACGTATGCTTTCCTTCTTAAGAAGTGTTTTCAAAGACATTCACAGAGTGATTCTACAAAGCCCTTTTTGTGACATTGGCTTTTAAACACGATTTCACTGGAATTTCTGTCAAAGGCAAGACAGAGATTTGCTACTGAAGAATTGAAGACAGAATGCAAACAAACACGTTCCTACAATGAATCGCCCAAACATTCAAAACACTTCCAAAAACTGCAAAGAAAGCAGTTTTCACTCAGATGAAAGACATATGCGTTCCTTCTTAAGAAGTGTTTTCAAAGACATTCACAGAGTGATTCTACAAAGCCTTTTTACTGACATTGGCTTTTAAACGCGATTTCACTGGAATTTCTCTCAAACGCAAGACAGAGATTTGCTATTGAAGAATTGAAGATACAGAATGCAAACAAACACGTTCCTACAAGTGAATCGCCTAAACATTCACCACAGTTCCAAAAACTGCATAGAATGCAGTTTTCACTCAGATGAACGACGTATGCTTTCCTTCTTAAGAAGTGTTTTCAAAGACATTCACAGAGTGATTCTACAAAGCCTTTTTACTGACGTTGGCTTTTAAACGCGATTTCACTGGAATTTCTGTCAAACGCAAGACAGAGATTTGCTATTGAAGAATTGAAGATACAGAATGCAAACAAACACGTTCCTACAAGTGAATCGCCTAAACATTCACCACAGTTTCAAAAACTGCATAGAATGCAATTTTCACTCAGATGATAGACGTATGCTTTCCTTCTTATGAAGTGTTTTCAAAGATATTCACAGAGTGATTCTAAAATGCCTTTTTACTGACGTTGGCTTTTAAACGTGAATTCACTTGAATTTCTCTCAAACGCAAGACAGAGATTTGCTATTAAAGAATTGAAGATACAGAATGCAAACAAACACGTTCCTACAAGTGAATCGCCTAAACATTCACCACAGTTCCAGAAACTGCATAGAATGCAGTTTTCACTCAGATGAAAGATGTATGCTTTCCTTCTTAAGAAGTGTTTTCAAAGACATTCACAGAGTGATTCTACAAAGCCTTTTTAGTGACATTGGCTTTTAAACGCGATTTCACTGGAATTTCTGTCAAACGCAAGACAGAGATTTGCTATTGAAGAATTGAAGATAAAGAATGCAAACAAACACGTTCCTACAAGTGAATCGCCTAAACATTCACCACAGTTCCAAAAACTGATAGAATGCAGTTTTAACTCAGATGAAAGACATATGCTTTCCTTCTTAAGAAGTATTTTCAAAGACATTCACAGAGTGTTTCTACAAAGCCCTTTTTGTGACGTTGGCTTTTAAACACGATTTCACTGGAATTTCTGTCAAACGCAAGACAGACATTTGCTCTTGAAGAATTGAAGACAGAATGCAAACAAACACGTTCCTACAAGTGAATCGCCTAAACATTCAAAACAGTTCCAAAAATTGCATACAATGCAGTTTTCACTCAGATGAAAGACATATGCGTTCCTTCTTAAGAAGTGTTTTCAAAGACATTCACAGAGTGATTCTACAAAGCCTTTTTACTGACATTAGCTTTAAAACGCGATTTCACTGGAATTTCTGTCAAACGCAAGACAGAGATTTGCTATTGAAGGATTGAAGATACAGAATGCAAACAAACACGTTCCTACAAGTGAATCGCCTAAACATTCACCACAGTTCCAAAAACTGCACAGAATGCAGTTTTCACTCAGATGAAAGACATATGCTTTCCTTCTTTAGAATTGTTTTCAAAGACATTCACTTAGTGATTCTACAAAGCCCTTTTTGTGACGTTGGCTTTTAAACACGATTTCACTGGAATTTCTGTCAAACGCAAGACAGAGATTTGCTATTGAAGAATTATAGACAGAATGCAAACAAGCACGTTCCTACAAGTGAATCGCCTAAACATTCAAAACAGTTCCAAAAACTGCATACAATGCAGTTTTCACTATGATGTAAGACATATGCTTTCCTTCTTAAGAAGTGTTTTCAAAGACATTCACAGAGTGATTCTACAAATCCTTTTTACTGACATTGGCTTTTAAACACGATTTCACTGGAATTTCTGTCAAACGCAAGACAGAGATTTGCTATTGAAGAATTGAAGATACAGAATGCCAACAAACACTTTCCTACAAGTGAATGGCCTAAACATTCACCACAGTTCCAACAACTGCATAGAATGCAGTTTTCACTCAGATGAAAGACGTATGCTTTCCTTCTTAAGAAGTGTTTTCAAAGACATTCATAGTGTGATTCTACAAAGCCTTTTTAGTGACTTAGGCTTTTAAACGCGATTTCACTGGAATTTCTTTCAAACATAAGACAGAGATTTGCTATTGAAGAATTGAAGATACAGAATGCAAACAAACACGTTCCTACAAGTGAATCACCTAAACATTCACCACAGTTCCAAAAACTGCATAGAATGCAGTTTTTACTCAGATGAAAGACGTATGCTTTCCTTCTTAAGAAGTGTTTTCAAAGACATTCACAGAGTGATTCTACAAAGCCTTTTTACTGACGTTGGCTTTTAAACGCGATTTCACTGGAATTTCTGTCAAACGCAAGACAGAGATTTGCTATTGAAGAATTGAAGATACAGAATGCAAACAAACACGTTCCTACAAGTGAATCGCCTAAACATTCACCACAGTTCCAAAAACTGCATAGAATGCAGTTTTAACTCAGATGAAAGACATATGCTTTCCTTCTTAAGAAGTATTTTCAAAGACATTCACAGAGTGATTCTACAAAGCCCTTTTTGTGACATTGGCTTTTAAACACGATTTCACTGGAATTTCTGTCAAAGGCAAGACAGAGATTTGCTATGGAAGAATTAAAGACAGAATGCAAACAAACACGTTCCTACAAGTGAATCGCCTAAACATTCAAAACACTTCCAAAAACTGCAAAGAAAGCAGTTTTCACTCAGATGAAAGACATATGCGTTCCTTCTTAAGAAGTGTTTTCAAAGACATTCACAGAGTGATTCTACAAAGCCTTTTTACTGACATTGGCTTTTAAACGCGATTTCACTGGAATTTCTGTCAAACGCAAGACAGAGTTTTGCTATTGAAGAATTGAAGATACAGAATGCAAACAAACACGTTCCTCCAAGTGAATCGCCCAAACTTTCACCACAGTTCCAAAAACTGCATAGAATGCAGTTTTCACTCAGATGAAAGACGTATGCTTTCCTTCTTAAGAAGTGTTTTCAAAGACATTCAAAGAGTGATTCTACAAAGCCTTTTTACTGACATTGGCTTTTAAACGCGATTTCACTGGAATTTCTGTCAAACGCAAGACAGAGATTTGCTATTGAAGAATTGAAGATACAGAATGCAAACAAACACGTTCCTACAAGTGAATCGCCTAAACATTCACCACAGTTCCAAAAACTGCATAAATGCAGTTTTCACTCAGAAGAAAGACGTATGCTTTCCTTCTTAAGAAGTGTTTTCATAGACATTCACAGAGTGATTCTACAAACCCTTTTTACTGATGTTGGCTTTTAAACGCGATTTCACTGGAATTTCTGTCAAACGCAAGACAGAGATTTGCTATTGAAGAATTGAAGATACAGAATGCAAACAAACACGTTCCTACAAGTGAATCGCCTAAACATTCACCACAGTTCCAAAAACTGCATAGAATGCAGTTTTCACTCAGATGAAAGACGTATGCTTTCCTTCTTAAGAAGTGTTTTCAAAGACATTCACAGAGTGATTCTACAAAGCCTTTTTACTGACGTTGGCTTTTAAACGCGATTTCACTGGAATTTCTGTCAAACGCAAGACAGAGATTTGCTATTGAAGAATTGAAGACACAGAATGCAAACAAACATGTTCCTACAAGTGAATCGCCTAAACATTCACTACAGTTTCAAAAACTGCATAGAATGCATATTTCACTCAGATGATAGACGTATGCTTTCCTTCTTAAGAAGTGTTTTCAAAGATATTCACAGAGTGATTCTAAAATGCCTTTTTACTGACGTTGGCTTTTAAACGTGAATTCACTTGAATTTCTGTCAAACGCAAGACAGAGATTTGCTATTAAAGAATTGAAGATACAGAATGCAAACAAACACGTTCCTACAAGTGAATCGCCTAAACATTCACCACAGTTCCAGAAACTGCATAGAATGCAGTTTTCACTCAGATGAAAGACGTATGCTTTCCTTCTTAAGAAGTGTTTTCAAAGACATTCACAGTGATTCTACAAAGCCTTTTTAGTGACTTTCGCTTTTATACGCGATTTCACTGGAATTTCTGTCAAACACAAGACAGAGATTTGCTATTGAAGAATTGAAGATACAGAATGCAAACAAACACGTTCCTACAAGTGAATCGCCTAAACATTCACCACAGTTCCAAAAACTGCATAGAATGCAGTTTTCACTCAGATGAAAGACGTATGCTTTCCTTCTTAAGAAGTGTTTTCAAAGACATTCACAGAGTGATTCTACAAAGCCTTTTTACTGACGTTGGCTTTTAAAAGCGATTTCACTGGAATTTCTGTCAAACGCAAGACAGAGATTTGCTATTGAAGAATTGAAGATACAGAATGCAAACAAACACGTTCCTACAAGTGAATCGCCTAAACATTCACCACAGTTCCAAAAACTGCATAGAATGCAGTTTTAACTCAGATGAAAGACATATGCTTTCCTTCTTAATAAGTGTTTTAAAAGACATTCACAGAGTGATTCTACAAAGCCTTTTTACTGACGTTGGCTTTTAAAAGCGATTTCACTGGAATTTCTGTCAAACGCAAGACAGAGATTTGCTCTTGAAGAATTGAAGACAGAATGCAAACAAACACGTTCCTACAAGTGAATCGCCTAAACATTCAAAACAGTTCCAAAAATTGCATACAATGCAGTTTTCACTCAGATGAAAGACATATGCGTTCCTTCTTAAGAAGTGTTTTCAAAGACATTCACAGAGTGATTCTACAAAGCCTTTTTACTGACGTTAGCTTTAAAACGCGATTTCACTGGAATTTCTGTCAAACGCAAGACAGAGATTTGCTATTGAAGAATTGAAGATACAGAATGCAAACAAACACGTTCCTACAAGTGAATGGCCTAAACATTCACCACAGTTCCAAAAACTGCACAGAATGCAGTTTTCACTCAGATGAAAGACATATGCTTTCCTTCTTTAGAAGTGTTTTCAAAGACATTCACAGAGTGATTCTACAAAGCCCTTTTTGTGACGTTGGCTTTTAAACACGATTTCACTGGAATTTCTGTCAAACGCAAGACAGAGATTTGCTATTGAAGAATTATAGACAGAATGCAAACAAGCACGTTCCTACAAGTGAATCGCCTAAACATTCAAAACAGTTCCAAAAACTGCATACAATGCAGTTTTCACTATGATGTAAGACATATGCTTTCCTTCTTAAGAAGTGTTTTCAATGACATTCACAGAGTGATTCTACAAAGCCTTTTTACTGACATTGGCTTTTAAACACGATTTCACTGGAATTTCTGTCAAACGCAAGACAGAGATTTGCTCTTGAAGAATTGAAGACAGAATGCAAACAAACACGTTCCTACAAGTGAATCGCCTAAACATTCAAAACAGTTCCAAAAATTGCATACAATGCAGTTTTCACTCAGATGAAAGACATATGCGTTCCTTCTTAAGAAGTGTTTTCAAAGACATTCACAGAGTGATTCTACAAAGCCTTTTTACTGAGGTTGGCTTTTAAACGCGATTTCACTGGAATTTCTGTCAAACGCAAGACAGAGATTTGCTATTGAAGAATTGAAGATACAGAATGCCAACAAACACGTTCCTACAAGTGAATGGCCTAAACATTCACCACAGTTCCAAAAACTGCATAGAATGCAGTTTTCACTCAGATGAAAGACATAAGCTTTCCTTCTTTAGAAGTGTTTTCAAAGACATTCACAGAGTGATTCTACAAAGCCCTTTTTGTGACATTGGCTTATAAACATGATTTCACTGGAATTTCTGTCAAACGCAAGACAGAGATTTGCTATAGAAGAATTATAGACAGAATGCAAACAAACACGTTCCTACAAGTGAATCGCCTTAATATTCAAAACAGTTCCAAAAACTGCATACAATGCAGTTTTCACTATGATGTAAGACATATGCTTTCCTTCTTAAGAAGTGTTTTCAAAGACATTCACAGAGTGATTCTACAAAGCCTTTTTACTGACATTGGCTTTTAAACGCGATTTCACTGGAATTTCTGTCAAATGCAAGACAGAGATTTGCTATTGAAGAATTGAAGATACAGAATGCAAACAAACACGTTCCTACAAGTGAATCGCCTAAACATTCACCACAGTTCAAAAAACTGCATAGAATGCAGTTTTCACTCAGAAGAAAGACCTATGCTTTCCTTCTTAAGAAGTGTTTTCGTAGACATTCACAGAGTGATTCTACAAAGCCTTTTTACTGACGTTGGCTTTTAAACGCGATTTCACCGGAATTTCTGTCAAACGCAAAACAGAGATTTGCTATTGAAGAATTGAAGATACAGAATGCAAACAAACACGTTCCTACAAGTGAATTGCCTAAACATTCACCACAGTTCCAAAAAATGCATAGAATGCAGTTTTCACTCAGATGATAGACGTATGCTTTCCTTCTTAAGAAGTGTTTTCCAAGACATTTACAGAGTGATTCTAAAATGCCTTTTTACTGACGTTGGCTTTTAAACGTGAATTCACTTGAATTTCTCTCAAAGGCAAGACAGAGATTTGCTATTGAAGAATTGAAGATACAGAATGCAAACAAACACGTTCCTACAAGTGAATCGCCTAAACATTCACCACAGTTCCAACAACTGCATAGAATGCAGTTTTCACTCAGATGAAAGACGTATGCTTTCCTTCTTAAGAAGTGTTTTCAAAGACATTCACAGAGTGATTCTACAAAGCCTTTTTAGTGACGTTGGATTTTAAACGCGATTTCACTGGAATTTCTGTCAAACGCAAGACAGAGATTTGCTATTGAAGAATTGAAGATACAGAATGCAAACAAACACGTTCCTACAAGTGAATCGCCTAAACATTCACCACAGTTCCAAAAACTGCATAGAATGCAGTTTTCACTCAGATGAAAGACGTATGCTTTCCTTCTTAAGAAGTGTTTTCAAAGACATTCACAGAGTGATTCTACAAAGCCTTTTTACTGACATTGGCTTTTAAATGCGATTTAACTGGAATTTCTGTCAAACGCAATACAGAGATTTGCTATTGAAGAATTGAAGATACAGAATGCAAACAAACACGTTCCTACAAGTGAATCGCCTAAACATTCACCACAGTTCCAAAAACTGCATAGAATGCAGTTTTCACTCAGATGAAAGACGTATGCTTTCCTTCTTAAGAAGTGTTTTCAAAGACATTCACAGAGTGATTCTACAAAGCCTTTTTAGTGACGTTGGCTTTTAAACGCGATTTCACTGGAATTTCTGTCAAACGCAAGACAGAGATTTGCTATTGAAGAATTGAAGATACAGAATGCAAACAAACACGTTCCTACAAGTGAATCGCCTAAACATTCACCACAGTTCCAAAAACTGCATAGAATGCAGCTTTCACTCAGATGTAAGACGTATGCTTTCCTTCTTAAGAAGTGTTTTCATAGACATTCACAGAGTGATTCTACAAAGCCTTTTTAGTGATGTTGGCTTTTAAACGCGATTTCACTGGAATTTCTGTCAAACGCAAGACAGAGATTTGCTATTGAAGAATTGAAGATACAGAATGCAAACAAACACGTTCCTACAAGTGAATCGCCCAAACATTCACCACAGTTTCAAAAACTGCATAGAATGCAGTTTTCACTCAGATGAAAGACGTATGCTTTCCTTCTTAAGAAGTGTTTTCAAAGACATTCACAGAGTGATTCTACAAAGCCTTTTTACTGACGTTGGCTTTTAAATGCGATTTCACTGGAATTTCTGTCAAATGCAAGACAGAGATTTGCTATTGAAGAATTGTAGATACAGAATGCAAACAAACACGTTCCTACAAGTGAATCGCCTAAACATTCACCACAGTTCGAAAAACTGCATAGAATGCAGTTTTCACTCAGATGAAAGACGTATGCTTTCCTTCTTAAGAAGTGTTTTCAAAGACATTCACAGAGTGATTCTACAAAGCCTTTTTACTGACATTGGCTTTTAAATGCGATTTAACTGGAATTTCTGTCAAACGCAATACAGAGATTTGCTATTGAAGAATTGAAGATACAGAATGCAAACAAACACGTTCCTACAAGTGAATCGCCTAAACATTCACCACAGTTCCAACAACTGCATAGAATGCAGTTTTCACTCAGATGAAATACGTATGCTTTCCTTCTTAAGAAGTGTTTTCAAAGACATTCACAGAGTGATTCTACAAAGCCTTTTTAGTGACGTTGGATTTTAAACGCGATTTCACTGGAATTTCTGTCAAACGCAAGACAGTGATTTGCTATTGAAGAATTGAAGATACAGAATGCAAACAAACACGTTCCTACAAGTGAATCGCCTAAACATTCACCACAGTTCCAAAAACTGCATAGAATGCAGTTTTCACTCAGATGAAAGACGTATGCTTTCCTTCTTAAGAAGTGTTATCAAAGACATTCACAGAGTGATTCTACAAAGCCTTTTTACTGACGTTGGCTTTTAAACGCGATTTCACTGGAATTTCTGTCAAAAGCAAGACAGAGATTTGATATTAAAGAATTGAAGATACAGAATGCAAACAAACACGTTCCTACAAGTGAATCGCCTAAACATTCACCACAGTTCCAACAACTGCATAGAATGCAGTTTTCACTCAGATGAAAGACGTATGCTTTCCTTCTTAAGAAGTGTTTTCAAAGACATTCACAGAGTGATTCTACAAAGCCTTTTTAGTGACGTTGGCTTTTAAACGCGATTTCACTGGAATTTCTGTCAAACGCAAGACAGTGATTTGCTATTGAAGAATTGAAGATACAGAATGCAAACAAACACGTTCCTACAAGTGAATCGCCTAAACATTCACCACAGTTCCAAAAACTGCATAGAATGCAGTTTTCACTCAGATGAAAGACGTATGCTTTCCTTCTTAAGAAGTGTTTTCAAAGACATTCACAGAGTGATTCTACAAAGCCTTTTTACTGACATTGGCTTTTAAATGCGATTTAACTGGAATTTCTGTCAAACGCAATACAGAGATTTGCTATTGAAGAATTGAAGATACAGAATGCAAACAAACACGTTCCTACAAGTGAATCGCCCAAACATTCACCACAGTTCCAAAAACTGCATAGAATGCAGTTTTCACTCAGATGAAAGACGTATGCTTTCCTTCTTAAGAAGTGTTTTCAAAGACATTCACAGAGTGATTCTACAAAGCCTTTTTAGTGACGTTGGCTTTTAAACGCGATTTCACTGGAATTTCTGTCAAACGCAAGACAGAGATTTGCTATTGAAGAATTGAAGATACAGAATGCAAACAAACACGTTCCTACAAGTGAATCGCCTAAACATTCACCACAGTTCCAAAAACTGCATAGAATGCAGCTTTCACTCAGATGTAAGACGTATGCTTTCCTTCTTAAGAAGTGTTTTCATAGACATTCACAGAGTGATTCTACAAAGCCTTTTTAGTGACGTTGGCTTTTAAACGCGATTTCACTGGAATTTCTGTCAAACGCAAGACAGAGATTTGCTATTGAAGAATTGAAGATACAGAATGCAAACAAACACGTTCCTACAAGTGAATCGCCCAAACATTCACCACAGTTTCAAAAACTGCATAGAATGCAGTTTTCACTCAGATGAAAGACGTATGCTTTCCTTCTTAAGAAGTGTTTTCAAAGACATTCACAGAGTGATTCTACAAAGCCTTTTTACTGACGTTGGCTTTTAAACGCGATTTCACTGGAATTTCTGTCAAACGCAAGACAGAGATTTGCTATTGAAGAATTGTAGATACAGAATGCAAACAAACACGTTCCTACAAGTGAATCGCCTAAACATTCACCACAGTTTGAAAAACTGCATAGAATGCAGTTTTCACTCAGATGATAGACGTATGCTTTCCTTCTTAAGAAGTGTTTTCAAAGACATTCACAGAGTGATTCTACAAAACCTTTTTAGTGACGTTGGCTTTTAAACGCGATTTCACTGGAATTTCTGTCAAAGGCAAGACAGAGATTTGCTATTGAGGAATTGAAGATACAGAATGCAAACAAACATGTTCCTACAAGTGAATCGCCTAAATATTCACCACAGTTCCAAAAACTGCATAGAATGCAGTTTTCACTCAGATGAAAGACATATGCTTTCCTTCTTAAGAAGTGTTTTCAAAGACATTCACAGAGTGATTCTACAAAGCCTTTTTACTGACATTGGCTTTTAAATGCGATTTAACTGGAATTTCTGTCAAACGCAATACAGAGATTTGCTATTGAAGAATTGAAGATACAGAATGCAAACAAACACGTTCCTACAAGTGAATCGCCTAAACATTCACCACAGTTCCAACAACTGCATAGAATGCAGTTTTCACTCAGATGAAATACGTATGCATTCCTTCTTAAGAAGTGTTTTCAAAGACATTCACAGAGTGATTCTACAAAGCCTTTTTAGTGACGTTGGATTTTAAACGCGATTTCACTGGAATTTCTGTCAAACGCAAGACAGAGATTTGCTATTGAAGAATTGAAGATACAGAATGCAAACAAACACGTTCCTACAAGTGAATCGCCTAAACATTCACCACAGTTCCAAAAACTGCATAGAATGCAGTTTTCACTCAGATGAAAGACGTATGCTTTCCTTCTTAAGAAGTGTTATCAAAGACATTCACAGAGTGATTCTACAAAGCCTTTTTACTGACGTTGGCTTTTAAACACGATTTCACTGGAATTTCTGTCAAAAGCAAGACAGAGATTTGATATTAAAGAATTGAAGATACAGAATGCAAACAAACACGTTCCTACAAGTGAATCGCCTAAACATTCACCACAGTTCCAAAAACTGCATAGAATGCAGTTTTAACTCAGATGAAAGACATACGCTTTCCTTCTTAAGAAGTATTTTCAAAGACATTCACAGAGTGTTTCTACAAAGCCTTTTTAGTGATGTTGGCTTTTAAACGCGATTTCACTGGAATTTCTGTCAAACGCAAGACAGAGATTTGCTATTGAAGAATTGAAGATACAGAATGCAAACAAACACGTTCCTACATGTGAATCACCTAAACATTCACCACAGTTCCAAAACTGCATAGAATGCAGTTTTCACTCAGATGATAGACGTATGCTTTCCTTCTTAAGAAGTGTTTTCAAAGACATTCACAGATTGATTCTACAAAGCCTTTTTACTGACGTTGGATTTTAAACGCGATTTCACTGGAATTTCTATCAAACGCAAGACAGAGATTTGCTATTAAAGAATTGATGATACAGAATGCAAACAAACACGTTCCTAGAAGTGAATCGCCTAAACATTCACCACAGTTCCAACAACTGCATAGAATGCAGTTTTCACTCAGATGAAAGACGTATGCTTTCCTTCTTAAGAAGTGTTTTCAAAGACATTCACAGAGTGATTCTACAAAGCCTTTTTAGTGACGTTGGCTTTTAAACGCGATTTCACTGGAATTTCTGTCAAAAGCAAGACAGAGATTTGATATTAAAGAATTGAAGATACAGAATGCAAACAAACACGTTCCTACAATTGAATCGCCTAAATATTCACCACAGTTCCAAAAACTGCATAGAATGCAGTTTTCACTCAGATGAAAGACGTATGCTTTCCTTCTTAAGAAGTGTTTTCAAAGACATTCACAGAGTGATTCTACAAAGCCTTTTTACTGACATTGGCTTTTAAATGCGATTTAACTGGAATTTCTGTCAAAAGCAATACAGAGATTTGCTATTGAAGAATTGAAGATACAGAATGCAAACAAACACGTTCCTACAAGTGAATCGCCTAAACATTCACCACAGTTCCAAAAACTGCATAGAATGCAGTTTTCACTCAGATGAAAGACGTATGCTTTCCTTCTTAAGAAGTGTTTTCAAAGACATTCACAGAGTGAATCTACAAAGCCTTTTTAGTGACGTTGGCTTTTAAACGCGATTTCACTGGAATTTCTGTCAAACGCAAGACAGAGATTTGCTATTGAAGAATTGAAGATACAGAATGCAAACAAACACGTTCCTACAAGTGAATCGCCTAAACATTCACCACAGTTCCAAAAACTGCATAGAATGCAGCTTTCACTCAGATGTAAGACATATGCTTTCCTTCTTAAGAAGTGTTTTCATAGACATTCACAGAGTGATTCTACAAAGCCTTTTTAGTGACGTTGGCTTTTAAACGCGATTTCACTGGAATTTCTGTCAAACGCAAGACAGAGATTTGCTATTGAAGAATTGAAGATACAGAATGCAAACAAACACGTTCCTACAAGTGAATCGCCCAAACATTCACCACAGTTTCAAAAACTGCATAGAATGCAGTTTTCACTCAGATGAAAGACGTATGCTTTCCTTCTTAAGAAGTGTTTTCAAAGACATTCACAGAGTGATTCTACAAAGCCTTTTTACTGACGTTGGCTTTTAAATGCGATTTCAGTGGAATTTCTGTCAAACGCAAGACAGAGATTTGCTATTGAAGAATTGTAGATACAGAATGCAAACAAACACGTTCCTACAAGTGAATCGCCTAAACATTCACCACAGTTCCAAAAACTGCATAGAATGCAGTTTTCACTCAGATGATAGACGTATGCTTTCCTTCTTAAGAAGTGTTTTCAAAGACATTCACAGAGTGATTCTACAAAGCCTTTTTACTGACATTGGCTTTTAAACGCGATTTCACTGGAATTTCTGTCAAAGGCAAGACAGAGATTTGCTATTGAAGAATTGAAGATACAGAATGCAAACAAACACGTTCCTACAAGTGAATCACCTAAACATTCACCACAGTTCCAAAAACTGCATAGAATGCAGCTTTCACTCAGATGTAAGACGTATGCTTTCCTTCTTAAGAAGTGTTTTCATAGACATTCACAGAGTGATTCTAAAAAGCCTTTTTAGTGACGTTGGCTTTTAAACGCGATTTCACTGGAATTTCTGTCAAACGCAAGACAGAGATTTGCTATTGAAGAATTGAAGATACAGAATGCAAAAAACACGTTCCTACAAGTGAATCGCCCAAACATTCACCACAGTTTCAAAAACTGCATAGAATGCAGTTTTCACTCAGATGAAAGACGTATGCTTTCCTTCTTAAGAAGTGTTTTCAAAGACATTCACAGAGTGATTCTACAAAGCCTTTTTACTGACGTTGGCTTTTAAACGCGATTTCACTGGAATTTCTGTCAAACGCAAGACAGAGATTTGCTATTAAAGAATTGATGATACAGAATGCAAACAAACACGTTCCTACAAGTGAATCGCCTAAACATTCACCACAGTTCCAACAACTGCATAGAATGCAGTTTTCACTCAGATGAAAGACGTATGCTTTCCTTCTTAAGAAGTGTTTTCAAAGACATTCACAGAGTGATTCTACAAAGCCTTTTTAGTGATGTTGGCTTTTAAACGCGATTTCACTGGAATTTCTGTCAAATGCAAGACAGAGATTTGCTATTGAAGAATTGAAGATACAGAATACAAACAAACACGTTCCTACAAGTGAATTGCGTAAACATTCACCACAGTTCCAAAAACTACATAGAATGCAGTTTTCACTCAGATGAAAGACGTATGCTTTCCTTCTTAAGAAGTGTTTTCAAATACATTCACAGAGTGATTCTACAAAGCCTTTTTAGTGACGTTGGCTTTTAAACGCGATTTCACTGCAATTTCTGTCAAACACAAGACAGAGATTTGCTATTGAAGAATTGAAGATACAGAATGCAAACAAACACGTTCCTACATGTGAATCGCCTAAACATTCACCACAGTTCCAAAAACTGCATAGAATGCAGTTTTCACTCAGATGTAAGACGTATGCTTTCCTTCTTAAGAAGTGTTTTCAAAGACATTCACAGAGTGATTCTACAAAGCCTTTTTACTGACGTTGGCTTTTAAACGCGATTTCACTGGAATTTCTGTCAAACGCAAGACAGAGATTTGCTATTGAAGAATTGAAGATACAGAATGCAAACAAACACGTTCCTACAAGTGAATCGCCTAAATATTCACCACAGTTCCAAAAACTGCATAGAATCCAGTTTACACTCAGATAAAAGCCGTATGCTTTCCTTCTTAAGAAGTGTTTTCAAAGACATTCATAGAGTGATTCTACAAAGCCTTTTTACTGACATTGGCTTTTAAATGCGATTTCACTGGAATTTCAGTCAAACGCAAGACAGAGATTTGCTATTGAAGAATTGAAGATACAGAATGCAAACAAACATGTTCCTACAAGTGAATCGCCTAAACATTCACCACAGTTCCAAAAAATGCATAGAATGCAGTTTTCACTCAGATGATAGACGTATGCTTTCCTTCTTAAGAAGTGTTTTCAAAGACATTTACAGAGTGATTCTAAAATGCCTTTTTACTGACGTTGGCTTTTAAACGCGATTTCACTGGAATTTCTGTCAAAGGCAAGACAGAGATTTGCTATTAAAGAATTGAAGATACAGAATGCAAACAAACACGTTCCTACAAGTGAATCGCCTAAACATTCACCACAGTTCCAACAACTGCATAGAATGCAGTTTTCACTCAGATGAAAGACGTATGCTTTCCTTCTTAAGAAGTGTTTTCAAAGACATTCACACAGTGATTCTACAAAGCCTTTTTAGTGACGTTGGCTTTTAAACGCGATTTCACTGGAATTTCTGTCAAACGCAAGACAGAGATTTGCTATTGAAGAATTGAAGATACAGAATGCAAACAAACAGGTTCCTACAAGTGATTCGCCTAAATATTCACCACAGTTCCAAAAACTACATAGAATGCAGTTTTCACTCAGATGAAAGACGTATGCTTTCCTTCTTAAGAAGTGTTTTCAAAGACATTCACAGAGTGATTCTACAAAGCCTTTTTACTGACATTGGCTTTTAAACGCGATTTCACTGGAATTTCTGTCAAAAGCAAGACAGAGATTTGATATTAAAGAATTGAAGATACAGAATGCAAACAAACACGTTCCTACAAGTGAATCGCCTAAACATTCACCACAGTTCCAAAAACAGTATAGAATGCAGTTTTAACTCAGATGAAAGACATATGCTTTCCTTCTTAAGAAGTATTTTCAAAGACATTCTCAGAGTGATTCTACAAAGCCTTTTTAGTGACGTTGGCTTTTAAATGCGATTTCACTGGAGTTTCTGTCAATCGCAAGACAGAGATTTGCTATTGAAGAATTGAAGATACAGAATGCAAACAAACACGTTCCTACATGTGAATCGCCTAAACATTCACCACAGTTCCAAAAACTGCATAGAATGCAGTTTTCACTCAGATGTAAGACGTATGCTTTCCTTCTTAAGAAGTGTTTTCAAAGACATTCACAGAGTGATTCTATAAAGCCTTTTTACTGACGTTGGCTTTTAAACGCGATTTCACTGGAATTTCTGTCAAACGCAAGACAGAGATTTTCTATTGAAGAATTGAAGATACAGAATGCAAACAAACACGTTCCTACAAGTGAATCGCCTAAATATTCACCACAGTTCCAAAAACTGCATAGAATGCAGTTTTCACTCAGATGAAAGACGTATGCTTTCCTTCTTAAGAAGTGTTTCAAAGACATTCATAGTGTGATTCTACAAAGCCTTTTTACTGACATTGGCTTTTAAATGCGATTTAACTAGCATTTCTGTCAAACGCAAGACAGAGATTTGCTATTGAAGAATTGAAGATACAGAATGCAAACAAACACGTTCCTACAAGTGAATCGCCTAAACATTCACCACAGTTCCAACAACTGCATAGAATGCAGTTTTCACTCAGATGATAGACGTATGATTTCCTTCTTAAGAAGTGTTTTCAAAGACATTCACAGAATGATTCTAAAATGCCTTTTTACTGACGTTGGCTTTTAAACGTTAATTCACTTGAATTTCTGTCAAACGCAAGACAGAGATTTGCTATTAAAGAATTGAAGATACAGAATGCAAACAAACACGTTCCTACAAGTGAATCGCCTAAACATTCACCACAGTTCCAACAACTGCATAGAATGCAGTTTTCACTCAGATGAAAGACGTATGCTTTCCTTCTTAAGAAGTGTTTTCAAAGACATTCACAGAGTGATTCTACAAAGCCTTTTTAGTGACGTTGGCTTTTAAACGCGATTTCACTGGAATTTCTGTCAAAGGCAAGACTGAGATTTGCTATTGAAGAATTGAAGATACAGAATGTAAACAAACATGTTCCTACAAGTGAATCGCGTAAACATTCACCACAGTTCCAAAAACTACATAGAATGCAGTTTTCACTCAGATGAAAGACGTATGCTTTACTTCTTAAGAAGTGTTTTCAAAGACATTCACAGAGTGATTCTACAAAGCCTTTTTAGTGACATTGGCTTTTAAACGCGATTTCACTGGAATTTCTGTCAAAAGCAAGACACAGATTTGATATTAAAGAATTGAAGATACAGAATGCAAACAAACACGTTCCTACAAGTGAATCGCCTAAACATTCACCACAGTTCCAAAAACTGCATAGAATGCAGTTTTACCTCAGATGAAAGACATACGCTTTCCTTCTTAAGAAGTATTTTCAAAGACATTCACAGAGTGATTCTACAAAGCCTTTTTAGTGACATTGGCTTTTAAACGCGATTTCACTGCAATTTCTGTCAAACACAAGACAGAGATTTGCTATCGAAGAATTGAAGATACAGAATGCAAACAAACACGTTCCTACATGTGAATCGCCTAAACATTCACCACAGTTCCAAAAACTGCATAGAATGCAGTTTTCACTCAGATGATAGACATATGCTTTCCTTCTTAAGAAGTGTTTTCAAAGACATTTACAGAGTGATTCTAAAATGCCTTTTTACTGACGTTGGCTTTTAAACGTGAATTCACTTGAATTTCTGTCAAAGGCAAGACAGAGATTTGCTATTAAAGAATTGAAGATACAGAATGCAAACAAACACGTTCCTACAAGTGAATCGCCTAAACATTCACCACAGTTCCAACAACTGCATAGAATGCAGTTTTCACTCAGATGAAAGACGTATGCTTTCCTTCTTAAGAAGTGTTTTCAAAGACATTCACACAGTGATTCTACAAAGCCTTTTTAGTGACGTTGGCTTTTAAACGCGATTTCACTGGAATTTCTGTCAAACGCAAGACAGAGATTTGCTATTGAAGAATTGAAGATACAGAATGCAAACAAACAGGTTCCTACAAGTGATTCGCCTAAATATTCACCACAGTTCCAAAAACTACATAGAATGCAGTTTTCACTCAGATGAAAGACGTATGCTTTCCTTCTTAAGAAGTGTTTTCAAAGACATTCACAGAGTGATTCTACAAAGCCTTTTTACTGACGTTGGTTTTTACAAGCGATTTCACTGGAATTTCTGTCAAAAGCAAGACAGAGATTTGCTATTGAAGAATTGAAGATACAGAATGCAAACAAACACGTTCCTACAAGTGAATCGCCTAAACATTCACCACAGTTCCAAAAACTGCATAGAGTGCAGTTTTAACTCAGATGAAAGACATACGCTTTCCTTCTTAAGAAGTATTTTCAAAGACATTCACAGAGTGATTCTACAAAGCCTTTTTAGTGACGTTGGCTTTTAAATGCGATTTCACTGGAGTTTCTGTCAATCGCAAGACAGAGATTTGCTATTGAAGAATTGAAGATACAGAATGCAAACAAACACGTTCCTACATGTGAATCGCCTAAACATTCACCACAGTTCCAAAAACTGCATAGAATGCAGTTTTCACTCAGATGAAAGACGTATGCTTTCCTTCTTAAGAAGTGTTTCAAAGACATTCATAGTGTGATTCTACAAAGCCTTTTTACTGACGTTGGCTTTTAAATGCGATTTAACTGGAATTTCTGTCAAATGCAAGACAGAGATTTGCTATTGAAGAATTGAAGATACAGAATGCAAACAAACACGTTCCTACAAGTGAATCGCCTAAACATTCAACACAGTTCCAACAACTGCTTAGAATGCAGTTTTCACTCAGATGAAAGACGTATGCTTTCCTTCTTAAGAAGTGTTTTCAAAGACATTCACAGAGTGATTCTACAAAGCCTTTTTACTGACGTTGGCTTTTAAACGCGATTTCACTGGAATTTCTGTCAAAAGCAAGACAGAGATTTGATATTAAAGAACTGAAAATACAGAATGCAAACAAACACGTTCCTACAAGTGAATCGCCTAAACATTCACCACAGTTCCAAAAACTGCATAGAATGCAGTTTTAACTCAGATAAAGACATACGCTTTCCTTCTTAAGAAGTATTTTCAAAGACATTCACAGAGTGATTCTACAAAGCCTTTTTAGTGATGTTGGCTTTTAAACTCGATATCACTGGAATTTCTGTCAAACGCAAGACAGAGATTTACTATTGAAGAATTGAAGATACAGAATGCAAACAAACACGTTCCTACATGTGAATCGCCTAAACATTCACCACAGTTCCAAAAACTGCATAGAATGCAGTTTTCACTCAGATGTAAGACGTATGCTTTCCTTCTTAAGAAGTGTTTTCAAAGACATTCACAGAGTGATTCTACAAAGCCTTTTTAGTGACGTTGGCTTTTAAACGCGATTTCACTGGAATTTCTGTCAAAGGCAAGACAGAGATTTGCTATTGAAGAATTGAAGATACAGAATGCAAACAAACACGTTCCTACAAGTGAATCGCCTAAACATTCACCACAGTTCCAAAAACTGCATAGAATGCAGTTTTCACTCAGATGATAGATGTATGATTTCCTTCTTAAGAAGTGTTTTCAAAGACATTCACAGAATGATTCTACAAAGCCTTTTTACTGACGTTGGCTTTTAAACGTGAATTCACTTGAATTTCTGTCAAACGCAAGACAGAGATTTGCTATTAAAGAATTGAAGATACAGAATGCAAACAAACACGTTCCTACAAGTGAATCACCTAAACATTCACCACAGTTCCAACAACTGCATAGAATGCAGTTTTCACTCAGATGAAAGACGTATGCCTTCCTTCTTAAGAAGTGTTTTCAAAGACATTCACAGAGTGATTCTACAAAGCCTTTTTAGTGACGTTGGCTTTTAAACGCGATTTCACTGGAATTTCTGTCAAACGCAAGACAGAGATTTGCTATTGAAGAATTGAAGATACAGAATGCAAACAAACACGTTCCTACAAGTGAATCGCCTAAATATTCACCACAGTTCCAAAAACTGCATAGAATGCAGTTTTCAATCAGATGAAAGACGTATGCTTTCCTTCTTAAGAAGTGTTTCAAAGATATTCATAGTGTGATTCTACAAAGCCTTTTTACTGACATTGGCTTTTAAATGCGATTTAACTGGAATTTCTGTCAAACGCAAGACAGAGATTTGCTATTGAAGAATTGAAGATACAGAATGCAAACAAACACGTTCCTACAAGTGAATCGCCTAAACATTCACCACAGTTCCAAAAACTGCATAGAATGCAGTTTTCACTCAGATGATAGACGTATGATTTCCTTCTTAAGAAGTGTTTTCAAAGACATTCACAGAATGATTCTAAAATGCCTTTTTCTGACGTTGGCTTTTAAACGTGAATTCACTTGAATTTCTGTCAAACGCAAGACAGAGATTTGCTATTAAAGAATTGAAGATACAGAATGCAAACAAACACGTTCCTACAAGTGAATCACCTAAACATTCACCACAGTTCCAAAAACTACATAGAATGCAGTTTTCACTCAGATGAAAGACGTATGCTTTCCTTCTTAAGAAGTGTTTTCAAAGACATTCACAGAATGATTCTAAAATGCCTTTTTACTGACGTTGGCTTTTAAACGTGAATTCACTTGAATTTCTGTCAAACGCAAGACAGAGATTTGCTATTAAAGAATTGAAGATACAGAATGCAAACAAACACGTTCCTACAAGTGAATCGCCTAAACATTCACCACAGTTCCAAAAACTACATAGAATGCAGTTTTCACTCAGATGAAAGACGTATGATTTCCTTCTTAAGAAGTGTTTTCAAAGACATTCACAGAGTGATTCTACAAAGCCTTTTTACTGACGTTGGCTTTTAAACGCGATTTCACTGGAATTTCTGTCAAAAGCAAGACAGAGATTTGATATTAAAGAACTGAAAATACAGAATGCAAACAAACACGTTCCTACAAGTGAATCGCCTAAACATTCACCACAGTTCCAAAAACTGCATAGAATGCAGTTTTAACTCAGATGAAAGACATACGCTTTCCTTCTTAAGAAGTATTTTCAAAGACATTCACAGAGTGATTCTACAAAGCCTTTTTAGTGACGTTGGCTTTTAAACGCGATATCACTGGAATTTCTGTCAAACGCAAGACAGAGATTTGCTATTGAAGAATTGAAGATACAGAATGCAAACAAACACGTTCCTACATGTGAATCGCCTAAACATTCACCACAGTTCCAAAAACTGTATAGAATGCAGTTTTCACTCAGATGAAAGACGTATGCTTTCCTTCTTAAGAAGTGTTTTCAAAGACATTCACAGAGTGATTGTACAAAGCCTTTTTACTGACATTGGCTTTTAAATGCGATTTAACTGGAATTTCTGTCAAACGCAATACAGAGATTTGCTATTGAAGAATTGAAGATACAGAATGCAAACAAACACGTTCCTACAAGTGAATCGCCTAAACATTCACCACAGTTCCAAAAACTTCATAGAATGCAGTTTTCACTCAGATGAAAGACGTATGCTTTCCTTCTTAAGAAGTGTTTTCAAAGACATTCACAGAGTGATTCTACAAAGCCTTTTTACTGACGTTGGCTTTTAAACGCGATTTCACTGGAATTTCTGTCAAAGGCAAGACAGAGATTTGCTATTGAAGAATTTAAGATACAGAATGCAAACAAACACGTTCCTACAAGTGAATCGCCTAAACATTCACCACAGTTCCAAAAACTGCATAGAATGCAGTTTTCACTCAGATGATAGACGTATGATTTCCTTCTTAAGAAGTGTTTTCAAAGACATTCACAGAATGATTCTAAAATGCCTTTTTACTGACGTTGGCTTTTAAACGTGAATTCACTTGAATTTCTGTCAAACGCAAGACAGAGATTTGCTATTAAAGAATTGAAGATACAGAATGCAAACAAACACGTTCCTACAAGTGAATCGCCTAAACATTCACCACAGTTCCAACAACTGCATAGAATGCAGTTTTCACTCAGATGAAAGACGTATGCTTTCCTTCTTAAGAAGTGTTTTCAAAGACATTCACAGAGTGATTCTACAAAGCCTTTTTACTGACATTGGCTTTTAAATGCGATTTAACTGGAATTTCTGTAAAACGCAATACAGAGATTTGCTATTGAAGAATTGAAGATACAGAATGCAAACAAACACGTTCCTACAAGTGAATCGCCTAAACATTCACCACAGTTCCAACAACTGCATAGAGTGCAGTTTTAACTCAGATGAAAGACATACGCTTTCCTTCTTAAGAAGTATTTTCAAAGACATTCACAGAGTGATTCTACAAAGCCTTTTTACTGACATTGGCTTTTAAATGCGATTTCACTGGAGTTTCTGTCAATCGCAAGACAGAGATTTGCTATTGAAGAATTGAAGATACAGAAAGTAAACAAACACGTTCCTACATGTGAATCGCCTAAACATTCACCACAGTTCCAAAAACTACATAGAATGCAGTTTTCACTCAGATGAAAGACGTATGCTTTCCTTCTTAAGAAGTGTTTTCAAAGACATTCACAGAGTGATTCTACAAAGCCTTTTTACTGACGTTGGCTTTTAAACGCGATTTCACTGGAATTTCTGTCAAAAGCAAGACAGAGATTTGATATTAAAGAACTGAAAATACAGAATGCAAACAAACACGTTCCTACAAGTGAATCGCCTAAACATTCACCACAGTTCCAAAAACTGCATAGAATGCAGTTTTAACTCAGATGAAAGACATACGCTTTCCTTCTTAAGAAGTATTTTCAAAGACATTCACAGAGTGATTCTACAAAGCCTTTTTAGTGACGTTGGCTTTTAAACTCGATATCACTGGAATTTCTGTCAAACGCAAGACAGAGATTTGCTATTGAAGAATTGAAGATACAGCATGCAAACAAACACGTTCCTACATGTGAATCGCCTAAACATTCACCACAGTTCCAAAAACTGCATAGAATGCAGTTTTCACTCAGATGTAAGACGTATGCTTTCCTTCTTAAGAAGTGTTTTCAAAGACATTCACAGAGTGATTCTACAAAGCCTTTTTAGTGACGTTGGCTTTTAAACGCGATTTCACTGGAATTTCTGTCAAAGGCAAGACAGAGATTTGCTATTGAAGAATTGAAGATACAGAATGCAAACAAACACGTTCCTACAAGTGAATCGCCTAAACATTCACCACAGTTCCAAAAACTGCATAGAATGCAGTTTTCACTCAGATGATAGATGTATGATTTCCTTCTTAAGAAGTGTTTTCAAAGACATTCACAGAATGATTCTACAAAGCCTTTTTACTGACGTTGGCTTTTAAACGTGAATTCACATGAATTTCTGTCAAACGCAAGACAGAGATTTGCTATTAAAGAATTGAAGATACAGAATGCAAACAAACACGTTCCTACAAGTGAATCGCCTAAACATTCACCACAGTTCCAACAACTGCATAGAATGCAGTTTTCACTCAGATGTAAGACGTATGCTTTCCTTCTTAAGAAGTGTTTTCAAAGACATTGACAGAGTGATTCTACAAAGCCTTTTTAGTGACGTTGGCTTTTAAACGCGATTTCACTGGAATTTCTGTCAAACGGAAGACAGAGATTTGCTATTGAAGAATTGAAGATACAGAAAGTAAACAAACACGTTCCTACAAGTGAATCGCCTAAACATTCACCAATGTTCCAAAAACTACATAGAATGCAGTTTTCACTCAGATGAAAGACGTATGCTTTCCTTCTTAAGAAGTGTTTTCAAAGACATTCACAGAGTGATTCTACAAAGCCTTTTTACTGACCTTGGCTTTTAAACGCGATTTCACTGGAATTTCTGTCAAACGCAAGACAGAGATTTTCTATTGAAGAATTGAAGATACAGAATGCAAACAAACACGTTCCTACAAGTGAATCGCCTAAATATTCACCACAGTTCCAAAAACTGCATAGAATGCAGTTTTCACTCAGATGAAAGACGTATGCTTTCCTTCTTAAGAATTGTTTCAAAGACATTCATAGTGTGATTCTACAAAGCCTTTTTACTGACATTGGCTTTTAAATGCGATTTAACTGGAATTTCTGTCAAACGCAAGACAGAGATTTGCTATTGAAGAATTGAAGATACAGAATGCAAACAAACACGTTCCTACAAGTGAATCGCCTAAACATTCACCACAGTTCCAAAAACTGCATAGAATGCAGTTTTCACTCAGATGATAGACGTATGATTTCCTTCTTAAGAAGTGTTTTCAAAGACATTCACAAATGATTCTAAAATGCCTTTTTACTGACGTTGGCTTTTAAACGTGAATTCACTTGAATTACTGTCAAACGCAAGACAGAGATTTGCTATTAAAGAATTGAAGATACAGAATGCAAACAAACACGTTCCTACAAGTGAATCGCCTAAACATTCACCACAGTTCCAACAACTGCTTAGAATGCAGTTTTCACTCAGATGAAAGACGTATGCTTTCCTTCTTAAGAAGTGTTTTCAAAGACATTCACAGAGTGATTCTACAAAGCCTTTTTACTGACGTTGGTTTTTAAACGCGATTTCACTGGAATTTCTGTCAAACGCAAGACAGAGATTTGCTATTGAAGAATTGACGACAGAATGCAAACAAACACGTTCCTACAAGTGAATCGCCTAAACATTCAAAACAGTTCCAAAAACTGCATAGAATGCAGTTTTCACTCAGATGAAAGACATATGCGTTCCTTCTTAAGAAGTGTTTTCAAAGACATTCACAGAGTGATTCTACAAAGCCTTTTTAGTGACGTTGGCTTTTAAACGCGATTTCACTGGATTTTCTGTCAAATGCAAGACTGAGATTTGCTATTGAAGAATTGAAGATACAGAATGTAAACAAACACGTTCCTACAAGTGAATCGCCTAAACATTCACCACAATTCCAAAAACTACATAGAATGCAGTTTTCACTCAGATGAAAGACGTATGCTTTCCTTCTTAAGAAGTGTTTTCAAAGACATTCACAGAGTGATTCTACAAAGCCTTTTTACTGACGTTGGCTTTTAAACGCGATTTCACTGGAATTTCTGTCAAAATCAAGACAGAGATTTGATATTAAAGAACTGAAAATACAGAATGCAAACAAACACGTTCCTACAAGTGAATCGCCAAAACATTCACCACAGTTCCAAAAACTGCATAGAATGCAGTTTTAACTCAGATAAAGACATACGCTTTCCTTCTTAAGAAGTATTTTCAAAGACATTCACAGAGTGATTCTACAAAGCCTTTTTAGTGACGTTGGCTTTTAAACTCGATATCACTGGAATTTCTGTCAAACGCAAGACAGAGATTTGCTATTGAAGAATTGAAGATACAGAATGCAAACAAACACGTTCCTACATGTGAATCGCCTAAACATTCACCACAGTTCCAAAAACTGCATAGAATGCAGTTTTCACTCAGATGTAAGACGTATGCTTTCCTTCTTAAGAAGTGTTTTCAAAGACATTCACAGAGTGATTCTACAAAGCCTTTTTAGTGACGTTGGCTTTTAAACGCGATTTCACTGGAATTTCTGTCAAAGGCAAGACAGAGATTTGCTATTGAAGAATTGAAGATACAGAATGCAAACAAACACGTTCCTACAAGTGAATCGCCTAAACATTCACCACAGTTCCAAAAACTGCATAGAATGCAGTTTTCACTCAGATGATAGACGTATGATTTCCTTCTTAAGAAGTGTTTTCAAAGACATTCACAGAATGATTCTACAAAGCCTTTTTACTGACGTTGGCTTTTAAACGTGAATTCACTTGAATTTCTGTCAAACGCAAGACAGAGATTTGCTATTAAAGAATTGAAGATACAGAATGCAAACAAACACGTTCCTACAAGTGAATCGCCTAAACATTCACCACAGTTCCAACAACTGCATAGAATGCAGTTTTCACTCAGATGAAAGACGTATGCCTTCCTTCTTAAGAAGTATTCACAGAGTGATTCTACAAAGCCTTTTTAGTGACGTTGGCTTTTAAACGCGATTTCACTGGAATTTCTGTCAAACGCAAGACAGAGATTTGCTATTGAAGAATTGAAGATACAGAAAGTAAACAAACACGTTCCTACAAGTGAATCGCCTAAACATTCACCACAGTTCCAAAAACTGCATAGAATGCAGTTTTAACTCAGATGAAAGACATACCCTTTCCTTCTTAAGAAGTATTTTCAAAGACATTCACAGAGTGATTCTACAAAGCCTTTTTAGTGACGTTGGCTTTTAAATGCGATTTCACTGGAGTTTCTGTCAAACGCAAGACCGAGATTTGCTATTGAAGAATTGAAGATACAGAATGCAAACAAACATGTTCCTACATGTGAATCGCCTAAACATTCACCACAGTTCCAAAAACTGCATAGAATGCAGTTTTCACTCAGATGTAAGACGTATGCTTTCCTTCTTAAGAAGTGTTTTCAAAGACATTGACAGAGTGATTCTAGAAAGCCTTTTTACTGACGTTGGCTTTTAAACGCGATTTCACTGGAATTTCTGTCAAACGCAAGACAGAGATTTGCTATTGAAGAATTGAAGATACAGAATGCAAACAAACACGTTCCTACAAGTGAATCGCCTAAATATTCACCACAGTTCCAAAAACTGCATAGAATGCAGTTTTCAATCAGATGAAAGACGTATGCTTTCCTTCTTAAGAAGTGTTTCAAAGATATTCATAGTGTGATTCTACAAAGCCTTTTTACTGACATTGGCTTTTAAATGCGATTTAACTGGAATTTCTGTCAAACGCAAGACAGAGATTTGCTATTGAAGAATTGAAGATACAGAATGCAAACAAACACGTTCCTACAAGTGAATCGCCTAAACATTCACCACAGTTCCAAAAACTGCATAGAATGCAGTTTTCACTCAGATGATAGACGTATGATTTCCTTCTTAAGAAGTGTTTTCAAAGACATTCACAGAATGATTCTAAAATGCCTTTTTCTGACGTTGGCTTTTAAACGTGAATTCACTTGAATTTCTGTCAAACGCAAGACAGAGATTTGCTATTAAAGAATTGAAGATACAGAATGCAAACAAACACGTTCCTACAAGTGAATCGCCTAAACATTCACCACAGTTCCAAAAACTACATAGAATGCAGTTTTCACTCAGATGAAAGACGTATGCTTTCCTTCTTAAGAAGTGTTTTCAAAGACATTCACAGAATGATTCTAAAATGCCTTTTTACTGACGTTGGCTTTTAAACGTGAATTCACTTGAATTTCTGTCAAACGCAAGACAGAGATTTGCTATTAAAGAATTGAAGATACAGAATGCAAACAAACACGTTCCTACAAGTGAATCGCCTAAACATTCACCACAGTTCCAAAAACTACATAGAATGCAGTTTTCACTCAGATGAAAGACGTATGATTTCCTTCTTAAGAAGTGTTTTCAAAGACATTCACAGAGTGATTCTACAAAGCCTTTTTACTGACGTTGGCTTTTAAACGCGATTTCACTGGAATTTCTGTCAAAAGCAAGACAGAGATTTGATATTAAAGAACTGAAAATACAGAATGCAAACAAACACGTTCCTACAAGTGAATCGCCTAAACATTCACCACAGTTCCAAAAACTGCATAGAATGCAGTTTTAACTCAGATGAAAGACATACGCTTTCCTTCTTAAGAAGTATTTTCAAAGACATTCACAGAGTGATTCTACAAAGCCTTTTTAGTGACGTTGGCTTTTAAACGCGATATCACTGGAATTTCTGTCAAACGCAAGACAGAGATTTGCTATTGAAGAATTGAAGATACAGAATGCAAACAAACACGTTCCTACATGTGAATCGCCTAAACATTCACCACAGTTCCAAAAACTGTATAGAATGCAGTTTTCACTCAGATGAAAGACGTATGCTTTCCTTCTTAAGAAGTGTTTTCAAAGACATTCACAGAGTGATTGTACAAAGCCTTTTTACTGACATTGGCTTTTAAATGCGATTTAACTGGAATTTCTGTCAAACGCAATACAGAGATTTGCTATTGAAGAATTGAAGATACAGAATGCAAACAAACACGTTCCTACAAGTGAATCGCCTAAACATTCACCACAGTTCCAAAAACTGCATAGAATGCAGTTTTCACTCAGATGAAAGACGTATGCTTTCCTTCTTAAGAAGTGTTTTCAAAGACATTCACAGAGTGATTCTACAAAGCCTTTTTACTGACGTTGGCTTTTAAACGCGATTTCACTGGAATTTCTGTCAAAGGCAAGACAGAGATTTGCTATTGAAGAATTTAAGATACAGAATGCAAACAAACACGTTCCTACAAGTGAATCGCCTAAACATTCACCACAGTTCCAAAAACTGCATAGAATGCAGTTTTCACTCAGATGATAGACGTATGATTTCCTTCTTAAGAAGTGTTTTCAAAGACATTCACAGAATGATTCTAAAATGCCTTTTTACTGACGTTGGCTTTTAAACGTGAATTCACTTGAATTTCTGTCAAACGCAAGACAGAGATTTGCTATTAAAGAATTGAAGATACAGAATGCAAACAAACACGTTCCTACAAGTGAATCGCCTAAACATTCACCACAGTTCCAACAACTGCATAGAATGCAGTTTTCACTCAGATGAAAGACGTATGCTTTCCTTCTTAAGAAGTGTTTTCAAAGACATTCACAGAGTGATTCTACAAAGCCTTTTTACTGACATTGGCTTTTAAATGCGATTTAACTGGAATTTCTGTAAAACGCAATACAGAGATTTGCTATTGAAGAATTGAAGATACAGAATGCAAACAAACACGTTCCTACAAGTGAATCGCCTAAACATTCACCACAGTTCCAACAACTGCATAGAATGCAGTTTTCACTCAGATGAAAGACGTATGCTTTCCTTCTTAAGAAGTGTTTTCAAAGACATTCACAGAGTGATTCTACAAAGCCTTTTTAGTGACGTTGGCTTTTAAATGCGATTTCACTGGAGTTTCTGTCAAACGCAAGACCGAGATTTGCTATTGAAGAATTGAAGATACAGAATGCAAACAAACACGTTCCTACATGTGAATCGCCTAAACATTCACCACAGTTCCAAAAACTGCATAGAATGCAGTTTTCACTCAGATGTAAGACGTATGCTTTCCTTCTTAAGAAGTGTTTTCAAAGACATTGACAGAGTGATTCTAGAAAGCCTTTTTACTGACGTTGGCTTTTAAACGCGATTTCACTGGAATTTCTGTCAAACGCAAGACAGAGATTTGCTATTGAAGAATTGAAGATACAGAATGCAAACAAACACGTTCCTACAAGTGAATCGCCTAAATATTCACCACAGTTCCAAAAACTGCATAGAATGCAGTTTTCAATCAGATGAAAGACGTATGCTTTCCTTCTTAAGAAGTGTTTCAAAGATATTCATAGTGTGATTCTACAAAGCCTTTTTACTGACATTGGCTTTTAAATGCGATTTAACTGGAATTTCTGTCAAACGCAAGACAGAGATTTGCTATTGAAGAATTGAAGATACAGAATGCAAACAAACACGTTCCTACAAGTGAATCGCCTAAACATTCACCACAGTTCCAAAAACTGCATAGAATGCAGTTTTCACTCAGATGATAGACGTATGATTTCCTTCTTAAGAAGTGTTTTCAAAGACATTCACAGAATGATTCTAAAATGCCTTTTTCTGACGTTGGCTTTTAAACGTGAATTCACTTGAATTTCTGTCAAACGCAAGACAGAGATTTGCTATTAAAGAATTGAAGATACAGAATGCAAACAAACACGTTCCTACAAGTGAATCGCCTAAACATTCACCACAGTTCCAAAAACTACATAGAATGCAGTTTTCACTCAGATGAAAGACGTATGCTTTCCTTCTTAAGAAGTGTTTTCAAAGACATTCACAGAATGATTCTAAAATGCCTTTTTACTGACGTTGGCTTTTAAACGTGAATTCACTTGAATTTCTGTCAAACGCAAGACAGAGATTTGCTATTAAAGAATTGAAGATACAGAATGCAAACAAACACGTTCCTACAAGTGAATCGCCTAAACATTCACCACAGTTCCAAAAACTACATAGAATGCAGTTTTCACTCAGATGAAAGACGTATGATTTCCTTCTTAAGAAGTGTTTTCAAAGACATTCACAGAGTGATTCTACAAAGCCTTTTTACTGACGTTGGCTTTTAAACGCGATTTCACTGGAATTTCTGTCAAAAGCAAGACAGAGATTTGATATTAAAGAACTGAAAATACAGAATGCAAACAAACACGTTCCTACAAGTGAATCGCCTAAACATTCACCACAGTTCCAAAAACTGCATAGAATGCAGTTTTAACTCAGATGAAAGACATACGCTTTCCTTCTTAAGAAGTATTTTCAAAGACATTCACAGAGTGATTCTACAAAGCCTTTTTAGTGACGTTGGCTTTTAAACGCGATATCACTGGAATTTCTGTCAAACGCAAGACAGAGATTTGCTATTGAAGAATTGAAGATACAGAATGCAAACAAACACGTTCCTACATGTGAATCGCCTAAACATTCACCACAGTTCCAAAAACTGTATAGAATGCAGTTTTCACTCAGATGAAAGACGTATGCTTTCCTTCTTAAGAAGTGTTTTCAAAGACATTCACAGAGTGATTGTACAAAGCCTTTTTACTGACATTGGCTTTTAAATGCGATTTAACTGGAATTTCTGTCAAACGCAATACAGAGATTTGCTATTGAAGAATTGAAGATACAGAATGCAAACAAACACGTTCCTACAAGTGAATCGCCTAAACATTCACCACAGTTCCAAAAACTGCATAGAATGCAGTTTTCACTCAGATGAAAGACGTATGCTTTCCTTCTTAAGAATTGTTTTCAAAGACATTCACAGAGTGATTCTACAAAGCCTTTTTACTGACGTTGGCTTTTAAACGCGATTTCACTGGAATTTCTGTCAAAGGCAAGACAGAGATTTGCTATTGAAGAATTTAAGATACAGAATGCAAACAAACACGTTCCTACAAGTGAATCGCCTAAACATTCACCACAGTTCCAAAAACTGCATAGAATGCAGTTTTCACTCAGATGATAGACGTATGATTTCCTTCTTAAGAAGTGTTTTCAAAGACATTCACAGAATGATTCTAAAATGCCTTTTTACTGACGTTGGCTTTTAAACGTGAATTCACTTGAATTTCTGTCAAACGCAAGACAGAGATTTGCTATTAAAGAATTGAAGATACAGAATGCAAACAAACACGTTCCTACAAGTGAATCGCCTAAACATTCACCACAGTTCCAACAACTGCATAGAATGCAGTTTTCACTCAGATGAAAGACGTATGCTTTCCTTCTTAAGAAGTGTTTTCAAAGACATTCACAGAGTGATTCTACAAAGCCTTTTTACTGACATTGGCTTTTAAATGCGATTTAACTGGAATTTCTGTAAAACGCAATACAGAGATTTGCTATTGAAGAATTGAAGATACAGAATGCAAACAAACACGTTCCTACAAGTGAATCGCCTAAACATTCACCACAGTTCCAACAACTGCATAGAATGCAGTTTTCACTCAGATGAAAGACGTATGCTTTCCTTCTTAAGAAGTGTTTTCAAAGACATTCACAGAGTGATTCTACAAAGCCTTTTTACTGACATTGGCTTTTAAACGCGATTTCACTGGAATTTCTGTCAAACGGAAGACAGAGATTTGCTATTGAAGAATTGAAGATACAGAAAGTAAACAAACACGTTCCTACAAGTGAATCGCCTAAACATTCACCAATGTTCCAAAAACTACATAGAATGCAGTTTTCACTCAGATGAAAGACGTATGCTTTCCTTCTTAAGAAGTGTTTTCAAAGACATTCACAGAGTGATTCTACAAAGCCTTTTTACTGACGTTGGCTTTTAAACGCGATTTCACTGGAATTTCTGTCAAACGCAAGACAGAGATTTTCTATTGAAGAATTGAAGATACAGAATGCAAACAAACACCTTCCTACAAGTGAATCGCCTAAATATTCACCACAGTTCCAAAAACTGCATAGAATGCAGTTTTCACTCAGATGAAAGACGTATGCTTTCCTTCTTAAGAAGTGTTTCAAAGACATTCATAGTGTGATTCTACAAAGCCTTTTTACTGACATTGGCTTTTAAATGCGATTTAACTGGAATTTCTGTCAAACGCAAGACAGAGATTTGCTATTGAAGAATTGAAGATACAGAATGCAAACAAACACGTTCCAACAAGTGAATCGCCTAAACATTCACCACAGTTCCAAAAACTGCATAGAATGCAGTTTTCACTCAGATGATAGACGTATGATTTCCTTCTTAAGAAGTGTTTTCAAAGACATTCACAGAATGATTCTAAAATGCCTTTTTACTGACGTTGGCTTTTAAACGTTAATTCACTTGAATTTCTGTCAAACGCAAGACAGAGATTTGCTATTAAAGAATTGAAGATACAGAATGCAAACAAACACGTTTCTACAAGTGAATCGCCTAAACATTCACCACAGTTCCAACAACTGCTTAGAATGCAGTTTTCACTCAGATGAAAGACGTATGCTTTCCTTCTTAAGAAGTGTTTTCAAAGACATTCACAGAGTGATTCTACAAAGCCTTTTTAGTGACGTTGGCTTTTAAACGCGATTTCACTGGAATTTCTGTCAAACGCAAGACTGGGATTGAAGAATTGAAGATACAGAATGTAAACAAACACGTTCCTACAAGTGAATCGCCTAAACATTCACCACAATTCCAAAAACTACATAGAATGCAGTTTTCACTCAGATGAAAGACGTATGCTTTCCTTCTTAAGAAGTGTTTTCAAAGACATTCACAGAGTGATTCTACAAAGCCTTTTTACTGACGTTGGCTTTTAAACGCGATTTCACTGGAATTTCTGTCAAAAGCAAGACAGAGATTTGATATTAAAGAACTGAAAATACAGAATGCAAACAAACACGTTCCTACAAGTGAATCGCCTAAACATTCACCACAGTTCCAAAAACTGCATAGAATGCAGTTTTAACTCAGATGAAAGACATACGCTTTCCTTCTTAAGAAGTATTTTCAAAGACATTCACAGAGTGATTCTACAAAGCCTTTTTAGTGACGTTGGCTTTTAAACTCGATATCACTGGAATTTCTGTCAAAGGCAAGACAGAGATTTGCTATTGAAGAATTGAAGATACAGAATGCAAACAAACACGTTCCTACATGTGAATCGCCTAAACATTCACCACAGTTCCAAAAACTACATAGAATGCAGTTTTCACTCAGATGTAAGACGTATGCTTTCCTTCTTAAGAAGTGTTTTCAAAGACATTCACAGAGTGATTCTACAAAGCCTTTTTAGTGACATTGGCTTTTAAACGCGATTTCACTGGAATTTCTGTCAAAGGCAAGACAGAGATTTGCTATTGAAGAATTGAAGATACAGAATGCAAACAAACACGTTCCAACAAGTGAATCGCCTAAACATTCACCACAGTTCCAAAAACTGCATAGAATGCAGTTTTAACTCAGATGAAAGACATACGCTTTCCTTCTTAAGAAGTATTTTCAAAGACATTCACAGAGTGATTCTACAAAGCCTTTTTAGTGACGTTGGCTTTTAAATGCGATTTCACTGGAGTTTCTGTCAAACGCAAGACAGATATTTGCTATTGAAGAATTGAAGATACAGAATGCAAACAAACACGTTCCTACATGTGAATCGCCTAAACATTCACTACAGTTCCAAAAACTGCATAGAATGCAGTTTTCACTCAGATGTAAGACGTATGCTTTCCTTCTTAAGAAGTGTTTTCAAAGACATTGACAGAGTGATTCTAGAAAGCCTTTTTACTGACGTTGGCTTTTAAACGCGATTTCACTGGAATTTCTGTCAAACGCAAGACAGAGATTTGCTATTGAAGAATTGAAGATACAGAATGCAAACAAACACTTTCCTACAAGTGAATCGCCTAAATATTCACCACAGTTCCAAAAACTGCATAGAATGCAGTTTTCAATCAGATGAAAGACGTATGCTTTCCTTCTTAAGAAGTGTTTCAAAGACATTCATAGTGTGATTCTACAAAGCCTTTTTAGTGACGTTGGCTTTTAAATGCGATTTCACTGGAGTTTCTGTCAAACGCAAGACAGAGATTTGCTATTGAAGAATTGAAGATACAGAATGCAAACAAACACGTTCCTACATGTGAATCGCCTAAACATTCACCACAGTTCCAAAAACTGCATAGAATGCAGTTTTCACTCAGATGTAAGACGTATGCTTTCCTTCTTAAGAAGTGTTTTCAAAGACATTGACAGAGTGATTCTAGAAAGCCTTTTTACTGACGTTGGCTTTTAAACGCGATTTCACTGGAATTTCTGTCAAACGCAAGACAGAGATTTGCTATTGAAGAATTGAAGATACAGAATGCAAACAAACACGTTCCTACAAGTGAATCGCCTAAATATTCACCACAGTTCCAAAAACTGCATAGAATGCAGTTTTCAATCAGATGAAAGACGTATGCTTTCCTTCTTAAGAAGTGTTTCAAAGATATTCATAGTGTGATTCTACAAAGCCTTTTTACTGACATTGGCTTTTAAATGCGATTTAACTGGAATTTCTGTCAAACGCAAGACAGAGATTTGCTATTGAAGAATTGAAGATACAGAATGCAAACAAACACGTTCCTACAAGTGAATCGCCTAAACATTCACCACAGTTCCAAAAACTGCATAGAATGCAGTTTTCACTCAGATGATAGACGTATGATTTCCTTCTTAAGAAGTGTTTTCAAAGACATTCACAGAATGATTCTAAAATGCCTTTTTCTGACGTTGGCTTTTAAACGTGAATTCACTTGAATTTCTGTCAAATGCAAGACAGAGATTTGCTATTAAAGAATTGAAGATACAGAATGCAAACAAACACGTTCCTACAAGTGAATCGCCTAAACATTCACCACAGTTCCAAAAACTACATAGAATGCAGTTTTCACTCAGATGAAAGACGTATGCTTTCCTTCTTAAGAAGTGTTTTCAAAGACATTCACAGAGTGATTCTACAAAGCCTTTTTACTGACGTTGGCTTTTAAACGCGATTTCACTGGAATTTCTGTCAAAGGCAAGACAGAGATTTGCTATTGAAGAATTTAAGATACAGAATGCAAACAAACACATTCCTACAAGTGAATCGCGTAAACATTCACCACAGTTCCAAAAACTGCATAGAATGAAGTTTTCACTCAGATGATAGACGTATGATTTCCTTCTTAAGAAGTGTTTTCAAAGACATTCACAGAATGATTCTAAAATGCCTTTTTACTGACGTTGGCTTTTAAACGTGAATTCACTTGAATTTCTGTCAAACGCAAGACAGAGATTTGCTATTAAAGAATTGAAGATACAGAATGCAAACAAACACGTTCCTACAAGTGAATCGCCTAAACATTCACCACAGTTCCAAAAACTACATAGAATGCAGTTTTCACTCAGATGAAAGACGTATGATTTCCTTCTTAAGAAGTGTTTTCAAAGACATTCACAGAGTGATTCTACAAAGCCTTTTTACTGACGTTGGCTTTTAAACGCGATTTCACTGGAATTTCTGTCAAAAGCAAGACAGAGATTTGATATTAAAGAACTGAAAATACAGAATGCAAACAAACACGTTCCTACAAGTGAATCGCCTAAACATTCACCACAGTTCCAAAAACTGCATAGAATGCAGTTTTAACTCAGTTGAAAGACATACGCTTTCCTTCTTAAGAAGTATTTTCAAAGACATTCACAGAGTGATTCTACAAAGCCTTTTTAGTGACGTTGGCTTTTAAACGCGATATCACTGGAATTTCTGTCAAACGCAAGACAGAGATTTGCTATTGAAGAATTGAAGATACAGAATGCAAACAAACACGTTCCTACATGTGAATCGCCTAAACATTCACCACAGTTCCAAAAACTGCATAGAATGCAGTTTTCACTCAGATGAAAGACGTATGCTTTCCTTCTTAAGAAGTGTTTTCAAAGACATTCACAGAGTGATTCTACAAAGCCTTTTTACTGACATTGGCTTTTAAATGCGATTTAACTGGAATTTCTGTCAAACGCAATACAGAGATTTGCTATTGAAGAATTGAAGATACAGAATGCAAACAAACACGTTCCTACAAGTGAATCGCCTAAACATTCACCACAGTTCCAAAAACTGCATAGAATGCAGTTTTCACTCAGATGAAAGACGTATGCTTTCCTTCTTAAGAAGTGTTTTCAAAGACATTCACAGAGTGATTCTACAAAGCCTTTTTACTGACATTGGCTTTTAAATGCGAAATAACTGGAATTTCTGTAAAACGCAATACAGAGATTTGCTATTGAAGAATTGAAGATACAGAATGCAAACAAACACGTTCCTACAAGTGAATCGCCTAAACATTCACCACAGTTCCAACAACTGCATAGAATGCAGTTTTCACTCAGATGAAAGACGTATGCTTTCCTTCTTAAGAAGTGTTTTCAAAGACATTCACAGAGTGATTCTACAAAGCCTTTTTACTGACATTGGCTTTTAAACGCGATTTCACTGGAATTTCTGTCAAACGGAAGACAGAGATTTGCTATTGAAGAATTGAAGATACAGAAAGTAAACAAACACGTTCCTACAAGTGAATCGCCTAAACATTCACCAATGTTCCAAAAACTACATAGAATGCAGTTTTCACTCAGATGAAAGACGTATGCTTTCCTTCTTAAGAAGTGTTTTCAAAGACATTCACAGAGTGATTCTACAATCCTTTTTACTGACGTTGGCTTTTAAACGCGATTTCACTGGAATTTCTGTCAAACGCAAGACAGAGATTTGCTATTGAAGAATTGAAGATACAGAATGCAAACAAACACGTTCCTACAAGTGAATCGCCTAAACATTCACCACAGTTCCAAAAACTGCATAGAATGCAGTTTTCACTCAGATGATAGACGTATGATTTCCTTCTTAAGAAGTGTTTTCAAAGACATTCACAGAATGATTCTAAAATGCCTTTTTCTGACGTTGGCTTTTAAACGTGAATTCACTTGAATTTCTGTCAAATGCAAGACAGAGATTTGCTATTAAAGAATTGAAGATACAGAATGCAAACAAACACGTTCCTACAAGTGAATCGCCTAAACATTCACCACAGTTCCAAAAACTACATAGAATGCAGTTTTCACTCAGATGAAAGACGTATGCTTTCCTTCTTAAGAAGTGTTTTCAAAGACATTCACAGAGTGATTCTACAAAGCCTTTTTACTGACGTTGGCTTTTAAACGCGATTTCACTGGAATTTCTGTCAAAGGCAAGACAGAGATTTGCTATTGAAGAATTTAAGATACAGAATGCAAACAAACACATTCCTACAAGTGAATCGCGTAAACATTCACCACAGTTCCAAAAACTGCATAGAATGAAGTTTTCACTCAGATGATAGACGTATGATTTCCTTCTTAAGAAGTGTTTTCAAAGACATTCACAGAATGATTCTAAAATGCCTTTTTACTGACGTTGGCTTTTAAACGTGAATTCACTTGAATTTCTGTCAAACGCAAGACAGAGATTTGCTATTAAAGAATTGAAGATACAGAATGCAAACAAACACGTTCCTACAAGTGAATCGCCTAAACATTCACCACAGTTCCAAAAACTACATAGAATGCAGTTTTCACTCAGATGAAAGACGTATGATTTCCTTCTTAAGAAGTGTTTTCAAAGACATTCACAGAGTGATTCTACAAAGCCTTTTTACTGACGTTGGCTTTTAAACGCGATTTCACTGGAATTTCTGTCAAAAGCAAGACAGAGATTTGATATTAAAGAACTGAAAATACAGAATGCAAACAAACACGTTCCTACAAGTGAATCGCCTAAACATTCACCACAGTTCCAAAAACTGCATAGAATGCAGTTTTAACTCAGTTGAAAGACATACGCTTTCCTTCTTAAGAAGTATTTTCAAAGACATTCACAGAGTGATTCTACAAAGCCTTTTTAGTGACGTTGGCTTTTAAACGCGATATCACTGGAATTTCTGTCAAACGCAAGACAGAGATTTGCTATTGAAGAATTGAAGATACAGAATGCAAACAAACACGTTCCTACATGTGAATCGCCTAAACATTCACCACAGTTCCAAAAACTGCATAGAATGCAGTTTTCACTCAGATGAAAGACGTATGCTTTCCTTCTTAAGAAGTGTTTTCAAAGACATTCACAGAGTGATTCTACAAAGCCTTTTTACTGACATTGGCTTTTAAATGCGATTTAACTGGAATTTCTGTCAAACGCAATACAGAGATTTGCTATTGAAGAATTGAAGATACAGAATGCAAACAAACACGTTCCTACAAGTGAATCGCCTAAACATTCACCACAGTTCCAAAAACTGCATAGAATGCAGTTTTCACTCAGATGAAAGACGTATGCTTTCCTTCTTAAGAAGTGTTTTCAAAGACATTCACAGAGTGATTCTACAAAGCCTTTTTACTGACATTGGCTTTTAAATGCGAAATAACTGGAATTTCTGTAAAACGCAATACAGAGATTTGCTATTGAAGAATTGAAGATACAGAATGCAAACAAACACGTTCCTACAAGTGAATCGCCTAAACATTCACCACAGTTCCAACAACTGCATAGAATGCAGTTTTCACTCAGATGAAAGACGTATGCTTTCCTTCTTAAGAAGTGTTTTCAAAGACATTCACAGAGTGATTCTACAAAGCCTTTTTACTGACATTGGCTTTTAAACGCGATTTCACTGGAATTTCTGTCAAACGGAAGACAGAGATTTGCTATTGAAGAATTGAAGATACAGAAAGTAAACAAACACGTTCCTACAAGTGAATCGCCTAAACATTCACCAATGTTCCAAAAACTACATAGAATGCAGTTTTCACTCAGATGAAAGACGTATGCTTTCCTTCTTAAGAAGTGTTTTCAAAGACATTCACAGAGTGATTCTACAATCCTTTTTACTGACGTTGGCTTTTAAACGCGATTTCACTGGAATTTCTGTCAAACGCAAGACAGAGATTTTCTATTGAAGAATTGAAGATACAGAATGCAAACAAACACCTTCCTACAAGTGAATCGCCTAAATATTCACCACAGTTCCAAAAACTGCATAGAATGCAGTTTTCACTCAGATGAAAGACGTATGCTTTCCTTCTTAAGAAGTGTTTCAAAGACATTCATAGTGTGATTCTACAAAGCCTTTTTACTGACATTGGCTTTTAAATGCGATTTAACTGGAATTTCTGTCAAACGCAAGACAGAGATTTGCTATTGAAGAATTGAAGATACAGAATGCAAACAAACACGTTCCAACAAGTGAATCGCCTAAACATTCACCACAGTTCCAAAAACTGCATAGAATGCAGTTTTCACTCAGATGATAGACGTATGATTTCCTTCTTAAGAAGTGTTTTCAAAGACATTCACAGAATGATTCTAAAATGCCTTTTTACTGACGTTGGCTTTTAAACGTTAATTCACTTGAATTTCTGTCAAACGCAAGACAGAGATTTGCTATTAAAGAATTGAAGATACAGAATGCAAACAAACACTTTTCTACAAGTGAATCGCCTAAACATTCACCACAGTTCCAACAACTGCTTAGAATGCAGTTTTCACTCAGATGAAAGACGTATGCTTTCCTTCTTAAGAAGTGTTTTCAAAGACATTCACAGAGTGATTCTACAAAGCCTTTTTAGTGACGTTGGCTTTTAAACGCGATATCACTGGAATTTCTGTCAAACGCAAGACAGAGATTTGCTATTGAAGAATTGAAGATACAGAATGCAAACAAACACGTTCCTACATGTGAATCGCCTAAACATTCACCACAGTTCCAAAAACTGCATAGAATGCAGTTTTCACTCAGATGAAAGACGTATGCTTTCCTTCTTAAGAAGTGTTTTCAAAGACATTCACAGAGTGATTCTACAAAGCCTTTTTACTGACATTGGCTTTTAAATGCGATTTAACTGGAATTTCTGTCAAACGCAATACAGAGATTTGCTATTGAAGAATTGAAGATACAGAATGCAAACAAACACGTTCCTACAAGTGAATCGCCTAAACATTCACCACAGTTCCAAAAACTGCATAGAATGCAGTTTTCACTCAGATGAAAGACGTATGCTTTCCTTCTTAAGAAGTGTTTTCAAAGACATTCACAGAGTGATTCTACAAAGCCTTTTTACTGACGTTGGCTTTTAAACGCGATTTCACTGGAATTTCTGTCAAAGGCAAGACAGAGATTTGCTATTGAAGAATTTAAGATACAGAATGCAAACAAACACGTTCCTACAAGTGAATCGCCTAAACATTCACCACAGTTCCAAAAACTGCATAGAATGCAGTTTTCACTCAGATGATAGACGTATGATTTCCTTCTTAAGAAGTGTTTTCAAAGACATTCACAGAATGATTCTAAAATGCCTTTTTACTGACGTTGGCTTTTAAACGTGAATTCACTTGAATTTCTGTCAAATGCAAGACAGAAATTTGCTATTAAAGAATTGAAGATACAGAATGCAAACAAACACGTTCCTACAAGTGAATCGCCTAAACATTCACCACAGTTCCAACAACTGCATAGAATGCAGTTTTCACTCAGATGAAAGACGTATGCTTTCCTTCTTAAGAAGTGTTTTCAAAGACATTCACAGAGTGATTCTACAAAGCCTTTTTACTGACATTGGCTTTTAAACGCGATTTCACTGGAATTTCTGTCAAACGGAAGACAGAGATTTGCTATTGAAGAATTGAAGATACAGAAAGTAAACAAACACGTTCCTACAAGTGAATCGCCTAAACATTCACCAATGTTCCAAAAACTACATAGAATGCAGTTTTCACTCAGATGAAAGACGTATGCTTTCCTTCTTAAGAAGTGTTTTCAAAGACATTCACAGAGTGATTCTACAAAGCCTTTTTACTGACGTTGGCTTTTAAACGCGATTTCACTGGAATTTCTGTCAAACGCAAGACAGAGATTTTCTATTGAAGAATTGAAGATACAGAATGCAAACAAACACCTTCCTACAAGTGAATCGCCTAAATATTCACCACAGTTCCAAAAACTGCATAGAATGCAGTTTTCACTCAGATGAAAGACGTATGCTTTCCTTCTTAAGAAGTGTTTTCAAAGACATTCACAGAATGATTCTAAAATGCCTTTTTACTGAGGTTGGCTTTTAAATGTTAATTCACTTGAATTTCTGTCAAACGCAAGACAGAGATTTGCTATTAAAGAATTGAAGATACAGAATGCAAACAAACACGTTTCTACAAGTGAATCGCCTAAACATTCACCACAGTTCCAACAACTGCTTAGAATACAGTTTTCACTCAGATGAAAGACGTATGCTTTCCTTCTTAAGAAGTGTTTTCAAAGACATTCACAGAGTGATTCTACAAAGCCTTTTTAGTGACGTTGGCTTTTAAACGCGATTTCACTGGAATTTCTGTCAAACGCAAGACTGAGATTTGCTATTGAAGAATTGAAGATACAGAATGTAAACAAACACGTTCCTACAAGTGAATCGCCTAAACATTCACCACAATTCCAAAAACTACATAGAATGCAGTTTTCACTCAGATGAAAGACGTATGCTTTCCTTCTTAAGAAGTGTTTTCAAAGACATTCACAGAGTGATTCTACAAAGCCTTTTTACTGACGTTGGCTTTTAAACGCGATTTCACTGGAATTTCTGTCAAAAGCAAGACAGAGATTTGATATTAAAGAACTGAAAATACAGAATGCAAACAAACACGTTCCTACAAGTGAATCACCTAAACATTCACCACAGTTCCAAAAACTGCATAGAATGCAGTTTTAACTCAGATGAAAGACATACGCTTTCCTTCTTAAGAAGTATTTTCAAAGACATTCACAGAGTGATTCTACAAAGCCTTTTTAGTGACGTTGGCTTTTAAACTCGATATCACTGGAATTTCTGTCAAAGGCAAGACAGAGATTTGCTATTGAAGAATTGAAGATACAGAATGCAAACAAACACGTTCCTACATGTGAATCGCCTAAACATTCACCACAGTTCCAAAAACTGCATAGAATGCAGTTTTCACTCAGATGTAAGACGTATGCTTTCCTTCTTAAGAAGTGTTTTCAAAGACATTCACAGAGTGATTCTACAAAGCCTTTTTACTGACGTTGGCTTTTAAACGCGATTTCACTGGAATTTCTGTCAAAAGCAAGACAGAGATTTGATATTAAAGAACTGAAAATACAGAATGCAAACAAACACGTTCCTACAAGTGAATCGCCTAAACATTCACCACAGTTCCAAAAACTGCATAGAATGCAGTTTTAACTCAGTTGAAAGACATACGCTTTCCTTCTTAAGAAGTATTTTCAAAGACATTCACAGAGTGATTCTACAAAGCCTTTTTAGTGACGTTGGCTTTTAAACGCGATATCACTGGAATTTCTGTCAAACGCAAGACAGAGATTTGCTATTGAAGAATTGAAGATACAGAATGCAAACAAACACGTTCCTACATGTGAATCGCCTAAACATTCACCACAGTTCCAAAAACTGCATAGAATGCAGTTTTCACTCAGATGAAAGACGTATGCTTTCCTTCTTAAGAAGTGTTTTCAAAGACATTCACAGAGTGATTCTACAAAGCCTTTTTACTGACATTGGCTTTTAAATGCGATTTAACTGGAATTTCTGTCAAACGCAATACAGAGATTTGCTATTGAAGAATTGAAGATACAGAATGCAAACAAACACGTTCCTACAAGTGAATCGCCTAAACATTCACCACAGTTCCAAAAACTGCATAGAATGCAGTTTTCACTCAGATGAAAGACGTATGCTTTCCTTCTTAAGAAGTGTTTTCAAAGACATTCACAGAGTGATTCTACAAAGCCTTTTTACTGACATTGGCTTTTAAATGCGAAATAACTGGAATTTCTGTAAAACGCAATACAGAGATTTGCTATTGAAGAATTGAAGATACAGAATGCAAACAAACACGTTCCTACAAGTGAATCGCCTAAACATTCACCACAGTTCCAACAACTGCATAGAATGCAGTTTTCACTCAGATGAAAGACGTATGCTTTCCTTCTTAAGAAGTGTTTTCAAAGACATTCACAGAGTGATTCTACAAAGCCTTTTTACTGACATTGGCTTTTAAACGCGATTTCACTGGAATTTCTGTCAAACGGAAGACAGAGATTTGCTATTGAAGAATTGAAGATACAGAAAGTAAACAAACACGTTCCTACAAGTGAATCGCCTAAACATTCACCAATGTTCCAAAAACTACATAGAATGCAGTTTTCACTCAGATGAAAGACGTATGCTTTCCTTCTTAAGAAGTGTTTTCAAAGACATTCACAGAGTGATTCTACAATCCTTTTTACTGACGTTGGCTTTTAAACGCGATTTCACTGGAATTTCTGTCAAACGCAAGACAGAGATTTTCTATTGAAGAATTGAAGATACAGAATGCAAACAAACACCTTCCTACAAGTGAATCGCCTAAATATTCACCACAGTTCCAAAAACTGCATAGAATGCAGTTTTCACTCAGATGAAAGACGTATGCTTTCCTTCTTAAGAAGTGTTTCAAAGACATTCATAGTGTGATTCTACAAAGCCTTTTTACTGACATTGGCTTTTAAATGCGATTTAACTGGAATTTCTGTCAAACGCAAGACAGAGATTTGCTATTGAAGAATTGAAGATACAGAATGCAAACAAACACGTTCCAACAAGTGAATCGCCTAAACATTCACCACAGTTCCAAAAACTGCATAGAATGCAGTTTTCACTCAGATGATAGACGTATGATTTCCTTCTTAAGAAGTGTTTTCAAAGACATTCACAGAATGATTCTAAAATGCCTTTTTACTGACGTTGGCTTTTAAACGTTAATTCACTTGAATTTCTGTCAAACGCAAGACAGAGATTTGCTATTAAAGAATTGAAGATACAGAATGCAAACAAACACTTTTCTACAAGTGAATCGCCTAAACATTCACCACAGTTCCAACAACTGCTTAGAATGCAGTTTTCACTCAGATGAAAGACGTATGCTTTCCTTCTTAAGAAGTGTTTTCAAAGACATTCACAGAGTGATTCTACAAAGCCTTTTTAGTGACGTTGGCTTTTAAACGCGATATCACTGGAATTTCTGTCAAACGCAAGACAGAGATTTGCTATTGAAGAATTGAAGATACAGAATGCAAACAAACACGTTCCTACATGTGAATCGCCTAAACATTCACCACAGTTCCAAAAACTGCATAGAATGCAGTTTTCACTCAGATGAAAGACGTATGCTTTCCTTCTTAAGAAGTGTTTTCAAAGACATTCACAGAGTGATTCTACAAAGCCTTTTTACTGACATTGGCTTTTAAATGCGATTTAACTGGAATTTCTGTCAAACGCAATACAGAGATTTGCTATTGAAGAATTGAAGATACAGAATGCAAACAAACACGTTCCTACAAGTGAATCGCCTAAACATTCACCACAGTTCCAAAAACTGCATAGAATGCAGTTTTCACTCAGATGAAAGACGTATGCTTTCCTTCTTAAGAAGTGTTTTCAAAGACATTCACAGAGTGATTCTACAAAGCCTTTTTACTGACGTTGGCTTTTAAACGCGATTTCACTGGAATTTCTGTCAAAGGCAAGACAGAGATTTGCTATTGAAGAATTTAAGATACAGAATGCAAACAAACACGTTCCTACAAGTGAATCGCCTAAACATTCACCACAGTTCCAAAAACTGCATAGAATGCAGTTTTCACTCAGATGATAGACGTATGATTTCCTTCTTAAGAAGTGTTTTCAAAGACATTCACAGAATGATTCTAAAATGCCTTTTTACTGACGTTGGCTTTTAAACGTGAATTCACTTGAATTTCTGTCAAATGCAAGACAGAAATTTGCTATTAAAGAATTGAAGATACAGAATGCAAACAAACACGTTCCTACAAGTGAATCGCCTAAACATTCACCACAGTTCCAACAACTGCATAGAATGCAGTTTTCACTCAGATGAAAGACGTATGCTTTCCTTCTTAAGAAGTGTTTTCAAAGACATTCACAGAGTGATTCTACAAAGCCTTTTTACTGACATTGGCTTTTAAACGCGATTTCACTGGAATTTCTGTCAAACGGAAGACAGAGATTTGCTATTGAAGAATTGAAGATACAGAAAGTAAACAAACACGTTCCTACAAGTGAATCGCCTAAACATTCACCAATGTTCCAAAAACTACATAGAATGCAGTTTTCACTCAGATGAAAGACGTATGCTTTCCTTCTTAAGAAGTGTTTTCAAAGACATTCACAGAGTGATTCTACAAAGCCTTTTTACTGACGTTGGCTTTTAAACGCGATTTCACTGGAATTTCTGTCAAACGCAAGACAGAGATTTTCTATTGAAGAATTGAAGATACAGAATGCAAACAAACACCTTCCTACAAGTGAATCGCCTAAATATTCACCACAGTTCCAAAAACTGCATAGAATGCAGTTTTCACTCAGATGAAAGACGTATGCTTTCCTTCTTAAGAAGTGTTTTCAAAGACATTCACAGAATGATTCTAAAATGCCTTTTTACTGAGGTTGGCTTTTAAATGTTAATTCACTTGAATTTCTGTCAAACGCAAGACAGAGATTTGCTATTAAAGAATTGAAGATACAGAATGCAAACAAACACGTTTCTACAAGTGAATCGCCTAAACATTCACCACAGTTCCAACAACTGCTTAGAATACAGTTTTCACTCAGATGAAAGACGTATGCTTTCCTTCTTAAGAAGTGTTTTCAAAGACATTCACAGAGTGATTCTACAAAGCCTTTTTAGTGACGTTGGCTTTTAAACGCGATTTCACTGGAATTTCTGTCAAACGCAAGACTGAGATTTGCTATTGAAGAATTGAAGATACAGAATGTAAACAAACACGTTCCTACAAGTGAATCGCCTAAACATTCACCACAATTCCAAAAACTACATAGAATGCAGTTTTCACTCAGATGAAAGACGTATGCTTTCCTTCTTAAGAAGTGTTTTCAAAGACATTCACAGAGTGATTCTACAAAGCCTTTTTACTGACGTTGGCTTTTAAACGCGATTTCACTGGAATTTCTGTCAAAAGCAAGACAGAGATTTGATATTAAAGAACTGAAAATACAGAATGCAAACAAACACGTTCCTACAAGTGAATCACCTAAACATTCACCACAGTTCCAAAAACTGCATAGAATGCAGTTTTAACTCAGATGAAAGACATACGCTTTCCTTCTTAAGAAGTATTTTCAAAGACATTCACAGAGTGATTCTACAAAGCCTTTTTAGTGACGTTGGCTTTTAAACTCGATATCACTGGAATTTCTGTCAAAGGCAAGACAGAGATTTGCTATTGAAGAATTGAAGATACAGAATGCAAACAAACACGTTCCTACATGTGAATCGCCTAAACATTCACCACAGTTCCAAAAACTGCATAGAATGCAGTTTTCACTCAGATGTAAGACGTATGCTTTCCTTCTTAAGAAGTGTTTTCAAAGACATTCACAGAGTGATTCTACAAAGCCTTTTTAGTGACGTTGGCTTTTAAACGCGATTTCTCTGGAATTTCTGTCAAAGGCAAGACAGAGATTTGCTATTGAAGAATTGAAGATACAGAATGCAAACAAACACGTTCCTACAAGTGAATCGCCTAAACATTCACCACAGTTCCAAAAACTGCATAGAATGCAGTTTTAACTCAGATGAAAGACATACGCTTTCCTTCTTAAGAAGTATTTTCAAAGACATTCACAGAGTGATTCTACAAAGCCTTTTTAGTGACGTTGGCTTTTAAATGCGATTTCACTGGAGTTTCTGTCAAACGCAAGACAGAGATTTGCTATTGAAGAATTGAAGATACAGAATGCAAACAAACACGTTCCTACATGTGAATCGCCTAAACATTCACTACAGTTCCAAAAACTGCATAGAATGCAGTTTTCACTCAGATGTAAGACGTATGCTTTCCTTCTTAAGAAGTGTTTTCAAAGACATTGACAGAGTGATTCTAGAAAGCCTTTTTACTGACGTTGGCTTTTAAACGCGATTTCACTGGAATTTCTGTCAAAAGCAAGACAGAGATTTGATATTAAAGAACTGAAAATACAGAATGCAAACAAACACGTTCCTACAAGTGAATCGCCTAAACATTCACCACAGTTCCAAAAACTGCATAGAATGCAGTTTTAACTCAGATGAAAGACATACGCTTTCCTTCTTAAGAAGTATTTTCAAAGACATTCACAGAGTGATTCTACAAAGCCTTTTTAGTGACGTTGGCTTTTAAACGCGATATCACTGGAATTTCTGTCAAACGCAAGACAGAGATTTGCTATTGAAGAATTGAAGATACAGAATGCAAACAAACACGTTCCTACATGTGAATCGCCTAAACATTCACCACAGTTCCAAAAACTGCATAGAATGCAGTTTTCACTCAGATGAAAGACGTATGCTTTCCTTCTTAAGAAGTGTTTTCAAAGACATTCACAGAGTGATTCTACAAAGCCTTTTTACTGACATTGGCTTTTAAATGCGATTTAACTGGAATTTCTGTCAAACGCAATACAGAGATTTGCTATTGAAGAATTGAAGATACAGAATGCAAACAAACACGTTCCTACAAGTGAATCGCCTAAACATTCACCACAGTTCCAAAAACTGCATAGAATGCAGTTTTCACTCAGATGAAAGACGTATGCTTTCCTTCTTAAGAAGTGTTTTCAAAGACATTCACAGAGTGATTCTACAAAGCCTTTTTACTGATGTTGGCTTTTAAACGCGATTTCACTGGAATTTCTGTCAAAGGCAAGACAGAGATTTGCTATTGAAGAATTTAAGATACAGAATGCAAACAAACACGTTCCTACAAGTGAATCGCCTAAACATTCACCACAGTTCCAACAACTGCATAGAATGCAGTTTTCACTCAGATGAAAGACGTATGCTTTCCTTCTTAAGAAGTGTTTTCAAAGACATTCACAGAGTGATTCTACAAAGCCTTTTTACTGACATTGGCTTTTAAATGCGATTTAACTGGAATTTCTGTAAAACGCAATACAGAGATTTACTATTGAAGAATTGAAGATACAGAATGCAAACAAACACGTTCCTACAAGTGAATGGCCTAAACATTCACCACAGTTCCAAAAACTGCATAGAATGCAGTTTTAACTCAGATGAAAGACACGCTTTCCTTCTTAAGAAGTATTTTCAAAGACATTCACAGAGTGATTCTACAAAGCCCTTTTAGTGACGTTGGCTTTTAAACGCGATATCACTGGAATTTCTGTCAAACGCAAGACAGAGATTTGCTATTGAAGAATTGAAGATACAGAATGCAAACAAACACGTTCCTACATGTGAATCGCCTAAACATTCACCACAGTTCCAAAAACTGCATAGAATGCAGTTTTCACTCAGATGAAAGACGTATGCTTTCGTTCTTAAGAAGTGTTTTCAAAGACATTCACAGAGTGATTCTACAAAGCCTTTTTACTGACGTTGGCTTTTAAACGCGATTTCACTGGAATTTCTGTCAAAGGCAAGACAGAGATTTGCTATTGAAGAATTTAAGATACAGAATGCAAACAAACACGTTCCTACAAGTGAATCGCCTAAACATTCACCACAGTTCCAAAAACTGCATAGAATGCAGTTTTCACTCAGATGATAGACGTATGATTTCCTTCTTAAGAAGTGTTTTCAAAGACATTCACAGAATGATTCTAAAATGCCTTTTTACTGACGTAGGCTTTTAAACGTGAATTCACTTGAATTTCTGTCAAACGCAAGACAGAGATTTGCTAATAAAGAATTGAAGATACAGAATGCAAACAAACACGTTCCTACAAGTGAATCGCCTAAACATTCACCACAGTTCCAACAACTGCTTAGAATGCAGTTTTCACTCAGATGAAAGACGTATGCTTTCCTTCTTAAGAAGTGTTTTCAAAGACATTCACAGAGTGATTCTACAAAGCCTTTTTACTGATGTTGGCTTTTAAACGCGATTTCACTGGAATTTCTGTCAAAGGCAAGACAGAGATTTGCTATTGAAGAATTTAAGATAGAGAATGCAAACAAACACGTTCCTACAAGTGAATCGCCTAAACATTCACCACAGTTCCAACAACTGCATAGAATGCAGTTTTCACTCAGATGAAAGACGTATGCTTTCCTTCTTAAGAAGTGTTTTCAAAGACATTCACAGAGTGATTCTACAAAGCCTTTTTACTGACATTGGCTTTTAAATGCGATTTAACTGGAATTTCTGTAAAACGCAATACAGAGATTTACTATTGAAGAATTGAAGATACAGAATGCAAACAAACACGTTCCTACAAGTGAATGGCCTAAACATTCACCACAGTTCCAAAAACTGCATAGAATGCAGTTTTAACTCAGATGAAAGACACGCTTTCCTTCTTAAGAAGTATTTTCAAAGACATTCACAGAGTGATTCTACAAAGCCCTTTTAGTGACGTTGGCTTTTAAACGCGATATCACTGGAATTTCTGTCAAACGCAAGACAGAGATTTGCTATTGAAGAATTGAAGATACAGAATGCAAACAAACACGTTCCTACATGTGAATCGCCTAAACATTCACCACAGTTCCAAAAACTGCATAGAATGCAGTTTTCACTCAGATGAAAGACGTATGCTTTCGTTCTTAAGAAGTGTTTTCAAAGACATTCACAGAGTGATTCTACAAAGCCTTTTTACTGACGTTGCCTTTTAAACGCGATTTCACTGGAATTTCTGTCAAAGGCAAGACAGAGATTTGCTATTGAAGAATTTAAGATACAGAATGCAAACAAACACGTTCCTACAAGTGAATCGCCTAAACATTCACCACAGTTCCAAAAACTGCATAGAATGCAGTTTTCACTCAGATGATAGACGTATGATTTCCTTCTTAAGAAGTGTTTTCAAAGACATTCACAGAATGATTCTAAAATGCCTTTTTACTGACGTAGGCTTTTAAACGTGAATTCACTTGAATTTCTGTCAAACGCAAGACAGAGATTTGCTATTAAAGAATTGAAGATACAGAATGCAAACAAACACGTTCCTACAAGTGAATCGCCTAAACATTCACCACAGTTCCAACAACTGCTTAGAATGCAGTTTTCACTCAGATGAAAGACGTATGCTTTCCTTCTTAAGAAGTGTTTTCAAAGACATTCACAGAGTGATTCTACAAAGCCTTTTTACTGATGTTGGCTTTTAAACGCGATTTCACTGGAATTTCTGTCAAAGGCAAGACAGAGATTTGCTATTGAAGAATTTAAGATAGAGAATGCAAACAAACACGTTCCTACAAGTGAATCGCCTAAACATTCACCACAGTTCCAACAACTGCATAGAATGCAGTTTTCACTCAGATGAAAGACATATGCTTTCCTTCTTAAGAAGTGTTTTCAAAGACATTCACAGAGTGATTCTACAAAGCCTTTTTACTGACATTGGCTTTTAAATGCGATTTAACTGGAATTTCTGTAAAACGCAATACAGAGATTTACTATTGAAGAATTGAAGATACAGAATGCAAACAAACACGTTCCTACAAGTGAATGGCCTAAACATTCACCACAGTTCCAAAAACTGCATAGAATGCAGTTTTAACTCAGATGAAAGACACGCTTTCCTTCTTAAGAAGTATTTTCAAAGACATTCACAGAGTGATTCTACAAAGCCCTTTTAGTGACGTTGGCTTTTAAACGCGATATCACTGGAATTTCTGTCAAACGCAAGACAGAGATTTGCTATTGAAGAATTGAAGATACAGAATGCAAACAAACACGTTCCTACATGTGAATCGCCTAAACATTCACCACAGTTCCAAAAACTGCATAGAATGCAGTTTTCACTCAGATGAAAGACGTATGCTTTCCTTCTTAAGAAGTGTTTTCAAAGACATTCACAGAGTGATTCTACAAAGCCTTTTTACTGACGTTGGCTTTTAAACGCGATTTCACTGGAATTTCTGTCAAAGGCAAGACAGAGATTTGCTATTGAAGAATTTAAGATACAGAATGCAAACAAACACGTTCCTACAAGTGAATCGCCTAAACATTCACCACAGTTCCAAAAACTGCATAGAATGCAGTTTTCACTCAGATGATAGACGTATGATTTCCTTCTTAAGAAGTGTTTTCAAAGACATTCACAGAATGATTCTAAAATGCCTTTTTACTGACGTAGGCTTTTAAACGTGAATTCACTTGAATTTCTGTCAAACGCAAGACAGAGATTTGCTATTAAAGAATTGAAGATACAGAATGCAAACAAACACGTTCCTACAAGTGAATCGCCTAAACATTCACCACAGTTCCAACAACTGCTTAGAATGCAGTTTTCACTCAGATGAAAGACATATGCTTTCCTTCTTAAGAAGTGTTTTCAAAGACATTCACAGAGTGATTCTACAAAGCCTTTTTACTGACGTTGGTTTTTAAACGCGATTTCACTGGAATTTCTGTCAAACGCAAGACAGAGATTTGCTATTGAAGAATTGAAGACAGAATGCAAACAAACACGTTCCTACAAGTGAATCGCCTAAACATTCAAAACAGTTCCAAAAACTGCATAGAATGCAGTTTTCACTCAGATGAAAGACATATGCGTTCCTTCTTAAGAAGTGTTTTCAAAGACATTCACAGAGTGATTCTACAAAGCCTTTTTAGTGACGTTGGCTTTTAAACGCGATTTCACTGGAATTTCTGTCAAATGCAAGACTGAGATTTGCTATTGAAGAATTGAAGATACAGAATGTAAACAAACACGTTCCTACAAGTGAATCGCCTAAACATTCACCACAATTCCAAAAACTACATAGAATGCAGTTTTCACTCAGATGAAAGACGTATGCTTTCCTTCTTAAGAAGTGTTTTCAAAGACATTCACAGAGTGATTCTACAAAGCCTTTTTACTGACGTTGGCTTTTAAACGCGATTTCACTGGAATTTCTGTCAAAAGCAAGACAGAGATTTGATATTAAAGAACTGAAAATACAGAATGCAAACAAACACGTTCCTACAAGTGAATCGCCAAAACATTCACCACAGTTCCAAAAACTGCATAGAATGCAGTTTTAACTCAGATAAAGACATACGCTTTCCTTCTTAAGAAGTATTTTCAAAGACATTCACAGAGTGATTCTACAAAGCCTTTTTAGTGACGTTGGCTTTTAAACTCGATATCACTGGAATTTCTGTCAAACGCAAGACAGAGATTTTCTATTGAAGAATTGAAGATACAGAATGCAAACAAACACGTTCCTACAAGTGAATCGCCTAAATATTCACCACAGTTCCAAAAACTGCATAGAATGCAGTTTTCACTCAGATGAAAGACGTATGCTTTCCTTCTTAAGAATTGTTTCAAAGACATTCATAGTGTGATTCTACAAAGCCTTTTTACTGACATTGGCTTTTAAATGCGATTTAACTGGAATTTCTGTCAAACGCAAGACAGAGATTTGCTATTGAAGAATTGAAGATACAGAATGCAAACAAACACGTTCCTACAAGTGAATCGCCTAAACATTCACCACAGTTCCAAAAACTGCATAGAATGCAGTTTTCACTCAGATGATAGACGTATGATTTCCTTCTAATAAGTGTTTTCAAAGACATTCACAGAATGATTCGAAAATGCCTTTTTACTGACGTTGGCTTTTAAACGTGAATTCACTTGAATTTCTGTCAAACGCAAGACAGAGATTTGCTATTAAAGAATTGAAGATACAGAATGCAAACAAACACGTTCCTACAAGTGAATCGCCTAAACATTCACCACAGTTCCAACAACTGCTTAGAATGCAGTTTTCACTCAGATGAAAGACGTATGCTTTCCTTCTTAAGAAGTGTTTTCAAAGACATTCACAGAATGATTCTAAAATGCCTTTTTACTGACGTTGGCTTTTAAACGTGAATTCACTGGAATTTCTGTCAAACGCAAGACAGAGATTTGCTATTAAAGAATTGAAGATACAGAATGCAAACAAACACGTTCCTACAAGTGAATCGCCTAAACATTCACCACAGTTCCAAAAACTACATAGAATGCAGTTTTCACTCAGATGAAAGACGTATGCTTTCCTTCTTAAGAAGTGTTTTCAAAGACATTCACAGAGTGATTCTACAAAGCCTTTTTACTGACGTTGGCTTTTAAACGCGATTTCACTGGAATTTCTGTCAAAGGCAAGACAGAGATTTGCTATTGAAGAATTTAAGATACAGAATGCAAACAAACACATTCCTACAAGTGAATCGCCTAAACATTCACCACAGTTCCAAAAACTGCATAGAATGAAGTTTTCACTCAGATGATAGACGTATGATTTCCTTCTTAAGAAGTGTTTTCAAAGACATTCACAGAATGATTCTAAAATGCCTTTTTACTGACGTTGGCTTTTAAACGTGAATTCACTTGAATTTCTGTCAAACGCAAGACAGAGATTTGCTATTAAAGAATTGAAGATACAGAATGCAAACAAACACGTTCCTACAAGTGAATCGCCTAAACATTCACCACAGTTCCAAAAACTACATAGAATGCAGTTTTCACTCAGATGAAAGACGTATGATTTCCTTCTTAAGAAGTGTTTTCAAAGACATTCACAGAGTGATTCTACAAAGCCTTTTTACTGACGTTGGCTTTTAAACGCGATTTCACTGGAATTTCTGTCAAAAGCAAGACAGAGATTTGATATTAAAGAACTGAAAATACAGAATGCAAACAAACACGTTCCTACAAGTGAATCGCCTAAACATTCACCACAGTTCCAAAAACTGCATAGAATGCAGTTTTAACTCAGATGAAAGACATACGCTTTCCTTCTTAAGAAGTATTTTCAAAGACATTCACAGAGTGATTCTACAAAGCCTTTTTAGTGACGTTGGCTTTTAAACGCGATATCACTGGAATTTCTGTCAAACACAAGACAGAGATTTGCTATTGAAGAATTGAAGATACAGAATGCAAACAAACACGTTCCTACATGTGAATCGCCTAAACATTCACCACAGTTCCAAAAACTGCATAGAATGCAGTTTTCACTCAGATGAAAGACGTATGCTTTCCTTCTTAAGAAGTGTTTTCAAAGACATTCACAGAGTGATTCTACAAAGCCTTTTTACTGACATTGGCTTTTAAATGCGATTTAACTGGAATTTCTGTCAAACTCAATACAGAGATTTGCTATTGAAGAATTGAAGATACAGAATGCAAACAAACACGTTCCTACAAGTGAATCGCCTAAACATTTACCACAGTTCCAAAAACTGCATAGAATGCAGTTTTCACTCAGATGAAAGACGTATGCTTTCCTTCTTAAGAAGTGTTTTCAAAGACATTCACAGAGTGATTCTACAAAGCCTTTTTACTGACGTTGGCTTTTAAACGCGATTTCACTGGAATTTCTGTCAAAGGCAAGACAGAGATTTGCTATTGAAGAATTTAAGATACAGAATGCAAACAAACACGTTCCTACAAGTGAATCGCCTAAACATTCACCACAGTTCCAAAAACTGCATAGAATGCAGTTTTCACTCAGATGATAGACGTATGATTTCCTTCTTAAGAAGTGTTTTCAAAGACATTCACAGAATGATTCTAAAATGCCTTTTTACTGACGTAGGCTTTTAAACGTGAATTCACTTGAATTTCTGTCAAACGCAAGACAGAGATTTGCTATTAAAGAATTGAAGATACAGAATGCAAACAAACACGTTCCTACAAGTGAATCGCCTAAACATTCACCACAGTTCCAACAACTGCTTAGAATGCAGTTTTCACTCAGATGAAAGACGTATGCTTTCCTTCTTAAGAAGTGTTTTCAAAGACATTCACAGAGTGATTCTACAAAGCCTTTTTACTGACGTTGGTTTTTAAACGCGATTTCACTGGAATTTCTGTCAAACGCAAGACAGAGATTTGCTATTGAAGAATTGAAGACAGAATGCAAACAAACACGTTCCTACAAGTGAATCGCCTAAACATTCAAAACAGTTCCAAAAACTGCATAGAATGCAGTTTTCACTCAGATGAAAGACATATGCGTTCCTTCTTAAGAAGTGTTTTCAAAGACATTCACAGAGTGATTCTACAAAGCCTTTTTAGTGACGTTGGCTTTTAAACGCGATTTCACTGGAATTTCTGTCAAATGCAAGACTGAGATTTGCTATTGAAGAATTGAAGATACAGAATGTAAACAAACACGTTCCTACAAGTGAATCGCCTAAACATTCACCACAATTCCAAAAACTACATAGAATGCAGTTTTCACTCAGATGAAAGACTTATGCTTTCCTTCTTAAGAAGTGTTTTCAAAGACATTCACAGAGTGATTCTACAAAGCCTTTTTACTGACGTTGGCTTTTAAACGCGATTTCACTGGAATTTCTGTCAAAGGCAAGACAGAGATTTGCTATTGAAGAATTGAAGATACAGAATGCAAACAAACACGTTCCTACAAGTGAATCGCCTAAACATTCACCACAGTTCCAAAAACTGCATAGAATGCAGTTTTCACTCAGATGATAGACGTATGATTTCCTTCTTAAGAAGTGTTTTCAAAGACATTCACAGAATGATTCTACAAAGCCTTTTTACTGACGTTGGCTTTTAAACGTGAATTCACTTGAATTTCTGTCAAACGCAAGACAGAGATTTGCTATTAAAGAATTGAAGATACAGAATGCAAACAAACACGTTCCTACAAGTGAATCGCCTAAACATTCACCACAGTTCCAACAACTGCATAGAATGCAGTTTTCACTCAGATGAAAGACGTATGCCTTCCTTCTTAAGAAGTGTTTTCAAAGACATTCACAGAGTGATTCTACAAAGCCTTTTTAGTGACGTTGGCTTTTAAACGCGATTTCACTGGAATTTCTGTCAAACGGAAGACAGAGATTTGCTATTGAAGAATTGAAGATACAGAAAGTAAACAAACACGTTCCTACAAGTGAATCGCCTAAACATTCACCAATGTTCCAAAAACTACATAGAATGCAGTTTTCACTCAGATGAAAGACGTATGCTTTCCTTCTTAAGAAGTGTTTTCAAAGACATTCACAGAGTGATTCTACAAAGCCTTTTTACTGACGTTGGCTTTTAAACGCGATTTCACTGGAATTTCTGTCAAACGCAAGACAGAGATTTTCTATTGAAGAATTGAAGATACAGAATGCAAACAAACACGTTCCTACAAGTGAATCGCCTAAATATTCACCACAGTTCCAAAAACTGCATAGAATGCAGTTTTCACTCAGATGAAAGACGTATGCTTTCCTTCTTAAGAATTGTTTCAAAGACATTCATAGTGTGATTCTACAAAGCCTTTTTACTGACATTGGCTTTTAAATGCGATTTAACTGGAATTTCTGTCAAACGCAAGACAGAGATTTGCTATTGAAGAATTGAAGATACAGAATGCAAACAAACACGTTCCTACAAGTGAATCGCCTAAACATTCACCACAGTTCCAAAAACTGCATAGAATGCAGTTTTCACTCAGATGATAGACGTATGATTTCCTTCTTAAGAAGTGTTTTCAAAGACATTCACAGAATGATTCTAAAATGCCTTTTTACTGACGTTGGCTTTTAAACGTGAATTCACTTGAATTTCTGTCAAACGCAAGACAGAGATTTGCTATTAAAGAATTGAAGATACAGAATGCAAACAAACACGTTCCTACAAGTGAATCGCCTAAACATTCACCACAGTTCCAACAACTGCTTAGAATGCAGTTTTCACTCAGATGAAAGACGTATGCTTTCCTTCTTAAGAAGTGTTTTCAAAGACATTCACAGAGTGATTCTACAAAGCCTTTTTACTGACGTTGGCTTTTAAACGCGATTTCACTGGAATTTCTGTCAAACGCAAGACAGAGATTTGATATTAAAGAATTGAAGATACAGAATGCAAACAAACACGTTCCTACAAGTGAATCGCCTAAACATTCACCACAGTTCCAAAAACTGCATAGAATGCAGTTTTAACTCAGATGAAAGACATACCCTTTCCTTCTTAAGAAGTATTTTCAAAGACATTCACAGAGTGATTCTACAAAGCCTTTTTAGTGACGTTGGCTTTTAAATGCGATTTCACTGGAGTTTCTGTCAAACGCAAGACAGAGATTTGCTATTGAAGAATTGAAGATACAGAATGCAAACAAACACGTTCCTACATGTGAATCGCCTAAACATTCACCACAGTTCCAAAAACTGCATAGAATGCAGTTTTCACTCAGTTGTAAGACTATGCTTTCCTTCTTAAGAAGTGTTTTCAAAGACATTGACAGAGTGATTCTAGAAAGCCTTTTTACTGACGTTGGCTTTTAAACGCGATTTCACTGGAATTTCTGTCAAACGCAAGACAGAGATTTGCTATTGAAGAATTGAAGATACAGAATGCAAACAAACACGTTCCTACAAGTGAATCGCCTAAATATTCACCACAGTTCCAAAAACTGCATAGAATGCAGTTTTCAATCAGATGAAAGACGTATGCTTTCCTTCTTAAGAAGTGTTTCAAAGATATTCATAGTGTGATTCTACAAAGCCTTTTTACTGACATTGGCTTTTAAATGCGATTTAACTGGAATTTCTGTCAAACGCAAGACAGAGATTTGCTATTGAAGAATTGAAGATACAGAATGCAAACAAACACGTTCCTACAAGTGAATCGCCTAAACATTCACCACAGTTCCAAAAACTGCATAGAATGCAGTTTTCACTCAGATGATAGACGTATGATTTCCTTCTTAAGAAGTGTTTTCAAAGACATTCACAGAATGATTCTAAAATGCCTTTTTACTGACGTTGGCTTTTAAACGTGAATTCACTTGAATTTCTGTCAAACACAAGACAGAGATTTGCTATTAAAGAATTGAAGATACAGAATGCAAACAAACACGTTCCTACAAGTGAATCGCCTAAACATTCACCACAGTTCCAAAAACTACATAGAATGCAGTTTTCACTCAGATGAAAGACGTATGCTTTCCTTCTTAAGAAGTGATTTCAAAGACATTCACAGAGTGATTCTACAAAGCCTTTTTACTGACGTTGGCTTTTAAACGCGATTTCACTGGAATTTCTGTCAAAGGCAAGACAGAGATTTGCTATTGAAGAATTTAAGATACAGAATGCAAACAAACACATTCCTACAAGTGAATCGCCTAAACATTCACCACTGTTCCAAAAACTGCATAGAATGAAGTTTTCACTCAGATGATAGACGTATGATTTCCTTCTTAAGAAGTGTTTTCAAAGACATTCACAGAGTGATTCTACAAAGCCTTTTTACTGACGTTGGCTTTTAAACGCGATTTCACTGGAATTTCTGTCAAACGCAAGACAGAGATTTGATATTAAAGAATTGAAGATACAGAATGCAAACAAACACGTTCCTACAAGTGAATCGCCTAAACATTCACCACAGTTCCAAAAACTGCATAGAATGCAGTTTTAACTCAGATGAAAGACATACCCTTTCCTTCTTAAGAAGTATTTTCAAAGACATTCACAGAGTGATTCTACAAAGCCTTTTTAGTGACGTTGGCTTTTAAATGCGATTTCACTGGAGTTTCTGTCAAACGCAAGACAGAGATTTGCTATTGAAGAATTGAAGATACAGAATGCAAACAAACACGTTCCTACATGTGAATCGCCTAAACATTCACCACAGTTCCAAAAACTGCATAGAATGCAGTTTTCACTCAGATGTAAGACTATGCTTTCCTTCTTAAGAAGTGTTTTCAAAGACATTGACAGAGTGATTCTAGAAAGCCTTTTTACTGACGTTGGCTTTTAAACGCGATTTCACTGGAATTTCTGTCAAACGCAAGACAGAGATTTGCTATTGAAGAATTGAAGATACAGAATGCAAACAAACACGTTCCTACAAGTGAATCGCCTAAATATTCACCACAGTTCCAAAAACTGCATAGAATGCAGTTTTCAATCAGATGAAAGACGTATGCTTTCCTTCTTAAGAAGTGTTTCAAAGATATTCATAGTGTGATTCTACAAAGCCTTTTTACTGACATTGGCTTTTAAATGCGATTTAACTGGAATTTCTGTCAAACGCAAGACAGAGATTTGCTATTGAAGAATTGAAGATACAGAATGCAAACAAACACGTTCCTACAAGTGAATCGCCTAAACATTCACCACAGTTCCAAAAACTGCATAGAATGCAGTTTTCACTCAGATGATAGACGTATGATTTCCTTCTTAAGAAGTGTTTCAAAGACATTCACAGAATGATTCTAAAATGCCTTTTTACTGACGTTGGCTTTTAAACGTGAATTCACTTGAATTTCTGTCAAACGCAAGACAGAGATTTGCTATTAAAGAATTGAAGATACAGAATGCAAACAAACACGTTCCTACAAGTGAATCGCCTAAACATTCACCACAGTTCCAAAAACTACATAGAATGCAGTTTTCACTCAGATGAAAGACGTATGCTTTCCTTCTTAAGAAGTGTTTTCAAAGACATTCACAGAGTGATTCTACAAAGCCTTTTTACTGACGTTGGCTTTTAAACGCGATTTCACTGGAATTTCTGTCAAAGGCAAGACAGAGATTTGCTATTGAAGAATTTAAGATACAGAATGCAAACAAACACATTCCTACAAGTGAATCGCCTAAACATTCACCACAGTTCCAAAAACTGCATAGAATGAAGTTTTCACTCAGATGATAGACGTATGATTTCCTTCTTAACAAGTGTTTTCAAAGACATTCACAGAATGATTCTAAAATGCCTTTTTACTGACGTTGGCTTTTAAACGTGAATTCACTTGAATTTCTGTCAAACGCAAGACAGAGATTTGCTATTAAAGAATTGAAGATACAGAATGCAAACAAACACGTTCCTACAAGTGAATCGCCTAAACATTCACCACAGTTCCAAAAACTACATAGAATGCAGTTTTCACTCAGATGAAAGACGTATGATTTCCTTCTTAAGAAGTGTTTTCAAAGACATTCACAGAGTGATTCTACAAAGCCTTTTTACTGACGTTGGCTTTTAAACGCGATTTCACTGGAATTTCTGTCAAAAGCAAGACAGAGATTTGATATTAAAGAACTGAAAATACAGAATGCAAACAAACACGTTCCTACAAGTGAATCGCCTAAACATTCACCACAGTTCCAAAAACTGCATAGAATGCAGTTTTAACTCAGATGAAAGACATACGCTTTCCTTCTTAAGAAGTATTTTCTAAGACATTCACAGAGTGATTCTACAAAGCCTTTTTAGTGACGTTGGCTTTTAAACGCGATATCACTGGAATTTCTGTCAAACGCAAGACAGAGATTTGCTATTGAAGAATTGAAGATACAGAATGCAAACAAACACGTTCCTACATGTGAATCGCCTAAACATTCACCACAGTTCCAAAAACTGCATAGAATGCAGTTTTCACTCAGATGAAAGACGTATGCTTTCCTTCTTAAGAAGTGTTTTCAAAGACATTCACAGAGTGATTCTACAAAGCCTTTTTACTGACATTGGCTTTTAAATGCGATTTAACTGGAATTTCTGTCAAACGCAATACAGAGATTTGCTATTGAAGAATTGAAGATACAGAATGCAAACAAACACGTTCCTACAAGTGAATCGCCTAAATATTCACCACAGTTCCAAAAACTGCATAGAATGCAGTTTTCACTCAGATGAAAGACGTATGCTTTCCTTCTTAAGAAGTGTTTTCAAAGACATTCACAGAGTGATTCTACAAAGCCTTTTTACTGACGTTGGCTTTTAAACGCGATTTCACTGGAATTTCTGTCAAAGGCAAGACAGAGATTTGCTATTGAAGAATTTAAGATACAGAATGCAAACAAACACGTTCCTACAAGTGAATCGCCTAAACATTCACCACAGTTCCAAAAACTGCATAGAATGCAGTTTTCACTCAGATGATAGACGTATGATTTCCTTCTTAAGAAGTGTTTTCAAAGACATTCACAGAATGATTCTAAAATGCCTTTTTACTGACGTTGGCTTTTAAACGTGAATTCACTTGAATTTCTGTCAAACGCAAGACAGAGATTTGCTATTAAAGAATTGAAGATACAGAATGCAAACAAATACGTTCCTACAAGTGAATCGCCTAAACATTCACCACAGTTCCAACAACTGCATAGAATGCAGTTTTCACTCAGATGAAAGACGTATGCTTTCCTTCTTAAGAAGTGTTTTCAAAGACATTCACAGAGTGATTCTACAAAGCCTTTTTACTGACATTGGCTTTTAAATGCGATTTAACTGGAATTTCTGTAAAACGCAATACAGAGATTTGCTATTGAAGAATTGAAGATACAGAATGCAAACAAACACGTTCCTACAAGTGAATCGCCTAAACATTCACCACAGTTCCAACAACTGCATAGAATGCAGTTTTCACTCAGATGAAAGACGTATGCTTTCCTTCTTAAGAAGTGTTTTCAAAGACATTCACAGAGTGATTCTACAAAGCCTTTTTACTGACATTGGCTTTTAAACGCGATTTCACTGGAATTTCTGTCAAACGGAAGACAGAGATTTGCTATTGAAGAATTGAAGATACAGAAAGTAAACAAACACGTTCCTACAAGTGAATCGCCTAAACATTCACCAATGTTCCAAAAACTACATAGAATGCAGTTTTCACTCAGATGAAAGACGTATGCTTTCCTTCTTAAGAAGTGTTTTCAAAGACATTCACAGAGTGATTCTACAAAGCCTTTTTACTGACGTTGGCTTTTAAACGCGATTTCACTGGAATTTCTGTCAAACGCAAGACAGAGATTTTCTATTGAAGAATTGAAGATACAGAATGCAAACAAACACGTTCCTACAAGTGAATCGCCTAAATATTCACCACAGTTCCAAAAACTGCATAGAATGCAGTTTTCACTCAGATGAAAGACGTATGCTTTCCTTCTTAAGAAGTGTTTCAAAGACATTCATAGTGTGATTCTACAAAGCCTTTTTACTGACATTGGCTTTTAAATGCGATTTAACTGGAATTTCTGTCAAACGCAAGACAGAGATTTGCTATTGAAGAATTGAAGATACAGAATGCAAACAAACACGTTCCAACAAGTGAATCGCCTAAACATTCACCACAGTTCCAAAAACTGCATAGAATGCAGTTTTCACTCAGATGATAGACGTATGATTTCCTTCTTAAGAAGTGTTTTCAAAGACATTCACAGAATGATTCTAAAATGCCTTTTTACTGACGTTGGCTTTTAAACGTTAATTCACTTGAATTTTTGTCAAACGCAAGACAGAGATTTGCTATTAAAGAATTGAAGATACAGAATGCAAACAAACACGTTCCTACAAGTGAATCGCCTAAACATTCACCACAGTTCCAACAACTGCTTAGAATGCAGTTTTCACTCAGATGAAAGACGTATGCTTTCCTTCTTAAGAAGTGTTTTCAAAGACATTCACAGAGTGATTCTACAAAGCCTTTTTAGTGACGTTGGCTTTTAAAGGCGATTTCACTGGAATTTCTGTCAAACGCAAGACTGAGATTTGCTATTGAAGAATTGAAGATACAGAATGTAAACAAACACGTTCCTACAAGTGAATCGCCTAAACATTCACCACAATTCCAAAAACTACATAGAATGCAGTTTTCACTCAGATGAAAGACGTATGCTTTCCTTCTTAAGAAGTGTTTTCAAAGACATTCACAGAGTGATTCTACAAAGCCTTTTTACTGACGTTGGCTTTTAAACGCGATTTCACTGGAATTTCTGTCAAAAGCAAGACAGAGATTTGATATTAAAGAACTGAAAATACAGAATGCAAACAAACACTTTCCTACAAGTGAATCGCCTAAACATTCACCACAGTTCCAAAAACTGCATAGAATGCAGTTTTAACTCAGATGAAAGACATACGCTTTCCTTCTTAAGAAGTATTTTCAAAGACATTCACAGAGTGATTCTACAAAGCCTTTTTAGTGACGTTGGCTTTTAAACTCGATATCACTGGAATTTCTGTCAAAGGCAAGACAGAGATTTGCTATTGAAGAATTGAAGATACAGAATGCAAACAAACACGTTCCTACATGTGAATCGCCTAAACATTCACCACAGTTCCAAAAACTGCATAGAATGCAGTTTTCACTCAGATGTAAGACGTATGCTTTCCTTCTTAAGAAGTGTTTTCAAAGACATTCACAGAGTGATTCTACAAAGCCTTTTTAGTGACGTTGGCTTTTAAACGCGATTTCACTGGAATTTCTGTCAAAGGCAAGACAGAGATTTGCTATTGAAGAATTGAAGATACAGAATGCAAACAAACACGTTCCTACAAGTGAATCGCCTAAACATTCACCACAGTTCCAAAAACTGCATAGAATGCAGTTTTAACTCAGATGAAAGACATACGCTTTCCTTCTTAAGAAGTATTTTCAAAGACATTCACAGAGTGATTCTACAAAGCCTTTTTAGTGAAGTTGGCTTTTAAATGCGATTTCACTGGAGTTTCTGTCAAACGCAAGACAGAGATTTGCTATTGAAGAATTGAAGATACAGAATGCAAACAAACACGTTCCTACATGTGAATCGCCTAAACATTCACCACAGTTCCAAAAACTGCATAGAATGCAGTTTTCACTCAGATGTAAGACGTATGCTTTCCTTCTTAAGAAGTGTTTTCAAAGACATTCACAGAGTGATTCTAGAAAGCCTTTTTACTGACGTTGGCTTTTAAACGCGATTTCACTGGAATTTCTGTCAAACGCAAGACAGAGATTTGCTATTGAAGAATTGAAGATACAGAATGCAAACAAACACGTTCCTACAAGTGAATCGCCTAAATATTCACCACAGTTCCAAAAACTGCATAGAATGCAGTTTTCAATCAGATGAAAGACGTATGCTTTCCTTCTTAAGAAGTGTTTCAAAGACATTTATAGTGTTATTCTACAAAGCCTTTTTGCTGACATTGGCTTTTAAATGCGATTTAACTGGAATTTCTGTCAAACGCAAGACAGAGATTTGCTATTGAAGAATTGAAGATACAGAATGCAAACAAACACGTTCCTACAAGTGAATCGCCTAAACATTCACCACAGTTCCAAAAACTGCTTAGAATGCAGTTTTCACTCAGATGATAGACGTATGATTTCCTTCTTAAGAAGTGTTTTCAAAGACATTCACAGAATGATTCTAAAATGCCTTTTTACTGACGTTGGCTTTTAAACGTGAATTCACTTGAATTTCTGTCAAACGCAAGACAGAGATTTGCTATTAAAGAATTGAAGATACAGAATGCAAACAAACACGTTCCTGCAAGTGAATCGCCTAAACATTCACCACAGTTCCAAAAACTACATAGAATGCAGTTTTCACTCAGATGAAAGACGTATGCTTTCCTTCTTAAGAAGTGTTTTCAAAGACATTCACAGAGTGATTCTACAAAGCCTTTTTACTGACGTTGGCTTTTAAACGCGATTTCACTGGAATTTCTGTCAAAAGCAAGACAGAGATTTGATATTAAAGAACTGAAAATACAGAATGCAAACAAACACGTTCCTACAAGTGAATCGCCTAAACATTCACCACAGTTCCAAAAACTGCATAGAATGCAGTTTTAACTCAGATGAAAGACATACGTTTCCTTCTTAAGAAGTATTTTCAAAGACATTCACAGAGTGATTCTACAAAGCCTTTTTAGTGACGTTGGCTTTTAAACGCGATATCACTGGAATTTCTGTCAAACGCAAGACAGAGATTTGCTATTGAAGAATTGAAGATACAGAATGCAAACAAACACGTTCCTACATGTGAATCGCCTAAACATTCACCACAGTTCCAAAAACTGCATAGAATGCAGTTTTCACTCAGATGAAAGACGTATGCTTTCCTTCTTAAGAAGTGTTTTCAAAGACATTCACAGAGTGATTCTACAAAGCCTTTTTACTGACATTGGCTTTTAAATGCGATTTAACTGGAATTTCTGTCAAACGCAATACAGAGATTTGCTATTGAAGAATTGAAGATACAGAATGCAAACAAACACGTTCCTACAAGTGAATCGCCTAAACATTCACCACAGTTCCAAAAACTGCATAGAATGCAGTTTTCACTCAGATGAAAGACGTATGCTTTCCTTCTTAAGAAGTGTTTTCAAAGACATTCACAGAGTGATTCTACAAAGCCTTTTTACTGATGTTGGCTTTTAAACGCGATTTCACTGGAATTTCTGTCAAAGGCAAGACAGAGATTTGCTATTGAAGAATTTAAGATACAGAATGCAAACAAACACGTTCCTACAAGTGAATCGCCTAAACATTCACCACAGTTCCAAAAACTGCATAGAATGCAGTTTTCACTCAGATGATAGACGTATGATTTCCTTCTTAAGAAGTGTTTTCAAAGACATTCACAGAATGATTCTAAAATGCCTTTTTACTGACGTTGGCTTTTAAACGTGAATTCACTTGAATTTCTGTCAAACGCAACACAGAGATTTGCTATTAAAGAATTGAAGATACAGAATGCAAACAAACACGTTCCTACAAGTGAATCGCCTAAACATTCACCACAGTTCCAACAACTGCATAGAATGCAGTTTTCACTCAGATGAAAGACGTATGCTTTCCTTCTTAAGAAGTGTTTTCAAAGACATTCACAGAGTGATTCTACAAAGCCTTTTTACTGACATTGGCTTTTAAATGCGATTTAACTGGAATTTCTGTAAAACGCAATACAGAGATTTACTATTGAAGAATTGAAGATACAGAATGCAAACAAACACGTTCCTACAAGTGAATCGCCTAAACATTCACCACAGTTCCAAAAACTGCATAGAATGCAGTTTTAACTCAGATGAAAGACACGCTTTCCTTCTTAAGAAGTATTTTCAAAGACATTCACAGAGTGATTCTACAAAGCCCTTTTAGTGACGTTGGCTTTTAAACGCGATATCACTGGAATTTCTGTCAAACGCAAGACAGAGATTTGCTATTGAAGAATTGAAGATACAGAATGCAAACAAACACGTTCCTACAAGTGAATCGCCTAAACATTCACCACAGTTCCAAAAACTGCATAGAATGCAGTTTTCACTCAGATGAAAGACGTATGCTTTCCTTCTTAAGAAGTGTTTTCAAAGACATTCACAGAGTGATTCTACAAAGCCTTTTTAGTGACGTTGGCTTTTAAACGCGATTTCACTGGAATTTCTGTCAAACGCAAGAAAGAGATTTGCTATTGAAGAATTGAAGATACAGAATGCAAACAAACACGTTCCTACAAGTGAATTGCCTAAACATTCACCACAGTTCCAAAAACTGCATAGAATGCAGCTTTCACTCAGATGTAAGACATATGCTTTCCTTCTTAAGAAGTGTTTTCATAGACATTCACAGAGTGATTCTACAAAGCCTTTTTAGTGACGTTGGCTTGTAAACGCGATTTCACTGGAATTTCTGTCAAATGCAAGACAGAGATTTGCTATTGAAGAATTGAAGATACAGAATGCAAACAAACACGTTCCTACAAGTGAATCGCCCAAACATTCACCACAGTTTCAAAAACTGCAGAGAATGCAGTTTTCACTCAGATGAAAGACGTATGCTTTCCTTCATAAGAAGTGTTTTCAAAGACATTCACAGAGTGATTCTACAAAGCCTTTTTACTGACGTTGGCTTTTAAACGCGATTTCACTGGAATTTCTGTCAAACGCAAGACAGAGATTTGCTATTGAAGAATTGAAGATACAGAATGCAAACAAACACGTTCCTACAAGTGAATTGCCTAAACATTCACCACAGTTCCAAAAAATGCATAGAATGCAGTTTTCCCTCAGATGATAGACGTATGCTTTCCTTCTTAAGAAGTGTTTTCAAAGACATTTACAGAGTGATTCTAAAATGCCTTTTTACTGACGTTGGCTTTTAAACGTGAATTCACTTGAATTTCTGTCAAAGGCAAGGCAGAGATTTGCTATTGAAGAATTGAAGATACAGAATGCAAACAAACACGTTCCTACAAGTGAATCGCCTAAATATTCACCACAGTTCCAACAACTGCATAGAATGCAGTTTTCACTCAGATGAAACACGTATGCTTTCCTTCTTAAGAAGTGTTTTCAAAGACATTCACAGAGTGATTCTACAAAGCCTTTTTACTGACATTGGCTTTTAAATGCGATTTAACTGGAATTTCTGTAAAACGCAATACAGAGATTTACTATTGAAGAATTGAAGATACAGAATGCAAACAAACACGTTCCTACAAGTGAATCGCCTAAACATTCACCACAGTTCCAAAAACTGCATAGAATGCAGTTTTAACTCAGATGAAAGACACGCTTTCCTTCTTAAGAAGTATTTTCAAAGACATTCACAGAGTGATTCTACAAAGCCCTTTTAGTGACGTTGGCTTTTAAACGCGATATCACTGGAATTTCTGTCAAACGCAAGACAGAGATTTGCTATTGAAGAATTGAAGATACAGAATGCAAACAAACACGTTCCTACATGTGAATCGCCTAAACATTCACCACAGTTCCAAAAACTGCATAGAATGCAGTTTTCACTCAGATGAAAGACGTATGCTTTCCTTCTTAAGAAGTGTTTTCAAAGACATTCACAGAGTGATTCTACAAAGCCTTTTTACTGACGTTGGCTTTTAAACGCGATTTCACTGGAATTTCTGTCAAAGGCAAGACAGAGATTTGCTATTGAAGAATTTAAGATACAGAATGCAAACAAACACGTTCCTACAAGTGAATCGCCTAAACATTCACCACAGTTCCAAAAACTGCATAGAATGCAGTTTTCACTCAGATGATAGACGTATGATTTCCTTCTTAAGAAGTGTTTTCAAAGACATTCACAGAATGATTCTAAAATGCCTTTTTACTGACGTTGGCTTTTAAACGTGAATTCACTTGAATTTCTGTCAAACGCAAGACAGAGATTTGCTATTAAAGAATTGAAGATACAGAATGCAAACAAACACGTTCCTACAAGTGAATCGCCTAAACATTCACCACAGTTCCAACAACTGCATAGAATGCAGTTTTCACTCAGATGAAAGACGTATGCTTTCCTTCTTAAGAAGTGTTTTCAAAGACATTCACAGAGTGATTCTACAAAGCCTTTTTACTGACATTGGCTTTTAAATGCGATTTAACTGGAATTTCTGTCAAACGCAATACAGAGATTTGCTATTGAAGAATTGAAGATACAGAATGCAAACAAACACGTTCCTACAAGTGAATCGCCTAAACATTCACCACAGTTCCAAAAACTGCATAGAATGCAGTTTTCACTCAGATGAAAGACGTATGCTTTCCTTCTTAAGAAGTGTTTTCAAAGACATTCACAGAGTGATTCTACAAAGCCTTTTTAGTGACATTGGCTTTTAAACGCGATTTCACTGGAATTTCTGTCAAACGCAAGAAAGAGATTTGCTATTGAAGAATTGAAGATACAGAATGCAAACAAACACGTTCCTACAAGTGAATTGCCTAAACATTCACCACAGTTCCAAAAACTGCATAGAATGCAGCTTTCACTCAGATGTAAGACATATGCTTTCCTTCTTAAGAAGTGTTTTCATAGACATTCACAGAGTGATTCTACAAAGCCTTTTTAGTGACGTTGGCTTGTAAACGCGATTTCACTGGAATTTCTGTCAAATGCAAGACAGAGATTTGCTATTGAAGAATTGAAGATACAGAATGCAAACAAACACGTTCCTACAAGTGAATCGCCCAAACATTCACCACAGTTTCAAAAACTGCATAGAATGCAGTTTTCACTCAGATGAAAGACGTATGCTTTCCTTCTTAAGAAGTGTTTTCAAAGACATTCACAGAGTGATTCTACAAAGCCTTTTTACTGACATTGGCTTTTAAATGCGATTTAACTGGAATTTCTGTAAAACGAAATACAGAGATTTACTATTGAAGAATTGAAGATACAGAATGCAAACAAACACGTTCCTACAAGTGAATTGCCTAAACATTCACCACAGTTCCAAAAAATGCATAGAATGCAGTTTTCCCTCAGATGATAGATGTATGCTTTCCTTCTTAAGAAGTGTTTTCAAAGACATTCACAGAGTGATTCTACAATGCCTTTTTACTGACGTTGGCTTTTAAACGTGAATTCACTTGAATTTCTGTCAAAGGCAAGGCAGAGATTTGCTATTGAAGAATTGAAGATACAGAATGCAAACAAACACGTTCCTACAAGTGAATCGCCTAAATATTCACCACAGTTCCAACAACTGCATAGAATGCAGTTTTCACTCAGATGAAACACGTATGCTTTCCTTCTTAAGAAGTGTTTTCAAAGACATTCACAGAGTGATTCTACAAAGCCTTTTTAGTGACGTTGGCTTTTAAACGCGATTTCACTGGAATTTCTGTCAAACGCAAGACAGAGATTTGCTATTGAAGAATTGAAGATACAGAATGCAAACAAACACGTTCCTACAAGTGAATCGCCTAAATATTCACCACAGTTCCAAAAACTACATAGAATGCAGTTTTCACTCAGATGAAAGACGTATGCTTTCCTTCTTAAGAAGTGTTTTCAAAGACATTCACAGAGTGATTCTACAATGCCTTTTTACTGACGTTGGCTTTTAAACGCGATTTCACTGGAATTTCTGTCAAAAGCAAGACAGAGATTTGATATTAAAGAATTGAAGATACAGAATGCAAACAAACATGTTCCTACAAGTGAATCGCCTAAACATTCACCACAGTTCCAAAAACTGCATAGAATGCAGTTTTAACTCAGATGAAAGACATATGCTTTCCTTCTTAAGAAGTGTTTTCAAAGTCATTCACAGAGTGATTCTACAATGCCTTTTTACTGACGTTGGCTTTTAAACGCGATTTCACTGGAATTTCTGTCAAAAGCAAGACAGAGATTTGATATTAAAGAACTGAAAATACAGAATGCAAACAAACACGTTCCTACAAGTGAATCGCCTAAACATTCACCACAGTTCCAAAAACTGCATAGAATGCAGTTTTAACTCAGATGAAAGACATACGCTTTCCTTCTTAAGAAGTATTTTCAAAGACATTCACAGAGTGATTCTACAAAGCCTTTTTAGTGACGTTGGCTTTTAAACGTGATATCACTAGAATTTCTGTCAAACGAAGACAGAGATTTGCTATTGAAGAATTGAAGATACAGAATGCAAACAAACACGTTCCTACATGTGAATCGCCTAAACATTCACCACAGTTCCAACAACTGCATAGAATGCAGTTTTCACTCAGATGTAAGACGTATGCTTTCCTTCTGAAGAAGTGTTGTCAAAGACATTCACAGAGTGATTCTACAAAGCCTTTTTAGTGACGTTGGCTGTTAAACGCGATTTCACTGGAATTTCTGTCAAAGGCAAGACAGAGATTTGCTATTGAAGAATTGAAGATACAGAATGCAAACAAACACGTTCCTACAAGTGAATCGCCTAAATATTCACCACAGTTCCAAAAACTGCATAGAATGCAGTTTTCACTCAGATGAAAGACGTATGCTTTCCTTCTTAAGAAGTGTTTTCAAAGACATTCACAGAGTGATTCTACAAAGCCTTTTTAGTGACGTTGGCTTTTAAACGCGATTTCACTGGAATTTCTGTCAAACGCAAGACAGAGATTTGCTATTGAAGAATTGAAGATACAGAATGCAAACAAACACGTTCCTACAAGTGAATCGCCTAAATATTCACCACAGTTCCAAAAACTACATAGAATGCAGTTTTCACTCAGATGAAAGACGTATGCTTTCCTTCTTAAGAAGTGTTTTCAAAGACATTCACAGAGTGATTCTACAAAGCCTTTTTAGTGACGTTGGCTTTTAAACGTGATTTCACTGGAATTTCTGTCAAACGCAAGACAGAGATTTGCTATTGAAGAATTGAAGATACAGAATGCAAACAAACACGTTCCTACAAGTGAATCGCCTAAACATTCACCACAGTTCCAAAAACTGCATAGAATGCTGCTTTCACTCAGATGTAAGACGTATGCTTTCCTTCTTAAGAAGTGTTTTCATAGACATTCACAGAGTGATTCTACAAAGCCTTTTTACTGACATTGGCTTTTAAACGCGATTTCACTGGAATTTCTGTCAAACGCAAGACAGAGATTTGCTATTGAAGAATTGAAGATACAGAATGCAAACAAACACGTTCCTACAAGTGAATCGCCCAAACATTCACCACAGTTTCAAAAACTGCATAGAATGCAGTTTTCACTCAGATGAAAGACGTATGCTTTCCTTCTTAAGAAGTGTTTTCAAAGACATTCACAGAGTGATTCTACAAAGCCTTTTTACTTACATTGGCTTTTAAACGCGATTTCACTGGAATTTCTATCAAACGCAAGACAGAGATTTGCTATTGAAGAATTGAAGATACAGAATGCAAACAAACACGTTCCTACAAGTGAATTGCCTAAACATTCACCACAGTTCCAAAAACTGCATAGAATGCAGTTTTCCCTCAGATGATAGACGTATGCTTTCCTTCTTAAGAAGTGTTTTCAAAGACATTTACAGAGTGATTCTAAAATGCCTTTTTACTGACGTTGGCTTTTAAACGTGAATTCACTTGAATTTCTGTCAAAGGCAAGGCAGAGATTTGCTATTGAAGAATTGAAGATACAGAATGCAAACAAACACGTTCCTACAAGTGAATCGCCTAAATATTCACCACAGTTCCAAAAACTACATAGAATGCAGTTTTCACTCAGATGAACGACGTATGCTTTCCTTCTTAAGAAGTGTTTTCAAAGACATTCACAGAGTGATTCTACAATGCCTTTTTACTGACGTTGGCTTTTAAACACGATTTCACTGGAATTTCTGTCAAACGCAAGACAGAGATTTGATATTAAAGAATTGAAGATACAGAATGCAAACAAACATGTTCCTACAAGTGAATCGCCTAAACATTCACCACAGTTCCAAAAACTGCATAGAATGCAGTTTTAACTCTGATGAAAGACATACGCTTTCCTTCTTAAGAAGTATTTTCAAAGACATTCACAGAGGGATTCTACAAAGCCTTTTTAGTGACATTGGCTTTTAAACGCGATTTCACTGGAATTTCTGTCAAACGCAAGACAGAGATTTGCTATTGAAGAATTGAAGATACAGAATGCAAACAAACACGTTCCTACAAGTGAATCGCCTAAATATTCACCACAGTTCCAAAAACTACATAGAATGCAGTTTTCACTCAGATGAAAGACGTATGCTTTCCTTCTTAAGAAGTGTTTTCAAAGACATTCACAGAGTGATTCTACAAAGCCTTTTTAGTGACATTGGCTTTTAAACGCGATTTCACTGGAAATTCTGTCAAACGCAAGACAGAGATTTGCTATTGAAGAATTGAAGATACAGAATGCAAACAAACACGTTCCTACAAGTGAATCGCCTAAACATTAACCACAGTTCCAAAAACTACATAAAATGCAGTTTTCACTCAGATGAAAGACGTATGCTTTCCTTCTTAAGAAGTGTTTTCAAAGACATTCACAGAGTGATTCTACAATGCCTTTTTACTGACGTTGGCTTTTAAACGCGATTTCACTGGAATTTCTGTCAAAAGCAAGACAGAGATTTGATATTAAAGAATTGAAGATACAGAATGCAAACAAACATGTTCCTTCAAGTGAATCGCCTAAACATTCACCACAGTTCCTAAAACTGCATAGAATGCAGTTTTAACTCAGATGAAAGACGTATGCTTTCCTTCTTAAGAAGTGTTTTCAAAGAAATTCACAGAGTGATTCTACAAAGCCTTTTTAGTGACGTTGGCTGTTAAACGCGATTTCACTGGAATTTCTGTCAAACGCAAGACAGAGATTTGCTATTGAAGAATTGAAGATACAGAATGCAAACAAACACGTTCCTACAAGTGAATTGCCTAAACATTCACCACAGTTCCAAAAACTGCATAGAATGCAGTTTTCACTCAGAAGAAAGACGTATGCTTTCCTTCTTAAGAAGTGTTTTCAAAGACATTCACAGAGTGATTCTACAAACCCTTTTTACTGATGTTGGCTTTTAAACGCGATTTCACTGGAATTTCTGTCAAACGCAAGACAGAGATTTGCTATTAAAGAATTGTAGATACAGAATGCAAACAAACACGTTCCTACAAGTGAATAGCCTAAACATTCACCACAGTTCCAACAACTGCATAGATTGCAGTTTTCACTCAGATGAAAGACGTATGCTTTCCTTCTTAAGAAGTGTTTTCAAAGACATTCACAGAGTGATTCTACAAAGCCTTTTTAGTGACGTTGGCTTTTAAACGCGATTTCACTGGAATTTCTGTCAAACGCAAGACTGAGATTTGCTATTGAAGAATTGAAGATACAGAATGCAAACAAACACGTTCTTACAAGTGAATCGCCTAAATATTCACCACAGTTCCAAAAACTGCATAGAATGCAGTTTTCACTCAGATGAAAGACGTATGCTTTCCTTCTTAAGAAGTATTTTCAAAGACATTCACAGTGTGATTCTAAAAACCCTTTTTACTGATGTTGGCTTTTAAACGCGATTTCACTGGAATTTCTGTCAAACGCAAGACAGAGATTTGCTATTAAAGAATTGAAGATACAGAATGCAAACAAACACGTTCCTACAAGTGAATCGCCTAAACATTCACCACAGTTCCAACAACTGCATAGAATGCAGTTTTCACTCAGATGAAAGACGTATGCTTTCCTTCTTAAGAAGTGTTTTCAAAGACATTCACAGAGTGATTCTACAAAGCCTTTTTACTGACGTTGGCTTTTAAACGCGATTTCACTGGAATTTCTGTCAAAAGCAAGACAGAGATTTGATATTAAAGAATTGAAGATACAGAATGCAAACAAACACGTTCCTACAGGTGAATCGCCTAAACATTCACCACAGTTCCAAAAACTGCATAGAATGCAGTTTTAACTCAGATGAAAGACATACGCTTTCCTTCTTAAGCAGTATTTTCAAAGACATTCACAGAGTGATTCTACAAAGCCTTTTTAGTGATGTTGGCTTTTAAACGCGATTTCACTGGAATTTCTGTCAAATGCAAGACAGAGATTTGCTATTGACGAATTGAAGATACAGAATGCAAACAAACACTTTCCTACAAGTGAATCGCCTAAACATTCACCACAGTTCCAAAAACTGCATATAATGCAGTTTTCACTCAGATGAAAGACGTATGCTTTCCTTCTTAAGAAGTGTTTTCATAGACATTCACAGAGTGATTCTACAAAGCCTTTTTAATGACGTTGGCTTTTAAACGCGATTTCACTGGAATTTCTGTCAAACGCAAGACAGAGATTTGCTATTGAAGAAATGAAGATACAGAATGCAAACAAACACGTTCCTACAAGTGAATCGCCCAAACATTCACCACAGTTTCAAAAACTGCATAGAATGCAGTTTTCACTCAGATGAAAGACGTATGCTTTCCTTCTTAAGAAGTGTTTTCAAAGACATTCACAGAGTGATTCTACAAAGCCTTTTTACTGACGTTGGCTTTTAAACGCGATTTCACTGGAATTTCTGTCAAACGCAAGACAGAGATTTGCTATTGAAGAATTGAAGATACAGAATGCAAACAAACACGTTCCTACAAGTGAATCGCCCAAACATTCACCACAGTTTCAAAAACTGCATAGAATGCAGTTTTCACTCAGATGAAAGACATACGCTTTCCTTCTTAAGCAGTATTTTCAAAGACATTCACAGAGTGATTCTACAAAGCCTTTTTAGTGATGTTGGCTTTTAAACGCCATTTCACTGGAATTTCTGTCAAACACAAGACAGAGATTTGCTATTGACGAATTGAAGATACAGAATGCAAACAAACACGTTCCTACAAGTGAATCGCCTAAACATTCACCACAGTTCCAAAAACTGCATATAATGCAGTTTTCACTCAGATGAAAGACGTATGCTTTCCTTCTTAAGAAGTGTTTTCATAGACATTCACAGAGTGATTCTACAAAGCCTTTTTGTGACGTTGGCTTTTAAACGCGATTTCACTGGAATTTCTGTCAAACGCAAGACAGAGATTTGCTATTGAAGAATTGAAGATACAGAATGCAAACAAACACGTTCCTACAAGTGAATCGCCTAAACATTCACCACAGTTCCAAAAACTGCATAGAATGCAGTTTTCACTCAGAAGAAAGACGTATGCTTTCCTTCTTAAGAAGTGTTTTCAAAGACATTCACAGAGTGATTCTACAAAGCCTTTTTACTGATGTTGGCTTTTAAACGCGATTTCACTGGAATTTCTGTCAAAAGCAAGACAGAGATTTGATATTAAAGAATTGAAGATACAGAATGCAAACAAACACGTTCCTACAAGTGAATCGCCTAAACATTCACCACAGTTCCAAAAACTGCATAGAATGCAGTTTTCACTCAGAAGAAAGACGTATGCTTTCCTTCTTAAGAAGTGTTTTCAAAGACATTCACAGAGTGATTCTACAAACCCTTTTTACTGATGTTGGCTTTTAAACGCGATTTCACTGGAATTTCTGTCAAACGCAAGACAGAGATTTGCTATTGAAGAATTGAAGATACAGAATGCAAACAAACACGTTCCTACAAGTGAATCGCCTAAATATTCACCACAGTTCCAAAAACTACATAGAATGCAGTTTTCACTCAGATGAAAGACGTATGCTTTCCTTCTTAAGAAGTGTTTTCAAAGACATTCACAGAGTGATTCTACAAAGCCTTTTTACTGACTTTGGCTTTTAAACGCGATTTCACTGGAATTTCTGTCAAAGGCAAGACAGAGATTTGCTATTGAAGAATTGAAGATACAGAATGCACAAAAACACGATCCTACAAGTGAATCGCCTAAATATTCACCACAGTTCCAAAAACTGCATAGAATGCAGTTTTCACTCAGATGTAAGACATATGCTTTCCTTCTTAAGACGTGTTTTCAAAGACATTCACAGAGTGATTCTACAAAGCCTTTTTACTGACTTTGGGTTTTAAACGCGATTTCACTGGAATTTCTGTCAAAGGCAAGACAGAGATTTGCTATTGAAGAATTGAAGATACAGAATGCAAACAAACACGTTCCTACAAGTGAATCGCCTAAATATTCACCACAGTTCCAAAAACTGCATAGAATGCAGTTTTCACTCAGATGAAAGACGTATGCTTTCCTTCTTAAGAAGTGTTTTCAAAGACATTCACAGAGTGATTCTACAAAGCCTTTTTAGTGACGTTGGCTTTTAAACGCGATTTCACTGGAATTTCTGTCAAACGCAAGACAGAGATTTGCTATTGAAGAATTGAAGATACAGAATGCAAACAAACACGTTCCTACAACTGAATCGCCTAAACATTCACCACAGTTCCAAAAACTGCATAGAATGCAGTTTTCACTCTGATGAAAGACATATGCTTTCCTTCTTAAGAAGTGTTTTCCAAGATATTCACAGAGTGATTCTACAAAGCCTTTTTAATGACATTGGCTTTTAATGCGATTTCACTGGAATTTCTGTCAAATGCAAGACAGAGATTTGATATTGAAGAATTGAAGATACAGAATGCAAACAAACACGTTCCTACAAGTGAATCGCCTAAACATTCACCACAGTTCCAAAAACTGCATAGAATGCAGTTTTCACTCAGAAGAAAGACGTATGCTTTCCTTCTTAAGAAGTGTTTTCAAAGACATTCACAGAGTGATTCTACAAAGCCTTTTTACTGATGTTGGCTTTTAAACGCGATTTCACTGGAATTTCTGTCAAAAGCAAGACAGAGATTTGATATTAAAGAATTGAAGATACAGAATGCAAACAAACACGTTCCAACAAGTGAATCGCCTAAACATTCACCACAGTTCCAAAAACTGCATAGAATGCAGTTTTCACTCAGAAGAAAGACGTATGCTTTCCTTCTTAAGAAGTGTTTTCAAAGACATTCACAGAGTGATTCTACAAACCCTTTTTACTGATGTTGGCTTTTAAACGTGATTTCACTGGAATTTCTGTCAAACGCAAGACAGAGATTTGCTATTGAAGAATTGAAGATACAGAATGCAAACAAACACGTTCCTACAAGTGAATCGCCTAAATATTGACCACAGTTCCAAAAACTACATAGAATGCAGTTTTCACTCAGATGAAAGACGTATGCTTTCCTTCTTAAGAAGTGTTTTCAAAGACATTCACAGAGTGATTCTACAAAGCCTTTTTACTGACTTTGGCTTTTAAACGCGATTTCACTGGAATTTCTGTCAAAGGCAAGACAGAGATTTGCTATTGAAGAATTGAAGATACAGAATGCAAACAAACACGTTCCTAAAAGTGAATCGCCTAAACATTCACCACAGTTCCAAAAACTGCATAGAATGCAGTTTTCACTCAGATGTAAGACATATGCTTTCCTTCTTAAGACGTGTTTTCAAAGACATTCACAGAGTGAATCTACAAAGCCTTTTTACTGACTTTGGCTTTTAAACGCGATTTCACTGGAATTTCTGTCAAAGGCAAGACAGAGATTTGCTATTGAAGAATTGAAGATACAGAATGCAAACAAACACGTTCCTACAAGTGAATCGCCTAAATATTCACCACAGTTCCAAAAACTACATAGAATGCAGTTTTCACTCAGATGAAAGACGTATGCTTTCCTTCTTAAGAAGTGTTTTCAAAGTCATTCATAGAGTGATTCTACAAAGCCTTTTTACTGACATTGGCTTTTAAATGCGATTTAACTGGAATTTCTGTCAAACCCAAGACAGAGATTTGCTATTGAAGAATTGAAGATACAGAATGCAAACTAACACGTTCCTACAAGTGAATCGCCTAAACATTCACCACAGTTCCAAAAACTGCATAGAAGGCAGTTTTCACTCAGATGAAAGACATATGCTTTCCTTCTTAAGAAGTGTTTTCAAAGACATTCACAGAGTGATTCTACAAAGCCTTTTTAGTGACGTTGGCTTTTAAACGCGATTTCACTGGAATTTCTGTCAAAGGCAAGACAGAGATTTGCTATTGAAGAATTGAAGATACAGAATGCAAACAAACACGTTCCTACAATTGAATCGCCTAAACATTCACCACAGTTCCAAAAACTGCATAGAATGCAGTTTTCACTCAGATGTAAGACATATGCTTTCTTTCTTAAGAAGTGTTTTCATAGACATTCACAGAGTGATTCTACAAAGCCTTTTTACTGACTTTGGCTTTTAAACGCGATTTCACTGGAATTTCTGTCAAAGGCAAGACAGAGATTTGCTATTGAAGAATTGAAGATACAGAATGCAAACAAACACGTTCCTACAAGTGAATCGCCTAAACATTCACCACAGTTCCAAAAACTGCATAGAATGCAGTTTTCACTCAGAAGAAAGACGTATGCTTTCCTTCTTAAGAAGTGTTCTCAAAGACATTCACAGAGTGATTCTACAAAGCCTTTTTACTGACGTTGGCTTTTAAACGCGATTTCACTGGAATTTCTGTCAAAAGCAAGACAGAGATTTGATATTAAAGAATTGAAGATACAGAATGCAAACAAACACGTTCCTACAAGTGAATCGCCTAAACATTCACCACAGTTCCAAAAACTGCATAGAATGCAGTTTTCACTCAGAAGAAAGACGTATGCTTTCCTTCTTAAGAAGTGTTTTCAAAGACATTCACAGAGTGATTCTACAAACCCTTTTTACTGATGTTGGCTTTTAAACGCGATTTCACTGGAATTTCTGTCAAACGCAAGACAGAGATTTGCTATTGAAGAATTGAAGATACAGAATGCAAACAAACACGTTCCTACAAGTGAATCGCCTAAATATTCACCACAGTTCCAAAAACTACATAGAATGCAGTTTTCACTCAGATGAAAGACGTATGCTTTCCTTCTTAAGAAGTGTTTTCAAAGACATTCACAGAGTGATTCTACAAAGCCTTTTTAGTGATGTTGGCTTTTAAACGCGATTTCACTGGAATTTCTGTCAAAGGCAAGACAGAGATTTGCTATTGAAGAATTGAAGATACAGAATGCAAACAAACACGTTCCTACAAGTGAATCGCCTAAATATTCACCACAGTTCCAAAAACTGCATAGAATGCAGTTTTCACTCAGATGTAAGACGTATGCTTTCCTTCTTAAGACGTGTTTTCAAAGACATTCACAGAGTGATTCTACAAAGCCTTTTTACTGACTTTGGCTTTTAAACGCGATTTCACTGGAATTTCTGTCAAAGGCAAGACAGAGATTTGCTATTGAAGAATTGAAGATACAGAATGCAAACAAACACGTTCCTACAAGTGAATCGCCTAAATATTCACCACAGTTCCAAAAACTGCATAGAATGCAGTTTTCACTCAGATGAAAGACGTATGCTTTCCTTCTTAAGAAGTGTTTTCAAAGTCATTCATAGAGTGATTCTACAAAGCCTTTTTACTGACTTTGGCTTTTAAACGCGATTTAACTGGAATTTCTGTCAAACGCAAGACAGAGATTTGCTATTGAAGAATTGAAGATACAGAATGCAAACAAACACGTTCCTACAAGTGAATCGCCTAAACATTCACCACAGTTCCAAAAACTGCATAGAATGCAGTTTTCACTCAGAAGAAAGACGTATGCTTTCCTTCTTAAGAAGTGTTTTCAAAGACATTCACAGAGTGATTCTACAAAGCCTTTTTACTGATGTTGGCTTTTAAACGCGATTTCACTGGAATTTCTGTCAAAAGCAAGACAGAGATTTGATATTAAAGAATTGAAGATACAGAATGCAAACAAACACGTTCCTACAAGTGAATCGCCTAAACATTCACCACAGTTCCAAAAACTGCATAGAATGCAGTTTTCACTCAGAAGAAAGACGTATGCTTTCCTTCTTAAGAAGTGTTTTCAAAGACATTCACAGAGTGATTCTACAAACCCTTTTTACTGATGTTGGCTTTTAAACGTGATTTCACTGGAATTTCTGTCAAACGCAAGACAGAGATTTGCTATTGAAGAATTGAAGATACAGAATGCAAACAAACACGTTCCTACAAGTGAATCGCCTAAATATTGACCACAGTTCCAAAAACTACATAGAATGCAGTTTTCACTCAGATGAAAGACGTATGCTTTCCTTCTTAAGAAGTGTTTTCAAAGACATTCACAGAGTGATTCTACAAAGCCTTTTTACTGACTTTGGCTTTTAAACGCGATTTCACTGGAATTTCTGTCAAAGGCAAGACAGAGATTTGCTATTGAAGAATTGAAGATACAGAATGCAAACAAACACGTTCCTAAAAGTGAATCGCCTAAACATTCACCACAGTTCCAAAAACTGCATAGAATGCAGTTTTCACTCAGATGTAAGACATATGCTTTCCTTCTTAAGACGTGTTTTCAAAGACATTCACAGAGTGAATCTACAAAGCCTTTTTACTGACTTTGGCTTTTAAACGCGATTTCACTGGAATTTCTGTCAAAGGCAAGACAGAGATTTGCTATTGAAGAATTGAAGATACAGAATGCAAACAAACACGTTCCTACAAGTGAATCGCCTAAATATTCACCACAGTTCCAAAAACTGCATAGAATGCAGTTTTCACTCAGATGAAAGACGTATGCTTTCCTTCTTAAGAAGTGTTTTCAAAGTCATTCATAGAGTGATTCTACAAAGCCTTTTTACTGACATTGGCTTTTAAATGCGATTTAACTGGAATTTCTGTCAAACCCAAGACAGAGATTTGCTATTGAAGAATTGAAGATACAGAATGCAAACTAACACGTTCCTACAAGTGAATCGCCTAAACATTCACCACAGTTCCAAAAACTGCATAGAAGGCAGTTTTCACTCAGATGAAAGACATATGCTTTCCTTCTTAAGAAGTGTTTTCAAAGACATTCACAGAGTGATTCTACAAAGCCTTTTTAGTGACGTTGGCTTTTAAACGCGATTTCACTGGAATTTCTGTCAAAGGCAAGACAGAGATTTGCTATTGAAGAATTGAAGATACAGAATGCAAACAAACACGTTCCTACAATTGAATCGCCTAAACATTCACCACAGTTCCAAAAACTGCATAGAATGCAGTTTTCACTCAGATGTAAGACATATGCTTTCTTTCTTAAGAAGTGTTTTCATAGACATTCACAGAGTGATTCTACAAAGCCTTTTTACTGACTTTGGCTTTTAAACGCGATTTCACTGGAATTTCTGTCAAAGGCAAGACAGAGATTTGCTATTGAAGAATTGAAGATACAGAATGCAAACAAACACGTTCCTACAAGTGAATCGCCTAAACATTCACCACAGTTCCAAAAACTGCATAAAATGCAGTTTTCACTCAGAAGAAAGACGTATGCTTTCCTTCTTAAGAAGTGTTTTCAAAGACATTCACAGAGTGATTCTACAAAGCCTTTTTACTGACGTTGGCTTTTAAACGCGATTTCACTGGAATTTCTGTCAAAAGAAAGACAGAGATTTGATATTAAAGAATTGAAGATACAGAATGCAAACAAACACGTTCCTACAAGTGAATCGCCTAAACATTCACCACAGTTCCAAAAACTGCATAGAATGCAGTTTTCACTCAGAAGAAAGACGTATGCTTTCCTTCTTAAGAAGTGTTTTCAAAGACATTCACAGAGTGATTCTACAAACCCTTTTTACTGATGTTGGCTTTTAAACGCGATTTCACTGGAATTTCTGTCAAACGCAAGACAGAGATTTGCTATTGAAGAATTGAAGATACAGAATGCAAACAAACACGTTCCTACAAGTGAATCGCCTAAATATTCACCACAGTTCCAAAAACTACATAGAATGCAGTTTTCACTCAGATGAAAGACGTATGCTTTCCTTCTTAAGAAGTGTTTTCAAAGACATTCACAGAGTGATTCTACAAAGCCTTTTTAGTGATGTTGGCTTTTAAACGCGATTTCACTGGAATTTCTGTCAAAGGCAAGACAGAGATTTGCTATTGAAGAATTGAAGATACAGAATGCAAACAAACACGTTCCTACAAGTGAATCGCCTAAATATTCACCACAGTTCCAAAAACTGCATAGAATGCAGTTTTCACTCAGATGTAAGACGTATGCTTTCCTTCTTAAGACGTGTTTTCAAAGACATTCACAGAGTGATTCTACAAAGCCTTTTTACTGACTTTGGCTTTTAAACGCGATTTCACTGGAATTTCTGTCAAAGGCAAGACAGAGATTTGCTATTGAAGAATTGAAGATACAGAATGCAAACAAACACGTTCCTACAAGTGAATCGCCTAAATATTCACCACAGTTCCAAAAACTGCATAGAATGCAGTTTTCACTCAGATGAAAGACGTATGCTTTCCTTCTTAAGAAGTGTTTTCAAAGTCATTCATAGAGTGATTCTACAAAGCCTTTTTACTGACTTTGGCTTTTAAACGCGATTTAACTGGAATTTCTGTCAAACGCAAGACAGAGATTTGCTATTGAAGAATTGAAGATACAGAATGCAAACAAACACGTTCCTACAAGTGAATCGCCTAAACATTCACCACAGTTCCAAAAACTGCATAGAATGCAGTTTTCACTCAGATGTAAGACGTATGCTTTCCTTCTTAAGACGTGTTTTCAAAGACATTCACAGAGTGATTCTACAAAGCCTTTTTACTGACTTTGGCTTTTAAACGCGATTTCACTGGAATTTCTGTCAAAGGCAAGACAGAGATTTGCTATTGAAGAATTGAAGATACAGAATGCAAACAAACACGTTCCTACAAGTGAATCGCCTAAATATTCACCACAGTTCCAAAAACTACATAGAATGCAGTTTTCACTCAGATGAAAGACGTATGCTTTCCTTCTTAAGAAGTGTTTTCAAAGACATTCACAGAGTGATTCTACAAAGCCTTTTTACTGACTTTGGCTTTTAAACGCGATTTCACTGGAATTTCTGTCAAAGGCAAGACAGAGATTTGCTATTGAAGAATTGAAGATACAGAATGCAAACAAACACGTTCCTACAAGTGAATCGCCTAAATATTCACCACAGTTCCAAAAACTGCATAGAATGCAGTTTTCACTCAGATGTAAGACGTATGCTTTCCTTCTTAAGACGTGTTTTCAAAGACATTCACAGAGTGATTCTACAAAGCCTTTTTACTGACTTTGGCTTTTAAACGCGATTTCACTGGAATTTCTGTCAAAGGCAAGACAGAGATTTGCTATTGAAGAATTGAAGATACAGAATGCAAACAAACACGTTCCTACAAGTGAATCGCCTAAATATTCACCACAGTTCCAAAAACTGCATAGAATGCAGTTTTCACTCAGATGAAAGACGTATGCTTTCCTTCTTAAGAAGTGTTTTCAAAGTCATTCACAGAGTGATTCTACAAAGCCTTTTTACTGACTTTGGCTTTTAAACGCGATTTCACTGGAATTTCTGTCAAAGGCAAGACAGAGATTTGCTATTGAAGAATTGAAGATACAGAATGCAAACAAACACGTTCCTACAAGTGAATCGCCTAAACATTCACCACAGTTCCAAAAACTGCATAGAATGCAGTTTTCACTCAGATGTAAGACGTATGCTTTCCTTCTTAAGACGTGTTTTCAAAGACATTCACAGAGTGATTCTACAAAGCCTTTTTACTGACTTTGGCTTTTAAACGCGATTTCACTGGAATTTCTGTCAAAGGCAAGACAGAGATTTGCTATTGAAGAATTGAAGATACAGAATGCAAACAAACACGTTCCTACAAGTGAATCGCCTAAATATTCACCACAGTTCCGAAAACTGCATAGAATGCAGTTTTCACTCAGATGTAAGACGTATGCTTTCCTTCTTAAGACGTGTTTTCAAAGACATTCACAGAGTGATTCTACAAAGCCTTTTTACTGACTTTGGCTTTTAAACGCGATTTCACTGGAATTTCTGTCAAAGGCAAGACAGAGATTTGCTATTGAAGAATTGAAGATACAGAATGCAAACAAACACGTTCCTACAAGTGAATCGCCTAAATATTCACCACAGTTCCAAAAACTGCATAGAATGCAGTTTTCACTCAGATGAAAGACGTATGCTTTCCTTCTTAAGAAGTGTTTTCAAAGTCATTCATAGAGTGATTCTACAAAGCCTTTTTACTGACATTGGCTTTTAAATGCGATTTAACTGGAATTTCTGTCAAACGCAAGACAGAGATTTGCTATTGAAGAATTGAAGATTCAGAATGCAAATTAACACGTTCCTACAAGTGAATCGCCTAAACATTCACCACAGTTCCAAAAACTGCATAGAATGCAGTTTTCACTCAGATGAAAGACGTATGCTTTCCTTCTTAAGAAGTGTTTTCAAAGACATTCACAGAGTGATTCTACAAAGCCTTTTTAGTGATGTTGGCTCTTAAACGCGATTTCACTGGAATTTCTGTCAAACGCAAGACAGAGATTTGCTATTGAAGAATTGAAGATACAGAATGCAAACAAACACGTTCCTACAAGTGAATCGCCTAAACATTCACCACAGTTCCAAAAACTGCATAGAATGCAGTTTTCACTCAGATGTAAGACGTATGCTTTCCTTCTTAAGAAGTGTTTTCATAGACATTCACAGAGTGATTCTACAAAGCCTTTTTACTGACGTTGGCTTTTAAACGCGATTTCACTGGAATTTCTGTCAAAAGCAAGACAGAGATTTGATATTAAAGAATTGAAGATACAGAATGCAAACAAACACGTTCCTACAAGTGAATCGCCTAAACATTCACCACAGTTCCAAAAACTGCATAGAATGCAGTTTTCACTCAGAAGAAAGACGTATGCTTTCCTTCTTAGGAAGTGTTTTCAAAGACATTCACAGAGTGATTCTACAAACCCTTTTTACTGATGTTGGCTTTTAAACGCGATTTCACTGGAATTTCTGTCAAACGCAAGACAGAGATTTGCTATTGAAGAATTGAAGATACAGAATGCAAACAAACACGTTCCTACAAGTGAATCGCCTAAATATTCACCACAGTTCCAAAAACTACATAGAATGCAGTTTTCACTCAGATGAAAGACGTATGCTTTCCTTCTTAAGAAGTGTTTTCAAAGACATTCACAGATTGATTCTACAAAGCCTTTTTACTGACGTTGGCTTTTAAACGCGATTTCACTGGAATTTCTGTCAAAAGCAAGACAGAGATTTGCTATTAAAGAATTAAAGATACAGAATACAAACAAACACGTTCCTACAAGTGAATCGCATAAACATTCACCACAGTTCCAAAAACTGAATGCAGTTTTCACTCAGATGTAAGACGTATGCTTTCCTTCTTAAGACGTGTTTTCAAAGACTTTCACAGAGTGATTCTACAAAGCCTTTTTACAGACTTTGGCTTTTAAACGCGATTTCACTGGAATTTCTGTCAAAGGCAAGACAGAGATTTGCTATTGAAGAATTGAAGATACAGAATGCAAACAAACACATTCCTACAAGTGAATCGCCTACATATTCACCACAGTTCCAAAAACTGCATAGAATGCAGTTTTCACTCAGATGAAAGACGTATGCTTTCCTTCTTAAGAAGTGTTTTCAAAGTCATTCATAGAGTGATTCTACAAAGCCTTTTTACTGACATTGGCTTTTAAATGCGATTTAACTGGAATTTCTGTCAAACGCAAGACAGAGATTTGCTATTGAAGAATTGAAGATACAGAATGCAAATTAACACGTTCCTACAAGTGAATCGCCTAAACATTCACCACAGTTCCAAAAACTGCATAGAATGCAGTTTTCACTCAGATGAAAGACGTATGCTTTCCTTCTTAAGAAGTGTTTTCAAAGACATTCACAGAGTGATTCTACAAAGCCTTTTTAGTGACGTTGGTTTTTAAACGCGATTTCACTGGAATTTCTGTCAAACGCAAGACAGAGATTTGCTATTGAAGAATTGAAGATACAGAATGCAAACAAACACGTTCCTACAAGTGAATCGCCTAAACATTCACCACAGTTCCAAAAACTGCATAGAATGCAGTTTTCACTCAGATGTAAGACGTATGCTTTCCTTCTTAAGAAGTGTTTTCATAGACATTCACAGAGTGATTCTACAAAGCCTTTTTAGTGACCTTGGCTTTTTAACGCGATTTCACTGGAATTTCTGTCAAACGCAAGACAGAGATTTGCTATTGAAGAATTGAAGATACAGAATGCAAACAAACACGTTCCTACAAGTGAATCACCTAAACATTCACCACAGTTCCAAAAACTACATAGAATGCAGTTTTCACTCAGATGAAAGACGTATGCTTTCCTTCTTAAGAAGTGTTTTCAAAGACATACACAGAGTGATTCTACAAAGCCTTTTTACTGACGTTGGCTTTTAAACGTGAATTCACTTGAATTTCTGTCAAAGGCAAGACAGAGATTTGCTATTAAAGAATTGAAGATACAGAATGCAAACAAACACGTTCCTACAAGTGAATCGCCTAAACATTCACCACAGTTTCAACAACTGCATAGAATGCAGTTTTCACTCAGATGAAAGACGTATGCTTTCCTTCTTATGAAGTGTTTTCAAAGACATTCACAGAGTGATTCTACAAAGCCTTTTTAGTGACGTTGGCTTTTAAAGGCGATTTCACTGGAATTTCTGTCAAATGCAAGGCAGAGATTTGCTATTGAAGAATTGAAGATACAGAATGCAAACAAACACGTTCCTACAAGTGAATCGCCTAAACATTCACCACAGTTCCAAAAACTGCATAGAATGCAGTGTTTACTCAGATGTAAGACGTATGCTTTCCTTCTTAAGAAGTGTTTTCAAAGACATTCACAGAGTGATTCTACAAAGCCTTTTTACTGACGTTGGCTTTTAAACGTGAATTCACTTGAATTTCAGTCAAAGGCAGCACAGAGATTTGATATTAAAGATTTGAATATACAGAATGCAAACAAACACGTTCCTACAAGTGAATCGCCTAAACATTCACCACAGTTCCAAAAACTGCATAGAATGCAGTTTTAACTCGGATGAAAGACATAAGCTTTCCTTCTTAAGCAGTATTTTCAAAGACATTCACAGAGTGATTCTACAAAGCCTTTTTACTGACGTTGGCTTTTAAACGCGGTTTCACTGGAATTTCTGTCAAACGCAAGACAGAGATTTGCTATTGAAGAATTGAAGATACAGAATGCAAACAAACACGTTCCTACAAGTGAATCGCCTAAACATTCACCACAGTTCCAAAAACTGCATAGAATGCAGTTTTCACTCAGATGTAAGACGTATGCTTTCCTTCTTAAGAAGTGTTTTCATAGACATTCACAGAGTGATTCTACAAAGCCTTTTTACTGACGTTGGCTTTTAAACGCGGTTTCACTGGAATTTCTGTCAAAAGCAAGACAGAGATTTGATATTAAAGAATTGAAGATACAGAATGCAAACAAACACGTTCCTACAAGTGAATCGCCTAAACATTCACCACACTTCCAAAAACTGCATAGAATGCAGTTTTCACTCAGAAGAAAGACGTATGCTTTCCTTCTTAGGAAGTGTTTTCAAAGACATTCACAGAGTGATTCTACAAACCCTTTTTACAGACTTTGGCTTTTAAACGCGATTTCACTGGAATTTCTGTCAAAGGCAAGACAGAGATTTGCTATTGAAGAATTGAAGATACAGAATGCAAACAAACACATTCCTACAAGTGAATCGCCTACATATTCACAACAGTTCCAAAAACTGCATAGAATGCAGTTTTCACTCAGATGAAAGACGTATGCTTTCCTTCTTAAGAAGTGTTTTCAAAGTCATTCATAGAGTGATTCTACAAAGCCTTTTTACTGACATTGGCTTTTAAATGCGATTTAACTGGAATTTCTGTCAAACGCAAGACAGAGATTTGCTATTGAAGAATTGAAGATACAGAATGCAAATTAACACGTTCCTACAAGTGAATCGCCTAAACATTCACCACAGTTCCAAAAACTGCATAGAATGCAGTTTTCACTCAGATGAAAGACGTATGCTTTCCTTCTTAAGAAGTGTTTTCAAAGACATTCACAGAGTGATTCTACAAAGCCTTTTTAGTGACGTTGGCTTTTAAACGCGATTTCACTGGAATTTCTGTCAAACGCAATACAGAGATTTGCTATTGAAGAATTGAAGATACAGAATGCAAACAAGCACGTTCCTACAAGTGAATCGCCTAAACATTCACCACAGTTCCAAAAACTGCATAGAATGCAGTTTTCACTCAGATGTAAGACGTATGCTTTCCTTCTTAAGAAGTGTTTTCATAGACATTCACAGAGTGATTCTACAAAGCCTTTTTAGTGACCTTGGCTTTTTAACGCGATTTCACTGGAATTTCTGTCAAACGCAAGACAGAGATTTGCTATTGAAGAATTGAAGATACAGAATGCAAACAAACACGTTCCTACAAGTGAATCGCCTAAACATTCACCACAGTTCCAAAAACTACATAGAATGCAGTTTTCACTCAGATGAAAGACGTATGCTTTCCTTCTTAAGAAGTGTTTTCAAAGACATACACTGAGTGATTCTACAAAGCCTTTTTACTGACGTTGGCTTTTAAACGTGAATTCACTTGAATTTCTGTCAAAGGCAAGACAGAGATTTGCTATTAAAGAATTGAAGATACAGAATGCAAACAAACACGTTCCTACAAGTGAATCGCCTAAACATTCACCACAGTTTCAACAACTGCATAGAATGCAGTTTTCACTCAGATGAAAGACGTATGCTTTCCTTCTTATGAAGTGTTTTCAAAGACATTCACAGAGTGATTCTACAAAGCCTTTTTAGTGACGTTGTCTTTTAAAGGCGATTTCACTGGAATTTCTGTCAAATGCAAGGCAGAGATTTGCTATTGAAGAATTGAAGATACAGAATGCAAACAAACACGTTCCTACAAGTGAATCGCCTAAACATTCACCACAGTTCCAAAAACTGCATAGAATGCAGTGTTTACTCAGATGTAAGACGTATGCTTTCCTTCTTAAGAAGTGTTTTCAAAGACATTCACAGAGTGATTCTACAAAGCCTTTTTACTGACGTTGGCTTTTAAACGTGAATTCACTTGAATTTCAGTCAAAGGCAGCACAGAGATTTGATATTAAAGATTTGAATATACAGAATGCAAACAAACACGTTCCTACAAGTGAATCGCCTAAACATTCACCACAGTTCCAAAAACTGCATAGAATGCAGTTTTAACTCAGATGAAAGACATAAGCTTTCCTTCTTAAGCAGTATTTTCAAAGACATTCACAGAGTGATTCTACAAAGCCTTTTTACTGACGTTGGCTTTTAAACGCGGTTTCACTGGAATTTCTGTCAAACGCAAGACAGAGATTTGCTATTGAAGAATTGAAGATACAGAATGCAAACAAACACGTTCCTACAAGTGAATCGCCTAAACATTCACCACAGTTCCAAAAACTGCATAGAATGCAGTTTTCACTCAGATGTAAGACGTATGCTTTCCTTCTTAAGAAGTGTTTTCATAGACATTCACAGAGTGATTCTACAAAGCCTTTTTACTGACGTTGGCTTTTAAACGCGGTTTCACTGGAATTTCTGTCAAAAGCAAGACAGAGATTTGATATTAAAGAATTGAAGATACAGAATGCAAACAAACACGTTCCTACAAGTGAATCGCCTAAACATTCACCACACTTCCAAAAACTGCATAGAATGCAGTTTTCACTCAGAAGAAAGACGTATGCTTTCCTTCTTAGGAAGTGTTTTCAAAGACATTCACAGAGTGATTCTACAAACCCTTTTTACAGACTTTGGCTTTTAAACGCGATTTCACTGGAATTTCTGTCAAAGGCAAGACAGAGATTTGCTATTGAAGAATTGAAGATACAGAATGCAAACAAACACATTCCTACAAGTGAATCGCCTACATATTCACCACAGTTCCAAAAACTGCATAGAATGCAGTTTTCACTCAGAAGAAAGACGTATGCTTTCCTTCTTAGGAAGTGTTTTCAAAGACATTCACAGAGTGATTCTACAAACCCTTTTTACAGACTTTGGCTTTTAAACGCGATTTCACTGGAATTTCTGTCAAAGGCAAGACAGAGATTTGCTATTGAAGAATTGAAGATACAGAATGCAAATTAACACGTTCCTACAAGTGAATCGCCTAAACATTCACCACAGTTCCAAAAACTGCATAGAATGCAGTTTTCACTCAGATGAAAGACGTATGCTTTCCTTCTTAAGAAGTGTTTTCAAAGACATTCACAGAGTGATTCTACAAAGCCTTTTTAGTGACGTTGGCTTTTTAACGCGATTTCACTGGAATTTCTGTCAAACGCAAGACAGAGATTTGCTATTGAAGAATTGAAGATACAGAATGCAAACAAACACGTTCCTACAAGTGAATCGCCTAAACATTCACCACAGTTCCAAAAACTGCATAGAATGCAGTTTTCACTCAGATGTAAGACGTATGCTTTCCTTCTTAAGAAGTGTTTTCATAGACATTCACAGAGTGATTCTACAAAGCCTTTTTAGTGACCTTGGCTTTTTAACGCGATATCACTGGAATTTCTGTTAAACTCAAGACAGAGATTTGCTATTGAAGAATTGAAGATACAGAATGCAAACAAACACGTTCCTACAAGTGAATCGCCTAAACATTCACCACAGTTCCAAAAACTACATAGAATGCAGTTTTCACTCAGATGAAAGACGTATGCTTTCCTTCTTAAGAAGTGTTTTCAAAGACATACACAGAGTGATTCTACAAAGCCTTTTTACTGACGTTGGCTTTTAAACGTGAATTCACTTGAATTTCTGTCAAAGGCAAGACAGAGATTTGCTATTAAAGAATTGAAGATACAGAATGCAAACAAACACGTTCCTACAAGTGAATCGCCTAAACATTCACCACAGTTTCAACAACTGCATAGAATGCAGTTTTCACTCAGATGAAAGACGTATGCTTTCCTTCTTAGGAAGTGTTTTCAAAGACATTCACAGAGTGATTCTACAAACCCTTTTTACAGACTTTGGCTTTTAAACGCGATTTCACTGGAATTTCTGTCAAAGGCAAGACAGAGATTTGCTATTGAAGAATTGAAGATACAAAATGCAAACAAACACATTCCTACAAGTGAATCGCCTACATATTCACCACAGTTCCAAAAACTGCATAGAATGCAGTTTTCACTCAGAAGAAAGACGTATGCTTTCCTTCTTAGGAAGTGTTTTCAAAGACATTCACAGAGTGATTCTACAAACCCTTTTTACAGACTTTGGCTTTTAAACGCGATTTCACTGGAATTTCTGTCAAAGGCAAGACAGAGATTTGCTATTGAAGAATTGAAGATACAGAATGCAAATTAACACGTTCCTACAAGTGAATCGCCTAAACATTCACCACAGTTCCAAAAACTGCATAGAATGCAGTTTTCACTCAGATGAAAGACGTATGCTTTCCTTCTTAAGAAGTGTTTTCAAAGACATTCACAGAGTGATTCTACAAAGCCTTTTTAGTGACGTTGGCTTTTTAACGCGATTTCACTGGAATTTCTGTCAAACGCAAGACAGAGATTTGCTATTGAAGAATTGAAGATACAGAATGCAAACAAACACGTTCCTACAAGTGAATCGCCTAAACATTCACCACAGTTCCAAAAACTGCATAGAATGCAGTTTTCACTCAGATGTAAGACGTATGCTTTCCTTCTTAAGAAGTGTTTTCATAGACATTCACAGAGTGATTCTACAAAGCCTTTTTAGTGACCTTGGCTTTTTAACGCGATATCACTGGAATTTCTGTTAAACTCAAGACAGAGATTTGCTATTGAAGAATTGAAGATACAGAATGCAAACAAACACGTTCCTACAAGTGAATCGCCTAAACATTCACCACAGTTCCAAAAACTACATAGAATGCAGTTTTCACTCAGATGAAAGACGTATGCTTTCCTTCTTAAGAAGTGTTTTCAAAGACATACACAGAGTGATTCTACAAAGCCTTTTTACTGACGTTGGCTTTTAAACGTGAATTCACTTGAATTTCTGTCAAAGGCAAGACAGAGATTTGCTATTAAAGAATTGAAGATACAGAATGCAAACAAACACGTTCCTACAAGTGAATCGCCTAAACATTCACCACAGTTTCAACAACTGCATAGAATGCAGTTTTCACTCAGATGAAAGACGTATGCTTTCCTTCTTATGAAGTGTTTTCAAAGACATTCACAGAGTGATTCTACAAAGCCTTTTTAGTGACGTTGGCTTTTAAAGGCGATTTCACTGGAATTTCTGTCAAATGCAAGGCAGAGATTTGCTATTGAAGAATTGAAGATACAGAATGCAAACAAACACGTTCCTACAAGTGAATCGCCTAAACATTCACCACAGTTCCAAAAACTGCATAGAATGCAGTGTTTACTCAGATGTAAGACGTATGCTTTCCTTCTTAAGAAGTGTTTTCAAAGACATTCACAGAGTGATTCTACAAAGCCTTTTTACTGACGTTGGCTTTTAAACGTGAATTCACTTGAATTTCAGTCAAAGGCAGCACAGAGATTTGATATTAAAGATTTGAATATACAGAATGCAAACAAACACGTTCCTACAAGTGAATCGCCTAAACATTCACCACAGTTCCAAAAACTGCATAGAATGCAGTTTTAACTCAGATGAAAGACATAAGCTTTCCTTCTTAAGCAGTATTTTCAAAGACATTCACAGAGTGATTCTACAAAGCCTTTTTACTGACGTTGGCTTTTAAACTCGATTTCACTGGAATTACTGTCAAACGCAAGACAGAGATTTGCTATTGAAGAATTGAAGATACAGAATGCAAACAAACACGTTCCTACAAGTGAATCGCCTAAACATTCACCACAGTTCCAAAAACTGCATAGAATGCAGTTTTCACTCAGATGAAAGACGTATGCTTTCCTTCTTAAGAAGTGTTTTCAAAGACATTCATAGAGTGATTCTACAAAGCCTTGTTACTGACATTGGCTTTTAAATGCGATTTAACTGGAATTTCTGTCAAACGCAAGACAGAGATTTGCTATTGAAGAATTGAAGATACAGAATGCAAACAAACACGTTCCTACAGGTGAATCGCCTAAACATTCACCACAGTTCCAAAAACTGCATAGAATGCAGTTTTCACTCAGATGAAAGACGTATGCTTTCCTTCATATGAAGTGTTTTCAAAGACATTCACAGAGTGATTCTACAAAGCCTTTTAACTGACGTTGGCTTTTAAACGCGATTTCACTGGAATTTCTGTCAAATGCAAGGCAGAGATTTGCTATTGAAGAATTGAAGATACAGAATGCAAACAAACACATTCCTACAAGTGAATTGCCTAAACATTCACCACAGTTCCAAAAACTGCATAGAATGCAGTGTTCACTCAGATGAAAGATGTATGCTTTCCTTCTTAAGAAGTGTTTTCAAAGACATTCACAGAGTGATTCTACAAAGCCTTTTTACTGACATTGGCTTTTAAACGCGATTTCACTGGAATTTCTGTCAAATGCAAGACAGAGATTTGCTATTGAAGAATTGAAGATACAGAATGCAAACAAACACGTTCCTACAAGTGAATCGCCTAAACATTCACCACAGTTCCAAGAACTGCATAGAATGCAGTTTTCACTCAGATGATAGACGTATGCTTTCCTTCTTAAGAAGTGTTTTCAAAGACATTCACAGAATGATTCTAAAATGCCTTTTTACTGAGGTTGGCTTTTAAAAGTGAATTCACTTGAATTTCTGTCAAACGCAAGACAGAGATTTGCTATTAAAGAATTGAAGATACAGAATGCAAACAAACACGTTCCTACAAGTGAATCGCCTAAACATTCACCACAGTTCCAACAACTGCATAGAATGCAGTTTTCACTCAGATGAAAGACGTATGCTTTCCTTCTTAAGAAGTGTTTTCAAAGACATTCACAGAGTGATACTACAAAGCCTTTTTAGTGACATTGGCTGTTAAACGCGATTTCACTGGAATTTCTGTCAAACGCAAGACAGAGATTTGCTATTGAAGAATTGAAGATACAGAATGCAAACAAACACGTTCCTACAAGTGAATCGCCTAAACATTCACCACAGTTCCAAAAACTGCATAGAATACAGTTTTCACTCAGATGAAAGACGTATGCTTTCCTTCTTAAGAAGTGTTTTCAAAGACATTCACAGAGTATTCTACAAAGCCTTTTTACTGACATTGGCTTTTAAACGCGATTTCACTGGAATTTCTGTCAAATGCAAGACAGAGATTTGCTATTGAAGAATTGAAGATACAGAATGCAAACAAACACGTTCCTACAAGTGAATCGCCTAAACATTCACCACAGTTCCAACAACTGCATAGAATGCAGGTTTGACTCAGATGAAAGACGTATGCTTTCCTTCTTAAGAAGTGTTTTCAAAGACATTCATAGTGTGATTCTACAAAGCCTTTTTACTGACTTTGGCTTTTAAACGCGATTTCACTGGAATTTCTGTCAAAAGCAAGACAGAGATTTGCTATTGAAGAATTGAAGATACAGAATGCAAACAAACACGTTCCTACAAGTGAATCGCCTAAACATTCACCACAGTTCCAAAAACTGCATAGAATGCAGTTTTCACTCAGAAGAAAGATGTATGCTTTCCTTCTTAAGAAATGTTTTCATAGACATTCACAGAGTGATTCTACAAAGCCTTTTTAGTGACTTTGGCCTTTAAACGCGATTTCACTGGAATTTCTGTCAAACGCAAGGCAGAGATTTGCTATTGAAGAATTGAAGATACAGAATGCAAACAAACACGTTCCTACAAGTGAATCGCCTAAACATTCACCACAGTTCCAAAAACTACATAGAATGCAGTTTTCACTCAGATGAAAGACGTATGCTTTCCTTCTTAAGAAGTGTTTTCAAGACATTCACAGAGTGATTCTAAAATGCCTTTTTACTGACATTGGCTTTTAAACGTGAATTCACTTGAATTTCTGTCAAAGGCAAGACAGAGATTTGATATTAAAGAATTGAATATACAGAATGCAAACAAACACGTTCCTACAAGTGAATCGCCTAAACATTCACCACAGTTCCAAAAACTGCATAGAATGCAGTTTTAACTCAGATGAAAGACATAAGCTTTTCTTCTTAAGCAGTATTTTCAAAGACATTCACAGAGTGATTCTACAAAGCCTTTTTAGTGACGTTGGCTTTTAAACGCGATTTCACTGGAATTTCTGTCAAAAGCAAGACAGAGATTTGCTATTGAAGAATTGAAGATACAGAATGCAAACAAACACGTTCCTACAAGTGAATCGCCTAAACATTCACCACAGTTCCAAAAACTGCATAGAATGCAGTTTTCACTCAGATGTAAGACGTACGCTTTCCTTCTTAAGAAGTGTTTTCAAAGATATTCACAGAGTGATTCTACAAAGCCTTTTTACTGACGTTAGCTTTTAAACGCGATTTCACTGGAATTTCTGTCAAACGCAAGACAGAGATTTGCTATTGAAGAATTGAAGATACAGAATGCAAACAAACACGTTCCTAAAAGTGAATCGCCTAAACATTCACCACAGTTCCAAAAACTACATAGAATGCAGTTTTCACTCAGATGAAAGACGTATGCTTTCCTTCTTAAGAAGTGTTTTCAAAGACATTCACAGAGTGATTCTACAAAGCCTTTTTACTGATGTTGGCTTTTAAACGTGAAATCACTTGAATTACTGTCAAAGGCAAGACAGAGATTTGATATTAAAGAATTGAATATACAGAATGCAAACAAACACGTTCCTACAAGTGAATCGCCTAAACATTCACCACAGTTCCAAAAACTGCATAGAATGCAGTTTTAACTCAGATGAAAGACATAAGCTTTCCTTCTTAAGCAGTATATTCAAAGACATTCACAGAGTGATTGTACAAAGCCTTTTTACTGACTTTGGCTTTTAATCGCGATTTCACTGGAATTTCTGTCAAACGCAAGACAGAGTTTTGCTATTGAAGAATTGAAGATACAGAATGCAAACAAACACGTTCCTACAAGTGAATCACCTAAATATTCACCACAGTTCCAAAAACTGCATAGAATGTAGTTTTCACTCAGATGTAAGACGTATGCTTTCCTTCTTAAGAAGTGTTTAAAGACATTCACAGAGTGATTCTACAAGCCTTTTTACTGACGTTGGCTCTCAAACGCGATTTCACTGGAATTTCTGTCAAACGCAAGACAGAGATTTGCTATTGAAGAATTGAAGATACAGAATGCAAACAAACACGTTCCTACAGGTGAATCGCCTAAACATTCACCACAATTCCAAAAACTGCATAGAATGCAGTTTTCACTCAGATGAAAGACGTATGCTTTCCTTCATATGAAGTGTTTTCAAAGACATTCACAGAGTGATTCTACAAAGCCTTTTTACTGACATTGGCTTTTAAACGCGATTTCACTGGAATTTCTGTCAAATGCAAGATAGAGATTTGCTATTGAAGAATTGAAGATACAGAGTGCAAACAAACACGTTCCTACAAGTGAATCGCCTAAACATTCACCACAGTTCCAACAACTGCATAGAATGCAGTTTTCACTCAGATGTAAGACGTATGCTTTCCTTCTTAAGAAGTGTTTTCAAAGACATTCACAGAGTGATTCTACAAGCCTTTTTACTGACGTTGGCTTTTAAACGCGATTTCACTGGAATTTCTGTCAAACGCAAGACAGAGATTTGCTATTGAAGAATTGAAGATACAGAATGCAAACAAACACGTTCCTACAGGTGAATCGCCTAAACATTCACCACAGTTCCAAAAACTGCATAGAATGCAGTTTTCACTCAGATGAAAGACGTCTGCTTTCCTTCATATGAAGTGTTTTCAAAGACATTCACAGAGTGATTCTACAAAGCCTTTTTACTGACATTGGCTTTTAAACGCGATTTCACTGGAATTTCTGTCAAATGCAAGGCAGAGATTTGCTATTGAAGAATTGAAGATACAGAATGCAAACAAACACATTCCTACAAGTGAATCGCCTAAACATTCACCACAGTTCCAAAAATTGCATAGAATGCAGTGTTCACTCAGATGAAAGATGTATGCTTTCCTTCTTAAGAAGGGTTTTCAAAGACATTCACAGAGTGATTCTACAAAGCCTTTTTACTGACATTGGCTTTTAAACGCGATTTCACTGGAATTTCTGTCAAATGCAAGATAGAGATTTGCTATTGAAGAATTGAAGATACAGAATGCAAACAAACACGTTCCTACAAGTGAATCGCCTAAACATTCACCACAGTTCCAACAACTGCATAGAATGCAGTTTTCACTCAGATGTAAGACGTATGCTTTCCCTCTTAAGAAGTGTTTTCAAAGACATTCACAGAGTGATTCTACAAGCGTTTTTACTGACGTTGGCTTTTAAACGCGATTTCACTGGAATTTCTGTCAAACGCAAGACAGAGATTTGCTATTGAAGAATTGAAGATACAGAATGCAAACAAACACGTTCCTACAAGTGAATCGCCTAAATATTCACCACAGTTCCAAAAACTGCATAGAATGCAGTTTTCACTCAGATGAAAGACGTATGCTTTCCTTCTTAAGAAGTGTTTTCAAAGACATTCACAGAGTGATTCTACAAAGCCTTGTTACTGACATTGGCTTTTAAATGCGATTTAACTGGAATTTCTGTCAAACGCAAGACAGAGATTTGCTATTGAAGAATTGAAGATACAGAATGCAAACAAACACGTTCCTACAGGTGAATCGCCTAAACATTCACCACAGTTCCAAAAACTGCATAGAATGCAGTTTTCACTCAGATGAAAGACGTATGCTTTCCTTCATATGAAGTGTTTTCAAAGACATTCACAGAGTGATTCTACAAAGCCTTTTTACTGACATTGGCTTTTAAACGCGATTTCACTGGAATTTCTGTCAAATGCAAGGCAGAGATTTGCTATTGAAGAATTGAAGATACAGAATGCAAACAAACACATTCCTACAAGTGAATCGCCTAAACATTCACCACAGTTCCAAAAATTGCATAGAATGCAGTGTTCACTCAGATGAAAGATGTATGCTTTCCTTCTTAAGAAGTGTTTTCAAAGACATTCACAGAGTGATTCTACAAAGCCTTTTTACTGACATTGGCTTTTAAACGCGATTTCACTGGAATTTCTCTCAAAGGCAAGACAGAGATTTGCTATTGAAGAATTGAAGATACAGAATGCAAACAAACACGTTCCTACAAGTGAATCGCCTAAACATTCACCACAGTTCCAACAACTGCATAGAATGCAGTTTTCACTCAGATGAAAGACGTATGCTTTCCTTCTTAAGAAGTGTTTTCAAAGACATTCACAGAGTGATTCTACAAAGCCTTTTTACTGACGTTGGCTTTTAAACGTGATTTCACTGGAATTTCTGTCAAACGCAAGACAGAGATTTGCTATTGAAGAATTGAAGATACAGAATGCAAACAAACACGTTCCTACAAGTGAATCGCCTAAATATTCACCACAGTTCCAAAAACTGCATAGAATGCAGTTTTCACTCAGATGAAAGACGTATGCTTTCCTTCTTCAGAAGTGTTTTCAAAGACATTCATAGAGTGATTCTACAAAGCCTTTTTACTGACATTGGCTTTTAAACGCGATTTCACTGGAATTTCTGTCAAATGCAAGACAGAGATTTGCTATTGAAGAATTGAAGATACAGAATGCAAACAAACACGTTCATACAAGTGAATCGCCTAAACATTCACCACAGTTCAAAAAACTGCATAGAATGCAGTTTTCTCTCAGAAGAAAGACGTATGCTTTACTTCTTAAGAAGTGTTTTCGTAGACATTCACAGTGTGATTCTACAAAGCCTTTTTAGTGACGTTGGCTTTTAAATGCGATTTCACTGGAATTTCTGTCAAATGCAAGACAGACATTTGCTATTGAAGAATTGAAGATACAGAATGCAAACAAACACGTTCCTACAAGTGAATCGCCAAAACATTCACCACAGTTCGAAAAACTGCATAGAATGCAGTTTTCACTCAGATGAAAGACGTATGCTTTCCTTCATGTGAAGTGTTTTCAAAGACATTCACAGAGTGATTCTACAAAGCCTTTTTACTGATGTTGGCTTTTAAACGCGATTTCACTGGAATTTCTGTCAAACGCAAGACAGAGATTTGCTATTGAAGAATTGAAGATACAGAATGCAAACAAACACATTCCTACAAGTGAATCGCCTAAACATTCACCACAGTTCCAAAAATTGCATAGAATGCAGTGTTCACTCAGATGAAAGACGTATGCTTTCCTTCTTAAGAAGTGTTTTCAAAGACATTCACAGAGTGATTCTACAAAGCGTTTTTACTGACATTGGCTTTTAAACGCGATTTCACTGGAATTTCTGTCAAATGCAAGATAGAGATTTGCTATTGAAGAATTGAAGATACAGAATGCAAACAAACACGTTCCTACAAGTGAATCGCCTAAACATTCACCACAGTTCCAACAACTGCATAGAATGCAGTTTTCACTCAGATGAAAGACGTATGCTTTCCTTCTTAAGAAGTGTTTTCAAAGACATTCATAGTGTGATTCTACAAAGCCTTTTTACTGACATTGGCTTTTAAACGCGATTTCACTGGAATTTCTGTCAAAAGCAAGACAGAGATTTGCTATTGAAGAATTGAAGATACAGAATGCAAACAAACACGTTCCTACAAGTGAATCGCCTAAACATTCACCACAGTTCCAAAAACTGCATAGAATGCAGTTTTCACTCAGAAGAAAGATGTATGCTTTCCTTCTTAAGAAGTGTTTTCATAGACATTCACAGAGTGATTCTACAAAGCCTTGTTACTGACATTGGCTTTTAATTGCGATTTAACTGGAATTTCTGTCAAACGCAAGGCAGAGATTTTCTATTGAAGAATTGAAGATACAGAATGCAAACAAACACGTTCCTTCAAGTGAATCGCCTAATCATTTACCACAGTTCCAAAAGCTGCATAGAGTGCAGTTTTCACTCAGATGAAAGACGTATGCTTTCCTTCTTAAGAAGTATTTTCAAAGACATTCACAGAGTGATTCTACAAAGCCTTTTTACTGACATTGGCTTTTAAACGCGATTTCACTGGAATTTCTGTCAAACGTAAGACAGAGATTTGCTATTGAAGAATTGAAGATACAGAATGCAAAAAAACACGTTCCTACAAGTGAATCGCCTAAACATTCACCACAGTTCCAACAACTGCATAGAATGCAGTTTTCACTCTGAAGAAAGACGTATGCTTTCCTTCTTAAGAAGTGTTTTCAAAGACATTCACAGAGTGATTCTACAAAGCCTTTTTACTGACGTTGGCTTTTAAACGCGATTTCACTGGAATTTCTGTCAAACGCAACACAGAGATTTGCTATTCAAGAATTGAAGATACAGAATGCAAACAAACACGTTCCTACAAGTGAATCGCCTAAATATTCACCACAGTTCCAAAAACTACATAGAATGCAGTTTTCACTCAGATGAAAGACGTATGCTTTCCTTCTTAAGAAGTGTTTTCAAAGACATTCACAGAGTGATTCTACAAAGCCTTTTTAGTGACGTTGGCTTTTAAACGCGATTTCACTGGAATTTCTGTCAAAAGCAAGACAGAGATTTGCTATTGAAGAATTGAAGATATAGAAAGCAAACAAACACGTTCCTACAAGTGAATCGCCTAAATATTCACCACAGTTCCAAAAACTGCATAGAATGCAGTTTTCACTCAGATGAAAGACGTATGCTTTCCTTCTTCAGAAGTGTTTTCAAAGACATTCATAGAGTGATTCTACAAAGCCTTTTTATTGACATTGGCTTTTAAACGCGATTTCACTGGAATTTCTGTCAAATGCAAGACAGAGATTTGCTATTGAAGAATTGAAGATACAGAATGCAAACAAACACGTTCCTACAAGTGAATCGCCTAAACATTCACCACAGTTCAAAAAACTGCATAGAATGCAGTTTTCTCTCAGAAGAAAGACGTATGCTTTACTTCTTAAGAAGTGTTTTCGTAGACATTCACAGTGTGATTCTACAAAGCCTTTTTAGTGACGTTGGCTTTTAAATGCGATTTCACTGGAATTTCTGTCAAACGCAAGACAGAGATTTGCTATTGAAGAATTGAAGATACAGAATGCAAACAAACACGTTCCTACAAGTGAATTGCTTAAACATTCACCACAGTTCCAAAAACTGCATAGAATGCAGTTTTCACTCAGATGTAAGACGTATGCTTTCCTTCTTAAGAAGTGTTTTCAAAGACATTCACAGAGTGATTCTACAAAGCCTTTTTACTGACGTTAGCTTTTAAACGCGATTTCACTGGAATTTCTGTCAAACGCAAGACAGAGATTTGCTATTGAAGAATTGAAGATACAGAATGCAAACAAACACGTTCCTAAAAGTGAATCGCCTAAACATTCACCACAATTCCAAAAACTACATAGAATGCAGTTTTCACTCAGATGAAAGACGTATGCTTTCCTTCTTAAGAAGTGTTTTCAAAGACATTCACAGAGTGATTCTACAAAGCCTTTTTACTGACGTTGGCTTTTAAACGTGAATTCACTTGAATTTCTGTCAAAGGCAAGACAGAGATTTGATATTAAAGAATTGAATATACAGAATGCAAACAAACACATTCCTACAAGTGAATCGCATAAACATTCACCACAGTTCCAAAAACTGCATAGAATGCAGTTTTAACTCAGATGAAAGACATAAGCTTTCCTTTTTAAGCAGTATATTCAAAGACATTCACAGAGTGATTCTACAAAGCCTTTTTACTGACTTTGGCTTTTAAACGCGATTTCACTGGAATTTCTGTCAAACGCAAGACAGAGATTTGCTATTGAAGAATTGAAGATACAGAATGCAAACAAACACGTTCCTACAAGTGAATCGCCTAAACGTTCACCACAGTTCCAAAAACTGCATAGAATGCAGTTTTCACTCAGATGTAAGACGTATGCTTTCCTTCTTAAGAAGTGTTTTCAAAGACATTCACAGAGTGATTCTACAAAGCCTTTTTACTGACGTTGGCTTTTAAACGCGATTTCACTGGAATTTCTGTCAAACGCAAGACAGAGATTTGCTATTGAAGAATTGAAGATACAGAATGCAAACAAACACGTTCCTACGAGTGAATCGCCTAAATATTCACCACAGTTCCAAAAACTGCATAGAATGCAGTTTTCACTCAGATGAAAGACGTATGCTTTCCTTCTTAAGAAGTGTTTTCAAAGACATTCATAGAGTGATTCTACAAAGCCTTGTTACTGACATTGGCTTTTAAATGCGATTTAACTGGAATTTCTGTCAAACGCAAGACAGAGATTTGCTATTGAAGAATTGAAGATACAGAATGCAAACAAACACGTTCCTACAGGTGAATCGCCTAAACATTCACCACAGTTCCAAAAACTGCATAGAATGCAGTTTTCACTCAGATGAAAGACGTATGCTTTCCTTCTTATGAAGTGTTTTCAAAGACATTCATAGTGTGATTCTACAAAGCCTTTTTACTGACATTGGCTTTTAAACGCGATTTCACTGGAATTTCTGTCAAAAGCAAGACAGAGATTTGCTATTGAAGAATTGAAGATACAGAATGCAAACAAACACGTTCCTACAAGTGAATCGCCTAAACATTCACCACAGTTCCAAAAACTGCATAGAATGCAGTTTTCACTCAGAAGAAAGATGTATGCTTTCCTTCTTAAGAAGTGTTTTCATAGACATTCACAGAGTGATTCTACAAAGCCTTTTTACTGACGTTGGCTTTTAAACGCGATTTCACTGGAATTTCTGTCAAACGCAAGACAGAGATTTGCTATTGAAGAATTGAAGATACAGAATGCAAACAAACACGTTCCTACAAGTGAATCGCCTAAACATTCACCACAGTTCGAAAAACTGCATAGAATGCAGTTTTCACTCAGATGAAAGACGTATGCTTTCCTTCATGTGAAGTGTTTTCAAAGACATTCACAGAGTGATTCTACAAAGCCTTCTTACTGACATTGGCTTTTAATTGCGATTTAACTGGAATTTCTGTCAAACGCAAGGCAGAGATTTTCTATTGAAGAATTGAAGATACAGAATGCAAACAAACACGTTCCTTCAAGTGAATCGCCTAATCATTTACCACAGTTCCAAAAGCTGCATAGAGTGCAGTTTTCACTCAGATGAAAGACGTATGCTTTCCTTCTTAAGAAGTATTTTCAAAGACATTCACAGAGTGATTCTACAAAGCCTTTTTACTGACGTTGGCTTTTAAACGCGATTTCACTGGAATTTCTGTCAAACGCAACACAGAGATTTGCTATTCAAGAATTGAAGATACAGAATGCAAACAAACACGTTCCTACAAGTGAATCGCCTAAATATTCACCACAGTTCCAAAAACTACATAGAATGCAGTTTTCTCTCAGAAGAAAGACGTATGCTTTACTTCTTAAGAAGTGTTTTCGTAGACATTCACAGTGTGATTCTACAAAGCCTTTTTAGTGACGTTGGCTTTTAAATGCGATTTCACTGGAATTTCTGTCAAACGCAAGACAGAGATTTGCTATTGAAGAATTGAAGATACAGAATGCAAACAAACACGTTCCTACAAGTGAATTGCTTAAACATTCACCACAGTTCCAAAAACTGCATAGAATGCAGTTTTCACTCAGATGTAAGACGTATGCTTTCCTTCTTAAGAAGTGTTTTCAAAGACATTCACAGAGTGATTCTACAAAGCCTTTTTACTGACGTTAGCTTTTAAACGCGATTTCACTGGAATTTCTGTCAAACGCAAGACAGAGATTTGCTATTGAAGAATTGAAGATACAGAATGCAAACAAACACGTTCCTAAAAGTGAATCGCCTAAACATTCACCACAATTCCAAAAACTACATAGAATGCAGTTTTCACTCAGATGAAAGACGTATGCTTTCCTTCTTAAGAAGTGTTTTCAAAGACATTCACAGAGTGATTCTACAAAGCCTTTTTACTGACGTTGGCTTTTAAACGTGAATTCACTTGAATTTCTGTCAAAGGCAAGACAGAGATTTGATATTAAAGAATTGAATATACAGAATGCAAACAAACACATTCCTACAAGTGAATCGCATAAACATTCACCACAGTTCCAAAAACTGCATAGAATGCAGTTTTAACTCAGATGAAAGACATAAGCTTTCCTTTTTAAGCAGTATATTCAAAGACATTCACAGAGTGATTCTACAAAGCCTTTTTACTGACTTTGGCTTTTAAACGCGATTTCACTGGAATTTCTGTCAAACGCAAGACAGAGATTTGCTATTGAAGAATTGAAGATACAGAATGCAAACAAACACGTTCCTACAAGTGAATCGCCTAAACGTTCACCACAGTTCCAAAAACTGCATAGAATGCAGTTTTCACTCAGATGTAAGACGTATGCTTTCCTTCTTAAGAAGTGTTTTCAAAGACATTCACAGAGTGATTCTACAAAGCCTTTTTACTGACGTTGGCTTTTAAACGCGATTTCACTGGAATTTCTGTCAAACGCAAGACAGAGATTTGCTATTGAAGAATTGAAGATACAGAATGCAAACAAACACGTTCCTACGAGTGAATCGCCTAAATATTCACCACAGTTCCAAAAACTGCATAGAATGCAGTTTTCACTCAGATGAAAGACGTATGCTTTCCTTCTTAAGAAGTGTTTTCAAAGACATTCATAGAGTGATTCTACAAAGCCTTGTTACTGACATTGGCTTTTAAATGCGATTTAACTGGAATTTCTGTCAAACGCAAGACAGAGATTTGCTATTGAAGAATTGAAGATACAGAATGCAAACAAACACGTTCCTACAGGTGAATCGCCTAAACATTCACCACAGTTCCAAAAACTGCATAGAATGCAGTTTTCACTCAGATGAAAGACGTATGCTTTCCTTCTTATGAAGTGTTTTCAAAGACATTCATAGTGTGATTCTACAAAGCCTTTTTACTGACATTGGCTTTTAAACGCGATTTCACTGGAATTTCTGTCAAAAGCAAGACAGAGATTTGCTATTGAAGAATTGAAGATACAGAATGCAAACAAACACGTTCCTACAAGTGAATCGCCTAAACATTCACCACAGTTCCAAAAACTGCATAGAATGCAGTTTTCACTCAGAAGAAAGATGTATGCTTTCCTTCTTAAGAAGTGTTTTCATAGACATTCACAGAGTGATTCTACAAAGCCTTTTTACTGACGTTGGCTTTTAAACGCGATTTCACTGGAATTTCTGTCAAACGCAAGACAGAGATTTGCTATTGAAGAATTGAAGATACAGAATGCAAACAAACACGTTCCTACAAGTGAATCGCCTAAACATTCACCACAGTTCGAAAAACTGCATAGAATGCAGTTTTCACTCAGATGAAAGACGTATGCTTTCCTTCATGTGAAGTGTTTTCAAAGACATTCACAGAGTGATTCTACAAAGCCTTCTTACTGACATTGGCTTTTAATTGCGATTTAACTGGAATTTCTGTCAAACGCAAGGCAGAGATTTTCTATTGAAGAATTGAAGATACAGAATGCAAACAAACACGTTCCTTCAAGTGAATCGCCTAATCATTTACCACAGTTCCAAAAGCTGCATAGAGTGCAGTTTTCACTCAGATGAAAGACGTATGCTTTCCTTCTTAAGAAGTATTTTCAAAGACATTCACAGAGTGATTCTACAAAGCCTTTTTACTGACGTTGGCTTTTAAACGCGATTTCACTGGAATTTCTGTCAAACGCAACACAGAGATTTGCTATTCAAGAATTGAAGATACAGAATGCAAACAAACACGTTCCTACAAGTGAATCGCCTAAATATTCACCACAGTTCCAAAAACTACATAGAATGCAGTTTTCACTCAGATGAAAGACGTATGCTTTCCTTCTTAAGAAGTGTTTTCAAAGACATTCACAGAGTGATTCTACAAAGCCTTTTTAGTGACGTTGGCTTTTAAACGCGATTTCACTGGAATTTCTGTCAAACGCAAGACAGAGATTTGCTATTGAAGAATTGAAGATATAGAAAGCAAACAAACACGTTCCTACAAGTGAATCGCCTAAATATTCACCACAGTTCCAAAAACTGCATAGAATGCAGTTTTCACTCAGATGAAAGACGTATGCTTTCCTTCTTCAGAAGTGTTTTCAAAGACATTCATAGAGTGATTCTACAAAGCCTTTTTATTGACATTGGCTTTTAAACGCGATTTCACTGGAATTTCTGTCAAATGCAAGACAGAGATTTGCTATTGAAGAATTGAAGATACAGAATGCAAACAAACACGTTCCTACAAGTGAATCGCCTAAACATTCACCACAGTTCAAAAAACTGCATAGAATGCAGTTTTCTCTCAGAAGAAAGACGTATGCTTTACTTCTTAAGAAGTGTTTTCGTAGACATTCACAGTGTGATTCTACAAAGCCTTTTTAGTGACGTTGGCTTTTAAATGCGATTTCACTGGAATTTCTGTCAAACGCAAGACAGAGATTTGCTATTGAAGAATTGAAGATACAGAATGCAAACAAACACGTTCCTACAAGTGAATCGCCTAAACATTCACCACAGTTCCAACAACTGCATAGAATGCAGTTTTCACTCAGATGAAAGACGTATGCTTTCCTTCTTAAGAAGTGTTTTCAAAGACATTCACAGAGTGATTCTACAAAGCCTTTTTACTGACGTTGGCTTTTAAACGTGATTTCACTGGAATTTCTGTCAAACGCAAGACAGAGATTTGCTATTGAAGAATTGAAGATACAGAATGCAAACAAACACGTTCCTACAAGTGAATCGCCTAAATATTCACCACAGTTCCAAAAACTGCATAGAATGCAGTTTTCACTCAGATGAAAGACGTATGCTTTCCTTCTTCAGAAGTGTTTTCAAAGACATTCATAGAGTGATTCTACAAAGCCTTTTTACTGACATTGGCTTTTAAACGCGATTTCACTGGAATTTCTGTCAAATGCAAGACAGAGATTTGCTATTGAAGAATTGAAGATACAGAATGCAAACAAACACGTTCATACAAGTGAATCGCCTAAACATTCACCACAGTTCAAAAAACTGCATAGAATGCAGTTTTCTCTCAGAAGAAAGACGTATGCTTTACTTCTTAAGAAGTGTTTTCGTAGACATTCACAGTGTGATTCTACAAAGCCTTTTTAGTGACGTTGGCTTTTAAATGCGATTTCACTGGAATTTCTGTCAAATGCAAGACAGACATTTGCTATTGAAGAATTGAAGATACAGAATGCAAACAAACACGTTCCTACAAGTGAATCGCCAAAACATTCACCACAGTTCGAAAAACTGCATAGAATGCAGTTTTCACTCAGATGAAAGACGTATGCTTTCCTTCATGTGAAGTGTTTTCAAAGACATTCACAGAGTGATTCTACAAAGCCTTTTTACTGACGTTGGCTTTTAAACGCGATTTCACTGGAATTTCTGTCAAACGCAAGACAGAGATTTGCTATTGAAGAATTGAAGATACAGAATGCAAACAAACACGTTCCTACGAGTGAATCGCCTAAATATTCACCACAGTTCCAAAAACTGCATAGAATGCAGTTTTCACTCAGATGAAAGACGTATGCTTTCCTTCTTAAGAAGTGTTTTCAAAGACATTCATAGAGTGATTCTACAAAGCCTTGTTACTGACATTGGCTTTTAAATGCGATTTAACTGGAATTTCTGTCAAACGCAAGACAGAGATTTGCTATTGAAGAATTGAAGATACAGAATGCAAACAAACACGTTCCTACAGGTGAATCGCCTAAACATTCACCACAGTTCCAAAAACTGCATAGAATGCAGTTTTCACTCAGATGAAAGACGTATGCTTTCCTTCATATGAAGTGTTTTCAAAGACATTCACAGAGTGATTCTACAAAGCCTTTTTACTGACATTGGCTTTTAAACGCAATTTCACTGGAATTTCTGTCAAATGCAAGGCAGAGATTTGCTATTGAAGAATTGAAGATACAGGATGCAAACAAACACGTTCCTACAGGTGAATCGCCTAAACATTCACCACAGTTCCAAAAACTGCATAGAATGCAGTTTTCCCTCAGATGAAAGACGTATGCTTTCCTTCATATGAAGTGTTTTCAAAGACATTCACAGAGTGATTCTACAAAGCCTTTTTACTGACATTGGCTTTTAAACGCGATTTCACTGGAATTTCTGTCAAATGCAAGACAGAGATTTGCTATTGAAGAATTGAAGATACAGAATGCAAACAAACACATTCATACAAGTGAATCGCCTAAACATTCACCACAGTTCCAAAAATTGCATAGAATTCAGTGTTCACTCAGATGAAAGACGTATGCTTTCCTTCTTAAGAAGTGTTTTCAAAGACATTCACAGAGTGATTCTACAAAGCCTTTTTACTGACATTGGCTTTTAAACGCCATTTCACTGGAATTTCTGTCAAATGCAAGATAGAGATCTGCTATTGAAGAATTGAAGATACAGAATGCAAACAAACATGTTCCTACAAGTGAATCGCCTAAACATTCACCACAGTTCCAAAAACTGCATAAAATGCAGTTTTCACTCAGATGAAAGACATATGCTTTCCTTCTTAAGAAGTGTTTTCAAAGACATTCACAGAGTGATTCTACAAAGCCTTTTTAGTGACGTTGGCTTTTAAATGCGATTTCACTTGAATTTCTGTCAAACACAAGACAGAGATTTGCTATTGAAGAATCGAAGATACAGAATGCAAACAAACACGTTCCTACAAGTGAATCGCCTAAACATTCACCACAGTTCGAAAAACTGCATAGAATACAGTTTTCACTCAGATGAAAGACGTATGCTTTCCTTCATGTGAAGTGTTTTCAAAGACATTCACAGAGTGATTGTACAAAGCCTTTTTACTGAGGTTGGCTTTTAAACGCGATTTCACTGGTATTTCTGTCAAATGCAAGGCAGAGATTTGCTATTGAAGAATTGAAGATACAGAATGCAAACAAACACGTTCCTTCAAGTGAATCGCCTAATCATTTACCACAGTTCCAAAAGCTGCATAGAGTGCAGTTTTCACTCAGATGAAAGACGTATGTTTCCTTCTTAAGAAGTATTTTCAAAGACATTCACAGAGTGATTCTACAAAGCCTTTTTACTGACATTGGCTTTTAAACGCGATTTCACTGGAATTTCTGTCAAACGTAAGACAGAGATTTGCTATTGAAGAATTGAAGATACAGAATGCAAAAAAACACGTTCCTAAAAGTGAATCGCCTAAACATTCACCACAGTTCCAAAAACTACATAGAATGCAGTTTTCACTCAGATGAAAGACGTATGCTTTCCTTCTTAAGAAGTGTTTTCAAAGACATTCACAGAGTGATTCTACAAAGCCTTTTTACTGACGTTGGCTTTTAAACGTGAATTCACTTGAATTTCTGTCAAAGGCAAGACAGAGATTTGATATTAAAGAATTGAATATACAGAATGCAAACAAACACGTTCCTTCAAGTGAATCGCCTAAACATTCACCACAGTTCCAAAAACTGCATAGAATGAAGTTTTAACTCAGATGAAAGACGTATGCTTTCCTTCTTAAGAAGTGTTTTCAAAGACATTCACAGAGTGATTCTACAAAGCCTTTTTAGTGACGTTGGCTTTTAAACGCGATTTCACTGGAATTTCTGTCAAACGCAAGACAGAGATTTGCTATTGAAGAATTGAAGATATAGAAAGCAAACAAACACGTTCCTACAAGTGAATCGCCTAAATATTCACCACAGTTCCAAAAACTGCATAGAATGCAGTTTTCACTCAGATGAAAGACGTATGCTTTCCTTCTTCAGAAGTGTTTTCAAAGACATTCATAGAGTGATTCTACAAAGCCTTTTTATTGACATTGGCTTTTAAACGCGATTTCACTGGAATTTCTGTCAAATGCAAGACAGAGATTTGCTATTGAAGAATTGAAGATACAGAATGCAAACAAACACGTTCCTACAAGTGAATCGCCTAAACATTCACCACAGTTCAAAAAACTGCATAGAATGCAGTTTTCTCTCAGAAGAAAGACGTATGCTTTACTTCTTAAGAAGTGTTTTCGTAGACATTCACAGTGTGATTCTACAAAGCCTTTTTAGTGACGTTGGCTTTTAAATGCGATTTCACTGGAATTTCTGTCAAACGCAAGACAGAGATTTGCTATTGAAGAATTGAAGATACAGAATGCAAACAAACACGTTCCTACAAGTGAATCGCCTAAACATTCACCACAGTTCCAACAACTGCATAGAATGCAGTTTTCACTCAGATGAAAGACGTATGCTTTCCTTCTTAAGAAGTGTTTTCAAAGACATTCACAGAGTGATTCTACAAAGCCTTTTTACTGACGTTGGCTTTTAAACGTGATTTCACTGGAATTTCTGTCAAACGCAAGACAGAGATTTGCTATTGAAGAATTGAAGATACAGAATGCAAACAAACACGTTCCTACAAGTGAATCGCCTAAATATTCACCACAGTTCCAAAAACTGCATAGAATGCAGTTTTCACTCAGATGAAAGACGTATGCTTTCCTTCTTCAGAAGTGTTTTCAAAGACATTCATAGAGTGATTCTACAAAGCCTTTTTACTGACATTGGCTTTTAAACGCGATTTCACTGGAATTTCTGTCAAATGCAAGACAGAGATTTGCTATTGAAGAATTGAAGATACAGAATGCAAACAAACACGTTCATACAAGTGAATCGCCTAAACATTCACCACAGTTCAAAAAACTGCATAGAATGCAGTTTTCTCTCAGAAGAAAGACGTATGCTTTACTTCTTAAGAAGTGTTTTCGTAGACATTCACAGTGTGATTCTACAAAGCCTTTTTAGTGACGTTGGCTTTTAAATGCGATTTCACTGGAATTTCTGTCAAATGCAAGACAGACATTTGCTATTGAAGAATTGAAGATACAGAATGCAAACAAACACGTTCCTACAAGTGAATCGCCAAAACATTCACCACAGTTCGAAAAACTGCATAGAATGCAGTTTTCACTCAGATGAAAGACGTATGCTTTCCTTCATGTGAAGTGTTTTCAAAGACATTCACAGAGTGATTCTACAAAGCCTTTTTACTGACGTTGGCTTTTAAACGCGATTTCACTGGAATTTCTGTCAAACGCAAGACAGAGATTTGCTATTGAAGAATTGAAGATACAGAATGCAAACAAACACGTTCCTACGAGTGAATCGCCTAAATATTCACCACAGTTCCAAAAACTGCATAGAATGCAGTTTTCACTCAGATGAAAGACGTATGCTTTCCTTCTTAAGAAGTGTTTTCAAAGACATTCATAGAGTGATTCTACAAAGCCTTGTTACTGACATTGGCTTTTAAATGCGATTTAACTGGAATTTCTGTCAAACGCAAGACAGAGATTTGCTATTGAAGAATTGAAGATACAGAATGCAAACAAACACGTTCCTACAGGTGAATCGCCTAAACATTCACCACAGTTCCAAAAACTGCATAGAATGCAGTTTTCACTCAGATGAAAGACGTATGCTTTCCTTCATATGAAGTGTTTTCAAAGACATTCACAGAGTGATTCTACAAAGCCTTTTTACTGACATTGGCTTTTAAACGCAATTTCACTGGAATTTCTGTCAAATGCAAGGCAGAGATTTGCTATTGAAGAATTGAAGATACAGGATGCAAACAAACACGTTCCTACAGGTGAATCGCCTAAACATTCACCACAGTTCCAAAAACTGCATAGAATGCAGTTTTCCCTCAGATGAAAGACGTATGCTTTCCTTCATATGAAGTGTTTTCAAAGACATTCACAGAGTGATTCTACAAAGCCTTTTTACTGACATTGGCTTTTAAACGCGATTTCACTGGAATTTCTGTCAAATGCAAGACAGAGATTTGCTATTGAAGAATTGAAGATACAGAATGCAAACAAACACATTCATACAAGTGAATCGCCTAAACATTCACCACAGTTCCAAAAATTGCATAGAATTCAGTGTTCACTCAGATGAAAGACGTATGCTTTCCTTCTTAAGAAGTGTTTTCAAAGACATTCACAGAGTGATTCTACAAAGCCTTTTTACTGACATTGGCTTTTAAACGCCATTTCACTGGAATTTCTGTCAAATGCAAGATAGAGATCTGCTATTGAAGAATTGAAGATACAGAATGCAAACAAACATGTTCCTACAAGTGAATCGCCTAAACATTCACCACAGTTCCAAAAACTGCATAAAATGCAGTTTTCACTCAGATGAAAGACATATGCTTTCCTTCTTAAGAAGTGTTTTCAAAGACATTCACAGAGTGATTCTACAAAGCCTTTTTAGTGACGTTGGCTTTTAAATGCGATTTCACTTGAATTTCTGTCAAACACAAGACAGAGATTTGCTATTGAAGAATCGAAGATACAGAATGCAAACAAACACGTTCCTACAAGTGAATCGCCTAAACATTCACCACAGTTCGAAAAACTGCATAGAATACAGTTTTCACTCAGATGAAAGACGTATGCTTTCCTTCATGTGAAGTGTTTTCAAAGACATTCACAGAGTGATTGTACAAAGCCTTTTTACTGAGGTTGGCTTTTAAACGCGATTTCACTGGTATTTCTGTCAAATGCAAGGCAGAGATTTGCTATTGAAGAATTGAAGATACAGAATGCAAACAAACACGTTCCTTCAAGTGAATCGCCTAATCATTTACCACAGTTCCAAAAGCTGCATAGAGTGCAGTTTTCACTCAGATGAAAGACGTATGTTTCCTTCTTAAGAAGTATTTTCAAAGACATTCACAGAGTGATTCTACAAAGCCTTTTTACTGACATTGGCTTTTAAACGCGATTTCACTGGAATTTCTGTCAAACGTAAGACAGAGATTTGCTATTGAAGAATTGAAGATACAGAATGCAAAAAAACACGTTCCTAAAAGTGAATCGCCTAAACATTCACCACAGTTCCAAAAACTACATAGAATGCAGTTTTCACTCAGATGAAAGACGTATGCTTTCCTTCTTAAGAAGTGTTTTCAAAGACATTCACAGAGTGATTCTACAAAGCCTTTTTACTGACGTTGGCTTTTAAACGTGAATTCACTTGAATTTCTGTCAAAGGCAAGACAGAGATTTGATATTAAAGAATTGAATATACAGAATGCAAACAAACACGTTCCTTCAAGTGAATCGCCTAAACATTCACCACAGTTCCAAAAACTGCATAGAATGAAGTTTTAACTCAGATGAAAGACATAAGCTTTCCTTCTTAAGCAGTATATTCAAAGACATTCACAGAGTGATTCTACAAAGCCTTTTTACTGACTTTGGCTTTTAAACGCGATTTCACTGGAATTTCTGTCAAACGCAAGACAGAGATTTGCTATTGAAGAATTGAAGATACAGAATGCAAACAAACACGTTCCTACAAGTGAATCGCCTAAACATTCACCACAGTTCCAAAAACTGCATAGAATGCAGTTTTCACTCAGATGTAAGACGTATGCTTTCCTTCTTAAGAAGTGTTTTCAAAGACATTCACAGAGTGATTCTACAAAGCCTTTTTACTGACGTTGGCTTTTAAACGCGATTTCACTGGAATTTCTGTCAAACGCAAGACAGAGATTTGCTCTTGAAGAATTGAAGGTACAGAATGCAAACAAACACGTTCCTATGAGTGAATCGCCTAAATATTCACCACAGTTCCAAAAACTGCATAGAATGCAGTTTTCACTCAGATGAAAGACGTATGCTTTCCTTCTTAAGAAGTGTTTTCAAAGACATTCATAGAGTGATTCTACAAAGCCTTGTTACTGACATTGGCTTTTAAATGCGATTTAACTGGAATTTCTGTCAAACGCAAGACAGAGATTTGCTATTGAAGTATTGAAGATACAGAATGCAAACAAACACGTTCCTACAGGTGAATCGCCTAAACATTCACCACAGTTCCAAAAACTGCATAGAATGCAATTTTCACTCAGATGAAAGACGTATGCTTTCCTTCTTAAGAAGTGTTTTCAAAGACATTCACAGAGTGATTCTACAAAGCCTTTTTACTGACATTGGCTTTTAAACGCGATTTCACTGGAATTTCTGTCAAATGCAAGGCAGAGATTTGCTATTGAAGAATTGAAGATACAGAATGCAAACAAACACATTCCTACAAGTGAATCGCGTAAACATTCACCACAGTTCCAAAAATTGCATAGAATGCAGTGTTCACTCAGATGAAAGACGTATGCTTTCCTTCTTAAGAAGTGTTTTCAAAGACATTCACAGAGTGATTCTACAAAGCCTTTTTACTGACATTGGCTTTTAAACGCCATTTCACTGGAATTTCTGTCAAATGCAAGACAGAGATCTGCTATTGAAGAATTGAAGATACAGAATGCAAACAAACACGTTCCTACAAGTGAATCGCCTAAACATTCACCACAGTTCCAAAAACTGCATAAAATGCAGTTTTCACTCAGATGAAAGACATATGCTTTCCTTCTTAAGAAGTTTTTTCAAAGACATTCACAGAGTGATTCTACAAAGCCTTTTTAGTGACGTTGGCTTTTAAACGCGATTTCACTTGAATTTCTGTCAAACGTAAGACAGAGATTTGCTATTGAAGAATCGAAGATACAGAATGCAAACAAACACGTTCCTACAAGTGAATCGCCTAAACATTCACCACAGTTCGAAAAACTGCATAGAATGCAGTTTTCAATCAGATGAAAGACGTATGCTTTCCTTCATGTGAAGTGTTTTCAAAGACATTCACAGAGTGATTCTACAAAGCCTTTTTACTGAGGTTGGCTTTTAAACGCGATTTCAATGGTATTTCTGTCAAATGCAAGGCAGAGATTTTCTATTGAAGAATTGAAGATACAGAATGCAAACAAACACGTTCCTACAAGTGAATCGCCTAAACATTCACCACAGTTCCAAAAACTGCATAGAATGCAGTTTTAACTCTGATGAAAGACATACGCTTTCCTTCTTAAGAAGTACTTTCAAAGACATTCACAGAGTGATTCTACAAAGCCTTTTTACTGACATTGGCTTTTAAACGCGATTTCACTGGAATTTCTGTCAAACGTAAGACAGAGATTTGCTATTGAAGAATTGAAGATACAGAATGCAAAAAAACACGTTCCTACAAGTGAATCGCCTAAACATTCACCAGAGTTCCAACAACTGCATAGAATGCAATTTTCACTCTGAAGAAAGACGTATGCTTTCCTTTTTAAGAAGTGTTTTCAAACACATTCACAGAGTGATTCTACAAAGCCTTTTTACTGAGGTTGGCTTTTAAACGCGATTTCACTGGAATTTCTGTCAAACGCAAGACAGAGATTTGCTATTGAAGAATTGAAGATACAGAATGCAAACAAACATGTTCCTACAAGTGAATCGCCTAAACATTCACCACAGTTCCAAAAACTACATAGAATGCAGTTTTCACTCAGATGAAAGACGTATGCTTTCCTTCTTAAGAAGTGTTTTCAAAGACATTCACAGAGTGATTCTACAAAGCCTTTTTACTGACGTTGGCTTTTAAACGTGAATTCACTTGAATTTCTGTCAAAGGCAAGACAGAGATTTGATATTAAAGAATTGAATATACAGAATGCAAACAAACACGTTCCTTCAAGTGAATCGCCTAAACATTCACCACAGTTCCAAAAACTGCATAGAATGAAGTTTTAACTCAGATGAAAGACATAAGCTTTCCTTCTTAAGCAGTATATTCAAAGACATTCACAGAGTGATTCTACAAAGCCTTTTTACTGACTTTGGCTTTTAAACGCGATTTCACTGGAATTTCTGTCAAACGCAAGACAGAGATTTGCTATTGAAGAATTGAAGATACAGAATGCAAACAAACACGTTCCTACAAGTGAATCGCCTAAACATTCACCACAGTTCCAAAAACTGCATAGAATGCAGTTTTCACTCAGATGTAAGACGTATGCTTTCCTTCTTAAGAAGTGTTTTCAAAGACATTCACAGAGTGATTCTACAAAGCCTTTTTACTGACGTTGGCTTTTAAACGCGATTTCACTGGAATTTCTGTCAAACGCAAGACAGAGATTTGCTATTGAAGAATTGAAGATACAGAATGCAAACAAACACGTTCCTATGAGTGAATCGCCTAAATATTCACCACAGTTCCAAAAACTGCATAGAATGCAGTTTTCACTCAGATGAAAGACGTATGCTTTCCTTCTTAAGAAGTGTTTTCAAAGACATTCATAGAGTGATTCTACAAAGCCTTGTTACTGACATTGGCTTTTAAATGCGATTTAACTGGAATTTCTGTCAAACGCAAGACAGAGATTTGCTATTGAAGTATTGAAGATACAGAATGCAAACAAACACGTTCCTACAGGTGAATCGCCTAAACATTCACCACAGTTCCAAAAACTGCATAGAATGCAATTTTCACTCAGATGAAAGACGTATGCTTTCCTTCTTAAGAAGTGTTTTCAAAGACATTCACAGAGTGATTCTACAAAGCCTTTTTACTGAGGTTGGCTTTTAAACGCGATTTCAATGGTATTTCTGTCAAATGCAAGGCAGAGATTTTCTATTGAAGAATTGAAGATACAGAATGCAAACAAACACGTTCCTTCAAGTGAATCGCCTAATCATTTACCACAGTTCCAAAAGCTGCATAGAGTGCAGTTTTCACTCAGATGAAAGACGTATGTTTCCTTCTTAAGAAGTACTTTCAAAGACATTCACAGAGTGATTCTACAAAGCCTTTTTACTGACATTGGCTTTTAAACGCGATTTCACTGGAATTTCTGTCAAACGTAAGACAGAGATTTGCTATTGAAGAATTGAAGATACAGAATGCAAAAAAACACGTTCCTACAAGTGAATCGCCTAAACATTCACCAGAGTTCCAACAACTGCATAGAATGCAATTTTCACTCTGAAGAAAGACGTATGCTTTCCTTTTTAAGAAGTGTTTTCAAACACATTCACAGAGTGATTCTACAAAGCCTTTTTACTGAGGTTGGCTTTTAAACGCGATTTCACTGGAATTTCTGTCAAACGCAAGACAGAGATTTGCTATTGAAGAATTGAAGATACAGAATGCAAACAAACATGTTCCTACAAGTGAATCGCCTAAACATTCACCACAGTTCCAAAAACTACATAGAATGCAGTTTTCACTCAGATGAAAGACGTATGCTTTCCTTCTTAAGAAGTGTTTTCAAAGACATTCACAGAGTGATTCTACAAAGCCTTTTTACTGACGTTGGCTTTTAAACGTGAATTCACTTGAATTTCTGTCAAAGGCAAGACAGAGATTTGATATTAAAGAATTGAATATACAGAATGCAAACAAACACGTTCCTTCAAGTGAATCGCCTAAACATTCACCACAGTTCCAAAAACTGCATAGAATGAAGTTTTAACTCAGATGAAAGACATAAGCTTTCCTTCTTAAGCAGTATATTCAAAGACATTCACAGAGTGATTCTACAAAGCCTTTTTACTGACTTTGGCTTTTAAACGCGATTTCACTGGAATTTCTGTCAAACGCAAGACAGAGATTTGCTATTGAAGAATTGAAGATACAGAATGCAAACAAACACGTTCCTACAAGTGAATCGCCTAAACATTCACCACAGTTCCAAAAACTGCATAGAATGCAGTTTTCACTCAGATGTAAGACGTATGCTTTCCTTCTTAAGAAGTGTTTTCAAAGACATTCACAGAGTGATTCTACAAAGCCTTTTTACTGACGTTGGCTTTTAAACGCGATTTCACTGGAATTTCTGTCAAACGCAAGACAGAGATTTGCTATTGAAGAATTGAAGATACAGAATGCAAACAAACACGTTCCTATGAGTGAATCGCCTAAATATTCACCACAGTTCCAAAAACTGCATAGAATGCAGTTTTCACTCAGATGAAAGACGTATGCTTTCCTTCTTAAGAAGTGTTTTCAAAGACATTCATAGAGTGATTCTACAAAGCCTTGTTACTGACATTGGCTTTTAAATGCGATTTAACTGGAATTTCTGTCAAACGCAAGACAGAGATTTGCTATTGAAGTATTGAAGATACAGAATGCAAACAAACACGTTCCTACAGGTGAATCGCCTAAACATTCACCACAGTTCCAAAAACTGCATAGAATGCAATTTTCACTCAGATGAAAGACGTATGCTTTCCTTCTTAAGAAGTGTTTTCAAAGACATTCACAGAGTGATTCTACAAAGCCTTTTTACTGACATTGGCTTTTAAACGCGATTTCACTGGAATTTCTGTCAAATGCAAGGCAGAGATTTGCTATTGATGAATTGAAGATACAGAATGCAAACAAACACATTCCTACAAGTGAATCGCGTAAACATTCACCACAGTTCCAAAAATTGCATAGAATGCAGTGTTCACTCAGATGAAAGACGTATGCTTTCCTTCTTAAGAAGTGTTTTCAAAGACATTCACAGAGTGATTCTACAAAGCCTTTTTACTGACATTGGCTTTTAAACGCCATTTCACTGGAATTTCTGTCAAATGCAAGACAGAGATCTGCTATTGAAGAATTGAAGATACAGAATGCAAACAAACACGTTCCTACAAGTGAATCGCCTAAACATTCACCACAGTTCCAAAAACTGCATAAAATGCAGTTTTCACTCAGATGAAAGACATATGCTTTCCTTCTTAAGAAGTTTTTTCAAAGACATTCACAGAGTGATTCTACAAAGCCTTTTTAGTGACGTTGGCTTTTAAACGCGATTTCACTTGAATTTCTGTCAAACGTAAGACAGAGATTTGCTATTGAAGAATCGAAGATACAGAATGCAAACAAACACGTTCCTACAAGTGAATCGCCTAAACATTCACCACAGTTCGAAAAACTGCATAGAATGCAGTTTTCAATCAGATGAAAGACGTATGCTTTCCTTCATGTGAAGTGTTTTCAAAGACATTCACAGAGTGATTCTACAAAGCCTTTTTACTGAGGTTGGCTTTTAAACGCGATTTCAATGGTATTTCTGTCAAATGCAAGGCAGAGATTTTCTATTGAAGAATTGAAGATACAGAATGCAAACAAACACGTTCCTTCAAGTGAATCGCCTAATCATTTACCACAGTTCCAAAAGCTGCATAGAGTGCAGTTTTCACTCAGATGAAAGACGTATGTTTCCTTCTTAAGAAGTACTTTCAAAGACATTCACAGAGTGATTCTACAAAGCCTTTTTACTGACATTGGCTTTTAAACGCAATTTCACTGGAATTTCTGTCAAACGTAAGACAGAGATTTGCTATTGAAGAATTGAAGATACAGAATGCAAAAAAACACGTTCCTACAAGTGAATCGCCTAAACATTCACCAGAGTTCCAACAACTGCATAGAATGCAATTTTCACTCTGAAGAAAGACGTATGCTTTCCTTTTTAAGAAGTGTTTTCAAACACATTCACAGAGTGATTCTACAAAGCCTTTTTACTGAGGTTGGCTTTTAAACGCGATTTCACTGGAATTTCTGTCAAACGCAAGACAGAGATTTGCTATTGAAGAATTGAAGATACAGAATGCAAACAAACATGTTCCTACAAGTGAATCGCCTAAACATTCACCACAGTTCCAAAAACTACATAGAATGCAGTTTTCACTCAGATGAAAGACGTATGCTTTCCTTCTTAAGAAGTGTTTTCAAAGACATTCACAGAGTGATTCTACAAAGCCTTTTTACTGACGTTGGCTTTTAAACGTGAATTCACTTGAATTTCTGTCAAAGGCAAGACAGAGATTTGATATTAAAGAATTGAATATACAGAATGCAAACAAACACGTTCCTTCAAGTGAATCGCCTAAACATTCACCACAGTTCCAAAAACTGCATAGAATGAAGTTTTAACTCAGATGAAAGACATAAGCTTTCCTTCTTAAGCAGTATATTCAAAGACATTCACAGAGTGATTCTACAAAGCCTTTTTACTGACTTTGGCTTTTAAACGCGATTTCACTGGAATTTCTGTCAAACGCAAGACAGAGATTTGCTATTGAAGAATTGAAGATACAGAATGCAAACAAACACGTTCCTACAAGTGAATCGCCTAAACATTCACCACAGTTCCAAAAACTGCATAGAATGCAGTTTTCACTCAGATGTAAGACGTATGCTTTCCTTCTTAAGAAGTGTTTTCAAAGACATTCACAGAGTGATTCTACAAAGCCTTTTTACTGACGTTGGCTTTTAAACGCGATTTCACTGGAATTTCTGTCAAACGCAAGACAGAGATTTGCTATTGAAGAATTGAAGATACAGAATGCAAACAAACACGTTCCTATGAGTGAATCGCCTAAATATTCACCACAGTTCCAAAAACTGCATAGAATGCAGTTTTCACTCAGATGAAAGACGTATGCTTTCCTTCTTAAGAAGTGTTTTCAAAGACATTCATAGAGTGATTCTACAAAGCCTTGTTACTGACATTGGCTTTTAAATGCGATTTAACTGGAATTTCTGTCAAACGCAAGACAGAGATTTGCTATTGAAGTATTGAAGATACAGAATGCAAACAAACACGTTCCTACAGGTGAATCGCCTAAACATTCACCACAGTTCCAAAAACTGCATAGAATGCAATTTTCACTCAGATGAAAGACGTATGCTTTCCTTCTTAAGAAGTGTTTTCAAAGACATTCACAGAGTGATTCTACAAAGCCTTTTTACTGACATTGGCTTTTAAACGCGATTTCACTGGAATTTCTGTCAAATGCAAGGCAGAGATTTGCTATTGAAGAATTGAAGATACAGAATGCAAACAAACACATTCCTACAAGTGAATCGCGTAAACATTCACCACAGTTCCAAAAATTGCATAGAATGCAGTGTTCACTCAGATGAAAGACGTATGCTTTCCTTCTTAAGAAGTGTTTTCAAAGACATTCACAGAGTGATTCTACAAAGCCTTTTTACTGACATTGGCTTTTAAACGCCATTTCACTGGAATTTCTGTCAAATGCAAGACAGAGATCTGCTATTGAAGAATTGAAGATACAGAATGCAAACAAACACGTTCCTACAAGTGAATCGCCTAAACATTCACCACAGTTCCAAAAACTGCATAAAATGCAGTTTTCACTCAGATGAAAGACATATGCTTTCCTTCTTAAGAAGTTTTTTCAAAGACATTCACAGAGTGATTCTACAAAGCCTTTTTAGTGACGTTGGCTTTTAAACGCGATTTCACTTGAATTTCTGTCAAACGTAAGACAGAGATTTGCTATTGAAGAATCGAAGATACAGAATGCAAACAAACACGTTCCTACAAGTGAATCGCCTAAACATTCACCACAGTTCGAAAAACTGCATAGAATGCAGTTTTCAATCAGATGAAAGACATATGCTTTCCTTCATGTGAAGTGTTTTCAAAGACATTCACAGAGTGATTCTACAAAGCCTTTTTACTGAGGTTGGCTTTTAAACGCGATTTCAATGGTATTTCTGTCAAATGCAAGGCAGAGATTTTCTATTGAAGAATTGAAGATACAGAATGCAAACAAACACGTTCCTTCAAGTGAATCGCCTAATCATTTACCACAGTTCCAAAAGCTGCATAGAGTGCAGTTTTCACTCAGATGAAAGACGTATGTTTCCTTCTTAAGAAGTACTTTCAAAGACATTCACAGAGTGATTCTACAAAGCCTTTTTACTGACATTGGCTTTTAAACGCGATTTCACTGGAATTTCTGTCAAACGTAAGACAGAGATTTGCTATTGAAGAATTGAAGATACAGAATGCAAAAAAACACGTTCCTACAAGTGAATCGCCTAAACATTCACCAGAGTTCCAACAACTGCATAGAATGCAATTTTCACTCTGAAGAAAGACGTATGCTTTCCTTTTTAAGAAGTGTTTTCAAACACATTCACAGAGTGATTCTACAAAGCCTTTTTACTGAGGTTGGCTTTTAAACGCGAGTTCACTGGAATTTCTGTCAAACGCAAGACAGAGATTTGCTATTGAAGAATTGAAGATACAGAATGCAAACAAACATGTTCCTACAAGTGAATCGCCTAAACATTCACCACAGTTCCAAAAACTACATAGAATGCAGTTTTCACTCAGATGAAAGACGTATGCTTTCCTTCTTAAGAAGTGTTTTCAAAGACATTCACAGAGTGATTCTACAAAGCCTTTTTACTGACGTTGGCTTTTAAACGCGATTTCACTGGAATTTCTGTCAAACGCAAGACAGAGATTTGCTATTGAAGAATTGAAGATACAGAATGCAAACAAACACGTTCCTACAAGTGAATCGCCTAAACATTCACCACAGTTCCAAAAATTACATAGAATGCAGTTTTCACTCAGATGAAAGACGTATGCTTTCCTTCTTAAGAAGTGTTTTCAAAGACATTCACAGAGTGATTCTACAAAGCCTTTTTACTGACGTTGGCTTTTAAACGTGAATTCACTTGAATTTCTGTCAAAGGCAAGACAGAGATTTGATATTAAAGAATTGAATATACAGAATGCAAACAAACACGTTCCTACAAGTGAATCGCCTAAACATTCACCACAGTTCCAAAAATTGCATAGAATGCAGTTTTAACTCAGATGAAAGACATAAGCTTTCCTTCTTAAGCAGTATATTCAAAGACATTCACAGAGTGATTCTACAAAGCCTTTTTACTGACTTTGGCTTTTAAACGCGATTTCACTGGAATTTCTGTCAAATGCAAGGCTGAGATTTGCTATTGAAGAATTGAAGATACAGAATGCAAACAAACACATTCCTACAAGTGAATCGCCTAAACATTCACCACAGTTCCAAAAATTGCATAGAATGCAGTTTTCACTCAGATGAAAGACGTATGCTTTCCTTCTTAAGAAGTGTTTTCAAAGACATTCACAGAGTGATTCTACAAAGCCTTTTTACTGACATTGGCTTTTAAACGCGATTTCACTGGAATTTCTGTCAAATGCAAGACAGAGATTTGCTATTGAAGAATTGAAGATACAGAATGCAAACAAACACGTTCCTACAAGTGAATCGCCTAAACATTCACCACAGTTCCAAAAACTGCATAGAATGCAGTTTTCACTCAGATGAAAGACGTATGCTTTCCTTCTTAAGAAGTGTTTTCAAAGACATTCATAGTGTGATTCTACAAAGCCTTTTTACTGACATTGGCTTTTAAACGCGATTTCACTGGAATTTCTGTCAAATGCAAGACAGAGATTTGCTATTGAAGAATTGAAGATACAGAATGCAAACAACCACGTTCCTACAAGTGAATCGCCTAAACATTCACCACAGTTCCAAAAACTGCATAGAATGCAGTTTTCACTCAGAAGAAAGATGTATGCTTTCCTTCTTAAGAAGTGTTTTCATAGACATTCACAGAGTGATTCTACAAAGCCTTTTTACTGACGTTGGCTTTTAAACGCGATTTCACTGGAATTTCTGTCAAACGCAAGACAGAGATTTGCTATTGAAGAATCGAAGATACAGAATGCAAACAAACACGTTCCTACAAGTGAATCGCCTAAACATTCACCACAGTTCGAAAAACTGCATAGAATGCAGTTTTCACTCAGATGAAAGACGTATGCTTTCCTTCATGTGAAGTGTTTTCAAAGACATTCACAGAGTGATTCTACAAAGCCTTTTTACTGACGTTGGCTTTTAAACGCGATTTCACTGGTATTTCTGTCAAATGCAAGGCAGAGATTTGCTATTGAAGAATTGAAGATACAGAATGCAAACAAACACGTTCCTTCAAGTGAATCGCCTAATCATTTACCACAGTTCCAAAAGCTGCATAGAGTGCAGTTTTAACTCAGATGAAAGACGTATGCTTTCCTTCTTAAAAAGTATTTTCAAAGACATTCACAGAGTGATTCTACAAAGCCTTTTTACTGACATTGGCTTTTAAACGCGATTTCACTGGAATTTCTGTCAAACATAAGACAGAGATTTGCTATTGAAGAATTGAAGATACAGAATGCAAAAAAACACGTTCCTACAAGTGAATCGCCTAAACATTCTCCACAGTTCCAACAACTGCATAGAATGCAGTTTTCACTCAGATGAAAGACGTATGCTTTCTTTCTTAAGAAGTGTTTTCATAGACATTCACAGAGTGATTCTACAAAGCCTTTTTAGTGACGTTGGCTTTTAAACGCGATTTCACTGGAATTTCTGTCAAACACAAGACAGAGATTTGCTATTGAAGAATTGAAGATACAGAATGCAAACAAACACGTTCCTACAGGTGAATCGCCTAAACATTCACCACAGTTCCAAAAACTGCATAGAATGCAGTTTTCACTCAGATGAAAGACGTATGCTTTCCTTCATATGAAGTGTTTTAAAAGACATTCACAGAGTGATTCTACAAAGCCTTTTTACTGACGTTGGCTTTTAAACACGATTTCACTGGAATTTCTGTCAAATGCAAGGCAGAGATTTGCTATTGAAGAATTTAAGATACAGAATGCAAACAAACACGTTCCTTCAAGTGAATCGCCTAATCATTTACCACAGTTCCAAAAGCTGCATAGAGTGCAGTTTTCACTCAGATGAAAGACGTATGTTTCCTTCTTAAGAAGTATTTTCAAAGACATTCACAGAGTGATTCTACAAAGCCTTTTTACTGACATTGGCTTTTAAACGCGATTTCACTGGAATTTCTGTCAAACGTAAGACAGAGATTTGCTATTGAAGAATTGAAGATACAGAATGCAAACAAACACGTTCCTACAAGTGAATCGCCTATACATTCACCACAGTTCCAAAAGCTGCATAGAGTGCAGTTTTCACTCAGATGAAAGACGTATGTTTCCTTCTTAAGAAGTATTTTCAAAGACATTCACAGAGTGATTCTACAAAGCCTTTTTACTGACATTGGCTTTTAAACGCGATTGCACTGGAATTTCTGTCAAACGTAAGACAGAGATTTGCTATTGAAGAATTGAAGATACAGAATGCAAACAAACACGTTCCTACAAGTGAATCGCCTAAACATTCACCACAGTTCCAAAAACTACATAGAATGCAGTTTTCACTCAGATGATAGACGTATGCTTTCCTTCTTAAGAAGTGTTTTCAAAGACATTCACAGAATGATTCTAAAATGCCTTTTTACTGAGGTTGGCTTTTAAACGTGAATTCACTTGAATTTCTGTCAAACGCAAGACAGAGATTTGCTATTGAAGAATTGAAGATACAGAATGAAAACAAACACGTTCCTACAAGTGAATCGCCTAAATATTCACCACAGTTCCAAAAACTGCATAGAATGCAGTTTTCACTCAGATGAAAGACGTATGCTTTCCTTCTTAAGAAGTGTTTTCAAAGACATTCACAGAGTGATTCTACAAAGCCTTTTTACTGACATTGGCTTTTAAACGCGATTTCACGGGAATTTCTGTCAAATGCAAGACAGAGATTTGCTATTGAAGAATTGAAGATACAGAATGCAAACAAACACGTTCCTACAAGTGAATCGCCTAAACATTCACCACAGTTCCAACAACTGCATAGAATGCAGTTTTGACTCAGATGAAAGACGTATGCTTTCCTTCTTAAGAAGTGTTTTCAAAGACATTCATAGAGTGATTATACAAAGCCTTTTTACTGACATTGGCTTTTAAACGCGATTTCACTTAAATTTCTGTCAAATGCAAGACAGAGATTTGCTATTGAAGAATTGAAGATACAGAATGCAAACAAACACGTTCCTACAAGTGAATCGCCTAAACATTCACCACAGTTCAAAAAACTGCATAGAATGCAGTTTTCTCTCAGAAGAAAGACGTATGTTTCCTTCTTAGGAAGTGTTTTCGTAGACATTCACAGAGTGATTCTACAAAGCCTTTTTAGTGACGTTGGCTTTTAAACGCGATTTCACTGGAATTTCTGTCAAACGCAAGACAGAGATTTGCTATTAAAGAATTGAAGATACAGAATGCAAACAAACACGTTCCTACAAGTGAATCGCCTAAATATTCACCACAGTTCCAAAAACTGCATAGAATGCAGTTTTCACTCAGATGAAAGACGTATGCTTTCCTTCTTAAGAAGTGTTTTCAAAGACATTCATAGAGTGATTCTACAAAGCCTTTTTACTGACATTGGCTTTTAAACGCGATTTCACTGATATTTCTGTCCAATGCAAGACAGAGATTTGCTATTGAAGAATTGAAGATACAGAATACAAACAAACACGTTCCTACAAGTGAATCGCCTAAACATTCACCACAGTTCAAAAAACTGCATAGAATGCAGTTTTCTCTCAGAAGAAAGACGTATGCTTTATTTCTTAAGAAGTGTTTTCGTAGACATTCACAGTGTGATTCTACAAAGCCTTTTTACTGACGTTAGCTTTTAAATGCGATTTCACTGGAATTTCTGTCAAACGCAAGACAGAGATTTGCTATTGAAGAATTGAAGATACAGAATGCAAACAAACACGTTCCTACAAGTGAATTGCCTAAACATTCACCACAGTTCCAAAAAATGTATAGAATGCAGTTTTCACTCAGATGATAGACGTATGCTTTCCTTCTTAAGAAGTGTTTTCAAAGACATTCACAGAGTGATTCTAAAATGCCTTTTTACTGACGTTGGCTTTTAAACGTGAATTCACTTGAATTTCTGTCAAAGGCAAGACAGAGATTTGCTATTAAAGAATTGAAGATACAGAATGCAAACAAACACGTTCCTACAAGTGAATCGCCTAAACATTCACCACAGTTCCAACAACTGCATAGAATGCAGTTTTCACTCAGATGAAAGACGTATGCTTTCCTTCTTAAGAAGTGTTTTCAAAGACAGTCACAGAGTGATTCTACAAAGCCTTTTTAGTGACGTTGGCTTTTAAACGCGATTTCACTGGAATTTCTGTCAAAAGCAAGACAGAGATTTGCTATTGAAGAATTGAAGATACAGAATGCAAACAAACACTTTCCTACAGGTGAATCGCCTAAACATTCACCACAGTTCCAAAAACTGCATAGAATGCAGTTTTCACTCAGATGTAAGACGTATGCTTTCCTTCTTAAGAAGTGTTTTCAAAGACATTCACAGAGTGATTCTACAAAGCCTTTTTACTGACGTTGGCTTTTAAACGCGATTTCACTGGAATTTCTGTCAAACGCAAGACAGAGATTTGCTATTGAAGAATTGAAGATACAGAATGCAACCAAACACGTTCCTACAAGTGAATCGCCTAAATATTCACCACAGTTCCAAAAACTGCATAGAATGCAGTTTTCACTCAGATGAAAGACATATGCTTTCCTTCTTAAGAAGTGTTTTCAAAGACATTCATAGCGTGATTATACAAAGCCTTGTTACTGACATTGGCTTTTAATTGCGATTTAACTGGAATTTCTGTCAAACGCAAGACAGAGATTTGCTATTGAAGAATTGAAGATACAGAATGCAAACAAACACGTTCCTACAGGTGAATCGCCTAAACATTCACCACAGTTCCAAAAACTGCATAGAATGCAGTTTTCACTCAGATGAAAGACGTATGCTTTCCTTCATATGAAGTGTTTTCAAAGACATTCACAGAGTGATTCTACAAAGCCTTTTTACTGACGTTGGCTTTTAAACGCGATTTCACTGGAATTTCTGTCAAATGCAATGCAGAGATTTGCTATTGAAGAATTTAAGATACAGAATGCAAACAAACACGTTCCTTCAAGTGAATCGCCTAATCATTTACCACAGTTCCAAAAGCTGCATAGAGTGCAGTTTTCACTCAGATGAAAGACGTATGTTTCCTTCTTAAGAAGTATTTTCAAAGACATTCACAGAGTGATTCTACAAAGCCTTTTTACTGACATTGGCTTTTAAACGCGATTTCACTGGAATTTCTGTCAAACGTAAGACAGAGATTTGCTATTGAAGAATTGAAGATACAGAATGCAAACAAACACGTTCCTACAAGTGAATCGCCTAAACATTCACCACAGTTCCAAAAACTGCATAGAATGCAGTTTTAACTCTGATGAAAGACATACGCTTTCCTTCTTAAGAAGTGTTTTCGTAGACATTCACAGAGTGATTCTACAAAGCCTTTTTAGTGACGTTGGCTTTTAAACGCGATTTCACTGGAATTTCTGTCAAAAGCAAGACAGAGATTTGCTATTGAAGAATTGAAGATACAGAATGCAAACAAACACGTTCCTACAAGTGAATCGCCTAAATATTCACCACAGTTCCAAAAACTGCATAGAATGCAGTTTTCACTCAGATGAAAGACGTATGCTTTCCTTCTTAAGAAGTGTTTTCAAAGACATTCATAGAGTGATTCTACAAAGCCTTGTTACTGACATTGGCTTTTAAATGCGATTTAACTGGAATTTCTGTCAAACGCAAGACAGAGATTTGCTATTGAAGAATTGAAGATACAGAATGCAAACAAACACGTTCCTACAGGTGAATCGCCTAAACATTCACCACAGTTCCAAAAACTGCATAGAATGCAGTTTTCACTCAGATGAAAGACGTATGCTTTCCTTCATATGAAGTGTTTTAAAAGACATTCACAGAGTGATTCTACAAAGCCTTTTTACTGACGTTGGCTTTTAAACACGATTTCACTGGAATTTCTGTCAAATGCAAGGCAGAGATTTGCTATTGAAGAATTTAAGATACAGAATGCAAACAAACACGTTCCTTCAAGTGAATCGCCTAATCATTTACCACAGTTCCAAAAGCTGCATAGAGTGCAGTTTTCACTCAGATGAAAGACGTATGTTTCCTTCTTAAGAAGTATTTTCAAAGACATTCACAGAGTGATTCTACAAAGCCTTTTTACTGACATTGGCTTTTAAACGCGATTTCACTGGAATTTCTGTCAAACGTAAGACAGAGATTTGCTATTGAAGAATTGAAGATACAGAATGCAAACAAACACGTTCCTACAAGTGAATCGCCTATACATTCACCACAGTTCCAAAAGCTGCATAGAGTGCAGTTTTCACTCAGATGAAAGACGTATGTTTCCTTCTTAAGAAGTATTTTCAAAGACATTCACAGAGTGATTCTACAAAGCCTTTTTACTGACATTGGCTTTTAAACGCGATTTCACTGGAATTTCTGTCAAACGTAAGACAGAGATTTGCTATTGAAGAATTGAAGATACAGAATGCAAACAAACACGTTCCTACAAGTGAATCGCCTAAACATTCACCACAGTTCCAACAACTGCATAGAATGCAGTTTTCACTCAGATGAAAGACGTAAGCTTTTCTTCTTAAGAAGTGTTTTCAAAGACATTCACAGAGTGATTCTACAAAGCCTTTTTACTGACGTTGGCTTTTAAACGCGATTTCACTGGAATTTCTGTCAAACGCAAGACAGAGATTTGCTATTGAAGAATTGAAGATACAGAATGCAAACAAACACGTTCCTACAGGTGAATCGCCTAAACATTCACCACAGTTCCAAAAACTACATAGAATGCAGTTTTCACTCAGATGATAGACGTATGCTTTCCTTCTTAAGAAGTGTTTTCAAAGACATTCACAGAATGATTCTAAAATGCCTTTTTACTGAGGTTGGCTTTTAAACGTGAATTCACTTGAATTTCTGTCAAACGCAAGACAGAGATTTGCTATTGAAGAATTGAAGATACAGAATGAAAACAAACACGTTCCTACAAGTGAATCGCCTAAATATTCACCACAGTTCCAAAAACTGCATAGAATGCAGTTTTCACTCAGATGAAAGACGTATGCTTTCCTTCTTAAGAAGTGTTTTCAAAGACATTCACAGAGTGATTCTACAAAGCCTTTTTACTGACATTGGCTTTTAAACGCGATTTCACGGGAATTTCTGTCAAATGCAAGACAGAGATTTGCTATTGAAGAATTGAAGATACAGAATGCAAACAAACACGTTCCTACAAGTGAATCGCCTAAACATTCACCACAGTTCCAACAACTGCATAGAATGCAGTTTTGACTCAGATGAAAGACGTATGCTTTCCTTCTTAAGAAGTGTTTTCAAAGACATTCATAGAGTGATTATACAAAGCCTTTTTACTGACATTGGCTTTTAAACGCGATTTCACTTAAATTTCTGTCAAATGCAAGACAGAGATTTGCTATTGAAGAATTGAAGATACAGAATGCAAACAAACACGTTCCTACAAGTGAATCGCCTAAACATTCACCACAGTTCAAAAAACTGCATAGAATGCAGTTTTCTCTCAGAAGAAAGACGTATGTTTCCTTCTTAAGAAGTGTTTTCGTAGACATTCACAGAGTGATTCTACAAAGCCTTTTTAGTGACGTTGGCTTTTAAACGCGATTTCACTGGAATTTCTGTCAAACGCAAGACAGAGATTTGCTATTAAAGAATTGAAGATACAGAATGCAAACAAACACGTTCCTACAAGTGAATCGCCTAAATATTCACCACAGTTCCAAAAACTGCATAGAATGCAGTTTTCACTCAGATGAAAGACGTATGCTTTCCTTCTTAAGAAGTGTTTTCAAAGACATTCATAGAGTGATTCTACAAAGCCTTTTTACTGACATTGGCTTTTAAACGCGATTTCACTGATATTTCTGTCCAATGCAAGACAGAGATTTGCTATTGAAGAATTGAAGATACAGAATACAAACAAACACGTTCCTACAAGTGAATCGCCTAAACATTCACCACAGTTCAAAAAACTGCATAGAATGCAGTTTTCTCTCAGAAGAAAGACGTATGCTTTATTTCTTAAGAAGTGTTTTCGTAGACATTCACAGTGTGATTCTACAAAGCCTTTTTACTGACGTTAGCTTTTAAATGCGATTTCACTGGAATTTCTGTCAAACGCAAGACAGAGATTTGCTATTGAAGAATTGAAGATACAGAATGCAAACAAACACGTTCCTACAAGTGAATTGCCTAAACATTCACCACAGTTCCAAAAAATGTATAGAATGCAGTTTTCACTCAGATGATAGACGTATGCTTTCCTTCTTAAGAAGTGTTTTCAAAGACATTCACAGAGTGATTCTAAAATGCCTTTTTACTGACGTTGGCTTTTAAACGTGAATTCACTTGAATTTCTGTCAAAGGCAAGACAGAGATTTGCTATTAAAGAATTGAAGATACAGAATGCAAACAAACACGTTCCTACAAGTGAATCGCCTAAACATTCACCACAGTTCCAACAACTGCATAGAATGCAGTTTTCACTCAGATGAAAGACGTATGCTTTCCTTCTTAAGAAGTGTTTTCAAAGACAGTCACAGAGTGATTCTACAAAGCCTTTTTAGTGACGTTGGCTTTTAAACGCGATTTCACTGGAATTTCTGTCAAAAGCAAGACAGAGATTTGCTATTGAAGAATTGAAGATACAGAATGCAAACAAACACTTTCCTACAGGTGAATCGCCTAAACATTCACCACAGTTCCAAAAACTGCATAGAATGCAGTTTTCACTCAGATGTAAGACGTATGCTTTCCTTCTTAAGAAGTGTTTTCAAAGACATTCACAGAGTGATTCTACAAAGCCTTTTTACTGACGTTGGCTTTTAAACGCGATTTCACTGGAATTTCTGTCAAACGCAAGACAGAGATTTGCTATTGAAGAATTGAAGATACAGAATGCAACCAAACACGTTCCTACAAGTGAATCGCCTAAATATTCACCACAGTTCCAAAAACTGCATAGAATGCAGTTTTCACTCAGATGAAAGACGTATGCTTTCCTTCTTAAGAAGTGTTTTCAAAGACATTCATAGCGTGATTATACAAAGCCTTGTTACTGACATTGGCTTTTAATTGCGATTTAACTGGAATTTCTGTCAAACGCAAGACAGAGATTTGCTATTGAAGAATTGAAGATACAGAATGCAAACAAACACGTTCCTACAGGTGAATCGCCTAAACATTCACCACAGTTCCAAAAACTGCATAGAATGCAGTTTTCACTCAGATGAAAGACGTATGCTTTCCTTCATATGAAGTGTTTTCAAAGACATTCACAGAGTGATTCTACAAAGCCTTTTTACTGACGTTGGCTTTTAAACGCGATTTCACTGGAATTTCTGTCAAATGCAATGCAGAGATTTGCTATTGAAGAATTTAAGATACAGAATGCAAACAAACACGTTCCTTCAAGTGAATCGCCTAATCATTTACCACAGTTCCAAAAGCTGCATAGAGTGCAGTTTTCACTCAGATGAAAGACGTATGTTTCCTTCTTAAGAAGTATTTTCAAAGACATTCACAGAGTGATTCTACAAAGCCTTTTTACTGACATTGGCTTTTAAACGCGATTTCACTGGAATTTCTGTCAAACGTAAGACAGAGATTTGCTATTGAAGAATTGAAGATACAGAATGCAAACAAACACGTTCCTACAAGTGAATCGCCTAAACATTCACCACAGTTCCAAAAACTGCATAGAATGCAGTTTTAACTCTGATGAAAGACATACGCTTTCCTTCTTAAGAAGTGTTTTCGTAGACATTCACAGAGTGATTCTACAAAGCCTTTTTAGTGACGTTGGCTTTTAAACGCGATTTCACTGGAATTTCTGTCAAAAGCAAGACAGAGATTTGCTATTGAAGAATTGAAGATACAGAATGCAAACAAACACGTTCCTACAAGTGAATCGCCTAAATATTCACCACAGTTCCAAAAACTGCATAGAATGCAGTTTTCACTCAGATGAAAGACGTATGCTTTCCTTCTTAAGAAGTGTTTTCAAAGACATTCATAGAGTGATTCTACAAAGCCTTTTTACTGACATTGGCTTTTAAACGCGATTTCACTGATATTTCTGTCAAATGCAAGACAGAGATTTGCTATTGAAGAATTGAAGATACAGAATGCAAACAAACACGTTCCTACAAGTGAATGGCCTAAACATTCACCACAGTTCAAAAAACTGCATAGAATGCAGTTTTCTCTCAGAAGAAAGACGTATGCTTTACTTCTTAAGAAGTGTTTTCGTAGACATTCACAGTGTGATTCTACAAAGCCTTTTTACTGATGTTAGCTTTTAAATGCGATTTCACTGGAATTTCTGTCAAACGCAAGACAGAGATTTGCTATTGAAGAATTGAAGATACAGAATGCAAACAAACATGTTCCTACAAGTGAATCGCCTAAATATTCACCACAGTTCCAAAAACTGCATAGAATGCAGTTTTCACTCAGATGAAAGACGTATGCTTTCCTTCTTAAGAAGTGTTTTCAAAGACATTCATAGAGTGATTCTACAAAGCCTTTTTACTGACATTGGCTTTTAAACGCGATTTCACTGATATTTCTGTCAAATGCAAGACAGAGATTTGCTATTGAAGAATTGAAGATACAGAATGCAAACAAACACGTTCCTACAAGTGAATCGCCTAAACATTCACCACAGTTCAAAAAACTGCATAGAATGCAGTTTTCTCTCAGAAGAAAGACGTATGCTTTACTTCTTAAGAAGTGTTTTCGTAGACATTCACAGTGTGATTCTACAAAGCCTTTTTACTGACGTTAGCTTTTAAATGCGATTTCACTGGAATTTCTGTCAAACGCAAGACAGAGATTTGCTATTGAAGAATTGAAGATACAGAATGCAAACAAACACGTTCCTACAAGTGAATTGCCTAAACATTCACCACAGTTCCAAAAAATGTATAGAATGCAGTTTTCACTCAGATGATAGACGTATGCTTTCCTTCTTAAGAAGTGTTTTCAAAGACATTCACAGAGTGATTCTAAAATGCGTTTTTACTGACGTTGGCTTTTAAACGTGAATTCACTTGAATTTCTGTCAAAGGCAAGACAGAGATTTGCTATTGAAGAATTGAAGATACAGAATGCAAACAAACACGTTCCTACAAGTGAATCGCCTAAACATTCACCACAGTTCAAAAAACTGCATAGAATGCAGTTTTCTCTCAGAAGAAAGACGTATGCTTTACTTCTTAAGAAGTGTTTTCGTAGACATTCACAGTGTGATTCTACAAAGCCTTTTTACTGACGTTAGCTTTTAAATGCGATTTCACTGGAATTTCTGTCAAACGCAAGACAGAGATTTGCTATTGAAGAATTGAAGATACAGAATGCAAACAAACACGTTCCTACAAGTGAATTGCCTAAACATTCACCACAGTTCCAAAAAATGTATAGAATGCAGTTTTCACTCAGATGATAGACGTATGCTTTCCTTCTTAAGAAGTGTTTTCAAAGACATTCACAGAGTGATTCTAAAATGCCTTTTTACTGACGTTGGCTTTTAAACGTGAATTCACTTGAATTTCTGTCAAAGGCAAGACAGAGATTTGCTATTAAAGAATTGAAGATACAGAATGCAAACAAACACGTTCCTACAAGTGAATCGCCTAAACATTCACCACAGTTCCAACAACTGCATAGAATGCAGTTTTCACTCAGATGAAAGACGTATGCTTTCCTTCTTAAGAAGTGTTTTCAAAGACAGTCACAGAGTGATTCTACAAAGCCTTTTTAGTGACGTTGGCTTTTAAACGCGATTTCACTGGAATTTCTGTCAAAAGCAAGACAGAGATTTGCTATTGAAGAATTGAAGATACAGAATGCAAACAAACACGTTCCTACAGGTGAATCGCCTAAACATTCACCACAGTTCCAAAAACTGCATAGAATGCAGTTTTCACTCAGATGTAAGACGTATGCTTTCCTTCTTAAGAAGTGTTTTCAAAGACATTCACAGAGTGATTCTACAAAGCCTTTTTACTGACGTTGGCTTTTAAACGCGATTTCACTGGAATTTCTGTCAAACGCAAGACAGAGATTTGCTATTGAAGAATTGAAGATACAGAATGCAACCAAACACGTTCCTACAAGTGAATCGCCTAAATATTCACCACAGTTCCAAAAACTGCATAGAATGCAGTTTTCACTCAGATGAAAGACGTATGCTTTCCTTCTTAAGAAGTGTTTTCAAAGACATTCATAGAGTGATTCTACAAAGCCTTGTTACTGACATTGGCTTTTAATTGCGATTTAACTGGAATTTCTGTCAAACGCAAGACAGAGATTTGCTATTGAAGAATTGAAGATACAGAATGCAAACAAACACGTTCCTACAGGTGAATCGCCTAAACATTCACCACAGTTCCAAAAACTGCATAGAATGCAGTTTTAACTCTGATGAAAGACATACGCTTTCCTTCTTAAGAAGTGTTTTCAAAGACATTCACAGAGTGATTCTACAAAGCCTTTTTAGTGACGTTGGCTTTTAAACGCGATTTCACTGGAATTTCTGTCAAACGCAAGACAGAGATTTGCTATTGAAGAATTGAAGATACAGAATGCAAACAAACACCTTCCTACAAGTGAATCGCCTAAATATTCGCCACAGTTCCAAAAACTGCATAGAATGCAGTTTTCACTCAGATGAAAGACGTATGCTTTCCTTCTTAAGAAGTGTTTTCAAAGACATTCATAGAGTGATTCTACAAAGCCTTTTTACTGACATTGGCTTTTAAACGCGATTTCACTGATATTTCTGTCAATGCAAGACAGAGATTTGCTATTGAAGAATTGAAGATACAGAATGCAAACAAACACGTTCCTACAAGTGAATCGCCTAAACATTCACCACAGTTAAAAAAACTGCATAGAATGCAGTTTTCTCTCAGAAGAAAGACGTATGCTTTACTTCTTAAGAAGTGTTTTCGTAGACATTCACAGTGTGATTCTACAAAGCCTTTTTACTGATGTTAGCTTTTAAATGCGATTTCACTGGAATTTCTGTCAAACGCAAGACAGAGATTTGCTATTGAAGAATTGAAGATACAGAATGCAAACAAACATGTTCCTACAAGTGAATCGCCTAAATATTCACCACAGTTCCAAAAACTGCATAGAATGCAGTTTTCACTCAGATGAAAGACGTATGCTTTCCTTCTTAAGAAGTGTTTTCAAAGACATTCATAGAGTGATTCTACAAAGCCTTTTTACTGACATTGGCTTTTAAACGCGATTTCACTGATATTTCTGTCAAATGCAAGACAGAGATTTGCTATTGAAGAATTGAAGATACAGAATGCAAACAAACACGTTCCTACAAGTGAATCGCCTAAACATTCACCACAGTTCAAAAAACTGCATAGAATGCAGTTTTCTCTCAGAAGAAAGACGTATGATTTACTTCTTAAGAAGTGTTTTCGTAGACATTCACAGTGTGATTCTACAAAGCCTTTTAACTGACGTTAGCTTTTAAATGCGATTTCACTGGAATTTTTGTCAAACGCAAGACAGAGATTTGCTATTGAAGAATTGAAGATACAGAATGCAAACAAACACGTTCCTACAAGTGAATTGCCTAAACATTCACCACAGTTCCAAAAAATGTATAGAATGCAGTTTTCACTCAGATGATAGACGTATGCTTTCCTTCTTAAGAAGTGTTTTCAAAGACATTCACAGAGTGATTCTAAAATGCCTTTTTACTGACGTTGGCTTTTAAACGTGAATTCACTTGAATTTCTGTCAAAGGCAAGACAAAGATTTGCTATTAAAGAATTGAAGATACAGAATGCAAACAAACACGTTCCTACAAGTGAATCGCCTAAACATTCACCACAGTTCCAACAACTGCATAGAATGCAGTTTTCACTCAGATGAAAGACGTATGCTTTCCTTCTTAAGAAGTGTTTTCAAAGACAGTCACAGAGTGATTCTACAAAGCCTTTTTAGTGACGTTGGCTTTTAAACGCGATTTCACTGGAATTTCTGTCAAACGCAAGACAGAGATTTGCTATTGAAGAATTGAAGATACAGAATGCAAACAAACACGTTCCTACAGGTGAATCGCCTAAACATTCACCACAGTTCCAAAAACTGCATAGAATGCAGTTTTCACTCAGATGTAAGACGTATGCTTTCCTTCTTAAGAAGTGTTTCAAAGACATTCACAGAGTGATTCTACAAAGCCTTTTTACTGACGTTGGCTTTTAACGCGATTTCACTGATATTTCTGTCAAATGCAAGACAGAGATTTGCTATTGAAGAATTGAAGATACAGAATGCAAACAAACACGTTCCTACAAGTGAATCGCCTAAACATTCACCACAGTTCAAAAAACTGCATAGAATGCAGTTTTCTCTCAGAAGAAAGACGTATGATTTACTTCTTAAGAAGTGTTTTCGTAGACATTCACAGTGTGATTCTACAAAGCCTTTTAACTGACGTTAGCTTTTAAATGCGATTTCACTGGAATTTTGTCAAACGCAAGACAGAGATTTGCTATTGAAGAATTGAAGATACAGAATGCAAACAAACACGTTCCTACAAGTGAATTGCCTAAACATTCACCACAGTTCCAAAAAATGTATAGAATGCAGTTTTCACTCAGATGATAGACGTATGCTTTCCTTCTTAAGAAGTGTTTTCAAAGACATTCACAGAGTGATTCTAAAATGCCTTTTACTGACGTTGGCTTTTAAACGTGAATTCACTTGAATTTCTGTCAAAGGCAAGACAGAGATTTGCTATTAAAGAATTGAAGATACAGAATGCAAACAAACACGTTCCTACAAGTGAATCGCCTAAACATTCACCACAGTTCCAACAACTGCATAGAATGCAGTTTTCACTCAGATGAAAGACGTATGCTTTCCTTCTTAAGAAGTGTTTTCAAAGACAGTCACAGAGTGATTCTACAAAGCCTTTTTAGTGACGTTGGCTTTTAAACGCGATTTCACTGGAATTTCTGTCAAACGCAAGACAGAGATTTGCTATTGAAGAATTGAAGATACAGAATGCAAACAAACACGTTCCTACAGGTGAATCGCCTAAACATTCACCACAGTTCCAAAAACTGCATAGAATGCAGTTTTCACTCAGATGTAAGACGTATGCTTTCCTTCTTAAGAAGTGTTTCAAAGACATTCACAGAGTGATTCTACAAAGCCTTTTTACTGACGTTGGCTTTTAAACGCGATTTCACTGGAATTTCTGTCAAACGCAAGACAGAGATTTGCTATTGAAGAATTGAAGATACAGAATGCAACCAACACGTTCCTACAAGTGAATCGCCTAAATATTCACCACAGTTCCAAAAACTGCATAGAATGCAGTTTTCACTCAGATGAAAGACGTATGCTTTCCTTCATATGAAGTGTTTTCAAAGACATTCACAGAGTGATTCTACAAAGCCTTTTTACTGACTTTGGCTTTTAAACGCGATTTCACTGGAATTTCTGTCAAATGCAATGCAGAGATTTGCTATTGAAGAATTTAAGATACAGAATGCAAACAAACACGTTCCTTCAAGTGAATCGCCTAATCATTTACCACAGTTCCAAAAGCTGCATAGAGTGCAGTTTTCACTCAGATGAAAGACGTATGTTTCCTTCTTAAGAAGTATTTTCAAAGACATTCACAGAGTGATTCTACAAAGCCTTTTTACTGACATTGGCTTTTAAACGCGATTTCACTGGAATTTCTGTCAAACGTAAGACAGAGATTTGCTATTGAAGAACTGAAGATACAGAATGCAAACAAACACGTTCCTACAAGTGAATCGCCTAAACATTCACCACAGTTCCAAAAACTGCATAGAATGCAGTTTTAACTCTGATGAAAGACATACGCTTTCCTTCTTAAGAAGTATTTTCAAGACATTCACAGAGTGATTTTACAAAGCCTTTTTAGTGACGTTGGCTTTTAAACGCGATTTCACTGGAATTTCTGTCAAACGCAAGACAGAGATTTGCTATTGAAGAATTGAAGATACAGAATGAAAACAAACACGTTCCTACAAGTGAATCGCCTAAATATTCACCACAGTTCCAAAAACTGCATTGAATGCAGTTTTCACTCAGATGAAAGACGTAAGCTTTCCTTCTTAAGAAGTGTTTTCAAAGACATTCATAGCATGATTCTACAAAGCCTTTTTACTGACATTAGCTTTTAAACGCGATTTCACTGGAATTTCTGTCAAATGCAAGACAGAGATTTGCTATTGAAGAATTGAAGATACAGAATGCAAACAAACACGTTCCTACAAGTGAATCGCCTAAACATTCACCACAGTTCAAAAAACTGCATAGAATGCAGTTTTCTCTCAGAAGAAAGACGTATGCTTTACTTCTTAAGAAGTGTTTTTGTAGACATTTACAGTGTGATTCTGCAAAGCCTTTTACTGACGTTAGCTTTTAAATGCGATTTCACTGGAATTTCTGTCAAATGCAAGACAGAGATTTGCTATTGAAGAATTGAAGATACAGAATGCAAACAAACATGTTCCTACAAGTGAATTGCCTAAACATTCACCACAGTTCCAAAAAATGTATACAATGCAGTTTTCACTCAGATGATAGACGTATGCTTTCCTTCATATGAAGTGTTTTCAAAGACATTCACAGAGTGATTCTACAAAGCCTTTTTACTGACGTTGGCTTTTAAACGCGATTTCACTGGAATTTCTGTCAAATGCAAGGCAGAGATTTGCTATTGAAGAATTTAAGATACAGAATGCAAACAAACACGTTCCTTCAAGTGAATCGCCTAATCATTTACCACAGTTCAAAAGCTGCATAGAGTGCAGTTTTCACTCAGATGAAAGACGTATGTTTCCTTCTTAAGAAGTATTTTCAAAGACATTCACAGAGTGATTCTACAAAGCCTTTTTACTGACATTGGCTTTTAAACGCGATTTCACTGGAATTTCTGTCAAACATAAGACAGAGATTTGCTATTGAAGAATTGAAGATACAGAATGCAAACAAACACGTTCCTACAAGTGAATCGCCTAAACATTCACCACAGTTCCAAAAACTGCATAGAATGCAGTTTTAACTCTGATGAAAGACATACGCTTTCCTTCTTAAGAAGTATTTTCAAAGACATTCACAGAGTGATTTTACAAAGCCTTTTAGTGACGTTGGCTTTTAAACGCGATTTCACTGGAATATCTGTCAAACGCAAGACAGAGATTTGCTATTGAAGAATTGAAGATACAGAATGAAAACAAACACGTTCCTACAAGTGAATCGCCTAAATATTCACCACAGTTCCAAAAACTGCATTGAATGCAGTTTTCACTCAGATGAAAGACGTAAGCTTTCCTTCTTAAGAAGTGTTTTCAAAGACATTCATAGCATGATTCTACAAAGCCTTTTTACTGACATTAGCTTTTAAACGCGATTTCACTGGAATTTCTGTCAAATGCAAGACAGAGATTTGCTATTGAAGAATTGAAGATACAGAATGCAAACAAACACGTTCCTACAAGTGAATCGCCTAAACATTCACCACAGTTCAAAAACTGCATAGAATGCAGTTTTCTCTCAGAAGAAAGACGTATGCTTTACTTCTTAAGAAGTGTTTTTGTAGACATTTACAGTGTGATTCTGCAAAGCCTTTTTACTGACGTTAGCTTTTAAATGCGATTTCACTGGAATTTCTGTCAAATGCAAGACAGATATTTGCTATTGAAGAATTGAAGATACAGAATGCAAACAAACATGTTCCTACAAGTGAATTGCCTAAACATTCACCACAGTTCCAAAAAATGTATACAATGCAGTTTTCACTCAGATGATAGACGTATGCTTTCCTTCATATGAAGTGTTTTCAAAGACATTCACAGAGTGATTCTACAAAGCCTTTTTACTGACGTTTGCTTTTAAACGCGATTTCACTGGAATTTCTGTCAAAAGCAAGACAGAGATTTGATATTAAAGAATTGAAGATACAGAATGCAAACAAACACGTTCCTACAAGTGAATCGCCTAAACATTCACCACAGTTCCAAAAACTGCATAGAATGCAGTTTTAACTCTGATGAAAGACATATGCTTTCCTTCTTAAGAAGTATTTTCAAAGACATTCACAGAGTGATTCTACAAAGCCTTTTTAGTGACGTTGGCTTTTAAATGCGATTTCACTGGAATTTCTGTCAAACGCAAGACAGAGATTTGCTATTGAAGAATTGAAGATACAGAATGAAAATAAACACGTTCCTACAAGTGAATCGCCTAAATATTCACCACAGTTCAAAAACTGCATAGAATGCAGTTTTCTCTCAGAAGAAAGACGTATGCTTTATTTCTTAAGAAGTGTTTTTGTAGACATTCACAGTGTGATTCTACAAAGCCTTTTTACTGACGTTAGCTTTTAAATGCGATTTCACTGGAATTTCTGTCAAATGCAAGACAGAGATTTGCTATTGAAGAATTGAAGATACAGAATGCAAACAAACACGTTCCTTCAAGTGAATCGCCTAATCATTTACCACAGTTCCAAAAGCTGCATAGAGTGCAGTTTTCACTCAGATGAAAGACGTATGTTTCCTTCTTAAGAAGTATTTTCAAAGACATTCACAGAGTGATTCTACAAAGCCTTTTTACTGACATTGGCTTTTAAACGCGATTTCACTGGAATTTCTGTCAAACGTAAGACAGAGTTTTGCTATTGAAGAATTGAAGATACAGAATGCAAACAAACACGTTCCTACAAGTGAATCGCCTAAACATTCACGACAGTTCCAACAACTGCATAGAATGCAGTTTTCACTCAGATGAAAGACGTATGCTTTCCTTCTTAAGAAGTGTTTTCAAAGACATTCACAGAGTGATTCTACAAAGCCTTTTTACTGACATTGGCTTTTAAACGCGATTTCACGGGAATTTCTGTCAAATGCAAGACAGAGATTTGCTATTGAAGAATTGAAGATACAGAATGCAAACAAACACGTTCCTACAAGTGAATCGCCTAAACATTCACCACAGTTCCAACAACTGCATAGAATGCAGTTTTCACTCAGATGAAAGACGTATGCTTTCCTTCTTAAGAAATGTTTTCAAAGACATTCATAGAGTGATTCTACAAAGCCTTTTTACTGACATTGGCTTTTAAACGCGATTTCACTGATATTTCTGTCAAATGCAAGACAGAGATTTGCTATTGAAGAATTGAAGATACAGAAGGCAAACAAACACGTTCCTACAAGTGAATCGCCTAAACATTCACCACAGTTCAAAAAACTGCATAGAATGCAGTTTTCTCTCAGAAGAAAGACGTATGCTTTACTTCTTAAGAAGTGTTTTCGTAGACATTCACAGTGTGATTCTACAAAGCCTTTTTACTGACGTTAGCTTTTAAATGCGATTTCACAGGAATTTCTGTCAAACGCAAGACAGAGATTTGCTATTGAAGAATTGAAGATACAGAATGCAAACAAACACGTTCCTACAAGTGAATTGCCTAAACATTCACCACAGTTCCAAAAAATGTATAGAATGCAGTTTTCACTCAGATGATAGACGTATGCTTTCCTTCTTAAGAAGTGTTTTCAAAGACATTCACAGAGTGATTCTAAAATGCCTTTTTACTGACGTTGGCTTTTAAACGTGAATTCACTTGAATTTCTGTCAAAGGCAAGACAGAGATTTGCTATTAAAGAATTGAAGATACAGAATGCAAACAAACACGTTCCTACAAGTGAATCGCCTAAACATTCACCACAGTTCTAACAACTGCATAGAATGCAGTTTTCACTCATTTGAAAGACGTATGCTTTCCTTCTTAAGAAGTGTTTTCAAAGACATTCACAGAGTGATTCTACAAAGCCTTTTTAGTGACGTTGGCTTTTAAACGCGATTTCACTGGAATTTCTGTCAAACGCAAGACAGAGATTTGCTATTGAAGAATTGAAGATACAGAATGCAAACAAACACGTTTCTACAAGTGAATCGCCTAAACATTCACCACAGTTCTAAAAACTACATAGAATGCAGTTTTCACTCAGATGAAAGACGTATGCTTTCCTTCTTAAGAAGTGTTTTCAAAGACATTCACAGAGTGATTCTACAAAGCCTTTTTACTGACGTTGGCTTTTAAACGTGAATTCACTTGAATTTCTGTCAAAGGCAAGACAGAGATTTGATATTAAAGAATTGAAGATACAGAATGCAAACAAACACGTTCCTAGAAGTGAATCGCCTAAACATTCACCACAGTTCCAAAAATTGCATAGAATTCAGTTTTAACACTGATGAAAGACATACGCTTTCCTTCTTAAGAAGTATTTTCAAAGACATTCACAGAGTGATTCTACAAAGCCTTTTTAGTGACGTTGGCTTTTAAACGCGATTTCACTGGAATCTGTCAAATGCAAGACAGAGATTTGCTATTGAAGAATTGAAGATACAGAATGAAAACAAACACGTTCCTACAAGTGAATCGCCTAAATATTCACCACAGTTCCAAAAACTGCATAGAATGCAGTTTTCACTCAGATGAAAGACGTAAGCTTTCCTTCTTAAGAAGTGTTTTCAAAGACATTCATAGAGTGATTCTACAAAGCCTTTTTACTGACATTGGCTTTTAAACGCGATTTCACTGGAATTTCTGTCAAATGCAAGACAGAGATTTGCTATTGAAGAATTGAAGATACAGAATGCAAACAAACACGTTCCTACAAGTGAATCGCCTAAACATTCACCACAGTTCCAAAAGCTGCATAGAATGCAGTTTTCTCTCAGAAGAAAGACGTATGCTTTACTTCTTAAGAAGTGTTTTTGTAGACATTCACAGTGTGATTCTACAAAGCCTTTTTACTGACGTTAGCTTTTAAATGCGATTTCACTGGAATTTCTGTCAAATGCAAGACAGAGATTTGCTATTGAAGAATTGAAGATACAGAATGCAAACAAACACGTTCCTACAAGTGAATTGCCTAAACATTCACCACAGTTCCTAAAAATGTATACAATGCAGTTTTCACTCAGATGATAGACGTATGCTTTCCTTCATATGAAGTGTTTTCAAAGACATTCACAGAGTGATTCTACAAAGCCTTTTTACTGACGTTGGCTTTTAAACGCGATTTCACTGGAATTTCTGTCAAATGCAAGGCAGAGATTTGCTATTGAAGAATTTAAGATACAGAATGCAAACAAACACGTTCCTTCAAGTGAATCGCCTAATCATTTACCACAGTTCCAAAAGCTGCATAGAGTGCAGTTTTCACTCAGATGAAAGACGTATGTTTCCTTCTTAAGAAGTATTTTCAAAGACATTCACAGAGTGATTCTACAAAGCCTTTTTACTGACATTGGCTTTTAAACGCGATTTCACTGGAATTTCTGTCAAACATAAGACAGAGATTTGCTATTGAAGAATTGAAGATACAGAATGCAAACAAACACGTTCCTACAAGTGAATCGCCTAAACATTCACCACAGTTCCAACAACTGCATAGAATGCAGTTTTCACTCAGATGAAAAACGTATGCTTTCCTTCTTAAGAAGTGTTTTCAAAGACATTCACAGAGTGATTCTACAAAGCCTTTTTACTGATGTTGGCTTTTAAACGCGATTTCACTGGAATTTCTGTCAAACGCAAGACAGAGATTTGCTATTCAATAATTCAAGATACAGAATGCAAACAAACACGTTCCTACAGGTGAATCGCCTAAACATTAACCACACTTCCAAAAACTGCATAGAATGCAGTTTTCACTCAGATGATAGACGTATGCTTTCCTTCCTAAGAAGTGTTTTCAAAGACATTCACAGAATGATTCTAAAATGCCTTTCTACTGAGGTTGGCTTTTAAACGTGAATTCACTTGAATTTCTGTCAAACGCAAGACAGAGATTTGCTATTAAAGAATTGAAGATACAGAATGCAAACAAACACGTTCCTACAAGTGAATCGCCTAAATATTCACCACAGTTCCAAAAACTGCATAGAATGCAGTTTTCTCTCAGATGAAAGACGTATGCTTTCCTTCTTAAGAAGTGTTTTCAAAGACATTCACAGAGTGATTCTACAAAGCCTTTTTACTGACATTGGCTTTTAAACGCGATTTCACGGGAATTTCTGTCAAATGCAAGACAGAGATTTGCTATTGAAGAATTGAAGATACAGAATGCAAACAAACACGTTCCTACAAGTGAATCGCCTAAACATTCACCACAGTTCCAACAACTGCATAGAATGCAGTTTTCACTCAGATGAAAGACGTATGCTTTCCTTCTTAAGAAGTGTTTTCAAAGACATTCATAGTGTGATTCTACAAAGCCTTTTTACTGACTTTGGCTTTTAAACGCGATTTCACTGGAATTTCTGTCAAAAGCAAGACAGAGATTTGCTATTGAAGAATTGAAGATACAGAATGCAAACAAACACGTTCCTACAAGTGAATCGCCTAAACATTCACCACAGTTCCAAAAACTGCATAGAATGCAGTTTTCACTCAGAAGAAAGATGTATGCTTTCCTTCTTAAGAAGTGTTTTCATAGACATTCACAGAGTGATTCTACAAAGCCTTTTTAGTGACGTTGGCTTTTAAACGCGATTTCACTGGAATTTCTGTCAAACGCAAGACAGAGATTTGCTATTGAAGAATTGAAGATACAGAATGCAAACAAACACGTTCCTACAGGTGAATCGCCTAAACATTCACCACAGTTCCAAAAACTGCATAGAATGCAGTTTTCACTCAGATGAAAGACATATGCTTTCCTTCTTAAGAAGTGTTTTCAAAGACATTCACAGAGTGATTCTACAAAGCCTTTTTACTGACATTGGCTTTTAAACGCGATTTCACAGGAATTTCTGTCAAATGCAAGACAGAGATTTGCTATTGAAGAATTGAAGATACAGAATGCAAACAAACACGTTCCTACAAGTGAATCGCCTAAACATTCACCACAGTTCCAACAACTGCATAGAATGCAGTTTTCACTCAGATGAAAGACGTATGCTTTCCTTCTTAAGAAGTGTTTTCAAAGACATTCATAGTGTGATTCTACAAAGCCTTTTTACTGACTTTGGCTTTTAAACGTGATTTCACTGGAATTTCTGTCAAAAGCAAGACAGAGATTTGCTATTGAAGAATTGAAGATACAGAATGCAAACAAACACGTTCCTACAAGTGAATCGCCTAAACATTCACCACAGTTCCAAAAACTGCATAGAATGCAGTTTTCACTCAGAAGAAAGATGTATGCTTTCCTTCTTAAGAAGTGTTTTCATAGACATTCACAGAGTGATTCTACAAAGCCTTTTTAGTGACGTTGGCTTTTAAACGCGATTTCACTGGAATTTCTGTCAAACGCAAGACAGAGATTTGCTATTGAAGAATTGAAGATACAGAATGCAAACAAACACGTTCCTACAAGTGAATCGCCTAAACATTCACCACAGTTCAAATAACTGCATAGAATGCAGTTTTCTCTCAGAAGAAAGACGTATGCTTTACTTCTTAAGAAGTGTTTTCGTAGACATTCACAGTGTGATTCTACAAAGCCTTTTTACTGACATTAGCTTTTAAATGCGATTTCACTGGAATTTCTGTCAAACGCAAGACAGAGATTTGCTATTGAAGAATTGAAGATACAGAATGCAAACAAACACGTTCCTACAAGTGAATTGCCTAAACATTCACCACAGTTCCAAAAAATGTATAGAATGCAGTTTTCACTCAGATGATAGACGTATGCTTTCCTTCTTAAGAAGTGTTTTCAAAGACATTCACAGAGTGATTCTAAAATGCCTTTTTACTGACGTTGGCTTTTAAACGTGAATTCACTTGAATTTCTGTCAAACGCAAGACAGAGATTTGCTATTAAAGAATTGAAGATACAGAATGCAAACAAACACGTTCCTACAAGTGAATCGCCTAAACATTCACCACAGTTCCAACAACTGCATAGAATGCAGTTTTCACTCAGATGAAAGACGTATGCTTTCCTTCTTAAGAAGTGTTTTGAAAGACATTCACAGAGTGATTCTACAAAACCTTTTTAGTGTCGTTGGCTTTTAAACGCGATTTCACTGGAATTTCTGTCAAACGCAAGACAGAGATTTGCTATTGAAGATACAGAATGCAAACAAACACGTTCCTACAAGTGAATCGCCTAAACATTCACCACAGTTCTAAAAACTACATAGAATGCAGTTTTCACTCAGATGAAAGACGTATGCTTTCCTTCTTAAGAAGTGTTTTCAAAGACATTCACAGAGTGATTCTACAAAGCCTTTTTACTGACGTTGGCTTTTAAACGTGAATTCACTTGAATTTCTGTCAAAGGCAAGACAGAGATTTGATATTAAAGAATTGAATATACAGAATGCAAACAAACACGTTCCTACAAGTGAATCGCCTAAACATTCACCACAGTTCCAAAAACTGCATAGAATGCAGTTTTAACTCAGATGAAAGACATAAGTTTCCTTCTTAAGCAGTATTTTCAAAGACATTCACAGAGTGATTCTACAAAGCCTTTTTAGTGATGTTGGCTTTTAAACACGATTTCACTGGAATTTCTGTCAAACGCAAGACAGAGATTTGCTATTGAAGAATTGAAGATACAGAATGCAAACAAACACGTTCCTACAAGTGAATCGCATAAATATTCACCACAGTTCCAAAAACTGCATAGAATGCAGTTTTCACTCAGATGAAAGACATATGCTTTCCTTCTTAAGAAGTGTTTTCGTAGACATTCACAGAGTGATTCTACAAAGCCTTTTTAGTGACGTTGGCTTTTAAACGCGATTTCACTGGAATTTCTGTCAAACGCAAGACAGAGATTTGCTATTGAAGAATTGAAGATACAGAATGCAAACAAACACGTTCCTACAAGTGAATCGCCTAAATATTCACCACAGTTCCAAAAAATGCATAGAATGCAGTTTTCACTCAGATGAAAGACGTATGCTTTCCTTCTTAAGAAGTGTTTTCAAAGACATTCATAGAGTGATTCTACAAAGCCTTTTTACTGACATTGGCTTTTAAACGCGATTTCACTGATATTTCTGTCACATGCAAGACAGAGATTTGCTATTGAAGAATTGAAGATACAGAATGCAAACAAACACGTTCCTACAAGTGAATCGCCTAAACATTCACCACAGTTCAAAAACTGCATAGAATGCAGTTTTCTCTCAGGAGAAAGACGTATGCTTTCCTTCTTAAAAAGTGTTTTCGTAGACATTCACAGTGTGATTCTACAAAGCCTTTTTACTGACGTTAGCTTTTAAATGCGATTTCACTGGAATTTCTGTCAAATGCAAGACAGAGATTTGCTATTGAAGAATTGAAGATACAGAATGCAAACAAACACGTTCCTACAAGTGCATTGCCTAAACATTCACCACAGTTCCAAAAAATGTATAGAATGCAGTTTTATCTCAGATGATAGACGTATGCTTTCCTTCTTAAGAAGTGTTTTCAAAGACATTCACAGAGTGATTCTAAAATGCCTTTTTACTGACGTTGGCTTTTAAACGTGAATTCACTTAAATTTCTGTGAAAGGCAAGACAGAGATTTGCTATTAAAGAATTGAAGATACAGAATGCAAACAAACACGTTCCTACAAGTGAATCGCCTAAACATTCACCACAGTTCCAACAACTGCATAGAATGCAGTTTTCACTCAGATGAAAGACGTATGCTTTCCTTCTTAAGAAGTATTTTCAAAGACATTCACAGAGTGATTCTACAAAGCCTTTTTACTGACATTGGCTTTTAAACGCGATTTCACTGGAATTTCTGTCAAACGCAAGACAGAGATTTGCTATTGAAGAATTGAAGATACAGAATGCAAACAAACACGTTCCTACAAGTGAATCACCTAAACATTCACCACAGTTCTAAAAACTACATAGAATGCAGTTTTCACTAAGATGAAAGACGTATGCTTTCCTTCTTAAGAAGTGTTTTCAAAGACATTCACAGAGTGATTCTACAAAGCCTCTTTACTGATGTTGGCTTTTAAACGCGATTTCACTGGAATTTCTGTCAAAAGCAAGCAGAGATTTGCTATTGAAGAATTGAAGATACAGAATGCAAACAAACACGTTCCTAAAAGTGAGTCGCCTAAACATTCACCACAGTTCCAAAAACTGCATAGAATGCAGTTTTAACTCAGATGAAAGACATAAGCTTTCCTTCTTAAGCAGTATTTTCAAAGACATTCACAGAGTGATTCTACAAAGCCTTTTTAGTGACGTTGGCTTTTAAACACGATTTCACTGGAATTTCTGTCAAACGCAAGACAGAGATTTGCTATTGAAGAATTGAAGATACAGAATGCAAACAAACACGTTCCTACAAGTGAATCGCCTAAACATTCACCACATTTCCAAAAACTGCATAGAATGCAGTTTTCACTCAGATGTAAGACGTATGCTTTCCTTCTTAAGAAGTGTTTTCAAAGACATTCACAGAGTGATTCTACAAAGCCTTTTTACTGACGTTGGCTTTTAAACGCGATTTCACTGGAATTTCTGTCAAACGCAAGACAGAGATTTGCTATTGAAGAATTGAAGATACAGAATGCAAACAAACACGTTCCTACAAGTGAATCGCCTAAATATTCACCACAGTTCCAAAAACTGCATAGAATGCAGTTTTCACTCAGATGAAAGACGTATGCTTTCCTTCTTAAGAAGTGTTTTCAAAGACATTCATAGAGTGATTCTACAAAGCCTTGTTACTGACATTGGCTTTTAAACGCGATTTCACTGGAATTTCTGTCAAATGCAAGGCAGAGATTTGCTATTGAAGAATTGAAGATACAAAATGCAAACAAATACATTCCTACAAGTTAATCGCCTAAACATTCACCAAAGTTCCAACAACTGCATAGAATGCAGTTTTCACTCTGAAGAAAGACGTATGCTTTCCTTCTTAAGAAGTGTTTTCAAAGACATTCACAGAGTGATTCTACAAAGCCTTTTTACTGACATTGGCTTTTAAACGCGATTTCACTGGAATTTCTGTCAAATGCAAGACATAGATTTGCTATTGAAGAATTGAAGATACAGAATGCAAACAAACACGTTCCTACAAGTGAATCGCCTAAACATTCACCACAGTTCAAAAAACTGCATAGAATGCAGATTTCTCTCAGAAGAAAGACGTATGCTTTACTTCTTAAGAAGTGTTTTTGTAGACATTCACAGTGTGATTCTACAAAGCCTTTTTACTGACGTTAGCTTTTAAATGCGATTTCACTGGAATTTCTGTCAAACGCAAGACAGAGATTTGCTATTGAAGAATTGAAGATACAGAATGCAAACAAACACGTTCCTACAAGTGAATTGCCTAAACATTCACCACAGTTCCAAAAAATGTATACAATGCAGTTTTCACTCAGATGATAGACGTATGCTTTCCTTCATATGAAGTGTTTTCAAAGACATTCACAGAGTGATTCTAAAAAGCCTTTTTACTGACGTTGGCTTTTAAACGCGATTTCACTGGAATTTCTGTCAAAAAAAGGCAGAGATTTGCTATTGAAGAATTGAAGATACAGAATGCAAACAAACACGTTCCTTCAAGTGAATCGCCTAATCATTTACCACAGTTCCAAAAGCTGCATAGAGTGCAGTTTTCACTCAGATGAAAGACGTATGTTTCCTTCTTAAGAAGTGTTTTCAAAGACATTCACAGAGTGATTCTACAAAGCCTTTTTACTGACGTTGGCTTTTAAACGCGATTTCACTGGAATTTCTGTCAAACGCAAGACAGAGATTTGCTATTGAAGAATTGAAGATACAGAATGCAAACAAACACGTTCCTACAAGTGAATCGCCTAAATATTCACCACAGTTCCAAAAACTGCATAGAATGCAGTTTTCACTCAGATGAAAGACGTATGCTTTCCTTCTTAAGAAGTGTTTTCAAAGACATTCATAGAGTGATTCTACAAAGCCTTGTTACTGACATTGGCTTTTAAATGCGATTTAACTGGAATTTCTGTCAAATGCAAGACAGAGATTTGCTATTGAAGAATTGAAGATACAGAATGCAAACAAACATATTCCTACAGGTGAATCGCCTAAACATTCACCACAGTTCCAAAAACTGCATAGAATGCAGTTTTCACTCAGATGAAAGACGTATGCTTTCCTTCATATGAAGTGTTTTCAAAGACATTCACAGAGTGATTCTACAAAGCCTTTTTACTGACGTTGGCTTTTAAACGCGATTTCACTGGAATTTCTGTCAAATGCAAGGCAGAGATTTGCTATTGAAGAATTGAAGATACAGAATGCAAACAAACACGTTCCTTCAAGTGAATCGCCTAATCAGTTACCACAGTTCCAAAAGCTGCATAGAGTGCAGTTTTCACTCAGATGAAAGACGTATGTTTCCTTCTTAAGAAGTATTTTCAAAGACATTCACAGAGTGATTCTACAAAGCCTTTTTACTGACATTGGCTTTTAAACGCGATTTCACTGGAATTTCTGTCAAACGCAAGACAGAGATTTGCTATTGAAGAATTGAAGATACAAAATGCAAACAAACACATTCCTACAAGTGAATCGCCTAAACATTCACCAAAGTTCCAACAACTGCATAGAATGCAGTTTTCACTCTGAAGAAAGACGTATGCTTTCCTTCTTAAGAAGTGTTTTCAAAGACATTCACAGAGTGATTCTACAAAGCCTTTTTACTGACATTGGCTTTTAAACGCGATTTCACTGGAATTTCTGTCAAATGCAAGACAGAGATTTGCTATTGAAGAATTGAAGATACAGAATGCAAACAAACACGTTCCTACAAGTGAATCGCCTAAACATTCACCACAGTTCAAAAAACTGCATAGAATGCAGATTTCTCTCAGAAGAAAGACGTATGCTTTACTTCTTAAGAAGTGTTTTTGTAGACATTCACAGTGTGATTCTACAAAGCCTTTTTACTGACGTTAGCTTTTAAATGCGATTTCACTGGAATTTCTGTCAAATGCAAGACAGAGATTTGCTATTGAAGAATTGAAGATACAGAATGCAAACAAACACGTTCCTACAAGTGAATCGCCTAAATATTCACCACAGTTCCAAAAAATGCATAGAATGCAGTTTTCACTCAGATGAAAGACGTATGCTTTCCTTCTTAAGAAGTGTTTTCAAAGACATTCATAGAGTGATTCTACAAAGCCTTTTTACTGACATTGGCTTTTAAACGCGATTTCACTGATATTTCTGTCACATGCAAGACAGAGATTTGCTATTGAAGAATTGAAGATACAGAATGCAAACAAACACGTTCCTACAAGTGAATCGCCTAAACATTCACCACAGTTCAAAAACTGCATAGAATGCAGTTTTCTCTCAGGAGAAAGACGTATGCTTTCCTTCTTAAAAAGTGTTTTCGTAGACATTCACAGTGTGATTCTACAAAGCCTTTTTACTGACATTAGCTTTTAAATGCGATTTCACTGGAATTTCTGTCAAACGCAAGACAGAGATTTGCTATTGAAGAATTGAAGATACAGAATGCAAACAAACACGTTCCTACAAGTGAATTGCCTAAACATTCACCACAGTTCCAAAAAATGTATAGAATGCAGTTTTCACTCAGATGATAGACGTATGCTTTCCTTCTTAAGAAGTGTTTTCAAAGACATTCACAGAGTGATTCTAAAATGCCTTTTTACTGACGTTGGCTTTTAAACGTGAATTCACTTGAATTTCTGTCAAAGGCAAGACAGAGATTTGCTATTAAAGAATTGAAGATACAGAATGCAAACAAACACGTTCCTACAAGTGAATCGCCTAAACATTCACCACAGTTCCAACAACTGCATAGAATGCAGTTTTCACTCAGATGAAAGACGTATGCTTTCCTTCTTAAGAAGTGTTTTGAAAGACATTCACAGAGTGATTCTACAAAACCTTTTTAGTGTCGTTGGCTTTTAAACGCGATTTCACTGGAATTTCTGTCAAAAGCAAGACAGAGATTTGCTATTGAAGATACAGAATGCAAACAAACACGTTCCTACAAGTGAATCGCCTAAACATTCACCACAGTTCTAAAAACTACATAGAATGCAGTTTTCACTCAGATGAAAGACGTATGCTTTCCTTCTTAAGAAGTGTTTTCAAAGACATTCACAAAGTGATTCTACAAAGCCTTTTTACTGACGTTGGCTTTTAAACGTGAATTCACTTGAATTTCTGTCAAAGGCAAGACAGAGATTTGATATTAAAGAATTGAATATACAGAATGCAAACAAACACGTTCCTACAAGTGAATCGCCTAAACATTCACCACAGTTCCAAAAACTGCATAGAATGCAGTTTTAACTCAGATGAAAGACATAAGTTTCCTTCTTAAGCAGTATTTTCAAAGACATTAACAGAGTGATTCTACAAAGCCTTTTTAGTGACGTTGGCTTTTAAACACGATTTCACTGGAATTTCTGTCAAACGCAAGACAGAGATTTGCTATTGAAGAATTGAAGATACAGAATGCAAACAAACACGTTCCTACAAGTGAATCGCATAAATATTCACCACAGTTCCAAAAACTGCATAGAATGCAGTTTTCACTCAGATGAAAGACATATGCTTTCCTTCTTAAGAAGTGTTTTCAAAGACATTCATAGAGTGATTCTACAATGCCTTTTTACTGACATTGGCTTTTAATTGCGATTTCACTGGAATTTCTGTCAAATGCAAGACAGAGATTTGCTATTGAAGAATTGAAGATACAGAATGCAAACAAACACGTTCCTACAAGTGAATCGCCTAAACATTCACCACAGTTCAAAAAACTGCATAGAATGCAGTTTTCTCTCAGAAGAAAGACGTATGCTTTACTTCTTAAGAAGTGTTTTCGTAGACATTCACAGAGTGATTCTACAAAGCCTTTTTAGTGACGTTGGCTTTTAAACGCGATTTCACTGGAATTTCTGTCAAACGCAAGACAGAGATTTGCTATTGAAGAATTGAAGATACAGAATGCAAACAAACACGTTCCTACAAGTGAATCGCCTAAATATTCACCACAGTTCCAAAAAATGCATAGAATGCAGTTTTCACTCAGATGAAAGACGTATGCTTTCCTTCTTAAGAAGTGTTTTCAAAGACATTCATAGAGTGATTCTACAAAGCCTTTTTACTGACATTGGCTTTTAAACGCGATTTCACTGATATTTCTGTCACATGCAAGACAGAGATTTGCTATTGAAGAATTGAAGATACAGAATGCAAACAAACACGTTCCTACAAGTGAATCGCCTAAACATTCACCACAGTTCAAAAACTGCATAGAATGCAGTTTTCTCTCAGGAGAAAGACGTATGCTTTCCTTCTTAAAAAGTGTTTTCGTAGACATTCACAGTGTGATTCTACAAAGCCTTTTTACTGACGTTAGCTTTTAAATGCGATTTCACTGGAATTTCTGTCAAATGCAAGACAGAGATTTGCTATTGAAGAATTGAAGATACAGAATGCAAACAAACACGTTCCTACAAGTGCATTGCCTAAACATTCACCACAGTTCCAAAAAATGTATAGAATGCAGTTTTATCTCAGATGATAGACGTATGCTTTCCTTCTTAAGAAGTGTTTTCAAAGACATTCACAGAGTGATTCTAAAATGCCTTTTTACTGACGTTGGCTTTTAAACGTGAATTCACTTAAATTTCTGTGAAAGGCAAGACAGAGATTTGCTAATAAAGAATTGAAGATACAGAATGCAAACAAACACGTTCCTACAAGTGAATCGCCTAAACATTCACCACAGTTCCAACAACTGCATAGAATGCAGTTTTCACTCAGATGAAAGACGTATGCTTTCCTTCTTAAGAAGTATTTTCAAAGACATTCACAGAGTGATTCTACAAAGCCTTTTTACTGACATTGGCTTTTAAACGCGATTTCACTGGAATTTCTGTCAAACGCAAGACAGAGATTTGCTATTGAAGAATTGAAGATACAGAATGCAAACAAACACGTTCCTACAAGTGAATCACCTAAACATTCACCACAGTTCTAAAAACTACATAGAATGCAGTTTTCACTAAGATGAAAGACGTATGCTTTCCTTCTTAAGAAGTGTTTTCAAAGACATTCACAGAGTGATTCTACAAAGCCTCTTTACTGATGTTGGCTTTTAAACGCGATTTCACTGGAATTTCTGTCAAAAGCAAGCAGAGATTTGCTATTGAAGAATTGAAGATACAGAATGCAAACAAACACGTTCCTAAAAGTGAATCGCCTAAACATTCACCACAGTTCCAAAAACTGCATAGAATGCAGTTTTAACTCAGATGAAAGACATAAGCTTTCCTTCTTAAGCAGTATTTTCAAAGACATTCACAGAGTGATTCTACAAAGCCTTTTTAGTGACGTTGGCTTTTAAACACGATTTCACTGGAATTTCTGTCAAACGCAAGACAGAGATTTGCTATTGAAGAATTGAAGATACAGAATGCAAACAAACACGTTCCTACAAGTGAATCGCCTAAACATTCACCACATTTCCAAAAACTGCATAGAATGCAGTTTTCACTCAGATGTAAGACGTATGCTTTCCTTCTTAAGAAGTGTTTTCAAAGACATTCACAGAGTGATTCTACAAAGCCTTTTTACTGACGTTGGCTTTTAAACGCGATTTCACTGGAATTTCTGTCAAACGCAAGACAGAGATTTGCTATTGAAGAATTGAAGATACAGAATGCAAACAAACACGTTCCTACAAGTGAATCGCCTAAATATTCACCACAGTTCCAAAAACTGCATAGAATGCAGTTTTCACTCAGATGAAAGACGTATGCTTTCCTTCTTAAGAAGTGTTTTCAAAGACATTCATAGAGTGATTCTACAAAGCCTTGTTACTGACATTGGCTTTTAAACGCGATTTCACTGGAATTTCTGTCAAATGCAAGGCAGAGATTTGCTATTGAAGAATTGAAGATACAAAATGCAAACAAATACATTCCTACAAGTTAATCGCCTAAACATTCACCAAAGTTCCAACAACTGCATAGAATGCAGTTTTCACTCTGAAGAAAGACGTATGCTTTCCTTCTTAAGAAGTGTTTTCAAAGACATTCACAGAGTGATTCTACAAAGCCTTTTTACTGACATTGGCTTTTAAACGCGATTTCACTGGAATTTCTGTCAAATGCAAGACATAGATTTGCTATTGAAGAATTGAAGATACAGAATGCAAACAAACACGTTCCTACAAGTGAATCGCCTAAACATTCACCACAGTTCAAAAAACTGCATAGAATGCAGATTTCTCTCAGAAGAAAGACGTATGCTTTACTTCTTAAGAAGTGTTTTTGTAGACATTCACAGTGTGATTCTACAAAGCCTTTTTACTGACGTTAGCTTTTAAATGCGATTTCACTGGAATTTCTGTCAAACGCAAGACAGAGATTTGCTATTGAAGAATTGAAGATACAGAATGCAAACAAACACGTTCCTACAAGTGAATTGCCTAAACATTCACCACAGTTCCAAAAAATGTATACAATGCAGTTTTCACTCAGATGATAGACGTATGCTTTCCTTCATATGAAGTGTTTTCAAAGACATTCACAGAGTGATTCTACAAAGCCTTTTTACTGACGTTGGCTTTTAAACGCGATTTCACTGGAATTTCTGTCAAAAAAAGGCAGAGATTTGCTATTGAAGAATTGAAGATACAGAATGCAAACAAACACGTTCCTTCAAGTGAATCGCCTAATCATTTACCACAGTTCCAAAAGCTGCATAGAGTGCAGTTTTCACTCAGATGAAAGAGGTATGTTTCCTTCTTAAGAAGTGTTTTCAAAGACATTCACAGAGTGATTCTACAAAGCCTTTTTACTGACGTTGGCTTTTAAACGCGATTTCACTGGAATTTCTGTCAAACGCAAGACAGAGATTTGCTATTGAAGAATTGAAGATACAGAATGCAAACAAACACGTTCCTACAAGTGAATCGCCTAAATATTCACCACAGTTCCAAAAACTGCATAGAATGCAGTTTTCACTCAGATGAAAGACGTATGCTTTCCTTCTTAAGAAGTGTTTTCAAAGACATTCATAGAGTGATTCTACAAAGCCTTGTTACTGACATTGGCTTTTAAATGCGATTTAACTGGAATTTCTGTCAAATGCAAGACAGAGATTTGCTATTGAAGAATTGAAGATACAGAATGCAAACAAACATATTCCTACAGGTGAATCGCCTAAACATTCACCACAGTTCCAAAAACTGCATAGAATGCAGTTTTCACTCAGATGAAAGACGTATGCTTTCCTTCATATGAAGTGTTTTCAAAGACATTCACAGAGTGATTCTACAAAGCCTTTTTACTGACGTTGGCTTTTAAACGCGATTTCACTGGAATTTCTGTCAAATGCAAGGCAGAGATTTGCTATTGAAGAATTGAAGATACAGAATGCAAACAAACACGTTCCTTCAAGTGAATCGCCTAATCAGTTACCACAGTTCCAAAAGCTGCATAGAGTGCAGTTTTCACTCAGATGAAAGACGTATGTTTCCTTCTTAAGAAGTATTTTCAAAGACATTCACAGAGTGATTCTACAAAGCCTTTTTACTGACATTGGCTTTTAAACGCGATTTCACTGGAATTTCTGTCAAACGCAAGACAGAGATTTGCTATTGAAGAATTGAAGATACAAAATGCAAACAAACACATTCCTACAAGTGAATCGCCTAAACATTCACCAAAGTTCCAACAACTGCATAGAATGCAGTTTTCACTCTGAAGAAAGACGTATGCTTTCCTTCTTAAGAAGTGTTTTCAAAGACATTCACAGAGTGATTCTACAAAGCCTTTTTACTGACATTGGCTTTTAAACGCGATTTCACTGGAATTTCTGTCAAATGCAAGACAGAGATTTGCTATTGAAGAATTGAAGATACAGAATGCAAACAAACACGTTCCTACAAGTGAATCGCCTAAACATTCACCACTGTTCAAAAAACTGCATAGAATGCAGATTTCTCTCAGAAGAAAGACGTATGCTTTACTTCTTAAGAAGTGTTTTTGTAGACATTCACAGTGTGATTCTACAAAGCCTTTTTACTGACGTTAGCTTTTAAATGCGATTTCACTGGAATTTCTGTCAAATGCAAGACAGAGATTTGCTATTGAAGAATTGAAGATACAGAATGCAAACAAACACGTTCCTAAAAGTGAATTGCCTAAACATTCACCACAGTTCCAAAAAATGTATACAATGCAGTATTCACTCAGATGATAGACGTATGCTTTCCTTCATATGAAGTGTTTTCAAAGACATTCACAGAGTGATTCTACAAAGCCTTTTTACTGACGTTGGCTTTTAAACGCGATTTCACTGGAATTTCTGTCAAAAAAAGGCAGAGATTTGCTATTGAAGAATTGAAGATACAGAATGCAAACAAACACGTTCCTTCAAGTGAATCGCCTAATCATTTACCACAGTTCCAAAAGCTGCATAGAGTGCAGTTTTCACTCAGATGAAAGACGTATGTTTCCTTCTTAAGAAGTATCTTCAAAGACATTCACAGAGTGATTCTACAAAGCATTTTTACTGACATTGGCTTTTAAACGCGATTTCACTGGAATGTCTGTCAAACGTAAGACAGAGATTTGCTATTGAAGAATTGAAGATACAGAATGCAAACAAACACGTTCCTACAAGTGAATCGCCTAAAAATTCACCACAGTTCCAACAACTGCATAGAATGCAGTTTTCACTCTGAAGAAAGACGTATGCTTTCCTTCTTAAGAATTGTTTTCAAAGACATTCACAGAGTGATTCTACAAAGCCTTTTTACTGACGTTGGCTTTTAAACGCGATTTCACTGGAATTTCTGTCAAATGCAAGGCAGTGATTTGCTATTGAAGAATTGAAGATACAGAATGCAAACAAACACATTCCTTCAAGTGAATCGCCTAATCATTCACCACAGTTCAAAAAACTGCATAGAATGCAGTTTTCACTCAGATGAAATACGTATGCTTTCCTTCTTAAGAAGTGTTTTCGTAGACATTCACAGAGTGATTATACAAAGCCTTTTTACTGACGTTGGCTTTTAAATGCGATTTCACTGGAATTTCTGTCAAACGCAAGACAGAGATTTGCTATTGAAGAATTGAAGATACAGAATGAAAACAAACACGTTCCTACAAGTGAATCGCCTAAACATTCACCACAGTTCCAAAAACTACATAGAATGCAGTTTTCACTCAGATGAAAGACGTATGCTTTCCTTCTTAAGAAGTGTTTTCAAAGACATTCATAGAGTGATTCTACAAAGCCTTTTTACTGACATTGGCTTTTAAACGCGATTTCACTGGAATTTCTGTCAAATGCAAGACAGAGATTTGCTATTGAAGAATTGAAGATACAGAATGCAAACAAACACGTTCCTACAAGTGAATCGCCTAAACATTCACCACAGTTCAAAAAACTGCATAGAATGCAGTTTTCTCTCAGAAGAAAGACGTATGCTTTACTTCTTAAGAAGTGTTTTCGTAGACATTCACAGTGTGATTCTAAAAAGCCTTTTTACTGACGTTAGCTTTTAAACGCGATTTCACTGGAATTTCTCTCAAATGCAAGGCAGAGATTTGCTATTAAAGAATTGAAGATACAGAATGCAAACAAACATGTTCCTACAAGTGAATTGTCTAAACATTCACCACAGTTCCAAAAAATGTATACAATGCGTTTTCACTCAGATGATAGACGTATGCTTTCTTTCTTAAGAAGTGTTTTCAAAGACATTCATAGAGTGATTCTACAAAGCCTTGTTACTGACATTGGCTTTTAAATGCGATTTAACTGGAATTTAGGTCAAATGCAAGACAGAGATTTGCTATTGAAGAATTGAAGATACAGAATGCAAACAAACACGTTCCTACAGGTGAATCGCCTAAACATTCACCACACTTCCAAAAACTGCATAGAATGCAGTTTTCACTCAGATGATAGACGTATGCTTTCCTTTTTAAGAAGTGTTTTCAAAGACATTCACAGAGTGATTCTACAAAGCCTTTTTACTGACATTGGCTTTTAAACGCGATTTCACTGGAATTTCTGTCAAATGCAAGAGAGAGATTTGCTATTGAAGAATTGAAGATACAGAATGCAAACAAACACGTTCCTACAAGTGAATCGCCTAAACATTCACCACAGTTCCAAAAACTGCATAGAATGCAGTTTTCACTCAGAAGAAAGATGTATGCTTTCCTTCTTAAGAAGTGTTTTCATAGACATTCACAGAGTGATTCTACAAAGCCTTTTTACTGACGTTGGCTTTTAAACGCGATTTCACTGGGATTTCTCTCAAACGCAAGACAGAGATTTGCTATTGAAGAATTGAAGATACAGAATGCAAACAAACACGTTCCTACAAGTGAATTGCCTAAACATTCACCACAGTTCCAAAAACTGCATAAAATGCAGTTTTCACTCAGATGAAAGACATATGCTTTCCTTCTTAAGAAGTGTTTTCAAAGAAATTCACAGAGTGATTCTACAAAGCCTTTTTAGTGACGTTGGCTGTTAAATGCGATTTCACTGGAATTTCTGTCAAACGCAAGACAGAGATTTGCTATTGAAGAATTGAAGATACAGAATGCAAACAAACACATTCCTACAAGTGAATCGCCTAAACATTCACCACAGTTCCAAAAACTGCATAGAATGCAGTTTTCACTCAGATGAAAGACGTATGCTTTCCTTTTTAAGAAGTGTTTTCAAAGACATTCACAGAGTGATTCTACAAAGCCTTTGTACTGACATTGGCTTTTAAACGCGATTTCACTGGAATTTCTGTCAAAAGCAAGACAGAGATTTGATATTAAAGAATTGAAGATACAGAATGCAAACAAACACGTTCCTACAAGTGAATTGCCTAAACATTCACCACAGTTCCAAAAACTGCATAGAATGCAGTTTTCAGTCAGATGAAAGAAGTATGCTTTCCTTCTTAAGAAGTGTTTTCAAAGACATTCACAGAGTGATTCTACAAAGCCTTTTTAGTGACGTTGGCTTTTAAACGCGATTTCACTGGAATTTCTGTCAAACGCAAGACAGAGATTTGCTATTGAAGAATTGAAGATACAGAATGAAAACAAACACGTTCCTACAAGTGAATCGCCTAAATATTCACCACAGTTCCAAAAACTGCATAGAATGCAGTTTTCACTCAGATGAAAGACGTATGCTTTCCTTCATAAGAAGTGTTTTCAAAGACATTCATAGAGTGATTCTACAAAGCCTTTTTACTGACATTGGCTTTTAAACGCGATTTCACTGGAATTTCTGTCAAATGCAAGACAGAGATTTGCTATTGAAGAATTGAAGATACAGAATGCAAACAAACACGTTCCTACAAGTGAATCGCCTAAACATTCACCACAGTTCAAAAAACTGCATAGAATGCAGTTTTCTCTCAGAAGAAAGACGTATGCTTTACTTCTTAAGAAGTGTTTTCGTAGACATTCACAGTGTGATTCTAAAAAGCCTTTTTACTGACGTTAGCTTTTAAATGCGATTTCACTGGAATTTCTCTCAAATGCAAGGCAGAGATTTGCTATTAAAGAATTGAAGATACAGAATGCAAACAAACACGTTCCTACAAGTGAATCGCCTAAACATTCACCACAGTTCCAAAAACTGCATAGAATGCAGTTTTCACTCAGATGATAGACGTATGCTTTCCTTCTTAAGAAGTGTTTTCAAAGACATTCACAGAATGATTCTAAAATGCCTTTTTACTGAGGTTGGCTTTTAAACGTGTATTCACTTGAATTTCTGTCAATCGCAAGACAGAGATTTGCTATTAAAGAATTGAAGATACAGAATGCAAACAAACACGTTCCTACAAGTGAATCGCCTAAACATTCACCACAGTTCCAACAACTGCATAGAATGCAGTTTTCACTCAGATGAAAGACATATGCTTTCCTTCTTAAGAAGTGTTTTCAAAGAAATTCACAGAGTGATTATACAAAGCCTTTTTAGTGACTTTGGCTGTTAAACGCGATTTCACTGGAATTTCTGTCAAACGCAAGACAGAGATTTGCTATTGAAGAATTGAAGATACAGAATGCAAACAAACACGTTCCTACAAGTGAATCGCCTAAACATTCACCACAGTTCCAAAAACTGCATAGAATGCAGTTTTCACTCAGATGAAAGACGTATGCTTTCCTTCTTAAGAAGTGGTTTCAAAGACATTCATAGAGTGATTCTACAAAGCCTTGTTACTGACATTGGCTTTTAAATGCGATTTAACTGGAATTTCTGTCAAATGCAAGACAGAGATTTGCTATTGAAGAATTGAAGATACAGAATGCAAACAAACATGTTCCTACAGGTGAATCGCCTAAACATTCACCACAGTTCCAAAAACTGCATAGAATGCAGTTTTCACTCAGATGATAGACGTATGCTTTCCTTTTTAAGAAGTGTTTTCAAAGACATTCACAGAGTGATTCTACAAAGCCTTTTTACTGACATTGGCTTTTAAACGCGATTTCACTGGAATTTCTGTCAAACGTAAGACAGAGATTTGCTATTGAAGAATTGAAGATACAGATTGCAAACAAACACATTCCTAACAGTGAATCGCCTAAACATTCACCACAGTTCCAACAACTGCATAGAATGCAGTTTTCACTCTGAAGAAAGACGTATGCTTTCCTTCTTAGGAAGTGTTTTCAAAGACATTCACAGAGTGATTCTACAAAGCCTTTTTACTGACGTTGGCTTTAAACGCGATTTCACTGGGATTTCTGTCAAATGCAAGGCAGAGATTTGCTATTGAAGAATTGAAGATACAGAAAGCAAACAAACACATTCCTTCAAGTGAATCGCCTAATCATTCACCACAGTTCAAAAAACTGCATAGAATGCAGTTTTCACTCAGAAGAAAGACGTATGCTTTCCTTCTTAAGAAGTGTTTTTGTAGACATTCACAGAGTGATTATACAAAGCCTTTTTACTGAAGTTGGCTTTTAAACGCGATTTCACTGGAATTTCTGTCAAACGCAAGACAGAGATTTGCTATTGAAGAATTGAAGATACAGAATGAAAACAAACACGTTCCTACAAGTGAATCGCCTAAACATTCACCACAGTTCCAAAAACTGCATAGAATGCAGTTTTCACTCAGATGAAAGACGTATGCTTTCCTTCTTAAGAAGTGTTTTCAAAGACATTCACAGAGTGATTCTACAAAGCCTTTTTACTGATGTTGGCTTTTAAACGCGATTTCACTGGAATTTCTGTCAAATGCAAGACAGAGATTTGCTATTGAAGAATTGAAGATACAGAATGCAAACAAACACGTTCCTACAAGTGAATTGCCTAAACATTCACCACAGTTCCAAAAAATGCATAGAATGCAGTTTTCACTCAGATGAAAGACGTATGCTTTCCTTCATATGAAGTGTTTTCAAAGACATTCACAGAGTGATTATACAAAGCCTTTTTACTGACGTTGGCTTTTAAACGCGATTTCACTGGAATTTCTGTCAAACGTAAGAGAGAGATTTGCTATTGAAGAATTGAAAATACAGAATGCAAACAAACACGTTCCTACAAGTGAATCGCCTAAACATTCACCACAGTTCCAACAACTGCATAGAATGCAGTTTTCACTCAGAAGAAAGACGTATGCTTTCCTTCTTAAGAAGTGTTTTCAAAGACATTCACAGAGTGATTCTACAAAGCCTTTTTACTGACATTGGCTTTTAAACCCGATTTCACTGGAATTTCTGTCAAATGAAAGAGAGAGATTTGCTATTGAAGAATTGAAGATACAGAATGCAAACAAACACGTTCCTACAAGTAAATCGCCTAAACATTCACCACAGTTCCAAAAACTGCATAGAATGCAGTTTTCACTCAGAAGAAAGATGTATGCTTTCCTTCTTAAGAAGTGTTTTCATAGACATTCACAGAGTGATTCTACAAAGCCTTTTTACTGACGTTGGCTTTTAAACGCGATTTCACTGGGATTTCTGTCAAATGCAAGACAGAGATTTGCTATTGAAGAATTGAAGATACAGAATGCAAACAAACACGTTCCTACAAGTGAATTGCCTAAACATTCACCACAGTTCCAAAAACTGCATAAAATGCAGTTTTCACTCAGATGAAAGACATATGCTTTCCTTCATATGAAGTGTTTTCAAAGACATTCACAGAGTGATTCTACAAAGCCTTTTTAGTGACGTTGGCTTTTAAACGCGATTTCACTGGAATTTCTGTCAAACGTAAGAGAGAGATTTGCTATTGAAGAATTGAAAATACAGAATGCAAACAAACACGTTCCTACAAGTGAATCGCCTAAACATTCACCACAGTTCCAACAACTGCATAGAATGCAGTTTTCACTCAGAAGAAAGACGTATGCTTTCCTTCTTAAGAAGTGTTTTCAAAGACATTCACAGAGTGATTCTACAAAGCCTTTTTACTGACATTGGCTTTTAAACGCGATTTCACTGGAATTTCTGTCAAACGTAAGAGAGAGATTTGCTATTGAAGAATTGAAAATACAGAATGCAAACAAACACGTTCCTTCAAGTGAATCGCCTATTCATTTACCACAGTTCCAAAAGCTGCATAGAATGCAGTTTTCACTCAGATGAAAGACGTACGCTTTCCTTCTTAAGAAGTGTTTTCAAAGACATTCACCGAGTGATTTTACAAAGCCTTTTTACTGAGGTTGGCTTTTAAACGTGTATTCACTTGAATTTCTGTCAAACGCAAGACAGAGATTTGCTATTAAAGAATTGAAGATACAGAATGCAAACAAACACGTTCCTACAAGTGAATCGCCTAAACATTCACCACAGTTCCAACAACTGCATAGAATGCAGTTTTCACTCAGATGAAAGACGTATGCTTTCCTTCTTAAGAAGTGTTTTCAAAGAAATTCACAGAGTGATTCTACAAAGCCTTTTTAGTGACGTTGGCTGTTAAACGCGATTTCACTGGAATTTCTGTCAAACGCAAGACAGAGATTTGCTATTGAAGAATTGAAGATACAGAATGCAAACAAACACATTCCTACAAGTGAATCGCCTAAACATTCACCACAGTTCCAAAAACTGCATAGAATGCAGTTTTCACTCAGATGAAAGACGTATGCTTTCCTTCTTAAGAAGTGTTTTCAAAGACATTCACAGAGTGATTCTACAAAGCCTTTTTACTGACATTGACTTTTAAACGCGATTTCACTGGAATTTCTGTTAAATGCAAGACAGAGATTTGCTATTGACGAATTGAAGATACAGAATGCAAACAAACACATTCCTACAAGTGAATCGCCTAAACATTCACCACAGTTCCAAAAACTGCATAGAATGCAGTTTTCACTCAGATGAAAGACATATGCTTTCCTTCTTATGAAGTGTTTTCAAAGACATTCATAGAGTGATTCTACAAAGCCTTGTTACTGACATTGGCTTTTAAATGCGATTTAACTGGAATTTCTGTCAAACGCAAGACAGAGATTTGCTATTGAAGAATTGAAGATACAGAATGCAAACAAACACGTTCCTACAGGTGAATCGCCTAAACATTCACCACAGTTCCAAAAACTGCATAGAATGCAGTTTTCACTCAGATGATAGACATATGCTTTCCTTCTTAAGAAGTGTTTTCAAAGACATTCACAGAATGATTCTAAAATGCCTTTTTACTGAGGTTGGCTTTTAAACGTGTATTCACTTGAATTTCTGTCAAACGCAAGACAGAGATTTGCTATTAAAGAATTGAAGATACAGAATGCAAACAAACACGTTCCTACAAGTGAATCGCCTAAACATTCACCACAGTTCCAACAACTGCATAGAATGCAGTTTTCACTCAGATGAAAGACGTATGCTTTCCTTCTTAAGAAGTGTTTTCAAAAAATTCACAGAGTGATTCTACAAAGCCTTTTTAGTGACGTTGGCTGTTAAACGCGATTTCACTGGAATATCTGTCAAACGCAAGACAGAGATTTGCTATTGAAGAATTGAAGATACAGAATGCAAACAAACACGTTCCTACAAGTGAATTGCCTAAACATTCACCACAGTTCCAAAAAATGCATAGAATGCAGTTTTCACTCAGATGAAAGACATATGCTTTCCTTCATATGAAGTGTTTTCAAAGACATTCACAGAGTGATTATACAAAGCCTTTTTACTGACGTTGGCTTTTAAACGCGATTTCACTGGAATTTCTGTCAAACGTAAGAGAGAGATTTGCTATTGAAGAATTGAAAATACAGAATGCAAACAAACACGTTCCTACAAGTGAATCGCCTAAACATTCACCACAGTTCCAACAACTGCATAGAATGCAGTTTTCACTCAGAAGAAAGACGTATGCTTTCCTTCTTAAGAAGTGTTTTCAAAGACATTCACAGAGTGATTCTACAAAGCCTTTTTACTGACATTGGCTTTTAAACGCGATTTCACTGGAATTTCTGTCAAATGCAAGAGAGAGATTTGCTATTGAAGAATTGAAGATACAGAATGCAAACAAACACGTTCCTACAAGTGAATCGCCTAAACATTCACCACAGTTCCAAAAATTGCATAGAATGCAGTTTTCACTCAGAAGAAAGATGTATGCTTTCCTTCTTAAGAAGTGTTTTCATAGACATTCACAGAGTGATTCTACAAAGCCTTTTTACTGACGTTGGCTTTTAAACGCGATTTCACTGGGATTTCTGTCAAAGGCAAGATAGAGATTTGCTATTGAAGAATTGAAGATACAGAATGCAAACAAACACGTTCCTACAAGTGAATTGCCTAAACATTCACCACAGTTCCAAAAACTGCATAAAATGCAGTTTTCACTCAGATGAAAGACATATGCTTTCCTTCTTAAGAAGTGTTTTCAAAGAAATTCACAGAGTGATTCTACAAAGCCTTTTTACTGACATTGGCTTTTAAACGCGATTTCACTGGAATTTCTGTCAAACGTAAGACAGAGATTTGCTATTGAAGAATTGAAGATACAGATTGCAAACAAACACGTTCCTACAAGTGAATCGCCTAAACATTCACCACAGTTCCAACAACTGCATAGAATGCAGTTTTCACTCTGAAGAAAGACGTATGCTTTCCTTCTTAGGAAGTGTTTTCAAAGACATTCACAGAGTGATTCTACAAAGCCTTTTTACTGACATTGGCTTTTAAACGCGATTTCACTGGGATTTCTGTCAAATGCAAGGCAGAGATTTGCTATTGAAGAATTGAAGATACAGAATGCAAACAAACACATTCCTTCAAGTGAATCGCCTAATCATTCACCACAGTTCAAAAAACTGCATAGAATGCAGTTTTCACTCAGAAGAAAGACGTATGCTTTCCTTCTTAAGAAGTGTTTTCGTAGACATTCACAGAGTGATTATACAAAGCCTTTTTACTGAAGTTGGCTTTTAAACGCGATTTCACTGGAATTTCTGTCAAACGCAAGACAGAGATTTGCTATTAAAGAATTGAAGATACAGAATGCAAACAAACACGTTCCTACAAGTGAATCGCCTAAACATTCACCACAGTTCCAACAACTGCATAGAATGCAGTTTTCACTCAGATGAAAGACGTATGCTTTCCTTCTTAAGAAGTGTTTTCAAAGAAATTCACAGAGTGATTCTACAAAGCCTTTTTAGTGACGTTGGCTGTTAAACGCGATTTCACTGGAATTTCTGTCAAACGCAAGACAGAGATTTGCTATTGAAGAATTGAAGATACAGAATGCAAACAAACACATTCCTACAAGTGAATCGCCTAAACATTCACCACAGTTCCAAAAACTGCATAGAATGCAGTTTTCACTCAGATGAAAGACGTATGCTTTCCTTCTTAAGAAGTGTTTTCAAAGACATTCACAGAGTGATTCTACAAAGCCTTTTTACTGACATTGACTTTTAAACGCGATTTCACTGGAATTTCTGTTAAATGCAAGACAGAGATTTGCTATTGACGAATTGAAGATACAGAATGCAAACAAACACGTTCCTACAAGTGAATCGCCTAAACATTCACCACAGTTCCAAAAACTGCATAGAATGCAGTTTTCACTCAGATGAAAGACATATGCTTTCCTTCTTATGAAGTGTTTTCAAAGACATTCATAGAGTGATTCTACAAAGCCTTGTTACTGACATTGGCTTTTAAATGCGATTTAACTGGAATTTCTGTCAAACGCAAGACAGAGATTTGCTATTGAAGAATTGAAGATACAGAATGCAAACAAACACGTTCCTACAGGTGAATCGCCTAAACATTCACCACAGTTCCAAAAACTGCATAGAATGCAGTTTTCACTCAGATGATAGACATATGCTTTCCTTCTTAAGAAGTGTTTTCAAAGACATTCACAGAATGATTCTAAAATGCCTTTTTACTGAGGTTGGCTTTTAAACGTGTATTCACTTGAATTTCTGTCAAACGCAAGACAGAGATTTGCTATTAAAGAATTGAAGATACAGAATGCAAACAAACACGTTCCTACAAGTGAATCGCCTAAACATTCACCACAGTTCCAACAACTGCATAGAATGCAGTTTTCACTCAGATGAAAGACGTATGCTTTCCTTCTTAAGAAGTGTTTTCAAAAAATTCACAGAGTGATTCTACAAAGCCTTTTTAGTGACGTTGGCTGTTAAACGCGATTTCACTGGAATATCTGTCAAACGCAAGACAGAGATTTGCTATTGAAGAATTGAAGATACAGAATGCAAACAAACACGTTCCTACAAGTGAATTGCCTAAACATTCACCACAGTTCCAAAAAATGCATAGAATGCAGTTTTCACTCAGATGAAAGACATATGCTTTCCTTCATATGAAGTGTTTTCAAAGACATTCACAGAGTGATTATACAAAGCCTTTTTACTGACGTTGGCTTTTAAACGCGATTTCACTGGAATTTCTGTCAAACGTAAGAGAGAGATTTGCTATTGAAGAATTGAAAATACAGAATGCAAACAAACACGTTCCTACAAGTGAATCGCCTAAACATTCACCACAGTTCCAACAACTGCATAGAATGCAGTTTTCACTCAGAAGAAAGACGTATGCTTTCCTTCTTAAGAAGTGTTTTCAAAGACATTCACAGAGTGATTCTACAAAGCCTTTTTACTGACATTGGCTTTTAAACGCGATTTCACTGGAATTTCTGTCAAATGCAAGAGAGAGATTTGCTATTGAAGAATTGAAGATACAGAATGCAAACAAACACGTTCCTACAAGTGAATCGCCTAAACATTCACCACAGTTCCAAAAATTGCATAGAATGCAGTTTTCACTCAGAAGAAAGATGTATGCTTTCCTTCTTAAGAAGTGTTTTCATAGACATTCACAGAGTGATTCTACAAAGCCTTTTTACTGACGTTGGCTTTTAAACGCGATTTCACTGGGATTTCTGTCAAAGGCAAGACAGAGATTTGCTATTGAAGAATTGAAGATACAGAATGCAAACAAACACGTTCCTACAAGTGAATTGCCTAAACATTCACCACAGTTCCAAAAACTGCATAAAATGCAGTTTTCACTCAGATGAAAGACATATGCTTTCCTTCTTAAGAAGTGTTTTCAAAGAAATTCACAGAGTGATTCTACAAAGCCTTTTTACTGACATTGGCTTTTAAACGCGATTTCACTGGAATTTCTGTCAAACGTAAGACAGAGATTTGCTATTGAAGAATTGAAGATACAGATTGCAAACAAACACGTTCCTACAAGTGAATCGCCTAAACATTCACCACAGTTCCAACAACTGCATAGAATGCAGTTTTCACTCTGAAGAAAGACGTATGCTTTCCTTCTTAGGAAGTGTTTTCAAAGACATTCACAGAGTGATTCTACAAAGCCTTTTTACTGACATTGGCTTTTAAACGCGATTTCACTGGGATTTCTGTCAAATGCAAGGCAGAGATTTGCTATTGAAGAATTGAAGATACAGAATGCAAACAAACACATTCCTTCAAGTGAATCGCCTAATCATTCACCACAGTTCAAAAAACTGCATAGAATGCAGTTTTCACTCAGAAGAAAGACGTATGCTTTCCTTCTTAAGAAGTGTTTTCGTAGACATTCACAGAGTGATTATACAAAGCCTTTTTACTGAAGTTGGCTTTTAAACGCGATTTCACTGGAATTTCTGTCAAACGCAAGACAGAGATTTGCTATTGAAAAATTGAAGATACAGAATGAAAACAAATACGTTCCTACAAGTGAATCGCCTAAACATTCACCACAGTTCCAAAAAATGCATAGAATGCAGTTTTCACTCAGATGAAAGACGTATGCTTTCCTTCATATGAAGTGTTTTCAAAGACATTCATAGAGTGATTATACAAAGCCTTTTTACTGACGTTGGCTTTTAAACGCGATTTCACTGGAATTTCTGTCAAACGTAAGAGAGAGATTTGCTATTGAAGAATTGAAAATACAGAATGCAAACAAACACGATCCTTCAAGTGAATCGCCTATTCATTTACCACAGTTCCAAAAGCTGCATAGAATGCAGTTTTCACTCAGATGAAAGACATATGCTTTCCTTCTTAAGAAGTGTTTTCAAAGACATTCACAGAGTGATTTTACAAAGCCTTTTTACTGAGGTTGGCTTTTAAACGTGTATTCACTTGAATTTCTGTCAAACGCAAGACAGAGATTTGCTATTAAAGAATTGAAGATACAGAATGCAAACAAACACGTTCCTACAAGTGAATCGCCTAAACATTCACCACAGTTCCAACAACTGCATAGAATGCAGTTTTCACTCAGATGAAAGACGTATGCTTTCCTTCTTAAGAAGTGTTTTCAAAGAAATTCACAGAGTGATTCTACAAAGCCTTTTTAGTGACGTTGGCTGTTAAACGCGATTTCACTGGAATTTCTGTCAAACGCAAGACAGAGATTTGCTATTGAAGAATTGAAGATACAGAATGCAAACAAACACATTCCTACAAGTGAATCGCCTAAACATTCACCACAGTTCCAAAAACTGCATAGAATGCAGTTTTCACTCAGATGAAAGACGTATGCTTTCCTTCTTAAGAAGTGTTTTCAAAGACATTCACAGAGTGATTCTACAAAGCCTTTTTACTGACATTGACTTTTAAACGCGATTTCACTGGAATTTCTGTCAAATGCAAGACAGAGATTTGCTATTGACGAATTGAAGATACAGAATGCAAACAAACACGTTCCTACAAGTGAATCGCCTAAACATTCACCACAGTTCCAAAAACTGCATAGAATGCAGTTTTCACTCAGATGAAAGACGTATGCTTTCCTTCTTATGAAGTGTTTTCAAAGACATTCATAGAGTGATTCTACAAAGCCTTGTTACTGACATTGGCTTTTAAATGCGATTTAACTGGAATTTCTGTCAAACGCAAGACAGAGATTTGCTATTGAAGAATTGAAGATACAGAATGCAAACAAACACGTTCCTACAGGTGAATCGCCTAAACATTCACCACAGTTCCAAAAACTGCATAGAATGCAGTTTTCACTCAGATGATAGACATATGCTTTCCTTCTTAAGAAGTGTTTTCAAAGACATTCACAGAATGATTCTAAAATGCCTTTTTACTGAGGTTGGCTTTTAAACGTGTATTCACTTGAATTTCTGTCAAACGCAAGACAGAGATTTGCTATTAAAGAATTGAAGATACAGAATGCAAACAAACACGTTCCTACAAGTGAATCGCCTAAACATTCACCACAGTTCCAACAACTGCATAGAATGCAGTTTTCACTCAGATGAAAGACGTATGCTTTCCTTCTTAAGAAGTGTTTTCAAAAAATTCACTGAGTGATTCTACAAAGCCTTTTTAGTGACGTTGGCTGTTAAACGCGATTTCACTGGATTTTCTTTCAAACGCAAGACAGAGATTTGCTATTGAAGAATTGAAGATACAGAATGCAAACAAACACATTCCTACAAGTGAATCGCCTAAACATTCACCACAGTTCCAAAAACTGCATAGAATGCAGTTTTCACTCAGATGAAAGACATATGCTTTCCTTCTTAAGAAGTGTTTTCAAAGACATTCACAGAGTGATTCTACAAAGCCTTTTTACTGACATTGGCTTTTAAATGCGATTTCACTGGAATTTCTGTCAAATGCATAACAGAGATTTGATATTGAAGAATTGAAGATACAGAATGCAAACAAACACGTTCCTACAAGTGAATCGCCTAAACATTCACCACAGTTCCAAAAACTGCATAGAATGCAGTTTTCACTCAGATGATAGACGTATGCTTTCCTTCTTAAGAAGTGTTTTCAAAGACATTCACAGAATGATTCTAAAATGCCTTTTTACTGAGGTTGGCTTTTAAACGTGTATTCACTTGAATTTCTGTCAAACGCAAGACAGAGATTTGCTATTAAAGAATTGAAGATACAGAATGCAAACAAACACGTTCCTTCAAGTGAATCGCCTAAACATTCACCACAGTTCCAACAACTGCATAGAATGCGGTTTTCACTCAGATGAAAGACGTATGCTTTCCTTCTTAAGAAGTGTTTTCAAAGACATTCACAGAGTGATTCTACAAAGCCTTTTTACTGACATTGGCTTTTAAATGCGATTTCACTGGAATTTCTGTCAAATGCATAACAGAGATTTGATATTGAAGAATTGAAGATACAGAATGCAAACAAACACGTTCCTACAAGTGAATCGCCTAAACATTCACCACAGTTCCAAAAACTACATAGAATGCAGTTTTCACTCAGATGAAAGACGTATTCTTTCCTTCTTAAGAAGTGTTTTCAAAGACATTCACAGAGTGATTCTACAAAGCCTTTTTACTGACGTTGGCTTTTAAACGCGATTTCACTGGAATTTCTGTCAAATGCAAGGCAGAGATTTGCTATTGAAGAATTGAAGATACAGAATGCAAACAAACACGTTCCTACAAGTGAATCGCCTAAACATTCACCACAGTTCCAAAAACTGCATAGAATGCAGTTTTCACTCAGATGTAAGACGTATGCTTTCCTTCTTAAGAAGTGTTTTCAAAGACATTCACAGAGTGATTCTACAAAGCCTTTTTACTGATGTTGGCTTTTAAACGCGATTTCACTGGAATTTCTGTCAAACGCAAGACAGAGATTTGCTATTGAAGAATTGAAGATACAGAATGCAAACAAACACGTTCCTACAGGTGAATCGCCTAAACATTCACCACAGTTCCAACAACTGCATAGAATGCAGTTTTCACTCAGATGAAAGACGTATGCTTTCCTTCTTAAGATGTGTTTTCAAAGAAATTCACAGAGTGATTCTACAAAGCCTTTTTAGTGACGTTGGCTGTTAAATGCGATTTCACTGGAATTTCTGTCAAACGCAAGACAGAGATTTGCTATTGAAGAATTGAAGATACAGAATGCAAACAAACACATTCCTACAAGTGAATCGCCTAAACATTCACCACAGTTCCAAAAACTGCATAGAATGCAGTTTTCACTCAGATGAAAGACGTATGCTTTCCTTCTTAAGAAGTGTTTTCAAAGACATTCACAGAGTGATTCTACAAAGCCTTTTTACTGACATTGGCTTTTAAACGCGAATTCACTGGAATTTCTGTCAAATGCAAGAGAGAGATTTGCTATTGAAGAATTGAAGATACAGAATGCAAACAAACACGTTCCTACAAGTGAATCGCCTAAACATTCACCACAGTTCCAAAAACTGCATAGAATGCAGTTTTCACTCAGAAGAAAGATGTATGCTTTCCTTCTTAAGAAGTGTTTTCATAGACATTCACAGAGTGATTCTACAAAGCCTTTTTACTGACGTTGGCTTTTAAACGCGATTTCACTGGAATTTCTGTCAAACGCGAGACAGAGATTTGCTATTGAAGAATTGAAGATACCGAATGCAAACAAACAGGTTCCTTCAAGTGAATCGCCTAATCATTCACCACAGTTCAAAAAACTGCATAGAATGCAGTTTTCACTCAGAAGAAAGACGTATGCTTTCCTTCTTAAAAAGTGTTTTCGTAGACATTCACAGAGTGATTATACAAAGCCTTTTTACTGACATTGGCTTTTAAACGCGATTTCACTGGAATTTCTTTCAAACGCAAGACAGAGATTTGCTATTGAAGAATTGAAGATACAGAATGAAAACAAACACGTTCCTACAAGTGAATCACCTAAACATTCACCACAGTTCCAAAAAATGCATAGAATGCAGTTTTCACTCAGATGAAAGACGTATGCTTTCCTTCTTAAGAAGTGTTTTCAAAGACATTCACAGAGTGATTCTACAAAGCCTTTTTACTGATGCTGGCTTTTAAATGCGATGTCACTGGAATTTTTGTCAAACGAAAGACAGAGATTTGCTATTGAAGAATTGAAGATACAGAATGCAAACAAACACGTTCCTACAAGTGAATCGCCTAAATATTCACCACAGTTCCAAAAACTGCATAGAATGCAGTTTTCACTCAGATGAAAGACGTATGCTTTCCTTCTTAAGAAGTGTTTTCAAAGACATTCATAGAGTGATTCTACAAAGCCTTGTTACTGACATTGGCTTTTAAATGCGACTTAACTGGAATTTCTGTCAAACGCAAGACAGAGATTTGCTATTGAAGAATTGAAGATACAAAATGCAAACAAACACGTTCCTACAGGTGAATCGCCTAAACATTCACCACAGTTCCAAAAACTGCATAGAATGCAGTTTTCACTCAGATGATAGACGTATGCTTTCCTTCTTAAGAAGTGTTTTCAAAGACATTCACAGAATGATTCTAAAATGCCTTTTTACTGAGGTTGGCTTTTAAACGTGTATTCACTTGAATTTCTGTCAAACGCAAGACAGAGATTTGCTATTAAAGAATTGAAGATACAGAATGCAAACAAACACGTTCCTACAAGTGAATCGCCTAAACATTCACCACAGTTCCAACAAATGCATAGAATGCAGTTTTCACTCAGATGAAAGACATATGCTTTCCTTCTTAAGAAGTGTTTTCAAAGAAATTCACAGAGTGATTCTACAAAGCCTTTTTAGTGACGTTGGCTGTTAAACGCGATTTCACTGGAATTTCTTTCAAACGCAGGACAGAGATTTGCTATTAAAGAATTGAAGATACAGAATGCAAACAAACACGTTCCTACAAGTGAATCGCCTAAACATTCACCACAGTTCCAACAACTGCATAGAATGCAGTTTTCACTCAGATGAAAGACGTAAGCTTTACTTCTTAAGAAGTGTTTTCAAAGACATTCACAGAGTGATTCTACAAAGCCTTTTTACTGACATTGGCTTTTAAACGCGATTTCACTGGAATTTCTGTCAAATGCAAGACAGAGATTTGATATTGAAGAATTGAAGATACAGAATGCAAACAAACACGTTCCTACAAGTGAATCGCCTAAACATTCACCACAGTTCCAAAAACTGCATAGAATGCAGTTTTCACTCAGATGAAAGACGTATGCTTTCCTTCTTAAGAAGTGTTTTCAAAGACATTCACAGAGTGATTCTACAAAGCCTTTTTACTGACATTGGCTTTTAAACGCGATTTCACTGTAATTTCTGTCAAATGCAAGACAGAGATTTGATATTGAAGAATTGAAGATACAGAATGCAAACAAACACGTTCCTACAAGTGAATCGCCTAAACATTCACCACAGTTCCAAAAACTGCATAGAATGCAGTTTTCACTCAGATGAAAGACGTATGCTTTCCTTCTTAAGAAGTGTTTTCAAAGACATTCACAGAGTGATTCTACAAAGCCTTTTTACTGACGTTGGCTTTTAAACGCGATTTCACTGGAATTTCTGTCAAATGCAAGGCAGAGATTTGCTATTGAAGAATTGAAGATACAGAATGCAAACAAACACGTTCCTACAAGTGAATCACCTAAACATTCACCAATGTTCCAAAAACTGCATAGAATGCAGTTTTCACTCAGATGTAAGACGTATGCTTTCCTTCTTAAGAAGTGTTTTCAAAGACATTCACAGAGTGATTCTACAAAGCCTTTTTATTGACATTGGCTTTTAAACGCGATTTCACTGGAATTTCTGTCAAACGCAAGACAGAGATTTGCTATTGAAGAATTGAAGATACAGAATGCAAACAAACACGTTCCTACAAGTGAATCGCCTAAACATTCACCACAGTTCCAAAAACTGCATAGAATGCAGTTTTCACTCAGATGAAAGACGTATGCTTTCCTTCTTAAGAAGTGTTTTCAAAGACATTCACAGAGTGATTCTACAAAGCCTTTTTACTGACGTTGGCTTTTAAAAGTGATTTCACTGGAATTTCTGTCAAATGCAAGGCTGAGATTTGCTATTGAAGAATTGAAGATACAGAATGCAAACAAACACGTTCCTACAAGTGAATCGCCTAAACATTCACCACAGTTCCAAAAAATGCATAGAATGCAGTTTTCACTCAGATGAAAGACGTATGCTTTGCTTCATATGAAGTGTTTTCAAAGACATTCACAGAGTGATTATACAAAGCCTTTTTACTGATGTTGGCTTTTAAACGCGATTTCACTGGAATTTCTGTCAAACGCAAGACAGAGATTTGCTATTGAAGAATTGAAGATACAGAATGCAAACAAACACGTTCCTACAAGTGAATCGCCTAAACATTCACCACAGTTCCAACAACTGCATAGAATGCAGTTTTCACTCAGAAGAAAGACGTATGCTTTCCTTCTTAAGAAGTGTTTTCAAAGACATTCACAGAGTGATTCTACAAAGCCTTTTTACTGATGTTGGCTTTTAAACGCGATTTCACTGGAATTTCTGTCAAATGCAAGGCAGAGATTTGCTATTGAAGAATTGAAGATACAGAATGCAAACAAACAGGTTCCTTCAAGTGAATCGCCTAATCATTCACGACAGTTCAAAAAACTGCATAGAATGCAGTTTTCACTCAGAAGAAAGACGTATGCTTTCCTTATTAAAAAGTGTTTTCGTAGACATTCACAGAGTGATTATACAAAGCCTTTTTACTGACATTGGCTTTTAAACGCGATTTCACTGGAATTTCTTTCAAACGCAAGACAGAGATTTGCTATTGAAGAATTGAAGATACAGAATGAAAACAAACACGTTCCTACAAGTGAATCACCTAAACATTCACCACAGTTCCAAAAAATGCATAGAATGCAGTTTTCACTCAGATGAAAGACGTATGCTTTCCTTCTTAAGAAGTGTTTTCAAAGACATTCACAGAGTGATTCTACAAAGCCTTTTTACTGATGCTGGCTTTTAAATGCGATTTCACTGGAATTTTTGTCAAACGAAAGACAGAGATTTGCTATTGAAGAATTGAAGATACAGAATGCAAACAAACACGTTCCTACAAGTGAATCGCATAAACATTCACCACAGTTCCAACAACTGCATAGAATGCAGTTTTCACTCAGATGAAAGACGTATGCTTTCCTTCTTAAGAAGTGTTTTCAAAGAAATTCACAGAGTGATTCTACAAAGCCTTTTTAGTGACGTTGGCTGTTAAACGCGATTTCACTGGAATTTCTCTCAAACGCAAGACAGAGATTTGCTATTGAAGAATTGAAGATACAGAATGCAAACAAACACATTCCTACAAGTGAATCGCCTAAACATTCACCACAGTTCCAAAAACTGCATAGAATGCAGTTTTCACTCAGATGAAAGACGTATGCTTTCCTTCTTAAGAAGTGTTTTCAAAGACATTCATAGAGTGATTCTACAAAGCCTTTTTACTGACATTGGTTTTTAAAGGCGATTTCACTGGAATTTCTGTCAAATGCAAGACAGAGATTTGCTATTGAAGAATTGAAGATACAGTATGCAAACAAATACGTTCCTACAAGTGAATCGCCTAAACATTCACCACAGTTCCAAAAACTGCATAGAATGCAGTTTTCACTCAGATGAAAGACGTATGCTTTCCTTCTTAAGAAGTGTTTTCAAAGACATTCATAGTGTGATTCTACAAAGCCTTTTTACTGACATTGGCTTTTAAACGCGATTTCACTGGAATTTCTGTCAAAGGCAAGACAGAGATTTGCTATTGAAGAATTGAAGATACAGAATGCAAACAAACACGTTCCTTCAAGTGAATCGCCTAAACATTCACCACAGTTCCAAAAATTGCATAGAATGCAGTTTTCACTCAGAAGAAAGATGTATGCTTTCCTTCTTAAGAAGTGTTTTCATAGACATTCACAGAGTGATTCTACAAAGCCTTTTTACTGACGTTGGCTTTTAAACGCGATTTCACTGGAATTTCTGTCAAACGCAAGACAGAGATTTGCTATTGAAGAATTGAAGATACAGAATGCAAACAAACACGTTCCTACCAGTGAATCGCCTAAACATTCACCACAGTTCCAACAACTGCATAGAATGCAGTTTTCACTCTGAAGAAAGAGGTATGCTTTCCTTCTTAGGAAGTGTTTTCAAAGACATTCACAGAGTGATTCTACAAAGCCTTTTTACTGATGTTGGCTTTTAAACGCGATTTCACTGGAATTTCTGTCAAACGCAAGACAGAGATTTGCTATTGAAGAATTGAAGATACAGAATGCAAACAAACACGTTCCTACAAGTGAATTGCCTAAACATTCACCACAGTTCCAAAAAATGCATAGAATGCAGTTTTCACTCAGATGAAAGACGTATGCTTTCCTTCATATGAAGTGTTTTCAAAGACATTCACAGAGTGATTATACAAAGCCTTTTTACTGACATTGGCTTTTAAACGCGATTTCACTGGAATTTCTGTCAAACGTAAGAGAGAGATTTGCTATTGAAGAATTGAAAATACAGAATGCAAACAAACACGTTCCTACAAGTGAATCGCCTAAACATTCACCACAGTTCCAACAACTGCATAGAATGCAGTTTTCACTCAGAAGAAAGACGTATGTTTTCCTTCTTAAGAAGTGTTTTCAAAGACAATCACAGAGTGATTCTACAAAGCCTTTTTACTGATGTTGGCTTTTAAACGCGATTTCACTGGAATTTCTGTCAAACGCAAGACAGAGATTTGCTATTGAAGAATTGAAGATACAGAATGCAAACAAACACGTTCCTTCAAGTGAATCGCCTAAACATTCACCACAGTTCCAAAAATTGCATAGAATGCAGTTTTCACTCAGAAGAAAGATGTATGCTTTCCTTCTTAAGAAGTGTTTTCATAGACATTCACAGAGTGATTCTACAAAGCCTTTTTACTGATGTTGGCTTTTAAACGCGATTTCACTGGAATTTCTGTCAAACGCAAGACAGAGATTTGCTATTGAAGAATTGAAGATACAGAATGCAAACAAACACGTTCCTACAAGTGAATTGCCTAAACATTCACCACAGTTCCAAAAAATGCATAGAATGCAGTTTTCACTCAGATGAAAGACGTATGCTTTCCTTCATATGAAGTGTTTTCAAAGACATTCACAGAGTGATTATACAAAGCCTTTTTACTGACATTGGCTTTTAAACGCGATTTCACTGGAATTTCTGTCAAACGTAAGAGAGAGATTTGCTATTGAAGAATTGAAAATACAGAATGCAAACAAACACGTTCCTACAAGTGAATCGCCTAAACATTCACCACAGTTCCAACAACTGCATAGAATGCAGTTTTCACTCAGATGAAAGACGTATGCTTTCCTTCTTAAGAAGTGTTTTCAAAGACATTCACAGAGTGATTCTACAAAGCCTTTTTACTGACATTGGCTTTTAAACGCGAATTCACTGGAATTTCTGTCAAATGCAAGAGAGAGATTTGCTATTGAAGAATTGAAGATACAGAATGCAAACAAACACGTTCCTACAAGTGAATCGCCTAAACATTCACCACAGTTCCAAAAACTGCATAGAATGCAGTTTTCACTCAGAAGAAAGATGTATGCTTTCCTTCTTAAGAAGTGTTTTCATAGACATTCACAGAGTGATTCTACAAAGCCTTTTTACTGACGTTGGCTTTTAAACGCGATTTCACTGGAATTTCTGTCAAACGCGAGACAGAGATTTGCTATTGAAGAATTGAAGATACAGAATGCAAACAAACACGTTCCTACAAGTGAATTGCCTAAACATTCACCACAGTTCCAAAAACTGCATAAAATGCAGTTTTCACTCAGATGAAAGACATATGCTTTCCTTCTTAAGAAGTGTTTTCAAAGAAATTCACAGAGTGATTCTACAAAGCCTTTTTAGTGACGTTGGCTGTTAAATGCGATTTCACTGGAATTTCTGTCAAACGCAAGACAGAGATTTGCTATTGAAGAATTGAAGATACAGAATGCAAACAAACACATTCCTACAAGTGAATCGCCTAAACATTCACCACAGTTCCAAAAACTGCATAGAATGCAGTTTTCACTCAGATGAAAGACTTATGCTTTCCTTTTTAAGAAGTGTTTTCAAAGACATTCACAGAGTGATTCTACAAAGCCTTTTTACTGACATTGGCTTTTAAACGCGATTTCACTGGAATTTCTGTCAAACGTAAGACAGAGATTTGCTATTGAAGAATTGAAGATACAGATTGCAAACAAACACGTTCCTACCAGTGAATCGCCTAAACATTCACCACAGTTCCAACAACTGCATAGAATGCAGTTTTCACTCTGAAGAAAGACGTATGCTTTCCTTCTTAGGAAGTGTTTTCAAAGACATTCACAGAGTGATTCTACAAAGCCTTTTTACTGATGTTGGCTTTTAAACGCGATTTCACTGGAATTTCTGTCAAACGCAAGACAGAGATTTGCTATTGAAGAATTGAAGATACAGAATGCAAACAAACACGTTCCTACAAGTGAATCGCCTAAACATTCACCACAGTTCCAACAACTGCATAGAATGCAGTTTTCACTCAGAAGAAAGACGTATGTTTTCCTTCTTAAGAAGTGTTTTCAAAGACAATCACAGAGTGATTCTACAAAGCCTTTTTACTGATGTTGGCTTTTAAACGCGATTTCACTGGAATTTCTGTCAAATGCAAGGCAGAGATTTGCTATTGAAGAATTGAAGATACAGAATGCAAACAAACAGGTTCCTTCAAGTGAATCGCCTAATCATTCACCACAGTTCAAAAAACTGCATAGAATGCAGTTTTCACTCAGAAGAAAGACGTATGCTTTCCTTCTTAAAAAGTGTTTTCGTAGACATTCACAGAGTGATTATACAAAGCCTTTTTACTGACATTGGCTTTTAAACGCGATTTCACTGGAATTTCTTTCAAACGCAAGACAGAGATTTGCTATTGAAGAATTGAAGATACAGAATGAAAACAAACACGTTCCTACAAGTGAATCACCTAAACATTCACCACAGTTCCAAAAAATGCATAGAATGCAGTTTTCACTCAGATGAAAGACGTATGCTTTCCTTCTTAAGAAGTGTTTTCAAAGACATTCACAGAGTGATTCTACAAAGCCTTTTTACTGATGCTGGCTTTTAAATGCGATGTCACTGGAATTTTTGTCAAACGAAAGACAGAGATTTGCTATTGAAGAATTGAAGATACAGAATGCAAACAAACACGTTCCTACAAGTGAATCGCCTAAATATTCACCACAGTTCCAAAAACTGCATAGAATGCAGTTTTCACTCAGATGAAAGACGTATGCTTTCCTTCTTAAGAAGTGTTTTCAAAGACATTCATAGAGTGATTCTACAAAGCCTTGTTACTGACATTGGCTTTTAAATGCGACTTAACTGGAATTTCTGTCAAACGCAAGACAGAGATTTGCTATTGAAGAATTGAAGATACAAAATGCAAACAAACACGTTCCTACAGGTGAATCGCCTAAACATTCACCACAGTTCCAAAAACTGCATAGAATGCAGTTTTCACTCAGATGATAGACGTATGCTTTCCTTCTTAAGAAGTGTTTTCAAAGACATTCACAGAATGATTCTAAAATGCCTTTTTACTGAGGTTGGCTTTTAAACGTGTATTCACTTGAATTTCTGTCAAACGCAAGACAGAGATTTGCTATTAAAGAATTGAAGATACAGAATGCAAACAAACACGTTCCTACAAGTGAATCGCCTAAACATTCACCACAGTTCCAACAAATGCATAGAATGCAGTTTTCACTCAGATGAAAGACATATGCTTTCCTTCTTAAGAAGTGTTTTCAAAGAAATTCACAGAGTGATTCTACAAAGCCTTTTTAGTGACGTTGGCTGTTAAACGCGATTTCACTGGAATTTCTTTCAAACGCAGGACAGAGATTTGCTATTAAAGAATTGAAGATACAGAATGCAAACAAACACGTTCCTACAAGTGAATCGCCTAAACATTCACCACAGTTCCAACAACTGCATAGAATGCAGTTTTCACTCAGATGAAAGACGTATGCTTTACTTCTTAAGAAGTGTTTTCAAAGACATTCACAGAGTGATTCTACAAAGCCTTTTTACTGACATTGGCTTTTAAACGCGATTTCACTGGAATTTCTGTCAAATGCAAGACAGAGATTTGATATTGAAGAATTGAAGATACAGAATGCAAACAAACACGTTCCTACAAGTGAATCGCCTAAACATTCACCACAGTTCCAAAAACTGCATAGAATGCAGTTTTCACTCAGATGAAAGACGTATGCTTTCCTTCTTAAGAAGTGTTTTCAAAGACATTCACAGAGTGATTCTACAAAGCCTTTTTACTGACATTGGCTTTTAAACGCGATTTCACTGTAATTTCTGTCAAATGCAAGACAGAGATTTGATATTGAAGAATTGAAGATACAGAATGCAAACAAACACGTTCCTACAAGTGAATCGCCTAAACATTCACCACAGTTCCAAAAACTGCATAGAATGCAGTTTTCACTCAGATGAAAGACGTATGCTTTCCTTCTTAAGAAGTGTTTTCAAAGACATTCACAGAGTGATTCTACAAAGCCTTTTTACTGACGTTGGCTTTTAAACGCGATTTCACTGGAATTTCTGTCAAATGCAAGGCAGAGATTTGCTATTGAAGAATTGAAGATACAGAATGCAAACAAACACGTTCCTACAAGTGAATCACCTAAACATTCACCAATGTTCCAAAAACTGCATAGAATGCAGTTTTCACTCAGATGTAAGACGTATGCTTTCCTTCTTAAGAAGTGTTTTCAAAGACATTCACAGAGTGATTCTACAAAGCCTTTTTATTGACATTGGCTTTTAAACGCGATTTCACTGGAATTTCTGTCAAACGCAAGACAGAGATTTGCTATTGAAGAATTGAAGATACAGAATGCAAACAAACACGTTCCTACAAGTGAATCGCCTAAACATTCACCACAGTTCCAAAAACTGCATAGAATGCAGTTTTCACTCAGATGAAAGACGTATGCTTTCCTTCTTAAGAAGTGTTTTCAAAGACATTCACAGAGTGATTCTACAAAGCCTTTTTACTGACGTTGGCTTTTAAAAGTGATTTCACTGGAATTTCTGTCAAATGCAAGGCTGAGATTTGCTATTGAAGAATTGAAGATACAGAATGCAAACAAACACGTTCCTACAAGTGAATCGCCTAAACATTCACCACAGTTCCAAAAAATGCATAGAATGCAGTTTTCACTCAGATGAAAGACGTATGCTTTGCTTCATATGAAGTGTTTTCAAAGACATTCACAGAGTGATTATACAAAGCCTTTTTACTGATGTTGGCTTTTAAACGCGATTTCACTGGAATTTCTGTCAAACGCAAGACAGAGATTTGCTATTGAAGAATTGAAGATACAGAATGCAAACAAACACGTTCCTACAAGTGAATCGCCTAAACATTCACCACAGTTCCAACAACTGCATAGAATGCAGTTTTCACTCAGAAGAAAGACGTATGCTTTCCTTCTTAAGAAGTGTTTTCAAAGACATTCACAGAGTGATTCTACAAAGCCTTTTTACTGATGTTGGCTTTTAAACGCGATTTCACTGGAATTTCTGTCAAATGCAAGGCAGAGATTTGCTATTGAAGAATTGAAGATACAGAATGCAAACAAACAGGTTCCTTCAAGTGAATCGCCTAATCATTCACGACAGTTCAAAAAACTGCATAGAATGCAGTTTTCACTCAGAAGAAAGACGTATGCTTTCCTTATTAAAAAGTGTTTTCGTAGACATTCACAGAGTGATTATACAAAGCCTTTTTACTGACATTGGCTTTTAAACGCGATTTCACTGGAATTTCTTTCAAACGCAAGACAGAGATTTGCTATTGAAGAATTGAAGATACAGAATGAAAACAAACACGTTCCTACAAGTGAATCACCTAAACATTCACCACAGTTCCAAAAAATGCATAGAATGCAGTTTTCACTCAGATGAAAGACGTATGCTTTCCTTCTTAAGAAGTGTTTTCAAAGACATTCACAGAGTGATTCTACAAAGCCTTTTTACTGATGCTGGCTTTTAAATGCGATTTCACTGGAATTTTTGTCAAACGAAAGACAGAGATTTGCTATTGAAGAATTGAAGATACAGAATGCAAACAAACACGTTCCTACAAGTGAATCGCATAAACATTCACCACAGTTCCAACAACTGCATAGAATGCAGTTTTCACTCAGATGAAAGACGTATGCTTTCCTTCTTAAGAAGTGTTTTCAAAGAAATTCACAGAGTGATTCTACAAAGCCTTTTTAGTGACGTTGGCTGTTAAACGCGATTTCACTGGAATTTCTCTCAAACGCAAGACAGAGATTTGCTATTGAAGAATTGAAGATACAGAATGCAAACAAACACATTCCTACAAGTGAATCGCCTAAACATTCACCACAGTTCCAAAAACTGCATAGAATGCAGTTTTCACTCAGATGAAAGACGTATGCTTTCCTTCTTAAGAAGTGTTTTCAAAGACATTCATAGAGTGATTCTACAAAGCCTTTTTACTGACATTGGTTTTTAAAGGCGATTTCACTGGAATTTCTGTCAAATGCAAGACAGAGATTTGCTATTGAAGAATTGAAGATACAGTATGCAAACAAATACGTTCCTACAAGTGAATCGCCTAAACATTCACCACAGTTCCAAAAACTGCATAGAATGCAGTTTTCACTCAGATGAAAGACGTATGCTTTCCTTCTTAAGAAGTGTTTTCAAAGACATTCATAGTGTGATTCTACAAAGCCTTTTTACTGACATTGGCTTTTAAACGCGATTTCACTGGAATTTCTGTCAAAGGCAAGACAGAGATTTGCTATTGAAGAATTGAAGATACAGAATGCAAACAAACACGTTCCTTCAAGTGAATCGCCTAAACATTCACCACAGTTCCAAAAATTGCATAGAATGCAGTTTTCACTCAGAAGAAAGATGTATGCTTTCCTTCTTAAGAAGTGTTTTCATAGACATTCACAGAGTGATTCTACAAAGCCTTTTTACTGACGTTGGCTTTTAAACGCGATTTCACTGGAATTTCTGTCAAACGCAAGACAGAGATTTGCTATTGAAGAATTGAAGATACAGAATGCAAACAAACACGTTCCTACCAGTGAATCGCCTAAACATTCACCACAGTTCCAACAACTGCATAGAATGCAGTTTTCACTCTGAAGAAAGAGGTATGCTTTCCTTCTTAGGAAGTGTTTTCAAAGACATTCACAGAGTGATTCTACAAAGCCTTTTTACTGATGTTGGCTTTTAAACGCGATTTCACTGGAATTTCTGTCAAACGCAAGACAGAGATTTGCTATTGAAGAATTGAAGATACAGAATGCAAACAAACACGTTCCTACAAGTGAATTGCCTAAACATTCACCACAGTTCCAAAAAATGCATAGAATGCAGTTTTCACTCAGATGAAAGACGTATGCTTTCCTTCATATGAAGTGTTTTCAAAGACATTCACAGAGTGATTATACAAAGCCTTTTTACTGACATTGGCTTTTAAACGCGATTTCACTGGAATTTCTGTCAAACGTAAGAGAGAGATTTGCTATTGAAGAATTGAAAATACAGAATGCAAACAAACACGTTCCTACAAGTGAATCGCCTAAACATTCACCACAGTTCCAACAACTGCATAGAATGCAGTTTTCACTCAGAAGAAAGACGTATGTTTTCCTTCTTAAGAAGTGTTTTCAAAGACAATCACAGAGTGATTCTACAAAGCCTTTTTACTGATGTTGGCTTTTAAACGCGATTTCACTGGAATTTCTGTCAAACGCAAGACAGAGATTTGCTATTGAAGAATTGAAGATACAGAATGCAAACAAACACGTTCCTTCAAGTGAATCGCCTAAACATTCACCACAGTTCCAAAAATTGCATAGAATGCAGTTTTCACTCAGAAGAAAGATGTATGCTTTCCTTCTTAAGAAGTGTTTTCATAGACATTCACAGAGTGATTCTACAAAGCCTTTTTACTGACGTTGGCTTTTAAACGCGATTTCACTGGAATTTCTGTCAAACGCAAGACAGAGATTTGCTATTGAAGAATTGAAGATACAGAATGCAAACAAACACGTTCCTACCAGTGAATCGCCTAAACATTCACCACAGTTCCAACAACTGCATAGAATGCAGTTTTCACTCTGAAGAAAGACGTATGCTTTCCTTCTTAGGAAGTGTTTTCAAAGACATTCACAGAGTGATTCTACAAAGCCTTTTTACTGATGTTGGCTTTTAAACGCGATTTCACTGGAATTTCTGTCAAACGCAAGACAGAGATTTGCTATTGAAGAATTGAAGATACAGAATGCAAACAAACACGTTCCTACAAGTGAATTGCCTAAACATTCACCACAGTTCCAAAAAATGCATAGAATGCAGTTTTCACTCAGATGAAAGACGTATGCTTTCCTTCATATGAAGTGTTTTCAAAGACATTCACAGAGTGATTATACAAAGCCTTTTTACTGACATTGGCTTTTAAACGCGATTTCACTGGAATTTCTGTCAAACGTAAGAGAGAGATTTGCTATTGAAGAATTGAAAATACAGAATGCAAACAAACACGTTCCTACAAGTGAATCGCCTAAACATTCACCACAGTTCCAACAACTGCATAGAATGCAGTTTTCACTCAGAAGAAAGACGTATGTTTTCCTTCTTAAGAAGTGTTTTCAAAGACAATCACAGAGTGATTCTACAAAGCCTTTTTACTGATGTTGGCTTTTAAACGCGATTTCACTGGAATTTCTGTCAAATGCAAGGCAGAGATTTGCTATTGAAGAATTGAAGATACAGAATGCAAACAAACAGGTTCCTTCAAGTGAATCGCCTAATCATTCACCACAGTTCCAAAAACTGCAGAGAATGCAGTTTTCACTCAGATGAAAGACATATGCTTTCCTTCTTAAGAAGTGTTTTCAAAGACATTCATAGAGTGATTCTACAAAGCCTTGTTACTGACATTGGCTTTTAAATGCGACTTAACTGGAATTTCTGTCAAACGCAAGACAGAGATTTGCTATTGAAGAATTGAAGATACAGAATGCAAACAAACACGTTCCTACAGGTGAATCGCCTAAACATTCACCACAGTTCCAAAAACTGCATAGAATGCAGTTTTCACTCAGATGAAAGACGTATGCTTTCCTTCTTAAGAAGTGTTTTCAAAGACATTCACAGAATGATTCTAAAATGCCTTTTTACTGAGGTTGGCTTTTAAACGTGTATTCACTTGAATTTCTGTCAAACGCAAGACAGAGATTTGCTATTAAAGAATTGAAGATACAGAATGCAAACAAACACTTTCCTACAAGTGAATCGCCTAAACATTCACCACAGTTCCAACAAATGCATAGAATGCAGTTTTCACTCAGATGAAAGACATATGCTTTCCTTCTTAAGAAGTGTTTTCAAAGAAATTCACAGAGTGATTCTACAAAGCCTTTTTGTGACGTTGGCTGTTAAACGCGATTTCACTGGAATTTCTTTCAAACGCAGGACAGAGATTTGCTATTAAAGAATTGAAGATACAGAATGCAAACAAACACGTTCCTACAAGTGAATCGCCTAAACATTCACCACAGTTCCAACAACTGCATAGAATGCAGTTTTCACTCAGATGAAAGACGTATGCTTTACTTCTTAAGAAGTGTTTTCAAAGACATTCACAGAGTGATTCTACAAAGCCTTTTTACTGACATTGGCTTTTAAACGCGATTTCACTGGAATTTCTGTCAAATGCAAGACAGAGATTTGATATTGAAGAATTGAAGATACAGAATGCAAACAAACACGTTCCTACAAGTGAATCGCCTAAACATTCACCACAGTTCCAAAAACTGCATAGAATGCAGTTTTCACTCAGATGAAAGACGTATGCTTTCCTTCTTAAGAAGTGTTTTCAAAGACATTCACAGAGTGATTCTACAAAGCCTTTTTACTGACATTGGCTTTTAAACGCGATTTCACTGTAATTTCTGTCAAATGCAAGACAGAGATTTGCTATTGAAGAATTGAAGATACAGAATGCAAACAAACACGTTCCTACAAGTGAATCGCCTAAACATTCACCACAGTTCCAAAAACTGCATAGAATGCAGTTTTCACTCAGATGAAAGACGTATGCTTTCCTTCTTAAGAAGTGTTTTCAAAGACATTCACAGAGTGATTCTACAAAGCCTTTTTACTGACGTTGGCTTTTAAACGCGATTTCACTGGACTTTCTGTCAAATGCAAGGCAGAGATTTGCTATTGAAGAATTGAAGATACAGAATGCAAACAAACACGTTCCTACAAGTGAATCACCTAAACATTCACCACAGTTCCAAAAACTGCATAGAATGCAGTTTTCACTCAGATGTAAGACGTATGCTTTCCTTCTTAAGAAGTGTTTTCAAAGACATTCACAGAGTGATTCTACAAAGCCTTTTTACTGACGTTGGCTTTTAAACGCGATTTCACTGGAATTTCTGTCAAACGCAAGACAGAGATTTGCTATTGAAGAATTGAAGATACAGAATGCAAACAAACACGTTCCTACAGGTGAATCGCCTAAATATTCACCACAGTTCCAAAAACTGCATAGAATGCAGTTTTTACTCAGATGATAGACGTATGCTTTCCTTCTTAAGAAGTGTTTTCAAAGACATTCACAGAATGATTCTAAAATGCCTTTTTACTGAGGTTGGCTTTTAAACATGTATTCACTTGAATTTCTGTCAAACGCAAGACAGAGATTTGCTATTAAAGAATTGAAGATACAGAATGCAAACAAACACGTTCCTACAAGTGAATCGCATAAACATTCACAACAGTTACAACAACTGCATAGAATGCAGTTTTCACTCAGATGAAAGACGTATGCTTTCCTTCTTAAGAAGTGTTTTCAAAGACATTCACAGAGTGATTCTACAAAGCCTTTTTAGTGATGTTGTCTGTTAAACGCGATTTCACTGGAATTTCTGTCAAACGCAAGACAGAGATTTGCTATTGAAGAATTGAAGATACAGAATGCAAACAAACTCATTCCTACTAGTGAATCGCCTAAACATTCACCACAGTTCCAAAAACTGCATAGAATGCAGTTTTCACTCAGATGAAAGACGTATGCTTTCCTTCTTAAGAAGTGTTTTCAAAGACATTCACAGAGTGATTCTACAAAGCCTTTTTACTGACATTGGCTTTTAAACGCGATTTCACTGGAATTTCTGTCAAACGCAAGACAGAGATTTGCTATTGAAGAATTGAAGATACAGAATGCAAACAAACACGTTCCTACAAGTGAATCGCCTAAACATTCACCACAGTTCCAAAAACTGCATAGAATGCAGTTTTCACTCAGAAGAAAGATGTATGCTTTCCTTCTTAAGAAGTGTTTTCATAGACATTCACAGAGTGATTCTACAAAGCCTTTTTACTGATGTTGGCTTTTAAACGCGATTTCACTGGAATTTCTGTCAAATGCAAGGCAGAGATTTGCTATTGAAGAATTGAAGATACAGAATGCAAACAAACACGTTCCTACAAGTGAATCACCTAAACATTCACCACAGTTCCAAAAACTGCATAGAATGCAGTTTTCACTCAGATGTAAGACGTATGCTTTCCTTATTAAAAAGTGTTTTCGTAGACATTCACAGAGTGATTATACAAAGCCTTTTTACTGACATTGGCTTTTAAACGCGATTTCACTGGAATTTCTGTCAAATGCAAGACAGAGATTTGCTATTGAAGAATTGAAGATACAGAATGCAAACAAACACGTTCCTACAAGTGAATCGCCTAAACATTCACCACAGTTCCAAAAACTGCATAGAATGCAGTTTTCACTCAGATGAAAGACGTATGCTTTCCTTCTTAAGAAGTGTTTTCAAAGACATTCACAGAGTGATTCTACAAAGCCTTTTTACTGACGTTGGCTTTTAAACGCGATTTCACTGGAATTTCTGTCAAATGCAAGGCAGAGATTTGCTATTGAAGAATTGAAGATACAGAATGCAAACAAACACGTTCCTACAAGTGAATCGCCTAAACATTCACCACAGTTCCAACAAATGCATAGAATGCAGTTTTCACTCAGATGAAAGACATATGCTTTCCTTCTTAAGAAGTGTTTTCAAAGAAATTCACAGAGTGATTCTACAAAGCCTTTTTAGTGACGTTGGCTGTTAAACGCGATTTCACTGGAATTTCTTTCAAACGCAGGACAGAGATTTGCTATTAAAGAATTGAAGATACAGAATGCAAACAAACACGTTCCTACAAGTGAATCGCCTAAACATTCACCACAGTTCCAACAACTGCATAGAATGCAGTTTTCACTCAGATGAAAGACGTATGCTTTACTTCTTAAGAAGTGTTTTCAAAGACATTCACAGAGTGATTCTACAAAGCCTTTTTACTGACATTGGCTTTTAAACGCGATTTCACTGGAATTTCTGTCAAATGCAAGACAGAGATTTGATATTGAAGAATTGAAGATACAGAATGCAAACAAACACGTTCCTACAAGTGAATCGCCTAAACATTCACCACAGTTCCAAAAACTGCATAGAATGCAGTTTTCACTCAGATGAAAGACGTATGCTTTCCTTCTTAAGAAGTGTTTTCAAAGACATTCACAGAGTGATTCTACAAAGCCTTTTTACTGACATTGGCTTTTAAACGCGATTTCACTGTAATTTCTGTCAAATGCAAGACAGAGATTTGCTATTGAAGAATTGAAGATACAGAATGCAAACAAACACGTTCCTACAAGTGAATCGCCTAAACATTCACCACAGTTCCAAAAACTGCATAGAATGCAGTTTTCACTCAGATGAAAGACGTATGCTTTCCTTCTTAAGAAGTGTTTTCAAAGACATTCACAGAGTGATTCTACAAAGCCTTTTTACTGACGTTGGCTTTTAAACGCGATTTCACTGGACTTTCTGTCAAATGCAAGGCAGAGATTTGCTATTGAAGAATTGAAGATACAGAATGCAAACAAACACGTTCCTACAAGTGAATCACCTAAACATTCACCACAGTTCCAAAAACTGCATAGAATGCAGTTTTCACTCAGATGTAAGACGTATGCTTTCCTTCTTAAGAAGTGTTTTCAAAGACATTCACAGAGTGATTCTACAAAGCCTTTTTACTGACGTTGGCTTTTAAACGCGATTTCACTGGAATTTCTGTCAAACGCAAGACAGAGATTTGCTATTGAAGAATTGAAGATACAGAATGCAAACAAACACGTTCCTACAGGTGAATCGCCTAAACATTCACCACAGTTCCAAAAACTGCATAGAATGCAGTTTTTACTCAGATGATAGACGTATGCTTTCCTTCTTAAGAAGTGTTTTCAAAGACATTCACAGAATGATTCTAAAATGCCTTTTTACTGAGGTTGGCTTTTAAACATGTATTCACTTGAATTTCTGTCAAACGCAAGACAGAGATTTGCTATTAAAGAATTGAAGATACAGAATGCAAACAAACACGTTCCTACAAGTGAATCGCATAAACATTCACAACAGTTACAACAACTGCATAGAATGCAGTTTTCACTCAGATGAAAGACGTATGCTTTCCTTCTTAAGAAGTGTTTTCAAAGACATTCACAGAGTGATTCTACAAAGCCTTTTTAGTGATGTTGTCTGTTAAACGCGATTTCACTGGAATTTCTGTCAAACGCAAGACAGAGATTTGCTATTGAAGAATTGAAGATACAGAATGCAAACAAACTCATTCCTACTAGTGAATCGCCTAAACATTCACCACAGTTCCAAAAACTGCATAGAATGCAGTTTTCACTCAGATGAAAGACGTATGCTTTCCTTCTTAAGAAGTGTTTTCAAAGACATTCACAGAGTGATTCTACAAAGCCTTTTTACTGACGTTGGCTTTTAAACGCGATTTCACTGGAATTTCTGTCAAACGCAAGACAGAGATTTGCTATTGAAGAATTGAAGATACAGAATGCAAACAAACACGTTCCTACAGGTGAATCGCCTAAACATTCACCACAGTTCCAAAAACTGCATAGAATGCAGTTTTTACTCAGATGATAGACGTATGCTTTCCTTCTTAAGAAGTGTTTTCAAAGACATTCACAGAATGATTCTAAAATGCCTTTTTACTGAGGTTGGCTTTTAAACATGTATTCACTTGAATTTCTGTCAAACGCAAGACAGAGATTTGCTATTAAAGAATTGAAGATACAGAATGCAAACAAACACGTTCCTACAAGTGAATCGCATAAACATTCACAACAGTTACAACAACTGCATAGAATGCAGTTTTCACTCAGATGAAAGACGTATGCTTTCCTTCTTAAGAAGTGTTTTCAAAGACATTCACAGAGTGATTCTACAAAGCCTTTTTAGTGACGTTGTCTGTTAAACGCGATTTCACTGGAATTTCTGTCAAACGCAAGACAGAGATTTGCTATTGAAGAATTGAAGATACAGAATGCAAACAAACTCATTCCTACAAGTGAATCGCCTAAACATTCACCACAGTTCCAAAAACTGCATAGAATGTAGTTTTCACTCAGATGAAAGACGTATGCTTTCCTTCTTAAGAAGTGTTTTCAAAGACATTCACAGAGTGATTCTACAAAGCCTTTTTACTGACATTGGCTTTTAAACGCGATTTCACTGGAATTTCTGTCAAACGCAAGACAGAGATTTGCTATTGAAGAATTGAAGATACAGAATGCAAACAAACACATTCCTACAAGTGAATCGCCTAAACATTCACCACAGTTCCAAAAACTGCATAGAATGCAGTTTTCACTCAGATGAAAGACGTATGCTTTCCTTCTTAAGAAGTGTTTTCAAAGACATTCATAGAGTGATTCTACAAAGCCTTTTTACTGACATTGGTTTTTAAAGGCGATTTCACTGGAATTTCTGTCAAATGCAAGACAAAGATTTGCTATTGAAGAATTGAAGATACAGAATGCAAACAAACACGTTCCTACAAGTGAATCGCCTAAACATTCACCACAGTTCCAAAAACTGCATAGAATGCAGTTCTCACTCAGATGAAAGACGTATGCTTTCCTTCTTAAGAAGTGTTTTCAAAGACATTCATAGTGTGATTCTACAAAGCCTTTTTACTGACATTGGCTTTTAAACGCGATTTCACTGGAATTTCTGTCAAACGCAAGACAGAAATTTGCTATTGAAGAATTGAAGATACAGAATGCAAACAAACACGTTCCTTCAAGTGAATCGCCTAAACATTCACCACAGTTCCAAAAATTGCATAGAATGCAGTTTTCACTCAGAAGAAAGATGTATGCTTTCCTTCTTAAGAAGTGTTTTCATAGACATTCACAGAGTGATTCTACAAAGCCTTTTTACTGACGTTGGCTTTTAAACGCGATTTCACTGGAATTTCTGTCAAACGCAAGACAGAGATTTGCTATTGAAGAATTGAAGATACAGAATGCAAACAAACACGTTCCTACAAGTGAATCGCCTAAACATTCACCACAGTTCCAAAAACTGCATAAAATGCAGTTTTCACTCAGATGAAAGACATATGCTTTCCTTCTTAAGAAGTGTTTTCAAAGACATTCACAGAGTGATTCTACAAAGCCTTTTTACTGAAGTTGGCTTTTAAACGCGATTTCACTGGAATTTCTGTCAAACACAAGACAGAGATTTGCTATTGAAGAATTGAAGATACAGAATGCAAACAAACACGTTCCTACAAGTGAATCGCCTAAACATTCACCACAGTTCCAAAAACTGCATAGAATGCAGTTTTCACTCAGATGAAAGACGTATGCTTTCCTTCATATGAAGTGTTTTCAAAGACATTCACAGAGTGATTCTACAAAGCCTTTTTACTGATGTTGGCTTTTAAACGCGATTTCACTGGAATTTCTGTCAAATGCAAGGCAGAGATTTGCTATTGAAGAATTGAAGATACAGAATGCAAACAAACACGTTCCTTCAAGTGAATCGCCTAATCATTCACGACAGTTCAAAAAACTGCATAGAATGCAGTTTTCACTCAGAAGAAAGACGTATGCTTTCCTTATTAAAAAGTGTTTTCGTAGACATTCACAGAGTGATTATACAAAGCCTTTTTACTGACGTTGGCTTTTAAACGCGATTTCACTGGAATTTCTTTCAAACGCAAGACAGAGATTTGCTATTGAAGAATTGAAGATACAGAATGAAAACAAACACGTTCCTACAAGTGAATCACCTAAACATTCACCACAGTTCCAAAAAATGCATAGAATGCAGTTTTCACTCAGATGAAAGACGTATGCTTTCCTTCTTAAGAAGTGTTTTCAAAGACATTCACAGAGTGATTCTACAAAGCCTTTTTACTGATGCTGGCTTTTAAATGCGATTTCACTGGAATTTTTGTCAAACGAAAGACAGAGATTTGCTATTGAAGAATTGAAGATACAGAATGCAAACAAACACGTTCCTACAAGTGAATCGCATAAACATTCACCACAGTTCCAACAACTGCATAGAATGCAGTTTTCACTCAGATGAAAGACGTATGCTTTCCTTCTTAAGAAGTGTTTTCAAAGAAATTCACAGAGTGATTCTACAAAGCCTTTTTAGTGACGTTGGCTGTTAAACGCGATTTCACTGGAATTTCTGTCAAACGCAAGACAGAGATTTGCTATTGAAGAATTGAAGATACAGAATGCAAACAAACACATTCCTACAAGTGAATCGCCTAAACATTCACCACAGTTCCAAAAACTGCATAGAATGCAGTTTTCACTCAGATGAAAGACGTATGCTTTCCTTCTTAAGAAGTGTTTTCAAAGACATTCATAGAGTGATTCTACAAAGCCTTTTTACTGACATTGGTTTTTAAAGGCGATTTCACTGGAATTTCTGTCAAATGCAAGACAGAGATTTGCTATTGAAGAATTGAAGATACAGAATGCAAACAAACACGTTCCTACAAGTGAATCGCCTAAACATTCACCACAGTTCCAAAAACTGCATAGAATGCAGTTTTCACTCAGATGAAAGACGTATGCTTTCCTTCTTAAGAAGTGTTTTCAAAGACATTCATAGTGTGATTCTACAAAGCCTTTTTACTGACATTGGCTTTTAAACGCGATTTCACTGGAATTTCTGTCAAACGCAAGACAGAGATTTGCTATTGAAGAATTGAAGATACAGAATGCAAACAAACACGTTCCTTCAAGTGAATCGCCTAAACATTCACCACAGTTCCAAAAATTGCATAGAATGCAGTTTTCACTCAGAAGAAAGATGTATGCTTTCCTTCTTAAGAAGTGTTTTCATAGACATTCACAGAGTGATTCTACAAAGCCTTTTTACTGACGTTGGCTTTTAAACGCGATTTCACTGGAATTTCTGTCAAACGCAAGACAGAGATTTGCTATTGAAGAATTGAAGATACAGAATGCAAACAAACACGTTCCTACAAGTGAATCGCCTAAACATTCACCACAGTTCCAAAAACTGCATAAAATGCAGTTTTCACTCAGATGAAAGACATATGCTTTCCTTCTTAAGAAGTGTTTTCAAAGACATTCACAGAGTGATTCTACAAAGCCTTTTTACTGAAGTTGGCTTTTAAACGCGATTTCACTGGAATTTCTGTCAAACACAAGACAGAGATTTGCTATTGAAGAATTGAAGATACAGAATGCAAACAAACACGTTCCTACAAGTGAATCGCCTAAACATTCACCACAGTTCCAAAAACTGCATAGAATGCAGTTTTCACTCAGATGAAAGACGTATGCTTTCCTTCATATGAAGTGTTTTCAAAGACATTCACAGAGTGATTCTACAAAGCCTTTTTACTGATGTTGGCTTTTAAACGCGATTTCACTGGAATTTCTGTCAAATGCAAGGCAGAGATTTGCTATTGAAGAATTGAAGATACAGAATGCAAACAAACACGTTCCTTCAAGTGAATCGCCTAATCATTCACCACAGTTCAAAAAACTGCATAGAATGCAGTTTTCATTCAGAAGAAAGACGTATGCTTTCCTTCTTAAGAAGTGTTTTCGTAGACATTCACAGAGTGATTATACAAAGCCTTTTTACTGACGTTGGCTTTTAAACGCGATTTCACTGGAATTTCTGTCAAACGCAAGACAGAGATTTGCTATTGAAGAATTGAAGATACAGAATGAAAACAAACACGTTCCTACAAGTGAATCGCCTAAACATTCACCACAGTTCCAAAAACTGCATAGAATGCAGTTTTCACTCAGATGAAAGACGTATGCTTTCCTTCATATGAAGTGTTTTCAAAGACATTCACAGAGTGATTCTACAAAGCCTTTTTACTGATGTTGGCTTTTAAACGCGATTTCACTGGAATTTCTGTCAAATGCAAGGCAGAGATTTGCTATTGAAGAATTGAAGATACAGAATGCAAACAAACACGTTCCTTCAAGTGAATCGCCTAATCATTCACGACAGTTCAAAAAACTGCATAGAATGCAGTTTTCACTCAGAAGAAAGACGTATGCTTTCCTTATTAAAAAGTGTTTTCGTAGACATTCACAGAGTGATTATACAAAGCCTTTTTACTGACGTTGGCTTTTAAACGCGATTTCACTGGAATTTCTTTCAAACGCAAGACAGAGATTTGCTATTGAAGAATTGAAGATACAGAATGAAAACAAACACGTTCCTACAAGTGAATCACCTAAACATTCACCACAGTTCCAAAAAATGCATAGAATGCAGTTTTCACTCAGATGAAAGACGTATGCTTTCCTTCTTAAGAAGTGTTTTCAAAGACATTCACAGAGTGATTCTACAAAGCCTTTTTACTGATGCTGGCTTTTAAATGCGATTTCACTGGAATTTTTGTCAAACGAAAGACAGAGATTTGCTATTGAAGAATTGAAGATACAGAATGCAAACAAACACGTTCCTACAAGTGAATCGCATAAACATTCACCACAGTTCCAACAACTGCATAGAATGCAGTTTTCACTCAGATGAAAGACGTATGCTTTCCTTCTTAAGAAGTGTTTTCAAAGAAATTCACAGAGTGATTCTACAAAGCCTTTTTAGTGACGTTGGCTGTTAAACGCGATTTCACTGGAATTTCTGTCAAACGCAAGACAGAGATTTGCTATTGAAGAATTGAAGATACAGAATGCAAACAAACACATTCCTACAAGTGAATCGCCTAAACATTCACCACAGTTCCAAAAACTGCATAGAATGCAGTTTTCACTCAGATGAAAGACGTATGCTTTCCTTCTTAAGAAGTGTTTTCAAAGACATTCATAGAGTGATTCTACAAAGCCTTTTTACTGACATTGGTTTTTAAAGGCGATTTCACTGGAATTTCTGTCAAATGCAAGACAGAGATTTGCTATTGAAGAATTGAAGATACAGAATGCAAACAAACACGTTCCTACAAGTGAATCGCCTAAACATTCACCACAGTTCCAAAAACTGCATAGAATGCAGTTTTCACTCAGATGAAAGACGTATGCTTTCCTTCTTAAGAAGTGTTTTCAAAGACATTCATAGTGTGATTCTACAAAGCCTTTTTACTGACATTGGCTTTTAAACGCGATTTCACTGGAATTTCTGTCAAACGCAAGACAGAGATTTGCTATTGAAGAATTGAAGATACAGAATGCAAACAAACACGTTCCTTCAAGTGAATCGCCTAAACATTCACCACAGTTCCAAAAATTGCATAGAATACAGTTTTCACTCAGAAGAAAGATGTATGCTTTCCTTCTTAAGAAGTGTTTTCATAGACATTCACAGAGTGATTCTACAAAGCCTTTTTACTGACGTTGGCTTTTAAACGCGATTTCACTGGAATTTCTGTCAAACGCAAGACAGAGATTTGCTATTGAAGAATTGAAGATACAGAATGCAAACAAACACGTTCCTACAAGTGAATCGCCTAAACATTCACCACAGTTCCAAAAACTGCATAAAATGCAGTTTTCACTCAGATGAAAGACATATGCTTTCCTTCTTAAGAAGTGTTTTCAAAGACATTCACAGAGTGATTCTACAAAGCCTTTTTACTGAAGTTGGCTTTTAAACGCGATTTCACTGGAATTTCTGTCAAACACAAGACAGAGATTTGCTATTGAAGAATTGAAGATACAGAATGCAAACAAACACGTTCCTACAAGTGAATCGCCTAAACATTCACCACAGTTCCAAAAACTGCATAGAATGCAGTTTTCACTCAGATGAAAGACGTATGCTTTCCTTCATATGAAGTGTTTTCAAAGACATTCACAGAGTGATTCTACAAAGCCTTTTTACTGATGTTGGCTTTTAAACGCGATTTCACTGGAATTTCTGTCAAATGCAAGGCAGAGATTTGCTATTGAAGAATTGAAGATACAGAATGCAAACAAACACGTTCCTTCAAGTGAATCGCCTAATCATTCACCACAGTTCAAAAAACTGCATAGAATGCAGTTTTCATTCAGAAGAAAGACGTATGCTTTCCTTCTTAAGAAGTGTTTTCGTAGACATTCACAGAGTGATTATACAAAGCCTTTTTACTGACGTTGGCTTTTAAACGCGATTTCACTGGAATTTCTGTCAAACGCAAGACAGAGATTTGCTATTGAAGAATTGAAGATACAGAATGAAAACAAACACGTTCCTACAAGTGAATCGCCTAAACATTCACCACAGTTCCAAAAACTGCATAGAATGCAGTTTTCACTCAGATGAAAGACATATGCTTTCCTTCTTAAGAAGTGTTTTCAAAGACAATCACAGAGTGATTCTACAAAGCCTTTTTACTGATGTTGGCTTTTAAACGCGATTTCACTGGAATTTCTGTCAAACGCCAGACAGAGATTTGCTATTGAAGAATTGAAGATACAGAATTCAAACAAACACGTTCCTACAAGTGAATTGCCTAAACATTCACCACAGTTCCAAAAAATGCATAGAATGCAGTTTTCACTCAGAAGAAAGACGTATGCTTTCCTTCTTAAGAAGTGTTTTCAAAGACATTCACAGAGTGATTCTACAAAGCCTTTTTACTGATGTTGGCTTTTAAACGCGATTTCACTGGAATTTCTGTCAAATGCAAGGCAGAGATTTGCTATTGAAGAATTGAAGATACAGAATGCAAACAAACAGGTTCCTTCAAGTGAATCGCCTAATCATTCACCACAGTTCAAAAAACTGCATAGAATGCAGTTTTCACTCAGAAGAAAGACGTATGCTTTCCTTATTAAAAAGTGTTTTCGTAGACATTCACAGAGTGATTATACAAAGCCTTTTTACTGACATTGGCTTTTAAACGCGATTTCACTGGAATTTCTTTCAAACGCAAGACAGAGATTTGCTATTGAAGAATTGAAGATACAGAATGAAAACAAACACGTTCCTACAAGTGAATCACCTAAACATTCACCACAGTTCCAAAAAATGCATAGAATGCAGTTTTCACTCAGATGAAAGACGTATGCTTTCCTTCTTAAGAAGTGTTTTCAAAGACATTCACAGAGTGATTCTACAAAGCCTTTTTACTGATGCTGGCTTTTAAATGCGATTTCACTGGAATTTTTGTCAAACGAAAGACAGAGATTTGCTATTGAAGAATTGAAGATACAGAATGCAAACAAACACGTTCCTACAAGTGAATCGCCTAAACATTCACCACAGTTCCAAAAACTGCATAGAATGCAGTTTTCACTCAGATGATAGACTTATGCTTTCCTTCTTAAGAAGTGTTTTCAAAGACATTCACAGAATGATTCTAAAATGCCTTTTTACTGAGGTTGGCTTTTAAACGTGTATTCACATGAATTTCTGTCAAATGCAAGACAGAGATTTGCTATTAAAGAATTGAAGATACAGAATGCAAACAAACACGTTCCTACAAGTGAATCGCCTAAACATTCACCACAGTTCCAAAAACTGCATAGAATGCAGTTTTCACTCAGATGAAAGACGTATGCTTTCCTTCTTAAGAAGTGTTTTCAAAGACATTCACAGAGTGATTCTACAAAGCCTTTTTACTGACGTTGGCTTTTAAACGCGATTTCACTGGAATTTCTGTCAAACGCAAGACAGAGATTTGCTATTGAAGAATTGAAGATACAGAATGCAAACAAACACGTTCCTACAGGTGAATCGCCTAAACATTCACCACAGTTCCAAAAACTGCATAGAATGCAGTTTTTACTCAGATGATAGACGTATGCTTTCCTTCTTAAGAAGTGTTTTCAAAGACATTCACAGAATGATTCTAAAATGCCTTTTTACTGAGGTTGGCTTTTAAACATGTATTCACTTGAATTTCTGTCAAACGCAAGACAGAGATTTGCTATTAAAGAATTGAAGATACAGAATGCAAACAAACACGTTCCTACAAGTGAATCGCATAAACATTCACAACAGTTACAACAACTGCATAGAATGCAGTTTTCACTCAGATGAAAGACGTATGCTTTCCTTCTTAAGAAGTGTTTTCAAAGACATTCACAGAGTGATTCTACAAAGCCTTTTTAGTGACGTTGTCTGTTAAACGCGATTTCACTGGAATTTCTGTCAAACGCAAGACAGAGATTTGCTATTGAAGAATTGAAGATACAGAATGCAAACAAACTCATTCCTACAAGTGAATCGCCTAAACATTCACCACAGTTCCAAAAACTGCATAGAATGCAGTTTTCACTCAGATGAAAGACGTATGCTTTCCTTCTTAAGAAGTGTTTTCAAAGACATTCACAGAGTGATTCTACAAAGCCTTTTTACTGACATTGGCTTTTAAACGCGATTTCACTGGAATTTCTGTCAAACGCAAGACAGAGATTTGCTATTGAAGAATTGAAGATACAGAATGCAAACAAACACATTCCTACAAGTGAATCGCCTAAACATTCACCACAGTTCCAAAAACTGCATAGAATGCAGTTTTCACTCAGATGAAAGACGTATGCTTTCCTTCTTAAGAAGTGTTTTCAAAGACATTCATAGAGTGATTCTACAAAGCCTTTTTACTGACATTGGTTTTTAAAGGCGATTTCACTGGAATTTCTGTCAAATGCAAGACAAAGATTTGCTATTGAAGAATTGAAGATACAGAATGCAAACAAACACGTTCCTACAAGTGAATCGCCTAAACATTCACCACAGTTCCAAAAACTGCATAGAATGCAGTTCTCACTCAGATGAAAGACGTATGCTTTCCTTCTTAAGAAGTGTTTTCAAAGACATTCATAGTGTGATTCTACAAAGCCTTTTTACTCACATTGGCTTTTAAACGCGATTTCTCTGGAATTTCTGTCAAACGCAAGACAGAAATTTGCTATTGAAGAATTGAAGATACAGAATGCAAACAAACACGTTCCTTCAAGTGAATCGCCTAAACATTCACCACAGTTCCAAAAATTGCATAGAATGCAGTTTTCACTCAGAAGAAAGATGTATGCTTTCCTTCTTAAGAAGTGTTTTCATAGACATTCACAGAGTGATTCTACAAAGCCTTTTTACTGACGTTGGCTTTTAAACGCGATTTCACTGGAATTTCTGTCAAACGCAAGACAGAGATTTGCTATTGAAGAATTGAAGATACAGAATGCAAACAAACACGTTCCTACAAGTGAATCGCCTAAACATTCACCACAGTTCCAAAAACTGCATAAAATGCAGTTTTCACTCAGATGAAAGACATATGCTTTCCTTCTTAAGAAGTGTTTTCAAAGACATTCACAGAGTGATTCTACAAAGCCTTTTTACTGAAGTTGGCTTTTAAACGCGATTTCACTGGAATTTCTGTCAAACACAAGACAGAGATTTGCTATTGAAGAATTGAAGATACAGAATGCAAACAAACACGTTCCTACAAGTGAATCGCCTAAACATTCACCACAGTTCCAAAAACTGCATAGAATGCAGTTTTCACTCAGATGAAAGACGTATGCTTTCCTTCATATGAAGTGTTTTCAAAGACATTCACAGAGTGATTCTACAAAGCCTTTTTACTGATGTTGGCTTTTAAACGCGATTTCACTGGAATTTCTGTCAAATGCAAGGCAGAGATTTGCTATTGAAGAATTGAAGATACAGAATGCAAACAAACACGATCCTTCAAGTGAATCGCCTAATCATTCACGACAGTTCAAAAAACTGCATAGAATGCAGTTTTCACTCAGAAGAAAGACGTATGCTTTCCTTATTAAAAAGTGTTTTCGTAGACATTCACAGAGTGATTATACAAAGCCTTTTTACTGACGTTGGCTTTTAAACGCGATTTCACTGGAATTTCTTTCAAACGCAAGACAGAGATTTGCTATTGAAGAATTGAAGATACAGAATGAAAACAAACACGTTCCTACAAGTGAATCACCTAAACATTCACCACAGTTCCAAAAAATGCATAGAATGCAGTTTTCACTCAGATGAAAGACGTATGCTTTCCTTCTTAAGAAGTGTTTTCAAAGACATTCACAGAGTGATTCTACAAAGCCTTTTTACTGATGCTGGCTTTTAAATGCGATTTCACTGGAATTTTTGTCAAACGAAAGACAGAGATTTGCTATTGAAGAATTGAAGATACAGAATGCAAACAAACACGTTCCTACAAGTGAATCGCATAAACATTCACCACAGTTCCAACAACTGCATAGAATGCAGTTTTCACTCAGATGAAAGACGTATGCTTTCCTTCTTAAGAAGTGTTTTCAAAGAAATTCACAGAGTGATTCTACAAAGCCTTTTTAGTGACGTTGGCTGTTAAACGCGATTTCACTGGAATTTCTGTCAAACGCAAGACAGAGATTTGCTATTGAAGAATTGAAGATACAGAATGCAAACAAACACATTCCTACAAGTGAATCGCCTAAACATTCACCACAGTTCCAAAAACTGCATAGAATGCAGTTTTCACTCAGATGAAAGACGTATGCTTTCCTTCTTAAGAAGTGTTTTCAAAGACATTCATAGAGTGATTCTACAAAGCCTTTTTACTGACATTGGTTTTTAAAGGCGATTTCACTGGAATTTCTGTCAAATGCAAGACAGAGATTTGCTATTGAAGAATTGAAGATACAGAATGCAAACAAACACGTTCCTACAAGTGAATCGCCTAAACATTCACCACAGTTCCAAAAACTGCATAGAATACAGTTTTCACTCAGATGAAAGACGTATGCTTTCCTTCTTAAGAAGTGTTTTCAAAGACATTCATAGTGTGATTCTACAAAGCCTTTTTACTGACATTGGCTTTTAAACGCGATTTCACTGGAATTTCTGTCAAACGCAAGACAGAGATTTGCTATTGAAGAATTGAAGATACAGAATGCAAACAAACACGTTCCTTCAAGTGAATCGCCTAAACATTCACCACAGTTCCAAAAATTGCATAGAATGCAGTTTTCACTCAGAAGAAAGATGTATGCTTTCCTTCTTAAGAAGTGTTTTCGTAGACATTCACAGAGTGATTCTACAAAGCCTTTTTACTGACGTTGGCTTTTAAACGCGATTTCACTGGAATTTCTGTCAAACGCAAGACAGAGATTTGCTATTGAAGAATTGAAGATACAGAATGCAAACAAACACGTTCCTACAAGTGAATCGCCTAAACATTCACCACAGTTCCAAAAACTGCATAAAATGCAGTTTTCACTCAGATGAAAGACATATGCTTTCCTTCTTAAGAAGTGTTTTCAAAGACATTCACAGAGTGATTCTACAAAGCCTTTTTACTGAAGTTGGCTTTTAAACGCGATTTCACTGGAATTTCTGTCAAACACAAGACAGAGATTTGCTATTGAAGAATTGAAGATACAGAATGCAAACAAACACGTTCCTACAAGTGAATCGCCTAAACATTCACCACAGTTCCAAAAACTGCATAGAATGCAGTTTTCACTCAGATGAAAGACGTATGCTTTCCTTCATATGAAGTGTTTTCAGAGACATTCACAGAGTGATTCTACAAAGCCTTTTTACTGATGTTGGCTTTTAAACGCGATTTCACTGGAATTTCTGTCAAATGCAAGGCAGAGATTTGCTATTGAAGAATTGAAGATACAGAATGCAAACAAACACGTTCCTTAAAGTGAATCGCCTAATCATTCACCACAGTTCAAAAAACTGCATAGAATGCAGTTTTCATTCAGAAGAAAGACGTATGCTTTCCTTCTTAAGAAGTGTTTTCGTAGACATTCACAGAGTGATTATACAAAGCCTTTTTACTGACGTTGGCTTTTAAACGCGATTTCACTGGAATTTCTGTCAAACGCAAGACAGAGATTTGCTATTGAAGAATTGAAGATACAGAATGAAAACAAACACGTTCCTACAAGTGAATCGCCTAAACATTCACCACAGTTCCAAAAACTGCATAGAATGCAGTTTTCACTCAGATGAAAGACATATGCTTTCCTTCTTAAGAAGTGTTTTCAAAGACAATCACAGAGTGATTCTACAAAGCCTTTTTACTGATGTTGGCTTTTAAACGCGATTTCACTGGAATTTCTGTCAAACGCCAGACCGAGATTTGCTATTGAAGAATTGAAGATACAGAATTCAAACAAACACGTTCCTACAAGTGAATTGCCTAAACATTCACCACAGTTCCAAAAAATGCATAGAATGCAGTTTTCACTCAGATGAAAGACGTATGCTTTCCTTCATATGAAGTGTTTTCAAAGACATTCACAGAGTGATTATACAAAGCCTTTTTACAGACGTTGGCTTTTAAACGCGATTTCACTGGAATTTCTGTCAAACGTAAGAGAGAGATTTGCTATTAAAGAATTGAAAATACAGAATGCAAACAAACACGTTCCTACAAGTGAATCGCCTAAACATTCACCACAGTTCCAACAACTGCATAGAATGCAGTTTTCACTCAGAAGAAAGACGTATGCTTTCCTTCTTAAGAAGTGTTTTCAAAGACATTCACAGAGTGATTCTACAAAGCCTTTTTACTGATGTTGGCTTTTAAACGCGATTTCACTGGAATTTCTGTCAAATGCAAGGCAGAGATTTGCTATTGAAGAATTGAAGATACAGAATGCAAACAAACAGGTTCCTTCAAGTGAATCGCCTAATCATTCACCACAGTTCAAAAAACTGCATAGAATGCAGTTTTCACTCAGAAGAAAGACGTATGCTTTCCTTATTAAAAAGTGTTTTCGTAGACATTCACAGAGTGATTATACAAAGCCTTTTTACTGACATTGGCTTTTAAACGCGATTTACTGGAATTTCTTTCAAACGCAAGACAGAGATTTGCTATTGAAGAATTGAAAATACAGAATCCAAACAAACACATTCCTACAAGTGAATCGCCTAAACATTCACCACAGTTCCAAAAACTGCATAGAATGCAGTTTTCACTCAGATGAAAGACGTATGCTTTCCTTCTTAAGAAGTGTTTTCAAAGACATTCACAGAATGATTCTAAAATGCCTTTTTACTGTGGTTGGCTTTTAAACGCGATTTCACTGGAATTTCTGTCAAAAGCAAGACAGGAATTTGCTATTGAAGAATTGAAGATACAGAATGCAAACAAACACGTTCATACAAGTGAATCGCCTAAACATTCACCACAATTCCAAAAACTGCATAGAATGCAGTTTTCACTCAGAAGAAAGACGTATGCTTTCCTTCTTAAGAAGTGTTTTCAAAGAAATTCACAGAGTGATTATACAAAGCCTTTTTACTGACATTGGCTTTTAAATGCGATTTCACTGGAATTTCTGTCAAACGCAAGACAGAGATTTGCTATTGAAGAATTGAAGATACAGAATGAAAACAAACACGTTCCTACAAGTGAATCGCCTAAACATTCACCACAGTTCCAAAAACTGCATAGAATGCAGTTTTCACTCAGATGATAGACGTATGCTTTCAATCTTAAGAAGTGTTTTCAAAGACATTCACAGAATGATTCTAAAATGCCTTTTTACTGAGGTTGGCTTTTAAACGTGTATTCACTTGAATTTCTGTCAAACGCAAGACAGAGATTTGCTATTAAAGAATTGAAGATACAGAATGCAAACAAACACGTTCCTACAAGTGAATCGCCTAAACATTCACCACAGTTCCAACAACTGCATAGAATGCAGTTTTCACTCAGATGAAAGACGTATGCTTTCCTTCTTAAGAAGTGTTTTCAAAGAAATTCACAGTGTGATTCTACAAAGCCTTTTTAGTGACGTTGTCTGTTAAACGCGATTTCACTGGAATTTCTGTCAAACGCAAGACAGAGATTTGCTATTGAAGAATTGAAGATACAGAATGCAAACAAACACGTTCCTACAAGTGAATCGCCTAAACATTCACCACAATTCCAAAAACTGCATAGAATGCAGTTTTCACTCAGAAGAAAGACATATGCTTTCCTTCTTAAGAAGTGTTTTCAAAGAAATTCACAGAGTGATTATACAAAGCCTTTTTACTGACATTGGCTTTTAAATGCGATTTCACTGGAATTTCTGTCAAACGCAAGACAGAGATTTGCTATTGACGAATTGAAGATACAGAATGAAAACAAACACGTTCCTACAAGTGAATCGCCTAAACATTCACCACAGTTCCAAAAACTGCATAGAATGCAGTTTTCACTCAGATGAAAGACGTATGCTTTCCTTCTTAAGAAGTGTTTTCAAAGACATTCACAGAGTGATTCTACAAAGCCTTTTTACTGATGTTGGCTTTTAAACGCGATTTCACTGGAATTTCTGTCAAACGCAAGACAGAGATTTGCTATTGAAGAATTGAAGATACAGAATGCAAACAAACACGTTCCTACAAGTGAATTGCCTAATCATTCACCACAGTTCCAAAAAATGCATAGAATGCAGTTTTCACTCAGATGAAAGACGTATGCTTTCCTTCATATGAAGTGTTTTCAAAGACATTCACAGAGTGATTATAAAAAGCCTTTTTACTGACGTTGGCTTTTAAACGCGATTTCACTGGAATTTCTGTCAAACATAAGAGAGAGATTTGCTATTGAAGAATTGAAAATACAGAATGCAAACAAACACGTTCCTACAAGTGAATCGCCTAAACATTCACCACAGTTCCAACAACTGCATAGAATGCAGTTTTCACTCAGAAGAAAGACGTATGCTCTCCTTCTTAAGAAGTGTTTTCAAAGACATACACAGAGTGATTCTACAAAGCCTTTTTACTGATGTTGGCTTTTAAACGCGATTTCACTGGAATTTCTGTCAAATGCAAGGCAGAGATTTGCTATTGAAGAATTGAAGATACAGAATGCAAACAAACAGGTTCCTTCAAGTGAATCGCCTAATCATTCAACACAGTTCAAAAAACTGCATAGAATGCAATTTTCACTCTGAAGAAAGACATATGCTTTCCTTCCTAAAAAGTGTTTTCGTAGACATTCACAGAGTGATTATACAAAGCCTTTTTACTGACATTGGCTTTTAAACGCGATTTCACTGGAATTTCTTTCAAACGCAAGACAGAGATTTGCTATTGAAGAATTGAAGATACAGAATGAAAACAAACACGTTCCTACAAGTGAATCACCTAAACATTCACTACAGTTCCAAAAAATGCATAGAATGCAGTTTTCACTCAGATGAAAGACGTATGCTTTCCTTCTTAAGAAGTGTTTTCAAAGACATTCACAGAATGATTCTAAAATGCCTTTTTACTGATGCTGGCTTTTAAATGCGATTTCACTGGAATTTCTGTCAAACGAAAGACAGAGATTTGCTATTGAAGAATTGAAGATACAGAATGCAAACAAACACGTTCCTACAAGTGAATCGCCTAAACATTCACCACAGTTCCAACAACTGCATAGAATGCAGTTTTCACTCAGATGATAGACGTATGCTTTCAATCTTAAGAAGTGTTTTCAAAGACATTCACAGAATGATTCTAAAATGCCTTTTTACTGAGTTTGGCTTTTAAACGTGTATTCACTTGAATTTCTGTCAAACGCAAGACAGAGATTTGCTATTAAAGAATTGAAGATACAGAATGCAAACAAACACATTCCTACAAGTGAATCGCCTAAACATTCACCACAGTTCCAACAACTGCATAGAATGCAGTTTTCACTCAGATGAAAGACGTATGCTTTCCTTCTTAAGAAGTGTTTTCAAAGAAATTCACAGAGTGATTCTACAAAGCCTTTTTAGTGAAGTTGGCTGTTAAACGCGATTTCACTGGAATTTCTGTCAAACGCAAGACAGAGATTTGCTATTGAAGAATTGAAGATACAGAATGCAAACAAACACGTTCCTACAAGTGAATCGCCTAAACATTCACCAAAATTCCAAAAACTGCATAGAATGCAGTTTTCACTCAGAAGAAAGACGTGTGCTTTCCTTCTTAAGAAGTGTTTTCATAGACATTGACAGAGTGATTCTACAAAGCCTTTTTACTGACATTGGGTTTTAAACGCGATTTCACTGGAATTTCTGTCAAACGCAAGACAGAGATTTGCTATTGAAGAATTGAAGATACAGAATGCAAACAAACACGTTCCTACAAGTGAATCGCCTAAACATTCACCACAGTTCCAAAAACTGCATAGAATGCAGTTTTCACTCAGATGATAGACGTATGCTTTCAATCTTAAGAAGTGTTTTCAAAGACATTCACAGAATGATTCTAAAATGCCTTTTTACTGTGGTTGGCTTTTAAACGCGATTTCACTGGAATTTCTGTCAAAAGCAAGACAGGAATTTGCTATTGAAGAATTGAAGATACAGAATGCAAACAAACACGTTCATACAAGTGAATCGCCTAAACATTCACCACAATTCCAAAAACTGCATAGAATGCAGTTTTCACTCAGAAGAAAGACGTATGCTTTCCTTCTTAAGAAGTGTTTTCAAAGAAATTCACAGAGTGATTATACAAAGCCTTTTTACTGACATTGGCTTTTAAATGCGATTTCACTGGAATTTCTGTCAAACGCAAGACAGAGATTTGCTATTGAAGAATTGAAGATACAGAATGAAAACAAACACGTTCCTACAAGTGAATCGCCTAAACATTCACCACAGTTCCAAAAACTGCATAGAATGCAGTTTTCACTCAGATGATAGACGTATGCTTTCAATCTTAAGAAGTGTTTTCAAAGACATTCACAGAATGATTCTAAAATGCCTTTTTACTGAGGTTGGCTTTTAAACGTGTATTCACTTGAATTTCTGTCAAACGCAAGACAGAGATTTGCTATTAAAGAATTGAAGATACAGAATGCAAACAAACACGTTCCTACAAGTGAATCGCCTAAACATTCACCACAGTTCCAACAACTGCATAGAATGCAGTTTTCACTCAGATGAAAGACGTATGCTTTCCTTCTTAAGAAGTGTTTTCAAAGAAATTCACAGTGTGATTCTACAAAGCCTTTTTAGTGACGTTGTCTGTTAAACGCGATTTCACTGGAATTTCTGTCAAACGCAAGACAGAGATTTGCTATTGAAGAATTGAAGATACAGAATGCAAACAAACACGTTCCTACAAGTGAATCGCCTAAACATTCACCACAATTCCAAAAACTGCATAGAATGCAGTTTTCACTCAGAAGAAAGACGTATGCTTTCCTTCTTAAGAAGTGTTTTCAAAGAAATTCACAGAGTGATTATACAAAGCCTTTTTACTGACATTGGCTTTTAAATGCGATTTCACTGGAATTTCTGTCAAACGCAAGACAGAGATTTGCTATTGACGAATTGAAGATACAGAATGAAAACAAACACGTTCCTACAAGTGAATCGCCTAAACATTCACCACAGTTCCAAAAACTGCATAGAATGCAGTTTTCACTCAGATGAAAGACGTATGCTTTCCTTCTTAAGAAGTGTTTTCAAAGACATTCACAGAGTGATTCTACAAAGCCTTTTTACTGATGTTGGCTTTTAAACGCGATTTCACTGGAATTTCTGTCAAACGCAAGACAGAGATTTGCTATTGAAGAATTGAAGATACAGAATGCAAACAAACACGTTCCTACAAGTGAATTGCCTAATCATTCACCACAGTTCCAAAAAATGCATAGAATGCAGTTTTCACTCAGATGAAAGACGTATGCTTTCCTTCATATGAAGTGTTTTCAAAGACATTCACAGAGTGATTATAAAAAGCCTTTTTACTGACGTTGGCTTTTAAACGCGATTTCACTGGAATTTCTGTCAAACGTAAGAGAGAGATTTGCTATTGAAGAATTGAAAATACAGAATGCAAACAAACACGTTCCTACAAGTGAATCGCCTAAACATTCACCACAGTTCCAACAACTGCATAGAATGCAGTTTTCACTCAGAAGAAAGACGTATGCTCTCCTTCTTAAGAAGTGTTTTCAAAGACATACACAGAGTGATTCTACAAAGCCTTTTTACTGATGTTGGCTTTTAAACGCGATTTCACTGGAATTTCTGTCAAATGCAAGGCAGAGATTTGCTATTGAAGAATTGAAGATACAGAATGCAAACAAACAGGTTCCTTCAAGTGAATCGCCTAATCATTCAACACAGTTCAAAAAACTGCATAGAATGCAGTTTTCACTCAGAAGAAAGACATATGCTTTCCTTCCTAAAAAGTGTTTTCGTAGACATTCACAGAGTGATTATACAAAGCCTTTTTACTGACATTGGCTTTTAAACGCGATTTCACTGGAATTACTGTCAAACGCAAGACAGATTTGCTATTGAAGAATTGAAGGTACAGAATGCAAACAAACACGTTCCTACAAGTGAATCGCCTAAACATTCACCACAGTTCCAACAACTGCATAGAATGCAGTTTTCACTCAGATGATAGACGTATGCTTTCAATCTTAAGAAGTGTTTTCAAAGACATTCACAGAATGATTCTAAAATGCCTTTTTACTGAGTTTGGCTTTTAAACGTGTATTCACTTGAATTTCTGTCAAACGCAAGACAGAGATTTGCTATTAAAGAATTGAAGATACAGAATGCAAACAAACACATTCCTACAAGTGAATCGCCTAAACATTCACCACAGTTCCAACAACTGCATAGAATGCAGTTTTCACTCAGATGAAAGACGTATGCTTTCCTTCTTAAGAAGTGTTTTCAAAGAAATTCACAGAGTGATTCTACAAAGCCTTTTTAGTGAAGTTGGCTGTTAAACGCGATTTCACTGGAATTTCTGTCAAACGCAAGACAGAGATTTGCTATTGAAGAATTGAAGATACAGAATGCAAACAAACACGTTCCTACAAGTGAATCGCCTAAACATTCACCAAAATTCCAAAAACTGCATAGAATGCAGTTTTCACTCAGAAGAAAGACGTGTGCTTTCCTTCTTAAGAAGTGTTTTCATAGACATTGACAGAGTGATTCTACAAAGCCTTTTTACTGACGTTGGCTTTTAAACGCCATTTCACTGGAATTACTGTCAAACGCAAGACAGATTTGCTATTGAAGAATTGAAGGTACAGAATGCAAACAAACACATTCCTACAAGTGAATCGCCTAAACATTCACCACAGTTCCAAAAACTGCATAGAATGCAGTTTTCACTCAGATGAAAGACGTATGCTTTCCTTCTTAAGAAGTGTTTTCAAAGACATTCATAGTGTGATTCTACAAAGCCTTTTTACTGACATTGGCTTTTAAACGCGATTTCACTGGAATTTCTGTCAAACGCAAGACAGAGATTTGCTATTGAAGAATTGAAGATACAGAATGCAAACAAACACGTTCCTACAAGTGAATCGCCTAAACATTCACCATAGTTCCAAAAACTGCATAGAATGCAGTTTTCACTCAGATGATAGACGTATGCTTTCAATCTTAAGAAGTGTTTTCAAAGACATTCACAGAATGATTCTAAAATGCCTTTTTACTGAGGTTGGCTTTTAAACGCGATTTCACTGGAATTTCTGTCAAAAGCAAGACAGGGATATGCTATTAAAGAATTGAAGTTACAGAATGCAAACAAACACGTTCCTACAAGTGAATCGCCTAAACATTCACCACAGTTCCAAAAACTGCATAGAATGCAGTTTTCACTCAGATGAGAGAAGTACGCTTTCCTTCTTAAGAAGTGTTTTCAAAGACATTCACAGAGTGATTCTACAAAGCCTTTTTACTGACGTTGGCTTTTAAACGCGATTTCACTGGAATATCTGTCAAATGCAAGGCAGAGATTTCCTATTGAAGAATTGAAGATACAGAATGCAAACAAACCCATTCCTTCAAGTGAATGGCCTAATCATTCACCACAGTTCAAAAAACTGCATAGAATGCAGTTTTCACTCAGAAGAAAGACGTATGCTTTCCTTCCTAAGAAGTGTTTTCGTAGACATTCACAGAGTGATTATACAAAGCCTTTTTACTGACGTTGGCTTTTAAATGCGATTTCACTGGAATTTCTGTCAAACGCAAGACAGAGATTTGCTATTGAAGAATTGAAGATACCGAATGAAAACAAACACGTTCCTACAAGTGAATCGCCTAAACATTCACCACAGTTCCAAAAACTGCATAGAATGCAGTTTTCACTCAGATGAAAGACGTATGCTTTCCTTCTTAAGAAGTGTTTTCAAAGACATTCACAGAGTGATTCTACAAAGCCTTTTTACTGATGTTGGCTTTTAAACGCGATTTCACTGGAATTTCTGTCAAACGCAAGACAGAGATTTGCTATTGAAGAATTGAAGATACAGAATGCAAACAAACACGTTCCTACAAGTGAATTGCCTAATCATTCACCACAGTTCCAAAAAATGCATAGAATGCAGTTTTCACTCAGATGAAAGACGTATGCTTTCCTTCATATGAAGTGTTTTCAAAGACATTCACAGAGTGATTATACAAAGCCTTTCTACTGACGTTGGCTTTTAAACGCGATTTCACTGGAATTTCTGTCAAACGTAAGAGAGAGATTTGCTATTGAAGAATTGAAAATACAGAATGCCAACAAACACGTTCCTACAAGTGAATCGCCTAAACATTCACCACAGTTCCAACAACTGCATAGAATGCAGTTTTCACTCGGAAGAAAGACGTATGCTTTCCTTCTTAAGAAGTGTTTTCAAAGACATACACAGAGTGATTCTACAAAGCCTTTTTACTGATGTTGGCATTTAGACGCGATTTCACTGGAATTTCTGTCAAATGCAAGGCAGAGATTTGCTATTGAAGAATTGAAGATACAGAATGCAAACAAACAGGTTCCTTCAAGTGAATCGCCTAATCATTCAACACAGTTCAAAAAACTACATAGAATGCAGTTTTCACTCAGAAGAACGACGTATGCTTTCCTTCTTAAAAAGTGTTTTCGTAGACATTCACACAGTGATTATACAAAGCCTTTTTACTGACATTGGCTTTTAAACGCGATTTCACTGGAATTTCTTTCAAACGCAAGACAGAGAATTGCTATTGAAGAATTGAAGATACAGAATGCAAACAAACACGTTCCTACAAGTGAATCGCCTAAACATTCACCACAGTTCCAAAAACTGCATAGAATGCAGTTTTCACTCAGATGATAGACTATGCTTTCCTTCTTAGGAAGTGTTTTCAAAACATTCACAGAATGATTCTAAAATGCCTTTTTACTGAGGTTGGCTTTTACGTGTATTCACATGAATTTCTGTCAAACGCAAGACAGAGATTTGCTATTGAAGAATTGAAGATACAGAATGCAAACAAACACGTTCCTACAAGTGAATCGCCTAAACATTCACCACAGTTCCAAAAACTGCATAGAATGCAGTTTTCACTCAGATGATAGACGTATGCTTTCAATCTTAAGAAGTGTTTTCAAAGACATTCACAGAATGATTCTAAAATGCCTTTTTACTGAGGTTGGCTTTTAAACGCGATTTCACTGGAATTTCTGTCAAAAGCAAGACAGGGATTTGCTATTAAAGAATTGAAGATACAGAATGCACACAAACACCTTCCTACAAGTGAATCGCCTAAAAATTCACCACAGTTCCAAAAACTGCATAGAATGCAGTTTTCACTCAGATGAAAGAAGTATGCTTTCCTTCTTAAGAAGTGTTTTCAAAGACATTCACAGAGTGATTCTACAAAGCCTTTTTACTGACGTTGGCTTTTAAACGCGATTTCACTGGAATTTCTGTCAAACGTAAGAGAGAGATTTGCTATTGAAGAATTGAAGATACAGAATGCAAACAAACAGGTTCCTTCAAGTGAATCGCCTAATCATTCAACACAGTTCAAAAAACTGCATAGAATGCAGTTTTCACTCAGAAGAAAGACGTATGCTTTCCTTCTTAAAAAGTGATTTCGTAGACATTCACAGAGTGATTATACAAAGCCTTTTTACTGACATTGGCTTTTAAACGCGATTTCACTGGAATTTCTTTCAAACGCAAGACAGAGATTTGCTATTGAAGAATTGAAGATACAGAATGAAAACAAACACGTTCCTACAAGTGAATCGCCTAAACATTCACCACAATTCCAAAAACTGCATAGAATGCAGTTTTCACTCAGAAGAAAGACATATGCTTCCTTCTTAAGAAGTGTTTTCATAGACATTGACAGAGTGATTCTACAAAGCCTTTTTACTGACGTTGGCTTTTAAACGCGATTTCACTGGAATTACTGTCAAACGCAAGACAGATTTGCTATTGAAGAATTGAAGATACAGAATGCAAACAAACATGTTCCTACAAGTGAATCGCCTAAACATTCACCACAGTTCCAAAAACTGCATAGAATGCAGTTTTCACTCAGATGAAAGACATATGCTTTCGTTCTTAAGAAGTGTTTTCATAGACATTGACAGAGTGATTCTACAAAGCCTTTTTACTGACTTTGGCTTTTAAACGCGATTTCACTGGAATTACTGTCAAACGCAAGACAGATTTGCTATTAAAGAATTGAAGGTACAGAATGCAAACAAACACATTCCGACAAGTGAATCGCCTAAACATTCACCACAGTTCCAAAAACTGCATAGAATGCAGTTTTCACTCAGATGAAAGACGTATGCTTTCCTTCTTAAGAAGTGTTTTCAAAGACATTCATAGTGTGATTCTACAAAGCCTTTTTACTGACATTGGCTTTTAAACGCGATTTCACTGGAATTTCTGTCAAACGCAAGACAGAGATTTGCTATTGAAGAATTGAAGATACAGAATGCAAACAAACACGTTCCTACAAGTGAATCGCCTAAACATTCACCACAGTTCCAAAAACTGCATAGAATGCAGTTTTCACTCAGATGATAGACGTATGCTTTCAATCTTAAGAAGTGTTCTCAAAGACATTCACAGAATGATTCTAAAATGCCTTTTTACTGAGGTTGGCTTTTAAACGCGATTTCACTGGAATTTCTGTCAAAAGCAAGACAGGGATTTGCTATTAAAGAATTGAAGATACAGAATGCAAACAAACACGTTCCTACAAGTGAATCGCCTAAACATTCACCACAGTTCCAAAAACTGCATAGAATGCAGTTTTCACTCAGATGAGAGAAGTATGCTTTCCTTCTTAAGAAGTGTTTTCAAAGACATTCACAGAGTGATTCTACAAAGCCTTTTTACTGACGTTGGCTTTTAAACGCGATTTCACTGGAATATCTGTCAAATGCAAGGCAGAGATTTCCTATTGAAGAATTGAAGATACAGAATGCAAACAAACCCATTCCTTCAAGTGAATCGCCTAATCATTCACCACAGTTCAAAAAACTGCATAGAATGCAGTTTTCACTCAGAAGAAAGACGTATGCTTTCCTTCCTAAGAAGTGTTTTCGTAGACATTCACAGAGTGATTATACAAAGCCTTTTTACTGACGTTGGCTTTTAAATATGATTTCACTGGAATTTCTGTCAAACGCAAGACAGAGATTTGCTATTGAAGAATTGAAGATACAGAATGAAAACAAACACGTTCCTACAAGTGAATCGCCTAAACATTCACCACAGTTCCAAAAACTGCATAGAATGCAGTTTTCACTCAGATGAAAGACGTATGCTTTCCTTCTTAAGAAGTGTTTTCAAAGACATTCACAGAGTGATTCTACAAAGCCTTTTTACTGATGTTGGCTTTTAAACGCGATTTCACTGGAATATCTGTCAAATGCAAGGCAGAGATTTCCTATTGAAGAATTGAAGATACCGAATGCAAACAAACCCATTCCTTCAAGTGAATCGCCTAATCATTCACCACAGTTCAAAAAACTGCATAGAATGCAGTTTTCACTCAGAAGAAAGACATATGCTTTCCTTCCTAAGAAGTGTTTTCGTAGACATTCACAGAGTGATTATACAAAGCCTTTTTACTGACGTTGGCTTTTAAATGCGATTTCACTGGAATTTCTGTCAAACGCAAGACAGAGATTTGCTATTGAAGAATTGAAGATACAGAATGAAAACAAACACGTTCCTACAAGTGAATCGCCTAAACATTCACCACAGTTCCAAAAACTGCATAGAATGCAGTTTTCACTCAGATGAAAGACGTTTGCTTTCCTTCTTAAGAAGTGTTTTCAAAGACATTCACAGAGTGATTCTAAAAAGCCTTTTTACTGATGTTGGCTTTTAAACGCGATTTCACTGGAATTTCTGTCAAAGGCAAGACAGAGATTTGCTATTGAAGAATTGAAGATACAGAATGCAAACAAACACGTTCCTACAAGTGAATTGCCTAATCATTCACCACAGTTCCAAAAAATGCATAGAATGCAGTTTTCACTCAGATGAAAGACGTTTGCTTTCCTTCATATGAAGTGTTTTCAAAGACATTCACAGAGTGATTATACAAAGCCTTTTTAGTGACGTTGGCTTTTAAACGCGATTTCACTGGAATTTCTGTCAAACGTAAGAGAGAGATTTGCTATTGAAGAATTGAAGATATAGAATGCAAACAAACACGTTCCTACAAGTGAATCGCCTAAACATTCACCACAGTTCCAACAACTGCATAGAATGCAGTTTTCACTCAGAAGAAAGACGTATGCTCTCCTTCTTAAGAAGTGTTTTCAAAGACATACACAGAGTGATTCTACAAAGCCTTTTTACTGATGTTGGCTTTTAGACGCGATTTCACTGGAATTTCTGTCAAATGCAAGGCAGAGATTTGCTATTGAAGAATTGAAGATACAGAATGCAAACAAACAGGTTCCTTCAAGTGAATCGGCTAATCATTCAACACAGTTCAAAAAACTCCATAGAATGCAGTTTTCACTCAGAAGAAAGACGTATGCTTTCCTTCTTAAAAAGTGTTTTCGTAGACATTCACACAGTGATTATACAAAGCCTTTTTACTGACATTGGCTTTTAAACGCGATTTCACTGGAATTTCTTTCAAACGCAAGACAGAGAATTGCTATTGAAGAATTGAAGATACAGAATGAAAACAAACACGTTCCTTCAAGTGAATCACCTAAACATTCACCACAGTTCCAAAAAATGCATAGAATGCAGTTTTCACTCAGATGAAAGACGTATGCTTTCCTTCTTAAGAAGTGTTTTCAAAGACATTCACAGAATGATTCTAAAATGCCTTTTTACTGATGCTGGCTTTTAAATGCGATTTCACTGGAATTTCTGTCAAACGAAAGACAGAGATTTGCTATTGAAGAATTGAAGATACAGAATGCAAACAAACACGTTCCTACAAGTGAATCGCCTAAACATTCACCACAGTTCTAAAAACTGCATAGAATGCAGTTTTCACTCAGATGATAGACGTATGCTTTCCTTCTTAAGAAGTGTTTTCAAAGACATTCACAGAATGATTCTAAAATGCCTTTTTACTGAGGTTGGCTTTTAAACGTGTATTCACTGGAATTTCTGTCAAACGCGAGACAGAGATTTGCTATTGAAGAATTGAAGATACAGAATGCAAACAAACACATTCCTACAAGTGAATCGCCTAAACATTCACCACAGTTCCAAAAACTGAAGAGAATGCAGTTTTCACTCAGATGAAAGACGTATGCTTTCTTCTTAAGAAGTGTTTTCAAAGACATTCACAGAGTGATTCTACAAAGCCTTTTTACTGACATTGGCTTTTAAACGCGATTTCACTGGAATTTCTGTCAAATGCAAGGCAGAGATTTGCTATTGAAGAATTGAAGATACAGAATGCAAACAAACACGTTCCTACAAGTGAATCGCCTAAACATTCACCACAGTTCCAAAAACTGCATAGAATGCAGTTTTCACTCAGAAGAAAGACGTATGCTTTCCTTCTTAAAAAGTGATTTCGTAGACATTCACAGAGTGATTATACAAAGCCTTTTTACTGACATTGGCTTTTAAACGCGATTTCACTGGAATTTCTTTCAAACGCAAGACAGAGATTTGCTATTGAAGAATTGAAGATACAGAATGTAAACAAACACGTTCCTACAAGTGAATCGCCTAAACATTCACCACAATTCCAAAAACTGCATAGAATGCAGTTTTCACTCAGAAGAAAGACGTATGCTTTCCTTCTTAAGAAGTGTTTTCATAGACATTGACAGAGTGATTCTACAAAGCCTTTTTACTGACGTTGGCTTTTAAACGCGATTTCACTGGAATTACTGTCAAACGCAAGACAGATTTGCTATTGAAGAATTGAAGATACAGAATGCAAACAAACACGTTCCTACAAGTGAATCGCCTAAACATTCACCACAGTTCCAAAAACTGCATAGAATGCAGTTTTCACTCAGATGAAAGACATATGCTTTCCTTCTTAAGAAGTGTTTTCATAGACATTGACAGAGTGATTCTACAAAGCCTTTTTACTGACTTTGGCTTTTAAACGCGATTTCACTGGAATTACTGTCAAACGCAAGACAGATTTGCTATTAAAGAATTGAAGGTACAGAATGCAAACAAACACATTCCTACAAGTGAATCGCCTAAACATTCACCACAGTTCCAAAAACTGCATAGAATGCAGTTTTCACTCAGATGAAAGACGTATGCTTTCCTTCTTAAGAAGTGTTTTCAAAGACATTCATAGTGTGATTCTACAAAGCCTTTTTACTGACATTGGCTTTTAAACGCGATTTCACTGGAATTTCTGTCAAACGCAAGACAGAGATTTGCTATTGAAGAATTGAAGATACAGAATGCAAACAAACACGTTCCTACAAGTGAATCGCCTAAACATTCACCACAGTTCCAAAAACTGCATAGAATGCAGTTTTCACTCAGATGATAGACGTATGCTTTCAATCTTAAGAAGTGTTCTCAAAGACATTCACAGAATGATTCTAAAATGCCTTTTTACTGAGGTTGGCTTTTAAACGCGATTTCACTGGAATTTCTGTCAAAAGCAAGACAGGGATTTGCTATTAAAGAATTGAAGATACAGAATGCAAACAAACACGTTCCTACAAGTGAATCGCCTAAACATTCACCACAGTTCCAAAAACTGCATAGAATGCAGTTTTCACTCAGATGAGAGAAGTATGCTTTCCTTCTTAAGAAGTGTTTTCAAAGACATTCACAGAGTGATTATACAAAGCCTTTTTACTGACGTTGGCTTTTAAACGCGATTTCACTGGAATATCTGTCAAATGCAAGGCAGAGATTTCCTATTGAAGAATTGAAGATACAGAATGCAAACAAACCCATTCCTTCAAGTGAATCGCCTAATCATTCACCACAGTTCAAAAAACTGCATAGAATGCAGTTTTCACTCAGAAGAAAGACGTATGCTTTCCTTCCTAAGAAGTGTTTTCGTAGACATTCACAGAGTGATTATACAAAGCCTTTTTACTGACGTTGGCTTTTAAATGCGATTTCACTGGAATTTCTGTCAAACGCAAGACAGAGATTTGCTATTGAAGAATTGAAGATACAGAATGAAAACAAACACGTTCCTTCAAGTGAATCACCTAAACATTCACCACAGTTCCAAAAAATGCATAGAATGCAGTTTTCACTCAGATGAAAGACGTATGCTTTCCTTCATATGAAGTGTTTTCAAAGACATTCACAGAGTGATTATACAAAGACTTTTTAGTGACGTTGGCTTTTAAACGCGATTTCACTGGAATATCTGTCAAATGCAAGGCAGAGATTTGCTATTGAAGAATTGAAAATACAGAATGCAAACAAACACGTTCCTACAAGTGAATCGCCTATACATTCACCACAGTTCCAACAACTGCATAGAATGCAGTTTTCACTCAGAAGAAAGACGTATGCTTTCCTTCTTAAGAAGTGTTTTCAAAGACATACACAGAGTGATTCTACAAAGCCTTTTTACTGATGTTGGCTTTTAGACGCGATTTCACTGGAATTTCTGTCAAATGCAAGGCAGAGATTTGCTATTGAAGAATTGAAGATACAGAATGCAAACAAACAGGTTCCTTCAAGTGAATCGGCTAATCATTCAACACAGTTCAAAAAACTCCATATAATGCAGTTTTCACTCAGAAGAAAGACGTATGCTTTCCTTCTTAAAAAGTGTTTTTGTAGACATTCACACAGTGATTATACAAAGCCTTTTTACTGACATTGGCTTTTAAACGCGATTTCACTGGAATTTCTTTCAAACGCAAGACAGAGAATTGCTATTGAAGAATTGAAGATACAGAATGAAAACAAACACGTTCCTACAAGTGAATCACCTAAACATTCACCACAGTTCCAAAAAATGCATAGAATGCAGTTTTCACTCAGATGAAAGACGTATGCTTTCCTTCTTAAGAAGTGTTTTCAAAGACATTCACAGAATGATTCTAAAATGCCTTTTTACTGATGCTGGCTTTTAAATGCGATTTCACTGGAATTTCTGTCAAACGAAAGACAGAGATTTGCTATTGAAGAATTGAAGATACAGAATGCAAACAAACACGTTCCTACAAGTGAATCACCTAAACATTCACCACAGTTCCAAAAACTGCATAGAATGCAGTTTTCACTCAGATGATAGACGTATGCTTTCCTTCTTAAGAAGTGTTTTCAAAGACATTCACAGAATGATTCTAAAATGCCTTTTTACTGAGGTTGGCTTTTAAACGTGTATTCACTGGAATTTCTGTCAAACGCGAGACAGAGATTTGCTATTGAAGAATTGAAGATACAGAATGCAAACAAACACATTCCTACAAGTGAATCGCCTAAACATTCACCACAGTTCCAAAAACTGAAGAGAATGCAGTTTTCACTCAGATGAAAGACGTATGCTTTCCTTCTTAAGAAGTGTTTTCAAAGACATTCACAGAGTGATTCTACAAAGCCTTTTTACTGACATTGGCTTTTAAACGCGATTTCACTGGAATTTCTGTCAAATGCAAGGCAGAGATTTGCTATTGAAGAATTGAAGATACAGAATGCAAACAAACACGTTCCTACAAGTGAATCGCCTAAACATTCACCACAGTTCCAAAAACTGCATAGAATGCAGTTTTCACTCAGATGATAGACGTATGCTTTCCTTCTTAAGAAGTGTTTTCAAAGACATTCACACAATGATTCTAAAATGCATTTTTACTGAGGTTGGCTTTTAAACGTGTATTCACTTGAATTTCTGTCAAACGCAAGACAGAGATTTGCTATTAAAGAATTGAAGATACAGAATGCAAACAAACACGTTCCTACAAGTGAATCGCCTAAACATTCACCACAGTTCCAAAAACTGCATAGAATGCAGTTTTCACTCAGATGAAAGACGTATGCTTTCCTTCTTAAGAAGTGTTTTCAAAGACATTCATAGAGTGATTCTACAAAGCCTTGTTACTGACATTGGCTTTTAAATGCGATTTAACTGGAATTTCTGTCAAAAGCAAGACAGAGATTTGCTATTGAAGAATTGAAGATACAGAATCCAAACAAACACGTTCCTACAGGTGAATCGCCTAAACATTCACCACAGTTCCAAAAACTGCATAGAATGCAGTTTTCACTCAGATGAAAGAAGTATGCTTTCCTTCTTAAGAAGTGTTTTCAAAGACATTCACAGAGTGATTCTACAAAGCCTTTTTACTGACGTTGGCTTTTAAACGCGATTTCACTGGAATTTCTGTCAAACGTAAGAGAGAGATTTGCTATTGAAGAATTGAAGATACAGAATGCAAACAAACCCATTCCTTCAAGTGAATCGCCTAATCATTCAACACAGTTCAAAAAACTGCATAGAATGCAGTTTTCACTCAGAAGAAAGACGTATGCTTTCCTTCTTAAAAAGTGTTTTCGTAGACATTCACAGAGTGATTATACAAAGCCTTTTTACTGACATTGGCTTTTAAACGCGATTTCACTGGAATTTCTTTCAAACGCAAGACAGAGATTTGCTATTGAAGAATTGAAGATACAGAATGAAAACAAACACGTTCCTACAAGTGAATCACCTAAACATTCACCACAGTTCCAAAAACTGCATAGAATGCAGTTTTCACACAGATGATAGACGTATGCTTTCCTTCTTAAGAAGTGTTTTCAAAGACATTCACAGAATGATTCTAAAATGCCTTTTCACTGAGGTTGACTTTTAAACGTGTATTCACTGGAATTTCTGTCAAAAGCGAGACAGAGATTTGCTATTGAAGAATTTAAGATACAGAATGCAAACAAACACATTCCTACAAGTGAATCGCCTAAACATTCACCACAGTTCCAAAAACTGAAGAGAATGAAGTTTTCACTCAGATGATAGACGTATGCTTTCCTTCTTAGGAAGTGTTTTCAAAGACATTCACAGAATGATTCTAAAATGCCTTTTTACTGAGGTTGGCTTTTAAACGTGTATTCACTTGAATTTCTGTCAAACGCAAGACAGAGATTTGCTATTGAAGAATTGAAGATACAGAATGCAAACAAACACGTTCCTACAAGTGAATCGCCTAAACATTCACCACAGTTCCAAAAACTGCATAGAATACAGTTTTCACTCAGATGATAGACGTATGCTTTCAATCTTAAGAAGTGTTTTCAAAGACATTCACAGAATGATTCTAAAATGCCTTTTTACTGAGGTTGTCTTTTAAACGCGATTTCACTATAATTTCTGTCAAAAGCAAGACAGGGATTTGCTATTAAAGAATTGAAGATACAGAATGCAAACAAACACGTTCCTACAAGTGAATCGCCTAAAAATTCACCACAGTTCCAAAAACTGCATAGAATGCAGTTTTCACTCAGATGAAAGACGTATGCTTTCCTTCTTAAGAAGTGTTTTCAAAGACATTCACAGAGTGATTCTACAAAGCCTTTTTACTGACGTTGGCTTTTAAACGCGATTTCACTGGAATTTCTGTCAAATGCAAGGCAGAGATTTGCTATTGAAGAATTGAAGATACAGAATGCAAACAAACCCATTCCTTCAAGTGAATTGCCTAATCATTCACCACAGTTCAAAAAACTGCATAGAATGCAGTTTTCACTCAGAAGAAAGACGTATGCTTTCCTTCTTAAGAAGTGTTTTCGTAGACATTCACAGAGTGATTATACAAAGCCTTTTTACTGACGTTGGCTTTTAAATGCGATTTCACTGGAATTTCTGTCAAACGCAAGACAGAGATTTGCTATTGAAGAATTGAAGATACAGAAGGAAAACAAACACGTTCCTACAAGTGAATCGCCTAAACATTCACCACAGTTCCAAAAACTGCATAGAATGCAGTTTTCACTCAGAAAAGACCTATGCTTTCCTTCTTAAGAAGTGTTTTCAAAGACGTTCACAGAGTGATTCTACAAAGCCTTGTTACTGATGTTGGCTTTTAAACGCGATTTCACTGGAATTTCTGTCAAAAGCAAGACAGAGATTTGCTATTGAAGAATTGAAGATACAGAATGCAAACAAACACGTTCCTTCAAGTGAATTGCCTAATCATTCACCACAGTTCCAAAAAATGCATAGAATGCAGTTTTCACTCAGATGAAAGACGTATGCTTTCCTTCATATGAAGTGTTTTCGTAGACATTCACAGAGTGATTATACAAAGCCTTTTTACTGACATTGGCTTTTAAACGCGATTTCACTGGAATTTCTTTCAAACGCAAGACAGAGATTTGCTATTAAAGAATTGAAGATACAGAATGAAAACCAACACGTTCCTACAAGTGAATTGCCTAAACATTCACCACAGTTCCAAAAACTGCATAGAATGCAGTTTTCACTCAGATGAAAGACGTATGCTTTCCTTCTTAAGAAGTGTTTTCAAAGACATTCATAGAGTGATTCTACAAAGCCTTGTTACTGACATTGGCTTTTAAATGCGATTTAACTGGAATTTCTGTCAAAAGCAAAACAGAGATTTGCTATTGAAGAATTGAAGATACAGAATCCAAACAAACACGTTCCTACAGGTGAATCGCCTAAACATTCACCACAGTTCCAAAAACTGCATAGAATGCAGTTTTCACTCAGATGATAGACGTATGCTTTCCTTCTTAAGAAGTGTTTTCAAAGACATTCACAGAATGATTCTAAAATGCCTTTTTACTGAGGTTGGCTTTTAAACGTGTATTCACTTGAATTTCTGTCAAACGCAAGACAGAGATTTGCTATTAAAGAATTGAAGATACAGAATGCAAACAAACACGTTCCTACAAGTGAATCGCCTAAACATTCACCACAGTTCCAAAGACTGCATAGAATGCAGTTTTCACTCAGATGATGGACGTATGCTTTCCTTCTTAAGAAGTGTTTTCAAAGACATTCACAGAATGATTCTAAAATGCCTTTTTACTGAGGTTGGCTTTTAAACGTGTATTCACTGGAATTTCTGTCAAACGCCAGACAGAGATTTGCTATTGAAGAATTGAAGATACAGAATGCAAACAAACACTTTCCTCCAAGTGAATCTCCTAAACATTCACCACAGTTCCAAAAACTGAAGAGAATGCAGTTTTCACTCAGATGAAAGACGTATGCTTTCCTTCTTAAGAAGTGTTTTCAAAGACATTCACAGAGTGAATCTACAAATCCTTTTTACTGACATTGGCTTTTAAACGCGATTTCACTGGAATTTCTGTCAAATGCAAGGCAGAGATTTGCTATTGAAGAATTGAAGATACAGAATGCAAACAAACACGTTCCTACAAGTGAATCGTCTAAACATTCACCACAGTTCCAAAAACTGCATAGAATGCAGTTTTCACTCAGATGAAAGACATATGCTTTCCTTCTTAAGAAGTGTTTTCAAAGACATTCATAGAGTGATTCTACAAAGCCTTGTTACTGACATTGGCTTTTAAATGCGATTTAACTGGAATTTCTGTCAAAAGCAAGACAGAGATTTGCTATTGAAGAATTGAAGATACAGAATCCAAACAAACACGTTCCTACAGGTGAATTGCCTAAACATTCACCACAGTTCCAAAAACTGCATAGAATGCAGTTTTCACTCAGATGATAGACGTATGCTTTCCTTCTTAAGAAGTGTTTTCAAAGACATTCACAGAATGATTCTAAAATGCCTTTTTACTGAGGTTGGCTTTTAAACGTGTATTCACTTGAATTTCTGTCAAACGCAAGACAGAGATTTGCTATTAAAGAATTGAAGATACAGAATGCAAACAAACACGTTCCTACAAGTGAATCGCCTAAACATTCACCACAGTTCCAAAAACTGCATAGAATGCAGTTTTCACTCAGATGATAGACGTATGCTTTCAATCTTAAGAAGTGTTTTCAAAGACATTCACAGAATGATTCTAAAATGCCTTTTTACTGAGGTTGGCTTTTAAACGCGATTTCACTGGAATTTCTGTCAAACGCAAGACAGAGATTTGCTATTGAAGAATTGAAGATACAGAATGAAAACAAACACGTTCCTACAAGTGAATCGCCTAAACATTCACCACAGTTCCAAAAACTGCATAGAATGCAGTTTTCACTCAGATGAAAGACGTATGCTTTCCTTCTTAAGAAGTGTTTTCAAAGACATTCACAGAGTGATTCTACAAAGCCTTTTTACTGATGTTGGCTTTTAAACGCGATTTCACTGGAATTTCTGTCAAACGCAAGACAGAGATTTGCTATTGAAGAATTGAAGATACAGAATGCAAACAAACACGTTCCTTCAAGTGAATTGCCTAATCATTCACCACAGTTCCAAAAAATGCATAGAATGCAGTTTTCACTCAGATGAAAGACGTATGCTTTCCTTCATATGAAGTGTTTTCAAAGACATTCACAGAGTGATTATACAAAGCCTTTTTACTGACGTTGGCTTTTAAACGCGATTTCACTGGAATTTCTGTCAAACGTAAGAGAGAGATTTGCTATTGAAGAATTGAAAATACAGAATGCAAACCAACACGTTCCTACAAGTGAATCGCCTAAACATTCACCACAGTTCCAACAACTGCATAGAATGCAGTTTTCACTCAGAAGAAAGACGTATGCTTTCCTTCTTAAGAAGTGTTTTCAAAGACATACACAGAGTGATTCTACAAAGCCTTTTTACTGATGTTGGCTTTTAAACGCGATTTCACTGGAATTTCTGTCAAATGCAAGGCAGAGATTTGCTATTGAAGAATTGAAGATACAGAATGCAAACAAACACGTTCCTACAAGTGAATCGCCTAAACATTCACCACAGTTCCAAAAACTGAAGAGAATGCAGTTTTCACTCAGATGAAAGACGTATGCTTTCCTTCTTAAGAAGTGTTTTCAAAGACATTCACAGAGTGATTCTACAAAGCCTTTTTACTGACATTGGCTTTTAAACGCGATTTCACTGGAATTTCTGTCAAATGCAAGGCAGAGATTTGCTATTGAAGAATTGAAGATACAGAATGCAAACAAACACGTTCCTACAAGTGAATTGCCTATACATTCACCACAGTTCCAAAAACTGCATAGAATGCAGTTTTCACTCAGATGATAGACGTATGCTTTCCTTCTTAAGAAGTGTTTTCAAAGACATTCACACAATGATTCTAAAATGCCTTTTTACTGAGGTTGGCTTTTAAACGTGTATTCACTTGAATTTCTGTCAAACGCAAGACAGAGATTTGCTATTAAAGAATTGAAGATACAGAATGCAAACAAACACGTTCCTACAAGTGAATCGCCTAAACATTCACCACAGTTCCAAAAACTGCATAGAATGCAGTTTTCACTCAGAAAAGACCTATGCTTTCCTTCTTAAGAAGTGTTTTCAAAGACGTTCACAGAGTGATTCTACAAAGCCTTGTTACTGATGTTGGCTTTTAAACGCGATTTCACTGGAATTTCTGTCAAAAGCAAGACAGAGATTTGCTATTGAAGAATTGAAGATACAGAATGCAAACAAACACGTTCCTTCAAGTGAATTGCCTAATCATTCACCACAGTTCCAAAAAATGCATAGAATGCAGTTTTCACTCAGATGAAAGACGTATGCTTTCCTTCATATGAAGTGTTTTCGTAGACATTCACAGAGTGATTATACAAAGCCTTTTTACTGACATTGGCTTTTAAACGCGATTTCACTGGAATTTCTTTCAAACGCAAGACAGAGATTTGCTATTAAAGAATTGAAGATACAGAATGAAAACCAACACGTTCCTACAAGTGAATTGCCTAAACATTCACCACAGTTCCAAAAACTGCATAGAATGCAGTTTTCACTCAGATGAAAGACGTATGCTTTCCTTCTTAAGAAGTGTTTTCAAAGACATTCATAGAGTGATTCTACAAAGCCTTGTTACTGACATTGGCTTTTAAATGCGATTTAACTGGAATTTCTGTCAAAAGCAAAACAGAGATTTGCTATTGAAGAATTGAAGATACAGAATCCAAACAAACACGTTCCTACAGGTGAATCGCCTAAACATTCACCACAGTTCCAAAAACTGCATAGAATGCAGTTTTCACTCAGATGATAGACGTATGCTTTCCTTCTTAAGAAGTGTTTTCAAAGACATTCACAGAATGATTCTAAAATGCCTTTTTACTGAGGTTGGCTTTTAAACGTGTATTCACTTGAATTTCTGTCAAACGCAAGACAGAGATTTGCTATTAAAGAATTGAAGATACAGAATGCAAACAAACACGTTCCTACAAGTGAATCGCCTAAACATTCACCACAGTTCCAAAGACTGCATAGAATGCAGTTTTCACTCAGATGATGGACGTATGCTTTCCTTCTTAAGAAGTGTTTTCAAAGACATTCACAGAATGATTCTAAAATGCCTTTTTACTGAGGTTGGCTTTTAAACGTGTATTCACTGGAATTTCTGTCAAACGCCAGACAGAGATTTGCTATTGAAGAATTGAAGATACAGAATGCAAACAAACACTTTCCTCCAAGTGAATCTCCTAAACATTCACCACAGTTCCAAAAACTGAAGAGAATGCAGTTTTCACTCAGATGAAAGACGTATGCTTTCCTTCTTAAGAAGTGTTTTCAAAGACATTCACAGAGTGAATCTACAAATCCTTTTTACTGACATTGGCTTTTAAACGCGATTTCACTGGAATTTCTGTCAAATGCAAGGCAGAGATTTGCTATTGAAGAATTGAAGATACAGAATGCAAACAAACACGTTCCTACAAGTGAATCGTCTAAACATTCACCACAGTTCCAAAAACTGCATAGAATGCAGTTTTCACTCAGATGAAAGACATATGCTTTCCTTCTTAAGAAGTGTTTTCAAAGACATTCATAGAGTGATTCTACAAAGCCTTGTTACTGACATTGGCTTTTAAATGCGATTTAACTGGAATTTCTGTCAAAAGCAAGACAGAGATTTGCTATTGAAGAATTGAAGATACAGAATCCAAACAAACACGTTCCTACAGGTGAATTGCCTAAACATTCACCACAGTTCCAAAAACTGCATAGAATGCAGTTTTCACTCAGATGATAGACGTATGCTTTCCTTCTTAAGAAGTGTTTTCAAAGACATTCACAGAATGATTCTAAAATGCCTTTTTACTGAGGTTGGCTTTTAAACGTGTATTCACTTGAATTTCTGTCAAACGCAAGACAGAGATTTGCTATTAAAGAATTGAAGATACAGAATGCAAACAAACACGTTCCTACAAGTGAATCGCCTAAACATTCACCACAGTTCCAAAAACTGCATAGAATGCAGTTTTCACTCAGATGATAGACGTATGCTTTCAATCTTAAGAAGTGTTTTCAAAGACATTCACAGAATGATTCTAAAATGCCTTTTTACTGAGGTTGGCTTTTAAACGCGATTTCACTGGAATTTCTGTCAAACGCAAGACAGAGATTTGCTATTGAAGAATTGAAGATACAGAATGAAAACAAACACGTTCCTACAAGTGAATCGCCTAAACATTCACCACAGTTCCAAAAACTGCATAGAATGCAGTTTTCACTCAGATGAAAGACGTATGCTTTCCTTCTTAAGAAGTGTTTTCAAAGACATTCACAGAGTGATTCTACAAAGCCTTTTTACTGATGTTGGCTTTTAAACGCGATTTCACTGGAATTTCTGTCAAACGCAAGACAGAGATTTGCTATTGAAGAATTGAAGATACAGAATGCAAACAAACACGTTCCTTCAAGTGAATTGCCTAATCATTCACCACAGTTCCAAAAAATGCATAGAATGCAGTTTTCACTCAGATGAAAGACGTATGCTTTCCTTCATATGAAGTGTTTTCAAAGACATTCACAGAGTGATTATACAAAGCCTTTTTACTGACGTTGGCTTTTAAACGCGATTTCACTGGAATTTCTGTCAAACGTAAGAGAGAGATTTGCTATTGAAGAATTGAAAATACAGAATGCAAACCAACACGTTCCTACAAGTGAATCGCCTAAACATTCACCACAGTTCCAACAACTGCATAGAATGCAGTTTTCACTCAGAAGAAAGACGTATGCTTTCCTTCTTAAGAAGTGTTTTCAAAGACATACACAGAGTGATTCTACAAAGCCTTTTTACTGATGTTGGCTTTTAAACGCGATTTCACTGGAATTTCTGTCAAATGCAAGGCAGAGATTTGCTATTGAAGAATTGAAGATACAGAATGCAAACAAACACGTTCCTACAAGTGAATCGCCTAAACATTCACCACAGTTCCAAAAACTGAAGAGAATGCAGTTTTCACTCAGATGAAAGACGTATGCTTTCCTTCTTAAGAAGTGTTTTCAAAGACATTCACAGAGTGATTCTACAAAGCCTTTTTACTGACATTGGCTTTTAAACGCGATTTCACTGGAATTTCTGTCAAATGCAAGGCAGAGATTTGCTATTGAAGAATTGAAGATACAGAATGCAAACAAACACGTTCCTACAAGTGAATCGCCTAAACATTCACCACAGTTCCAAAAACTGCATAGAATGCAGTTTTCACTCAGATGATAGACGTATGCTTTCCTTCTTAAGAAGTGTTTTCAAAGACATTCACACAATGATTCTAAAATGCCTTTTTACTGAGGTTGGCTTTTAAACGTGTATTCACTTGAATTTCTGTCAAACGCAAGACAGAGATTTGCTATTAAAGAATTGAAGATACAGAATGCAAACAAACACGTTCCTACAAGTGAATCGCCTAAACATTCACCACAGTTCCAAAAACTGCATAGAATGCAGTTTTCACTCACATGAAAGACGTATGCTTTCCTTCTTAAGAAGTGTTTTCAAAGACATTCATAGAGTGATTCTACAAAGCCTTGTTACTGACATTGGCTTTTAAATGCGATTTAACTGGAATTTCTGTCAAAAGCAAGACAGAGATTTGCTATTGAAGAATTGAAGATACAGAATCCAAACAAACACGTTCCTACAGGTGAATCGCCTAAACATTCACCACAGTTCCAAAAACTGCATAGAATGCAGTTTTCACTCAGATGATAGACGTATGCTTTCCTTCTTAAGAAGTGTTTTCAAAGACATTCACAGAATGATTCTAAAATGCCTTTTTACTGAGGTTGGCTTTTAAAGGTGTATTCACTTGAATTTCTGTCAAACGCAAGACAGAGATTTGCTATTAAAGAATTGAAGATACAGAATGCAAACAAACACGTTCCTACAAGTGAATCGCCTAAACATTCACCACAGTTCCAACAACTGCATAGAATGCAGTTTTCACTCAGATGAGAGATGTATGCTTTCCTTCTTAAGAAGTGTTTTCAAAGACATTCACAGAGTGATTCTACAAAGCCTTTTTAGTGACTTTGGCTTTTAAACGCGATTTCACTGGAATTTCTGTCAAATGCAAGACAGAGATTTGGTATTGAAGAATTGAAGATACAGAATGCAAACAAACACGTTCCTACAAGTGAATCGCATAAACATTCACCACAGTTCCAAAAACTGCATAGAATGCAGTTTTCACTCAGATGAAAGAAGTATGCTTTCCTTCTTAAGAAGTGTTTTCAAAGACATTCACAGAGGGATTCTACAAAGCCATTTTACTGACGTTGGCTTTAAACGCGATTTCACTGGAATTTCTCTCAAATGCAAGACAGAGATTTGCTATTGAAGAATTGAAGATACAGAATGCAAACAAACACGTTCCTTCAAGTGAATCGCCTAATCATTCACCACAGTTCCAAAAACTGCATAGAATGCAGTTTTCTCTCAGATGAAAGACGTATGCTTTCCTTCTTAAGAAGTGTTTTCAAAGACATTCACAGCGTGATTCTACAAAGCCTTTTTAGTGACGTTGGCTTTTAAACGCCATTTCACTGGAATTTCTGTCAAAAGCAAGCAGAGGTTTGCTATTGAAGAATTGAAGATACAGAATGCAAACAAACACGTTCCTACAAGTGAATCACCTAAACATTCACCACAGTTCCAAAAAATGCATAGAATGCAGTTTTCACTAAGATGAAAGAAATATGCTTTCCTTCTTAAGAAGTGTTTTCAAAGACATTCACAGAGTGATTCTACAAAGCCTTTTTACTGATGTTGGCTTTTAAACGCGATTTCACTGGAATTTCTGTCAAAAGCAAGCAGAGATTTGCTATTGAAGAATTGAAGATACAGAATGCAAACAAACACGTTCCTAAAAGTGAATCGCCTAAACATTCACCACAGTTCCAAAAACTGCATAGAATGCAGTTTTCACTCAGATGAAAGATGTATGCTTTCCTTCTTAAGAAGTGTTTTCAAAGACATTCACAGAGTGATTCTACAAAGCCTTTTTACTGATGTTGGCTTTTAAACGCGATTTCACTGGAATTTCTGTCAAAAGCAAGACAGGGATTTGCTATTGAAGAATTGAAGATACAGAATGCAAACAAACACGTTCCTACAAGTGAATCGCATAAACATTCACCACAGTTCCAAAAACTGCATAGAATGCAGTTTTCACTCAGATGAAAGATGTATGCTTTCCTTCTTAAGAAGTGTTTTCAAAGACATTCACAGAGTGATTCTACAAAGCCTTTTTAGTGACGTTGGCTTTTAAACGCGATTTCACTGGAATTTCTGTCAAATGCAAGACAGAGATTTGGTATTGAAGAATTGAAGATACAGAATGCAAACAAACACGTTCCTTCAAGTGAATCCCCTAATCATTCACCACAGTTCCAAAAACTGCATAGAATGCAGTTTTCACTCAGATGAAAGACGTATGCTTTCCTTCTTAAGAAATGTTTTCAAAGACATTCACAGAGTGATTCTACAAAGCCTTTTTACTGATGTTGGATTTTAAACGCGATTTCACTGGAATTTCTGTCAAAAGCAAGACAGGGATTTGCTATTAAAGAATTGAAGATACAGAATGCAAACAAACACGTTCCTACAAGTGAATCCCCTAAACATTCACCACAGTTCCAAAAACTGCATAGAATGCAGTTTTCACTCAGATGAAAGACGTATGCTTTCCTTCTTAAGAAGTGTTTTCAAAGACATTCATAGAGTGATTCTACAAAGCCTTGTTACTGACATTGGCTTTTAAATGCGATTTAACTGGAATTTCTGTCAAAAGCAAGACAGAGATTTGCTATTGAAGAATTGAAGATACAGAATCCAAACAAACACGTTCCTACAGGTGAATCGCCTAAACATTCACCACAGTTCCAAAAACTGCATAGAATGCAGTTTTCACTCAGATGAAAGAAGTATGCTTTCCTTCTTAAGAAGTGTTTTCAAAGACATTCACAGAGTGATTCTACAAAGCCTTTTTACTGACGTTGGCTTTTAAACGCGATTTCACTGGAATTTCTGTCAAACGTAAGAGAGAGATTTGCTATTGAAGAATTGAAGATACAGAATGCAAACAAACCCATTCCTTCAAGTGAATCGCCTAATCATTCAACACAGTTCAAAAAACTGCATAGAATGCAGTTTTCACTCAGAAGAAAGACGTATGCTTTCCTTCTTAAAAAGTGTTTTCGTAGACATTCACAGAGTGATTATACAAAGCCTTTTTACTGACATTGGCTTTTAAACGCGATTTCACTGGAATTTCTTTCAAACGCAAGACAGAGATTTGCTATTGAAGAATTGAAGATACAGAATGAAAACAAACACGTTCCTACAAGTGAATCACCTAAACATTCACCACAGTTCCAAAAACTGCATAGAATGCAGTTTTCACACAGATGATAGACGTATGCTTTCCTTCTTAAGAAGTGTTTTCAAAGACATTCACAGAATGATTCTAAAATGCCTTTTCACTGAGGTTGACTTTTAAACGTGTATTCACTGGAATTTCTGTCAAAAGCGAGACAGAGATTTGCTATTGAAGAATTTAAGATACAGAATGCAAACAAACACATTCCTACAAGTGAATCGCCTAAACATTCACCACAGTTCCAAAAACTGAAGAGAATGAAGTTTTCACTCAGATGATAGACGTATGCTTTCCTTCTTAGGAAGTGTTTTCAAAGACATTCACAGAATGATTCTAAAATGCCTTTTTACTGAGGTTGGCTTTTAAACGTGTATTCACTTGAATTTCTGTCAAACGCAAGACAGAGATTTGCTATTGAAGAATTGAAGATACAGAATGCAAACAAACACGTTCCTACAAGTGAATCGCCTAAACATTCACCACAGTTCCAAAAACTGCATAGAATGCAGTTTTCACTCAGATGATAGACGTATGCTTTCAATCTTAAGAAGTGTTTTCAAAGACATTCACAGAATGATTCTAAAATGCCTTTTTACTGAGGTTGTCTTTTAAACGCGATTTCACTATAATTTCTGTCAAAAGCAAGACAGGGATTTGCTATTAAAGAATTGAAGATACAGAATGCAAACAAACACGTTCCTACAAGTGAATCGCCTAAAAATTCACCACAGTTCCAAAAACTGCATAGAATGCAGTTTTCACTCAGATGAAAGACGTATGCTTTCCTTCTTAAGAAGTGTTTTCAAAGACATTCACAGAGTGATTCTACAAAGCCTTTTTACTGACGTTGGCTTTTAAACGCGATTTCACTGGAATTTCTGTCAAATGCAAGGCAGAGATTTGCTATTGAAGAATTGAAGATACAGAATGCAAACAAACCCATTCCTTCAAGTGAATTGCCTAATCATTCACCACAGTTCAAAAAACTGCATAGAATGCAGTTTTCACTCAGAAGAAAGACGTATGCTTTCCTTCTTAAGAAGTGTTTTCGTAGACATTCACAGAGTGATTATACAAAGCCTTTTTACTGACGTTGGCTTTTAAATGCGATTTCACTGGAATTTCTGTCAAACGCAAGACAGAGATTTGCTATTGAAGAATTGAAGATACAGAAGGAAAACAAACACGTTCCTACAAGTGAATCGCCTAAACATTCACCACAGTTCCAAAAACTGCATAGAATGCAGTTTTCACTCAGAAAAGACCTATGCTTTCCTTCTTAAGAAGTGTTTTCAAAGACGTTCACAGAGTGATTCTACAAAGCCTTGTTACTGATGTTGGCTTTTAAACGCGATTTCACTGGAATTTCTGTCAAAAGCAAGACAGAGATTTGCTATTGAAGAATTGAAGATACAGAATGCAAACAAACACGTTCCTTCAAGTGAATTGCCTAATCATTCACCACAGTTCCAAAAAATGCATAGAATGCAGTTTTCACTCAGATGAAAGACGTATGCTTTCCTTCATATGAAGTGTTTTCGTAGACATTCACAGAGTGATTATACAAAGCCTTTTTACTGACATTGGCTTTTAAACGCGATTTCACTGGAATTTCTTTCAAACGCAAGACAGAGATTTGCTATTAAAGAATTGAAGATACAGAATGAAAACCAACACGTTCCTACAAGTGAATTGCCTAAACATTCACCACAGTTCCAAAAACTGCATAGAATGCAGTTTTCACTCAGATGAAAGACGTATGCTTTCCTTCTTAAGAAGTGTTTTCAAAGACATTCATAGAGTGATTCTACAAAGCCTTGTTACTGACATTGGCTTTTAAATGCGATTTAACTGGAATTTCTGTCAAAAGCAAAACAGAGATTTGCTATTGAAGAATTGAAGATACAGAATCCAAACAAACACGTTCCTACAGGTGAATCGCCTAAACATTCACCACAGTTCCAAAAACTGCATAGAATGCAGTTTTCACTCAGATGATAGACGTATGCTTTCCTTCTTAAGAAGTGTTTTCAAAGACATTCACAGAATGATTCTAAAATGCCTTTTTACTGAGGTTGGCTTTTAAACGTGTATTCACTTGAATTTCTGTCAAACGCAAGACAGAGATTTGCTATTAAAGAATTGAAGATACAGAATGCAAACAAACACGTTCCTACAAGTGAATCGCCTAAACATTCACCACAGTTCCAAAGACTGCATAGAATGCAGTTTTCACTCAGATGATGGACGTATGCTTTCCTTCTTAAGAAGTGTTTTCAAAGACATTCACAGAATGATTCTAAAATGCCTTTTTACTGAGGTTGGCTTTTAAACGTGTATTCACTGGAATTTCTGTCAAACGCCAGACAGAGATTTGCTATTGAAGAATTGAAGATACAGAATGCAAACAAACACTTTCCTCCAAGTGAATCTCCTAAACATTCACCACAGTTCCAAAAACTGAAGAGAATGCAGTTTTCACTCAGATGAAAGACGTATGCTTTCCTTCTTAAGAAGTGTTTTCAAAGACATTCACAGAGTGAATCTACAAATCCTTTTTACTGACATTGGCTTTTAAACGCGATTTCACTGGAATTTCTGTCAAATGCAAGGCAGAGATTTGCTATTGAAGAATTGAAGATACAGAATGCAAACAAACACGTTCCTACAAGTGAATCGTCTAAACATTCACCACAGTTCCAAAAACTGCATAGAATGCAGTTTTCACTCAGATGAAAGACATATGCTTTCCTTCTTAAGAAGTGTTTTCAAAGACATTCATAGAGTGATTCTACAAAGCCTTGTTACTGACATTGGCTTTTAAATGCGATTTAACTGGAATTTCTGTCAAAAGCAAGACAGAGATTTGCTATTGAAGAATTGAAGATACAGAATCCAAACAAACACGTTCCTACAGGTGAATTGCCTAAACATTCACCACAGTTCCAAAAACTGCATAGAATGCAGTTTTCACTCAGATGATAGACGTATGCTTTCCTTCTTAAGAAGTGTTTTCAAAGACATTCACAGAATGATTCTAAAATGCCTTTTTACTGAGGTTGGCTTTTAAACGTGTATTCACTTGAATTTCTGTCAAACGCAAGACAGAGATTTGCTATTAAAGAATTGAAGATACAGAATGCAAACAAACACGTTCCTACAAGTGAATCGCCTAAACATTCACCACAGTTCCAAAAACTGCATAGAATGCAGTTTTCACTCAGATGATAGACGTATGCTTTCAATCTTAAGAAGTGTTTTCAAAGACATTCACAGAATGATTCTAAAATGCCTTTTTACTGAGGTTGGCTTTTAAACGCGATTTCACTGGAATTTCTGTCAAACGCAAGACAGAGATTTGCTATTGAAGAATTGAAGATACAGAATGAAAACAAACACGTTCCTACAAGTGAATCGCCTAAACATTCACCACAGTTCCAAAAACTGCATAGAATGCAGTTTTCACTCAGATGAAAGACGTATGCTTTCCTTCTTAAGAAGTGTTTTCAAAGACATTCACAGAGTGATTCTACAAAGCCTTTTTACTGATGTTGGCTTTTAAACGCGATTTCACTGGAATTTCTGTCAAACGCAAGACAGAGATTTGCTATTGAAGAATTGAAGATACAGAATGCAAACAAACACGTTCCTTCAAGTGAATTGCCTAATCATTCACCACAGTTCCAAAAAATGCATAGAATGCAGTTTTCACTCAGATGAAAGACGTATGCTTTCCTTCATATGAAGTGTTTTCAAAGACATTCACAGAGTGATTATACAAAGCCTTTTTACTGACGTTGGCTTTTAAACGCGATTTCACTGGAATTTCTGTCAAACGTAAGAGAGAGATTTGCTATTGAAGAATTGAAAATACAGAATGCAAACCAACACGTTCCTACAAGTGAATCGCCTAAACATTCACCACAGTTCCAACAACTGCATAGAATGCAGTTTTCACTCAGAAGAAAGACGTATGCTTTCCTTCTTAAGAAGTGTTTTCAAAGACATACACAGAGTGATTCTACAAAGCCTTTTTACTGATGTTGGCTTTTAAACGCGATTTCACTGGAATTTCTGTCAAATGCAAGGCAGAGATTTGCTATTGAAGAATTGAAGATACAGAATGCAAACAAACACGTTCCTACAAGTGAATCGCCTAAACATTCACCACAGTTCCAAAAACTGAAGAGAATGCAGTTTTCACTCAGATGAAAGACGTATGCTTTCCTTCTTAAGAAGTGTTTTCAAAGACATTCACAGAGTGATTCTACAAAGCCTTTTTACTGACATTGGCTTTTAAACGCGATTTCACTGGAATTTCTGTCAAATGCAAGGCAGAGATTTGCTATTGAAGAATTGAAGATACAGAATGCAAACAAACACGTTCCTACAAGTGAATTGCCTAAACATTCACCACAGTTCCAAAAACTGCATAGAATGCAGTTTTCACTCAGATGATAGACGTATGCTTTCCTTCTTAAGAAGTGTTTTCAAAGACATTCACACAATGATTCTAAAATGCCTTTTTACTGAGGTTGGCTTTTAAACGTGTATTCACTTGAATTTCTGTCAAACGCAAGACAGAGATTTGCTATTAAAGAATTGAAGATACAGAATGCAAACAAACACGTTCCTACAAGTGAATCGCCTAAACATTCACCACAGTTCCAAAAACTGCATAGAATGCAGTTTTCACTCAGAAAAGACCAATGCTTTCCTTCTTAAGAAGTGTTTTCAAAGACGTTCACAGAGTGATTCTACAAAGCCTTGTTACTGATGTTGGCTTTTAAACGCGATTTCACTGGAATTTCTGTCAAAAGCAAGACAGAGATTTGCTATTGAAGAATTGAAGATACAGAATGCAAACAAACACGTTCCTTCAAGTGAATTGCCTAATCATTCACCACAGTTCCAAAAAATGCATAGAATGCAGTTTTCACTCAGATGAAAGACGTATGCTTTCCTTCATATGAAGTGTTTTCGTAGACATCACAGAGTGATTATACAAAGCCTTTTTACTGACATTGGCTTTTAAACGCGATTTCACTGGAATTTCTTTCAAACGCAAGACAGAGATTTGCTATTAAGAATTGAAGATACAGAATGAAAACCAACACGTTCCTACAAGTGAATTGCCTAAACATTCACCACAGTTCCAAAAACTGCATAGAATGCAGTTTTCACTCAGATGAAAGACGTATGCTTTCCTTCTTAAGAAGTGTTTTCAAAGACATTCATAGAGTGATTCTACAAAGCCTTGTTACTGACATTGGCTTTTAAATGCGATTTAACTGGAATTTCTGTCAAAAGCAAAACAGAGATTTGCTATTGAAGAATTGAACATACAGAATCCAAACAAACACGTTCCTACAGGTGAATCGCCTAAACATTCACCACAGTTCCAAAAACTGCATAGAATGCAGTTTTCACTCAGATGATAGACGTATGCTTTCCTTCTTAAGAAGTGTTTTCAAAGACATTCACAGAATGATTCTAAAATGCCTTTTTACTGAGGTTGGCTTTTAAACGTGTATTCACTTGAATTTCTGTCAAACGCAAGACAGAGATTTGCTATTAAAGAATTGAAGATACAGAATGCAAACAAACACGTTCCTACAAGTGAATCGCCTAAACATTCACCACAGTTCCAAAGACTGCATAGAATGCAGTTTTCACTCAGATGATGGACGTATGCCTTTCCTTCTTAAGAAGTGTTTTCAAAGACATTCACAGAATGATTCTAAAATGCCTTTTTACTGAGGTTGGCTTTTAAACGTGTATTCACTGGAATTTCTGTCAAACGCCAGACAGAGATTTGCTATTGAAGAATTGAAGATACAGAATGCAAACAAACACTTTCCTCCAAGTGAAATCTCCTAAACATTCACCACAGTTCCAAAACTGAAGAGAATGCAGTTTTCACTCAGATGAAAGACGTATGCTTTCCTTCTTAAGAAGTGTTTTCAAAGACATTCACCAGAGTGAATCTACAAAGCCTTTTTACTGACATTGGCTTTTAAACGCGATTTCACTGGAATTTCTGTCAAATGCAAGGCAGAGATTTGCTATTGAAGAATTGAAGATACAGAATGCAAACAAACACGTTCCTACAAGTGAATCGTCCTAAACATTCACCACAGTTCCAAAAACTGCATAGAATGCAGTTTTCACTCAGATGAAAGACATATGCTTTCCTTCTTAAGAAGTGTTTTCAAAGACATTCATAGAGTGATTCTACAAAGCCTTGTTACTGACATTGGCTTTTAAATGCAGATTTAACTGGAATTTCTGTCAAAAGCAAGACAGAGATTTGCTATTGAAGAATTGAAGATACAGAATCCAAACAAACACGTTCCTACAGGTGAATTGCCTAAACATTCACCACAGTTCCAAAAACTGCATAGAATGCAGTTTTCACTCAGATGATAGACGTATGCTTTCCTTCTTAAGAAGTGTTTTCAAAGACATTCACAGAATGATTCTAAAATGCCTTTTTACTGAGGTTGGCTTTTAAACGTGTATTCACTTGAATTTCTGTCAAAACGCAAGACAGAGATTTGCTATTAAAGATTGAAGATACAGAATGCAAACAAACACGTTCCTACAAGTGAATCGCCTAAACATTCACCACAGTTCCAAAAACTGCATAGAATGCAGTTTTCACTCAGATGATAGACGTATGCTTTCAATCTTAAGAAGTGTTTTCAAAGACATTCACAGAATGATTCTAAAATGCCTTTTTTACTGAGGTTGGCTTTTAAACGCGATTTCACTGGAATTTCTGTCAAACGCAAGACAGAGATTTGCTATTGAAGAATTGAAGATACAGAATGAAAACAAACACGTTCCTACAAGTGAATCGCCTAAACATTCACCACAGTTCCAAAAACTGCATAGAATGCAGTTTTCACTCAGATGAAAGACGTATGCTTTCCTTCTTAAGAAGTGTTTTTCAAAGACATTCACAGAGTGATTCTACAAAGCCTTTTTACTGATGTTGGCTTTTAAACGCGATTTCACTGGAATTTCTGTCAAACGCAAGACAGAGATTTGCTATTGAAGAATTGAAGATACAGAATGCAAACAAACACGTTCCCTTCAAGTGAATTGCCTAATCATTCACCACAGTTCCCAAAAAATGCATAGAATGCAGTTTTCACTCAGATGAAAGACGTATGCTTTCCTTCATATGAAGTGTTTTCAAAGACATTCACAGAGTGATTATACAAAGCCTTTTTACTGACGTTGGCTTTTAAACGCGATTTCACTGGAATTTCTGTCAAACGTAAGAGAGAGATTTGCTATTGAAGAATTGAAAATACAGAATGCAAACCAACACGTTCCTACAAGTGAATCGCCTAAACATTCACCACAGTTCCAACAACTGCATAGAATGCAGTTTTCACTCAGAAGAAAGACGTATGCTTTCCTTCTTAAGAAGTGTTTTCAAAGACATACACAGAGTGATTCTACAAAGCCTTTTTACTGATGTTGGCTTTTAAACGCGATTTCACTGGAATTTCTGTCAATGCAAGGCAGAGATTTGCTATTGAAGAATTGAAGATACAGAATGCAAACAAACACGTTCCTACAAGTGAATCGCCTAAACATTCACCACAGTTCCAAAAACTGAAGAGAATGCAGTTTTCACTCAGATGAAAGACGTATGCTTTCCTTCTTAAGAAGTGTTTTCAAAGACATTCACAGAGTGATTCTACAAAGCCTTTTTACTGACATTGGCTTTTAAAACGCGATTTCACTGGAATTTCTGTCAAATGCAAGGCAGAGATTTGCTATTGAAGAATTGAAGATACAGAATGCAAACAAACACGTTCCTACAAGTGAATCGCCTAAACATTCACCACAGTTCCAAAAACTGCATAGAATGCAGTTTTCACTCAGATGATAGACGTATGCTTTCCTTCTTAAGAAGTGTTTTCAAAGACATTCACACAATGATTCTAAATGCCTTTTACTGAGGTTGGCTTTTAAACGTGTATTCACTTGAATTTCTGTCAAACGCAAGACAGAGATTTGCTATTAAAGAATTGAAGATACAGAATGCAAACAAACACGTTCCTACAAGTGAATCGCCTAAACATTCACCACAGTTCCAAAAACTGCATAGAATGCAGTTTTCACTCACATGAAAGACGTATGCTTTCCTTCTTAAGAAGTGTTTTCAAAGACATTCATAGAGTGATTCTACAAAGCCTTGTTACTGACATTGGCTTTTAAATGCGATTTAACTGGAATTTCTGTCAAAAGCAAGACAGAGATTTGCTATTGAAGAATTGAAGATACAGAATCCCAACAAACACGTTCCTACAGGTGAATCGCCTAAACATTCACCACAGTTCCAAAAACTGCATAGAATGCAGTTTTCACTCAGATGATAGACGTATGCTTTCCTTCTTAAGAGTGTTTTCAAAGACATTCACAGATGATTCTAAAATGCCTTTTACTGAGGTTGGCTTTTAAAGGTGTATTCACTTGAATTTCTGTCAAAACGCAAGACAGAGATTTGCTATTAAAGAATTGAAGATACAGAATGCAAACAAACACGTTCCTACAAGTGAATCGCCTAAACATTCACCACAGTTCCAACAACTGCATAGAATGCAGTTTTTCACTCAGATGAGAGATGGTATGCTTTCCTTCTTAAGAGTGTTTTCAAAGACATTCACAGAGTGATTCTACAAAGCCTTTTTAGTGACTTTGGCTTTTAAACGCGATTTCACTGAATTTCTGTCAATGCAAGACAGAGATTTGGTATTGAAGAATTGAAGATACAGAATGCAAACAAACAGTTCCTACAAGTGAATCGCATAAACATTCACCACAGTTCAAAACTGCATAGAATGCAGTTTTCACTCAGATGAAAGAAGTATGCTTTCCTTCTTAAGAAGTGTTTTCAAAGACATTCACAGAGGGATTCTACAAAGCCATTTTACTGACGTTGGCTTTAAACGCGATTTCACTGGAATTTCTCTCAAATTGCAAGACAGAGATTTGCTATTGAAGAATGAAGATACAGAATGCAAACAAACACGTTCCTTCAAGTGAATCGCCTAATCATTCACCACAGTTCCAAAACTGCATAGAATGCAGTTTTCTCTCAGATGAAATGACGTATGCTTTCCTTCTTAAGAAGTGTTTTCAAAGACTTTCACAGCGTGATTCTACAAAGCCTTTTTAGTGACGTTGGCTTTTAAACGCCAATTTCACTGGAATTTCTGTCAAAAGCAAGCAGAGGTTTGCTATTGAAGAATTGAAGATACAGAAATGCAAACAAACACGTTCCTACAAGTGAATCACCTAAACATTCACCACAGTTCCAAAAAATGCATAGAATGCAGTTTTCACTAAGATGAAAGAAATATGCTTTCCTTCTTAAGAAGTGTTTTCAAAGACATTCACAGAGTGATTCTACAAAGCCTTTTTACTGATGTTGGCTTTTAAACGCGATTTCACTGGAATTCTGTCAAAAGCAAGCAGAGATTTGCTATTGAAGAATTGAAGATACAGAATGCAAACAAACACGTTCCTAAAAGTGAATCGCCTAAACATTCACCACAGTTCCAAAAACTGCATAGAATGCAGTTTTCACTCAGATGAAAGATGTATGCTTTCCTTCTTAGAAGTGTTTTCAAAGACATCACAGAGTGATTCTACAAAGCCTTTTTACTGATGTTGGCTTTTAAACGCGATTTCACTGGAATTTCTGTCAAAAGCAAGACAGGGATTTGCTATTGAAGAATTGAAGATACAGAATGCAAAACAAACACGTTCCTACAAGTGAATCGCATAAACATTCACCACAGTTCCAAAAACTGCATAGAATGCAGTTTTCACTCAGATGAAAGATGTATGCTTTCCTTCTTAAGAAGTGTTTTCAAAGACATTCACAGAGTGATTCTACAAAGCCTTTTTAGTGACGTTGGCTTTTAAACGCGATTTCACTGGGAATTTCTGTCAAATGCAAGACAGAGATTTGGTATTGAAGAATTGAAGATACAGAATGCAAACAAACACGTTCCTTCAAGTGAATCCCCTAATCATTCACCACAGTTCCAAAAACTGCATAGAATGCAGTTTTCACTCAGATGAAAGACGTATGCTTTCCTTCTTAAGAATGTTTTCAAAGACATTCACAGAGTGATTTCTACAAAGCCATTTTACTGACGTTGGCTTTTAAACGCGATTTCACTGGAATTTCTGTCAAAACGCAAGACAGAGATTTGCTGTTAAAGAATTGAAGATACAGAATGCAAACAAACACGTTCCTACAAGTGATCGCCTAAACATTCACCACAGTTCCAAAAACTGCATAGAATGTAGTTTTCACTCAGATGAAAGATGTATGCTATCCATCCTTATGAAGTGTTTTCAAAGACATTCACAGAGTGATTCTACAAGCCTTTTTTCTGATGTTGGGTTTTAAACGCGATTTCACTGGAATTTCTGTCAAACGCAAGACAGAGATTTGCTGTTCAAGAATTGAAGACACAGAATGCAAAGAAACACGTTCCTACAAGTGAATCTGCCTAAACATTCACCACAGTTCCAAAAACTGCATAGAATGCAGTTATTTTCACTCAGATGAAAGACGTATGCTTTCCTTCTTAAGAAGTGTTTTCAAAGACATTCACAGAGTGATTCTACAAAGCCTTTTTACTGATGTTGGCTTTTAAACGCGATTTCACTGGAATTTCTGTCAAAAGCAAGACAGGGATTTGCTATTAAAGAATTGAAGATACAGAATGCAAACAAACACGTTCCTACAAGTGAATCCCCTAAACATTCACCACAGTTCCAAAAACTGCATAGAATGCAGTTTTCACTCAGATGAAAGAAGTATGCTTTCCTTCTTAAGAAGTGTTTTCAAAGACATTCACAGAGTGATTCTACAAAGCCTTTTTACTGACGTTGGCTATTAAAGGCGATTTCACTGGAATTTCTGTCAAAAGCAAGACAGAGATTTGCTATTGAAGAATTGAAGATACAGAATGCAAACAAACACGTTCCTACAAGTGAATCGCATAAACATTCACCACAGTTGCAAAAACTGCATAGAATGCAGTTTTCACTCCGATGAAAGATGTATGCTTTCCTTCTTAAGAAGTGTTTTCAAAGACATTCACAGAGTGATTCTACAAAGCCTTTTTAATGACGTTGGCTTTTAAACGCGATTTCACTGGAATTTCTGTCAAATGCAAGACAGAGATTTGGTATTGAAGAATTGAAGATACAGAATGCAAACAAACACGTTCCTACAAGTGAATCGCATAAACATTCACCACAGTTCCAAAAACTGCATAGAATGCAGTTTTCACTCAGATGAAAGAAGTATGCTTTCCTTCTTAAGAAGTGTTTTCAAAGACATTCACAGAGGGATTCTACAAAGCCATTTTACTGACGTTGGCTTTAAACTCGATTTCACTGGAATTTCTCTCAAATGCAAGGCAGAGATTTGCTATTGAAGAATTGAAGATATGGAATGCAAACAAACACGTTCCTTCAAGTGAATCGCCTAATCATTCACCACAGTTCCAAAAACTGCATAGAATGCAGTTTTCACTCAGATGAAAGACGTATGTTTTCCTTCTTAAGAAGTGTTTTCAAAGACATTCACAGAGTGATTCTACAAAGCCTTTTTACTGCTGTTGGCTTTTAAACGTGATTTCACTGGAATTTCTGCCAAATGCAAGGCAGAGATTTGCTATTGAAGAATTGAGGATACAGAATGCAAACAAACACTTTCCTTCAAGTGAATCGCCTAATCATTCACCACAGTTCCAAAAACTGCATAGAATGCAGTTTTCACTCACATGAAAGACGTATGCTTTCCTTCTTAAGAAGTGTTTTCAAAGAAATTCACAGAGTGATTCTACAAAGCCTTTTTACTGACGTTGGCTTTTAAATGCGATTTCACTGGAATTTCTGTCAAAAGCAAGCAGAGATTTGCTATTGAAGAATTGAAGATACAGAATGCAAACAAACACGTTCCTACAAGTGAATCACATAAACATTCACCACAGTTCCAACAACTGCATAGAATGCAGTTTTCACTCAGATGAAAGACGTATGCTTTCCTTCTTAAGAAGTGTTTTCAAAGACATTCACAGAGTGATTTTACAAAGCCTTTTTACTGACGTTGGCTTTTAAACGCGATTTCACTGGAGTTTCTGTCAAAAGCAAGACAGAGATTTGCTATTGAAGAATTGAAGATACAGAATGCAAACAAACACGTTCCTACAAGTGAATCGCATAAACATTCACCACAGTTCCAAAAACTGCATAGAATGCAGTTTTCACTCAGATGAAAGACATATGCTATCCTTCTTAAGAACTGTTTTCAAAGACATTCACAGAGTGATTCTACAAAGCCTTTTTAGTGACGTTGGCTTTTAAACGCGATTTCACTGGAATTTCTGTCAAAAGCAAGACAGAGATTTGCTATTGAAGAATTGAAGATACAGAATGCAAACAAACACGTTCCTACAAGTGAATCGCATAAACATTCACCACAGTTCCAAAAACTGCATAGAATGCAGTTTTCACTCAGATGAAAGACGTATGCTTTCCTTCTTAAGAAGTGTTTTCAAAGACATTCACAGAGTGATTCTACAAAGCCTTTTTACTGACGTTGGCTTTTAAACGCGATTTCACTGGAATTTCTCTCAAATGCAAGGCAGAGATTTGCTATTAAAGAATTGAAGATACAGAATGCAAACAAACACGTTCCTACAAGTGAACCCCCTAAACATTCACCACAGTTCCAACAACTGCATAGAATGCAGTTTTCACTCAGATGAAAGAAGTATGCTTTCCTTCTTAAGAAGTGTTTTCAAAGACATTCACAGAGTGATTTTACAAAGCCTTTTTACTGACGTTGGCTTTTAAACGCGATTTCACTGGAGTTTCTGTCAAAAGCAAGACAGAGATTTGCTATTGAAGAATTGAAGATACAGAATGAAAACAAACACGTTCCTACAAGTGAATCGCCTAAACATTCACCACAGTTCCAAAAACTGCATAGAATGCAGTTTTCACTCAGATGAAAGACGTATGCTTTCCTTCTTAAGAAGTGTTTTCAAAGACATTCACAGAGTGATTCTACAAAGCCTTTTTACTGATGTTGGCTTTTAAACGCGATTTCACTGGAATTTCTGTCAAACGCAAGACAGAGATTTGCTATTGAAGAATTGAAGATACAGAATGCAAACAAACACGTTCCTTCAAGTGAATTGCCTAATCATTCACCACAGTTCCAAAAAATGCATAGAATGCAGTTTTCACTCAGATGAAAGACGTATGCTTTCCTTCATATGAAGTGTTTTCAAAGACATTCACAGAGTGATTATACAAAGCCTTTTTACTGACGTTGGCTTTTAAACGCGATTTCACTGGAATTTCTGTCAAACGTAAGAGAGAGATTTGCTATTGAAGAATTGAAAATACAGAATGCAAACCAACACGTTCCTACAAGTGAATCGCCTAAACATTCACCACAGTTCCAACAACTGCATAGAATGCAGTTTTCACTCAGAAGAAAGACGTATGCTTTCCTTCTTAAGAAGTGTTTTCAAAGACATACACAGAGTGATTCTACAAAGCCTTTTTACTGATGTTGGCTTTTAAACGCGATTTCACTGGAATTTCTGTCAAATGCAAGGCAGAGATTTGCTATTGAAGAATTGAAGATACAGAATGCAAACAAACACGTTCCTACAAGTGAATCGCCTAAACATTCACCACAGTTCCAAAAACTGAAGAGAATGCAGTTTTCACTCAGATGAAAGACGTATGCTTTCCTTCTTAAGAAGTGTTTTCAAAGACATTCACAGAGTGATTCTACAAAGCCTTTTTACTGACATTGGCTTTTAAACGCGATTTCACTGGAATTTCTGTCAAATGCAAGGCAGAGATTTGCTATTGAAGAATTGAAGATACAGAATGCAAACAAACACGTTCCTACAAGTGAATCGCCTAAACATTCACCACAGTTCCAAAAACTGCATAGAATGCAGTTTTCACTCAGATGATAGACGTATGCTTTCCTTCTTAAGAAGTGTTTTCAAAGACATTCACACAATGATTCTAAAATGCCTTTTTACTGAGGTTGGCTTTTAAACGTGTATTCACTTGAATTTCTGTCAAACGCAAGACAGAGATTTGCTATTAAAGAATTGAAGATACAGAATGCAAACAAACACGTTCCTACAAGTGAATCGCCTAAACATTCACCACAGTTCCAAAAACTGCATAGAATGCAGTTTTCACTCACATGAAAGACGTATGCTTTCCTTCTTAAGAAGTGTTTTCAAAGACATTCATAGAGTGATTCTACAAAGCCTTGTTACTGACATTGGCTTTTAAATGCGATTTAACTGGAATTTCTGTCAAAAGCAAGACAGAGATTTGCTATTGAAGAATTGAAGATACAGAATCCAAACAAACACGTTCCTACAGGTGAATCGCCTAAACATTCACCACAGTTCCAAAAACTGCATAGAATGCAGTTTTCACTCAGATGATAGACGTATGCTTTCCTTCTTAAGAAGTGTTTTCAAAGACATTCACAGAATGATTCTAAAATGCCTTTTTACTGAGGTTGGCTTTTAAAGGTGTATTCACTTGAATTTCTGTCAAACGCAAGACAGAGATTTGCTATTAAAGAATTGAAGATACAGAATGCAAACAAACACGTTCCTACAAGTGAATCGCCTAAACATTCACCACAGTTCCAACAACTGCATAGAATGCAGTTTTCACTCAGATGAAAGACGTATGCTTTCCTTCTTAAGAAGTGTTTTCAAAGACATTCACAGAGTGATTCTACAAAGCCTTTTTACTGATGTTGGCTTTTAAAAGCGATTTCACTGGAATTTCTGTCAAAAGCAAGACAGGGATTTGCTATTAAAGAATTGAAGATACAGAATGCAAACAAACACGTTCCTACAAGTGAATCCCCTAAACATTCACCACAGTTCCAAAAACTGCATAGAATGCAGTTTTCACTCAGATGAAAGAAGTATGCTTTCCTTCTTAAGAAGTGTTTTCAAAGACATTCACAGAGTGATTCTACAAAGCCTTTTTACTGACGTTGGCTATTAACGGCGATTTCACTGGAATTTCTGTCAAAAGCAAGACAGAGATTTGCTATTGAAGAATTGAAGATACAGAATGCAAACAAACACGTTCCTACAAGTGAATCGCATAAACATTCACCACAGTTCCAAAAACTGCATAGAATGCAGTTTTCACTCAGATGAGAGATGTATGCTTTCCTTCTTAAGAAGTGTTTTCAAAGACATTCACAGAGTGATTCTACAAAGCCTTTTTAGTGACTTTGGCTTTTAAACGCGATTTCACTGGAATTTCTGTCAAATGCAAGACAGAGATTTGGTATTGAAGAATTGAAGATACAGAATGCAAACAAACACGTTCCTACAAGTGAATCGCATAAACATTCACCACAGTTCCAAAAACTGCATAGAATGCAGTTTTCACTCAGATGAAAGAAGTATGCTTTCCTTCTTAAGAAGTGTTTTCAAAGACATTCACAGAGGGATTCTACAAAGCCATTTTACTGACGTTGGCTTTAAACGCGATTTCACTGGAATTTCTCTCAAATGCAAGACAGAGATTTGCTATTGAAGAATTGAAGATACAGAATGCAAACAAACACGTTCCTTCAAGTGAATCGCCTAATCATTCACCACAGTTCCAAAAACTGCATAGAATGCAGTTTTCTCTCAGATGAAAGACGTATGCTTTCCTTCTTAAGAAGTGTTTTCAAAGACATTCACAGCGTGATTCTACAAAGCCTTTTTAGTGACGTTGGCTTTTAAACGCCATTTCACTGGAATTTCTGTCAAAAGCAAGCAGAGGTTTGCTATTGAAGAATTGAAGATACAGAATGCAAACAAACACGTTCCTACAAGTGAATCACCTAAACATTCACCACAGTTCCAAAAAATGCATAGAATGCAGTTTTCACTAAGATGAAAGAAATATGCTTTCCTTCTTAAGAAGTGTTTTCAAAGACATTCACAGAGTGATTCTACAAAGCCTTTTTACTAATGTTGGCTTTTAAACGCGATTTCACTGGAATTTCTGTCAAAAGCAAGCAGAGATTTGCTATTGAAGAATTGAAGATACAGAATGCAAACAAACACGTTCCTAAAAGTGAATCGCCTAAACATTCACCACAGTTCCAAAAACTGCATAGAATGCAGTTTTCACTCAGATGAAAGATGTATGCTTTCCTTCTTAAGAAGTGTTTTCAAAGACATTCACAGAGTGATTCTACAAAGCCTTTTTACTGATGTTGGCTTTTAAACGCGATTTCACTGGAATTTCTGTCAAAAGCAAGACAGGGATTTGCTATTGAAGAATTGAAGATACAGAATGCAAACAAACACGTTCCTACAAGTGAATCGCATAAACATTCACCACAGTTCCAAAAACTGCATAGAATGCAGTTTTCACTCAGATGAAAGATGTATGCTTTCCTTCTTAAGAAGTGTTTTCAAAGACATTCACAGAGTGATTCTACAAAGCCTTTTTAGTGACGTTGGCTTTTAAACGCGATTTCACTGGAATTTCTGTCAAATGCAAGACAGAGATTTGGTATTGAAGAATTGAAGATACAGAATGCAAACAAACACGTTCCTTCAAGTGAATCCCCTAATCATTCACCACAGTTCCAAAAACTGCATAGAATGCAGTTTTCACTCAGATGAAAGACGTATGCTTTCCTTCTTAAGAAATGTTTTCAAAGACATTCACAGAGTGATTCTACAAAGCCTTTTTACTGATGTTGGATTTTAAACGCGATTTCACTGGAATTTCTGTCAAAAGCAAGACAGGGATTTGCTATTAAAGAATTGAAGATACAGAATGCAAACAAACACGTTCCTACAAGTGAATCCCCTAAACATTCACCACAGTTCCAAAAACTGCATAGAATGCAGTTTTCACTCAGATGAAAGAAGTATGCTTTCCTTCTTAAGAAGTGTTTTCAAAGACATTCACAGAGTGATTCTACAAAGCCTTTTTACTGACGTTGGCTTTTAAACGCGATTTCACTGGAATTTCTGTCAAACGTAAGACAGAGATTTGCTATTGAAGAATTGAAGATAGAGAATGCAAACAAACACGTTCCTACAAGTGAATCGCCTAAACATTCACCACAGTTCCAAAAACTGCATAGAATGCAGTTTTCACTCAGATGAAAGACGTATGCTTTCCTTCTTAAGAAGTGTTTTCAAAGACATTCACAGAGTGATTCTACAAAGCCTTTTTACTGATGTTGGCTTTTAAACGCGATTTCACTGGAATTTCTGTCAAAAGCAAGACAGGGATTTGCTATTAAAGAATTGAAGATACAGAATGCAAACAAACACGTTCCTACAAGTGAATCCCCTAAACATTCACCACAGTTCCAAAAACTGCATAGAATGCAGTTTTCACTCAGATGAAAGAAGTATGCTTTCCTTCTTAAGAAGTGTTTTCAAAGACATTCACAGAGTGATTCTACAAAGCCTTTTTACTGACGTTGGCTATTAAAGGCGATTTCACTGGAATTTCTGTCAAAAGCAAGACAGAGATTTGCTATTGAAGAATTGAAGATACAGAATGCAAACAAACACGTTCCTACAAGTGAATCGCATAAACATTCACCACAGTTGCAAAAACTGCATAGAATGCAGTTTTCACTCCGATGAAAGATGTATGCTTTCCTTCTTAAGAAGTGTTTTCAAAGACATTCACAGAGTGATTCTACAAAGCCTTTTTAATGACGTTGGCTTTTAAACGCGATTTCACTGGAATTTCTGTCAAATGCAAGACAGAGATTTGGTATTGAAGAATTGAAGATACAGAATGCAAACAAACACGTTCCTACAAGTGAATCGCATAAACATTCACCACAGTTCCAAAAACTGCATAGAATGCAGTTTTCACTCAGATGAAAGAAGTATGCTTTCCTTCTTAAGAAGTGTTTTCAAAGACATTCACAGAGGGATTCTACAAAGCCATTTTACTGACGTTGGCTTTAAACTCGATTTCACTGGAATTTCTCTCAAATGCAAGGCAGAGATTTGCTATTGAAGAATTGAAGATATGGAATGCAAACAAACACGTTCCTTCAAGTGAATCGCCTAATCATTCACCACAGTTCCAAAAACTGCATAGAATGCAGTTTTCACTCAGATGAAAGACGTATGTTTTCCTTCTTAAGAAGTGTTTTCAAAGACATTCACAGAGTGATTCTACAAAGCCTTTTTACTGCTGTTGGCTTTTAAACGTGATTTCACTGGAATTTCTGCCAAATGCAAGGCAGAGATTTGCTATTGAAGAATTGAGGATACAGAATGCAAACAAACACTTTCCTTCAAGTGAATCGCCTAATCATTCACCACAGTTCCAAAAACTGCATAGAATGCAGTTTTCACTCACATGAAAGACGTATGCTTTCCTTCTTAAGAAGTGTTTTCAAAGAAATTCACAGAGTGATTCTACAAAGCCTTTTTACTGACGTTGGCTTTTAAATGCGATTTCACTGGAATTTCTGTCAAAAGCAAGCAGAGATTTGCTATTGAAGAATTGAAGATACAGAATGCAAACAAACACGTTCCTACAAGTGAATCACATAAACATTCACCACAGTTCCAACAACTGCATAGAATGCAGTTTTCACTCAGATGAAAGACGTATGCTTTCCTTCTTAAGAAGTGTTTTCAAAGACATTCACAGAGTGATTTTACAAAGCCTTTTTACTGACGTTGGCTTTTAAACGCGATTTCACTGGAGTTTCTGTCAAAAGCAAGACAGAGATTTGCTATTGAAGAATTGAAGATACAGAATGCAAACAAACACGTTCCTACAAGTGAATCGCATAAACATTCACCACAGTTCCAAAAACTGCATAGAATGCAGTTTTCACTCAGATGAAAGACATATGCTATCCTTCTTAAGAACTGTTTTCAAAGACATTCACAGAGTGATTCTACAAAGCCTTTTTAGTGACGTTGGCTTTTAAACGCGATTTCACTGGAATTTCTGTCAAAAGCAAGACAGAGATTTGCTATTGAAGAATTGAAGATACAGAATGCAAACAAACACGTTCCTACAAGTGAATCGCATAAACATTCACCACAGTTCCAAAAACTGCATAGAATGCAGTTTTCACTCAGATGAAAGACGTATGCTTTCCTTCTTAAGAAGTGTTTTCAAAGACATTCACAGAGTGATTCTACAAAGCCTTTTTACTGACGTTGGCTTTTAAACGCGATTTCACTGGAATTTCTCTCAAATGCAAGGCAGAGATTTGCTATTAAAGAATTGAAGATACAGAATGCAAACAAACACGTTCCTACAAGTGAACCCCCTAAACATTCACCACAGTTCCAACAACTGCATAGAATGCAGTTTTCACTCAGATGAAAGAAGTATGCTTTCCTTCTTAAGAAGTGTTTTCAAAGACATTCACAGAGTGATTTTACAAAGCCTTTTTACTGACGTTGGCTTTTAAACGCGATTTCACTGGAGTTTCTGTCAAAAGCAAGACAGAGATTTGCTATTGAAGAATTGAAGATACAGAATGCAAACAAACACGTTCCTACAAGTGAATCGCATAAACATTCACCACAGTTCCAAAAACTGCATAGAATGCAGTTTTCACTCAGATGAAAGACATATGCTATCCTTCTTAAGAACTGTTTTCAAAGACATTCACAGAGTGATTCTACAAAGCCTTTTTAGTGACTTTGGCTTTTAAACGCGATTTCACTGGAATTTCTGTCAAAAGCAAGACAGAGATTTGCTATTGAAGAATTGAAGATACAGAATGCAAACAAACACGTTCCTACAAGTGAATCGCATAAACATTCACCACAGTTCCAAAAACTGCATAGAATGCAGTTTTCACTCAGATGAAAGACGTATGCTTTCCTTCTTAAGAAGTGTTTTCAAAGACATTCACAGAGTGATTCTACAAAGCCTTTTTACTGACGTTGGCTTTTAAACGCGATTTCACTGGAATTTCTCTCAAATGCAAGGCAGAGATTTGCTATTAAAGAATTGAAGATACAGAATGCAAACAAACACGTTCCTACAAGTGAATCGCCTAAACATTCACCACAGTTCCAACAACTGCATAGAATGCAGTTTTCACTCAGATGAAAGACATATGCTTTCCTTCTTAAGAAATGTTTTCAAAGACATTCACAGAGTGATTCTACAAAGCCTTTTTAGTGACTTTGGCTTTTAAACGCGATTTCACTGGAATTTCTGTCAAACGCTAGACAGAGATTTGATATTGAAGAATTGAAGATACAGAATGCAAACAAACACGTTCCTACAAGTGAATCGCATAAACATTCACCACAGTTCCAAAAACTGCATAGAATGCAGTTTTCACTCAGATGTAAGACGTATGCTTTCCTTCTTAAGAAGTGTTTTCAAAGACATTCACAGAGTGATTCTACAAAGCCTTTTCAGTGATGTTGGCTTTTAAACGCGATTTCACTGGAATTTCTGTCAAACGCTAGACAGAGATTTGATATTGAAGAATTGAAGATACAGAATGCAAACAAACACGTTCCTACAAGTGAATCGCATAAACATTCACCACAGTTCCAAAAACTGCATAGAATGCAGTTTTCACTCAGATGTAAGACGTATGCTTTCCTTCTTAAGAAGTGTTTTCAAAGACATTCACAGAGTGATTCAGTGATTCTACAAAGCCTTTTCAGTGATGTTGGCTTTTAAACGCGATTTCACTGGAATTTCTGTCAAACGTAAGACAGAGATTTGCTATTGGAGAATTGAAGATACAGAATGCAAACAAACACGTTCCTAAAAGTGAATCGCATAAACATTCACCACAGTTCCAAAAACTGAATAGAATGCAGTTTTCACTCAGATGTAAGACGTATGCTTTCCTTCTTAAGAAGTGTTTTCAAAGACATTCACAGAGTGATTCTACAAAGCCTTTTCAGTGATGTTGGCTTTTAAACGCGATTTCACTGGAATTTCTGTCAAACGTAAGACAGAGATTTGCTATTGAAGAATTGAAGATAGAGAATGCAAACAAACACGGTCCTACAATTGAATCGCCTAAACATTCACCACAGTTCCAACAACTGCATAGAATGCAGTTTTCAGTCAGATGAAAGAGGTATGCTTTCCTTCTTAAGAAGTGTTTTCAAAGACATTTACAGAGTGATTCTACAAAGCCTTTTTACTGATGTTGGCTTTTAAACGCGATTTCACTGGAATTTCTGTCAAAAGCAAGCAGAGATTTGCTATTGAAGAATTGAAGATACAGAATGCAAACAAACACGTTCCTACAAGTGAATCGCATAAACATTCACCACAGTTCCAAAAACTGCATAGAATGCAGTTTTCACTCAGATGAAAGACGTATGCTTTCCTTCTTAAGAAGTGTTTTCAAAGACATTCACAGAGTGATTCTACAAAGCCTTTTTACTGACGTTGGCTTTTAAACGCGATTTCACTGGAATTTCTCTCAAATGCAAGGCAGAGATTTGCTATTAAAGAATTGAAGATACAAAATGCAAACAAACACGTTCCTACAAGTGAACCCCCTAAACATTCACCACAGTTCCAACAACTGCATAGAATGCAGTTTTCACTCAGATGAAAGAAGTATGCTTTCCTTCTTAAGAAGTGTTTTCAAAGACATTCACAGAGTGATTTTACAAAGCCTTTTTACTGACGTTGGCTTTTAAACGCGATTTCACTGGAGTTTCTGTCAAAAGCAAGACAGAGATTTGCTATTGAAGAATTGAAGATACAGAATGCAAACAAACACGTTCCTACAAGTGAATCGCATAAACATTCACCACAGTTCCAAAAACTGCATAGAATGCAGTTTTCACTCAGATGTAAGACGTATGCTTTCCTTCTTAAGAAGTGTTTTCAAAGACATTCACAGAGTGATTCTACAAAGCCTTTTCAGTGATGTTGGCTTTTAAACGCGATTTCACTGGAATTTCTGTCAAACGCTAGACAGAGATTTGATATTGAAGAATTGAAGATACAGAATGCAAACAAACACGTTCCTACAAGTGAATCGCATAAACATTCACCACAGTTCCAAAAACTGCATAGAATGCAGTTTTCACTCAGATGTAAGACGTATGCTTTCCTTCTTAAGAAGTGTTTTCAAAGACATTCACAGAGTGATTCAGTGATTCTACAAAGCCTTTTCAGTGATGTTGGCTTTTAAACGCGATTTCACTGGAATTTCTGTCAAACGTAAGACAGAGATTTGCTATTGGAGAATTGAAGATACAGAATGCAAACAAACACGTTCCTAAAAGTGAATCGCATAAACATTCACCACAGTTCCAAAAACTGAATAGAATGCAGTTTTCACTCAGATGTAAGACGTATGCTTTCCTTCTTAAGAAGTGTTTTCAAAGACATTCACAGAGTGATTCTACAAAGCCTTTTCAGTGATGTTGGCTTTTAAACGCGATTTCACTGGAATTTCTGTCAAACGTAAGACAGAGATTTGCTATTGAAGAATTGAAGATAGAGAATGCAAACAAACACGGTCCTACAATTGAATCGCCTAAACATTCACCACAGTTCCAACAACTGCATAGAATGCAGTTTTCAGTCAGATGAAAGAGGTATGCTTTCCTTCTTAAGAAGTGTTTTCAAAGACATTTACAGAGTGATTCTACAAAGCCTTTTTACTGATGTTGGCTTTTAAACGCGATTTCACTGGAATTTCTGTCAAAAGCAAGCAGAGATTTGCTATTGAAGAATTGAAGATACAGAATGCAAACAAACACGTTCCTACAAGTGAATCGCATAAACATTCACCACAGTTCCAAAAACTGCATAGAATGCAGTTTTCACTCAGATGAAAGACGTATGCTTTCCTTCTTAAGAAGTGTTTTCAAAGACATTCACAGAGTGATTCTACAAAGCCTTTTTACTGACGTTGGCTTTTAAACGCGATTTCACTGGAATTTCTCTCAAATGCAAGGCAGAGATTTGCTATTAAAGAATTGAAGATACAAAATGCAAACAAACACGTTCCTACAAGTGAATCGCCTAAACATTCACCACAGTTCCAACAACTGCATAGAATGCAGTTTTCACTCAGATGAAAGACATATGCTTTCGTTCTTAAGAAGTGTTTTCAAAGACATTCACAGAGTGATTCTACAAAGCCTTTTTAGTGACTTTGGCTTTTAAACGCGATTTCACTGGAATTTCTGTCAAAAGCAAGACAGAGATTTGCTATTGAAGAATTGAAGATACAGAATGCAAACAAACACGTTCCTACAAGTGAATCGCATAAACATTCACCACAGTTCCAAAAACTGCATAGAATGCAGTTTTCACTCAGATGAAAGACATATGCTATCCTTCTTAAGAAGTGTTTTCAAAGACATTCACAGAGTGATTCTACAAAGCCTTTTTAGTGACGTTGGCTTTTAAACGCGATTTCACTGGAATTTCTGTCAAAAGCAAGACAGAGATTTGCTATTGAAGAATTGAAGATACAGAATGCAAACAAACACGTTCCTACAAGTGAATCGCATAAATATTCACCACAGTTCCAAAAACTGCATAGAATGCAGTTTTCACTCAGATGAAAGACGTATGCTTTCCTTCTTAAGAAGTGTTTTCAAAGATATTCACAGAGTGATTCTACAAAGCCTTTTTACTGACGTTGGCTTTTAAACGCGATTTCACTGGAATTTCTCTCAAAAGCAAGGCAGAGATTTGCTATTAAAGAATTGAAGATACAGAATGCAAACAAACACGTTCCTACAAGTGAATCGCCTAAACATTCACCACAGTTCCAACAACTGCATAGAATGCAGTTTTCACTCAGATGAAAGACATATGCTTTCCTTCTTAAGAAGTGTTTTCAAAGACATTCACAGAGTGATTCTACAAAGCCTTTTTAGTGACTTTGGCTTTTAAACGCGATTTCACTGGAATTTCTGTCAAACGCAAGACAGAGATTTGATATTGAAGAATTGAAGATACAGAATGCAAACAAACACGTTCCTACAAGTGAATCGCATAAACATTCACCACAGTTCCAAAAACTGCATAGAATGCAGTTTTCACTCAGATGAAAGACGTATGCTTTCCTTCTTAAGAAGTGTTTTCAAAGACATTCACAGAGTTATTCTACAAAGCCTTTTTACTGACGTTGGCTTTTAAACGCGATTTCACTGGAATTTCTCTCAAATGCAAGGCAGAGATTTGCTATTAAAGAATTGAAGATACAAAATGCAAACAAACACGTTCCTACAAGTGAATCGCCTAAACATTCACCACAGTTCCAACAACTGCATAGAATTCAGTTTTCACTCAGATGAAAGACATATGCTTTCCTTCTTAAGAAGTGTTTTCAAAGACATTCACAGAGTGATTCTACAAAGCCTTTTTAGTGACTTTGGCTTTTAAACGCGATTTCACTGGAATTTCTGTCAAACGCAAGACAGAGATTTGATATTGAAGAATTGAAGATACAGAATGCAAACAAACACGTTCCTACAAGTGAATCGCATAAACATTCACCACAGTTCCAAAAACTGCATAGAATGCAGTTTTCACTCAGATGTAAGACGTATGCTTTCCTTCTTAAGAAGTGTTTTCAAAGACATTCACAGAGTGATTGTACAAAGCCTTTTTAGTGATGTTGGCTTTTCAACGCGATTTCACTGGAATTTCTGTCAAACGTAAGACAGAGATTTGCTATTGAAGAATTGAAGATAGAGAATGCAAACAAACACGGTCCTACAATTGAATCGCCTAAACATTCACCACAGTTCCAACAACTGCATAGAATGCAGTTTTCAGTCAGATGAAAGAGGTATGCTTGCCTTCTTAAGAAGTGTTTTCAAAGACATTCACAGAGTCATTCTACAAAGCCTTTTTACTGATGTTGGCTTTTAAACGCGATTTCACTGGAATTTCTGTCAAAAGCAAGCAGAGATTTGCTATTGAAGAATTGAAGATAGAGAATGCAAACAAACACGGTCCTACAAGTGAATCGCATAAACATTCACCACAGTCCAACAACTGCATAGAATGCAGTTTTCAGTCAGATGAAAGAGCTATGCTTTCCTTCTTAAGAAGTGTTTTCAAAGACATTCACAGAGTGATTCTACAAAGCCTTTTTACTGACGTTGGCTTTTAAACGCGATTTCACTGGAATTTCTGTCAAAAGCAAGCAGAGATTTGCTATTGAAGAATTGAAGATACAGAATGAAAACAAACACGTTCCTACAAGTGAATCGCCTAAACATTCACCACAGTTCCAAAAACTGCATAGAATGCAGTTTTCAGTCAGATGAAAGACGTATGCTTTCCTTCTTAAGAAGTGTTTTCAAAGACATTCACAGAGTGATTCTACAAAGCCTTTTTACTGACATTTGCTTTTAAACGCGATTTCACTGGAATTTCTGTCAAAAGCAAGACAGGGATTTGCTATTAAAGAATTGAAGATACAGAATGCAAACAAACACGTTCCTACAAGTGAATCCCCTAAACATTCACCACAGTTCCAATAACTGCATAGAATGCAGTTTTCACTCAGATGAAAGAAGTATGCTTTCCTTCTTAAGAAGTGTTTTCAAAGACATTCACAGAATGATTCTACAAAGCCTTTTTAGTGACTTTGGCTTTTAAACGCTATTTCACTGGAATTTCTGTCAAACGCAAGACAGAGATTTGATATTGAAGAATTGAAGATACAGAATGCAAACAAACACGTTCCCACAAGGGAATCGCATAAACATTCACCACAGTTCCAAAAACTGCATAGAATGCAGTTTTCACTCAGATGTAAGACGTATGCTTTCCTTCTTAAGAAGTGTTTTCAAAGACATTCACAGAGTGATTCTACAAAGCCTTTTTAGTGACTTTGGCTTTTAAACGCTATTTCACTGGAATTTCTGTCAAACGCAAGACAGAGATTTGATATTGAAGAATTGAAGATACAGAATGCAAACAAACACGTTCCCACAAGGGAATCGCATAAACATTCACCACAGTTCCAAAAACTGCATAGAATGCAGTTTTCACTCAGATGTAAGACGTATGCTTTCCTTCTTAAGAAGTGTTTTCAAAGACATTCACAGAGTGATTCTACAAAGCCTTTTTAGTGATGTTGGCTTTTAAACGCGATTTCACTGGAATTTCTGTCAAACGTGAGACAGAGATTTGCTATTGAAGAATTGAAGATAGAGAATGCAAACAAACACGGTCCTACAATTGAATCGCCTAAACATTTACCACAGTTCCAACAACTGCATAGAATGCAGTTTTCAGTCAGATGAAAGAGGTATGCTTTCCTTCTTAAGAAGTGTTTTCAAAGACATTCACAGAGTGATTCTACAAAGCCTTTTTACTGATGTTGGCTTTTAAACGCGATTTCACTGGAATTTCTGTCAAAAGCAAGCAGAGATTTGCTATTGAAGAATTGAAGATACAGAATTCAAACAAACATGTTCCTACAAGTGAATCGCATAAACATTCACCACAGTACCAAAAACTGCATAGAATGCAGTTTTCACTCAGATGAAAGAAGTATGCTTTCCTTCTTAAGAAGTGTTTTCAAAGACATTCACAGAGTGATTCTACAAAGCCTTTTTACTGACTTTGGCTTTTAAACGCGATTTCACTGGAATTTCTGTCAAATGCAAGGCAGTGATTTGCTATTGAAGAATTGAAGATACAGAATGCAAACAAACACGTTCCTACAAGTGAATCGCCTAAACATTCACCACAGTTCCAAAAACTGCATAGAATGCAGTTCAGTCAGATGAAAGACGTATGCTTTCCTTCTTAAGAAGTGTTTTCAAAGACATTCACAGAGTGATTCTACAAAGCCTTTTTACTGACGTTTGCTTTTAAACGCGATTTCACTGGAATTTCTGTCAAAAGCAAGACAGGGATTTGCTATTAAAGAATTGAAGATACAGAATGCAAACAAACACGTTCCTACAAGTGAATCCCCTAAACATTCACCACAGTTCCAATAACTGCATAGAATGCAGTTTTCACTCAGATGAAAGAAGTATGCTTTCCTTCTTAAGAAGTGTTTTCAAAGACATTCACAGAGTGATTCTACAAAGCCTTTTTACTGACGTTTACTTTTAAATGTGATTTCACTGGAATTTCTGTCAAACGTAAGACAGAGATTTGCTATTGAAGAATTGAAGATAGAGAATGCAAACAAACACGTTCCTACAAGTGAATCGCCTAAACATTCACCACAGTTCCAACAACTGTATAGAATGTAGTTTTCAGTCAGATGAAAGACGTATGCTTTCCTTCTTAAGAAGTGTTTTCAAAGACATTCACAGAGTGATTCTACAAATCCTTTTTACTGACGTTGGCATTTAAACGTGATTTCACTGGAATTTCTGTCAAATGCAAGGCAGAGATTGCTATTGAAGAATTGAAGATACAGAATGCAAACAAACACGTTCCTTCAAGTGAATCGCCTAATCATTCACCACAGTTCCAAAAACTGCATAGAATGCAGTTTTCACTCAGATGAAAGAAGTATGCTTTCCTTCTTAAGAAGTGTTTTCAAAGACATTCACAGATTGATTCTACAAAGCCTTTTTACTGACGTTGGCTATTAAAGGCGATTTCACTGGAATTTCTGTCAAAAGCAAGACAGAGATTTGCTATTGAAGAATTGAAGATACAGAATGCAAACAAACACGTTCCTACAAGTGAATCGCATAAACATTCACCACAGTTCCAAAAACTGCATAGAATGCAGTTTTCACTCAGATGAAAGATGTATGCTTTCCTTCTTAAGAAGTGTTTTCAAAGACATTCACAGAGTGATTCTACAAAGCCTTCTTAGTGACGTTGGCTTTTAAACGCGATTTCACTGGAATTTCTGTCAAACGCAAGACAGAGATTTGCTATTGAAGAATTGAAGATACAGAATGCAAACAAAAATGTTCCTACAAGTGAATCGCATAAACATTCACCACAGTTCCAAAAACTGCATAGAATGCAGTTTTCACTCACAGGAAAGACGTATGCTTTCCTTCTTAAGAAGTGTTTTCAAAGACATTCACAGAGTGATTCTACAAAGGCTTTTTACTGACGTTGGCTATTAAAGGCGATTTCACTGGAATTTCTGTCAAAAGCAAGACAGAGATTTGCTATTGAAGAATTGAAGATACAGAATGCAAACAAACACGTACCTACAAGTGAATCGCATAAACATTCACCACAGTTCCAAAAACTGCATAGAATGCAGTTTTCACTCAGATGAAAGAAGTATGCTTTCCTTCTTAATAAGTGTTTTCAATGACATTCACAGAGTGATTATACAAAGCCTTTTTACTGACGTTGGCTTTTAAATGCGATTTCACTGGAATTTCTGTCAAACGCAAGACAGAGATTTGCTATTGAAGAATTGAAGATACAGAATGAAAACAAACACGTTCCTACAAGTGAATCGCCTAAACATTCACCACAGTTCCAAAAACTGCATACAATGCAGTTTTCACTCAGAAGAAGACGTATGCTTTCCTTCTTAAGAAGTGTTTTCAAAGACATTCACAGAGTGATTCTACAAAGCCTTTTTACTGATGTTGGCTTTTAAACGTGATTTCACTGGAATTTCTGTCAAAAGCAAGCAGAGATTTGCTATTGAAGAATTGAAGATACAGAATGCAAACAAACACGTTCCTAAAAGTGAATCGCCTAAACATTCACCACAGTTCCAAAAACTGCATAGAATGCATTTTTCACTCAGATGAAAGATGTATGCTTTCCTTCTTAAGAAGTGTTTTCAAAGACATTCACAGAGTGATTCTACAAAGCCTTTTTACTGATGTTGGCTTTTAAATGCGATTTCACTGGAATTTCTGTCAAAAGCAAGACAGAGATTTGCTATTAAAGAATTGAAGATACAGAATGCAAACAAACACGTTCCTACAAGTGAATCCCCTAAACATTCACCACAGTTCCAAAAACTGCATAGAATGCAGTTTTCACTCAGATGAAAGATGTATGCTTTCCTTCTTAAGAAGGGTTTTCAAAGACATTCACAGAGTGATTCTACAAAGCCTTTTTAGTGACGTTGGCTTTTAAACGCGATTTCACTGGAATTTCTCTCAAATGCAAGGCAGAGATTTGCTATTGAAGAATTGAAGATACAGAATGCAAACAAACACGTTCCTTCAAGTGAATCGCCTAATCATTCACCACAGTTCCAAAAACTGCATAGAATGCAGTTTTCACTCAGATGAAAGACGTATGCTTTCCTTCTTAAGAAGTGTTTTCAAAGACATTCACAGCGTGATTCTACAAAGCCTTTTTACTGACGTTGGCTTTTAAACGCGATTTCACTGGAATTTCTGTCAAACGTAAGACAGAGATTTGCTATTGAAGAATTGAAGATAGAGAATGCAAACAATCACGTTCCTACAAGTGAATCGCCTAAACATTCACCACAGTTCCAAAAACTGCATAGAATGCAGTTTTCACTCAGATGAAAGACGTATGCTTTCCTTCTTAAGAAGTGTTTTCGAAGACATTCACAGAGTGATTCTACAAAGCCTTTTTACTGATGTTGGCTTTTAAACGCGATTTCACTGGAATTTCTGTCAAAAGCAAGACAGGGATTTGCTATTAAAGAATTGAAGATACAGAATGCAAACAAACACGTTCCTACAAGTGAATCCCCTAAACATTCACCACAGTTCCAAAAACTGCATAGAATGCAGTTTTCACTCAGATGAAAGAAGTATGCTTTCCTTCTTAAGAAGTGTTTTCAAAGACATTCACAGAGTGATTCTACAAAGCCTTTTTACTGACGTTGGCTTTTGAACGCGATTTCACTGGAATTTCTGTCAAAAGCAAGCAGAGATTTGATATTGAAGTATTGAAGATACAGAATGCAAACAAACACGTTCCTACAAGTGAATCGCATAAACATTCACCACAGTTCCAAAAACTGCATAGAATGCAGTTTTCACTCAGATGAAAGACATATACTTTCCTTCTTAAGAAGTGTTTTCAAAGACATTCACAGAGTGATTCTACAAAGCCTTTTTAGTGACGTTGGCTTTTAAACGCGATTTCACTGGAATTTCTGTCAAAAGCAAGACAGAGATTTGCTATTGAAGAATTGAAGATACAGAATGCAAACAAACACGTTCCTACAAGTGAATCGCATAAACATTCACCACAGTTCCAAAAACTGCATAGAATGCAGTTTTCACTCAGATGAAAGACGTATGCTTTCCTTCTTAAGAAGTGTTTTCAAAGACATTCACAGAGTGATTCTACAAAGCCTTTTTACTGACGTTGGCTTTTAAACGCGATTTCACTGGAATTTCTGTCAAACGCAAGACAGAGATTTGCTATTGAAGAATTGAAGATACAGAATGCAAACAAACACGTTCCTACAAGTGAATCGCCTAAACATTCACCACAGTTCCAAAAACTGCATAGAATGCAGTTTTCACTCAGATGAAAGACGTATGCTTTCCTTCTTAAGAAGTGTTTTCAAAGACATTCACAGAGTGATTCTACAAAGCCTTTTTACTGACGTTTGCTTTTAAACGCGATTTCACTGGAATTTCTGTCAAAAGCAAGACAGGGATTTGCTATTAAAGAATTGAAGATACAGAATGCAAACAAACACGTTCCTACAAGTGAATCCACTAAATATTCACCACAGTTCCAACAACTGCATAGAATGCAGTTTTCACTCAGATGAAAGAAGTATGCTTTCCTTCTTAAGAAGTGTTTTCAAAGATTTTCACAGAGTGATTCTACAAAGCCTTTTTAGTGATGTTGGCTTTTAAACGTGATTTCACTGGAATTTCTGTCAAAAGCAAGACAGAGATTTGCTATTGAAGAATTGAAGATACAGAACGCAAACAAACACGTTCCTACAAGTGAATCGCATAAACATTGACCACAGTTCCAAAAACTGCATAGAATGCAGTTTTCACTCAGATGAAAGACATATGCTATTCTTCTTAAGAAGTGTTTTCAAAGACATTCACAGAGTGATTCTACAAAGCCTTTTTAGTGACGTTGGCTTTTAAACGCGATTTCACTGGAATTTCTGTCAAAAGCAAGACAGAGATTTGCTATTGAAGAATTGAAGATACAGAATGCAAACAAACACGTTCCTACAAGTGAATCGCATAAACATTCACCACAGTTCCAAAAACTGCATAGAATGCAGTTTTCACTCAGATGAAAGACGTATGCTTTCCTTCTTAAGAAGTGTTTTCAAAGACATTCACAGAGTGATTCTACAAAGCCTTTTTACTGACGTTGGCTTTTAAACGCGATTTCACTGGAATTTCTCTCAAATGCAAGGCAGAGATTTGCTATTAAAGAATTGAAGATACAGAATGCAAACAAACACGTTCCTACAAGTGAATCGCCTAAACATTCACCACAGTTCCAACAATTGCATAGAATGCAGTTTTCTCTCAGATGAAAGACATATGCTTTCCTTCTTAAGAAGTGTTTTCAAAGACATTCACAGAGTGATTCTACAAAGCCTTTTTAGTGACTTTGGCTTTTAAACGCGATTTCACTGGAATTTCTGTCAAACGCAAGACAGAGATTTGATATTGAAGAATTGAAGATACAGAATGCAAACAAACACGTTCCTACAAGTGAATCACATAAACATTCACCACAGTTCCAAAAACTGCATAGAATGCAGTTTTCACTCAGATGTAAGACGTATGCTTTCCTTCTTAAGAAGTGTTTTCAAAGACATTCACAGAGTGATTCTACAAAGCCTTTTTAGTGATGTTGGCTTTTAAACGCGATTTCACTGGAATCTGTCAAACGTAAGACAGAGATTTGCTATTGAAGAATTGAAGATAGAGAATGCAAACAAACACGGTCCTACAATTGAATCGCCTAAACATTCACCACAGTTCCAACAACTGCATAGAATGCAGTTCTCAGTCAGATGAAAGAGGTATGCTTTCCTTCTTAAGAAGTGTTTTCAAAGACATTCACAGAGTGATTCTACAAAGCCTTTTTACTGATGTTGGCTTTTAAACGCGATTTCACTGGAATTTCTGTCAAAAGCAAGACAGAGATTTACTATTAAAGAATTGAAGATACAGAATGCAAACAAACACGTTCCTACAAGTGAATCCCCTAAACATTCACCACAGTTCCAAAAACTGCATAGAATGCAGTTTTCACTCAGATGAAAGAAGTATGCTTTCCTTCTTAAGAAGTGTTTTCAAAGACATTCACAGAGTTATTCTACAAAGCCTTTTTACTGACGTTGGCTTTTAAATGCGATTTCACTGGAATTTCTGTCAAAAGCAAGACACAGATTTGCTATTGAAGAATTGAAGATACAGAATGAAAACAAACACGTTCCTACAAGTGAAACGCATAAACATTCACCACAGTTCCAAAAACTGCATAGAATGCAGTTTTCAGTCAGATGAAAGTCGTATGCTTTCCTTCTTAAGAAGTGTTTTCAAAGACATTCACAGAGTGATTCTACAAAGCCTTTTTACTGACGTTGGCTTTTAAACGTGATTTCACTGGAATTTCTGTCAAATGCAAGGCAGAGATTGAAGAATTGAAGATACAGAATGCAAACAAACACGTTCCTTCAAGTGAATCGCCTAATCATTCACCACAGTTCCAAAAACTGCATAGAATGCAGTTTTCACTCACATGAAAGAAGTATGCTTTCCTTCTTAAGAAGTGTTTTCAAAGACATTCACAAAGTGATTCTACAAAGCCTTTTTACTGACTTTGGCTTTTAAACGCGATTTCACTGGAATTTCTGTCAAAAGCAAGACAGAGATTTGCTATTAAAGAATTGAAGATACAGAATGCAAACAAACACGTTCCTACAAGTGAATCCCCTAAACATTCACCACAGTTCCAAAAACTGCATAGAATGCAGTTTTCACTCAGATGAAAGAAGTATGCTTTCCTTCTTAAGAAGTGTTTTCAAAGACATTCACAGAGTGATTCTACAAAGCCTTTTTACTGACGTTGGCTTTTAAACGTGATTTCACTGGAATTTCTGTCAAATGCAAGGCAGAGATTTGCTATTGAAGAATTGAAGATACAGAATGCAAACAAACACGTTCCTTCAAGTGAATCGCCTAATCATTCACCACAGTTCCAAAAACTGCATAGAATGCAGTTTTCACTCACATGAAAGACTTATGCTTTCCTTCTTAAGAAGTGTTTTCAAAGACATTCACAGAGGGATTCTACAAAGCCTTTTTACAGACTTTGGCTTTTAAACGCGATTTCACTGGAATTTCTGTCAAAAGCAAGACAGAGATTTGCTATTAAAGAATTGAAGATACAGAATGCAAACAAACACGTTCCTAGAACTGAATTGCCTAAACATTCACCACAGTTCCAACAACTGCATAGAATGCAGTTTTCACTCAGATAAAAGACATATGCTTTCCTTCTTAAGAAGTGTTTTCAAAGACATTCACAGAGTGATTCTACAAAGCCTTTTTAGTGACTTTGGCTTTTAAACGCGATTTCACTGGAATTTCTGTCAAACGCAAGACAGAGATTTGCTATTAAAGAAGTGAAGATACAGAATGCAAACAAACACGTTCCTACAAGTGAATCCCCTAAACATTCACCACAGTTCCAAAAAATGCATAGAATGCAGTTTTCACTCAGATGAAAGAAGTATGCTTTCCTTCTTAAGAAGCGTTTTCAAAGACATTCACAGAGTGATTCTACAAAGCCTTTTTACTGACGTTGGCTTTTAAATGCGATTTCACTTTAATTTCTGTCAAAATCAAGACAGAGATTTGCTATTGAAGAATTGAAGATACAGAATGCAAACAAACACGTTCCTACAAGTGAATCGCATAAACATTCACCACAGTTCCAAAAACTGCATAGAATGCAGTTTTCACTCAGATGAAAGACATATGCTTTCCTTCATAAGAAGTGTTTTCAAAGACATTCACAGAGTGATTCTACAAAGCCTTTTCAGTGACGTTGGCTTTTAAACGCGATTTCACTGGAATTTCTGTCAAACGCAAGACAGAGATTTGCTATTGAAGAATTGAAGATACAGAATGCAAACAAACACGTTCCTACAAGTGAATCGCATAAACATTCACCACAGTTCCAACAACTGCATAGAATGCAGTTTTCACTCAGATGAAAGACATATGCTTTCCTTCTTAAGAAGTGTTTTCAAAGACCTTCACAGAGTGATTCTACAAAGCCTTTTTACTGATGTTGGCTTTTAAACGTGATTTCACTGGAATTTCTGTCAAATGCAAGGCAGAGATTTGCTATTGAAGAATTGAAGATACAGAATGCAAACAAACACGATCCTTCAAGTGAATCGCCTAATCATTCACCACAGTTCCAAAAACTGCATAGAATGCAGTTTTCACTCACATGAAAGACGTATGCTTTCCTTCTTAAGAAGTGTTTTCAAAGACATTCACAGAGGGATTCTACAAAGCCTTTTTACTGACTTTGGCTTTTAAAGGCGATTTCACTGGAATTTCTGTCAAAAGCAAGACAGAGATTTGCTATTAAAGAATTGAAGATACAGAATGCAAACAAACACGTTCCTACAAGTGAATTGCCTAAACATTCACCACAGTACCAACAACTGCATAGAATGCAATTTTCACTCAGATGAAAGACATATGCTTTCCTTCTTAAGAATTGTTTTCAAAGACATTCACAGAGTGATTCTACAATGCCTTTTTAGTGACTTTGGCTTTTAAACGCGATTTCACTGGAATTTCTGTCAAACGCAAGACAGAGATTTGCTATTGAAGAATTGAGGAAACAGAATGCAAACAAACACGTTCCTACAAGTGAATCGCCTAAACATTCATGACAGTTCCAAAAACTGCATAGAATGCAGTTTTCACTCAGATGAATGATGTATGCTTGCCTTCTTAAGAAGTGTTTTCAAAGACATTCACAAAGTGATTCTACAATGCCTTTTAATGACGTTGGCTTTTAAACGCGATTTCACTGGATTTTCTCTCAAATGCAAGGCAGAGATTTGCTATTGAAGAATTGAAGATAGAGAATGCAAACAAACACGTTCCTACAAGTGAATCGCCTAATCATTCACCACAGTTCCAAAAACACGTTCCTACAAGTGAATCCCCTAAATATTCACCACAGTTCCAACAACTGCATAGAATGCAGTTTTCACTCAGATGAAAGAAGTATGCTTTCCTTCTTAAAGAGTGTTTTCAAAGACATTCACAGAGTGATTCTACAAAGCCTTTTTACTGATGTTGGCTTTTAAACGTGATTTCACTGGAATTTCTGTCAAATGCAAGGCAGAGATTTGCTATTGAAGAATTGAGGATACAGAATGCAAACAAACACTTTCCTTCAAGTGAATCGCCTAATCATTCACCACAGTTCCAAAAACTGCATAGAATGCAGTTTTCACTCACATGAAAGACGTATGCTTTCCTTCTTAAGAAGTGTTTTCAAAGAAATTCACAGAGTGATTCTACAAAGCCTTTTTACTGACGTTGGCTATTAAAGGCGATTTCACTGGAATTTCTGTCAAAAGCAAGCAGAGATTTGCTATTGAAGAATTGAAGATACAGAATGCAAACAAACACGTTCCTACAAGTGAATCGCATAAACATTCACCACAGTTCCAAAAACTGCATAGAATGCAGTTTTCACTCAGATGAAAGACATATACTTTCCTTCTTAAGAAGTGTTTTCAAAGACATTCACAGAGTGATTCTACAAAGCCTTTTTAGTGACGTTGGCTTTTAAACACGATTTCACTGGAATTTCTGTCAAACGCAAGACATAGATTTGCTATTGAAGAATTGAAGATACAGAATGCAAACAAACACGTTCCTACAAGTGAATCGCCTAAACATTCACCACAGTTCCAAAAACTGCATAGAATGCAGTTTTCACTCAGATGAAAGACGTATGCTTTCCTTCTTAAGAAGTGTTTTCAAAGACATTCACAGAGTGATTCTACAAAGCCTTTTTACTGACGTTGGCTTTTAAACGCGATTTCACTGGAATTTCTGTCAAAAGCAAGACAGAGATTTGCTATTAATGAATTGAAGATACAGAATGCAAACAAACACGTTCCTACAAGTGAATTGCCTAAACATTCACCACAGTTCCAACAACTGCATAGAATGCAATTTTCACTCAGATGAAAGACATATGCTTTCCTTCTTAAGAAGTGTTTTCAAAGACATTCACAGAGTGATTCTACAATGCCTTTTTAGTGACTTTGGCTTTTAAACGCGATTTCACTGGAATTTCTGTCAAACGCAAGACAGAGATTTGCTATTGAAGAATTGAGGAAACAGAATGCAAACAAACACGTTCCTACAAGTGAATCGCCTAAACATTCATGACAGTTCCAAAAACTGCATAGAATGCAGTTTTCACTCAGATGAATGATGTATGCTTGCCTTCTTAAGAAGTGTTTTCAAAGACATTCACAAAGTGATTCTACAATGCCTTTTAATGACGTTGGCTTTTAAACGCGATTTCACTGGATTTTCTCTCAAATGCAAGGCAGAGATTTGCTATTGAAGAATTGAAGATAGAGAATGCAAACAAACACGTTTCTACAAGTGAATCGCCTAATCATTAACCACAGTTCCAAAAACACGTTCCTACAAGTGAATCCCCTAAACATTCACCACAGTTCCAAAAACTGCATAGAATGCAGTTTTCACTCAGATGAAAGAAGTATGCTTTCCTTCTTAAGAAGTGTTTTCAAAGACATTCACAGAGTTATTCTACAAAGCCTTTTTACTGACGTTGGCTTTTAAATGCGATTTCACTGGAATTTCTGTCAAAAGCAAGACACAGATTTGCTATTGAAGAATTGAAGATACAGAATGAAAACAAACACGTTCCTACAAGTGAAACGCATAAACATTCACCACAGTTCCAAAAACTGCATAGAATGCAGTTTTCACTCAGATGAAAGACATATGCTTTCCTTCTTAAGAAGTGTTTTCAAAGACATTCACAGAGTGATTCTACAAAGCCTTTTTAGTGACGTTGGCTTTTAAACGCGATTTCACTGGTATTTCTGTCAAATGCAAGGCAGAGATTTGCTATTGAAGAATTGAAGATACAGAATGCAAACAAACACGTTCCTAAAAGTGAATCGCCTAATCATTCACCACAGTTCCAAAAACTGCATAGAATGCAGTTTTCAATCAGATGAAAGACGTATGCTTTCCTTCTTAAGAAGTGTTTTCAAAGACATTCACAGAGTGATTCTACAAAGCCTTTTTACTGACATTGGCTTTTAAACGCGATTTCACTGGAATTTCTGTCAAACGTAAGACAGAGATTTGCTATTGAAGAATTGAAGATAGAGAATGCAAACAAACACGTTCCTACAATTGAATCGCCTAAACATTCACCACAGTTCCAACAACTGCATAGAATGCAGTTTTCAGTCAGATGAAAGTCGTATGCTTTCCTTCTTAAGAAGTGTTTTCAAAGACATTCACAGAGTGATTCTACAAAGCCTTTTTACTGACGTTGGCTTTTAAACGTGATTTCACTGGAATTTCTGTCAAATGCAAGGCAGAGATTGAAGAATTGAAGATACAGAATGCAAACAAACACGTTCCTTCAAGTGAATCGCCTAATCATTCACCACAGTTCCAAAAACTGCATAGAATGCAGTTTTCACTCACATGAAAGAAGTATGCTTTCCTTCTTAAGAAGTGTTTTCAAAGACATTCACAAAGTGATTCTACAAAGCCTTTTTACTGACTTTGGCTTTTAAACGCGATTTCACTGGAATTTCTGTCAAAAGCAAGACAGAGATTTGCTATTAAAGAATTGAAGATACAGAATGCAAACAAACACGTTCCTACAAGTGAATCCCCTAAACATTCACCACAGTTCCAAAAACTGCATAGAATGCAGTTTTCACTCAGATGAAAGAAGTATGCTTTCCTTCTTAAGAAGTGTTTTCAAAGACATTCACAGAGTGATTCTACAAAGCCTTTTTACTGACGTTGGCTTTTAAACGCGATTTCACTGGAATTTCTGTCAAAAGCAAGACAGAGATTTGCTATTGAAGAATTGAAGATACAGAATGCAAACAAACACGTTCCTACAAGTGAATCGCATAAACATTCACCACAGTTCCAAAAACTGCATAGAATGCAGTTTTCACTCAGATGAAAGACATATGCTTTCCTTCTTAAGAAGTGTTTTCAAAGACATTCACAGAGTGATTCTACAAAGCCTTTTTACTGACGTTGGCTTTTAAACGTGATTTCACTGGAATTTCTGTCAAATGCAAGGCAGAGATTTGCTTTTGAAGAATTGAAGATACAGAATGCAAACAAACACGTTCCTTCAAGTGAATCGCCTAATCATTCACCACAGTTCCAAAAACTGCATAGAATGCAGTTTTCACTCACATGAAAGACGTATGCTTTCCTTCTTAAAAAGTGTTTTCAAAGACATTCACAGAGGGATTCTACAAAGCCTTTTTACTGACTTTGGCTTTTAAACGCGATTTCACTGGAATTTCTGTCAAAAGCAAGACAGAGATTTGCTATTAAAGAATTGAAGATACAGAATGCAAACAAACACGTTCCTACAACTGAATTGCCTAAACATTCACCACAGTTCCAACAACTGCATAGAATGCAGTTTTCACTCAGATAAAAGACATATGCTTTCCTTCTTAAGAAGTGTTTTCAAAGACATTCACAGAGTGATTCTACAATGCCTTTTTAGTGACTTTGGCTTTTAAACGCGATTTCACTGGAATTTCTGTCAAACGCAAGACAGAGATTTGCTATTAAAGAAGTGAAGATACAGAATGCAAACAAACACGTTCCTACAAGTGAATCCCCTAAACATTCACCACAGTTCCAAAAACTGCATAGAATGCAGTTTTCACTCAGATGAAAGACATATGCTTTCCTTCATAAGAAGTGTTTTCAAAGACATTCACAGAGTGATTCTACAAAGCCTTTTCAGTGACGTTGGCTTTTAAACGCGATTTCACTGGAATTTCTGTCAAACGCAAGACAGAGATTTGCTATTGAAGAATTGAAGATACAGAATGCAAACAAACACGTTCCTACAAGTGAATCGCATAAACATTCACCACAGTTCCAACAACTGCATAGAATGCAGTTTTCACTCAGATGAAAGACATATGCTTTCCTTCTTAAGAAGTGTTTTCAAAGACCTTCACAGAGTGATTCTACAAAGCCTTTTTACTGATGTTGGCTTTTAAACGTGATTTCACTGGAATTTCTGTCAAATGCAAGGCAGAGATTTGCTATTGAAGAATTGAAGATACAGAATGCAAACAAACACGATCCTTCAAGTGAATCGCCTAATCATTCACCACAGTTCCAAAAACTGCATAGAATGCAGTTTTCACTCACATGAAAGACGTATGCTTTCCTTCTTAAGAAGTGTTTTCAAAGACATTCACAGAGGGATTCTACAAAGCCTTTTTACTGACTTTGGCTTTTAAAGGCGATTTCACTGGAATTTCTGTCAAAAGCAAGACAGAGATTTGCTATTAAAGAATTGAAGATACAGAATGCAAACAAACACGTTCCTACTAGTGAATCCCCTAAACATTCACCACAGTTCCAACAACTGCATAGAATGCAATTTTCACTCAGATGAAAGACATATGCTTTCCTTCTTAAGAAGTGTTTTCAAAGACATTCACAGAGTGATTCTACAATGCCTTTTTAGTGACTTTGGCTTTTAAATGCGATTTCACTGGAATTTCTGTCAAACGCAAGACAGAGATTTGCTATTGAAGAATTGAGGAAACAGAATGCAAACAAACACGTTCCTACAAGTGAATCGCCTAAACATTCATGACAGTTCCAAAAACTGCATAGAATGCAGTTTTCACTCAGATGAATGATGTATGCTTGCCTTCTTAAGAAGTGTTTTCAAAGACATTCACAAAGTGATTCTACAATGCCTTTTACTGATGTTGGCTTTTAAACGCGATTTCACTGGATTTTCTCTCAAATGCAAGGCAGAGATTTGCTATTGAAGAATTGAAGATAGAGAATGCAAACAAACACGTTTCTACAAGTGAATCGCCTAATCATTCACCACAGTTCCAAAAACACGTTCCTACAAGTGAATCCCCTAAATATTCACCACAGTTCCAACAACTGCATAGAATGCAGTTTTCACTCAGATGAAAGAAGTATGCTTTCCTTCTTAAAGAGTGTTTTCAAAGACATTCACAGAGTGATTCTACAAAGCCTTTTTACTGATGTTGGCTTTTAAACGTGATTTCACTGGAATTTCTGTCAAATGCAAGGCAGAGATTTGCTATTGAAGAATTGAGGATACAGAATGCAAACAAACACTTTCCTTCAAGTGAATCGCCTAATCATTCACCACAGTTCCAAAAACTGCATAGAATGCAGTTTTCACTCACATGAAAGACGTATGCTTTCCTTCTTAAGAAGTGTTTTCAAAGAAATTCACAGAGTGATTCTACAAAGCCATTTTACTGACGTTGGCTTTTAAATGCGATTTCACTAGAATTTCTGTCAAAAGCAAGCAGAGATTTGCTATTGAAGAATTGAAGATACAGAATGCAAACAAACACGTTCCTACAAGTGAATCGCATAAACATTCACCACAGTTCCAAAAACTGCATAGAATGCAGTTTTCACTCAGATGAAAGACATATACTTTCCTTCTTAAGAAGTGTTTTCAAAGACATTCACAGAGTGATTCTACAAAGCCTTTTTAGTGACGTTGGCTTTTAAATGCGATTTCACTGGAATTTCTGTCAAACGCAAGACATAGATTTGCTATTGAAGAATTGAAGATACAGAATGCAAACAAACACGTTCCTACAAGTGAATCGCCTAAACATTCACCACAGTTCCAAAAACTGCATAGAATGCAGTTTTCACTCAGATGAAAGACGTATGCTTTCCTTCTTAAGAAGTGTTTTCAAAGACATTCACAGAGTGATTCTACAAAGCCTTTTTACTGACGTTGGCTTTTAAACGCGATTTCACTGGAATTTCTGTCAAAAGCAAGACAGGTATTTGCTATTAAAGAATTGAAGATACAGAATGCAAACAAACACGTTCCTACAAGTGAATCCCCTAAACATTCACCACAATTCCAACAACTGCATAGAATGCAGTTTTCACTCAGATGAAAGAAGTATGCTTTCCTTCTTAAGAAGTGTTTTCAAAGACATTCACAGAGTGATTCTACAAAGCCTTTTTACTGACGTTGGCTTTTGAACGCGATTTCACTGGAATTTCTGTCAAAAGCAAGACAGAGATTTGCTATTGAAGAATTGAAGATACAGAATGCAAACAAACACGTTCCTACAAGTGAATCGCATAAACATTCACCACAGTTCCAAAAACTGCATAGAATGCAGTTTTCACTCAGATGAAAGACATATGCTTTCCTTCTTAAGAAGTGTTTTCAAAGACATTCACAGAGTGATTCTACAAAGCCTTTTTAGTGACGTTGGCTTTTAAACGCGATTTCACTGGAATTTCTGTCAAAAGCAAGACAGAGATTTGCTATTGAAGAATTGAAGATACAGAATGCAAACAAACACGTTCCTACAAGTGAATCGCATAAACATTCACCACAGTTCCAAAAACTGCATAGAATGCAGTTTTCACTCAGATGAAAGACGTATGCTTTCCTTCTTAAGAAGTGTTTTCAAAGACATTCACAGAGTGATTCTACAAAGCCTTTTTACTGACGTTGGCTTTTAAACGTGATTTCACTGGAATTTCTCTCAAATGCAAGGCAGAGATTTGCTATTAAAGAATTGAAGATACAGAATGCAAACAAACACGTTCCTACATGTGAATCGCCTAAACATTCACCACAGTTCCAACAACTGCATAGAATGCAGTTTTCACTCAGATGAAAGACATATGCTTTCCTTCTTAAGAAGTGTTTTCAAAGACATTCACAGAGTGATTCTACAAAGCCTTTTTAGTGACTTTGGCTTTTAAACGCAATTTCACTGGAATTTCTGTCAAACACAAGACAGAGATTTGATATGAAGAATTGAAGATACAGAATGCAAACAAACACGTTCCTACAAGTGAATCGCATAAACATTCACCACAGTTCCAAAAACTGCATAGAATGCAGTTTTCACTCAGATGTAAGACGTATGCTTTCCTTCTTAAGAAGTGTTTTCAAAGACATTCACAGAGTGATTCTACAAAGCCTTTTTAGTGATGTTGGCTTTTAAACGCGATTTCACTGGAATTTCTGTCAAACGTAAGACAGAGATTTGCTATTGAAGAATTGAAGATAGAGAATGCAAACAAACAGGGTCCTACAATTGAATCGCCTAAACATTCACCACAGTTCCAACAACTGCATAGAATGCAGTTTTCAGTCAGATGAAAGAGGTATGCTTTTCTTCTTAAGAAGTGTTTTCAAAGACATTCACAGAGTGATTCTACAAAGCCTTTTTACTGATGTTGGCTTTTAAACGCGATTTCACTGGAATTTCTGTCAAAAGCAAGACAGAGATTTACTATTAAAGAATTGAAGATACAGAATGCAAACAAACACGTTCCTTCAAGTGTTTCGCCTAATCATTCACCACAGTTCCAAAAACTGCATAGAATGCAGTTTTCACTCAGATGAAAGAAGTATGCTTTCCTTCTTAAGAAGTGTTTTCAAAGACATTCACAGAGTAATTCTACAAAGCCTTTTTACTGACGTTGGCTTTTAAATGCGATTTCACTGGAATTTCTGTCAAAAGCAAGACAGAGATTTGCTATTGAAGAATTGAAGATACAGAATGCAAACAAACACGTTCCTACAAGTGAATCGCATAAACATTCACCACAGTTCCAAAAACTGCATAGAATGCAGTTTTCACTCAGATGTAAGACGTATGCTTTCCTTCTTAAGAAGTGTTTTCAAAGACATTCACAGAGTGATTCTACAAAGCCTTTTTAGTGATGTTGGCTTTTAAACGCGATTTCACTGGAATTTCTGTCAAACGTAAGACAGAGATTTGCTATTGAAGAATTGAAGATAGAGAATGCAAACAAACACGGTCCTACAATTGAATCGCCTAAACATTCACCACAGTTCCAACAACTGCATAGAATGCAGTTTTCAGTCAGATGAAAGAGGTATGCTTTCCTTCTTAAGAAGTGTTTTCAAAGACATTCACAGAGTGATTCTACAAAGCCTTTTTACTGATGTTGGCTTTTAAACGCGATTTCACTGGAATTTCTGTCAAAAGCAAGACAGAGATTTACTATTAAAGAATTGAAGATACAGAATGCAAACAAACACGTTCCTTCAAGTGAATCGCCTAATCATTCACCACAGTTCCAAAAACTGCATAGAATGCAGTTTTCACTCAGATGAAAGAAGTATGCTTTCCTTCTTAAGAAGTGTTTTCAAAGACATTCACAGAGTGATTCTACAAAGCCTTTTTACTGACGTTGGCTTTTAAATGCGATTTCACTGGAATTTCTGTCAAAAGCAAGACAGAGATTTGCTATTGAAGAATTGAAGATACAGAATGCAAACAAACACGTTCCTACAAGTTAATCGCATAAACATTCACCACAGTTCCAAAAACTGCATAGAATGCAGTTTTCACTCAGATGAAAGACATATGCTTTCCTTCTTAAGAAGTGTTTTCAAAGACATTCACAGAGTGATTCTACAAAGCCTTTTTACTGACGTTGGCTTTTAAACGCGATTTCACTGGAATTTCTGTCAAAAGCAAGACAGGGATTTGCTATTAAAGAATTGAAGATACAGAATGCAAACAAACACGTTCCTACAAGTGAATCCCCTAAACATTCACCACAGTTCCAACAACTGCATAGAATGCAGTTTTCACTCAGATGAAAGAAGTATGCTTTCCTTCTTAAGAAGTGTTTTCAAAGACATTCACAGAGTGATTCTACAAAGCCTTTTTACTGACGTTGGCTTTTAAATGCGATTTCACTGGAATTTCTGTCAAAAGCAAGACAGAGATTTGCTATTGAAGAATTGAAGATACAGAATGCAAACAAACACGTTCCTACAAGTGAATTGCATAAACATTCATCACAGTTCCAAAAACTGCATAGAATGCAGTTTTCACTCAGATGAAAGACATATGCTTTCCTTCTTAAGAAGTGTTTTCAAAGACATTCACAGAGTGATTCTACAAAGCCTTTTTACTGACGTTGGCTTTTAAACGCGATTTCACTGGAATTTCTGTCAAAAGCAAGACAGGGATTTGCTATTAAAGAATTGAAGATACAGAATGCAAACAAACACGTTCCTACAAGTGAATCCCCTAAACATTCACCACAGTTCCAACAACTGCATAGAATGCAGTTTTCACTCAGATGTAAGACGTATGCTTTCCTTCTTAAGAAGTGTTTTCAAAGACATTCACAGAGTGATTCTACAAAGCCTTTTTACTGACGTTGGCTTTTAAACGTGATTTCACTGGAATTTCTCTCAAATGCAAGGCAGAGATTTGCTATTAAAGAATTGAAGATACAGAATGCAAACAAACACGTTCCTACATGTGAATCGCCTAAACATTCACCACAGTTCCAACAACTGCATAGAATGCAGTTTTCACTCAGATGAAAGACATATGCTTTCCTTCTTAAGAAGTGTTTTCAAAGACATTCACAGAGTGATTCTACAAAGCCTTTTTAGTGACTTTGGCTTTTAAACGCAATTTCACTGGAATTTCTGTCAAACACAAGACAGAGATTTGATATTGATGAATTGAAGATACAGAATGCAAACAAACACGTTCCTACAAGTGAATCGCATAAACATTCACCACAGTTCCAAAAACTGCATAGAATGCAGTTTTCACTCAGATGTAAGACGTATGCTTTCCTTCTTAAGAAGTGTTTTCAAAGACATTCACAGAGTGATTCTACAAAGCCTTTTTAGTGATGTTGGCTTTTAAACGCGATTTCACTGGAATTTCTGTCAAACGTAAGACAGAGATTTGCTATTGAAGAATTGAAGATAGAGAATGCAAACAAACACGGTCCTACAATTGAATCGCCTAAACATTCACCACAGTTCCAACAACTGCATAGAATGCAGTTTTCAGTCAGATGAAAGAGGTATGCTTTCCTTCTTAAGAAGTGTTTTCAAAGACATTCACAGAGTGATTCTACAAAGCCTTTTTACTGATGTTGGCTTTTAAACGCGATTTCACTGGAATTTCTGTCAAAAGCAAGACAGAGATTTACTATTAAAGAATTGAAGATACAGAATGCAAACAAACACGTTCCTTCAAGTGTTTCGCCTAATCATTCACCACAGTTCCAAAAACTGCATAGAATGCAGTTTTCACTCAGATGAAAGAAGTATGCTTTCCTTCTTAAGAAGTGTTTTCAAAGACATTCACAGAGTAATTCTACAAAGCCTTTTTACTGACGTTGGCTTTTAAATGCGATTTCACTGGAATTTCTGTCAAAAGCAAGACAGAGATTTGCTATTGAAGAATTGAAGATACAGAATGCAAACAAACACGTTCCTACAAGTGAATCGCATAAACATTCACCACAGTTCCAAAAACTGCATAGAATGCAGTTTTCACTCAGATGTAAGACGTATGCTTTCCTTCTTAAGAAGTGTTTTCAAAAACATTCACAGAGTGATTCTACAAAGCCTTTTTAGTGATGTTGGCTTTTAAACGCGATTTCACTGGAATTTCTGTCAAACGTAAGACAGAGATTTGCTATTGAAGAATTGAAGATAGAGAATGCAAACAAACACGGTCCTACAATTGAATCGCCTAAACATTCACCACAGTTCCAACAACTGCATAGAATGCAGTTTTCAGTCAGATGAAAGAGGTATGCTTTCCTTCTTAAGAAGTGTTTTCAAAGACATTCACAGAGTGATTCTACAAAGCCTTTTTACTGATGTTGGCTTTTAAACGCGATTTGACTGGAATTTCTGTCAAAAGCCAGACAGAGATGTACTATTATAGAATTGAAGATACACAATGCAAACAAACACGTTCCTTCAAGTGAATCGCCTAATCATTCACCACAGTTCCAAAAACTGCATAGAATGCAGTTTTCACTCAGATGAAAGAAGTATGCTTTCCTTCTTAAGAAGTGTTTTCAAAGACATTCACAGAGTGATTCTACAAAGCCTTTTTACTGACGTTGGCTTTTAAATGCGATTTCACTGGAATTTCTGTCAAAAGCAAGACAGAGATTTGCTATTGAAGAATTGAAGATACAGAATGCAAACAAACACGTTCCTACAAGTGAATCGCATAAACATTCACCACAGTTCCAAAAACTGCATAGAATGCAGTTTTCACTCAGATGAAAGACATATGCTTTCCTTCTTAAGAAGTGTTTTCAAAGACATTCACAGAGTGATTCTACAAAGCCTTTTTAGTGACGTTGGCTTTTAAACGCGATTTCACTGGAATTTCTGTCAAATGCAAGGCAGAGATTTGCTATTGAAGAATTGAAGATACAGAATGCAAACAAACACGTTCCTAAAAGTGAATCGCCTAATCATTCACCACAGTTCCAAAAACTGCATAGAATGCAGTTTTCAATCAGATGAAAGACGTATGCTTTCCTTCTTAAGAAGTGTTTTCAAAGACATTCACAGAGTGATTCTACAAAGCCTTTTTACTGATGTTGGCTTTTAAACGCTATTTCACTGGAATTTCTGTCAAAAGCAAGACAGAGATTTACTATTAAAGAATTGAAGATACAGAATGCAAACAAACACGTTCCTTCAAGTGTTTCGCCTAATCATTCACCACAGTTCCAAAAACTGCATAGAATGCAGTTTTCACTCAGATGAAAGAAGTATGCTTTCCTTCTTAAGAAGTGTTTTCAAAGACATTCACAGAGTGATTCTACAAAGCCTTTTTACTGACGTTGGCTTTTAAATGCGATTTCACTGGAATTTCTGTCAAAAGCAAGATAGAGATTTGCTATTGAAGAATTGAAGATACAGAATGCAAACAAACACGTTCCTACAAGTGAATCGCATAAACATTCACCACAGTTCCAAAAACTGCATACAATGCAGTTTTCACTCAGATGTAAGACGTATGCTTTCCTTCTTAAGAAGTGTTTTCAAAGACATTCACAGAGTGATTCTACAAAGCCTTTTTAGTGATGTTGGCTTTTAAACGCGATTTCACTGGAATTTCTGTCAAACGTAAGACAGAGATTTGCTATTGAAGAATTGAAGATAGAGAATGCAAACAAACACGGTCCTACAATTGAGTCGCCTAATATTCACCACAGTTCCAACAACTGCATAGAATGCAGTTTTCAGTCAGATGAAAGAGGTATGCTTTCCTTCTTAAGAAGTGTTTTCAAAGACATTCACAGAGTGATTCTACAAAGCCTTTTTACTGATGTTGGCTTTTAAACGCGATTTCACTGGAATTTCTGTCAAAAGCAAGACAGAGATTTGCTATTGAAGAATTGAAGATACAGAATGCAAACAAACACGTTCCTAAAAGTGAATCGCCTAATCATTCACCACAGTTCCAAAAACTGCATAGAATGCAGTTTTCACTCACATGAAAGACGTATGCTTTCCTTCTTAAGAAGTGTTTTCAAAGACATTCACAGAGTGATTCTACAAAGCCTTTTTACTGACATTGGCTTTTAAACGCGATTTCACTGGAATTTCTGTCAAACGTAAGACAGAGATTTGCTATTGAAGAATTGAAGATAGAGAATGCAAACAAACACGTTCCTACAATTGAATCGCCTAAACATTAACCACAGTTCCAACAACTGCATAGAATGCAGTTTTCAGTCAGATGAAAGACATATGCTTTCCTTCTTAAGAAGTGTTTTCAAAGACATTCACAGAGTGATTCTACAAAGCCTTTTTACTGACGTTGGCTTTTAAACGTGATTTCACTGGAATTTCTGTCAAATACAAGGCAGAGATTTGCTATTGAAGAATTGAAGATACAGAATGCAAACAAACACGTTCCTTCAAGTGAATCGCCTAATCATTCACCACATTTCCAAAAACTGCATAGAATGCAGTTTTCACTCACATGAAAAAAGTAGGCTTTCCTTCTTAAGAAGTGTTTTCAAAGACATTCACAAAGTGATTTTACAAAGCCTTTTTACTGACTTTGGCTTTTAAACGCGATTTCACTGGAATTTCTGTCAAAAGCAAGACAAAGATTTGCTATTGAAGAATTGAAGATACAGAATGCAAACAAACACGTTCCTACAAGTGAATCGCATAAACATTCACCACAGTTCCAAAAACTGCATAGAATGCAGTTTTCACTCAGATGAAAGACATATGCTTTCCTTCTTAAGAAGTGTTTTCAAAGACATTCACAGAGTGATTCTACAAAGCCTTTTTACTGACGTTGGCTTTTAAACGCGATTTCACTGGAATTTCTGTCAAAAGCAAGACAGAGATTTGCTATTAAAGAAGTGAAGATACAGAATGCAAACAAACACTTTCCTACAAGTGAATCCCCTAAACATTCACCACAGTTCCAAAAACTGCATAGAATGCAGTTTTCACTCAGATGAAAGAAGTATGCTTTCCTTCTTAAGAAGTGTTTTCAAAGACATTCACAGAGTGATTCTACAAAGCCTTTTTACTGACGTTGGCTTTTAAATGCGATTTCACTTTAATTTCTGTCAAAATCAAGACAGAGATTTCCTATTGAAGAATTGAAGATACAGAATGCAAACAAACACGTTCCTACAAGTGAATCGCATAAACATTCACCACAGTTCCAAAAACTGCATAGAATGCAGTTTTCACTCAGATGAAAGACATATGCTTTCCTTCATAAGAAGTGTTTTCAAAGACATTCACAGAGTGATTCTTCAAAGCCTTTTTAGTGACGTTGGCTTTTAAACGCGATTTCACTGGAATTTCTGTCAAAAGCAAGACAGAGATTTGCTATTGAAGAATTGAAGATACAGAATGCAAACAAACACGTTCCTACAAGTGAATCGCCTAAACATTCACCACAGTTCCAACAACTGCATAGAATGCAGTTTTCAGTCAGATGAAAGAGGTATGCTTTCCTTCTTAAGAAGTGTTTTCAAAGACATTCACAGAGTGATTCTACAAAGCCTTTTTAGTGACCTTGGCTTTTAAACGCGATTTCACTGGAATTTCTGTCAAAAGCAAGACAGAGATTTGCTATTGAAGAATTGAAGATACAGAATGCAAACAAACACGTTCCTACAAGTGAATCGCATAAACATTCACCACAGTTCCAAAAACTGCATAGAATGCAGTTTTCACTCAGATGTAAGACGTATGCTTTCCTTCTTAAGAAGTGTTTTCAAAGACATTCACAGAGTGATTCTACAAAGCCTTTTTAGTGATGTTGGCTTTTAAACGCGATTTCACTGGAATTTCTGTCAAACGTAAGACAGAGATTTGCTATTGAAGAATTGAAGATAGAGAATGCAAACAAACACGGTCCTACAATTGAGTCGCCTAAACATTCACCACAGTTCCAACAACTGCATAGAATGCAGTTTTCAGTCAGATGAAAGAGGTATGCTTTCCTTCTTAAGAAGTGTTTTCAAAGACATTCACAGAGTGATTCTACAAAGCCTTTTTACTGATGTTGGCTTTTAAACGCGATTTCACTGGAATTTCTGTCAAAAGCAAGACAGAGATTTGCTATTGAAGAATTGAAGATACAGAATGCAAACAAACACGTTCCTAAAAGTGAATCGCCTAATCATTCACCACAGTTCCAAAAACTGCATAGAATGCAGTTTTCACTCACATGAAAGACGTATGCTTTCCTTCTTAAGAAGTGTTTTCAAAGACATTCACAGAGTGATTCTACAAAGCCTTTTTACTGACATTGGCTTTTAAACGCGATTTCACTGGAATTTCTGTCAAACGTAAGACAGAGATTTGCTATTGAAGAATTGAAGATAGAGAATGCAAACAAACACGTTCCTACAATTGAATCGCCTAAACATTAACCACAATTCCAACAACTGCATAGAATGCAGTTTTCAGTCAGATGAAAGACATATGCTTTCCTTCTTAAGAAGTGTTTTCAAAGACATTCACAGAGTGATTCTACAAAGCCTTTTTACTGACGTTGGCTTTTAAACGTGATTTCACTGGAATTTCTGTCAAATACAAGGCAGAGATTTGCTATTGAAGAATTGAAGATACAGAATGCAAACAAACACGTTCCTTCAAGTGAATCGCCTAATCATTCACCACAGTTCCAAAAACTGCATAGAATGCAGTTTTCACTCACATGAAAAAAGTAGGCTTTCCTTCTTAAGAAGTGTTTTCAAAGACATTCACAAAGTGATTTTACAAAGCCTTTTTACTGACTTTGGCTTTTAAACCCGATTTCACTGGAATTTCTGTCAAAAGCAAGACAGGGATTTGCTATTAAAGAATTGAAGATACAGAATGCAAACAAACACGTTCCTACAAGTGAATCCCCTAAACATTCACCACAGTTCCAAAAACTGCATAGAATGCAGTTTTCACTCAGATGAAAGAAGTATGCTTTCCTTCTTAAGAAGTGTTTTCAAAGACATTCACAGAGTGATTCTACAAAGCCTTTTTACTGACGTTGGCTTTTAAATGCGATTTCACTTTAATTTCTGTCAAAATCAAGACAGAGATTTGCTATTGAAGAATTGAAGATACAGAATGCAAACAAACACGTTCCTACAAGTGAATCGCATAAACATTCACCACAGTTCCAAAAACTGCATAGAATGCAGTTTTCACTCAGATGAAAGACATATGCTTTCCTTCATAAGAAGTGTTTTCAAAGACATTCACAGAGTGATTCTTCAAAGCCTTTTTAGTGACGTTGGCTTTTAAACGCGATTTCACTGGAATTTCTGTCAAAAGCAAGACAGAGATTTGCTATTGAAGAATTGAAGATACAGAATGCAAACAAACACGTTCCTACAAGTGAATCGCATAAACATTCACCACAGTTCCAACAACTGCATAGAATGCAGTTTTCACTCAGATGAAAGACATATGCTATCCTTCTTAAGAAGTGTTTTCAAAGACATTCACAGAGTGATTCTACAAAGCCTTTTTAGTGACCTTGGCTTTTAAACGCGATTTCACTGGAATTTCTGTCAAAAGCAAGACAGAGATTTGCTATTGAAGAATTGAAGATACAGAATGCAAACAAACACGTTCCTACAAGTGAATCGCATAAACATTCACCACAGTTCCAAAAACTGCATAGAATGCAGTTTTCACTCAGATGAAAGACGTATGCTTTCCTTCTTAAGAAGTGTTTTCAAAGACATTCACAGAGTGATTCTACAAAGCCTTTTTACTGACGTTGGCTTTTAAACGCAATTTCATTGGAATTTCTCTCAAATGCAAGGCAGAGATTTGCTATTAAAGAATTGAAGATACAGAATGCAAACAAACACGTTCCTACATGTGAATCGCCTAAAAATTCACCACAGTTCCAAAAACTGCATAGAATGCAGTTTTCACTCAGATGAAAGACATATGCTTTCCTTCTTAAGAAGTGTTTTCAAAGACATTCACAGAGTGATTCTACAAAGCCTTTTTAGTGACTTTGGCTTTTAAACGCGATTTCACTGGAATTTCTGTCAAACGCAAGACAGAGATTTGATATTGAAGAATTGAAGATACAGAATGCAAACAAACACGTTCCTACAAGTGAATCGCATAAACATTCACCACAGTTCCAAAAACTGCATAGAATGCAGTTTTCACTCAGATGTAAGACGTATGCTTTCCTTCTTAAGAAGTGTTTTCAAAGACATTCACAGAGTGATTCTAAAAAGCCTTTTTAGTGATGTTGGCTTTTAAACGCGATTTCACTGGAATTTCTGTCAAAGGTAAGACAGAAATTTGCTATTGAAGAATTGAAGATAGAGAATGCAAACAAACACGGTCCTACAATTGAATCGCCTAAACATTCACCACAGTTCCAACAACTGCATAGAATGCAGTTTTCAGTCAGGTGAAAGAGGTATGCTTTCCTTCTTAAGAAGTGTTTTCAAAGACATTCACAGAGTGATTCTACAAAGCCTTTTTACTGATGTTGGCTTTTAAACGCGATTTCACTGGAATTTCTGTCAAAAGCAAGACAGAGATTTGCTATTGAAGAATTGAAGATACAGAATGCAAACAAACACGTTCCTACAAGTGAATCGCATAAACATTCACCACAGTTCCAAAAACTGCATAGAATGCAGTTTTCACTCAGATGAAAGACGTATGCTTTCCTTCTTAAGAAGTGTTTTCAAAGACATTCACAGAGTGATTCTACAAAGCCTTTTTACTGACGTTGGCTTTTAAACGCAATTTCATTGGAATTTCTCTCAAATGCAAGGCAGAGATTTGCTATTAAAGAATTGAAGATACAGAATGCAAACAAACACGTTCCTACATGTGAATCGCCTAAAAATTCACCACAGTTCCAAAAACTGCATAGAATGCAGTTTTCACTCAGATGAAAGACATATGCTTTCCTTCTTAAGAAGTGTTTTCAAAGACATTCACAGAGTGATTCTACAAAGCCTTTTTAGTGACTTTGGCTTTTAAACGCGATTTCACTGGAATTTCTGTCAAACGCAAGACAGAGATTTGATATTGAAGAATTGAAGATACAGAATGCAAACAAACACGTTCCTACAAGTGAATCGCATAAACATTCACCACAGTTCCAAAAACTGCATAGAATGCAGTTTTCACTCAGATGTAAGACGTATGCTTTCCTTCTTAAGAAGTGTTTTCAAAGACATTCACAGAGTGATTCTAAAAAGCCTTTTTAGTGATGTTGGCTTTTAAACGCGATTTCACTGGAATTTCTGTCAAAGGTAAGACAGAAATTTGCTATTGAAGAATTGAAGATAGAGAATGCAAACAAACACGGTCCTACAATTGAATCGCCTAAACATTCACCACAGTTCCAACAACTGCATAGAATGCAGTTTTCAGTCAGGTGAAAGAGGTATGCTTTCCTTCTTAAGAAGTGTTTTCAAAGACATTCACAGAGTGATTCTACAAAGCCTTTTTACTGATGTTGGCTTTTAAACGCGATTTCACTGGAATTTCTGTCAAAAGCAAGACAGAGATTTACTATTAAAGAATTGAAGATACAGAATGCAAACAAACACGTTCCTTCTAGTGAATCCCCTAAACATTCACCACAGTTCCAAAAACTGCATAGAATGCAGTTTTCACTCAGATGAAAGAAGTATGCTTTCCTTCTTAAGAAGTGTTTTCAAAGACATTCACAGAGTGATTCTACAAAGCCTTTTTACTGACGTTGGCTTTTAAATGCGATTTCACTGGAATTTCTGTCAAAAGCAAGACAGAGATTTGCTATTGAAGAATTGAAGATACAGAATGCAAACAAACACGTTCCTACAAGTGAATCGCATAAACATTCACCACAGTTCCAAAAACTGCATAGAATGCAGTTTTCACTCAGATGAAAGACATATGCTTTCCTTCTTAAGAAGTGTTTTCAAAGACATTCACAGAGTGATTCTACAAAGCCTTTTTAGTGACGTTGGCTTTTAAACGCGATTTCACTGGAATTTCTGTCAAAGGCAAGGCAGAGATTTGCTATTGAAGAATTGAAGATACAGAATGCAAACAAACACGTTCCTAAAAGTGAATCGCCTAATCATTCACCACAGTTCCAAAAACTGCATAGAATGCAGTTTTCAATCAGATGAAAGACGTATGCTTTCCTTCTTAAGAAGTGTTTTCAAAGACATTCACAGAGGGATTCTACAAAGCCTTTTTACTGACTTTGGCTTTTAAACGCGATTTCACTGGAATTTCTGTCAAAAGCAAGACAGAGATTTGCTATTAAAGAATTGAAGATACAGTATGCAAACAAACACGTTCCTACAAGTGAATTGCCTAAACATTCACCACAGTTCCAACAACTGCATAGAATGCAGTTTTCACTCAGATGAAAGACATATGCTTTCCTTCTTAAGAAGTGTTTTCAAAGACATTCACAGAGTGATTCTACAAAGCCTTTTTAGTGACTTTGGCTTTTAAACGCGATTTCACTGAAATTTCTGTCAAACGCAAGACAGAGATTTGATATTGAAGAATTGAAGATACAGAATGCAAACAAACACGTGCCTACAAGTGAATCGCATAAACATTCACCACAGTTCCAAAAACTGCATAGAATGCAGTTTTCACTCAGATGTAAGACGTATGCTTTCCTTCTTAAGAAGTGTTTTCAAAGACATTCACAGAGTGATTCTACAAAGCCTTTTTAGTGATGTTGGCTTTTAAACGCGATTTCACTGGAATTTCTGTCAAACGTAAGACAGAGATTTGCTATTGAAGAATTGAAGATAGAGAATGCAAACAAACACGGTCCTACAATTGAATCGCCTAAACATTCACCACAGTTCCAACAACTGCATAGAATGCAGTTTTCAGTCAGATGAAAGAGGTATGCTTTCCTTCTTAAGAAGTGTTTTCAAAGACATTCACAGAGTGATTCTACAAAGCCTTTTTACTGATGTTGGCTTTTAAACGCGATTTCACTGGAATTTCTGTCAAAAGCAAGACAGAGATTTACTATTAAAGAATTGAAGATACAGAATGCAAACAAACACGTTCCTTCTAGTGAATCCCCTAAACATTCACCACAGTTCCAAAAACTGCATAGAATGCAGTTTTCACTCAGATGAAAGAAGTATGCTTTCCTTCTTAAGAAGTGTTTTCAAAGACATTCACAGAGTGATTCTACAAAGCCTTTTTACTGACGTTGGCTTTTAAATGCGATTTCACTGGAATTTCTGTCAAAAGCAAGACAGAGATTTGCTATTGAAGAATTGAAGATACAGAATGCAAACAAACACGTTCCTACAAGTGAATCGCATAAACATTCACCACAGTTCCAAAAACTGCATAGAATGCAGTTTTCACTCAGATGAAAGACGTATGCTTTCCTTCTTAAGAAGTGTTTTCAAAGACATTCACAGAGTGATTCTACAAAGCCTTTTTAGTGACGTTGGCTTTTAAACGCGATTTCACTGGAATTTCTGTCAAATGCAAGGCAGAGATTTGCTATTGAAGAATTGAAGATACAGAATGCAATCAAACACGTTCCTAAAAGTGAATCGCCTAATCATTCACCACAGTTCCAAAAACTGCATAGAATGCAGTTTTCAATCAGATGAAAGACGTATGCTTTCCTTCTTAAGAAGTGTTTTCAAAGACATTCACAGAGTGATTCTACAAAGCCTTTTTACTGACATTGGCTTTTAAACGCGATTTCACTGGATTTTCTGTCAAACGTAAGACAGAGATTTGCTATTGAAGAATTGAAGATAGAGAATGCAAACAAACACGTTCCTACAATTGAATCGCCTAAACATTCACCACAGTTCCAACAACTGCATAGAATGCAGTTTTCAGTCAGATGAAAGACGTATGCTTTCCTTCTTAAGAAGTGTTTTCAAAGACATTCACAGAGTGATTCTACAAAGCCTTTTTACTGACGTTGGCTTTTAAACGTGATTTCACTGGAATTTCTGTCAAATGCAAGGCAGAGATTTGCTATTGAAGAATTGAAGATACAGAATGCAAACAAACACGTTCCTTCAAGTGAATCGCCTAATCATTCACCACAGTTCCAAAAACTGCATAGAATGCAGTTTTCACTCACATGAAAGACGTATGCTTTCCTTCTTAAGAAGTGTTTTCACCGACATTCACAGAGGGATTCTACAAAGCCTTTTTACTGACTTTGGCTTTTAAACGCGATTTCACTGGAATTTCTGTCAAAAGCAAGACAGAGATTTGCTATTAAAGAATTGAAGATACAGTATGCAAACAAACACGTTCCTACAAGTGAATTGCCTAAACATTCACCACAGTTCCAACAACTGCATAGAATGCAGTTTTCACTCAGATGAAAGACATATGCTTTCCTTCTTAAGAAGTGTTTTCAAAGACATTCACAGAGTGATTCTACAAAGCCTTTTTAGTGACTTTGGCTTTTAAACGCGATTTCACTGGAATTTCTGTCAAACGCAAGACAGAGATTTGATATTGAAGAATTGAAGATACAGAATGCAAACAAACACGTTCCTACAAGTGAATCGCATAAACATTCACCACAGTTCCAAAAACTGCATAGAATGCAGTTTTCACTCAGATGTAAGACGTATGCTTTCCTTCTTAAGAAGTGTTTTCAAAGACATTCACAGAGTGATTCTACAAAGCCTTTTTAGTGATGTTGGCTTTTAAACGCGATTTCACTGGAATTTCTGTCAAACGTAAGACAGAGATTTGCTATTGAAGAATTGAAGATAGAGAATGCAAACAAACACGGTCCTACAATTGAATCGCCTAAACATTCACCACAGTTCCAACAACTGCATAGAATGCAGTTTTCAGTCAGATGAAAGAGGTATGCTTTCCTTCTTAAGAAGTGTTTTCAAAGACATTCACAGAGTGATTCTACAAAGCCTTTTTACTGATGTTGGCTTTTAAACGCGATTTCACTGGAATTTCTGTCAAAATCAAGACAGAGATTTGCTATTGAAGAATTGAAGATACAGAATGCAAACAAACACTTTCCTACAAGTGAATCGCATAAACATTCACCACAGTTCCAAAAACTGCATAGAATGCAGTTTTCACTCAGATGAAAGACATATGCTTTCCTTCATAAGAAGTGTTTTCAAAGACATTCACAGAGTGATTCTTCAAAGCCTTTTTAGTGACGTTGGCTTTTAAACGCGATTTCACTGGAATTTCTGTCAAAAGCAAGACAGAGATTTGCTATTGAAGAATTGAAGATACAGAATGCAAACAAACACGTTCCTACAAGTGAATCGCATAAACATTCACCACAGTTCCAAAAACTGCATAGAATGCAGTTTTCACTCAGATGAAAGACATATGCTATCCTTCTTAAGAAGTGTTTTCAAAGACATTCACAGAGTGATTCTACAAAGCCTTTTTACTGACGTTGGCTTTTAAACGCAATTTCATTGGAATTTCTGTCAAAAGCAAGGCAGAGATTTGCTATTAAAGAATTGAAGATACAGAATGCAAACAAACACGTTCCTACATGTGAATCGCCTAAACATTCACCACAGTTCCAACAACTGCATAGAATGCAGTTTTCACTCAGATGAAAGACATATGCTTTCCTTCTTAAGAAGTGTTTTCAAAGACATTCACAGAGTGATTCTAAAAAGCCTTTTTAGTGATGTTGGCTTTTAAACGCGATTTCACTGGAATTTCTGTCAAACGTAAGACAGAAATTTGCTATTGAAGAATTGAAGATAGAGAATGCAAACAAACACGGTCCTACAATTGAATCGCCTAAACATTCACCACAGTTCCAACAACTGCATAGAATGCAGTTTTCAGTCAGGTGAAAGAGGTATGCTTTCCTTCTTAAGAAGTGTTTTCAAAGACATTCACAGAGTGATTCTACAAAGCCTTTTTACTGATGTTGGCTTTTAAACGCGATTTCACTGGAATTTCTGTCAAAAGCAAGACAGAGATTTACTATTAAAGAATTGAAGATACAGAATGCAAACAAACACGTTCCTTCTAGTGAATCCCCTAAACATTCACCACAGTTCCAAAAACTGCATAGAATGCAGTTTTCACTCAGATGAAAGAAGTATGCTTTCCTTCTTAAGAAGTGTTTTCAAAGACATTCACAGAGTGATTCTACAAAGCCTTTTTACTGACGTTGGCTTTTAAATGCGATTTCACTGGAATTTCTGTCAAAAGCAAGACAGAGATTTGCTATTGAAGAATTGAAGATACAGAATGCAAACAAACACGTTCCTACAAGTGAATCGCATAAACATTCACCACAGTTCCAAAAACTGCATAGAATGCAGTTTTCACTCAGATGAAAGACATATGCTTTCCTTCTTAAGAAGTGTTTTCAAAGACATTCACAGAGTGATTCTACAAAGCCTTTTTAGTGACGTTGGCTTTTAAACGCGATTTCACTGGAATTTCTGTCAAATGCAAGGCAGAGATTTGCTATTGAAGAATTGAAGATACAGAATGCAAACAAACACGTTCCTAAAAGTGAATCGCCTAATCATTCACCACAGTTCCAAAAACTGCATAGAATGCAGTTTTCAATCAGATGAAAGACGTATGCTTTCCTTCTTAAGAAGTGTTTTCAAAGACATTCACAGAGTGATTCTACAAAGCCTTTTTACTGACATTGGCTTTTAAACGCGATTTCACTGGAATTTCTGTCAAACGTAAGACAGAGATTTGCTATTGAAGAATTGAAGATAGAGAATGCAAACAAACACGTTCCTACAATTGAATCGCCTAAACATTCACCACAGTTCCAACAACTGCATAGAATGCAGTTTTCAGTCAGATGAAAGACGTATGCTTTCCTTCTTAAGAAGTGTTTTCAAAGACATTCACAGAGTGATTCTACAAAGCCTTTTTACTGACGTTGGCTTTTAAACGTGATTTCACTGGAATTTCTGTCAAATGCAAGGCAGAGATTTGCTATTGAAGAATTGAAGATACAGAATGCAAACAAACACGTTCCTTCAAGTGAATCGCCTAATCATTCACCACAGTTCCAAAAACTGCATAGAATGCAGTTTTCACTCACATGAAAGACGTATGCTTTCCTTCTTAAGAAGTGTTTTCAACGACATTCACAGAGGGATTCTACAAAGCCTTTTTACTGACTTTGGCTTTTAAACGCGATTTCACTGGAATTTCTGTCAAAAGCAAGACAGAGATTTGCTATTAAAGAATTGAAGATACAGTATGCAAACAAACACGTTCCTACAAGTGAATTGCCTAAACATTCACCACAGTTCCAACAACTGCATAGAATGCAGTTTTCACTCAGATGAAAGACATATGCTTTCCTTCTTAAGAAGTGTTTTCAAAGACATTCACAGAGTGATTCTACAAAGCCTTTTTAGTGACTTTGGCTTTTAAACGCGATTTCACTGGAATTTCTGTCAAACGCAAGACAGAGATTTGATATTGAAGAATTGAAGATACAGAATGCAAACAAACACGTTCCTACAAGTGAATCGCATAAACATTCACCACAGTTCCAAAAACTGCATAGAATGCAGTTTTCACTCAGATGTAAGATGTATGCTTTCCTTCTTAAGAAGTGTTTTCAAAGACATTCACAGAGTGATTCTACAAAGCCTTTTTAGTGATGTTGGCTTTTAAACGCGATTTCACTGGAATTTCTGTCAAACGTAAGACAGAGATTTGCTATTGAAGAATTGAAGATAGAGAATGCAAACAAACACGGTCCTACAATTGAATCGCCTAAACATTCACCACAGTTCCAACAACTGCATAGAATGCAGTTTTCAGTCAGATGAAAGAGGTATGCTTTCCTTCTTAAGAAGTGTTTTCAAAGACATTCACAGAGTGATTCTACAAAGCCTTTTTACTGATGTTGGCTTTTAAACGCGATTTCACTGGAATTTCTGTCAAAAGCAAGACAGAGATTTACTATTAAAGAATTGAAGATACAGAATGCAAACAAACACGTTCCTTCTAGTGAATCCCCTAAACATTCACCACAGTTCCAAAAACTGCATAGAATGCAGTTTTCACTCAGATGAAAGAAGTATGCTTTCCTTCTTAAGAAGTGTTTTCAAAGACATTCACAGAGTGATTCTACAAAGCCTTTTTACTGACGTTGGCTTTTAAATGCGATTTCACTGGAATTTCTGTCAAAAGCAAGACAGAGATTTGCTATTGAAGAATTGAAGATACAGAATGCAAACAAACACGTTCCTACAAGTGAATCGCATAAACATTCACCACAGTTCCAAAAACTGCATAGAATGCAGTTTTCACTCAGATGAAAGACATATGCTTTCCTTCTTAAGAAGTGTTTTCAAAGACATTCACAGAGTGATTCTACAAAGCCTTTTTAGTGACGTTGGCTTTTAAACGCGATTTCACTGGAATTTCTGTCAAATGCAAGGCAGAGATTTGCTATTGAAGAATTGAAGATACAGAATGCAAACAAACACGTTCCTAAAAGTGAATCGCCTAATCATTCACCACAGTTCCAAAAACTGCATAGAATGCAGTTTTCAATCAGATGAAAGACGTATGCTTTCCTTCTTAAGAAGTGTTTTCAAAGACATTCACAGAGTGATTCTACAAAGCCTTTTTACTGACATTGGCTTTTAAACGCGATTTCACTGGAATTTCTGTCAAACGTAAGACAGAGATTTGCTATTGAAGAATTGAAGATAGAGAATGCAAACAAACACGTTCCTACAATTGAATCGCCTAAACATTCACCACAGTTCCAACAACTGCATAGAATGCAGTTTTCAGTCAGATGAAAGACGTATGCTTTCCTTCTTAAGAAGTGTTTTCAAAGACATTCACAGAGTGATTCTACAAAGCCTTTTTACTGACGTTGGCTTTTAAACGTGATTTCACTGGAATTTCTGTCAAATGCAAGGCAGAGATTTGCTATTGAAGAATTGAAGATACAGAATGCAAACAAACACGTTCCTTCAAGTGAATCGCCTAATCATTCACCACAGTTCCAAAAACTGCATAGAATGCAGTTTTCACTCACATGAAAGACGTATGCTTTCCTTCTTAAGAAGTGTTTTCACCGACATTCACAGAGGGATTCTACAAAGCCTTTTTACTGACTTTGGCTTTTAAACGCGATTTCACTGGAATTTCTGTCAAAAGCAAGACAGAGATTTGCTATTAAAGAATTGAAGATACAGTATGCAAACAAACACGTTCCTACAAGTGAATTGCCTAAACATTCACCACAGTTCCAACAACTGCATAGAATGCAGTTTTCACTCAGATGAAAGACATATGCTTTCCTTCTTAAGAAGTGTTTTCAAAGACATTCACAGAGTGATTCTACAAAGCCTTTTTAGTGACTTTGGCTTTTAAACGCGATTTCACTGGAATTTCTGTCAAACGCAAGACAGAGATTTGATATTGAAGAATTGAAGATACAGAATGCAAACAAACACGTTCCTACAAGTGAATCGCATAAACATTCACCACAGTTCCAAAAACTGCATAGAATGCAGTTTTCACTCAGATGTAAGACGTATGCTTTCCTTCTTAAGAAGTGTTTTCAAAGACATTCACAGAGTGATTCTACAAAGCCTTTTTAGTGATGTTGGCTTTTAAACGCGATTTCACTGGAATTTCTGTCAAACGTAAGACAGAGATTTGCTATTGAAGAATTGAAGATAGAGAATGCAAACAAACACGGTCCTACAATTGAATCGCCTAAACATTCACCACAGTTCCAACAACTGCATAGAATGCAGTTTTCAGTCAGATGAAAGAGGTATGCTTTCCTTCTTAAGAAGTGTTTTCAAAGACATTCACAGAGTGATTCTACAAAGCCTTTTTACTGATGTTGGCTTTTAAACGCGATTTCACTGGAATTTCTGTCAAAATCAAGACAGAGATTTGCTATTGAAGAATTGAAGATACAGAATGCAAACAAACACTTTCCTACAAGTGAATCGCATAAACATTCACCACAGTTCCAAAAACTGCATAGAATGCAGTTTTCACTCAGATGAAAGACATATGCTTTCCTTCATAAGAAGTGTTTTCAAAGACATTCACAGAGTGATTCTTCAAAGCCTTTTTAGTGACGTTGGCTTTTAAACGCGATTTCACTGGAATTTCTGTCAAAAGCAAGACAGAGATTTGCTATTGAAGAATTGAAGATACAGAATGCAAACAAACACGTTCCTACAAGTGAATCGCATAAACATTCACCACAGTTCCAAAAACTGCATAGAATGCAGTTTTCACTCAGATGAAAGACATATGCTATCCTTCTTAAGAAGTGTTTTCAAAGACATTCACAGAGTGATTCTACAAAGCCTTTTTACTGACGTTGGCTTTTAAACGCGATTTCACTGGAATTTCTGTCAAAAGCAAGGCAGAGATTTGCTATTAAAGAATTGAAGATACAGAATGCAAACAAACACGTTCCTACTAGTGAATCCCCTAAACATTCACCACAGTTCCAAAAACTGCATAGAATGCAGTTTTCACTCAGATGAAAGAAGTATGCTTTCCTTCTTAAGAAGTGTTTTCAAAGACATTCACAGAGTGATTCTACAAAGCCTTTTTACTGACGTCGGCTTTTAAATGCGATTTCACTGGAATTTCTGTCAAAAGCAAGACAGAGATTTGCTATTGAAGAATTGAAGATACAGAATGCAAACAAACACGTTCCTACAAGTGAATCGCATAAACATTCACCACAGTTCCAAAAACTGCATAGAATGCAGTTTTCACTCAGATGAAAGACATATGCTTTCCTTCTTAAGAAGTGTTTTCAAAGACATTCACAGAGTGATTCTACAAAGCCTTTTTAGTGACGTTGGCTTTTAAAGGCGATTTCACTGGAATTTCTGTCAAAAGCAAGACAGAGATTTGCTATTAAAGAATTGAAGATACAGTATGCAAACAAACACGTTCCTACAAGTGAATTGCCTAAACATTCACCACAGTTCCAACAACTGCATAGAATGCAGTTTTCACTCAGATAAAAGATATATGCTTTCCTTCTTAAGAAGTGTTTTCAAAGACATTCACAGAGTGATTCTACAATGCCTTTTTAGTGACTTTGGCTTTTAAACGCGATTTCACTGGAATTTCTGTCAAACGCAAGACAGAGATTTGCTATTAAAGAAGTGAAGATACAGAATGCAAACAAACACGTTCCTACAAGTGAATCCCCTAAACATTCACCACAGTTCCAAAAACTGCATAGAATGCAGTTTTCACTCAGATGAAAGTACATATGCTTTCCTTCATAAGAAGTGTTTTCAAAGACATTCACAGAGTGATTCTTCAAAGCCTTTTTAGTGACGTTGGCTTTTAAACGCGATTTCACTGGAATTTCTGTCAAAAGCAAGACAGAGATTTGCTATTGAAGAATTGAAGATACAGAATGCAAACAAACACGTTCCTACAAGTGAATCGCATAAACATTCACCACAGTTCCAAAAACTGCATAGAATGCAGTTTTCACTCAGATGAAAGACATATGCTATCCTTCTTAAGAAGTGTTTTCAAAGACATTCACAGAGTGATTCTACAAAGCCTTTTTACTGACGTTGGCTTTTAAACGCGATTTCACTGGAATTTCTGTCAAAAGCAAGGCAGAGATTTGCTATTAAAGAATTGAAGATACAGAATGCAAACAAACACGTTCCTACATGTGAATCGCCTAAACATTCACCACAGTTCCAACAACTGCATAGAATGCAGTTTTCACTCAGATGAAAGACATATGCTTTCCTTCTTAAGAAGTGTTTTCAAAGACATTCACAGAGTGATTCTACAAAGCCTTTTTAGTGACTTTGGCTTTTAAACGCGATTTCACTGGAATTTCTGTCAAACGCAAGACAGAGATTTGATATTGAAGAATTGAAGATACAGAATGCAAACAAACACGTTCCTACAAGTGAATCGCATAAACATTCACCACAGTTCCAAAAACTGCATAGAATGCAGTTTTCACTCAGATGAAAGACATATGCTTTCCTTCATAAGAAGTGTTTTCAAAGACATTCACAGAGTGATTCTTCAAAGCCTTTTTAGTGACGTTGGCTTTTAAACGCGATTTCACTGGAATTTCTGTCAAAAGCAAGACAGAGATTTGCTATTGAAGAATTGAAGATACAGAATGCAAACAAACACGTTCCTACAAGTGAATCGCATAAACATTCACCACAGTTCCAAAAACTGCATAGAATGCAATTTTCACTCAGATGTAAGACGTATGCTTTCCTTCTTAAGAAGTGTTTTCAAAGACATTCACAGAGTGATTCTAAAAAGCCTTTTTAGTGATGTTGGCTTTTAAACGCGATTTCACTGGAATTTCTGTCAAAGGTAAGACAGAAATTTGCTATTGAAGAATTGAAGATAGAGAATGCAAACAAACACGGTCCTACAATTGAATCGCCTAAACATTCACCACAGTTCCAACAACTGCATAGAATGCAGTTTTCAGTCAGGTGAAAGAGGTATGCTTTCCTTCTTAAGAAGTGTTTTCAAAGACATTCACAGAGTGATTCTACAAAGCCTTTTTACTGATGTTGGCTTTTAAACGCGATTTCACTGGAATTTCTGTCAAAAGCAAGACAGAGATTTACTATTAAAGAATTGAAGATACAGAATGCAAACAAACACGTTCCTTCTAGTGAATCCCCTAAACATTCACCACAGTTCCAAAAACTGCATAGAATGCAGTTTTCACTCAGATGAAAGAAGTATGCTTTCCTTCTTAAGAAGTGTTTTCAAAGACATTCACAGAGTGATTCTACAAAGCCTTTTTACTGACGTTGGCTTTTAAATGCGATTTCACTGGAATTTCTGTCAAAAGCAAGACAGAGATTTGCTATTGAAGAATTGAAGATACAGAATGCAAACAAACACGTTCCTACAAGTGAATCGCATAAACATTCACCACAGTTCCAACAACTGCATAGAATGCAGTTTTCACTCAGATGAAAGACATATGTTTTCCTTCTTAAGAAGTGTTTTCAAAGACATTCACAGAGTGATTCTACAAAGCCTTTTTAGTGACTTTGGCTTTTAAACGCGATTTCACTGGAATTTCTGTCAAACGCAAGACAGAGATTTGATATTGAAGAATTGAAGATACAGAATGCAAACAAACACGTTCCTACAAGTGAATCGCATAAACATTCACCACAGTTCCAAAAACTGCATAGAATGCAGTTTTCACTCAGATGTAAGACGTATGCTTTCCTTCTTAAGAAGTGTTTTCAAAGACATTCACAGAGTGATTCTACAAAGCCTTTTTAGTGATGTTGGCTTTTAAACGCGATTTCACTGGAATTTCTGTCAAACGTAAGACAGAGATTTGCTATTGAAGAATTGAAGATAGAGAATGCAAACAAACACGGTCCTACAATTGAATCGCCTAAACATTCACCACAGTTCCAACAACTGCATAGAATGCAGTTTTCAGTCAGATGAAAGAGGTATGCTTTCCTTCTTAAGAAGTGTTTTCAAAGACATTCACAGAGTGATTCTACAAAGCCTTTTTACTGATGTTGGCTTTTAAACGCGATTTCACTGGAATTTCTGTCAAAAGCAAGACAGACATTTACTATTAAAGAATTGAAGATACAGAATGCAAACAAACACGTTCCTACTAGTGAATCCCCTAAACATTCACCACAGTTCCAAAAACTGCATAGAATGCAGTTTTCACTCAGATGAAAGACATATGCTTTCCTTCATAAGCAGTGTTTTCAAAGACATTCACAGAGTGATTCTACAAAGCCTTTTTACTGACGTTGGCTTTTAAACGCGATTTCACTGGAATTTCTGTCAAAAGCAAGACAGAGATTTGCTATTGAAAAATTGAAGATACAGAATGCAAACAAACACGTTCCTACAAGTGAATCGCATAAACATTCACCACAGTTCCAAAAACTGCATAGAATGCAGTTTTCACTCAGATGAAAGACATATGCTATCCTTCTTAAGAAGTGTTTTCAAAGACATTCACAGAGTGATTCTACAAAGCCTTTTTACTGACGTTGGCTTTTAAACGCGATTTCACTGGAATTTCTGTCAAAAGCAAGGCAGAGATTTGCTATTAAAGAATTGAAGATACAGAATGCAAACAAACACGTTCCTACATGTGAATCGCCTAAACATTCACCACAGTTCCAACAACTGCATAGAATGCAGTTTTCACTCAGATGAAAGACATATGCTTTCCTTCTTAAGAAGTGTTTTCAAAGACATTCACAGAGTGATTCTACAAAGCCTTTTTAGTGACTTTGGCTTTTAAACGCGATTTCACTGGAATTTCTGTCAAACGCAAGACAGAGATTTGATATTGAAGAATTGAAGATACAGAATGCAAACAAACACGTTCCTACAAGTGAATCGCATAAACATTCACCACAGTTCCAAAAACTGCATAGAATGCAGTTTTCACTCAGATGTAAGACGTATGCTTTCCTTCTTAAGAAGTGTTTTCAAAGACATTCACAGAGTGATTCTGCAAAGCCTTTTTAGTGACGTTGGCTTTTAAACGCGATTTCACTGGAATTTCTGTCAAATGCAAGGCAGACATTTGCTATTGAAGAATTGAAGATACAGAATGCAAACAAACACGTTCCTAAAAGTGAATCGCCTAATCATTCACCACAGTTCCAAAAACTGCATAGAATGCAGTTTTCAATCAGATGAAAGACGTATGCTTTCCTTCTTAAGAAGTGTTTTCAAAGACATTCACAGAGTGATTCTACAAAGCCTTTTTACTGACATTGGCTTTTAAACGCGATTTCACTGGAATTTCTGTCAAACGTAAGACAGAGATTTGCTATTGAAGAATTGAAGATAGAGAATGCAAACAAACACGTTCCTACAATTGAATCGCCTAAACATTCACCACAGTTCCAACAACTGCATAGAATGCAGTTTTCAGTCAGATGAAAGACGTATGCTTTCCTTCTTAAGAAGTGTTTTCAAAGACATTCACAGAGTGATTCTACAAAGCCTTTTTACTGACGTTGGCTTTTAAACGTGATTTCACTGGAATTTCTGTCAAATGCAAGGCAGAGATTTGCTATTGAAGAATTGAAGATACAGAATGCAAACAAACACGTTCCTTCAAGTGAATCGCCTAATCATTCACCACAGTTCCAAAAACTGCATAGAATGCAGTTTTCACTCACATGAAAGACGTATGCTTTCCTTCTTAAGAAGTGTTTTCAACGACATTCACAGAGGGATTCTACAAAGCCTTTTTACTGACTTTGGCTTTTAAACGCGATTTCACTGGAATTTCTGTCAAAAGCAAGACAGAGATTTGCTATTAAAGAATTGAAGATACAGTATGCAAACAAACACGTTCCTACAAGTGAATTGCCTAAACATTCACCACAGTTCCAACAACTGCATAGAATGCAGTTTTCACTCAGATAAAAGACATATGCTTTCCTTCTTAAGAAGTGTTTTCAAAGACATTCACAGAGTGATTCTACAATGCCTTTTTAGTGACTTTGGCTTTTAAACGCGATTTCACTGGAATTTCTGTCAAACGCAAGACAGAGATTTGCTATTAAAGAAGTGAAGATACAGAATGCAAACAAACACGTTCCTACAAGTGAATCCCCTAAACATTCACCACAGTTCCAAAAACTGCATAGAATGCAGTTTTCACTCAGATGAAAGTACATATGCTTTCCTTCATAAGAAGTGTTTTCAAAGACATTCACAGAGTGATTCTTCAAAGCCTTTTTAGTGACGTTGGCTTTTAAACGCGATTTCACTGGAATTTCTGTCAAAAGCAAGACAGAGATTTGCTATTGAAGAATTGAAGATACAGAATGCAAACAAACACGTTCCTACAAGTGAATCGCATAAACATTCACCACAGTTCCAAAAACTGCATAGAATGCAGTTTTCACTCAGATGAAAGACATATGCTATCCTTCTTAAGAAGTGTTTTCAAAGACATTCACAGAGTGATTCTACAAAGCCTTTTTACTGACGTTGGCTTTTAAACGCGATTTCACTGGAATTTCTGTCAAAAGCAAGGCAGAGATTTGCTATTAAAGAATTGAAGATACAGAATGCAAACAAACACGTTCCTACATGTGAATCGCCTAAACATTCACCACAGTTCCAACAACTGCATAGAATGCAGTTTTCACTCAGATGAAAGACATATGCTTTCCTTCTTAAGAAGTGTTTTCAAAGACATTCACAGAGTGATTCTACAAAGCCTTTTTAGTGACTTTGGCTTTTAAACGCGATTTCACTGGAATTTCTGTCAAACGCAAGACAGAGATTTGATATTGAAGAATTGAAGATACAGAATGCAAACAAACACGTTCCTACAAGTGAATCGCATAAACATTCACCACAGTTCCAAAAACTGCATAGAATGCAGTTTTCACTCAGATGTAAGACGTATGCTTTCCTTCTTAAGAAGTGTTTTCAAAGACATTCACAGAGTGATTCTACAAAGCCTTTTTAGTGATGTTGGCTTTTAAACGCGATTTCACTGGAATTTCTGTCAAACGTAAGACAGAGATTTGCTATTGAAGAATTGAAGATAGAGAATGCAAACAAACACGGTCCTACAATTGAATCGCCTAAACATTCACCACAGTTCCAACAACTGCATAGAATGCAGTTTTCAGTCAGATGAAAGAGGTATGCTTTCCTTCTTAAGAAGTGTTTTCAAAGACATTCACAGAGGGATTCTACAAAGCCTTTTTACTGATGTTGGCTTTTAAACGCGATTTCACTGGAATTTCTGTCAAAAGCAAGACAGAGATTTACTATTAAAGAATTGAAGATACTGAATGCAAACAAACACGTTCCTACTAGTGAATCCCCTAAACATTCACCACAGTTCCAAAAACTGCATAGAATGCAGTTTTCACTCAGATGAAAGACATATGCTTTCCTTCATAAGCAGTGTTTTCAAAGACATTCACAGAGTGATTCTACAAAGCCTTTTTACTGACGTTGGCTTTTAAACGCGATTTCACTGGAATTTCTGTCAAAAGCAAGACAGAGATTTGCTATTGAAGAATTGAAGATACAGAATGCAAACAAACACGTTCCTACAAGTGAATCGCATAAACATTCACCACAGTTCCAAAAACTGCATAGAATGCAGTTTTCACTCAGATGAAAGACATATGCTATCCTTCTTAAGAAGTGTTTTCAAAGACATTCACAGAGTGATTCTACAAAGCCTTTTTACTGACGTTGGCTTTTAAACGCGATTTCACTGGAATTTCTGTCAAAAGCAAGGCAGAGATTTGCTATTAAAGAATTGAAGATACAGAATGCAAACAAACACGTTCCTACATGTGAATCGCCTAAACATTCACCACAGTTCCAACAACTGCATAGAATGCAGTTTTCACTCAGATGAAAGACATATGCTTTCCTTCTTAAGAAGTGTTTTCAAAGACATTCACAGAGTGATTCTACAAAGCCTTTTTAGTGACTTTGGCTTTTAAACGCGATTTCACTGGAATTTCTGTCAAACGCAAGACAGAGATTTGATATTGAAGAATTGAAGATACAGAATGCAAACAAACACGTTCCTACAAGTGAATCGCATAAACATTCACCACAGTTCCAAAAACTGCATAGAATGCAGTTTTCACTCAGATGTAAGACGTATGCTTTCCTTCTTAAGAAGTGTTTTCAAAGACATTCACAGAGTGATTCTACAAAGCCTTTTTAGTGATGTTGGCTTTTAAACGCGATTTCACTGGAATTTCTGTCAAACGTAAGACAGAGATTTGCTATTGAAGAATTGAAGATAGAGAATGCAAACAAACACGGTCCTACAATTGAATCGCCTAAACATTCACCACAGTTCCAACAACTGCATAGAATGCAGTTTTCAGTCAGATGAAAGAGGTATGCTTTCCTTCTTAAGAAGTGTTTTCAAAGACATTCACAGAGTGATTCTACAAAGCCTTTTTACTGATGTTGGCTTTTAAACGCGATTTCACTGGAATTTCTGTCAAAAGCAAGACAGAGATTTACTATTAAAGAATTGAAGATACAGAATGCAAACAAACACGTTCCTACTAGTGAATCCCCTAAACATTCACCACAGTTCCAAAAACTGCATAGAATGCAGTTTTCACTCAGATGAAAGAAGTATGCTTTCCTTCTTAAGAAGTGTTTTCAAAGACATTCACAGAGTGATTCTACAAAGCCTTTTTAGTGACGTTGGCTTTTAAATGCGATTTCACTGGAATTTCTGTCAAAAGCAAGACAGAGATTTGCTATTGAAGAATTGAAGATACAGAATGCAAACAAACACGTTCCTACAAGTGAATCGCATAAACATACACCACAGTTCCAAAAACTGCATAGAATGCAGTTTTCACTCAGATGAAAGACATATGCTTTCCTTCTTAAGAAGTGTTTTCAAAGACATTCACAGAGTGATTCTACAAAGCCTTTTTAGTGACGTTGGCTTTTAAACGCGATTTCACTGGAATTTCTGTCAAATGCAAGGCAGAGATTTGCTATTGAAGAATTGAAGATACAGAATGCAAACAAACACGTTCCTAAAAGTGAATCGCCTAATCATTCACCACAGTTCCAAAAACTGCATAGAATGCAGTTTTCAATCAGATGAAAGACGTATGCTTTCCTTCTTAAGAAGTGTTTTCAAAGACATTCACAGAGTGATTCTACAAAGCCTTTTTACTGACATTGGCTTTTAAACGCGATTTCACTGGAATTTCTGTCAAACGTAAGACAGAGATTTGCTATTGAAGAATTGAAGATAGAGAATGCAAACAAACACGTTCCTACAATTGAATCGCCTAAACATTCACCACAGTTCCAACAACTGCATAGAGTGCAGTTTTCAGTCAGATGAAAGACGTATGCTTTCCTTCTTAAGAAGCGTTTTCAAAGACATTCACAGAGTGATTCTACAAAGCCTTTTTACTGACGTTGGCTTTTAAACGTGATTTCACTGGAATTTCTGTCAAATGCAAGGCAGAGATTTGCTATTGAAGAATTGAAGATACAGAATGCAAACAAACACGTTCCTTCAAGTGAATCGCCTAATCATTCACCACAGTTCCAAAAACTGCATAGAATGCAGTTTTCACTCACATGAAAGAAGTATGATTTCCTTCTTAAGAAGTGTTTTCAAAGACATTAACAAAGTGATTCTACAAAGCCTTTCTACTGACTTTGGCTTTTAAACGCGATTTCACTGGAATTTCTGTCAAAAGCAAGACAGAGATTTGCTATTAAAGAATTGAAGATACAGAATGCAAACAAACACGTTCCTACAAGTGAATCCCCTAAACATTCACCACAGTTCCAAAAACTGCATAGAATGCAGTTTTCACTCAGATGAAAGAAGTATGCTTTCCTTCTTAAGAAGTGTTTTCAAAGACATTCACAGAGTGATTCTACAAAGCCTTTTTACTGACGTTGGCTTTTAAACGCGATTTCACTGGAATTTCTGTCAAATAAGACAGAGATTTGCTATTGAAGAATTGAAGATACAGAATGCAAACAAACACGTTCCTACAAGTGAATCGCATAAACATTCACCACAGTTCCAAAAACTGCATAGAATGCAGTTTTCACTCAGATGTAAGACGTATGCTTTCCTTCTTAAGAAGTGTTTTCAAAGACATTCACAGAGTGATTCTACAAAGCCTTTTTAGTGATGTTGGCTTTTAAACGCGATTTCCCTGGAATTTCTGTCAAACGTAAGACAGAGATTTGCTATTGAAGAATTGAAGATAGAGAATGCAAACAAACACGGTCCTACAATTGAATCGCCTAAACATTCACCACAGTTCCAACAACTGCATAGAATGCAGTTTTCAGTCAGATGAAAGAGGTATGCTTTCCTTCTTAAGAAGTGTTTTCAAAGACATTCACAGAGTGATTCTACAAAGCCTTTTTACTGATGTTGGCTTTTAAACGCGATTTCAGTGGAATTTCTGTCAAAAGCAAGACAGAGATTTACTATTAAAGAATTGAAGATACAGAATGCAAACAAACACGTTCCTAGTATTGAATCCCCTAAACATTCACCACAGTTCCAAAAACTGCATAGAATGCAGTTTTCACTCAGATGAAAGAAGTATGCTTTCCTTCTTAAGAAGTGTTTTCAAAGACATTCACAGAGTGATTCTACAAAGCCTTTTTACTGACGTTGGCTTTTAAACGCGATTTCACTGGAATTTCTGTCAAAAGCAAGACAGAGATTTGCTATTGAAGAATTGAAGATACAGAATGCAAACAAACACGTTCCTACAAGTGAATCGCATAAACATTCACCACAGTTCCAAAAACTGCATAGAATGCAGTTTTCACTCAGATGAAAGACATATGCTTTCCTTCTTAAGAAGTGTTTTCATAGACATTCACAGAGTGATTCTACAAAGCCTTTTTACTGACATTGGCTTTTAAACGCGATTTCACTGGAATTACTGTCAAACGCAAGACAGAGATTTGCTATTGAAAAATTGAAGATACAGAATGCAAACAAACACGTTCCTACAAGTGAATCGCCTAAACATTCACCACAGTTCCAAAAACTGCATAGAATGCAGTTTTCACTCAGATGAAAGACATATGCTTTCCTTCATAAGAAGTGTTTTCAAAGACATTCACAGAGTGATTCTTCAAAGCCTTTTTAGTGACGTTGGCTTTTAAACGCGATTTCACTGGAATTTCTGTCAAACGCAAGAGAGAGATTTGCTATTGAAGAATTGAAGATACAGAATGCAAACAAACACATTCCTACAAGTGAATCGCATAAACATTCACCACAGTTCCAACAACTGCATAGAATGCAGTTTTCACTCAGATGAAAGACGTATGGTTTCCTTCTTTAGAAGTGTTTTCAAAGACCTTCACAGAGTGATTCTACAAAGCCTTTTTACTGACGTTGGCTTTTAAATGTGATTTCACTGGAATTTCTGTCAAATGCAAGGCAGAGATTTGCTATTGAAGAATTGAAAATACAGAATGCAAACAAACACGTTCCTTCAAGTGAATCGCCTAATCATTCACCACAGTTCCAAAAACTGCATAGAATGCAGTTTTCACTCACATGAAAGACGTATGCTTTCCTTCTTAAGAAGTGTTTTCAAAGACATTCACAGAGGGATTCTACAAAGCCTTTTTACTGACTTTGGCTTTTAAACGCGATTTCACTGGAATTTCTGTCAAAAGCAAGACAGAGATTTGCTATTAAAGAATTGAAGATACAGAATGCAAACAAACACGTTCCTACAAGTGAATTGCCTAAACATTCACCACAGTTCCAACAACTGCATAGAATGCAGTTTTCACTCAGATGAAAGACATATGCTTTCCTTCTTAAGAAGTGTTTTCAAAGACATTCACAGAGTGATTCTACAAAGCCTTTTTACTGACGTTGGCTTTTAAACGTGATTTCACTGGAATTTCTGTCAAATGCAAGGTAGAGATTTGCTATTGAAGAATTGAAGATACAGAATGCAAACAAACACGTTCCTTCAAGTGAATCGCCTAATCATTCACCACAGTTCCAAAAACTGCATAGAATGCAGTTTTCACTCACATGAAAGACGTATGCTTTCCTTCTTAAGAAGTGTTTTCAAAGACATTCACAAAGGGATTCTACAAAGCCTTTTTACTGACTTTGGCTTTTAAACGCGATTTCACTGGAATTTCTGTCAAAAGCAAGACAGAGATTTGCTATTAAAGAATTGAAGATACAGAATGCAAACAAACACGTTCCTACAAGTGAATTGCCTAAACATTCACCACAGTTCCAACAACTGCATAGAATGCAGTTTTCACTCAGATAAAAGACATATGCTTTCCTTCTTAAGAAGTGTTTTCAAAGACATTCACAGAGTGATTCTACAATGCCTTTTTAGTGACTTTGGCTTTTAAACGCGATTTCACTGGAATTTTTGTCAAAGGCAAGACAGAGATTTGCTATTAAAGAAGTGAAGATACAGAATGCAAACAAACACGTTCCTACAAGTGAATCCCCTAAACATTCACCACAGTTCCAAAAACTGCATAGAATGCAGTTTTCACTCAGATGAAAGAAGTATGCTTTCCTTCTTAAGAAGTGTTTTCAAAGACATTCACAGAGTGATTCTACAAAGCCTTTTTACTGACGTTGGCTTTTAAATGCGATTTCACTTTAATTTCTGTCAAAATCAAGACAGAGATTTGCTATTGAAGAATTGAAGATACAGAATGCACACAAACACGTTCCTACAAGTGAATCGCATAAACATTCACGACAGTTCCAAAAACTGCATAGAATGCAGTTTTCACTCAGATGAAAGACATATGCTTTCCTTCATAAGAAGTGTTTTCAAAGACATTCACAGAGTGGTTCTTCAAAGCCTTTTTAGTGATGTTGGCTTTTAAACGCGATTTCACTGGAATTTCTGTCAAACGCAAGAGAGAGATTTGCTATTGAAGAATTGAAGATACAGAATGCAAACAAACACATTCCTACAAGTGAATCGCATAAACATTCACCACAGTTCCAACAACTGCATAGAATGCAGTTTTCACTCAGATGAAAGACGTATGGTTTCCTTCTTAAGAAGTGTTTTCAAAGACCTTCACAGAGTGATTCTACAAAGCCTTTTTACTGACGTTGGCTTTTAAATGTGATTTCACTGGAATTTCTGTCAAATGCAAGGCAGAGATTTGCTATTGAAGAATTGAAAATACAGAATGCAAACAAACACGTTCCTACAAGTGAATTGCCTAAACATTCACCACAGTTCCAACAACTGCATAGAATGCAGTTTTCACTCAGATGAAAGACATATGCTTTCCTTCTTAAGAAGTGTTTTCAAAGACATTCACAGAGTGATTCTACAAAGCCTTTTTACTGACGTTGGCTTTTAAACGCGATTTCACTGGAATTTCTGTCAAAAGCAAGACAGAGATTTGCTATTAAAGAATTGAAGATACAGAATGCAAACAAACACGTTCCTACAAGTGAATTGCCTAAACATTCACCACAGTTCCAACAACTGCATAGAATGCAGTTTTCACTCAGATGAAAGACATATGCTTTCCTTCTTAAGAAGTGTTTTCAAAGACATTCACAGAGTGATTCTACAAAGCCTTTTTACTGACTTTGGCTTTTAAACGCGATTTCACTGGAATTTCTGTCAAAAGCAAGACATAGATTTGCTATTAAAGAATTGAAGATACAGAATGCAAACAAACACGTTCCTACAAGTGAATTGCCTAAACATTCACCACAGTTCCAACAACTGCATAGAATGCAGTTTTCACTCAGATAAAAGACATATGCTTTCCTTCTTAAGAAGTGTTTTCAAAGACATTCACAGAGTGATTCTACAAAGCCTTTTTACTGATGTTGGCTTTTAAACGCGATTTCACTGGAATTTTTGTCAAACGCAAGACAGAGATTTGCTATTAAAGAAGTGAAGATACAGAATGCAAACAAACACGTTCCTACAAGTGAATCCCCTAAACATTCACCACAGTTCCAAAAACTGCATAGAATGCAGTTTTCACTCAGATGAAAGAAGTATGCTTTCCTTCTTAAGAAGTGTTTTCAAAGACATTCACAGAGTGATTCTATAAAGCCTTTTTACTGACGTTGGCTTTTAAATGCGATTTCACTTTAATTTCTGTCAAAATCAAGACAGAGATTTGCTATTGAAGAATTGAAGATACAGAATGCAAACAAACACGTTCCTACAGGTGAATCGCATAAACATTCACCACAGTTCCAAAAACTGCATAGAATGCAGTTTTCACTCAGATGAAAGACATATGCTTTCCTTCATAAGAAGTGTTTTCAAAGACTTTCACAGAGTGATTCTTCAAAGCCTTTTTAGTGACGTTGGCTTTTAAACGCGATTTCACTGGAATTTCTGTCAAAAGCAAGAGAGAGATTTGCTATTGAAGAATTGAAGATACAGAATGCAAACAAACACATTCCTACAAGTGAATCGCATAAACATTCACCACAGTTCCAACAACTGCATAGAATGCAGTTTTCACTCAGATGAAAGACGTATGCTTTCCTTCTTAAGAAGTGTTTTCAAAGACCTTCACAGAGTGATTCTACAAAGCCTTTTTACTGACGTTGGCTTTTAAACGTGATTTCACTGGAATTTCTGTCAAATGCAAGGCAGAGATTTGCTATTGAAGAATTGAAAATACAGAATGCAAACAAACACGTTCCTTCAAGTGAATCGCCTAATCATTCACCACAGTTCCAAAAACGGCATAGAATGCAGTTTTCACTCACATGAAAGACGTATGCTTTCCTTCTTAAGAAGTGTTTTCAAAGACATTCACAGAGGGATTCTACAAAGCCTTTTTACTGACTTTGGCTTTTAAACGCGATTTCACTGGAATTTCTGTCAAAAGCAAGACAGAGATTTGCTATTAAAGAATTGAAGATACAGAATGCAAACAAACACGTTCCTACAAGTGAATTGCCTAAACATTCACCACAGTTCCAACAACTGCATAGAATGCAGTTTTCACTCAGATGAAAGACATATGCTTTCCTTCTTAAGAAGTGTTTTCAAAGACATTCACAGAGTGATTCTACAATGCCTTTTTAGTGACTTTGGCTTTTAAACGCTATTTCACTGGAATTTCTGTCAAACGCAAGACAGAGATTTGCTATTGAAGAATTGAGGATACAGAATGCAAACAAACACGTTCCTAAAATTGAATCGCCTAAACATTCACCACAGTTCCAAAAACTGCATAGAATGCAGTTTTCACTCAGATGAATGATGTATGCTTTCCTTCTTAAGAAGTGTTTTCAAAGACATTCACAGAGTGATTCTACAATGCCTTTTAATGACGTTGGCTTTTAAACGCGATTTCATTGGATTTTCTGTCAAATGCAAGGCAGAGATTTGCTATTGAAGAATTGAAGATACAGAATGCAAACAAACACGTTCCTTCAAGTGAATCGCCTAATCATTCACCACAGTTCCAAAAACTGCATAGAATGCAGTTTTCACTCACATGAAAGAAGGATGCTTTCCTTCTTAAGAAGTGTTTTCAAAGACATTCACAAAGTGATTCTACAAAGCCTTTTTAGTGACTTTGGCTTTTAAACGCGATTTCACTGGAATTTCTGTCAAAAGCAAGACAGAGATTTGCTATTAAAGAATTGAAGATACAGAATGCAAACAAACACGTTCCTACAAGTGAATCCCCTAAACATTCACCACAGTTCCAAAAACTGCATAGAATGCAGTTTTCACTCAGATGAAAGAAGTATGCTTTCCTTCTTAAGAAGTGTTTTCAAAGACATTCACAGAGTGATTCTACAAAGCCTTTTTACTGACGTTGGCTTTTAAACGCGATTTCACTGGAATTTCTGTCAAAAGCAAGACAGAGATTTGCTATTGAAGAATTGAAGATACAGAATGCAAACAAACACGTTCCTACAAGTGAATCGCATAAACATTCACCACAGTTCCAAAAACTGCATAGAATGCAGTTTTCACTCAGATGAAAGACATATGCTTTCCTTCTTAAGAAGTGTTTTCAAAGACATTCACAGAGTGATTCTACAAAGCCTTTTTACTGACGTTGGCTTTTAAACGTGATTTCACTGGAATTTCTGTCAAATGCAAGGCAGAGATTTGCTATTGAAGAATTGAAGATACAGAATGCAAACAAACACGTTCCTTCAAGTGAATCGCCTAATCATTCACCACAGTTCCAAAAACTGCATAGAATGCAGTTTTCACTCACATGAAAGACGTATGCTTTCCTTCTTAAGAAGTGTTTTCAAAGACATTCACAGAGGGATTCTACAAAGCCTTTTTACTGACTTTGGCTTTTAAACGCGATTTCACTGGAATTTCTGTCAAAAGAAAGACAGAGATTTGCTATTAAAGAATTGAAGATACAGAATGCAAACAAACACCTTCCTACAAGTGAATTGCCTAAACATTCACCACAGTTCCAACAACTGCATAGAATGCAGTTTTCACTCAGATAAAAGACATATGCTTTCCTTCTTAAGAAGTGTTTTCAAAGACATTCATAGAGTGATTCTACAATGCCTTTTTAGTGACTTTGGCTTTCAAACGCGATTTCACTGGAATTTCTGTCAAACGCAAGACAGAGATTTGCTATTAAAGAAGTGAAGATACAGAATGCAAACAAACATGTTCCTACAAGTGAATCCCCTAAACATTCACCACAGTTCCAAAAACTGCATAGAATGCAGTTTTCACTCAGATGAAAGAAGTATGCTTTCCTTCTTAAGAAGTGTTTTCAAAGACATTCACAGAGTGATTCTACAAAGCCTTTTTACTGACGTTGGCTTTTAAATGCGATTTCACTTTAATTTCTGTCAAAATCAAGACAAAGATTTGCTATTGAAGAATTGAAGATACAGAATGCAAACAAACACGTTCCTACAAGTGAATCGCATAAACATTCACCACAGTTCCAAAAACTGCATAGAATGCAGTTTTCACTCAGATGAAAGACATATGCTTTCCTTCATAAGAAGTGTTTTCAAAGACATTCACAGAGTGATTCTTCAAAGCCTTTTTAGTGACGTTGGCTTTTAAACGCGATTTCACTGGAATTTCTGTCAAACGCAAGACAGAGATTTGCTATTGAAGAATTGAAGATACAGAATGCAAACAAACACATTCCTACAAGTGAATCGCATAAACATTCACCACAGTTCCAACAACTGCATAGAATGCAGTTTTCACTCAGATGAAAGACATATGCTTTCCTTCTTAAGAAGTGTTTTCAAAGACCTTCACAGAGTGATTCTACAAAGCCTTTTTACTGACGTTGGCTTTTAAACGTGATTTCACTGGAATTTCTGTCAAATGCAAGGCAGAGATTTGCTATTGAAGAATTGAAGATACAGAATGCAAACAAACACGTTCCTTCAAGTGAATCGCCTAATCATTCACCACAGTTCCAAAAACTGCATAGAATGCAGTTTTCACTCACATGAAAGACGTATGCTTTCCTTCTTAAGAAGTGTTTTCAAAGACATTCACAGAGGGATTCTACAAAGCCTTTTTACTGACTTTGGCTTTTAAACGCGATTTCACTGGAATTTCTGTCAAAAGCAAGACAGAGATTTGCTATTAAAGAATTGAAGATACAGAATGCAAACAAACACGTTCCTACAAGTGAATTGCCTAAACATTCACCACAGTTCCAACAACTGCATAGAATGCAGTTTTCACTCAGATGAAAGACATATGCTTTCCTTCTTAAGAAGTGTTTTCAAAGACATTCACAGAGTGATTCTACAATGCCTTTTTAGTGACTTTGTCTTTTAAACGCGATTTCACTGGAATTTCTGTCAAACGCAAGACAGAGATTTGCTATTGAAGAATTTAAGATACAGAATGCAAACAAACACTTTCCTACAAGTGAATCGCCTAAACATTCATGACAGTTCCAAAAACTGCATAGAATGCAGTTTTCACTCAGATGAAAGAAGTATGCTTTCCATCTTAAGAAGTGTTTTCAAAGACATTCACAGAGTGATTCTACAAAGCCTTTTTACTGACGTTTGCTTTTAAACGCGATTTCACTGGAATTTCTGTCAAAAGCAAGACAGGGATTTGCTATTAAAGAATTGAAGATACAGAATGCAAACAAACACGTTCCTAAAAGTGAATCGCCTAAACATTCACCACAGTTCCAAAAACTGCATAGAATGCAGTTTTCACTCAGATGAATGATGTATGCTTTCCTTCTTAAGAAGTGTTTTCAAAGACATTCACAAAGTGATTCTACAATGCCTTTTAATGACGTTGGCTTTTAAACGCGATTTCATTGGATTTTCTCTCAAATGCAAGGCAGAGATTTGCTATTGAAGAATTGAAGATAGAGAATGCAAACAAACACGTTCCTACAAGTGAATCGCCCAAACATTCACCACAGTTCCAAAAACTGCATAGAATGCAGTTTTCACTCAGATAAAAGAAGTATGCTTTCCTTCTTAAGAAGTGTTTTCAAAGACATTCACAGAGTGATTCTACAAAGCCTTTTTACTGACGTTGGCTTTTAAACGCGATTTCACTGGAATTTCTGTCAAAAGCAAGACAGAGATTTGCTATTGAAGAATTGAAGATACAGAATGCAAACAAACACGTTCCTACAAGTGAATCGCATAAACATTCACAACAGTTCCAAAAACTGTATAGAATGCAGTTTTCACTCAGATGAAAGACATAAGCTTTCCTTCTTAAGAAGTGTTTTCAAAGACATTCACAGAGAGATTCTACAAAGCCTTTTTAGTGAAGTTGGCTTTTAAACGCGATTTCACTGTAATTTCTGTCTAACGCAAGACAGAGATTTGCTATTGAAGAATTGAAGATACAGAATGCAAACAAACACGTTCCTACAAGTGAATCGCATAAACATTCACCACAGTTCCAAAAAATGCATAGAATGCCGTTTTCACTCAGATGAAAGTAGTATGCTTTCCTTCTTAAGAAGTGTCTTCAAAGACATTCACAGAGTGATTCTACAAAGCCTTTTTAGTGACGTTGGCGTTTAAACGCGATTTCACTGGAATTTCTGTCAAACGCAAGACAGAGATTTGCTATTGAAGAATTGAAGATACAGAATGCAAACAAACACGTTTCTTCAAGTGAATCGCCTAATCATTCACCACAGTTCCAAAAAATGCATACAATGCAGTTTTCACTCAGATGAAAGACGTATGCTTTCCTTCTTAAGAAGTGTTTTCAAAGACATTCACAGCGTGATTCTACAAAGCCTTTTTACTGACGTTGGCTTTTAAACGCGATTTCACTGGAATTTCTGTCAAAAGCAAGACAGAGATTTGATATTGAAGAATTGAGGATACAGAATGCAAACAAACACGTTCCTACAAGTGAATCCCCTAAACATTCACCACAGTTCCAACAACTGCATAGAATGCAGTTTTCACTCAGATGAAAGACATAAGCTTTCCTTCTTAAGAAGTGTTTTCAAAGACATTCACAGAGGGATTCTACAAAGCCTTTTTACTGACGTTGGCTTTTAAACGCGATTTCACTGGAATTTCCGTCAAACGCAAGGCAGAGATTTGCTATTAAAGAATTGAAGATACAGAATGCAAACAAACATGTTCCTACAAGTGAATCGCCTAAACATTCACCACAGTTCCAAAAACTGCATAGAATGCAGTTTTCACTCAGATGAAAGAAGTATGCTTTCCTTCTTAAGAAGTGTTTTCAAAGACATTCACAGAGTGATTCTACAAAGCCTTTTTACTGACTTTGGCTTTTAAACGCGATTTCACTGGAATTTCTGTCAGACGCAAGGCAGAGATTTGCTATTGAAGAATTGAGGATACAGAATGCAAACAAACACGTTCCTTCAAGTGAATCGCCTAATCATTCACCACAGTTCCAAAAACTGTATAGAATGCAGTTTTCACTCACATGAAAGACGTATGCTTTCCTTCTTAAGAAGTGTTTTCAAAGACATTCACAGAGGGATTCTACAAAGCCTTTTTACTGACTTTGGTTTTAAACGCGATTTCACTGGAATTTCTGTCAAAAGCAAGACAGAGATTTGCTATTGAAGAATTGAAGATACAGAATGCAAACAAACACGTTCCTACAAGTGAATCGCCTAAACATTCACCACAGTTCCAACAACTGCATACAATGCAGTTTTCACTCAGATGTAAGACGTATGCTTTCCTTCTTAAGAAGTGTTTTCAAAGACATTCACAGAGTGATTCTACAAAGCCTTTTTACTGACGTTGGCTTTTAAACGCGATTTCACTGGAATTTCTGACAAAAGCAAGACAGAGATTTGCTATTGAAGAATTGAAGATACAGAATGCAAACAAACACGTTCCTACAAGTGAATCGCCTAAACATTCACGACAGTTCCAAAAACTGCATAGAATGCAGTTTTCACTCAGATGAAAGACATATGCTTTCCTTCTTAAGAAGTGTTTTAAAAGACATTCACAGTGATTCTACAAAGCCTTTTTACTGACCTTGGCTTTTAAACGCGATTTCACTGGAATTTCTCTCAAAAGCAAGACAGATATTTGCTATTAAAGAATTGAAGATACAGAATGCAAACAAACACGTTCCTACAAGTGAATCCCCTAAACATTCACCACAGTTCCAAAAACTGCATAGAATGCAGTTTTCACTCAGATGAAAGACGTATGCTTTCCTTCTTAAGAAGTGTTTTCAAAGACATTCACAGCGTGATTCTACAAAGCCTTTTTACTGACGTTGGCTTTTAAACGCGATTTCACTGGAATTTCTGTCAAACGCAAGACTGAGATTTGCTATTGAAGAATTGAGGATACAGAATGCAAACAAACACGTTCCTACAAGTGAATCCCCTAAACATTCACCACAGTTCCAACAACTGCATAGAATGCAGTTTTCACTCAGATGAAAGATATAAGCTTTCCTTCTTAAGAAGTGTTTTCAAAGACATTCACAGAGGGATTCTACAAAGCCTTTTTACTGACGTTGGCTTTTAAACGCGATTTCACTGGAATTTCTGTCAAACGCAAGGCAGAGATTTGCTATTGAAGAATTGAGGATACAGAATGCAAACAAACACGTTCCTTCAAGTGAATCGCCTAATCATTCACCACAGTTCCAAAAACTGTATAGAATGCAGTTTTCACTCACATGAAAGACGTATGCTTTCCTTCTTAAGAAGTGTTTTCAAAGACATTCACAGAGGGATTCTACAAAGCCTTTTTACTGACTTTGGCTTTTAAACGCGATTTCACTGGAATTTCTGTCAAAAGCAAGACAGAGATTTGCTATTGAAGAATTGAAGATACAGAATGCAAACAAACACGTTCCTACAAGTGAATCGCCTAAACATTCACCACAGTTCCAACAACTGCATAGAATGCAGTTTTCACTCAGATGTAAGACGTATGCTTTCCTTCTTAAGAAGTGTTTTCAAAGACATTCACAGAGTGATTCTACAAAGCCTTTTTACTGACGTTGGCTTTTAAACGCGATTTCACTGGAATTTCTGACAAAAGCAAGACAGAGATTTGCTATTGAAGAATTGAAGATACAGAATGCAAACAAACACGTTCCTACAAGTGAAACGCCTAAACATTCACGACAGTTCCAAAAACTGCATAGAATGCAGTTTTCACTCAGATATAAGACGTATGCTTTCCTTCTTAAGAAGTGTTTTCAAAGACATTCACAGAGGGATTCTACAAAGCCTTTTTACTGACGTTGGCTTTTAAACGCGATTTCACTGGAATTTCCGTCAAACGCAAGGCAGAGATTTGCTATTAAAGAATTGAAGATACAGAATGCAAACAAACATGTTCCTACAAGTGAATCGCCTAAACATTCACCACAGTTCCAAAAACTGCATAGAATGCAGTTTTCACTCAGATGAAAGACGTATGCTTTCCTTCTTAAGAAGTGTTTTCAAAGACATTCACAGAGTGATTCTACAAAGCCTTTTTACTGACTTTGGCTTTTAAACGCGATTTCACTGGAATTTCTGTCAAACGCAAGGTAGAGATTTGCTATTGAAGAATTGAGGATACAGAATGCAAACAAACACGTTCCTTCAAGTGAATCGCCTAATCATTCACCACAGTTCCAAAAACTGTATAGAATGCAGTTTTCACTCACATGAAAGACGTATGCTTTCCTTCTTAAGAAGTGTTTTCAAAGACATTCACAGAGGGATTCTACAAAGCCTTTTTACTGACTTTGGTTTTAAACGTGATTTCACTGGAATTTCTGTCAAAAGCAAGACAGAGATTTGCTATTGAAGAATTGAAGATACAGAATGCAAACAAACACGTTCCTACAAGTGAATCGCCTAAACATTCACCACAGTTCCAACAACTGCATACAATGCAGTTTTCACTCAGATGTAAGACGTATGCTTTCCTTCTTAAGAAGTGTTTTCAAAGACATTCACAGAGTGATTCTACAAAGCCTTTTTACTGACGTTGGCTTTTAAACGCGATTTCACTGGAATTTCTGACAAAAGCAAGACAGAGATTTGCTATTGAAGAATTGAAGATACAGAATGCAAACAAACACGTTCCTACAAGTGAATCGCCTAAACATTCACGACAGTTCCAAAAACTGCATAGAATGCAGTTTTCACTCAGATGAAAGACATATGCTTTCCTTCTTAAGAAGTGTTTTAAAAGACATTCACAGTGATTCTACAAAGCCTTTTTACTGACCTTGGCTTTTAAACGCGATTTCACTGGAATTTCTGTCAAAAGCAAGACAGATATTTGCTATTAAAGAATTGAAGATACAGAACGCAAACAAACACGTTCCTACAAGTGAATCCCCTAAACATTCACCACAGTTCCAAAAACTGCATAGAATGCAGTTTTCACTCAGATGAAAGAAGTATGCTTTCCTTCTTAAGAAGTGTTTTCAAAGACATTCACAGAGTGATTCTACAAAGCCTTTTTACTGACGTTGGCTTTAAAAGGCGATTTCACTGGAATTTCTGTCAAAAGCAAGACAGAGATTTGCTATTGAAGAATTGTAGATTCAGAATGCAAACAAACACGTTCCTACAAGTGAATCGCATAAACATTCACCACAGTTCCAAAAACTGCATAGAATGCAGTTTTCACTCAGATGAAAGACATATGCTTTCCTTCTTAAGAAGTGTTTTCAAAGACATTCACAGAGTGATTCTACAAAGCCTTTTTACTGACGTTGGCTTTTAAACGTGATTTCACTGGAATTTCTGTCAAAGGCAAGGCAGAGATTTGCTATTAAAGAATTGAAGATACAGAATGCAAACAAACATGTTCCTACAAGTGAATCACCTAAACATTCACCACAGTTCGAAAAACTGCATAGAATGCAGTTTTCACTCAGATGAAAGAAGTATGCTTTCCTTCATAAGAAGTGTTTTCAAAGACATTCACAGAGTCATTCTACAAAGCCTTTTTACTGACCTTGGCTTTTAAACGCGATTTCACTGGAATTTCTGTCAAAAGCAAGACAGAGATTTGCTATTAAAGAATTGAAGATACAGAATGCAAACAAACACGTTCCTACAAGTGAATCCCCTAAACATTCACCACAGTTCCAAAAACTGCATAGAATGCAGTTTTCACTCAGATGAAAGAAGTATGCTTTCCGTCTTAAGAAGTGTTTTCAAAGACATTCACAGAGTGATTCTACAAAGCCTTTTTACTGACGTTGGCTTTTAAACGTGATTTCACTGGAATTTCTGTCAAAAGCAAGACAGAGATTTGCTATTGAAGAATTGTAGATACAGAATGCAAACAAACACGTTCCTACAAGTGAATCGCATAAACATTCACCACAGTTCCAAAAACTGCATAGAATGCAGTTTTTACTCAGATGAAAGTAGTATGCTTTCCTTCTTAAGAAGTGTTTTCAAAGACATTCACAGAGTGATTCTACAAAGCCTCTTTACTGACGTTGGCTTTTAAACGCGATTTCACTGGAATTTCTCTCAAATGCAAGGCAGAGATTTGCTATTGAAGAATTGAAGATACAGAATGCAAACAAACACGTTCCTTCAAGTGAATCGCCTAATCATTCACCTCAGTTCCAAAAACTGCATAGAATGCAGTTTTCACTCAGATGAAAGACGTATGCTTTGCTTCTTAAGAAGTGTTTTCAAAGACATTCACAGAGTGATTCTACAAAGCCTTTTTACTGACGTTGGCTTTTAAACGCGATTTCACTGGAATTTCTTTCAAATGCAAGGCAGAGATTTGCTATTGAAGAATTGAGGATACAGAATGCAAACAAACACGTTCCTTCAAGTGAATCGCCTAATCATTCACCACAGTTCCAAAAACTGCATAGAATGCAGTTTTCACTCACATGAAAGACGTATGCTTTCCTTCTTAAGAAGTGTTTTCAAAGACATTCACAAAGGGATTCTACAAAGCCTTTTTACTGACTTTGGGTTTTAAACGCGATTTCACTGGAATTTCTGTCAAAAGCAAGACAGAGATTTGCTATTGAAGAATTGAAGATACAGAATGCAAACAAACACGTTCCTACAAGTGAATCGCCTAAACATTCACCACAGTTCCAACAACTGCATAGAATGCAGTTTTCACTCAGATGTAAGATGTATGCTTTCCTTCTTAAGAAGTGTTTTCAAAGACATTCACAGAGTGATTCTACAAAGCCTTTTTACTGACGTTGGCTTTTAAACGCGATTTCACTGGAATTTCTGTCAAAAGCAAGACAGAGATTTGCTATTGAAGAATTGAAGATACAGAATGCAAACAAACACGTTCCTACAAGTGAATCGCCTAAACAATCACGACAGTTCCAAAAACTGCATAGAATGCAGTTTTCACTCAGATGAAAGACGTATGCTTTCCTTCTTAAGAAGTGTTTTCAAAGACATTCACAGTGATTCTACAAAGCCTTTTTTAGTGAAGTTGGCTTTTAAACGCGATTTCACTGGAATTTCTGTCAAACGCAAGACAGAGATTTGCTATTGAAGAATTGAAGTTACAGAATGCAAACAAACACGTTCCTAAAAGTGAATCGCCTAAACATTCACCACAGTTCCAGAAACTACATAGAATGCAGTTTTCACTCAGATGAAAGAAGTATGCTTTCCTTCTTAAGAAGTGTTTTCAAAGACATTCACAGAGGGATTCTACAAAGCCTTTTTACTGACGTTGGCTTTTAAATGCGATTTCACTGGAATTTCTGTCAAAAGCAAGACAGAGATTTGCTATTGAAGAATTGTAGATACAGAATGCAAACAAACACGTTCCTACAAGTGAATCGCATAAACATTCACCACAGTTCCAAAAACTGCATAGAATGCAGTTTTCACTCAGATGAAAGACATATGCTTTCCTTCTTAAGAAGTGTTTTCAAAGACATTCACAGAGTGATTCTACAAAGCCTTTTTAGTGAAGTTGGCTTTTAAACGCGATTTCACTGGAATTTCGGTCAAACGCAAGACAGAGATTTGCTATTGAAGAATTGAAGATACAGAATGCAAACAAACACGTTCCTACAAGTGAATCGCATAAACATTCACCACAGTTCCAAAAACTGCATAGAATGCAGTTTTCACTCAGATGAAAGACGTATGCTTTCCTTCTTAAGAAGTGTTTTCAAAGACATTCACAGAGTGATTCTACAAAGCCTTTTTACTGACGTTGGCGTTTAAACGCGATTTCACTGGAATTTCTGTCAAACACAAGACAGAGATTTGCTATTGAAGAATTGAAGATACAGAATGCAAACAAACACGTTTCTTCAAGTGAATCGCCTAATCATACACCACAGTTCCAAAAAATGCATAGAATGCAGTTTTCACTCAGATGAAAGACGTATGCTTTCCTTCTTAAGAAGTGTTTTCAAAGACATTCACAGAGTGATTCTACAAAGCCTTTTTACTGACGTTGGCTTTTAAACGCGATTTCACTGGAATTTCTGTCAAACGTAAGACAGACATTTGCTATTGAAGAATTGAAGATAGAGAATGCAAGCAAACACGTTCCTACAAGTGAATCGCCTAAACATTCACCACAGTTCCAAAAACTGCATAGAATGCAGTTTTCACTCTGATGAAAGAAGTATGCTTTCCTTCTTAAGAAGTGTTTTCAAAGACATTCACAGAGTCATTCTACAAAGCCTTTTTACTGATGTTGGCTTTTAAACGCGATTTCACTGGAATTTCTGTCAAAAGCAAGACAGAGATTTGCTATTAAAGAATTGAAGATACAGAATGCAAACAAACACGTTCCTACAAGTGAATCCCCTAAACATTCACCACAGTTCCAAAAACTGCATAGAATGCAGTTTTCACTCAGATGAAAGAAGTATGCTTTCCTTCTTAAGAAGTGTTTTCAAAGACATTCACAGAGTGATTCTACAAAGCCTCTTTACTGACGTTGGCTTTTAAACGCGATTTCACTGGAATATCTCTCAAATGCAAGGCAGAGATTTGCTATTGAAGAATTGAAGATACAGAATGCAAACAAACACGTTCCTTCAAGTGAATCGCCTAATCATTCACCTCAGTTCCAAAAACTGCATAGAATGCAGTTTTCACTCAGATGAAAGACGTATGCTTTCCGTCTTAAGAAGTGTTTTCAAAGACATTCACAGAGTGATTCTACAAAGCCTTTTTACTGACGTTGGCTTTTAAACGTGATTTCACTGGAATTTCTGTCAAAAGCAAGACAGAGATTTGCTATTGAAGAATTGTAGATACAGAATGCAAACAAACACGTTCCTACAAGTGAATCGCATAAACATTCACCACAGTTCCAAAAACTGCATAGAATGCAGTTTTTACTCAGATGAAAGTAGTATGCTTTCCTTCTTAAGAAGTGTTTTCAAAGACATTCACAGAGTGATTCTACAAAGCCTCTTTACTGACGTTGGCTTTTAAACGCGATTTCACTGGAATTTCTCTCAAATGCAAGGCAGAGATTTGCTATTGAAGAATTGAAGATACAGAATGCAAACAAACACGTTCCTTCAAGTGAATCGCCTAATCATTCACCTCAGTTCCAAAAACTGCATAGAATGCAGTTTTCACTCAGATGAAAGACGTATGCTTTGCTTCTTAAGAAGTGTTTTCAAAGACATTCACAGAGTGATTCTACAAAGCCTTTTTACTGACGTTGGCTTTTAAACGCGATTTCACTGGAATTTCTTTCAAATGCAAGGCAGAGATTTGCTATTGAAGAATTGAGGATACAGAATGCAAACAAACACGTTCCTTCAAGTGAATCGCCTAATCATTCACCACAGTTCCAAAAACTGCATAGAATGCAGTTTTCACTCACATGAAAGACGTATGCTTTCCTTCTTAAGAAGTGTTTTCAAAGACATTCACAAAGGGATTCTACAAAGCCTTTTTACTGACTTTGGGTTTTAAACGCGATTTCACTGGAATTTCTGTCAAAAGCAAGACAGAGATTTGCTATTGAAGAATTGAAGATACAGAATGCAAACAAACACGTTCCTACAAGTGAATCGCCTAAACATTCACCACAGTTCCAACAACTGCATAGAATGCAGTTTTCACTCAGATGTAAGATGTATGCTTTCCTTCTTAAGAAGTGTTTTCAAAGACATTCACAGAGTGATTCTACAAAGCCTTTTTACTGACGTTGGCTTTTAAACGCGATTTCACTGGAATTTCTGTCAAAAGCAAGACAGAGATTTGCTATTGAAGAATTGAAGATACAGAATGCAAACAAACACGTTCCTACAAGTGAATCGCCTAAACAATCACGACAGTTCCAAAAACTGCATAGAATGCAGTTTTCACTCAGATGAAAGACGTATGCTTTCCTTCTTAAGAAGTGTTTTCAAAGACATTCACAGTGATTCTACAAAGCCTTTTTTAGTGAAGTTGGCTTTTAAACGCGATTTCACTGGAATTTCTGTCAAACGCAAGACAGAGATTTGCTATTGAAGAATTGAAGTTACAGAATGCAAACAAACACGTTCCTAAAAGTGAATCGCCTAAACATTCACCACAGTTCCAGAAACTACATAGAATGCAGTTTTCACTCAGATGAAAGAAGTATGCTTTCCTTCTTAAGAAGTGTTTTCAAAGACATTCACAGAGGGATTCTACAAAGCCTTTTTACTGACGTTGGCTTTTAAATGCGATTTCACTGGAATTTCTGTCAAAAGCAAGACAGAGATTTGCTATTGAAGAATTGTAGATACAGAATGCAAACAAACACGTTCCTACAAGTGAATCGCATAAACATTCACCACAGTTCCAAAAACTGCATAGAATGCAGTTTTCACTCAGATGAAAGACATATGCTTTCCTTCTTAAGAAGTGTTTTCAAAGACATTCACAGAGTGATTCTACAAAGCCTTTTTAGTGAAGTTGGCTTTTAAACGCGATTTCACTGGAATTTCGGTCAAACGCAAGACAGAGATTTGCTATTGAAGAATTGAAGATACAGAATGCAAACAAACACGTTCCTACAAGTGAATCGCATAAACATTCACCACAGTTCCAAAAACTGCATAGAATGCAGTTTTCACTCAGATGAAAGACGTATGCTTTCCTTCTTAAGAAGTGTTTTCAAAGACATTCACAGAGTGATTCTACAAAGCCTTTTTACTGACGTTGGCGTTTAAACGCGATTTCACTGGAATTTCTGTCAAACACAAGACAGAGATTTGCTATTGAAGAATTGAAGATACAGAATGCAAACAAACACGTTTCTTCAAGTGAATCGCCTAATCATACACCACAGTTCCAAAAAATGCATAGAATGCAGTTTTCACTCAGATGAAAGACGTATGCTTTCCTTCTTAAGAAGTGTTTTCAAAGACATTCACAGAGTGATTCTACAAAGCCTTTTTACTGACGTTGGCTTTTAAACGCGATTTCACTGGAATTTCTGTCAAACGTAAGACAGACATTTGCTATTGAAGAATTGAAGATAGAGAATGCAAGCAAACACGTTCCTACAAGTGAATCGCCTAAACATTCACCACAGTTCCAAAAACTGCATAGAATGCAGTTTTCACTCTGATGAAAGAAGTATGCTTTCCTTCTTAAGAAGTGTTTTCAAAGACATTCACAGAGTCATTCTACAAAGCCTTTTTACTGATGTTGGCTTTTAAACGCGATTTCACTGGAATTTCTGTCAAAAGCAAGACAGAGATTTGCTATTAAAGAATTGAAGATACAGAATGCAAACAAACACGTTCCTACAAGTGAATCCCCTAAACATTCACCACAGTTCCAAAAACTGCATAGAATGCAGTTTTCACTCAGATGAAAGAAGTATGCTTTCCTTCTTAAGAAGTGTTTTCAAAGACATTCACAGAGTGATTCTACAAAGCCTCTTTACTGACGTTGGCTTTTAAACGCGATTTCACTGGAATATCTCTCAAATGCAAGGCAGAGATTTGCTATTGAAGAATTGAAGATACAGAATGCAAACAAACACGTTCCTTCAAGTGAATCGCCTAATCATTCACCTCAGTTCCAAAAACTGCATAGAATGCAGTTTTCACTCAGATGAAAGACGTATGCTTTGCTTCTTAAGAAGTGTTTTCAAAGACATTCACAGAGTGATTCTACAAAGCCTTTTTACTGACGTTGGCTTTTAAACGCGATTTCACTGGAATTTCTTTCAAATGCAAGGCAGAGATTTGCTATTGAAGAATTGAGGATACAGAATGCAAACAAACACGTTCCTTCAAGTGAATCGCCTAATCATTCACCACAGTTCCAAAAACTGCATAGAATGCAGTTATCACTCACATGAAAGACGTATGCTTTCCTTCTTAAGAAGTGTTTTCAAAGACATTCACAAAGGGATTCTACAAAGCCTTTTTACTGACTTTGGGTTTTAAACGCGATTTCACTGGAATTTCTGTCAAACGCAAGGCAGAGATTTGCTATTGAAGAATTGAAGATACAGAATGCAAAGAAACACGTTCCTACAAGTGAATCGCCTAAACATTCACCACAGTTCCAACAACTGCATAGAATGCAGTTTTCACTCAGATGTAAGACGTATGCTTTCCTTCTTAAGAAGTGTTTTCAAAGACATTCACAGAGTGATTCTACAAAGCCTTTTTACTGACGTTGGCTTTTAAACGGGATTTCACTGGAATTTCTGTCAAAAGCAAGACAGAGATTTGCTATTGAAGAATTGAAGATACAGAATGCAAACAAACACGTTCCTACAAGTGAATCGCCTAAACAATCACGACAGTTCCAAAAACTGCATAGAATGCAGTTTTCACTCAGATGAAAGACGTATGCTTTCCTTCTTAAGAAGTGTTTTCAAAGACATTCACAGTGATTCTACAAAGCCTTTTTAGTGAAGTTGGCTTTTAAACGCGATTTCACTGGAATTTCTGTCAAACGCAAGACAGAGATTTGCTATTGAAGAATTGAAGTTACAGAATGCAAACAAACACGTACCTAAAAGTGAATCGCCTAAACATTCACCACAGTTCCAGAAACTGCATAGAATGCAGTTTTCACTCAGATGAAAGAAGTATGCTTTCCTTCTTATGAAGTGTTTTCAAAGACATTCACAGAGTGATTCTACAAAGCCTTTTTACTGATGTTGGCTTTTAAACGCGATTTCACTGGAATTTCTGTCAAACGCAAGGCAGAGATTTGCTATTGAAGAATTGAAGATACAGAATGCAAACAAACACATTCCTACAAGTGAATCGCCTAAACAATCACCACTGTTCCAGAAACTGCATAGAATGCAGTTTTCACTCAGATGAAAGAAGTATCCTTTCCTTCTTAAGAAGTGTTTTCAAAGACATTCACAGAGTGATTCTACAAAGCCTTTTTACTGACGTTGGCTTTTAAACGTGATTTCACTGGAATTTCTGTCAAATGCAAGGCAGAGATTTGCTATTGAAGAATTGAGGATACAGAATGCAAACAAACACGTTCCTTCAAGTGAATTGCCTAATCATTCACCACAGTTCCAAAAACTGCATAGAATGCAGTTTTCACTCACATGTAAGACGTATGCTTTCCTTCTTAAGAAGTGTTTTCAAAGACATTCACAGAGTGATTCTACAAAGCCTTTTTACTGACATTGGCTTTTAAAGGCGATTTCACTGGAATTTCTGTCAAACGTAAGACAGAGATTTGCTATTGAAGAATTGAAGATACAGAATGCAAACAAACACGTTCCTACAAGTGAATCGCCTAAATATTCAGGACAGTTCCAAAAACTGCATAGAATGCAGTTTTCACTCAGATATAAGACGTATGCTTTCCTTCTTAAGAAGTGTTTTCAAAGACATTCACAGTGATTCTACAAAGCCTTTTTACTGACGTTGGCTTTTAAACGCGATTTCACTGGAATTTCTGTAAAAAGCAAGACAGAGATTTGCTATTGAAGAATTGAAGATACAGAATGCAAACAAACACGTTCCTACAAGTGAATCGCCTAAACATTCACGACAGTTCCAAAAACTGCATAGAATGCAGTTTTCACTCAGATGAAAGACGTATGCTTTCCTTCTTAAGAAGTGTTTTCAAAGACATTCACAGAGGGATTCTACAAAGCCTTTTACTGACGTTGGCTTTTAAACGCGATTTCACTGGAAATTCTGTCAAAAGGAAGACAGAGATTTGCTATTGAAGAATTGAAGATACAGAATGCAAACAAACACGTTCCTACAAGTGAATCGCCTAAACATTCACGACAGTTCCAAAAACTGCATAGAATGCAGTTTTCACTCAGATGAAAGACTTATGCTTTCCTTCTTAAGAAGTGTTTTCAAAGACATTCACAGTGATTCTACAAAGCCTTTTTACTGACGTTGGCTTTTAAACGCGATTTCACTGGAATTTCTGTCAAATGCAAGACAGAGATTTGCTATTGAAGAATTGAGGATACAGAATGCAAACAAACACGTTCCTTCAAGTGAATCGCCTAATCATTCACCACAGTCCAACAACTGCATTGAATGCAGTTTTCACTCAGATGAAAGACATATGCTTTCCTTCTTAAGAAGTGTTTTCAAAGACATTCACAGAGGGATTCTACAAAGCCTTTTTACTGACGTTGGCTTTTAAACGTGATTTCACTGGAATTTCTGTCAAACGTAAGACAGAGATTTGCTATTGAAAAATTGAAGATAGAGAATGCAAGCAAACACGTTCCTACAAGTGAATCGCCTAAACATTCACCACAGTTCAAAGAACTGCATAGAATACAGTTTCAGTCAGATGAAAGACGTATGCTTTCCTTCTTAAGAAGTGTTTTCAAAGACATTCACAGAGTGATTCTACAAAGCCTTTTCACTGACGTTGGCTTTTAAACGTGATTTCACTGGAATTTCTGTCAAATGCAAGGCAGAGATTTGCTATTGAAGAATTGAGGATACAGAATGCAAACAAACACGTTCCTTCAAGTGAATTGCCTAATCATTCACCACAGTTCCAAAAACTGCATAGAATGCAGTTTTCACTCACATGTAAGACGTATGCTTTCCTTCTTAAGAAGTGTTTTCAAAGACATTCACAGAGGGATTCTACAAAGCCTTTTTACTGACGTTGGCTTTTAAAGGCGATTTCACTGGAATTTCTGTCAAACGTAAGACAGAGATTTGCTATTGAAGAATTGAAGATACAGAATGCAAACAAACACGTTCCTACAAGTGAATCGCCTAAACATTCAGGACAGTTCCAAAAACTGCATAGAATGCAGTTTTCACTCAGATGTAAGACGTATGCTTTCCTTCTTAAGAAGTGTTTTCAAAGACATTCACAGAGGGATTCTACAAAGCCTTTTTACTGACGTTGGCTTTTAAACGCGATTTCACTGGAATTTCTGTCAAAAGCAAGACAGAGATTTGCTATTGAAGAAATGAAGATACAGAATGCAAACAAACACGTTCCTACAAGTGAATCGCCTAAACATTCACGACAGTTCCAAAAACTGCATAGAATGCAGTTTTCACTCAGATGAAGGACGTATGCTTTCCTTCTTAAGAAGTGTTTTCAAAGACATTCACAGAGGGATTCTACAAAGCCTTTTTACTGACGTTGGCTTTTAAACGCGATTTCACTGGAATTTCTGTCAAAAGCAAAACAGAGATTTGCTATTGAAGAATTGAAGATACAGAAGGCAAACAAACACGTTCCTACAAGTGAATCGCCTAAACATTCACGACAGTTCCAAAAACTGCATAGAATGCAGTTTTCACTCAGATGAAAGACGTATGCTTTCCTTCTTAAGAAGTGTTTTCAAAGACATTCACAGTGATTCTACAAAGCCTTTTTACTGATGTTGGCTTTTAAACGCGATTTCACTGGAATTTCTGTCAAACGCAAGACAGAGATTTGCTATTGAAGAATTGAAGATACAGAATGCAAAGAAACACGTTCCTAAAAGTGAATCGCCTAAACATTCACCACAGTTCCAGAAACTGCATTGAATGCAGTTTTCACTCAGATGAAAGAAGTATGCTTTCCTTCTTAAGAAGTGTTTTCAAAGACATTCACAGAGTGATTCTACAAAGCCTTTTTACTGACGTTGGCTTTTAAACGCGATTTCACTGGAATTTCTGTCAAACGCAAGGCAGAGATTTGCTATTGAAGAATTGAAGATACAGAATGCAAACAAACATGTTCCTACAAGTGAATCGCCTAAACAATCACCACTGTTCCAGAAACTGCATAGAATGCAGTTTTCACTCAGATGAAAGAAGTATCCTTTCCTTCTTAAGAAGTGTTTTCAAAGACATTCACAGAGTGATTCTACAAAGCCTTTTTACTGATGTTGGCTTTTAAACGCGATTTCACTGGAATTTCTGTCAAATGCAAGGCAGAGATTTGCTATTGAAGAATTGAAGATACAGAATGCAAACAAACACGTTCCTTCAAGTGAATCGCCTAATCATTCACCACAGTTCCAAAAACTGCATAGAATGCAGTTTTCACTCAGATGAAAGAAGTATGCTTTCCTTCTTAAGAAGTGTTTTCAAAGACATTCACAGAGGGATTCTACAAAGCCTTTTTACTGACTTTGGGTTTTAAACACGATTTCACTGGAATTTCTTTCAAAAGCAAGACAGAGATTTGCTATTGAAGAATTGAAGATACAGAATGCAAACAAACACGTTCCTACCACTGAATCGCCTAAACATTCACCACAGTTCCAACAACTGCATAGAATGCAGTTTTCACTCAGATGTAAGACGTATGCTTTCCTTCTTAAGAAGTGTTTTCAAAGACATTCACAGAGGGATTCTACAAAGCCTTTTTACTGAGGTTGGCTTTTAAACGCGATTTCACTGGAATTTCTGTCAAAAGCAAGACAGAGATTTGCTATTGAAGAATTGAAGATACAGAATGCAAACAAACATGTTCCTACAAGTGAATCGCCTAAACATTCACGACAGTTCCAAAAACTGCATAGAATGCAGTTTTCACTCAGATGAAAGACGTATGCTTTCCTTCTTAAGAAGTGTTTTCAAAGACATTCACAGTAATTCTACAAGGCCTTTTTACTGACGTTGGCTTTTAAACACGATTTCACTGGAATTTCTGTCAAATGCAAGACAGAGATTTGCTATTGAAGAATTGAGGATACAGAATGCAAACAAACACGTTCCTTCAAGTGAATCGCCTAATCATTCACCACAGTTCCAAAAACTGCATAGAATGCAGTTTTCACTCACATGTAAGACGTATGCTTTCCTTCTTAAGAAGTGTTTTCAAAGACATTCACAGAGGGATTCTACAAAGCCTTTTTACTGACATTGGGTTTTAAACGCGATTTCACTGGAATTTCTGTCAAACGCAAGACAGAGATTTGCTATTGAAGAATTGAAGATACAGAATGCAAACAAACACATTCCTACAAGTGAATCGCATCAACATTCACCACAGTTCCAAAAACTGCATGGAATGCAGTTTTCACTCAGATGAAAGACATATGCTTTCCTTCTTAAAAAAGTGTTTTCAAAGACATTCACAGAGTGATTCTACAAAGCCTTTTTACTGACGTTGGCTTTTAAACGTGATTTCACTGGAATTTCTGTCAAACGTAAGACAGAGATTTGCAATTGAAAAATTGAAGATAGAGAATGCAAGCAAACACGTTCCTACAAGTGAATCGCCTAAACATTCACCACAGTTCCAACAACTGCATAGAATGCAGTTTCAGTCAGATGAAAGACGTATGCTTTCCTTCTTAAGAAGTGTTTTCAAAGACATTCACAGAGTGATTCTACAAAGCCTTTTTACTGACTTTGGCTTTTAAACACGATTTCACTGGAATTTCTGTCAAACGTAAGACAGAGATTTGCTATTGAAGAATTGAAGATACAGAATGCAAACAAACACGTTCCTACAAGTGAATCGCCTAAATATTCAGGACAGTTCCAAAAACTGCATAGAATGCAGTTTTCACTCAGATATAAGACGTATGCTTTCCTTCTTAAGAAGTGTTTTCAAAGACATTCACAGAGGGATTCTACAAAGCCTTTTTACTGACGTTGGCTTTTAAACGCGATTTCACTGGAATTTCTGTAAAAAGCAAGACAGAGATTTGCTATTGAAGAATTGAAGATACAGAATGCAAACAAACACGTTCCTACAAGTGAATCGCCTAAACATTCACGACAGTTCCAAAAACTGCATAGAATGCAGTTTTCACTCAGATGAAAGACGTATGCTTTCCTTCTTAAGAAGTGTTTTCAAAGACATTCACAGAGGGATTCTACAAAGCCTTTTTACTGACGTTGGCTTTTAAACGCGATTTCACTGGAAATTCTGTCCAAAGGAAGACAGAGATGTGCTATTGAAGAATTGAAGATACAGAATGCAAACAAACACGTTCCTACAAGTGAATCGCCTAAACATTCACGACAGTTCCAAAAACTGCATAGAATGCAGTTTTCACTCAGATGAAAGACGTATGCTTTCCTTCTTAAGAAGTGTTTTCAAAGACATTCACAGTGATTCTACAAAGCCTTTTTACTGACGTTGGCTTTTAAACGCGATTTCACTGGAATTTCTGTCAAATGCAAGACAGAGATTTGCTATTGAAGAATTGAGGATACAGAATGCAAACAATCACGTTCCTTCAAGTGAATCGCCTAATCATTCACCACAGTCCAACAACTGCATTGAATGCAGTTTTCACTCAGATGAAAGACATATGCTTTCCTTCTTAAGAAGTGTTTTCAAAGACATTCACAGAGGGATTCTACAAAGCCTTTTTACTGACGTTGGCTTTTAAACGTGATTTCACTGGAATTTCTGTCAAACGTAAGACAGAGATTTGCTATTGAAAAATTGAAGATAGAGAATGCAAGCAAACACGTTCCTACAAGTGAATCGCCTAAACATTCACCACAGTTCAAAGAACTGCATAGAATGCAGTTTCAGTCAGATGAAAGACGTATGCTTTCCTTCTTAAGAAGTGTTTTCAAAGACATTCACAGAGTGATTCTACAAAGCCTTTTTACTGACGTTGGCTTTTAAACGTGATTTCACTGGAATTTCTGTCAAATGCAAGGCAGAGATTTGCTATTGAAGAATTGAGGATACAGAATGCAAACAAACACGTTCCTTCAAGTGAATTGCCTAATCATTCACCACAGTTCCAAAATCTGCATAGAATGCAGTTTTCACTCACATGTAAGACGTATGCTTTCCTTCTTAAGAAGTGTTTTCAAAGACATTCACAGAGTGATTCTACAAAGCCTTTTTACTGACGTTGGCTTTTAAAGGCGATTTCACTGGAATTTCTGTCAAACGTAAGACAGAGATTTGCTATTGAAGAATTGAAGATACAGAATGCAAACAAACACGTTCCTACAAGTGAATCACCTAAACATTCAGGACAGTTCCAAAAACTGCATAGAATGCAGTTTTCACTCAGATATAAGACGTATGCTTTCCTTCTTAAGAAGTGTTTTCAAAGACATTCACAGAGGAATTCTACAAGCCTTTTTACTGACGTTGGCTTTTAAACGCGATTTCACTGGAATTTCTGTCAAAAGCAAGACAGATATTTGCTATTGAAGAATTGAAGATACAGAATGCAAACAAACACATTCCTACAAGTGAATCGCCTAAACATTCACGACAGTTCCAAAAACTGCATAGAATGCAGTTTTCACTCAGATGAAAGACGTATGCTTTCCTTCTTAAGAAGTGTTTTCAAAGACATTCACACAGGGATTCTACAAAGCCTTTTTACTGACGTTGGCTTTTAAACGCGATTTCACTGGAAATTCTGTCAAAAGGAAGACAGAGATTTGCTATTGAAGAATTGAAGATACAGAATGCAAACAAACACGTTCCTACAAGTGAATCGCCTAAACATTCACGACAGTTCCAAAAACTGCATAGAATGCAGTTTTCACTCAGATGAAAGACGTATGCTTTCCTTCTTAAGAAGTGTTTTCAAAGACATTCACAGTGATTCTACAAAGCCTTTTTACTGACGTTGGCTTTTAAACGCGATTTCACTGGAATTTCTGTCAAATGCAAGACAGAGATTTGCTATTGAATAATTGAGGATACAGAATGCAAAGAAAAACGTTCCTTCAAGTGAATCGCCTAATCATTCACCACAGTCCAACAACTGCATTGAATGCAGTTTTCACTCAGATGAAAGACATATGCTTTCCTTCTTAAGAAGTGTTTTCAAAGACATTCACAGAGGGATTCTACAAAGCCTTTTTACTGACGTTGGCTTTTAAACGTGATTTCACTGGAATTTCTGTCAAACGTAAGACAGAGATTTGCTATTGAAAAATTGAAGATAGAGAATGCAAGCAAACACGTTCCTACAAGTGAATCGCCTAAACATTCACCACAGTTCAAAGAACTGCATAGAATGCAGTTTCAGTCAGATGAAAGACGTATGCTTTCCTTCTTAAGAAGTGTTTTCAAAGACATTCACAGAGTGATTCTACAAAGCCTTTTTACTGACGTTGGCTTTTAAACGCGATTTCACTGGAAATTCTGTCAAAAGGAAGACAGAGATTTGCTATTGAAGAATTGAAGATACAGAATGCAAACAAACACGTTCCTACAAGTGAATCGCCTAAACATTCACGACAGTTCCAAAAACTGCATAGAATGCAGTTTTCACTCAGATGAAAGACGTATGCTTTCCTTCTTAAGAAGTGTTTTCAAAGACATTCACAGAGGGATTCTACAAAGCCTTTTTACTGACGTTGGCTTTTAAACGTGATTTCACTGGAATTTCTGTCAAACGTAAGACAAAGATTTGCTATTGAAAAATTGAAGATAGAGAATGCAAGCAAACACGTTCCTACAAGTGAATCGCCTAAACATTCACCACAGTTCAAAGAACTGCATAGAATGCAGTTTCAGTCAGATGAAAGACGTATGCTTTCCTTCTTAAGAAGTGTTTTCAAAGACATTCACAGAGGAATTCTACAAAGCCTTTTTACTGACGTTGGCTTTTAAACGTGATTTCACTGGAATTTCTGTCAAATGCAAGGCAGAGATTTGCTATTGAAGAATTGAGGATACAGAATGCAAACAAACACGTTCCTTCAAGTGAATTGCCTAATCATTCACCACAGTTCCAAAAACTGCATAGAATGCAGTTTTCACTCACATGTAAGACGTATGCTTTCCTTCTTAAGAAGTGTTTTCAAAGACATTCACAGAGGGATTCTACAAAGCCTTTTTACTGACGTTGGCTTTTAAACGCGATTTCACTGGAATTTCTGTCAAAAGCAAGACAGAGATTTGCTATTGAAGAATTGAAGATACAGAATGCAAACAAACACGTTCCTACAAGTGAATCGCCTAAACATTCACGACAGTTCCAAAAACTGCATAGAATGCAGTTTTCACTCAGATGAAGGACGTATGCTTTCCTTCTTAAGAAGTGTTTTCAAAGACATTCACAGAGGGATTCTACAAAGCCTTTTTACTGACGTTGGCTTTTAAACGCGATTTCACTGGAATTTCTGTCAAAAGCAAAACAGAGATTTGCTATTGAAGAATTGAAGATACAGAATGCAAACAAACACGTTCCTACAAGTGAATCGCCTAAACATTCACGACAGTTCCAAAAACTGCATAGAATGCAGTTTTCACTCAGATGAAAGACGTATGCTTTCCTTCTTAAGAAGTGTTTTCAAAGACATTCACAGTGATTCTACAAAGCCTTTTTACTGATGTTGGCTTTTAAACGCGATTTCACTGGAATTTCTGTCAAACGCAAGACAGAGATTTGCTATTGAAGAATTGAAGATACAGAATGCAAACAAACACGTTCCTAAAAGTGAATCGCCTAAACATTCACCACAGTTCCAGAAACTGCATTGAATGCAGTTTTCACTCAGATGAAAGAAGTATGCTTTCCTTCTTAAGAAGTGTTTTCAAAGACATTCACAGAGTGATTCTACAAAGCCTTTTTACTAACGTTGGCTTTTAAACGCGATTTCACTGGAATTTCTGTCAAACGCAAGGCAGAGATTTGCTATTGAAGAATTGAAGATACAGAATGCAAACAAACACATTCCTACAAGTGAATCGCCTAAACAATCACCACTGTTCCAGAAACTGCATAGAATGCAGTTTTCACTCAGATGAAAGAAGTATCCTTTCCTTCTTAAGAAGTGTTTTCAAAGACATTCACAGAGTGATTCTACAAAGCCTTTTTACTGATGTTGGCTTTTAAACGCGATTTCACTGGAATTTCTGTCAAATGCAAGGCAGAGATTTGCTATTGAAGAATTGAGGATACAGAATGCAAACAAACACGTTCCTTCAAGTGAATCGCCTAATCATTCACCACATTTCCAAAAACTGCATAGAATGCAGTTTTCACTCAGATGAAAGAAGTATGCTTTCCTTCTTAAGAAGTGTTTTCAAAGACATTCACAGAGGGATTCTACAAAGCCTTTTTACTGACTTTGGGTTTTAAACACGATTTCACTGGAATTTCTTTCAAAAGCAAGACAGAGATTTGCTATTGAAGAATTGAAGATACAGAATGCAAACAAACACGTTCCTACAAGTGAATCGCCTAAACATTCACGACAGTTCCTAAAACTGCATAGAATGCAGTTTTCACTCAGATGAAAGACGTATGCTTTCCTTCTTAAGAAGTGTTTTCAAAGACATTCACAGTAATTCTACAAAGCCTTTTTACTGACGTTGGCTTTTAAACACGATTTCACTGGAATTTCTGTCAAATGCAAGACAGAGATTTGCTATTGAAGAATTGAGGATACAGAATGCAAACAAACACGTTCCTTCAAGTGAATCGCCTAATCATTCACCACAGTTCCAAAAACTGCATAGAATGCAGTTTTCACTCACATGTAAGACGTATGCTTTCCTTCTTAAGAAGTGTTTTCAAAGACATTCACAGAGGGATTCTACAAAGCCTTTTTACTGACATTGGGTTTTAAACGCGATTTCACTGGAATTTCTGTCAAACGCAAGACAGAGATTTGCTATTGAAGAATTGAAGATACAGAATGCAAACAAACACGTTCCTACAAGTGAATCGCATCAACATTCACCACAGTTCCAAAAACTGCATAGAATGCAGTTTTCACTCAGATGAAAGACATATGCTTTCCTTCTTAAAAAAGTGTTTTCAAAGACATTCACAGAGTGATTCTACAAAGCCTTTTTACTGACGTTGGCTTTTAAACGTGATTTCACTGGAATTTCTGTCAAACGTAAGACAGAGATTTGCTATTGAAAAATTGAAGATAGAGAATGCAAGCAAACACGTTCCTACAAGTGAATCGCCTAAACATTCACCACAGTTCCAACAACTGCATAGAATGCAATTTCAGTCAGATGAAAGACGTATGCTTTCCTTCTTAAGAAGTGTTTTCAAAGACATTCACAGAGTGATTCTACAAAGCCTTTTTACTGACGTTGGCTTTTAAATGTGATTTCACTGGAATTTCTGTCAAATGCAAGGCAGAGATTTGCTATTGAAGAATTGAGGATACAGAATGCAAACAAACACGTTCCTTCAAGTGAATTGCCTAATCATTCACCACAGTTCCAAAAACTGCATAGAATGCAGTTTTCACTCACATGTAAGACGTATGCTTTCCTTCTTAAGAAGTGTTTTCAAAGACATTCACAGAGTGATTCTACAAAGCCTTTTTACTGACATTGGCTTTTAAAGGCGATTTCACTGGAATTTCTGTCAAACGTAAGACAGAGATTTGCTATTGAAGAATTGAAGATACAGAATGCAAACAAACACGTTCCTACAAGTGAATCGCCTAAATATTCAGGACAGTTCCAAAAACTGCATAGAATGCAGTTTTCACTCAGATATAAGACGTATGCTTTCCTTCTTAAGAAGTGTTTTCAAAGACATTCACAGCGGGATTCTACAAAGCCTTTTTACTGACGTTGGCTTTTAAACGCGATTTCACTGGAATTTCTGTAAAAAGCAAGACAGAGATTTGCTATTGAAGAATTGAAGATACAGAATGCAAACAAACACGTTCCTACAAGTGAATCGCCTAAACATTCACGACAGTTCCAAAAACTGCATAGAATGCAGTTTTCACTCAGATGAAAGACGTATGCTTTCCTTCTTAAGAAGTGTTTTCAAAGACATTCACAGAGGGATTCTACAAAGCCTTTTTACTGACGTTGGCTTTTAAACGCGATTTCACTGGAAATTCTGTCAAAAGGAAGACAGAGATGTGCTATTGAAGAATTGAAGATACAGAATGCAAACAAACACGTTCCTACAAGTGAATCGCCTAAACATTCACGACAGTTCCAAAAACTGCATAGAATGCAGTTTTCACACAGATGAAAGACGTATGCTTTCCTTCTTAAGAAGTGTTTTCAAAGACATTCACAGTGATTCTACAAAGCCTTTTTACTGACGTTGGCTTTTAAACGCGATTTCACTGGAATTTCTGTCAAATGCAAGACAGAGATTTGCTATTGAAGAATTGAGGATACAGAATGCAAACAAACACGTTCCTTCAAGTGAATCGCCTAATCATTCACCACAGTCCAACAACTGCATTGAATGCAGTTTTCACTCAGATGAAAGACATATGCTTTCCTTCTTAAGAAGTGTTTTCAAAGACATTCACAGAGGGATTCTACAAAGCCTTTTTACTGACGTTGGCTTTTAAACGTGATTTCACTGGAATTTCTGTCAAACGTAAGACAGAGATTTGCTATTGAAAAATTGAAGATAGAGAATGCAAGCAAACACGTTCCTACAAGTGAATCGCCTAAACATTCACCACAGTTCAAAGAACTGCATAGAATGCAGTTTCAGTCAGATGAAAGACGTATGCTTTCCTTCTTAAGAAGTGTTTTCAAAGACATTCACAGAGTGATTCTACAAAGCCTTTTTACTGACGTTGGCTTTTAAACGTGATTTCACTGGAATTTCTGTCAAATGCAAGGCAGAGATTTGCTATTGAAGAATTGAGGATACAGAATGCAAACAAACACGTTCCTTCAAGTGAATTGCCTAATCATTCACCACAGTTCCAAAATCTGCATAGAATGCAGTTTTCACTCACATGTAAGACGTATGCTTTCCTTCTTAAGAAGTGTTTTCAAAGACATTCACAGAGTGATTCTACAAAGCCTTTTTACTGACGTTGGCTTTTAAAGGCGATTTCACTGGAATTTCTGTCAAACGTAAGACAGAGATTTGCTATTGAAGAATTGAAGATACAGAATGCAAACAAACACGTTCCTACAAGTGAATCACCTAAACATTCAGGACAGTTCCAAAAACTGCATAGAATGCAGTTTTCACTCAGATATAAGACGTATGCTTTCCTTCTTAAGAAGTGTTTTCAAAGACATTCACAGAGGAATTCTACAAAGCCTTTTTACTGACGTTGGCTTTTAAACGCGATTTCACTGGAATTTCTGTCAAAAGCAAGACAGATATTTGCTATTGAAGAATTGAAGATACAGAATGCAAACAAACACGTTCCTACAAGTGAATCGCCTAAACATTCACGACAGTTCCAAAAACTGCATAGAATGCAGTTTTCACTCAGATGAAAGACGTATGCTTTCCTTCTTAAGAAGTGTTTTCAAAGAAATTCACACAGGGATTCTACAAAGCCTTTTTACTGACGTTGGCTTTTAAACGCGATTTCACTGGAAATTCTGTCAAAAGGAAGACAGAGATTTGCTATTGAAGAATTGAAGATACAGAATGCAAACAAACACGTACCTACAAGTGAATCGCCTAAACATTCACGACAGTTCCAAAAACTGCATAGAATGCAGTTTTCACTCAGATGAAAGACGTATGCTTTCCTTCTTAAGAAGTGTTTTCAAAGACATTCACAGTGATTCTACAAAGCCTTTTTACTGATGTTGGCTTTTAAACGCGATTTCACTGGAATTTCTGTCAAACGCAAGACAGAGATTTGCTATTGAAGAATTGAAGATACAGAATGCAAACAAACACGTTCCTAAAAGTGAATCGCCTAAACATTCACCACAGTTCCAGAAACTGCATTGAATGCAGTTTTCACTCAGATGAAAGAAGTATGCTTTCCTTCTTAAGAAGTGTTTTCAAAGACATTCACAGAGTGATTCTACAAAGCCTTTTTACTGACGTTGGCTTTTAAACGCGATTTCACTGGAATTTCTGTCAAACGCAAGGCAGAGATTTGCTATTGAAGAATTGAAGATACAGAATGCAAACAAACATGTTCCTACAAGTGAATCGCCTAAACAATCACCACTGTTCCAGAAACTGCATAGAATGCAGTTTTCACTCAGATGAAAGAAGTATCCTTTCCTTCTTAAGAAGTGTTTTCAAAGACATTCACAGAGTGATTCTACAAAGCCTTTTTACTGATGTTGGCTTTTAAACGCGATTTCACTGGAATTTCTGTCAAATGCAAGGCAGAGATTTGCTATTGAAGAATTGAGGATACAGAATGCAAACAAACACGTTCCTTCAAGTGAATCGCCTAATCATTCACCACAGTTCCAAAAACTGCATAGAATGCAGTTTTCACTCAGATGAAAGAAGTATGCTTTCCTTCTTAAGAAGTGTTTTCAAAGACATTCACAGTGATTCTACAAAGCCTTTTTACTGACGTTGGCTTTTAAACGCGATTTCACTGGAATTTCTGTCAAATGCAAGACAGAGATTTGCTATTGAAGAATTGAGGATACAGAATGCAAACAAACACGTTCCTTCAAGTGAATCGCCTAATCATTCACCACAGTCCAACAACTGCATTGAATGCAGTTTTCACTCAGATGAAAGACATATGCTTTCCTTCTTAAGAAGTGTTTTCAAAGACATTCACAGAGGGATTCTACAAAGCCTTTTTACTGACATTGGCTTTTAAACGTGATTTCACTGGAATTTCTGTCAAACGTAAGACAGAGATTTGCTATTGAAAAATTGAAGATAGAGAATGCAAGCAAACACGTTCCTACAAGTGAATCGCCTAAACATTCACCACAGTTCAAAGAACTGCATAGAATGCAGTTTCAGTCAGATGAAAGACGTATGCTTTCCTTCTTAAGAAGTGTTTTCAAAGACATTCACAGAGTGATTCTACAAAGCCTTTTTAGTGACGTTGGCTTTTAAACGTGATTTCACTGGAATTTCTGTCAAATGCAAGGCAGAGATTTGCTATTGAAGAATTGAGGATACAGAATGCAAACAAACACGTTCCTTCAAGTGAATTGCCTAATCATTCACCACAGTTCCAAAATCTGCATAGAATGCAGTTTTCACTCAGATATAAGACGTATGCTTTCCTTCTTAAGAAGTGTTTTCAAAGACATTCACAGAGTGATTCTACAAAGCCTTTTTACTGACGTTGGCTTTTAAAGGCGATTTCACTGGAATTTCTGTCAAACGTAAGACAGAGATTTGCTATTGAAGAATTGAAGATACAGAATGCAAACAAACACGTTCCTACAAGTGAATCACCTAAACATTCAGGACAGTTCCAAAAACTGCATAGAATGCAGTTTTCACTCAGATATAAGACGTATGCTTTCCTTCTTAAGAAGTGTTTTCAAAGACATTCACAGAGGAATTCTACAAAGCCTTTTTACTGACGTTGGCTTTTAAACGCGATTTCACTGGAATTTCTGTCAAAAGCAAGACAGATATTTGCTATTGAAGAATTGAAGATACAGAATGCAAACAAACACGTTCCTACAAGTGAATCGCCTAAACATTCACGACAGTTCCAAAAACTGCATAGAATGCAGTTTTCACTCAGATGAAAGACGTATGCTTTCCTTCTTAAGAAGTGTTTTCAAAGAAATTCACACAGGGATTCTACAAAGCCTTTTTACTGACGTTGGCTTTTAAACGCGATTTCACTGGAAATTCTGTCAAAAGGAAGACAGAGATTTGCTATTGAAGAATTGAAGATACAGAATGCAAACAAACACGTTCCTACAAGTGAATCGCCTAAACATTCACGACAGTTCCAAAAACTGCATAGAATGCAGTTTTCACTCAGATGAAAGACGTATGCTTTCCTTCTTAAGAAGTGTTTTCAAAGACATTCACAGTGATTCTACAAAGCCTTTTTACTGATGTTGGCTTTTAAACGCGATTTCACTGGAATTTCTGTCAAACGCAAGACAGAGATTTGCTATTGAAGAATTGAAGATACAGAATGCAAACAAACACGTTCCTAAAAGTGAATCGCCTAAACATTCACCACAGTTCCAGAAACTGCATTGAATGCAGTTTTCACTCAGATGAAAGAAGTATGCTTTCCTTCTTAAGAAGTGTTTTCAAAGACATTCACAGAGGGATTCTACAAAGCCTTTTTACTGACATTGGGTTTTAAACGCGATTTCACTGGAATTTCTGTCAAACGCAAGACAGAGATTTGCTATTGAAGAATTGAAGATACAGAATGCAAACAAACACGTTCCTACAAGTGAATCGCCTAAACATTCACCACAGTTCCAAAAACTGCATAGAATGCAGTTTTCACTCAGATGAAAGACATATGCTTTCCTTCTTAAAAAAGTGTTTTCAAAGACATTCACAGAGTGATTCTACAAAGCCTTTTTACTGACGTTGGCTTTTAAACGTGATTTCACTGGAATTTCTGTCAAACGTAAGACAGAGATTTGCTATTGAAAAATTGAAGATAGAGAATGCAAGCAAACACGTTCCTACAAGTGAATCGCCTAAACATTCACCACAGTTCCAACAACTGCATAGAATGCAGTTTCAGTCAGATGAAAGACGTATGCTTTCCTTCTTAAGAAGTGTTTTCAAAGACATTCACAGAGTGATTCTACAAAGCCTTTTTACTGACGTTGGCTTTTAAACGTGATTTCACTGGAATTTCTGTCAAATGCAAGGCAGAGATTTGCTATTGAAGAATTGAGGATACAGAATGCAAACAAACACGTTCCTTCAAGTGAATTGCCTAATCATTCACCACAGTTCCAAAAACTGCATATAATGCAGTTTTCACTCACATGTAAGACGTATGCTTTCCTTCTTAAGAAGTGTTTTCAAAGACATTCACAGAGTGATTCTACAAAGCCTTTTTACTGACATTGGCTTTTAAAGGCGATTTCACTGGAATTTCTGTCAAACGTAAGACAGAGATTTGCTATTGAAGAATTGAAGATACAGAATGCAAACAAACACGTTCCTACAAGTGAATCGCCTAAATATTCAGGACAGTTCCAAAAACTGCATAGAATGCAGTTTTCACTCAGATATAAGACGTATGCTTTCCTTCTTAAGAAGTGTTTTCAAAGACATTCACAGAGGGATTCTACAAAGCCTTTTTACTGACGTTGGCTTTTAAACGTGATTTCACTGGAATTTCTGTCAAACGTAAGACAGAGATTTGCTATTGAAAAATTGAAGATAGAGAATGCAAGCAAACACGTTCCTACAAGTGAATCGCCTAAACATTCACCACAGTTCAAAGAACTGCATAGAATGCAGTTTCAGTCAGATGAAAGACTTATGCTTTCCTTCTTAAGAAGTGTTTTCAAAGACATTCACAGAGTGATTCTACAAAGCCTTTTTACTGACGTTGGCTTTTAAACGTGATTTCACTGGAATTTCTGTCAAATGCAAGGCAGAGATTTGCTATTGAAGAATTGAGGATACAGAATGCAAACAAACACGTTCCTTCAAGTGAATTGCCTAATCATTCACCACAGTTCCAAAATCTGCATAGAATGCAGTTTTCACTCACATGTAAGACGTATGCTTTCCTTCTTAAGAAGTGTTTTCAAAGACATTCACAGAGTGATTCTACAAAGCCTTTTTACTGACGTTGGCTTTTAAAGGCGATTTCACTGGAATTTCTGTCAAACGTAAGACAGAGATTTGCTATTGAAGAATTGAAGATACAGAATGCAAACAAACACGTTCCTACAAGTGAATCACCTAAACATTCAGGACAGTTCCAAAAACTGCATAGAATGCAGTTTTCACTCAGATATAAGACGTATGCTTTCCTTCTTAAGAAGTGTTTTCAAAGACATTCACAGAGGAATTCTACAAAGCCTTTTTACTGACGTTGGCTTTTAAACGCGATTTCACTGGAATTTCTGTCAAAAGCAAGACAGAGATTTGCTATTGAAGAATTGAAGATACAGAATGCAAACAAACACGTTCCTACAAGTGAATCGCCTAAACATTCACGACAGTTCCAAAAACTGCATAGAATGCAGTTTTCACTCAGATGAAAGACGTATGCTTTCCTTCTTAAGAAGTGTTTTCAAAGACATTCACAGTGATTCTACAAAGCCTTTTTACTGACGTTGGCTTTTAAACGCGATTTCACTGGAATTTCTGTCAAATGCAAGACAGAGATTTGCTATTGAATAATTGAGGATACAGAATGCAAAGAAAAACGTTCCTTCAAGTGAATCGCCTAATCATTCACCACAGTCCAACAACGGCATTGAATGCAGTTTTCACTCAGATGAAAGACATATGCTTTCCTTCTTAAGAAGTGTTTTCAAAGACATTCACAGAGGGATTCTACAAAGCCTTTTTACTGACGTTGGCTTTTAAACGTGATTTCACTGGAATTTCTGTCAAACGTAAGACAGAGATTTGCTATTGAAAAATTGAAGATAGAGAATGCAAGCAAACACGTTCCTACAAGTGAATCGCCTAAACATTCACCACAGTTCAAAGAACTGCATAGAATGCAGTTTCAGTCAGATGAAAGACGTATGCTTTCCTTCTTAAGAAGTGTTTTCAAAGACATTCACAGAGTGATTCTACAAAGCCTTTTTACTGACGTTGGCTTTTAAACGTGATTTCACTGGAATTTCTGTCAAATGCAAGGCAGAGATTTGCTATTGAAGAATTGAGGATACAGAATGCAAACAAACACGTTCCTTCAAGTGAATTGCCTAATCATTCACCACAGTTCCAAAATCTGCATAGAATGCAGTTTTCACTCACATGTAAGACGTATGCTTTCCTTCTTAAGAAGTGTTTTCAAAGACATTCACAGAGTGATTCTACAAAGCCTTTTTACTGACGTTGGCTTTTAAAGGCGATTTCACTGGAATTTCTGTCAAACGTAAGACAGAGATTTGCTATTGAAAAATTGAAGATACAGAATGCAAACAAACACGTTCCTACAAGTGAATCACCTAAACATTCAGGACAGTTCCAAAAACTGCATAGAATGCAGTTTTCACTCAGATATAAGACGTATGCTTTCCTTCTTAAGAAGTGTTTTCAAAGACATTCACAGAGGAATTCTACAAAGCCTTTTTACTGACATTGGCTTTTAAACGCGATTTCACTGGAATTTCTGTCAAAAGCAAGACAGATATTTGCTATTGAAGAATTGAAGATACAGAATGCAAACAAACACGTTCCTACAAGTGAATCGCCTAAACATTCACGACAGTTCCAAAAACTGCATAGAATGCAGTTTTCACTCAGATGAAAGACGTATGCTTTCCTTCTTAAGAAGTGTTTTCAAAGACATTCACACAGGGATTCTACAAAGCCTTTTTACTGACGTTGGCTTTTAAACGCGATTTCACTGGAAATTCTGTCAAAAGGAAGACAGAGATTTGCTATTGAAGAATTGAAGATACAGAATGCAAACAAACACGTTCCTACAAGTGAATCGCCTAAACATTCACGACAGTTCCAAAAACTGCATAGAATGCAGTTTTCACTCAGATGAAAGACGTATGCTTTCCTTCTTAAGAAGTGTTTTCAAAGACATTCACAGAGGGATTCTACAAAGCCTTTTTACTGACGTTGGCTTTTAAACGTGATTTCACTGGAATTTCTGTCAAACGTAAGACAAAGATTTGCTATTGAAAAATTGAAGATAGAGAATGCAAGCAAACACGTTCCTACAAGTGAATCGCCTAAACATTCACCACAGTTCAAAGAACTGCATAGAATGCAGTTTCAGTCAGATGAAAGACGTATGCTTTCCTTCTTAAGAAGTGTTTTCAAAGACATTCACAGAGTGATTCTACAAAGCCTTTTTACTGACGTTGGCTTTTAAACGTGATTTCACTGGAATTTCTGTCAAATGCAAGGCAGAGATTTGCTATTGAAGAATTGAGGATACAGAATGCAAACAAACACGTTCCTTCAAGTGAATTGCATAATCATTCACCACAGTTCCAAAAACTGCATAGAATGCAGTTTTCACTCACATGTAAGACGTATGCTTTCCTTCTTAAGAAGTGTTTTCAAAGACATTCACAGAGGGATTCTACAAAGCCTTTTTACTGACGTTGGCTTTTAAACGCGATTTCACTGGAATTTCTGTCAAAAGCAAGACAGAGATTTGCTATTGAAGAATTGAAGATACAGAATGCAAACAAACACGTTCCTACAAGTGAATCGCCTAAACATTCACGACAGTTCCAAAAACTGCATAGAATGCAGTTTTCACTCAGATGAAGGACGTATGCTTTCCTTCTTAAGAAGTGTTTTCAAAGACATTCACAGAGGGATTCTACAAAGCCTTTTTACTGACGTTGGCTTTTAAACGCGATTTCACTGGAATTTCTGTCAAAAGCAAAACAGAGATTTGCTATTGAAGAATTGAAGATACAGAATGCAAACAAACACGTTCCTACAAGTGAATCGCCTAAACATTCACGACAGTTCCAAAAACTGCATAGAATGCAGTTTTCACTCAGATGAAAGACGTATGCTTTCCTTCTTAAGAAGTGTTTTCAAAGACATTCACAGTGATTCTACAAAGCCTTTTTACTGATGTTGGCTTTTAAACGCGATTTCACTGGAATTTCTGTCAAACGCAAGACAGAGATTTGCTATTGAAGAATTGAAGATACAGAATGCAAACAAACACGTTCCTAAAAGTGAATCGCCTAAACATTCACCACAGTTCCAGAAACTGCATTGAATGCAGTTTTCACTCAGATGAAAGAAGTATGCTTTCCTTCTTAAGAAGTGTTTTCAAAGACATTCACAGAGTGATTCTACAAAGCCTTTTTACTAACGTTGGCTTTTAAACGCGATTTCACTGGAATTTCTGTCAAACGCAAGGCAGAGATTTGCTATTGAAGAATTGAAGATACAGAATGCAAACAAACACATTCCTACAAGTGAATCGCCTAAACAATCACCACTGTTCCAGAAACTGCATAGAATGCAGTTTTCACTCAGATGAAAGAAGTATCCTTTCCTTCTTAAGAAGTGTTTTCAAAGACATTCACAGAGTGATTCTACAAAGCCTTTTTACTGATGTTGGCTTTTAAACGCGATTTCACTGGAATTTCTGTCAAATGCAAGGCAGAGATTTGCTATTGAAGAATTGAGGATACAGAATGCAAACAAACACGTTCCTTCAAGTGAATCGCCTAAATATTCAGGACAGTTCCAAAAACTGCATAGAATGCAGTTTTCACTCAGATATAAGACGTATGCTTTCCTTCTTAAGAAGTGTTTTCAAAGACATTCACAGCGGGATTCTACAAAGCCTTTTTACTGACGTTGGCTTTTAAACGCGATTTCACTGGAATTTCTGTAAAAAGCAAGACAGAGATTTGCTATTGAAGAATTGAAGATACAGAATGCAAACAAACACGTTCCTACAAGTGAATCGCCTAAACATTCACGACAGTTCCAAAAACTGCATAGAATGCAGTTTTCACTCAGATGAAAGACGTATGCTTTCCTTCTTAAGAAGTGTTTTCAAAGACATTCACAGAGGGATTCTACAAAGCCTTTTTACTGACGTTGGCTTTTAAACGCGATTTCACTGGAAATTCTTTCAAAAGGAAGACAGAGATGTGCTATTGAAGAATTGAAGATACAGAATGCAAACAAACACGTTCCTACAAGTGAATCGCCTAAACATTCACGACAGTTCCAAAAACTGCATAGAATGCAGTTTTCACACAGATGAAAGACGTATGCTTTCCTTCTTAAGAAGTGTTTTCAAAGACATTCACAGTGATTCTACAAAGCCTTTTTACTGACGTTGGCTTTTAAACGCGATTTCACTGGAATTTCTGTCAAATGCAAGACAGAGATTTGCTATTGAAGAATTGAGGATACAGAATGCAAACAAACACGTTCCTTCAAGTGAATCGCCTAATCATTCACCACAGTCCAACAACTGCATTGAATGCAGTTTTCACTCAGATGAAAGACATATGCTTTCCTTCTTAAGAAGTGTTTTCAAAGACATTCACAGAGGGATTCTACAAAGCCTTTTTACTGACGTTGGCTTTTAAACGTGATTTCACTGGAATTTCTGTCAAACGTAAGACAGAGATTTGCTATTGAAAAATTGAAGATAGAGAATGCAAGCAAACACGTTCCTACAAGTGAATCGCCTAAACATTCACCACAGTTCAAAGAACTGCATAGAATGCAGTTTCAGTCAGATGAAAGACGTATGCTTTCCTTCTTAAGAAGTGTTTTCAAAGACATTCACAGAGTGATTCTACAAAGCCTTTTTACTGACGTTGGCTTTTAAACGTGATTTCACTGGAATTTCTGTCAAATGCAAGGCAGAGATTTGCTATTGAAGAATTGAGGATACAGAATGCAAACAAACACGTTCCTTCAAGTGAATTGCCTAATCATTCACCACAGTTCCAAAATCTGCATAGAATGCAGTTTTCACTCACATGTAAGACGTATGCTTTCCTTCTTAAGAAGTGTTTTCAAAGACATTCACAGAGTGATTCTACAAAGCCTTTTTACTGACGTTGGCTTTTAAAGGCGATTTCACTGGAATTTCTGTCAAACGTAAGACAGAGATTTGCTATTGAAGAATTGAAGATACAGAATGCAAACAAACACGTTCCTACAAGTGAATCACCTAAACATTCAGGACAGTTCCAAAAACTGCATAGAATGCAGTTTTCACTCAGATATAAGACGTATGCTTTCCTTCTTAAGAAGTGTTTTCAAAGACATTCACAGAGGAATTCTACAAAGCCTTTTTACTGACGTTGGCTTTTAAACGCGATTTCACTGGAATTTCTGTCAAAAGCAAGACAGATATTTGCTATTGAAGAATTGAAGATACAGAATGCAAACAAACACGTTCCTACAAGTGAATCGCCTAAACATTCACGACAGTTCCAAAAACTGCATAGAATGCAGTTTTCACTCAGATGAAAGACGTATGCTTTCCTTCTTAAGAAGTGTTTTCAAAGAAATTCACACAGGGATTCTACAAAGCCTTTTTACTGACGTTGGCTTTTAAACGCGATTTCACTGGAAATTCTGTCAAAAGGAAGACAGAGATTTGCTATTGAAGAATTGAAGATACAGAATGCAAACAAACACGTACCTACAAGTGAATCGCCTAAACATTCACGACAGTTCCAAAAACTGCATAGAATGCAGTTTTCACTCAGATGAAAGACGTATGCTTTCCTTCTTAAGAAGTGTTTTCAAAGACATTCACAGTGATTCTACAAAGCCTTTTTACTGATGTTGGCTTTTAAACGCGATTTCACTGGAATTTCTGTCAAACGCAAGACAGAGATTTGCTATTGAAGAATTGAAGATACAGAATGCAAACAAACACGTTCCTAAAAGTGAATCGCCTAAACATTCACCACAGTTCCAGAAACTGCATTGAATGCAGTTTTCACTCAGATGAAAGAAGTATGCTTTCCTTCTTAAGAAGTGTTTTCAAAGACATTCACAGAGTGATTCTACAAAGCCTTTTTACTGACGTTGGCTTTTAAACGCGATTTCACTGGAATTTCTGTCAAACGCAAGGCAGAGATTTGCTATTGAAGAATTGAAGATACAGAATGCAAACAAACATGTTCCTACAAGTGAATCGCCTAAACAATCACCACTGTTCCAGAAACTGCATAGAATGCAGTTTTCACTCAGATGAAAGAAGTATCCTTTCCTTCTTAAGAAGTGTTTTCAAAGACATTCACACAGTGATTCTACAAAGCCTTTTTACTGATGTTGGCTTTTAAACGCGATTTCACTGGAATTTCTGTCAAATGCAAGGCAGAGATTTGCTATTGAAGAATTGAGGATACAGAATGCAAACAAACACGTTCCTTCAAGTGAATCGCCTAATCATTCACCACAGTTCCAAAAACTGCATAGAATGCAGTTTTCACTCAGATGAAAGAAGTATGCTTTCCTTCTTAAGAAGTGTTTTCAAAGACATTCACAGTGATTCTACAAAGCCTTTTTACTGACGTTGGCTTTTAAACGCGATTTCACTGGAATTTCTGTCAAATGCAAGACAGAGATTTGCTATTGAAGAATTGAGGATACAGAATGCAAACAAACACGTTCCTTCAAGTGAATCGCCTAATCATTCACCACAGTCCAACAACTGCATTGAATGCAGTTTTCACTCAGATGAAAGACATATGCTTTCCTTCTTAAGAAGTGTTTTCAAAGACATTCACAGAGGGATTCTACAAAGCCTTTTTACTGACATTGGCTTTTAAACGTGATTTCACTGGAATTTCTGTCAAACGTAAGACAGAGATTTGCTATTGAAAAATTGAAGATAGAGAATGCAAGCAAACACGTTCCTACAAGTGAATCGCCTAAACATTCACCACAGTTCAAAGAACTGCATAGAATGCAGTTTCAGTCAGATGAAAGACGTATGCTTTCCTTCTTAAGAAGTGTTTTCAAAGACATTCACAGAGTGATTCTACAAAGCCTTTTTAGTGACGTTGGCTTTTAAACGTGATTTCACTGGAATTTCTGTCAAATGCAAGGCAGAGATTTGCTATTGAAGAATTGAGGATACAGAATGCAAACAAACACGTTCCTTCAAGTGAATTGCCTAATCATTCACCACAGTTCCAAAATCTGCATAGAATGCAGTTTTCACTCAGATATAAGACGTATGCTTTCCTTCTTAAGAAGTGTTTTCAAAGACATTCACAGAGTGATTCTACAAAGCCTTTTTACTGACGTTGGCTTTTAAAGGCGATTTCACTGGAATTTCTGTCAAACGTAAGACAGAGATTTGCTATTGAAGAATTGAAGATACAGAATGCAAACAAACACGTTCCTACAAGTGAATCACCTAAACATTCAGGACAGTTCCAAAAACTGCATAGAATGCAGTTTTCACTCAGATATAAGACGTATGCTTTCCTTCTTAAGAAGTGTTTTCAAAGACATTCACAGAGGAATTCTACAAAGCCTTTTTACTGACGTTGGCTTTTAAACGCGATTTCACTGGAATTTCTGTCAAAAGCAAGACAGATATTTGCTATTGAAGAATTGAAGATACAGAATGCAAACAAACACGTTCCTACAAGTGAATCGCCTAAACATTCACGACAGTTCCAAAAACTGCATAGAATGCAGTTTTCACTCAGATGAAAGACGTATGCTTTCCTTCTTAAGAAGTGTTTTCAAAGAAATTCACACAGGGATTCTACAAAGCCTTTTTACTGACGTTGGCTTTTAAACGCGATTTCACTGGAAATTCTGTCAAAAGGAAGACAGATTTGCTATTGAAGAATTGAAGATACAGAATGCAAACAAACACGTTCCTACAAGTGAATCGCCTAAACATTCACGACAGTTCCAAAAACTGCATAGAATGCAGTTTTCACTCAGATGAAAGACGTATGCTTTCCTTCTTAAGAAGTGTTTTCAAAGACATTCACAGTGATTCTACAAAGCCTTTTTACTGATGTTGGCTTTTAAACGCGATTTCACTGGAATTTCTGTCAAACGCAAGACAGAGATTTGCTATTGAAGAATTGAAGATACAGAATGCAAACAAACACGTTCCTAAAAGTGAATCGCCTAAACATTCACCACAGTTCCAGAAACTGCATTGAATGCAGTTTTCACTCAGATGAAAGAAGTATGCTTTCCTTCTTAAGAAGTGTTTTCAAAGACATTCACAGAGGGATTCTACAAAGCCTTTTTACTGACATTGGGTTTTAAACGCGATTTCACTGGAATTTCTGTCAAACGCAAGACAGAGATTTGCTATTGAAGAATTGAAGATACAGAATGCAAACAAACACGTTCCTACAAGTGAATCGCCTAAACATTCACCACAGTTCCAAAAACTGCATAGAATGCAGTTTTCACTCAGATGAAAGACATATGCTTTCCTTCTTAAAAAAGTGTTTTCAAAGACATTCACAGAGTGATTCTACAAAGCCTTTTTACTGACGTTGGCTTTTAAACGTGATTTCACTGGAATTTCTGTCAAACGTAAGACAGAGATTTGCTATTGAAAAATTGAAGATAGAGAATGCAAGCAAACACGTTCCTACAAGTGAATCGCCTAAACATTCACCACAGTTCCAACAACTGCATAGAATGCAGTTTCAGTCAGATGAAAGACGTATGCTTTCCTTCTTAAGAAGTGTTTTCAAAGACATTCACAGAGTGATTCTACAAAGCCTTTTTACTGACGTTGGCTTTTAAACGTGATTTCACTGGAATTTCTGTCAAATGCAAGGCAGAGATTTGCTATTGAAGAATTGAGGATACAGAATGCAAACAAACACGTTCCTTCAAGTGAATTGCCTAATCATTCACCACAGTTCCAAAAACTGCATATAATGCAGTTTTCACTCACATGTAAGACGTATGCTTTCCTTCTTAAGAAGTGTTTTCAAAGACATTCACAGAGTGATTCTACAAAGCCTTTTTACTGACATTGGCTTTTAAAGGCGATTTCACTGGAATTTCTGTCAAACGTAAGACAGAGATTTGCTATTGAAGAATTGAAGATACAGAATGCAAACAAACACGTTCCTACAAGTGAATCGCCTAAATATTCAGGACAGTTCCAAAAACTGCATAGAATGCAGTTTTCACTCAGATATAAGACGTATGCTTTCCTTCTTAAGAAGTGTTTTCAAAGACATTCACAGAGGGATTCTACAAAGCCTTTTTACTGACGTTGGCTTTTAAACGTGATTTCACTGGAATTTTGTCAAACGTAAGACAGAGATTTGCTATTGAAAAATTGAAGATAGAGAATGCAAGCAAACACGTTCCTACAAGTGAATCGCCTAAACATTCACCACAGTTCAAAGAACTGCATAGAATGCAGTTTCAGTCAGATGAAAGACTTATGCTTTCCTTCTTAAGAAGTGTTTTCAAAGACATTCACAGAGTGATTCTACAAAGCCTTTTTACTGACGTTGGCTTTTAAACGTGATTTCACTGGAATTTCTGTCAAATGCAAGGCAGAGATTTGCTATTGAAGAATTGAGGATACAGAATGCAAACAAACACGTTCCTTCAAGTGAATTGCCTAATCATTCACCACAGTTCCAAAATCTGCATAGAATGCAGTTTTCACTCACATGTAAGACGTATGCTTTCCTTCTTAAGAAGTGTTTTCAAAGACATTCACAGAGTGATTCTACAAAGCCTTTTTACTGACGTTGGCTTTTAAAGGCGATTTCACTGGAATTTCTGTCAAACGTAAGACAGAGATTTGCTATTGAAGAATTGAAGATACAGAATGCAAACAAACACGTTCCTACAAGTGAATCACCTAAACATTCAGGACAGTTCCAAAAACTGCATAGAATGCAGTTTTCACTCAGATATAAGACGTATGCTTTCCTTCTTAAGAAGTGTTTTCAAAGACATTCACAGAGGAATTCTACAAAGCCTTTTTACTGACGTTGGCTTTTAAACGCGATTTCACTGGAATTTCTGTCAAAAGCAAGACAGAGATTTGCTATTGAAGAATTGAAGATACAGAATGCAAACAAACACGTTCCTACAAGTGAATCGCCTAAACATTCACGACAGTTCCAAAAACTGCATAGAATGCAGTTTTCACTCAGATGAAAGACGTATGCTTTCCTTCTTAAGAAGTGTTTTCAAAGACATTCACACAGGGATTCTACAAAGCCTTTTTACTGACGTTGGCTTTTAAACGCGATTTCACTGGAATTTCTGTCAAAAGCAAAACAGAGATTTGCTATTGAAGAATTGAGGATACAGAATGCAAACAAACACGTTCCTACAAGTGAATCGCCTAAACATTCACGACAGTTCCAAAAACTGCATAGAATGTAGTTTTCACTCAGATGAAAGACGTATGCTTTCCTTCTTAAGAAGTGTTTTCAAAGACATTCACAGTGATTCTACAAAGCCTTTTTACTGACGTTGGCTTTTAAACGCGATTTCACTGGAATTTCTGTCAAATGCAAGACAGAGATTTGCTATTGAAGAATTGAGGATACAGAATGCAAACAAACACGTTCCTTCAAGTGAATCGCCTAATCATTCACCACAGTTCCAACAACTGCATTGAATGCAGTTTTCACTCAGATGAAAGACATATGCTTTCCTTCTTAAGAAGTGTTTTCAAAGACATTCACAGAGTGATTCTACAAAGCCTTTTTACTGACGTTGGCTTTTTAAACGTGATTTCACTGGAATTTCTGTCAAACGTAAGACAGAGATTTGCTATTGAAAAATTGAAGATAGAGAATGCAAGCAAACACGTTCCTACAAGTGAATCGCCTAAATATTCACCACAGTCCAACAACTGCATAGAATGCAGTTTCAGTCAGATGAAAGACGTATGCTTTCCTTCTTAAGAAGTGTTTTCAAAGACATTCACAGAGTGATTCTACAAAGCCTTTTTACTGACGTTGGCTTTTAAATGCGATTTCACTGGAATTTCTTTTCAAACGCAAGACAGAGATTTGCTATTGAAGAATTGAAGATACAGAATAAACAAACACGTTCCTACAAGTGAATTGCCTAAACATTCACGACAGTTCCAAAAACTGCATAGAATGCAGTTTTCACTCAGATGAAAGAAGTATGCTTTCCTTCTTAAGAAGTGTTTTCAAAGACATTCACAGTGATTCTACAAAGCCTTTTTCCTGACGTTGGCTTTTAAACGCGATTTCACTGGAATTTCTGTCAAATGCAAGACAGAGATTTGCTATTGAAGAATTGAGGATACAGAATGCAAACAAACACGTTCCTTCAAGTGAATCGCCTAATCATTCACCACAGTTCCAAAAACTGCATAGAATGTAGTTTTCACTCACATGTAAGACGTATGCTTTCCTTCTTAAGAAGTGTTTTCAAAGACATTCACAGAGGGATTCTACAAAGCCTTTTTACTGACGTTGGCTTTTAAACGCGATTTCACTGGAATTTCTGTCAAAAGCAAGACAGAGATTTGCTATTGAAGAATTGAAGATACAGAATGCAAACAAACACGTTCCTACAAGTGTATCGCCTAAACATTCACCACAGTTCCAACAACTGCATTGAATGCAGTTTTCACTCAGATGAAAGACGTATGCTTTCCTTCTTAAGAAGTGTTTTCAAAGACATTCACAGTGATTCTACAAAGCCTTTTTACTGATGTTGGCTTTTAAACGTGATTTCACTGGAATTTCTGTCAAACGTAAGACAGAGATTTGCTAGTGAAAAATTGAAGATGGAGAATGCAAGCAAACACGTTCCTACAAGTGAATCGCCTAAACATTCACCACAGTTCCAACAACTGCATAGAATGCAGTTTCAGTCAGATGAAAGACGTATGCTTTCCTTCTTAAGAAGTGTTTTCAAAGACATTCACAGAGTGATTCTACAAAGCCTTTTTACTGACGTTGTCTTTGAAACGCGATTTCACTGGAATTTCTGTCAAACGTAAGACAGAGATTTGCTATTGAAGAATTGAAGATACAGAATGCAAACAAACACGTTCCTACAAGTGAATCGCCTAAACATTCAGGACAGTTCCAAAAACTGCATAGAATGCAGTTTTCACTCAGATGTAAGACGTATGCTTTCCTTCTTAAGAAGTGTTTTCAAAGACATTCACAGAGGGATTCTACAAAGCCTTTTTACTGACGTTGGCTTTTAAACGCGATTTCACTGGAATTTCTGTCAAAAGCAAGACAGAGATTTGGTATTGAAGAATTGAAGATACAGAATGCAAACAAACACGTTCCTACAAGTGAATCACCTAAACATTCACGACCATTCCAAAAACTGCATAGAATGCAGTTTTCACTCAGATGAAACACGTATGCTTTCCTTCTTAAGAAGTGTTTTCAAAGACATTCACAGTGATTCTACAAAGCCTTTTACTGATGTTGGCTTTTAAACGCGATTTCACTGGAATTTCTGTCAAATGCAAGACAGAGATTTGCTATTGAAGAATTGAGGATACAGAATGCAAACAAACACGTTCCTTCAAGTGAATCGCCTAATCATTCACCACAGTTCCAAAAACTGCATAGAATGCAGTTTTCACTCACATGTAAGACGTATGCTTTCCTTCTTAAGAAGTGTTTTCAAAGACATTCACAGAGGGATTCTACAAAGCCTTTTTACTGACTTTGGGTTTTAAACGTGATTTCACTGGAATTTCTGTCAAAAGCAAGACAGAGATTTGCTATTGAAGAATTGAAGATACAGAATGCAAACAAACACGTTCCTACAAGTGAATCACCTAAACATTCACCACAGTTCCAACAACTGCATTGAATGCAGTTTCACTCAGATGAAAGACGTATGCTTTCCTTCTTAAGAAGTGTTTTCAAAGACATTCACAGTGATTCTACAAAGCCTTTTTACTGATGTTGGCTTTTAAACGCGATTTCACTGGAATTTCTGTCAAACGCAAGACAGAGATTTGCTATTGAAGAATTGAAGATACAGAATGCAAACAAACACGTTCCTACAAGTGAATCGCATCAACATTCACCACAGTTCCAAAAACTGCATAGAATGCAGTTTTCACTCAGATGAAAGACATATGCTTTCCTTCTTAAGAAGTGTTTTCAAAGACATTCACAGAGTGATTCTACAAAGCCTTTTTACTGACGTTGGCTTTTAAACGTGATTTCACTGGAATTTCTGTCAAACGTAAGACAGAGATTTGCTATTGAAAAATTGAAGATAGAGAATGCAAGCAAACACGTTCCTACAAGTGAATCGCCTAAACATTCACCACAGTCCAACAACTGCATAGAATGCAGTTTCAGTCAGATGAAAGACTTATGCTTTCCTTCTTAAGAAGTGTTTTCAAAGACATTCACAGAGTGATTCTACAAAGCCTTTTTACTGACTTTGGCTTTAAACGTGATTTCACTGGAATTTCTGTCAAATGCAATGCAGAGATTTGCTATTGAAGAATTGAGGATACAGAATGCAAACAAACACGTTCCTTCAAGTGAATCGCCTAATCATTCACCACAGTTCCAAAAACTGCATAGAATGCAGTTTTCACTCACATCTAAGACGTATGTTTTCCTTCTTAAGAAGTGTTTTCAAAGACATTCACAGTGATACTACAAAGCCTTTTTACTGATGTTGGCTGTTAAACGCGATTTCAATGGAATTTCTGTCAAAGGCAAGACAGAGATTTGCTATTGAAGAATTGAAGATACAGAATGCAAACAAACACGTTCCTACAAGTGAATCCCATCAACATTCACCACAGTTCCAAAAACTGCATAGAATGCAGTTTTCACTCAGATGAAAGACATATGCTTTCCTTCTTAAGAAGTGTTTAAACGACATTCACAGAGTGATTCTACAAAGCCTTTTTACTGACATTGGCTTTTAAACGCGATTTCACTGGAATTTCTGTCAAAAGCAAGACAGAGATTTGCTATTAAAGAATTGAAGATACAGAATGCAAACAAACACGTTCCTACAAGTGAATCCCCTAAACATTCACCACAGTTCCAAAAACTGCTTAGAATGCAGTTTTCACTCAGATGAAAGAAGTATGCTTTCCTTCTTAAGAAGTGTTTTCAAAGACATTCACAGAGTGATTCTATAAAGCCTTTTTACTGACGTTGGCTTTTAAACGCGATTTCGCTGGAATTTCTGTCAAAAGCAAGACAGAGATTTGCTATTGAAGAATTGTAGATACAGAATGCAAACAAACACGTTCCTACAAGTGAATCCCCTAAACATTCACCACAGTTCCAAAAACTGCATAGAATGCAGTTTTCACTCAGATGAAAGACGTATGCTTTCCTTCATAGGAAGTATTTTCAAAGACATTCACAGAGTGATTCTACAAAGCCTTTTTACTGACGTTGGCTTTTAAACGCGATTTCACTGGAATTTCTGTCAAACGCAACACAGAGATTTGCTATTGAAGAATTGAAGATACAGAATGCAAACAACAAGTTCCTACAAGTGAATCGCATAACCATTCACCACAGTTCCAAAAACTGCATAGAATGCAGTTTTCACTCAGATGAAAGACGTATGCTTTCCTCTTAAGAAGTGTTTTCAAAGACATTCACAGAGTGATTCTACAAAGCCTTTTTAGTGACGTTGGCTTTTAACGCGATATCACTGGAATTTCTCTCAAATGCAAGGCAGAGATTTGCTATTGAAGAATTGAAGATACAGAATGCAATCAAAAACGTTCCTACAAGTGAATCGCCTAATCATTCACCACAGTTCCAAAAACTGCATAGAATGCAGTTTTCACTCAGATGAAAGACGTATGCTTTCCTTCTTAAGAAGTGTTTTCAAAGACATTCACAGTGATTCTACAAAGCCTTTTTACTGATGTTGGCTTTTAAACGTGATTTCACTGGAATTTCTGTCAAACGTAAGACAGAGATTTGCTATTGAAAAATTGAAGATGGAGAATGCAAGCAAACACGTTCCTACAAGTGAATCGCCTAAACAATTCACCACAGTTCCAACAACTGCATAGAATGCAGTTTCAGTCAGATGAAAGACGTATGCTTTCCTTCTTAAGAAGTGTTTTCAAAGACATTCACAGAGTGATTCTACAAAGCCTTTTTACTGACGTTGGCTTTGAAACGCGATTTCACTGGAATTTCTGTCAACGTAAGACAGAGATTTGCTATTGAAGAATTGAAGATACAGAATGCAAACAAACACGTTCCTACAAGTGAATCGCCTAAACATTCAGGACAGTTCCAAAAACTGCATAGAATGCAGTTTTCACTCAGATGTAAGACGTATGCTTTCCTTCTTAAGAAGTGTTTTCAAGACATTCACAGAGGGATTCTACAATGCCTTTTTACTGACGTTGGCTTTTAAACGCGATTTCACTGGAATTTCTGTCAAAAGCAAGACAGAGATTTGGTATTGAAGAATTGAAGATACAGAATGCAAACAAACACGTTCCTACAAGTGAATCGCCTAAACATTCACGACCGTTCCAAAAACTGCATAGAATGCAGTTTTCACTCAGATGAAAGACATATGCTTTCCTTCTTAAGAAGTGTTTTCAAAAGACATTCACAGTGATTCTACAAAGCCTTTTTACTGACGTTGGCTTTTAAACGCGATTTCACTGGAATTTCTGTGAAATGCAAGACAGAGATTTGCTATTGAAGAATTGAGGATACAGAATGCAAACAAACACGTTCCTTCAATTGAATCGCCTAATCATTCACCACAGTTCCAAAAACTGCATAGAATGCAGTTTTCACTCACATGTAAGACGTATGCTTTCCCTTCTTAAGAAGTGTTTTCAAAGACATTCACAGTGATTCTACAAAGCCTTTTTACTGATGTTGGCTTTTAAACGCGATTTCACTGGAATTTCTGTCAAACGCAAGACAGAGATTTGCTATTGAAGAATTGAAGATACAGAATGCAAACAAACACGTTCCTACAAGTGAATCGCATCAACATTCACCACAGTTCCAAAAACTGCATAGAATGCAGTTTTCACTCAGATGAAAGACATATGCTTTCCTTCTTAAGAAGTGTTTTCAAAGACATTCACAGAGTGATTCTACAAAGCCTTTTTACTGACGTTGGCTTTTAAACGTGATTTCACTGGAATTTCTGTCAACGTAAGACAGAGATTTGCTATTGAAAAATTGAAGATAGAGAATGCAAGCAAACACGTTCCTACAAGTGAATCGCCTAAACATTCACCACAGTCCAACAACTGCATAGAATGCAGTTTCAGTCAGATGAAAGACTTATGCTTTCCTTCTTAAGAAGTGTTTTCAAAGACATTCACAGAGTGATTCTACAAAGCCTTTTACTGACTTTGGCTTTAAACGTGATTTCACTGGAATTTCTGTCAAATGCAATGCAGAGATTTGCTATTGAAGAATTGAGGATACAGAATGCAAACAAACACGTTCCTTAAGGTGAATCGCCTAATCATTCACCACAGTTCCAAAAACTGCATAGAATGCAGTTTTCACTCACATCTAAGACATATGTTTTCCTTCTTAAGAAGTGTTTTCAAAGACATTCACAGTGATACTACAAAGCCTTTTTACTGATGTTGGCTTTTAAACGCGATTTCAATGGAATTTCTGTCAAAGGCAAGACAGACATTTGCTATTGAAGAATTGAAGATACAGAATGCAAACAAACACGTTCCTACAAGTGAATCCCATCAACATTCACCACAGTTCCAAAAACTGCATAGAATGCAGTTTTCACTCAGATGAAAGACATATGCTTTCCTTCTTAAGAAGTGTTTTAAACGACATTCACAGAGTGATTCTACAAAGCCTTTTTACTGACATTGGCTTTTAAACGCGATTTCACTGGAATTTCTGTCAAAAGCAAGACAGAGATTTGCTATTAAAGAATTGAAGATACAGAATGCAAACAAACACGTTCCTACAAGTGAATCCCCTAAACATTCACCACAGTTCCAAAAACTGCTTAGAATGCAGTTTTCACTCAGATGAAAGAAGTATGCTTTCCTTCTTAAGAAGTGTTTTCAAAGACATTCACAGAGTGATTCTATAAAGCCTTTTTACTGACGTTGGCTTTAAAACGCGATTTCGCTGGAATTTCTGTCAAAAGCAAGGCAGAGATTTGCTATTGAAGAATTGTAGATACAGAATGCAAACAAACACGTTCCTACAAGTGAATCCCCTAAACATTCACCACAGTTCCAAAAACTGCATAGAATGCAGTTTTCACTCAGATGAAAGACGTATGCTTTCCTTCATAGGAAGTATTTTCAAAGACATTCACAGAGTGATTCTACAAAGCCTTTTACTGACGTTGGCTTTTAAACGCGATTTCACTGGAATTTCTGTCAAACGCGACACAGAGATTTGCTATTGAAGAATTGAAGATACAGAATGCAAACAAACAAGTTCCTACAAGTGAATCGCATAACCATTCACCACAGTTCCAAAAACTGCATAGAATGCAGTTTTCACTCAGATGAAAGAAGTATGCTTTCCTTCTTAAGAAGTGTTTTCAAAGACATTCACAGAGTGATTCTACAAAGCTTTTTAGTGACGTTGGCTTTTAAACGCGATATCACTGGAATTTCTCTCAAATGCAAGGCAGAGATTTGCTATTGAAGAATTGAAGATACAGAATGCAAACAAAAACGTTCCTACAAGTGAATCGCCTAATCATTCACCACAGTTCCAAAAACTGCATAGAATGCAGTTTTCACTCAGATGAAAGACGTATGCTTTCCTTCTTAAGAAGTGTTTTCAAAGACATTCACAGTGATTCTACAAAGCCTTTTTACTGATGTTGGCTTTTAAACGTGATTTCACTGGAATTTCTGTCAAACGTAAGACAGAGATTTGCTATTGAAAAATTGAAGATGGAGAATGCAAGCAAACACGTTCCTACAAGTGAATCGCCTAAACATTCACCACAGTTCCAACAACTGCATAGAATGCAGTTTCAGTCAGATGAAAGACGTATGCTTTCCTTCTTAAGAAGTGTTTTCAAAGACATTCACAGAGTGATTCTACAAAGCCTTTTTACTGACGTTGGCTTTGAAACGCGATTTCACTGGAATTTCTGTCAAACGTAAGACAGAGATTTGCTATGAAGAATTGAAGATACAGAATGCAAACAAACACGTTCCTACAAGTGAATCGCCTAAACATTCAGGACAGTTCCAAAAACTGCATAGAATGCAGTTTTCACTCAGATGTAAGAAGTATGCTTTCCTTCTTAAGAAGTGTTTTCAAAGACATTCACAGAGGGATTCTACAAAGCCTTTTTACTGACGTTGGCTTTTAAACGCGATTTCACTGGAATTTCTGTCAAAAGCAAGACAGAGATTTGGTATTGAAGAATTGAAGATACAGAATGCAAACAAACACGTTCCTACAAGTGAATCGCCTAAACATTCACGACCGTTCCAAAAACTGCATAGAATGCAGTTTTCACTCAGATGAAAGACGTATGCTTTCCTTCTTAAGAAGTGTTTTCAAAGACATTCACAGTGATTCTACAAAGCCTTTTTACTGACTTTGGCTTTTAAACGCGATTTCACTGGAATTTCTGTCAAATGCAAGACAGAGATTTGCTATTGAAGAATTGAGGATACAGAATGCAAACAAACACGTTCCTTCAATTGAATCGCCTAATCATTCACCACAGTTCCAAAAACTGCATAGAATGCAGTTTTCACTCACATGTAAGACGTATGCTTTCCTTCTTAAGAAGTGTTTTCAAAGACATTCACAGAGGGATTCTACAAAGCCTTTTTACTGACTTTGGGTTTTAAACGCGATTTCACTGGAATTTCTGTCAAAAGCAAGACAGAGATTTGCTATTGAAGAATTGAAGATACAGAATGCAAACAAACACGTTCCTACAAGTGAATCACCTAAACATTCACCACAGTTCCAACAACTGCATTGAATGCAGTTTTCACTCAGATGAAAGACGTATGCTTTCCTTCTTAAGAAGTGTTTTCAAAGACATTCACAGTGATTCTACAAAGCCTTTTTACTGATGTTGGCTTTTAAACGCGATTTCACTGGAATTTCTGTCAAACGCAAGACAGAGATTTGCTATTGAAGAATTGAAGATACAGAATGCAAACAAACACGTTCCTACAAGTGAATCGCATCAACATTCACCACAGTTCCAAAAACTGCATAGAATGCAGTTTTCACTCAGATGAAATACATATGCTTTCCTTCTTAAGAAGTGTTTTCAAAGACATTCACAGAGTGATTCTACAAAGCCTTTTTACTGACGTTGGCTTTTAAACGTGATTTCACTGGAATTTCTGTCAAACGTAAGACAGAGATTTGCTATTGAAAAATTGAAGATAGAGAATGCAAGCAAACACGTTCCTACAAGTGAATCGCCTAAACATTCACCACAGTCCAACAACTGCATAGAATGCAGTTTCAGTCAGATGAAAGACTTATGCTTTCCTTCTTAAGAAGTGTTTTCAAAGACATTCACAGAGTGATTCTACAAAGCCTTTTTACTGACTTTGGCTTTAAACGTGATTTCACTGGAATTTCTGTCAAATGCAATGCAGAGATTTGCTATTGAAGAATTGAGGATACAGAATGCAAACAAACACGTTCCTTCAAGTGAATCGCCTAATCATTCACCACAGTTCCAAAAACAGCATAGAATGCAGTTTTCACTCACATCTAAGACGTATGTTTTCCTTCTTAAGAAGTGTTTTCAAAGACATTCACAGTGATACTACAAAGCCTTTTTACTGATGTTGGCTTTTAAACGCGATTTCAATGGAATTTCTGTCAAAGGCAAGACAGAGATTTGCTATTGAAGAATTGAAGATACAGAATGCAAACAAACACGTTCCTACAAGTGAATCCCATCAACATTCACCACAGTTCCAAAAACTGCATAGAATGCAGTTTTCACTCAGATGAAAGACATATGCTTTCCTTCTTAAGAAGTGTTTTAAACGACATTCACAGAGTGATTCTACAAAGCCTTTTTACTGACATTGGCTTTTAAACGCGATTTCACTGGAATTTCTGTCAAAAGCAAGACAGAGATTTGCTATTAAAGAATTGAAGATACAGAATGCAAACAAACACGTTCCTACAAGTGAATCCCCTAAACATTCACCACAGTTCCAAAAACTGCTTAGAATGCAGTTTTCACTCAGATGAAAGAAGTATGCTTTCCTTCTTAAGAAGTGTTTTCAAAGACATTCACAGAGTGATTCTATAAAGCCTTTTTACTGACGTTGGCTTTTAAACGCGATTTCGCTGGAATTTCTGTCAAAAGCAAGACAGAGATTTGCTATTGAAGAATTGTAGATACAGAATGCAAACAAACACGTTCCTACAAGTGAATCCCCTAAACATTCACCACAGTTCCAAAAACTGCATAGAATGCAGTTTTCACTCAGATGAAAGACGTATGCTTTCCTTCATAGGAAGTGTTTTCAAAGACATTCACAGAGTGATTCTACAAAGCCTTTTTACTGACGTTGGCTTTTAAACGCGATTTCACTGGAATTTCTGTCAAACGCAACACAGAGATTTGCTATTGAAGAATTGAAGATACAGAATGCAAACAAACACGTTCCTACAAGTGAATCGCATAACCATTCACCACAGTTCCAAAAACTGCATAGAATGCAGTTTTCACTCAGATGAAAGAAGTATGCTTTCCTTCTTAAGAAGTGTTTTCAAAGACATTCACAGAGTGATTCTACAAAGCCTTTTTAGTGACGTTGGCTTTTAAACGCGATATCACTGGAATTTCTCTCAAATGCAAGGCAGAGATTTGCTATTGAAGAATTGAAGATACAGAATGCAAACAAACACGTTCCTACAAGTGAATCGCCTAATCATTCACCACAGTTCCAAAAACTGCATAGAATGCAGTTTTCACTCAGATGAAAGACGTATGCTTTCCTTCTTAAGAAGTGTTTTCAAAGACATTCACAGAGTCATTCTACAAAGCCTTTTTACTGACGTTGGCTTTTAAACGCGATTTCACTGGAATTTCTGTCAAACGTAAGAGAGAGATTTGCTATTGAAGAATTGAAGATAGAGAATGCAAACAAACACGTTCCTACAAGTGAATCGCCTAAACATTCACCAGAGTTCCAACAACTGCATAGAATGCAGTTTCAGTCAGATGAAAGACGTATGCTTTCCTTCTTAAGAAGTGTTTTCAAAGACATTCACAGAGGGATTCTACAAAGCCTTTTTACTGAATTTGGCTTTTAAACGCGATTTCACTGGAATTTCTGTCAAAAGCAAGACAGAGATTTGCTATTAAAGAATTGAAGACACAGAATGCAAACAAACACGTTCCTACAAGTGAATCGCCTAAACATTCACCACAGTTCCAACAACTGCATAGAATGCAGTTTTCACTCAGATGAAAGACATATGCTTTCCTTCTTAAGAAGTGTTTTCAAAGACATTCACAGAGTGATTCTACAAAGCCTTTTTAGTGACTTTGGCTTTTAAATGCGATTTCACTGGAATTTCTGTCAAAGGTAAGACAGAGATTTGCTATTGAAGAACTGAAGATACAGAATGCAAACAAACACGTTCCTACAAGTGAATCGCCTAAACATTCACCACAGTCCAACAACTGCATAGAATGCAGTTTCAGTCAGATGAAAGACTTATGCTTTCCTTCTTAAGAAGTGTTTTCAAAGACATTCACAGAGTGATTCTACAAAGCCTTTTTACTGACTTTGGCTTTAAACGTGATTTCACTGGAATTTCTGTCAAATGCAATGCAGAGATTTGCTATTGAAGAATTGAGGATACAGAATGCAAACAAACACGTTCCTTCAAGTGAATCGCCTAATCATTCACCACAGTTCCAAAAACAGCATAGAATGCAGTTTTCACTCACATCTAAGACGTATGTTTTCCTTCTTAAGAAGTGTTTTCAAAGACATTCACAGTGATACTACAAAGCCTTTTTACTGATGTTGGCTTTTAAACGCGATTTCAATGGAATTTCTGTCATAGGCAAGACAGAGATTTGCTATTGAAGAATTGAAGATACAGAATGCAAACAAACACGTTCCTACAAGTGAATCCCATCAACATTCACCACAGTTCCAAAAACTGCATAGAATGCAGTTTTCACTCAGATGAAAGACATATGCTTTCCTTCTTAAGAAGTGTTTTAAACGACATTCACAGAGTGATTCTACAAAGCCTTTTTACTGACATTGGCTTTTAAACGCGATTTCACTGGAATTTCTGTCAAAAGCAAGACAGAGATTTACTATTAAAGAATTGAAGATACAGAATGCAAACAAACACGTTCCTACAAGTGAATCCCCTAAACATTCACCACAGTTCCAAAAACTGCTTAGAATGCAGTTTTCACTCAGATGAAAGAAGTATGCTTTCCTTCTTAAGAAGTGTTTTCAAAGACATTCACAGAGTGATTCTATAAAGCCTTTTTACTGACGTTGGCTTTTAAACGCGATTTCGCTGGAATTTCTGTCAAAAGCAAGACAGAGATTTGCTATTGAAGAATTGTAGATACAGAATGCAAACAAACACGTTCCTACAAGTGAATCCCCTAAACATTCACCACAGTTCCAAAAACTGCATAGAATGCAGTTTTCACTCAGATGAAAGACGTATGCTTTCCTTCATAGGAAGTGTTTTCAAAGACATTCACAGAGTGATTCTACAAAGCCTTTTTACTGACGTTGGCTTTTAAACGCGATTTCACTGGAATTTCTGTCAAACGCAACACAGAGATTTGCTATTGAAGAATTGAAGATACAGAATGCAAACAAACACGTTCCTACAAGTGAATCGCATAACCATTCACCACAGTTAAAAAAACTGCATAGAATGCAGTTTTCACTCAGATGAAAGAAGTATGCTTTCCTTCTTAAGAAGTGTTTTCAAAGACATTCACAGAGTGATTCTACAAAGCCTTTTTAGTGACGTTGGCTTTTAAACGCGATATCACTGGAATTTCTCTCAAATGCAAGGCAGAGATTTGCTATTGAAGAATTGAAGATACAGAATGCAAACAAACACGTTCCTACAAGTGAATCGCCTAATCATTCACCACAGTTCCAAAAACTGCATAGAATGCAGTTTTCACTCAGATGAAAGACGTATGCTTTCCTTCTTAAGAAGTGTTTTCAAAGACATTCACAGAGTCATTCTACAAAGCCTTTTTACTGACGTTGGCTTTTAAACGCGATTTCACTGGAATTTCTGTCAAACGTAAGAGAGAGATTTGCTATTGAAGAATTGAAGATAGAGAATGCAAACAAACACGTTCCTACAAGTGAATCGCCTAAACATTCACCAGAGTTCCAACAACTGCATAGAATGCAGTTTCAGTCAGATGAAAGACGTATGCTTTCCTTCTTAAGAAGTGTTTTCAAAGACATTCACAGAGGGATTCTACAAAGCCTTTTTACTGAATTTGGCTTTTAAACGCGATTTCACTGGAATTTCTGTCAAAAGCAAGACAGAGATTTGCTATTAAAGAATTGAAGACACAGAATGCAAACAAACACGTTCCTACAAGTGAATCGCCTAAACATTCACCACAGTTCCAACAACTGCATAGAATGCAGTTTTCACTCAGATGAAAGACATATGCTTTCCTTCTTAAGAAGTGTTTTCAAAGACATTCACAGAGTGATTCTACAAAGCCTTTTTAGTGACTTTGGCTTTTAAATGCGATTTCACTGGAATTTCTGTCAAAGGTAAGACAGAGATTTGCTATTGAAGAACTGAAGATACAGAATGCAAACAAACATGTTCCTACAAGTGAATCGCCTAAACATTCACCACAGTTCCAAAAACTGCATAGAATGCAGTTTTCACTCAGATGTAAGACGTATGCTTTCCTTCTTAAGAAGTGTTTTCAAAGACATTCACAGAGGGATTCTACAAAGCCTTTTTACTGACGTTGGCTTTTAAATGCGATTTCACTGGAATTTCTGTCAAACACAAGACAGAGATTTGCTATTGAAGAATTGAAGATACAGAATGCAAACAAACACGTTCCTACAAGTGAATCGCATAACCATTCACCACAGTTCCAAAAACTGCATAGAATGCAGTTTTCACTCAGATGAAAGAAGTATGCTTTCCTTCTTAAGAAGAGTTTTCAAAGACATTCACAGAGTGATTCTACAAAGCCTTTTTAGTGACGTTGGCTTTTAAACGCGATTTCACTGGAATTTCTCTCAAATGCAAGGCAGAGATTTGCTATTGAAGAATTGAAGATACAGAATGCAAACAAACACGTTCCTACAAGTGAATCGCCTAATCATTCACCACAGTTCCAAAAACTGCATAGAATGCAGTTTTCACTCAGATGAAAGACGTATGCTTTCCTTCCTAAGAAGTGTTTTCAAAGACATTCACAGAGTGATTCTACAAAGCCTTTTTACTGACGTAGGCTTTTAAACTCGATTTCACTGGAATTTCTGTCAAAGGCAAGGCAGAGATTTGCTATTGAAGAATTGAAGATACAGAATGCAAACCAACACGTTCCTTCAAGTGAATCGCCTAATCATTCACCACAGTTCCAAAAAATGCATACAATGCAGTTTTCACTCAGATGAAAGACATATGCTTTCCTTCTTAAGAAGTGTTTTCCAAGACATTCACAGAGTGATTCTACAAAGCCTTTTTAGTGACGTTGGCTTTTAAACGCGATTTCACTGGAATTTCTGTCAAACGCAAGACAGAGATTTGCTATTGAAGAATTGAAGATACAGAATGCAAACAAACAGGTTCCTACAAGTGAATTGCATAAACATTCACCACAGTTCCAAAAACTGCATAGAATGCAGTTTTCACTCAGATGAAAGACGTATGCTTTCCTTCTTAAGAAGTGTTTTCAAAGACATTCACAGAGTGATTCTACAAAGCCTTTTTACTGACGTTGGCTTTTAAACGCAATTTCACTGGAATTTCTGTCAAACGTAAGGCAGAGATTTGCTATTGAAGAATTGAAGATAGAGAATGCAAACAAACACGTTCCTACAAGTGAATCGCCTAAACATTCACCACATTTCCAAAAACTACATAGAATGCAGTTTTCACTCACATGAAAGACGTATGCTTTCCTTCATATGAAGTGTTTTCAAAGACATTCACAGAGGGATTCTACAAAGCCTTTTTACTGACTTTGGCTTTTAAACGCGATTTCACTGGAATTTCTGTCAAAAGCAAGACAGAGATTTGCTATTAAAGAATTGAAGATACAGAATGCAAACAAACACGTTCCTACAAGTGAATCACCTAAACATTCAGCACAGTTCCAACAACTGCATAGAATGCAGTTTTCACTCAGATGAAAGACATATGCTTTCCTTCTTAAGAAGTGTTTCCAAAGACATTCACAGAGTGATTCTACAAAGCCTTTTTAGTGACTTTGGTTTTTAAACGCGATTTCACTGGAATTTCTGTCAAAGGCAAGACAGAGATTTGCTATTGAAGAATTGAAGATACAGAATGCAAACAAACACGTTCCTACAAGTGAATCGCCTAAACATTCACCACAGTTCCAAAAACTGCATAGAATGCAGTTTTCAACAGATGTAAGACGTATGCTTTCCTTCTTAAGAAGTGTTTTCAAAGACATTCACAGAGTGATACTACAAAGCCTTTTTACTGACGTTGGCTTTTAAATGCGAATTCACTGGAATTTCTGTCAAACACAAGACAGAGATTTGCTATTGAAGAATTGAAGATACAGAATGCAAACAAACACGTTCCTACAAGTGAATCGCATAACCATTCACCACAGTTCCAAAAACTGCATAGAATGCAGTTTTCACTCAGATGAAAGAAGTATGCTTAAATTCTTAAGTAGAGTTTTCAAAGACATCCACAGAGTGATTCTACAAAGCCTTTTTACTGACATTGGCTTTTAAATGCGATTTCACTGGAATTTCTGTCAAACGCAAGACAGAGATTTGCTATTGAAGAATTGAAGATACAGAATGCAAACAAACACGTTCCTACAAGTGAATCGCATAACCATTCACCACAGTTCCAAAAACTGCATAGAATGCAGTTTTCACTCAGATGAAAGAAGTATGCTTTCCTTCTTAAGAAGTGTTTTCAAAGACATTCACAGAGTGATTCTACAAAGCCTTTTTACTGACGTAGGCTTTTAAACTCGATTTCACTGGAATTTCTGTCAAATGCAAGGCAGAGATTTGCTATTGAAGAATTGAAGATACAGAATGCAAACAAACACGTTCCTTCAAGTGAATCGCCTAATCATTCACCACAGTTCCAAAAACTGCATAGAATGCAGTTTTCACTCAGATGAAAGAAGAATGCTTTCCTTCTTAAGAAGTGTTTTCAAAGACATTCACAGAGTGATTCTACAAAGCCTTTTTAGTGACGTTGGCTTTTAAACGCGATTTCACTGGAATTTCTGTCAAACGCAAGACAGAGATTTGCTATTGAAGAATTGAAGATACAGAATGCAAACAAACAGGTTACTACAAGTGAATCGCATAAACATTCACCACAGTTCCAAAAACTGCATAGAATGCAGTTTTCACTCAGATGAAAGACGTATGCTTTCCTTCTTAAGAAGTGTTTTCAAAGACATTCACAGAGTGATTCTACAAAGCCTTTTTACTGACGTTGGCTTTTAAACGCAATTTCACTGGAATTTCTGTCAAACGTAAGGCAGAGATTTGCTATTGAAGAATTGAAGATAGAGAATGCAAACAAACACGTTCCTACAAGTGAATCGCCTAAACATTCACCACAGTTCCAAAAACTGCATAGAATGCAGTTTTCACTCACATGAAAGACGTATGCTTTCCTTCATATGAAGTGTTTTAAACGACATTCACAGAGGGATTCTACAAAGCCTTTTTACTGACTTTGGCTTTTAAACGCGATTTCACTGGAATTTCTGTCAAAAGCAAGACAGAGATTTGCTATTAAAGAATTGAAGATACAGAATGCAAACAAACACGTTCCTACAAGTGAATCGCCTAAACATTCACCACAGTTCCAACAACTGCATAGAATGCAGTTTTCACTCAGATGAAAGACATATGCTTTCCTTCTTAAGAAGTGTTTCCAAAGACATTCACAGAGTGATTCTACAAAGCCTTTTTAGTGACTTTGGTTTTTAAACGCGATTTCACTGGAATTTCTGTCAAAGGCAAGACAGAGATTTGCTATTGAAGAATTGAAGATACAGAATGCAAACAAACACGTTCCTACAAGTGAATCGCCTAAACATTCACCACAGTTCCAAAAACTGCATAGAATGCAGTTTTCACTCAGATGTAAGACGTATGCTTTCCTTCTTAAGAAGTGTTTTCAAAGACATTCACAGAGTGATACTACAAAGCCTTTTTACTGACGTTGGCTTTTAAATGCGAATTCACTGGAATTTCTGTCAAACACAAGACAGAGATTTGCTATTGAAGAATTGAAGATACAGAATGCAAACAAACACGTTCCTACAAGTGAATCGCATAACCATTCACCACAGTTCCAAAAACTGCATAGAATGCAGTTTTCACTCAGATGAAAGAAGTATGCTTAAATTCTTAAGTAGAGTTTTCAAAGACATCCACAGAGTGATTCTACAAAGCCTTTTTACTGACATTGGCTTTTAAATGCGATTTCACTGGAATTTCTGTCAAACGCAAGACAGAGATTTGCTATTGAAGAATTGAAGATACAGAATGCAAACAAACACGTTCCTACAAGTGAATCGCATAACCATTCACCACAGTTCCAAAAACTGCATAGAATGCAGTTTTCACTCAGATGAAAGAAGTATGCTTTCCTTCTTAAGAAGTGTTTTCAAAGACATTCACAGAGTGATTCTACAAAGCCTTTTTACTGACGTAGGCTTTTAAACTCGATTTCACTGGAATTTCTGTCAAATGCAAGGCAGAGATTTGCTATTGAAGAATTGAAGATACAGAATGCAAACAAACACGTTCCTTCAAGTGAATCGCCTAATCATTCACCACAGTTCCAAAAACTGCATAGAATGCAGTTTTCACTCAGATGAAAGACATATGCTTTCCTTCTTAAGAAGTGTTTTCAAAGACATTCACAGAGTGATTCTACAAAGCCTTTTTAGTGACGTTGGCTTTTAAACGCGATTTCACTGGAATTTCTGTCAAACGCAAGACAGAGATTTGCTATTGAAGAATTGAAGATACAGAATGCAAACAAACAGGTAACTACAAGTGAATCGCATAAACATTCACCACAGTTCCAAAAACTGCATAGAATGCAGTTTTCACTCAGATGAAAGACGTATGCTTTCCTTCTTAAGAAGTGTTTTCAAAGACATTCACAGAGTGATTCTACAAAGCCTTTTTACTGACGTTGGCTTTTAAACGCAATTTCACTGGAATTTCTGTCAAACGTAAGGCAGAGATTTGCTATTGAAGAATTGAAGATAGAGAATGCAAACAAACACGTTCCTACAAGTGAATCGCCTAAACATTCACCACAGTTCCAAAAACTGCATAGAATGCAGTTTTCACTCACATGAAAGACGTATGCTTTCCTTCATATGAAGTGTTTTAAACGACATTCACAGAGTGATTCTACAAAGACTTTTTACTGACTTTGGCTTTTAAATGCGATTTCACTGGAATTTCTGTCAAAAGCAAGACAGAGATTTGCTATTAAAGAATTGAAGATACAGAATGCAAACAAACACGTTCCTACAAGTGAATCGCCTAAACATTCACCACAGTTCCAACAACTGCATAGAATGCAGTTTTCACTCAGATGAAAGACATATGCTTTCCTTCTTAAGAAGTGTTTTCAAAGACATTCACAGAGTGATTCTACAAAGCCTTTTTAGTGACGTTGGCTTTTAAACGCGATTTCACTGGAATTTCTGTCAAAGGCAAGACAGAGATTTGCTATTGAAGAATTGAAGATACAGAATGCAAACAAACACGTTCCTACAAGTGAATCGCCTAAACATTCACCACAGTTCCAAAAACTGCATAGAATGCAGTTTTCAATCAGATGTAAGACGTATGCTTTCCTTCTTAAGAAGTGTTTTCAAAGACATTCACAGAGTGATACTACAAAGCCTTTTTACTGACGTTGGCTTTTAAATGCCATTTCACTGGAATTTCTGTCAAAAGCAAGACAGAGATTTGCTATTGAAGAATTGAAGATACAGAATGCAAACAAACACGTTCCTACAAGTGAATCGCATAACCATTCACCACAGTTCCAAAAACTGCATAGAATGCAGTTTTCACTCAGATGAAAGACGTATGCTTTCCTTCTCAAGAAGTGTTTTCAAAGACATTCACAGAGTGATTCTACAAAGCCTTTTTAGTGACGTTGGCTTTTAAACGTGATTTCACTGGAATTTCTCTCAAATGCAAGGCAGAGATTTGCTACTGAAGAATTGAAGATACAGAATGCAAACAAACACGTTCCTACAAGTGAATCGCCTAATCATTCACCACAGTTCCAAAAACTGCATAGAATGCAGTTTTCACTCAGATGAAAGACGTATGCTTTCCTTCTTAAGAAGTGTTTTCAAAGACATTCACAGAGTGATTCTACAAAGCCTTTTTACTGACGTTGGCTTTTAAACGCGATTTCACTGGAATTTCTGTCAAACATAAGAGATTTGCTATTGAAGAATTGAAGATAGAGAATGCAAACAAACAGGTTCCTACAAGTGAATCGCCTAAACATTCACCACAGTTCCAACAACTGCATAGAATGCAGTTTCAGTCAGATGAAAGACGTATGCTTTCCTTCTTAAGAAGTGTTTTCAAAGACATTCACAGAGGGATTCTACAAAGCCTTTTTACTGACTTTGGCTTTTAAATGCGATTTCACTGGAATTTCTATCAAACACAAGACAGAGATTTGCTATTGAAGAATTGAAGATACAGAATGCAAACAAACACGTTCCTACAAGTGAATCGCCTAAACATTCACCACAGTTCCAGAAACTGCATAGAATGCAGTTTTCACTCAGATGAAAGACGTATGCTTTCCTTCTTAAGAAGTGTTTTCAAAGACATTCACAGAGTGATTCTACAAAGCCTTTTTACTGACGTTGGCTTTTAAATGCGATTTCACTGGAATTTCTGTCAAACACAAGACAGAGATTTGCTATTGAAGAATTGAAGATACAGAATGCAAACAAACACGTTCCTACAAGTGAATCGCCTAATCATTCACCACAGTTCCAAAAACTGCATAGAATGCAGTTTTCACTCAGATGAAAGACGTATGCTTTCCTTCTTAAGAAGAGTTTTCAAAGACATTCACAGAGTGATTCTACAAAGCCTTTTTACTCACATTGGCTTTTAAATGCGATTTCACTGGAATTTCTGTCAAACGCAAGTCAGATATTTGCTAGTGAAGAATTGAAGATACAGAATGCAAACAAACATGTTCCTACAAGTGAATCGCATAACCATTCACCACAGTTCCAAAAACTGCATAGAATGCAGTTTTCACTCAGATGAAAGAAGTATGCTTTCCTTCTTAAGAAGTGTTTTCAAAGACATTCACAGAGTGATTCTACAAAGCCTTTTTAGTGACGTTGGCTTTTAAACGCGATTTCACTGGAATTTCTCTCAAATGCAAGGCAGAGATTTGCTATTGAAGAATTAAAGATACAGAATGCAAACAAACACGTTCATACAAGTGAATCACCTAATCATTCACCACAGTTCCAAAAACTGCATAGAATGCAGTTTTCACTCAGATGAAAGACGTATGCTTTCCTTCTTAAGAAGTGTTTTCAAAGACATTCACAGAGTGATTCTACAAAGCCTTTTTACTGATGTTGGCTTTTAAACGCGATTTCACTGGAATTTCTGTCAAACGTAAGAGAGAGATTTGCTATTGAAGAATTGAAGATAGAGAAGGCAAACAAACACGTTCCTACAAGTGAATCACCTAAACATTCACCACAGTTCCAACAAGTGCATAGAATGCAGTTTCAGTCAGATGAAAGACGTATGCTTTCCTTCTTAAGAAGTGTTTTCAAAAACATTCACAGAGTGATTCTACAAAGCCTTTTTACTGACGTAGGCTTTTAAACGTGATTTCACTGGAATTTCTGTCAAATGCAAGGCAGAGATTTGCTATTGAAGAATTGAAGATACAGATTGCAAACAAACACGTTCCTACAAGTGAATCGCCTAAACATTCACGACAGTTCCAAAAACTGCATAGAATGCAGTTTTCACTCAGATGTAAGACGTATGCTTTCCTTCTTAAGAAGTGTTTTCAAAGACATTCACAGAGTGATTCTACAAAGCCTTTTTACTGATGTTGGCTTTTAAATGCGATTTCACTGGAATTTCTGTCAAACGCAAGGCAGAGATTTGCTATTGAAGAATTGAAGATACAGAATGCAAACAAACACGTTCCTTCAAGTGAATCGCCTAATCATTCACCACAGTTCCAAAAACTGCATAGAATGCAGTTTTCAGTCAGATGAAAGACGTATGCTTTCCTTCTTAAGAAGTGTTTTCAAAGACATTCACAGAGTGATTCTACAAAGCCTTTTTACTGACGTTGGCTTTTAAATGCGATTTCACTGGAATTTCTGTCAAATGCAAGGCAGAGATTTGCTATTGAAGAATTGAAGATACAGAATGAAAACAAACACGTTCCTTCAAGTGAATCGCCTAATCATTCACCACAGTTCCAAAAACTGCATAGAATGCAGTTTTCACTCACATGAAATATGTATGCTTTCCTTCTTAAGAAGTGTTTTCAAAGACATTCACAGAGTGATTCTACAAAGCCTTTTTACTGACTTTGGCTTTTAAACGCGATTTCACTGGAATTTCTGTCAAAAGCAAGACAAAGATTTGCTATTAAAGAATTGAAGATACAGAATGCAAACAAACAAGTTCCTACAAGTGAATCGCCTAAACATTCACCACAGTTCCAGAAACTGCATAGAATGCAGTTTTCACTCAGATGAAAGACATATGCTTTCCTTCTTAAGAAGTGTTTTCAAAGACATTCACAGAGTGATTCTACAAAGCCTTTTTAGTGACTTTGGCTTTTAAACGCGATTTCACTGGAATTTCTGTCAAATGCAAGACAGAGATTTGCTATTGAAGAATTGAAGATACAGAATGCAAACAATCATGTTCCTACAAGTGAATCGCCTAAACATTCAGGACCGTTCCAAAAACTGCATAGAATGCAGTTTTCACTCAGATGTAAGACGTATGCTTTCCTTCTTAAGAAGTGTTTTCAAAGACATTCACAGAGTGATTCTACAAAGCCTTTTTACTGACTTTGGCTTTTAAACGCGATTTCACTGGAATTTCTGTCAAACGCAAGGCAGAGATTTGCTATTAAAGAATTGAAGATACAGAATTCAAACAAACACGTTCCTACAAGTGAATCGCCTAAACATTCACGACAGTTCCAAAAACTGCATAGAATGCAGTTTTCACTCAGATGTAAGACGTGTGCTTTCCTTCTTAAGAGGTGTTTTCAAAGACATTCACAGAGTGATTCTACAAAGCCTTTTTACTGACGTTGGCTTTTAAACGCGATTTCACTGGAATTTCTGTCAAACGCAAGACAGAGATTTGCTATTGAAGAATTGAAGATACAGAATTCAAACAAAAACGTTCCTGCAAGTGAATCGCCTAAACATTCACCACAGTTCCAAAAACTGCATAGAATGCAGTTTTCACTCAGATGAAAGACATATGCATTCCTTCTTAAGAAGTGTTTTCAAAGACATTCACAGAGTGATTCTACAAAGCCTTTTTACTGACATAGGCTTTTAAATGCGATTTCACTGGAATTTCTGTCAAATGCAAGGCAGAGATTTACTATTGAAGAATTGAAGATACAGAATGCAAACAAACACGTTCCTTCAAGTGAATCTCCTAATCATTCACCACAGTTCCAAAAACTGCATAGAATGCAGTTTTCACTCAGATGAAAGACGTATGCTTTCCTTCTTAAGAAGTGTTTTCAAAGACATTCACAGAGTGATTCTACAAAGCCTTTTTACTGACGTTGGCTTTTAAACGCGATTTCACTGGAATTTCTGTCAAACGCAAGACAGAGATTTGCTATTGAAGAATTGAAGATACAGAATGCAAACAAACACGTTCCTACAAGTGAATCGCCTAAACATTCACGACAGTTCCAAAAACTGCATAGAATGCAGTTTTCACTCAGATGAAAGACGTATGCTTTCCTTCTTAAGAAGTGTTTTCAAAGACATTCACACAGCGATTCTACAAAGCCTTTTTACTGACGTTGGCTTTTAAACGCGATTTCACTGGAATTTCTGTCAACGTAAGACAGAGATTTGCTATTGAAGAATTGAAGATAGAGAATGCAAACAAACACGTTCCTACAAGTGAATCGCCTAAACATTCACCACAGTTTCAACAACTGCATAGAATGCAGTTTTCAGTCAGATGAAAGACGTATGCTTTCCTTCTTAAGAAGTGTTTTCAAAGACATTCACAGAGGGATTCTACAAAGCCTTTTTACTGAATTTGGCTTTTAAACGCGATTTCACTGGAATTTCTGTCAAATGCAAGGCAGAGATTTGCTATTGAAGAATTGAAGATACAGAATGAAAACAAACACGTTCCTTCAAGTGAATCGCCTAATCATTCACCACAGTTCCAAAAACTGCATAGAATGCAGTTTTCACTCACATGAAAGATGTATGCTTTCCTTCTTAAGAAGTGTTTTCAAAGACATTCACAGAGTGATTCTACAAAGCCTTTTTACTGACTTTGGCTTTTAAACACGATTTCACTGGAATTTCTGTCAAAAGCAAGACAAAGATTTGCTATTAAAGAATTGAAGATACAGAATGCAAACAAACACGTTCCTACAACTGAATCGCCTAAACATTCACCACAGTTCCAAAAACTGCATAGAATGCAGTTTTCACTCAGATGAAAGACGTATGCTTTCCTTCTTAAGAAGTGTTTTCAAAGACATTCACAGAGTGATTCTACAAAGCCTTTTTACTGACATTGGTTTTTAAACACGATTTCACTGGAATTTATGTCAAAGGCAAGGCAGAGATTTGCTATTGAAGATACAGAATGCAAACAAACACGTTCCTACAAGTGAATCGCCTAAACATTCACCACAGTTCCAAAAACTGCATAGAATGCAGTTTTCACTCATATGAAAGACATATGCTTTCCTTCTTAAGAAGTGTTTTCAAAGACATTCACAGAGTGATTCTACAAAGCCTTTTTACTGACGTTGGCTATTAAAGGCGATTTCACTGGAATTTCTGTCAAAAGCAAGACAGAGATTTTCTACTGAAGAATTGAAATACAGAATGCAAACAAACACATTCCTACAAGTGAATCGCCTAAACATTCACGACAGTTCCAAAAAGTGCGTAGAATGCAGTTTTCACTCAGATGTAAGACCTGTGCTTTCCTTCTTAAGAAGTGTTTTCAAAGACATTCACAGAGTGATTCTACAAAGCCTTTTTATGGACTTTGGCTTTTAAACGCGATTTCACTGGAATTACTGTCAAACGCAAGACAGAGATTTGCTATTGAAAAATTGAAGATACAGAATGCAAACAAACACGTTCCTACAAGTGAATCGCCTAAACATTCACCACAGTTCCAGAAACTGCATAGAATGCAGTTTTCACTCAGATGAAAGACATATGCTTTCCTTCTTAAGAAGTGTTTTCAAAGACATTCACAGAGTGATTCTACAAAGCCTTTTTACTGACGTTGGCTTTTAAACGCGATTTCACTGGAATTTCTGTCAAACGCAAGACAGAGATTTGCTATTGAAGAATTGAAGATACAGAATGCAAACAAACACGTTCTTACAAGTGAATCGCCTAAACATTCACCACAGTTCCAACAACTGCATAGAATGCTGTTTTAACTCAGATGAAAGACGTATGCTTTCCTTCTTAAGAAGTGTTTTAAACGACATTCACAGAGTGATTCTACAAAGCCTTTTTAGTGACGTTGTCTCTTAAACGCGATTTCACTGGAATTTCTGTCTAACGCAAGACAGAGATTTGCTATTGAAGATTTGAAGATACAGAATGCAAACAAACACGTTCCTACAAGTGAATCACCTAAACATTCACCACAGTTCCAAAAACTGCATAGAATGCAGTTTTCACTCAGATGAAAGACGTATGCTTTCCTTCTTAAGAAGTGTTTTCAAAGACATTCACAGAGTGATTCTACAAAGCCTTTTTACTGACGTTGGCTTTTAAATGCGATTTCCCTGGAATTTCTGTCAAATGCAAGGCAGAGTTTTGCTATTGAAGAATTGAAGATACAGAATGCAAACAAACATGTTCCTTCAAGTGAATCGCCTAATCATTCACCACAGTTCCAAAAACTGAATAGAATGCAGTTTTCACTCAGAGGAAAGACGTATGCTTTCCTTCTTAAGAAGTGTTTTCAAAGACATTCACAGAGTGATTCTACAAAGCCTATTTACTGACATAGGCTTTTAAACGCGATTTCACTGGAATTTCTGTCAAATGCAAGGCAGAGATTTGCTATTGAAATTGAAGATAAAGAATGCAAACAAACACGTTCCTTCAAGTGAATTGCCTAATCATTCACCACAGTTCCAAAAACTGCATAGAATGCAGTTTTCACTCAGATGTAAGACGTGTGCTTTCCTTCTTAAGAGGTGTTTTCAAAGACATTCACAGAGTGATTCTACAAAGCCTTTTTACTGACGTTGGCTTTTAAACGCGATTTCACTGGAATTTCTGTCAAACGCAAGACAGAGATTTGCTATTGAAGAATTGAAGATACAGAATTCAAACAAAAACGTTCCTGCAAGTGAATCGCCTAAACATTCACCACAGTTCCAAAAACTGCATAGAATGCAGTTTTCACTCAGATGAAAGACATATGCATTCCTTCTTAAGAAGTGTTTTCAAAGACATTCACAGAGTGATTCTACAAAGCCTTTTTACTGACATAGGCTTTTAAATGCGATTTCACTGGAATTTCTGTCAAATGCAAGGCAGAGATTTACTATTGAAGAATTGAAGATACAGAATGCAAACAAACACGTTCCTTCAAGTGAATCTCCTAATCATTCACCACAGTTCCAAAAACTGCATAGAATGCAGTTTTCACTCAGATGAAAGACGTATGCTTTCCTTCTTAAGAAGTGTTTTCAAAGACATTCACAGAGGGATTCTACAAAGCCTTTTTACTGAATTTGGCTTTTAAACGCGATTTCACTGGAATTTCTGTCAAATGCAAGGCAGAGATTTGCTATTGAAGAATTGAAGATACAGAATGAAAACAAACACGTTCCTTCAATTGAATCGCCTAATCATTCACCACAGTTCCAAAAACTGCATAGAATGCAGTTTTCACTCACATGAAAGATGTATGCTTTCCTTCTTAAGAAGTGTTTTCAAAGACATTCACAGAGTGATTCTACAAAGCCTTTTTACTGACTTTGGCTTTTAAACACGATTTCACTGGAATTTCTGTCAAAAGCAAGACAAAGATTTGCTATTAAAGAATTGAAGATACAGAATGCAAACAAACACGTTCCTACAACTGAATCGCCTAAACATTCACCACAGTTCCAAAAACTGCATAGAATGCAGTTTTCACTCAGATGAAAGACGTATGCTTTCCTTCTTAAGAAGTGTTTTCAAAGACATTCACAGAGTGATTCTACAAAGCCTTTTTACTGACATTGGCTTTTAAACACGATTTCACTGGAATTTATGTCAAAGGCAAGGCAGAGATTTGCTATTGAAGATACAGAATGCAAACAAACACGTTCCTACAAGTGAATCGCCTAAACATTCACCACAGTTCCAAAAACTGCATAGAATGCAGTTTTCACTCATATGAAAGACATATGCTTTCCTTCTTAAGAAGTGTTTTCAAAGACATTCACAGAGTGATTCTACAAAGCCTTTTTACTGACGTTGGCTATTAAAGGCGATTTCACTGGAATTTCTGTCAAAAGCAAGACAGAGATTTTCTACTGAAGAATTGAAATACAGAATGCAAACAAACACATTCCTACAAGTGAATCGCCTAAACATTCACGACAGTTCCAAAAAGTGCGTAGAATGCAGTTTTCACTCAGATGTAAGACCTGTGCTTTCCTTCTTAAGAAGTGTTTTCAAAGACATTCACAGAGTGATTCTACAAAGCCTTTTTACTGACTTTGGCTTTTAAACGCGATTTCACTGGAATTACTGTCAAACGCAAGACAGAGATTTGCTATTGAAAAATTGAAGATACAGAATGCAAACAAACACGTTCCTACAAGTGAATCGCCTAAACATTCACCACAGTTCCAGAAACTGCAGAGAATGCAGTTTTCACTCAGATGAAAGACATATGCTTTCCTTCTTAAGAAGTGTTTTCAAAGACATTCACAGAGTGATTCTACAAAGCCTTTTTACTGACGTTGGCTTTTAAACGCGATTTCACTGGAATTTCTGTCAAACGCAAGACAGAGATTTGCTATTGAAGAATTGAAGATACAGAATGCAAACAAACACGTTCTTACAAGTGAATCGCCTAAACATTCACCACAGTTCCAACAACTGCATAGAATGCTGTTTTAACTCAGATGAAAGACGTATGCTTTCCTTCTTAAGAAGTGTTTTAAACGACATTCACAGAGTGATTCTACAAAGCCTTTTTAGTGACGTTGTCTCTTAAACGCGATTTCACTGGAATTTCTGTCTAACGCAAGACAGAGATTTGCTATTGAAGATTTGAAGATACAGAATGCAAACAAACACGTTCCTACAAGTGAATCACCTAAACATTCACCACAGTTCCAAAAACTGCATAGAATGCAGTTTTCACTCAGATGAAAGACGTATGCTTTCCTTCTTAAGAAGTGTTTTCAAAGACATTCACAGAGTGATTCTACAAAGCCTTTTTACTGACGTTGGCTTTTAAATGCGATTTCCCTGGAATTTCTGTCAAATGCAAGGCAGAGTTTTGCTATTGAAGAATTGAAGATACAGAATGCAAACAAACATGTTCCTTCAAGTGAATCGCCTAATCATTCACCACAGTTCCAAAAACTGAATAGAATGCAGTTTTCACTCAGAGGAAAGACGTATGCTTTCCTTCTTAAGAAGTGTTTTCAAAGACATTCACAGAGTGATTCTACAAAGCCTATTTACTGACATAGGCTTTTAAACGCGATTTCACTGGAATTTCTGTCAAATGCAAGGCAGAGATTTGCTATTGAAGAATTGAAGATACAGAATGCAAACAAACACGTTCCTACAAGTGAATCGCATCAACATTCACCACAGTTCCAAAAACTGCATAGAATGCAGTTTTCACTCAGATGAAAGACATATGCTTTCCTTCTTAAGAAGTGTTTTCAAAGACATTCACAGAGTGATTCTACAAAGCTTTATTACTGACGTTGGCTTTTAAACGTGATTTCACTGGAATTTCTGTCAAACGTAAGACAGAGATTTGCTATTGAAAAATTGAAGATAGAGAATGCAAGCAAACACGTTCCTACAAGTGAATCGCCTAAACATTCATCACAGTCCAACAACTGCATAGAATGCAGTTTCAGTCAGATGAAAGACATATGCTTTCCTTCTTAAGAAGTGTTTTCAAAGACATTCACAGAGTGATTCTACAAAGCCTTTTTACTGACGTTGGCTTTAAACGTGATTTCACTGGAATTTCTGTCAAATGCAAGGCAGAGATTTGCTATTGAAGAATTGAGGATACAGAATGCAAACAAACACGTTCCTTCAAGTGAATCGCCTAATCATTCACCACAGTTCCAAAAACTGCATAGAATGCAGTTTTCACTCACATCTAAGACTTATGTTTTCCTTCTTAAGAAGTGTTTTCAAAGACATTCACAATGATTCTACAAAGCCTTTTTACTGATGTTGGCTTTTAAACGCGATTTCACTGGAATTTCTGTCAAAGGCAAGACAGAGATTTGCTATTGAAGAATTGAAGATACAGAATGCAAACAAACACGTTCCTACAAGTGAATCCCATCAACATTCACCACAGTTCCAGAAACTGCATAGAATGCAGTTTTCACTCAGATGAAAGACGTATGCTTTCCTTCTTAAGAAGTGTTTTCAAAGACATTCACAGAGTGATTCTACAAAGCCTTTTTACTGACATTGGCTTTTAATCGCGATTTCACTGGAATTTCTGTCAAACGCAAGACAGAGATTTGCTATTGAAGAATTGTAGATACAGAATGCAAACAAACACGTTCCTACAAGTGAATCCCCTAAACATTCACCACAGTTCCAAAAACTGCATAGAATGCAGTTTTCACTCAGATGAAAGACATATGCTTTCCTTCATAGGAAGTGTTTTCAAAGACATTCACAGAGTGATTCTACAAAGCCTTTTTACTGACGTTGGCTTTTAAATGCGATATCACTGGAATTTCTCTCAAATGCAAGGCAGAGATTTGCTATTGAAGAATTGAAGATACAGAATGCAAACAAACACGTTCCTACAAGTGAATCGCCTAATCATTCACCACAGTTCCAACAACTGCATAGAATGCAGTTTTCACTCAGATGAAAGACATATGCTTTCCTTCTTAAGAAGTGTTTTCAAAGACATTCACAGAGTGATTCTACAAAGCCTTTTTAGTGACTTTGGCTTTTAAACGCGATTTCACTGGAATTTCTGTCAAAGGTAAGACAGAGATTTGCTATTGAAGAATTGAAGATACAGAATGCAGACAAACATGTTCCTACAAGTGAATCGCCTAAACATTCACCACAGTTCCAAAAACTGCATAGAATGCAGTTTTCACTCAGATGTAAGACGTATGCTTTCCTTCTTAAGAAGTGTTTTCAAAGACATTCACAGAGTGATTCTACAAAGTCTTTTTACTGACGTTGGCTATTAAATGCGATTTCACTGGAATTTCTGTCAAACACAAGACAGAGATTTGCTATTGAAGAATTGAAGCTACAGAATGCAAACAAACACGTTCCTACAAGTGAATCGCATAACCATTCACCACAGTTCCAAAAACTGCATAGAATGCAGTTTTCACTCAGATGAAAGAAGTATGCTTTCCTTCTTAAGAAGAGTTTTCAAAGACATTCACAGAGTGATTCTACAAAGCCTTTTTACTGACATTGGCTTTTAAATGCGATTTCACTGGAATTTCTGTCAAACGCAAGACAGAGATTTGCTATTGAAGAATTGAAGATACAGAATGCAAACAAACACGTTCCTACAAGTGAATCGCATAACCATTCACCACAGTTCCAAAAACTGCATAGAATGCTGTTTTAACTCAGATGAAAGACGTATGCTTTCCTTCTTAAGAAGTGTTTTAAACGACATTCACAGAGTGATTCTACAAAGCCTTTTTAGTGACGTTGTCTCTTAAACGCGATTTCACTGGAATTTCTGTCTAACGCAAGACAGAGATTTGCTATTGAAGATTTGAAGATACAGAATGCAAACAAACACGTTCCTACAAGTGAATCACCTAAACATTCACCACAGTTCCAAAAACTGCATAGAATGCAGTTTTCACTCAGATGAAAGACGTATGCTTTCCTTCTTAAGAAGTGTTTTCAAAGACATTCACAGAGTGATTCTACAAAGCCTTTTTACTGACGTTGGCTTTTAAATGCGATTTCCCTGGAATTTCTGTCAAATGCAAGGCAGAGTTTTGCTATTGAAGAATTGAAGATACAGAATGCAAACAAACATGTTCCTTCAAGTGAATCGCCTAATCATTCACCACAGTTCCAAAAACTGAATAGAATGCAGTTTTCACTCAGAGGAAAGACGTATGCTTTCCTTCTTAAGAAGTGTTTTCAAAGACATTCACAGAGTGATTCTACAAAGCCTATTTACTGACATAGGCTTTTAAACGCGATTTCACTGGAATTTCTGTCAAATGCAAGGCAGAGATTTGCTATTGAAGAATTGAAGATACAGAATGCAAACAAACACGTTCCTACAAGTGAATCGCATCAACATTCACCACAGTTCCAAAAACTGCATAGAATGCAGTTTTCACTCAGATGAAAGACATATGCTTTCCTTCTTAAGAAGTGTTTTCAAAGACATTCACAGAGTGATTCTACAAAGCTTTATTACTGACGTTGGCTTTTAAACGTGATTTCACTGGAATTTCTGTCAAACGTAAGACAGAGATTTGCTATTGAAAAATTGAAGATAGAGAATGCAAGCAAACACGTTCCTACAAGTGAATCGCCTAAACATTCATCACAGTCCAACAACTGCATAGAATGCAGTTTCAGTCAGATGAAAGACATATGCTTTCCTTCTTAAGAAGTGTTTTCAAAGACATTCACAGAGTGATTCTACAAAGCCTTTTTACTGACGTTGGCTTTAAACGTGATTTCACTGGAATTTCTGTCAAATGCAAGGCAGAGATTTGCTATTGAAGAATTGAGGATACAGAATGCAAACAAACACGTTCCTTCAAGTGAATCGCCTAATCATTCACCACAGTTCCAAAAACTGCATAGAATGCAGTTTTCACTCACATCTAAGACTTATGTTTTCCTTCTTAAGAAGTGTTTTCAAAGACATTCACAATGATTCTACAAAGCCTTTTTACTGATGTTGGCTTTTAAACGCGATTTCACTGGAATTTCTGTCAAAGGCAAGACAGAGATTTGCTATTGAAGAATTGAAGATACAGAATGCAAACAAACACGTTCCTACAAGTGAATCCCATCAACATTCACCACAGTTCCAGAAACTGCATAGAATGCAGTTTTCACTCAGATGAAAGACGTATGCTTTCCTTCTTAAGAAGTGTTTTCAAAGACATTCACAGAGTGATTCTACAAAGCCTTTTTACTGACATTGGCTTTTAATCGCGATTTCACTGGAATTTCTGTCAAACGCAAGACAGAGATTTGCTATTGAAGAATTGTAGATACAGAATGCAAACAAACACGTTCCTACAAGTGAATCCCCTAAACATTCACCACAGTTCCAAAAACTGCATAGAATGCAGTTTTCACTCAGATGAAAGACATATGCTTTCCTTCATAGGAAGTGTTTTCAAAGACATTCACAGAGTGATTCTACAAAGCCTTTTTACTGACGTTGGCTTTTAAATGCGATATCACTGGAATTTCTCTCAAATGCAAGGCAGAGATTTGCTATTGAAGAATTGAAGATACAGAATGCAAACAAACACGTTCCTACAAGTGAATCGCCTAATCATTCACCACAGTTCCAACAACTGCATAGAATGAAGTTTTCACTCAGATGAAAGACATATGCTTTCCTTCTTAAGAAGTGTTTTCAAAGACATTCACAGAGTGATTCTACAAAGCCTTTTTAGTGACTTTGGCTTTTAAACGCGATTTCACTGGAATTTCTGTCAAAGGTAAGACAGAGATTTGCTATTGAAGAATTGAAGATACAGAATGCAGACAAACATGTTCCTACAAGTGAATCGCCTAAACATTCACCACAGTTCCAAAAACTGCATAGAATGCAGTTTTCACTCAGATGTAAGACGTATGCTTTCCTTCTTAAGAAGTGTTTTCAAAGACATTCACAGAGTGATTCTACAAAGTCTTTTTACTGACGTTGGCTTTTAAACGCGATTTCACTGGAATTTCTCTCAAATGCAAAGCAGGGATTTGCTATTGAAGAATTGAAGATACAGAATGCAAACAAACACGTTCCTACAAGTGAATCGCCTAATCATTCACCACAGTTCCAAAAACTGCATAGAATGCAGTTTTCACTCAGATGAAAGACGTATGCTTTCCTTCTTAAGAAGTGTTTTCAAAGACATTCACAGAGTGATTCTACAAAGCCTTTTTACTGACGTAGGCTGTTAAACTCGATTTCACTGGAATTTCTGTCAAAGGCAAGACAGAGATTTGCTATTGAAGAATTGAAGATACAGAATGCAAACAAACACGTTCCTACAAGTGAATCGCCTAAACATTCACCACAGTTCCAAAAACTGCATAGAATGCAGTTTTCACTCAGATGTAAGACGTATGCTTTCCTTCTTAAGTAGAGTTTTCAAAGACATCCACAGAGTGATTCTTCAAAGCCTTTTTACTGACATTGGCTTTTAAATGCGATTTCACTGGAATTTCTGTCAAACGCAAGACAGAGATTTGCTATTGAAGAATTGAAGATACAGAATGCAAACAAACACGTTCCTACAAGTGAATCGCCTAAACATTCACCACAGTTCCAACAACTGCATAGAATGCTGTTTTAACTCAGATGAAAGACGTATGCTTTCCTTCTTAAGAAGTGTTTTAAACGACATTCACAGAGTGATTCTACAAAGCCTTTTTAGTGACGTTGTCTCTTAAACGCGATTTCACTGGAATTTCTGTCTAACGCAAGACAGAGATTTGCTATTGAAGATTTGAAGATACAGAATGCAAACAAACACGTTCCTACAAGTGAATCACCTAAACATTCACCACAGTTCCAAAAACTGCATAGAATGCAGTTTTCACTCAGATGAAAGACGTATGCTTTCCTTCTTAAGAAGTGTTTTCAAAGACATTCACAGAGTGATTCTACAAAGCCTTTTTACTGACGTTGGCTTTTAAATGCGATTTCCCTGGAATTTCTGTCAAATGCAAGGCAGAGTTTTGCTATTGAAGAATTGAAGATACAGAATGCAAACAAACACGTTCCTACAAGTGAATCACCTAAACATTCACCACAGTTCCAACAACTGCATTGAATGCAGTTTTCACTCAGATGAAAGACGTATGCTTTCCTTCTTAAGAAGTGTTTTCAAAGACATTCACAGTGATTCTACAAAGCCTTTTTATTGATGTTGGCTTTTAAACGCGATTTCACTGGAATTTCGGTCAAACGCAACGCAGAGATTTGCTATTGAAGAATTGAAGATACAGAATGCAAACAAACACGTTCCTACAAGTGAATCGCATCAACATTCACCACAGTTCCAAAAACTGCATAGAATGCAGTTTTCACTAAGATGAAAGACATATGCTTTCCTTCTTAAGAAGTGTTTTCAAAGACATTCACAGAGTGATTCTACAAAGCTTTATTACTGACGTTGGCTTTTAAACGTGATTTCACTGGAATTTCTGTCAAACGTAAGACAGAGATTTGCTATTGAAAAATTGAAGATAGAGAATGCAAGCAAACACGTTCCTACAAGTGAATCGCCTAAACATTCATCACAGTCCAACAACTGCATAGAATGCAGTTTCAGTCAGATGAAAGACATATGCTTTCCTTCTTAAGAAGTGTTTTCAAAGACATTCACAGAGTGATTCTACAAAGCCTTTTTACTGACGTTGGCTTTAAACGTGATTTCACTGGAATTTCTGTCAAATGCAAGGCAGAGATTTGCTATTGAAGAATTGAGGATACAGAATGCAAACAAACACGTTCCTTCAAGTGAATCGCCTAATCATTCACCACAGTTCCAAAAACTGCATAGAATGCAGTTTTCACTCACATCTAAGACTTATGTTTTCCTTCTTAAGAAGTGTTTTCAAAGACATTCACAATGATTCTACAAAGCCTTTTTACTGATGTTGGCTTTTAAACGCGATTTCACTGGAATTTCTGTCAAAGGCAAGACAGAGATTTGCTATTGAAGAATTGAAGATACAGAATGCAAACAAACACGTTCCTACAAGTGAATCCCATCAACATTCACCACAGTTCCAGAAACTGCATAGAATGCAGTTTTCACTCAGATGAAAGACGTATGCTTTCCTTCTTAAGAAGTGTTTTCAAAGACATTCACAGAGTGATTCTACAAAGCCTTTTTACTGACATTGGCTTTTAATCGCGATTTCACTGGAATTTCTGTCAAACGCAAGACAGAGATTTGCTATTGAAGAATTGTAGATACAGAATGCAAACAAACACGTTCCTACAAGTGAATCCCCTAAACATTCACCACAGTTCCAAAAACTGCATAGAATGCAGTTTTCACTCAGATGAAAGACATATGCTTTCCTTCATAGGAAGTGTTTTCAAAGACATTCACAGAGTGATTCTACAAAGCCTTTTTACTGACGTTGGCTTTTAAACGCGATATCACTGGAATTTCTCTCAAATGCAAGGCAGAGATTTGCTATTGAAGAATTGAAGATACAGAATGCAAACAAACACGTTCCTACAAGTGAATCGCCTAATCATTCACCACAGTTCCAACAACTGCATAGAATGCAGTTTTCACTCAGATGAAAGACATATGCTTTCCTTCTTAAGAAGTGTTTTCAAAGACATTCACAGAGTGATTCTACAAAGCCTTTTTAGTGACTTTGGCTTTTAAACGCGATTTCACTGGAATTTCTGTCAAAGGTAAGACAGAGATTTGCTATTGAAGAATTGAAGATACAGAATGCAGACAAACATGTTCCTACAAGTGAATCGCCTAAACATTCACCACAGTTCCAAAAAATGCATAGAATGCAGTTTTCACTCAGATGAAAGACGTATGCTTTCCTTCTTAAGAAGTGTTTTCAAAGACATTCACAGAGTGATTCTACAAAGTCTTTTTACTGACGTTGGCTATTAAATGCGATTTCACTGGAATTTCTGTCAAACACAAGACAGAGATTTGCTATTGAAGAATTGAAGCTACAGAATGCAAACAAACACGTTCCTACAAGTGAATCGCATAACCATTCACCACAGTTCCAAAAACTGCATAGAATGCAGTTTTCACTCAGATGAAAGAAGTATGCTTTCCTTCTTAAGAAGAGTTTTCAAAGACATTCACAGAGTGATTCTACAAAGCCTTTTTACTGACATTGGCTTTTAAATGCGATTTCACTGGAATTTCTGTCAAACGCAAGATAGAGATTTGCTATTGAAGAATTGAAGATACAGAATGCAAACAAACACGTTCCTACAAGTGAATCGCATAACCATTCACCACAGTTCCAAAAACTGCATAGAATGCAGTTTTCACTCAGATGAAAGAAGTATGCTTTCCTTCTTAAGAAGTGTTTTCAAAGACATTCACAGAGTGATTCTACAAAGCCTTTTTAGTGACGTTGGCTTTTAAACGCGATTTCACTGGAATTTCTCTCAAATGCAAGGCAGGGATTTGCTATTGAAGAATTGAAGATACAGAATGCAAACAAACACGTTCCTACAAGTGAATCGCCTAATCATTCACCACAGTTCCAAAAACTGCATAGAATGCAGTTTTCACTCAGATGAAAGACGTATGCTTTCCTTCTTAAGAAGTGTTTTCAAAGACATTCACAGAGTGATTCTACAAAGCCTTTTTACTGGCGTAGGCTTTTAAACTCGATTTCACTGGAATTTCTGTCAAATGCAAGGCAGAGATTTGCTATTGAAGAATTGAAGATACAGAATGCAAACCAACACGTTCCTTCAAGTGAATCGCCTAATCATTCACCACAGTTCCAAAAAATGCATACAATGCAGTTTTCACTCAGATGAAAGACATATGCTTTCCTTCTTAAGAAGTGTTTTCAAAGACATTCACAGAGTGATTCTACAAAGCCTTTTTAGTGACGTTGGCTTTTAAACGCGATTTCACTGGAATTTCTGTCAAACGCAAGACAGAGATTTGCTATTGAAGAATTGAAGATACAGAATGCAAACAAACAGGTTCCTACAAGTGAATTGCATAAACATTCACCACAGTTCCAAAAACTGCATAGAATGCAGTTTTCACTCAGATGAAAGACTTATGCTTTCCTTCTTAAGAACTGTTTTCAAAGACATTCACAGAGTGATTCTACAAAGCCTTTTTACTGACGTTGGCTTTTAAACGCAATTTCACTGGAATTTCTGTCAAACGTAAGGCAGAGATTTGCTATTGAAGAATTGAAGATAGAGAATGCAAACAAACACGTTCCTACAAGTGAATCGCCTAAACATTCACCACAGTTCCAAAAACTACATAGAATGCAGTTTTCACTCACATGAAAGACGTATGCTTTCCTTCATATGAAGTGTTTTCAAAGACATTCACAGAGTGATTCTACAAAGCCTATTTACTGACATAGGCTTTTAAACGCGATTTCACTGGAATTTCTGTCAAAGGCAAGACAGAGATTTGCTATTGAAGAATTGAAGATACAGAATGCAAACAAACACGTTCCTACAAGTGAATCGCCTAAACATTCACCACAGTTCCAAAAACTGCATAGAATGCAGTTTTCACTCAGATGTAAGACGTATGCTTTCCTTCTTAAGAAGTGTTTTCAAAGACATTCACAGAGTGATACTACAAAGCCTTTTTACTGACGTTGGCTTTTAAATGCGATTTCACTGGAATTTCTGTCAAACACAAGACAGAGATTTGCTATTGAAGAATTGAAGATACAGAATGCAAACAAACACGTTCCTACAAGTGAATCGCATAACCATTCACCACAGTTCCAAAAACTGCATAGAATGCAGTTTTCACTCAGATGAAAGAAGTATGCTTTCCTTCTTAAGTAGAGTTTTCAAAGACATCCACAGAGTGATTCTTCAAAGCCTTTTTACTGACATTGGCTTTTAAATGCGATTTCACTGGAATTTCTGTCAAACGCAAGACAGAGATTTGCTATTGAAGAATTGAAGATACAGAATGCAAACAAACACGTTCCTACAAGTGAATCGCATAACCATTCACCACAGTTCCAAAAACTGCATAGAATGCAGTTTTCACTCAGATGAAAGAAGTATGCTTTCCTTCTTAAGAAGTGTTTTCAAAGACATTCACAGAGTGATTCTACAAAGCCTTTTTACTGACATAGGCTTTTAAACTCGATTTCACTGGAATTTCTGTCAAATGCAAGGCAGAGATTTGCTATTGAAGAATTGAAGATACAGAATGCAAACAAACACGTTCCTTCATGTGAATCGCCTTATCATTCACCACAGTTCCAAAAACTGCATAGAATGCAGTTTTCACTCAGATGAAAGACATATACTTTCCTTCTTAAGAAGTGTTTTCAAAGACATTCACAGAGTGATTCTACAAAGCCTTTTTACTGACGTTGGCTTTTAAACGCAATTTCACTGGAATTTCTGTCAAACGTAAGGCAGAGATTTGCTATTGAAGAATTGAAGATAGAGAATGCAAACAAACACGTTCCTACAAATGAATCGCCTAAACATTCACCTCAGTTCCAAAAACTGCATAGAATGCAGTTTCAACTCACATGAAAGACGTATGCTTTCCTTCATATGAAGTGTTTTAAACGACATTCACAGAGTGATTCTACAAAGCCTTTTTACTGACGTTGGCTTTTAAACGCAATTTCACTGGAATTTCTGTCAAACGTAAGGCAGAGATTTGCTATTGAAGAATTGAAGATAGAGAATGCAAACAAACACGTTCCTACAAGTGAATCGCCTAAACATTCACCACAGTTCCAAAAACTACATAGAATGCAGTTTTCACTCACATGAAAGACGTATGCTTTCCTTCATATGAAGTGTTTTCAAAGACATTCACAGAGGGATTCTACAAAGCCTTTTTACTGACTTTGGCTTTTAAACGCGATTTCACTGGAATTTCTGTCAAAAGCAAGACAGGGATTTGCTATTAAACAATTGAAGATACAGAATGCAAACAAACACGTTCCTACAAGTGAATCACCTAAACATTCAGCACAGTTCCAACAACTGCATAGAATGCAGTTTTCACTCAGATGAAAGACATATGCTTTCCTTCTTAAGAAGTGTTTCCAAAGACATTCACAGAGTGATTCTACAAAACCTTTTTAGTGACTTTGGCTTTTAAACGCGATTTCACTGGAATTTCTGTCAAAGGCAAGACAGAGATTTGCTATTGAAGAATTGAAGATACAGAATGCAAACAAACACGTTCCTACAAGTGAATCGCCTAAACATTCACCACAGTTCCAAAAACTGCATAGAATGCAGTTTTCACTCAGATGTAAGACGTATGCTTTCCTTCTTAAGAAGTGTTTTCAAAGACATTCACAGAGTGATACTACAAAGCCTTTTTACTGACGTTGGCTTTTAAATGCGATTTCACTGGAATTTCTGTCAAACACAAGACAGAGATTTGCTATTGAAGAATTGAAGATACAGAATGCAAACAAACACGTTCCTACAAGTGAATCACATAACCATTCACCACAGTTCCAAAAACTGCATAGAATGCAGTTTTCACTCAGATGAAAGAAGTATGCTTTCCTTCTTAAGTAGAGTTTTCAAAGACATCCACAGAGTGATTCTACAAAGCCTTTTTACTGACATTGGCTTTTAAATGCGATTTCACTGGAATTTCTGTCAAACGCAAGACAGAGATTTGCTATTGAAGAATTGAAGATACAGAATGCAAACAAACACGTTCCTACAAGTGAATCGCATAACCATTCACCACAGTTCCAAAAACTGCATAGAATGCAGTTTTCACTCAGATGAAAGAAGTATGCTTTCCTTCTTAAGAAGTGTTTTCAAAGACATTCACAGAGTGATTCTACAAAGCCTTTTTACTGACATAGGCTTTTAAACGCGATTTCACTGGAATTTCTGTCAAATGCAAGGCAGAGATTTGCTATTGAAGAATTGAAGATACAGAATGCAAACAAACACGTTCCTTCATGTGAATCGCCTAATCATTCACCACAGTTCCAAAAACTGCATAGAATGCAGTTTTCACTCAGATGAAAGACATATGCTTTCCTTCTTAAGAAGTGTTTTCAAAGACATTCACAGAGTGATTCTACAAAGCCTTTTTACTGACGTTGGCTTTTAAACGCAATTTCACTGGAATTTCTGTCAAACGTAAGGCAGAGATTTGCTATTGAAGAATTGAAGATAGAGAATGCAAACAAACACGTTCCTACAAGTGAATCGCCTAAACATTCACCACAGTTCCAAAAACTGCATAGAATGCAGTTTTCACTCACATGAAAGACGTATGCTTTCCTTCATATGAAGTGTTTTAAACGACATTCACAGAGTGATTCTACAAAGCCTTTTTACTGACGTAGGCTTTTAAACGTGATTTCACTGGAATTTCTGTCAAATGCAAGGCAGAGATTTGCTATTGAAGAATTGAAGATACAGATTGCAAACAAACACGTTCCTACAAGTGAATCGCCTAAACATTCACGACAGTTCCAAAAACTGCATAGAATGCAGTTTTCACTCAGATGTAAGACGTATGCTTTCCTTCTTAAGAAGTGTTTTCAAAGACATTCACAGAGTGATTCTACAAACCCTTTTTACTGATGTTGGCTTTTAAACGCGATTTCACTGGAATTTCTGTCAAACGCAAGGCAGAGATTTGCTATTGAAGAATTGAAGATACAGAATGCAAACAAACACGTTCCTACAAGTGAATCGCCTAAACATTCACCACAGTTCCAACAACTGCATAGAATGCAGTTTTCACTCAGATGAAAGAAGTATGCCCTCCTTCTTAAGAAGTGTTTTCAAAGACATTCACAGAGTGATTCTACAAAGCCTTTTTACTGACGTTGGCTTTTAAACGCGATTTCACAGGAATTTCTGTCAAATGCAAGGAAGAGATTTGCTATTGAAGAATTGAAGATACAGAATGCAAACAAACACGTTCCTTCAAGTGAATCGCCTAATCATTCACCACAGTTCCAAAAACTGCATAGAATGCAGTTTTCAGTCAGATGAAAGACGTATGCTTTCCTTCTTAAGAAGTGTTTTCAAAGACATTCACAGAGTGATTCTACAAAGCCTTTTTACTGACTTTGGCTTTTAAACGCGATTTCACTGGAATTTCTGTCAAATGCAAGGCAGAGATTTGCTATTGAAGAATTGAAGATACAGAATGAAAACAAACACGTTCCTTCAAGTGAATCGCCTAATCATTCACCACAGTTCCAAAAACTGCATAGAATGCAGTTTTCACTCACATGAAATATGTATGCTTTCCTTCTTAAGAAGTGTTTTCAAAGACATTCACAGAGTGATTCTACAAAGCCTTTTTACTGACTTTGGCTTTTAAACGCGATTTCACTGGAATTTCTGTCAAAAGCAAGACAAAGATTTGCTATTAAAGAATTGAAGATACAGAATGCAAACAAACACGTTCCTACAAGTGAATCGCCTAAACATTCACCACAGTTCCAGAAACTGCATAGAATGCAGTTTTCACTCAGATGAAAGACATATGCTTTCCTTCTTAAGAAGTGTTTTCAAAGACATTCACAGAGTGATTCTACAAAGCCTTTTTAGTGACTTTGGCTTTTAAACGCGATTTCACTGGAATTTCTGTCAAATGCAAGACAGAGATTTGCTATTGAAGAATTGAAGATACAGAATGCAAACAAACACGTTCCTACAAGTGAATCGCCTAAACATTCAGGACAGTTCCAAAAACTGCATAGAATGCAGTTTTCACTCAGATGTAAGACGTATGCTTTCCTTCTTAAGAAGTGTTTTCAAAGACATTCACAGAGTGATTCTACAAAGCCTTTTTACTGACTTTGGCTTTTAAACGCGATTTCACTGGAATTTCTGTCAAACGCAAGGCAGAGATTTGCTATTAAAAAATTGAAGATACAGAATTCAAACAAACACGTTCCTACAAGTGAATCGCCTAAACATTCACGACAGTTCCAAAAACTGCATAGAATGCAGTTTTCACTCAGATGTAAGACGTGTGCTTTCCTTCTTAAGAGGTGTTTTCAAAGACATTCACAGAGTGATTCTACAAAGCCTTTTTACTGACGTTGGCTTTTAAACGCGATTTCACTGGAATTTCTGTCAAACGCAAGACAGAGATTTGCTATTGAAGAATTGAAGATACAGAATTCAAACAAAAACGTTCCTGCAAGTGAATCGCCTAAACATTCACCACAGTTCCAAAAACTGCATAGAATGCAGTTTTCACTCAGATGAAAGACATATGCATTCTTTCTTAAGAAGTGTTTTCAAAGACATTCACAGAGTGATTCTACAAAGCCTTTTTACTGACATAGGCTTTTAAATGCGATTTCACTGGAATTTCTGTCAAATGCAAGGCAGAGATTTACTATTGAAGAATTGAAGATACAGAATGCAAACAAACACGTTCCTTCAAGTGAATCGCCTAATCATTCACCACAGTTCCAAAAACTGCATAGAATGCAGTTTTCACTCAGATGAAAGACGTATGCTTTCCTTCTTAAGAAGTGTTTTCAAAGACATTCACAGAGTGATTCTACAAAGCCTTTTTACTGACATTGGCTTTTAAACACGATTTCACTGGAATTTATGTCAAAGGCAAGGCAGAGATTTGCTATTGAAGATACAGAATGCAAACAAACACGTTCCTACAAGTGAATCGCCTAAACATTCACCACAGTTCCAAAAACTGCATAGAATGCAGTTTTCACTCAGATGAAAGACATATGCTTTCCTTTTTAAGAAGTGTTTTCAAAGACATTCACAGAGTGATTCTACAAAGCCTTTTTAGTGACATTGGCTTTTAAACGCGATTTCACTGGAATTTCTGTCAAACGGAAGACAGAGATTTTCTACTGAAGAATTGAAATACAGAATGCAAACAAACACATTCCTACAAGTGAATCGCCTAAACATTCACGACAGTTCCAAAAAGTGCGTAGAATGCAGTTTTCACTCAGATGTAAGACGTGTGCTTTCCTTCTTAAGAAGTGTTTTCAAAGACATTCACAGAGTGATTCTACAAAGCCTTTTGACTGACTTTGGCTTTTAAACGCGATTTCACTGGGATTTCTGTCAAATGCAAGGCAGAGATTTGCTATTAAAGAATTGAAGTTACAGAATTCAAACAAACACGTTCCTACAAGTGAATCGCCTAAACATTCACGACAGTTCCAAAAACTGCATAGAATGCAGTTTTCACTCAGATGTAAGACGTGTGCTTTCCTTCTTAAGAGGTGTTTCAAAGACATTCACAGAGTGATTCTACAAAGCCTTTTTACTGACGTTGGCTTTTATACGCGATTTCACTGGAATTTCTGTCAAACGCAAGGCAGAGATTTGCTATTAAAGAATTGAAGATACAGAATGCAAACAAACACGTTCCTACAAGTGAATTGCCTAAACATTCACCACAGTTCCAAAAACTGAATAGAATGCAGTTTTCACTCAGATGAAAGACGTATGCTTTCCTTCTTAAGAAGTGTTTTCAAAGACATTCACAGAGTGATTCTACAAAGCCTTTTTACTGACGTTGGCTTTTAAACGGGATTTCACTGGAATTTCTGTCAAACGCAAGACAGAGATTTGCTACTGAAGAATTGAAGATACAGAATGCAAACAAACACGTTCCTACAAGTGAATCGCCTAATCATTCACCACAGTTCCAAAAACTGCATAGAATGCAGTTTTCACTCAGATGAAAGACGTATGCTTTCCTTCTTAAGAAGTGTTTTCAAAGACATTCACAGAGTGATTCTACAAAGCCTTTTTACTGACGTTGGCTTTTTAACGCGATTTCACTGGAATTTCTGTCAAATGCAAGGCAGAGATTTGCTATTGAAGAATTGAAGATACAGAATGAAAACAAACACGTTCCTTCAAGTGAATCGCCTAATCATTCACCACAGTTCCAAAAACTGCATAGAATGCAGTTTTCACTCACATGAAAGATGTATGCTTTCCTTCTTAAGAAGTGTTTTCAAAGACATTCACAGAGTGATTCTACAAAGCCTTTTTACTGACTTTGGCTTTTAAACGCGATTTCACTGGAATTTCTGTCAAAAGCAAGACAAAGATTTGCTATTAAAGAATTGAAGATACAGAATGCAAACAAACACGTTCCTACAACTGAATCGCCTAAACATTCACCACATTTCCAAAAACTGCATAGAATGCAGTTTTCACTCAGATGAAAGACGTATGCTTTCCTTCTTAAGAAGTGTTTTCAAAGACATTCACAGAGTGATTCTACAAAGCCTTTTTACTGACATTGGCTTTTAAACACGATTTCACTGGAATTTATGTCAAAGGCAAGGCAGAGATTTGCTATTGAAGATACAGAATGCAAACAAACACGTTCCTACAAGTGAATTGCCTAAACATTCACCACAGTTCCAAAAACTGCATAGAATGCAGTTTTCACTCAGATGAAAGACATATGCTTTCCTTCTTAAGAAGTGTTTTCAAAGACATTCACAGAGTGATTCTACAAAGCCTTTTTACTGACGTTGGCTATTAAAGGCGATTTCACTGGTATTTCTGTCAAAAGCAAGACAGAGATTTTCTACTGAAGAATTGAAATACAGAATGCAAACAAACACATTCCTACAAGTGAATCGCCTAAACATTCACGACAGTTCCAAAAAGTGCGTAGAATGCAGTTTTCACTCAGATGTAAGACGTGTGCTTTCCTTCTTAAGAAGTGTTTTCAAAGACATTCACAGAGTGATTCTACAAAGCCTTTTTACTGACTTTGGCTTTTAAACGCGATTTCACTGGAATTTCTGTCAAAGGCAAGGAAGAGATTTGCTATTAAAGAATTGAAGATACAGAATTCAAACAAACACGTTCCTACAAGTGAATCGCCTAAACATTCACGACAGTTCCAAAAACTGCATAGAATGCAGTTTTCACTCAGATGTAAGACGTGTGCTTTCCTTCTTAAGAGGTGTTTCAAAGACATTCACAGAGTGATTCTACAAAGCCTTTTTACTGACGTTGGCTTTTAAACGCGATTTCACTGGAATTTCTGTCAAACGCAAGGCAGAGATTTGCTATTAAAGAATTGAAGATACAGAATGCAAACAAACACGTTCCTACAAGTGAATTGCCTAAACATTCACCACAGTTCCAGAAACTGAATAGAATGCAGTTTTCACTCAGATGAAAGACGTATGCTTTCCTTCTTAAGAAGTGTTTTCAAAGACATTCACAGAGTGATTCTACAAAGCCTTTTTACTGACGTTGGCTTTTAAACGGGATTTCACTGGAATTTCTGTCAAACGCAAGACAGAGATTTGCTACTGAAGAATTGAAGATACAGAATGCAAACAAACACGTTCCTACAAGTGAATCGCCTAATCATTCACCACAGTTCCAAAAACTGCATAGAATGCAGTTATCACTCAGATGAAAGACGTATGCTTTCCTTCTTAAGAAGTTTTTTCAAAGACATTCACACAGCGATTCTACAAAGCCTTTTTACTGACTTTGGCTTTTAAACGCGATTTCACTGGAATTTCTGTCAAACGTAAGACAGAGATTTGCTATTGAAGAATTGAAGATAGAGAATGCAAACAAACACGTTCCTACAAGTGAATCGCCTAAACATTCACCACAGTTTCAACAACTGCATAGAATGCAGTTTTCAGTCAGATGAAAGACGTATGCTTTCCTTCTTAAGAAGTGTTTTCAAAGACATTCACAGAGTGATTCTACAAAGCCTTTTTACTGACGTTGGCTTTTTAACGCGATTTCACTGGAATTTCTGTCAAATGCAAGGCAGAGATTTGCTATTGAAGAATTGAAGATACAGAATGAAAACAAACACGTTCCTTCAAGTGAATCGCCTAATCATTCACCACAGTTCCAAAAACTGCATAGAATGCAGTTTTCACTCACATGAAAGATGTATGCTTTCCTTCTTAAGAAGTGTTTTCAAAGACATTCACAGAGTGATTCTACAAAGCCTTTTTACTGACTTTGGCTTTTAAACGCGATTTCACTGGAATTTCTGTCAAAAGCAAGACAAAGATTTGCTATTAAAGAATTGAAGATACAGAATGCAAACAAACACGTTCCTACAACTGAATCGCCTAAACATTCACCACATTTCCAAAAACTGCATAGAATGCAGTTTTCACTCACATGAAAGACGTATGCTTTCCTTCTTAAGAAGTGTTTTCAAAGACATTCACAGAGTGATTCTACAAAGCCTTTTTACTGACATTGGCTTTTAAACACGATTTCACTGGAATTTATGTCAAAGGCAAGGCAGAGATTTGCTATTGAAGATACAGAATGCAAACAAACACGTTCCTACAAGTGAATTGCCTAAACATTCACCACAGTTCCAAAAACTGCATAGAATGCAGTTTTCACTCAGATGAAAGACATATGCTTTCCTTCTTAAGAAGTGTTTTCAAAGACATTCACAGAGTGATTCTACAAAGCCTTTTTACTGACGTTGGCTATTAAAGGCGATTTCACTGGTATTTCTGTCAAAAGCAAGACAGAGATTTTCTACTGAAGAATTGAAATACAGAATGCAAACAAACACATTCCTACAAGTGAATCGCCTAAACATTCACGACAGTTCCAAAAAGTGCATAGAATGCAGTTTTCACTCAGATGTAAGACGTGTGCTTTCCTTCTTAAGAAGTGTTTTCAAAGACATTCACAGAGTGATTCTACAAAGCCTTTTTACTGACTTTGGCTTTTAAACGCGATTTCACTGGAATTTCTGTCAAACGCAAGGCAGAGATTTGCTATTAAAGAATTGAAGATACAGAATTCAAACAAACACGTTCCTACAAGTGAATCGCCTAAACATTCACGACAGTTCCAAAAACTGCATAGAATGCAGTTTTCACTCAGATGTAAGACGTCTGCTTTCCTTCTTAAGAGGTGTTTTCAAAGACATTCACAGAGTGATTCTACAAAGCCTTTTTACTGACGTTGGCTTTTAAACGCGATTTCACTGGAATTTCTGTCAAACGCAAGGCAGAGATTTGCTATTAAAGAATTGAAGATACAGAATGCAAACAAACACGTTCCTACAAGTGAATCGCCTAAACATTCACCACAGTTCCAAAAACTGAATAGAATGCAGTTTTCACTCAGATGAAAGACGTATGCTTTCCTTCTTAAGAAGTGTTTTCAAAGACATTCACAGAGTGATTCTACAAAGCCTTTTTACTGACGTTGGCTTTTAAACGGGATATCACTGGAATTTCTGTCAAACGCAAGACAGAGATTTGCTACTGAAGAATTGAAGATACAGAATGCAAACAAACACGTTCCTACAAGTGAATCGCCTAATCATTCACCACAGTTCCAAAAACTGCATAGAATGCAGTTTTCACTCAGATGAAAGACGTATGCTTTCCTTCTTAAGAAGTGTTTTCAAAGACATTCACACAGCGATTCTACAAAGCCTTTTTACTGACATTGGCTTTTAAACGCGATTTCACTGGAATTTCTGTCAAACGTAAGACAGAGATTTGCTATTGAAGAATTGAAGATAGAGAATGCAAACAAACACGTTCCTACAAGTGAATCGCCTAAACATTCACCACAGTTTCAACAACTGCATAGAATGCAGTTTTCAGTCAGATGAAAGACGTATGCTTTCCTTCTTAAGAAGTGTTTTCAAAGACATTCACAGAGTGATTCTACAAAGCCTTTTTACTGACGTTGGCTTTTTAACGCGATTTCACTGGAATTTCTGTCAAATGCAAGGCAGAGATTTGCTATTGAAGAATTGAAGATACAGAATGAAAACAAACACGTTCCTTCAAGTGAATCGCCTAATCATTCACCACAGTTCCAAAAACTGCATAGAATGCAGTTTTCACTCACATGAAAGATGTATGCTTTCCTTCCTAAGAAGTGTTTTCAAAGACATTCACAGAGTGATTCTACAAAGCCTTTTTACTGACTTTGGCTTTTAAACGCGATTTCACTGGAATTTCTGTCAAAAGCAAGACAAAGATTTGCTATTAAAGAATTGAAGATACAGAATGCAAACAAACACGTTCCTACAACTGAATCGCCTAAACATTCACCACATTTCCAAAAACTACATAGAATGCAGTTTTCACTCAGATGAAAGACGTATGCTTTCCTTCTTAAGAAGTGTTTTCAAAGACATTCACAGAGTGATTCTACAAAGCCTTTTTACTGACATTGGCTTTTAAACACGATTTCACTGGAATTTATGTCAAAGGCAAGGCAGAGATTTGCTATTGAAGATACAGAATGCAAACAAACACGTTCCTACAAGTGAATTGCCTAAACATTCACCACAGTTCCAAAAACTGCATAGAATGCAGTTTTCACTCAGATGAAAGACATATGCTTTCCTTCTTAAGAAGTGTTTTCAAAGACATTCACAGAGTGATTCTACAAAGCCTTTTTACTGACGTTGGCTATTAAAGGCGATTTCACTGGTATTTCTGTCAAAAACAAGACAGAGATTTTCTACTGAAGAATTGAAATACAGAATGCAAACAAACACATTCCTACAAGTGAATCGCCTAAACATTCACGACAGTTCCAAAAAGTGCGTAGAATGCAGTTTTCACTCAGATGTAAGACGTGTGCTTTCCTTCTTAAGAAGTGTTTTCAAAGACATTCACAGAGTGATTCTACAAAGCCTTTTTACTGACGTTGGCTTTTAAACGCGATTTCACTGGAATTTCTGTCAAACGCAAGGCAGAGATTTGCTATTAAAGAATTGAAGATACAGAATTCAAACAAACACGTTCCTACAAGTGAATCGCCTAAACATTCACGACAGTTCCAAAAACTGCATAGAATGCAGTTTTCACTCAGATGTAAGACGTGTGCTTTCCTTCTTAAGAGGTGTTTCAAAGACATTCACAGAGTGATTCTACAAAGCCTTTTTACTGACGTTGGCTTTTAAACGCGATTTCACTGGAATTTCTGTCAAACGCAAGGCAGAGATTTGCTATTAAAGATTTGAAGATACAGAATGCAAACAAACACGTTCCTACAAGTGAATTGCCTAAACATTCACCACAGTTCCAAAAACTGAATAGAATGCAGTTTTCACTCAGATGAAAGACGTATGCTTTCCTTCTTAAGAAGTGTTTTCAAAGACATTCACAGAGTGATTCTACAAAGCCTTTTTACTGACGTTGGCTTTTAAACGGGATTTCACTGGAATTTCTGTCAAATGCAAGACAGAGATTTGCTACTGAAGAATTGAAGATACAGAATGCAAACAAACACGTTCCTACAAGTGAATCGCCTAATCATTCACCACAGTTCCAAAAACTGCATAGAATGCAGTTTTCACTCAGATGAAAGACGTATGCTTTCCTTCTTAAGAAGTGTTTTCAAAGACATTCACACAGCGATTCTACAAAGCCTTTTTACTGACGTTGGCTTTTAAACGCGATTTCACTGGAATTTCTGTCAAACGTAAGACAGAGATTTGCTATTGAAGAATTGAAGATAGAGAATGCAAACAAACACGTTCCTACAAGTGAATCGCCTAAACATTCACCACAGTTTCAACAACTGCATAGAATGCAGTTTTCAGTCAGATGAAAGACGTATGCTTTCCTTCTTAAGAAGTGTTTTCAAAGACATTCACAGAGTGATTCTACAAAGCCTTTTTACTGACTTTGGCTTTTAAACGCGATTTCACTGGAATTTCTGTCAAAAGCAAGACAAAGATTTGCTATTAAAGAATTGAAGATACAGAATGCAAACAAACACGTTCCTACAACTGAATCGCCTAAACATTCACCACATTTCCAAAAACTGCATAGAATGCAGTTTTCACTCAGATGAAAGACGTATGCTTTCCTTCTTAAGAAGTGTTTTCAAAGACATTCACAGAGTGATTCTACAAAGCCTTTTTACTGACATTGGCTTTTAAACACGATTTCACTGGAATTTATGTCAAAGGCAAGGCAGAGATTTGCTATTGAAGATACAGAATGCAAACAAACACGTTCCTACAAGTGAATTGCCTAAACATCCACCACAGTTCCAAAAACTGCATAGAATGCAGTTTTCACTCAGATGAAAGACATATGCTTTCCTTCTTAAGAAGTGTTTTCAAAGACATTCACAGAGTGATTCTACAAAGCCTTTTTACTGACGTTGGCTATTAAAGGCGATTTCACTGGTATTTCTGTCAAAAGCAAGACAGAGATTTTCTACTGAAGAATTGAAATACAGAATGCAAACAAACACATTCCTACAAGTGAATCGCCTAAACATTCACGACAGTTCCAAAAAGTGCATAGAATGCAGTTTTCACTCAGATGTAAGACGTGTGCTTTCCTTCTTAAGAAGTGTTTTCAAAGACATTCACAGAGTGATTCTACAAAGCCTTTTTACTGACTTTGGCTTTTAAACGCGATTTCACTGGAATTTCTGTCAAACGCAAGGCAGAGATTTGCTATTAAAGAATTGAAGATACAGAATTCAAACAAACACGTTCCTACAAGTGAATCGCCTAAACATTCACGACAGTTCCAAAAACTGCATAGAATGCAGTTTTCACTCAGATGTAAGACGTGTGCTTTCCTTCTTAAGAGGTGTTTCAAAGACATTCACAGAGTGATTCTACAAAGCCTTTTTACTGACGTTGGCTTTTAAACGCGATTTCACTGGAATTTCTGTCAAACGCAAGGCAGAGATTTGCTATTAAAGAATTGAAGATACAGAATGCAAACAAACACGTTCCTACAAGTGAATTGCCTAAACATTCACCACAGTTTCAAAAACTGAATAGAATGCAGTTTTCACTCAGATGAAAGACGTATGCTTTCCTTCTTAAGAAGTGTTTTCAAAGACATTCACAGAGTGATTCTACAAAGCCTTTTTACTGACGTTGGCTTTTAAACGGGATTTCACTGGAATTTCTGTCAAACGCAAGACAGAGATTTGCTACTGAAGAATTGAAGATACAGAATGCAAACAAACACGTTCCTACAAGTGAATCGCCTAATCATTCACCACAGTTCCAAAAACTGCATAGAATGCAGTTTTCACTCAGATGAAAGACGTATGCTTTCCTTCTTAAGAAGTGTTTTCAAAGACATTCACACAGCGATTCTACAAAGCCTTTTTACTGACGTTGGCTTTTAAACGCGATTTCACTGGAATTTCTGTCAAACGTAAGACAGAGATTTGCTATTGAAGAATTGAAGATAGAGAATGCAAACAAACACGTTCCTTCAAGTGAATCGCCTAAACATTCACCACAGTTTCAACAACTGCATAGAATGCAGTTTTCAGTCAGATGAAAGACGTATGCTTTCCTTCTTAAGAAGTGTTTTCAAAGACATTCACAGAGTGATTCTACAAAGCCTTTTTACTGACGTTGGCTTTTTAACGCGATTTCACTGGAATTTCTGTCAAATGCAAGGCAGAGATTTGCTATTGAAGAATTGAAGATACAGAATGAAAACAAACACGTTCCTTCAAGTGAATCGCCTAATCATTCACCACAGTTCCAAAAACTGCATAGAATGCAGTTTTCACTCACATGAAAGATGTATGCTTTCCTTCTTAAGAAGTGTTTTCAAAGACATTCACAGAGTGATTCTACAAAGCCTTTTTACTGACTTTGGCTTTTAAACGCGATTTCACTGGAATTTCTGTCAAAAGCAAGACAAAGATTTGCTATTAAAGAATTGAAGATACAGAATGCAAACAAACACGTTCCTACAACTGAATCGCCTAAACATTCACCACATTTCCAAAAACTGCATAGAATGCAGTTTTCACTCAGATGAAAGACGTATGCTTTCCTTCTTAAGAAGTGTTTTCAAAGACATTCACAGAGTGATTCTACAAAGCCTTTTTACTGACATTGGCTTTTAAACACGATTTGACTGGAATTTATGTCAAAGGCAAGGCAGAGATTTGCTATTGAAGATACAGAATGCAAACAAACACGTTCCTACAAGTGAATTGCCTAAACATTCACCACAGTTCCAAAAACTGCATAGAATGCAGTTTTCACTCAGATGAAAGACATATGCTTTCCTTCTTAAGAAGTGTTTTCAAAGACATTCACAGAGTGATTCTACAAAGCCTTTTTACTGACGTTGGCTATTAAAGGCGATTTCACTGGTATTTCTGTCAAAAGCAAGACAGAGATTTTCTACTGAAGAATTGAAATACAGAATGCAAACAAACACATTCCTACAAGTGAATCGCCTAAACATTCACGACAGTTCCAAAAAGTGCGTAGAATGCAGTTTTCACTCAGATGTAAGACGTGTGCTTTCCTTCTTAAGAAGTGTTTTCAAAGACATTCACAGAGTGATTCTACAAAGCCTTTTTACTGACTTTGGCTTTTAAACGCGATTTCACTGGAATTTCTGTCAAAGGCAAGGCAGAGATTTGCTATTAAAGAATTGAAGATACAGAATTCAAACAAACACGTTCCTACAAGTGAATCGCCTAAACATTCACGACAGTTCCAAAAACTGCATAGAATGCAGTTTTCACTCAGATGTAAGACGTCTGCTTTCCTTCTTAAGAGGTGTTTTCAAAGACATTCACAGAGTGATTCTACAAAGCCTTTTTACTGACGTTGGCTTTTAAACGCGATTTCACTGGAATTTCTGTCAAACGCAAGGCAGAGATTTGCTATTAAAGAATTGAAGATACAGAATGCAAACAAACACGTTCCTACAAGTGAATCGCCTAAACATTCACCACAGTTCCAAAAACTGAATAGAATGCAGTTTTCACTCAGATGAAAGACGTATGCTTTCCTTCTTAAGCAGTGTTTTCAAAGACATTCACAGAGTGATTCTACAAAGCCTTTTTACTGACGTTGGCTTTTAAATGCGATTTCCCTGGAATTTCTGTCAAATGCAAGGCAGAGATTTGCTATTGAAGAATTGAAGATACAGAATGCAAACAAACATGTTCCTTCAAGTCAATCGCCTAATCATTCACCACAGTTCCAAAAACTGAATAGAATGCAGTTTTCACTCAGATGAAAGACGTATGCTTTCCTTCTTAAGAAGTGTTTTCAAAGACATTCACAGAGTGATTCTACAAAGCCTTTTTACTGACATAGGCTTTTAAACGCGATTTCACTGGAATTTCTGTCAAATGCAAGGCAGAGATTTGCTATTGAAGAATTGAAGATAAAGAATGCAAACAAACACGTTCCTTAAAGTGAATTGCCTAATCATTCACCACAGTTCCAAAAACTGCATAGAATGCAGTTTTCACTCAGATGAAAGACGTATGCTTTCCTTCTTAAGAAGTGTTTTCAAAGACATTCACAGAGTGATTCTACAAAGCCTTTTTACTGACGTTGGCTTTTAAACGCGATTTCACTGGAATTTCTGTCAAACGCAAGGCGGAGATTTTCTACTGAAGAATTGAAGATACAGAATGCAAACAAACACATTCCTACAAGTGAATCGCCAAAACATTCAGGACAGTTCCAAAAACTGCATAGAATGCAGTTTTCACTCAGATGTAAGACGTGTGCTTTCCTTCTTAAGAAGTGTTTTCAAAGACATTCACAGAGTGATTCTACAAAGCCTTTTTACTGACTTTGGCTTTTAAACGCGATTTCACTGGAATTTCTGTCAAATGCAAGGCAGGGATTTGCTATTAAAGAATTGAAGATACAGAATGCAAACAACCACGTTCCTACAAGTGAATCGCCTAAACATTCACGACAGTTCCAAAAACTGCATAGAATGCAGTTTTCACTCAGATGTAAGACGTCTGCTTTCCTTCTTAAGAGGTGTTTTCAAAGACATTCACAGAGTGATTCTACAAAGCCTTTTTACTGACGTTGGCTTTTAAACGCGATTTCACTGGAATTTCTGTCAAACGCAAGGCAGAGATTTGCTATTGAAGAATTGAAGATACAGAATGCAAACAAACACGTTCCTACAAGTGAATCGCCTAAACATTCACCACAGTTCCAAAAACTGCATAGAATGCAGTTTTCACTCAGAAGAATGACGTATGCTTTCCTTCTTAAGAAGTGTTTTCATAGACATTCACAGAGTGATTCTACAAAGCCTTTTTACTGACATTGGCTTTTAAACGCGATTTCACTGGAATTACTGTCAAACGCAAGACAGAGATTTGCTATTGAAAAATTGAAGATACAGAATGCAAACAAACACGTTCCTACAAGTGAATCGCCTAAACATTCACCACAGTTCCAGAAACTGCATAGAATGCAGTTTTCACTCAGATAAAAGACATATGCTTTCCTTCTTAAGAAGTGTTTTCAAAGACATTCACAGAGTGATTCTACAAAGCCTTTTTACTGACGTTGGCTTTTAAACGCGATTTCACTGGAATTTCTGTCAAACGCAAGACAGAGATTTGCTATTGAAGAATTGAAGATAAAGAATGCAAACAAACACGTTCCTACAAGTGAATCGCCTAAACATTCACCACAGTTCCAACAACTGCATAGAATGCTGTTTTCACTAAGATGAAAGACGTATGCTTTCCTTCTTAAGAAGTGTTTTAAACGACATTCACAGAGTGATTCTACAAAGCCTTTTCAGTGACCTTGGCTCTTAAACGCGATATCACTGGAATTTCTGTCAAACGCAAGACAGAGATTTGCTATTGAAGAATTGAAGATACAGAATGCAAACAAACACGTTCCTACAAGTGAATCACCTAAACATTCACCGCAGTTCCAAAAACTGCATAGAATGCAGTTTTCACTCAGATGAAAGACGTATGCTTTCCTTCTTAAGAAGTGTTTTCAAAGACATTCACAGAGTGATTCTACAAAGCCTTTTTACTGACGTTGGCTTTTAAACGCGATTTCACTGGAATTTCTGTCAAACGCAAGGCAGAGATTTTCTACTGAAGAATTGAAGATACAGAATGCAAACAAACACATTCCTACAAGTGAATCGCCAAAACATTCACGACAGTTCCAAAAACTGCATAGAATGCAGTTTTCACTCAGATGTAAGACGTGTGCTTTCCTTCTTAAGAAGTGTTTTCAAAGACATTCACAGAGTGATTCTACAAAGCCTTTTTACTGACTTTGGCTTTTAAACGCAATTTCACTGGAATTTCTGTCAAATGCAAGGCAGAGATTTGCTATTAAAGAATTGAAGATACAGAATGCAAACAAACATGTTCCTACAAGTGAATCGCCTAAACATTCACCACAGTTCCAACAACTGCATAGAATGCTGTTTTCACTCAGATGAAAGACGTATGCTTTCCTTCTTAAGAAGTGTTTTAAACGACATTCACAGAGTGATTCTACAAAGCCTTTTTACTGACTTTGGCTTTTAAATGCGATTTCACTGGAATTTCTGTCAAATGCAAGGCAGAGATTTGCTATTGAAGAATTGAAGATACAGAATGCAAACAAACACGTTCCTTCAAGTGAATCGGCTAATCATTCACCACAGTTCCAAAAACTGCATAGAATGCAGTTTTCACTCAGATGAATGACGTATGATTTCCTTCTTAAGAAATGTTTTCAAAGACATTCACAGAGTGATTCTACAAAGCCTTTTTACTGACGTTGGCTTTTAAATGCGATTTCCCTGGAATTTCTTTCAAATGCAAGGCAGAGATTTGCTTTTGAAGAATTCAAGATACAGAATGCAAACAAACATGTTCCTTCAAGTGAATTGCCTAATCATTCACCACAGTTCCAAAAACTGCATAGAATGCAGTTTTCACTCAGATGAAAGACGTATGCTTTCCTTCTTAAGAAGTGTTTTCAAAGACATTCACAGAGTGATTCTACAAAGCCTTTTTACTGATGTTGGCTTTTAAACGCGATTTCACTGGAATTTCTGTCAAACGCAAGGCAGAGATTTGCTATTGAAGATACAGAATGCAAACAAACACGTTCCTACAAGTGAATCGCATAAACATTCACCACAGTTCCAAAAACTGCATAGAATGCAGTTTTCACTCAGATGTAAGACGTGTGCTTTCCTTCTTAAGAAGTGTTTTCAAAGACATTCATAGAGTGATTCTACAAAGCCTTTTTACTGACGTTGGCTTTTAAACACGATTTCACTGGAATTTCTGTCAAACGCAAGGCAGAGATTTGCTATTAAAGAACTGAAGATACAGAATGCAAACAAACACGTTCCTACAAGTGAATCGCCTAAACATTCACCACAGTTCCAGAAACTGCATAGAATGCAGTTTTCACTCAGATGAAAGACATATGCTTTCCTTCTTAAGAAGTGTTTTCAAAGACATTCACAGAGTGATTCTACAAAGCCTTTTTACTGACGTTGGCTTTTAAATGCGATTTCCCTGGAATTTCTGTCAAATGCAAGGCAGAGATTTGCTATTGAAGAATTGAAGATACAGAATGCAAACAAACATGTTCCTTCAAGTGAATCGCCTAATCATTCACCACAGTTCCAAAAACTGAATAGAATGCAGTTTTCACTCAGATGAAAGACGTATGCTTTCCTTCTTAAGAAGTGTTTTCAAAGACATTCACAGAGTGATTCTACAAAGCCTTTTTACTGACATAGGCTTTTAAACGCGATTTCCCTGGAATTTCTGTCAAATGCAAGGCAGAGATTTGCTATTGTAGAATTGAAGATAAAGAATGCAAACAAACACGTTCCTTCAAGTGAATCGCCTAATCATTCACCACAGTTCCAAAAACTGCATAGAATGCAGTTTTCACTCAGATGAAAGACGTATGCTTTCCTTCTTAAGAAGTGTTTTCAAAGACATTCACAGAGTGATTCTACAAAGCCTTATTACTGACGTTGGCTTTTAAACGCGATTTCACTGGAATTTCTGTCAAACGCAAGGCAGAGATTTTCTACTGAAGAATTGAAGATACAGAATGCAAACAAACACATTCCTACAAGTGAATCGCCAAAACATTCACGACAGTTCCAAAACCTGCATAGAATGCAGTTTTCACTCAGATTTAAGACGTGTGCTTTCCTTCTTAAGAAGTGTTTACAAAGACATTCACAGAGTGATTCTACAAAGCCTTTTTACTGACTTTGGCTTTTAAACGCAATTTCACTGGAATTTCTGTCAAATGCAAGGCAGAGATTTGCTATTAAAGAATTGAAGATACAGAATGCAAACAAACACGTTCCTACAAGTGAATCGCCTAAACATTCACGACAGTTCCAAAAACTGCATAGAATGCAGTTTTCTCTCAGATGTAAGACGTCTGCTTTCCTTCTTAAGAGGTGTTTCAAAGACATTCACAGAGTGATTCTACAAAGCCTTTTTACTGACGTTGGCTTTTAAACGCGATTTCACTGGAATTTCTGTCAAACGCAAGGCAGAGATTTGCTATTGAAGAATTGAAGATACAGAATGCAAACAAACACGTTCCTACAAGTGAATCGCCTAAACATTCACCACAGTTCCAAAAACTGCATAGAATGCAGTTTTAACTCAGAAGAATGACTTATGCTTTCCTTCTTAAGAAGTGTTTTCATAGACATTCACAGAGTGATTCTACAAAGCCTTTTTACTGACATTGGCTTTTAAAAGCGATTTCACTGGAATTACTGTCAAACGCAAGACAGAGATTTGCTATTGAAAAATTGAAGATACAGAATGCAAACAAACACGTTCCTACAAGTGAATCGCCTAAACATTCACCACAGTTCCAAAAACTGCATAAAATGCAGTTTTCACTCAGATGAAAGAGATATGCTTTCCTTCTTAAGAAGTGTTTTCAAAGACATTCACAGAGTGATTCTACAAAGCCTTTTTACTGACTTTGGCTTTTAAACGCGATTTCACTGGAATTTCTGCCAAACGCAAGGCAGAGATTTGCTATTGAAGAATTGAAGATACAGAATGCAAACAAACACGTTCCTACAAGTGAATCGCCTAAACATTCACCACAGTTCCAACAACTGCATAGAATGCTGTTTTCACTCAGATGAAAGACGTATGCTTTCCTTCTTAAGAAGTGTTTTAAACGACATTCACAGAGTGATTCTACAAAGCCTTTTTACTGACTTTGGCTTTTAAACGCGATTTCACTGGAATTTCTGTCAAATGCAAGGCAGAGATTTTCTACTGAAGAATTGAAGATACAGAATGCAAACAAACACATTCCTACAAGTGAATCGCCAAAACATTCACGACAGTTCCAAAAACTGCATAGAATGCAGTTTTCACTCAGATGTAAGACGTGTGCTTTCCTTCTTAAGAAGTGTTTTCAAAGACATTCACAGAGTGATTCTACAAAGCCTTTTTACTGACTTTGGCTTTTAAACGCAATTTCACTGGAATTTCTGTCAAATGCAAGGCAGAGATTTGCTATTAAAGAATTGAAGATACAGAATGCAAACAAACACGTTCCTACAAGTGAATCGCCTAAACATTCACGACAGTTCCAAAAACTGCATAGAATGCAGTTTTCACTCAGATGTAAGACGTCTGCTTTCCTTCTTAAGAGGTGTTTCAAAGACATTCACAGAGTGATTTTACAAAGCCTTTTTACTGACGTTGGCTTTTAAACGCGATTTCACTGGAATTTCTGTCAAACGCAAGGCAGAGATTTGCTATTGAAGAATTGAAGATACAGAATGCAAACAAACACGTTCCTACAAGTGAATCGCCTAAACATTCACCACAGTTCCAAAAACTGCATAGAATGCAGTTTTCACTCAGAAGAATGACTTATGCTTTCCTTCTTAAGAAGTGTTTTCATAGACATTCACAGAGTGATTCTACAAAGCCTTTTTACTGACATTGGCTTTTAAACGCGATTTCACTGGAATTACTGTCAAACGCAAGACAGAGATTTGCTATTGAAAAATTGAAGATACAGAATGCAAACAAACACGTTCCTACAAGTGAATCGCCTAAACATTCACCACAGTTCCAAAAACTGCATAAAATGCAGTTTTCACTCAGATGAAAGAGATATGCTTTCCTTCTTAAGAAGTGTTTTCAAAGACATTCACAGAGTGATTCTACAAAGCCTTTTTACTGACATTGGCTTTTAAACGCGATTTCACTGGAATTTCTGCCAAACGCAAGGCAGAGATTTGCTATTGAAGAATTGAAGATACAGAATGCAAACAAACACGTTCCTACAAGTGAATCGCCTAAACATTCACCACAGTTCCAACAACTGCATAGAATGCTGTTTTCACTCAGATGAAAGACGTATGCTTTCCTTCTTAAGAAGTGTTTTAAACGACATTCACAGAGTGATTCTACAAAGCCTTTTTACTGACTTTGGCTTTTAAACGCGATTTCACTGGAATTTCTGTCAAATGCAAGGCAGAGATTTTCTACTGAAGAATTGAAGATACAGAATGCAAACAAACACATTCCTACAAGTGAATCGCCAAAACATTCACGACAGTTCCAAAAACTGCATAGAATGCAGTTTTCACTCAGATGTAAGACGTGTGCTTTCCTTCTTAAGAAGTGTTTTCAAAGACATTCACAGAGTGATTCTACAAAGCCTTTTTACTGACTTTGGCTTTTAAACGCAATTTCACTGGAATTTCTGTCAAATGCAAGGCAGAGATTTGCTATTAAAGAATTGAAGATACAGAATGCAAACAAACACGTTCCTACAAGTGAATCGCCTAAACATTCACGACAGTTCCAAAAACTGCATAGAATGCAGTTTTCACTCAGATGTAAGACGTCTGCTTTCCTTCTTAAGAGGTGTTTCAAAGACATTCACAGAGTGATTTTACAAAGCCTTTTTACTGACGTTGGCTTTTAAACGCGATTTCACTGGAATTTCTGTCAAACGCAAGGCAGAGATTTGCTATTGAAGAATTGAAGATACAGAATGCAAACAAACACGTTCCTACAAGTGAATCGCCTAAACATTCACCACAGTTCCAAAAACTGCATAGAATGCAGTTTTCACTCAGAAGAATGACTTATGCTTTCCTTCTTAAGAAGTGTTTTCATAGACATTCACAGAGTGATTCTACAAAGCCTTTTTACTGACATTGGCTTTTAAACGCGATTTCACTGGAATTACTGTCAAACGCAAGACAGAGATTTGCTATTGAAAAATTGAAGATACAGAATGCAAACAAACACGTTCCTACAAGTGAATCGCCTAAACATTCACCACAGTTCCAAAAACTGCATAAAATGCAGTTTTCACTCAGATGAAAGACATATGCTTTCCTTCTTAAGAAGTGTTTTCAAAGACATTCACAGAGTGATTCTACAAAGCCTTTTTACTGACATTGTCTTTTAAACGCGATTTCACTGGAATTACTGCCAAACGCAAGGCAGAGATTTGCTATTGAAGAATTGAAGATACAGAATGCAAACAAACACGTTCCTACAAGTGAATCGCCTAAACATTCACCACAGTTCCAACAACTGCATAGAATGCTGTTTTCACTCAGATGAAAGACGTATGCTTTCCTTCTTAAGAAGTGTTTTAAACGACATTCACAGAGTGATTCTACAAAGCCTTTTTACTGACTTTGGCTTTTAAACGCGATTTCACTGGAATTTCTGTCAAATGCAAGGCAGAGATTTGCTATTGAAGAATTGAAGATACAGAATGCAAACAAACACGTTCCTTCAAGTGAATCGGCTAATCATTCACCACAGTTCCAAAAACTGCATAGAATGCAGTTTTCACTCAGATGAATGACCTATGATTTCCTTCTTAAGAAATGTTTTCAAAGACATTCACAGAGTGATTCTACAAAGCCTTTTTACTGACGTTGGCTTTTAAATGCGATTTCCCTGGAATTTCTTTCAAATGCAAGGCAGAGATTTGCTTTTGAAGAATTCAAGATACAGAATGCAAACAAACATGTTCCTTCAAGTGAATCGCCTAATCATTCACCACAGTTTCAAAAACTGCATAGAATGCAGTTTTCACTCAGATGAAAGTCGTATGCTTTCCTTCTTCAGAAGTGTTTTCAAAGACATTCACAGAGTGATTCTACAAAGCCTTTTTACTGATGTTGGCTTTTAAACGCGATTTCACTGGAATTTCTGTCAAACGCAAGGCAGAGATTTGCTATTGAAGATACAGAATGCAAACAAACACGTTCCTACAAGTGAATCGCCTAAACATTCACCACAGTTCCAAAAACTGCATAGAATGCAGTTTTCACTCAGATGTAAGACGTGTGCTTTCCTTCTTAAGAAGTGTTTTCAAAGACATTCATAGAGTGATTCTACAAAGCCTTTTTACTGACGTTGGCTTTTAAACACGATTTCACTGGAATTTCTGTCAAACGCAAAGCAGAGATTTGCTATTAAAGAATTGAAGATACAGAATGCAAACAAACACGTTCCTACAAGTGAATCGCCTAAACATTCACCACAGTTCCAAAAACTGCATAGAATGCAGTTTTCACTCAGAAGAATGACGTATGCTTTCCTTCTTAAGAAGTGTTTTCATAGACATTCACAGAGTGATTCTACAAAGCCTTTTTACTGACATTGGCTTTTAAACGCGATTTCACTGGAATTACTGTCAAACGCAAGACAGAGATTTGCTATTGAAAAATTGAAGATACAGAATGCAAACAAACACGTTCCTACAAGTGAATCGCCTAAACATTCACCACAGTTCCAGAAACTGCATAGAATGCAGTTTTCACTCAGATGAAAGACATATGCTTTCCTTCTTAAGAAGTGTTTTCAAAGACATTCACAGAGTGATTCTACAAAGCCTTTTTACTGACGTTGGCTTTTAAATGCGATTTCCCTGGAATTTCTGTCAAATGCAAGGCAGAGATTTGCTACTGAAGAATTGAAGATACAGAATGCAAACAAACATGTTCCTTCAAGTGAATCGCCTAATCATTCACCACAGTTCCAAAAACTGAATAGAATGCAGTTTTCACTCAGATGAAAGACGTATGCTTTCCTTCTTAAGAAGTGTTTTCAAAGACATTCACAGAGTGATTCTACAAAGCCTTTTTACTGACATAGGCTTTTAAACGCGATTTCCCTGGAATTTCTGTCAAATGCAAGGCAGAGATTTGCTATTGAAGAATTGAAGATAAAGAATGCAAACAAACACGTTCCTTCAAGTGAATCGCCTAATCATTCACCACAGTTCCAAAAACTGCATAGAATGCAGTTTTCACTCAGATGAAAGACGTATGCTTTCCTTCTTAAGAAGTGTTTTCAAAGACATTCACAGAGTGATTCTACAAAGCCTTTTTACTGACGTTGGCTTTTAAACGCGATTTCACTGGAATTTCTGTCAAACGCAAGGCAGAGATTTTCTACTGAAGAATTGAAGATACAGAATGCAAACAAACACATTCCTACAAGTGAATCGCCAAAACATTCACGACAGTTCCAAAACCTGCATAGAATGCAGTTTTCACTCAGATGTAAGACGTGTGCTTTCCTTCTTAAGAAGTGTTTTCAAAGACATTCACAGAGTGATTCTACAAAGCCTTTTTACTGACTTTGGCTTTTAAACGCAATTTCACTGGAATTTCTGTCAAATGCAAGGCAGAGATTTGCTATTAAAGAATTGAAGATACAGAATGCAAACAAACACGTTCCTACAAGTGAATCGCCTAAACATTCACGACAGTTCCAAAAACTGCATAGAATGCAGTTTTCTCTCAGATGTAAGACGTCTGCTTTCCTTCTTAAGAGGTGTTTCAAAGACATTCACAGAGTGATTCTACAAAGCCTTTTTACTGACGTTGGCTTTTAAACGCGATTTCACTGGAATTTCTGTCAAACGCAAGGCAGAGATTTGCTATTGAAGAATTGAAGATACAGAATGCAAACAAACACGTTCCTACAAGTGAATCGCCTAAACATTCACCACAGTTCCAAAAACTGCATAGAATGCAGTTTTAACTCAGAAGAATGACTTATGCTTTCCTTCTTAAGAAGTGTTTTCATAGACATTCACAGAGTGATTCTCCAAAGCCTTTTTACTGACATTGGCTTTTAAACGCGATTTCACTGGAATTACTGTCAAACGCAAGACAGAGATTTGCTATTGAAAAATTGAAGATACAGAATGCAAACAAACACGTTCCTACAAGTGAATCGCCTAAACATTCACCACAGTTCAAAAACTGCATAAAATGCAGTTTTCACTCAGATGAAAGAGATATGCTTTCCTTCTTAAGAAGTGTTTTCAAAGACATTCACAGAGTGATTCTACAAAGCCTTTTTACTGACATTGGCTTTTAAACGCGATTTCACTGGAATTTCTGCCAAACGCAAGGCAGAGATTTGCTATTGAAGAATTGAAGATACAGAATGCAAACAAACACGTTCCTACAAGTGAATCGCCTAAACATTCACCACAGTTCCAACAACTGCATAGAATGCTGTTTTCACTCAGATGAAAGACGTATGCTTTCCTTCTTAAGAAGTGTTTTAAACGACATTAACAGAGTGATTCTACAAAGCCTTTTTACTGACTTTGGCTTTTAAACGCGATTTCACTGGAATTTCTGTCAAATGCAAGGCAGAGATTTGCTATTGAAGAATTGAAGATACAGAATGCAAACAAACACGTTCCTTCAAGTGAATAGGCTAATCATTCACCACAGTTCCAAAAACTGCATAGAATGCAGTTTTCACTCAGATGAATGACGTATGATTTCCTTCTTAAGAAATGTTTTCAAAGACATTCACAGAGTGATTCTACAAAGCCTTTTTACTGTCGTTGGCTTTTAAATGCGATTTCCCTGGAATTTCTTTCAAATGCAAGGCAGAGATTTGCTTTTGAAGAATTCAAGATACAGAATGCAAATAAACATATTCCTTCAAGTGAATCGCCTAATCATTCACCACAGTTCCAAAAACTGCATAGAATGCAGTTTTCACTCAGATGAAAGACGTATGCTTTCCTTCTTAAGAAGTGTTTTCAAAGACATTCACAGAGTGATTCTACAAAGCCTTTTTACTGATGTTGGCTTTTAAACGCGATTTCACTGGAATTTCTGTCAAACGCAAGGCAGAGATTTGCTATTGAAGATACAGAATGCAAACAAACACGTTCCTACAAGTGAATCGCCTAAACATTCACCACAGTTCCAAAAACTGCATAGAATGCAGTTTTCACTCAGATGTAAGACGTGTGCTTTCCTTCTTAAGAAGTGTTTTCAAAGACATTCATAGAGTGATTCTACAAAGCCTTTTTACTGACGTTGGCTTTTAAACACGATTTCACTGGAATTTCTGTCAAACGCAAGGCAGAGATTTGCTATTAAAGAATTGAAGATACAGAATGCAAACAAACACGTTCCTACAAGTGAATCGTCTAAACATTGACCACAATTCCAAAAACTGAATAGAATGCAGTTTTCACTCAGATGAAAGACGTATGCTTTCCTTCTTAAGTAGTGTTTTTATAAGACATTCACAGAGTGATTCTACAAAGCCTTTTTACTGACATTGGCTTTTAAATGCGATTTCACTGGAATTTCTGTCAAACGCAAGACAGAGATTTGCTATTGAAGAATTGAAGATACAGAATGCAAACAAACACGTTCCTACAAGTGAATTGCCTAAACATTCACCACAGTTCCAAAAACTGCATAGTATGCAGTTTTTACTCAGATGATAGACGAATGCTTTCCTTCATATGAATTGTTTTCAAAGACATTCACAGAGTGATTCTACAAAGCCTTTTTACTGACATTGGCTTTAAAACGCGATTTCACTGGAATTTCTGTCAAACGCAAGACAGAGATTTGCTATTGAAGAACTGAAGATACAGAATGCAAACAAACACGTTCCTACAAGTGAATCGCCTAAACATTCACCACAGTTCCAACAACTGCATAGAATGCAGTTTTCACTCAGATGAAAGACGTATGCTTTCCTTCTTAAGAAGTGTTTTCAATGACATTCACAGAGTGATTCTACAAAGCCTTTTTACTGACTTTGTCTTTTAAACGCAATTTCACTGGAATTTCTGTCAAATGCAAGGCAGAGATTTGCTATTGAAGAATTGAAGATACAGAATGCAAACAAACACGTTCCTTCAAGTGAATCACCTAATCATTCACCACAGTTCCAAAAACTGCATAGAATGCAGTTTTCACTCAGATGAAAGACGTATGCTTTCCTTCATATGAAGTGTTTTCAAAGACATTCACAGAGTGATTCTACAAAGCCTTTTTACTGACGTTGGCTTTTAAACGCGATTTCACTGGAATTTCTGTCAAACGCAAGACAGAGATTTGCTATTGAAGAATTGAAGATACAGAATGCAAACAAACACGTTCCTACAAGTGAATCGCCTAAACATTCACCACAGTTCCAACAACTGCATAGAATGCTGTTTTCACTCAGATGAAAGACGTATGCTTTCCTTCTTAAGAAGTGTTTTAAACGACATTCACAGAGTGATTCTACAAAGCCTTTTTACTGACTTTGGCTTTTAAACGCGATTTCACTGGAATTTCTGTCAAATGCAAGGCAGAGATTTGCTATTGAAGAATTGAAGATACAGAATGCAAACAAACACGTTCCTTAAAGTGAATCGCCTAATCATTCACCACAGTTCCAAAAACTGCATAGAATGCAGTTTTCACTCAGATGAATGACGTATGATTTCCTTCTTAAGAAATGTTTTCAAAGACATTCAGAGTGATTCTACAAAGCCTTTTTACTGACGTTGGCTTTTAAATGCGATTTCCCTGGAATTTCTTTCAAATGCAAGGCAGAGATTTGCTTTTGAAGAATTGAAGATACAGAATGCAAACAAACATGTTCCTTCAAGTGAATCGCCTAATCATTCACCACAGTTCCAAAAACTGCATAGAATGCAGTTTTCACTCAGATGAAAGACGTATGCTTTCCTTCTTAAGAAGTGTTTTCAAAGACATTCACAGAGTGATTCTACAAAGCCTTTTTACTGATGTTGGCTTTTAAACGCGATTTCACTGGAATTTCTGTCAAACGCAAGGCAGAGATTTGCTATTGAAGATACAGAATGCAAACAAACACGTTCCTACAAGTGAATCGCCTAAACATTCACCACAGTTCCAAAAACTGCATAGAATGCAGTTTTCACTCAGATGTAAGACGTGTGCTTTCCTTCTTAAGAAGTGTTTTCAAAGACATTCACAGAGTGATTCTACAAAGCCTTTTTACTGACGTTGGCTTTTAAATGCGATTTCCCTGGAATTTCTGTCAAATGCAAGGCAGAGATTTGCTATTGAAGAATTGAAGATACAGAATGCAAACTAACATGTTCCTTCAAGTGAATCGCCTAATCATTCACCACAGTTCCAAAAACTGAATAGAATGCAGTTTTCACTCAGATGAAAGACGTATGCTTTCCTTCTTAAGAAGTGTTTTCAAAGACATTCACAGAGTGATTCTACAAAGCCTTTTTACTGACATAGGCTTTTAAACGTGATTTCACTGGAATTTCTGTCAAATGCAAGGCAGAGATTTGCTATTGAAGAATTGAAGATAAAGAATGCAAACAAACACGTTCCTTCAAGTGAATTGCCTAATCATTCACCACAGTTCCAAAAACTGCATAGAATGCAGTTTTCACTCAGATGAAAGACGTATGCTTTCCTTCTTAAGAAGTGTTTTCAAAGACATTCACAGAGTGATTCTACAAAGCCTTTTTACTGACGTTGGCTTTTAAACGCGATTTCACTGGAATTTCTGTCAAACGCAAGGCAGAGATTTTCTACTGAAGAATTGAAGATACAGAATGCAAACAAACACATTCCTACAAGTGAATCGCCAAAACATTCACGACAGTTCCAACAACTGCATAGAATGCAGTTTTCACTCAGATGTAAGACGTGTGCTTTCCTTCTTAAGAAGTGTTTTCAAAGACATTCACAGAGTGATTCTACAAAGCCTTTTTAGTGACGTTGGCTTTTAAACGCGATTTCACTGGAATTTCTGTCAAAAGCAAGGCAGAGATTTGCTATTGAAGAATTGAAGATACAGAATGCAAACAAACACATTCCTACAAGTGAATCGCCTAAACATTCACCACAGTTCCAAAAACTGCATAGAATGCAGTTTTCACTCAGAAGAATGACTTATGCTTTCCTTCTTAAGAAGTGTTTTCATAGACATTCACAGAGTGATTCTACAAAGCCTTTTTACTGACATTGGCTTTTAAACGCGATTTCACTGGAATTACTGTCAAACGCAAGACAGAGATTTGCTATTGAAAAATTGAAGATACAGAATGCAAACGAACACGTTCCTACAAGTGAATCGCCTAAACATTCACCACAGTTCCAAAAACTGCATAAAATGCAGTTTTCACTCAGATGAAAGACATATGCTTTCCTTCTTAAGAAGTGTTTTCAAAGACATTCACAGAGTGATTCTACAAAGCATTTTTACTGACATTGGCTTTTAAACGCGATTTCACTGGAATTTCTGCCAAACGCAAGGCAGAGATTTGCTATTGAAGAATTGAAGATACAGAATGCAAACAAACACGTTCCTACAAGTGAATCGCCTAAACATTCACCACAGTTCCAACAACTGCATAGAATGCTGTTTTCACTCAGATGAAAGACGTATGCTTTCCTTCTTAAGAAGTGTTTTAAACGACATTCACAGAGTGATTCTACAAAGCCTTTTTACTGACTTTGGCTTTTAAACGCGATTTCACTGGAATTTCTGTCAAATGCAAGGCAGAGATTTGCTATTGAAGAATTGAAGATACAGAATGCAAACAAACAGGTTCCTTCAAGTGAATCGCCTAATCATTCACCACAGTTCCAAAAACTGCATAGAATGCAGTTTTCACTCAGATGAATGACGTATGATTTCCTTCTTAAGAAATGTTTTTAAAGACATTCACAGAGTGATTCTACAAAGCCTTTTTACTGACATTGGCTTTTAAATGCGCTTTCCCTGGAATTTCTTTCAAATGCAAGGCAGAGATTTGCTTTTGAAGAATTGAAGATACAGAATGCAAACAAACATGTTCCTTCAAGTGAATCGCCTAATCATTCACCACAGTTCCAAAAACTGCATAGAATGCAGTTTTCACTCAGATGAAAGACGTATGCTTTCCTTCTTAAGAAGTGTTTTCAAAGACATTCACAGAGTGATTCTACAAAGCCTTTTTACTGACATAGGCTTTTAAACGCGATTTCACTGGAATTTCTGTCAAATGCAAGGCAGAGATTTGCTATTGAAGAATTGAAGATAAAGAATGCAAACAAACATGTTCCTTCAAGTGAATTAGCTAATCATTCACCACAGTTCCAAAAACTGCATAGAATGCAGTTTTCACTCAGATGAAAGACGTATGCTTTCCTTCTTAAGAAGTGTTTTCAAAGACATTCACAGAGTGATTCTACAAAGCCTTTTTACTGACATTGGCTTTTAAACGCGATTTCACTGGAATTTCTGTCAAACGCAAGGCAGAGATTTTCTACTGAAGAATTGAAGATACAGAATGCAAACAAACACATCCCTACAAGTGAATCGCCAAAACATTCAGGACAGTTCCAAAAACTGCATTGAATGCAGTTTTCACTCAGATGTAAGACGTGTGCTTTCCTTCTTAAGAAGTGTTTTCAAAGAGTGATTCTACAAAGCCTTTTTACTGACTTTGGCTTTTAAACGCAATTTCACTGGAATTTCTGTCAAATGCAAGGCAGAGATTTGCTATTAAAGAATTGAAGATAGAGAATGCAAACAAACACGTTCCTACAAGTGAATCGCCTAAACATTCACGACAGTTCCAAAAACTGCATAGAATGCAGTTTTCACTCAGATGTAAGACGTGTGCTTTCCTTCTTAAGAGGTGTTTTCAAAGACATTCACAGAGTGATTCTACAAAGCCTTTTTAGTGACGTTGGCTTTTAAACGCGATTTCACTGGAATTTCTGTCAAACGCAAGGCAGAGATTTGCTATTGAAGAATTGAAGATACAGAATGCAAACAAACACGTTCCTACAAGTGAATCGCCTAAACATTCACCACAGTTCCAAAAACTGCATAGAATGCAGTTTTCACTCAGAAGAATGACTTATGCTTTCCTTCTTAAGAAGTGTTTTCATAGACATTCACAGAGTGATTCTACAAAGCCTTTTTACTGACATTGGCTTTTAAACGCGATTTCACTGGAATTACTGTCAAACGCAAGACAGAGATTTGCTATTGAAAAATTGAAGATACAGAATGCAAACGAACACGTTCCTACAAGTGAATCGCCTAAACATTCACCACAGTTCCAAAAACTGCATAAAATGCAGTTTTCACTCAGATGAAAGACATATGCTTTCCTTCTTAAGAAGTGTTTTCAAAGACATTCACAGAGTGATTCTACAAAGCCTTTTTACTGACATTGGCTTTTAAACGCGATTTCACTGGAATTTCTGCCAAACGCAAGGCAGAGATTTGCTATTGAAGAATTGAAGATACAGAATGCAAACAAACACGTTCCTACAAGTGAATCGCCTAAACATTCACCACAGTTCCAACAACTGCATAGAATGCTGTTTTCACTCAGATGAAAGACGTATGCTTTCCTTCTTAAGAAGTGTTTTAAACGACATTCACAGAGTGATTCTACAAAGCCTTTTTACTGACTTTGGCTTTTAAACGCGATTTCACTGGAATTTCTGTCAAATGCAAGGCAGAGATTTGCTATTGAAGAATTGAAGATACAGAATGCAAACAAACACGTTCCTTCAAGTGAATCGCCTAATCATTCACCACAGTTCCAAAAACTGCATAGAATGCAGTTTTCACTCAGATGAATGACGTATGATTTCCTTCTTAAGAAATGTTTTCAAAGACATTCACAGAGTGATTCTACAAAGCCTTTTTACTGACGTTGGCTTTTAAATGCGATTTCCCTGGAATTTCTTTCAAATGCAAGGCAGAGATTTGCTTTTGAAGAATTGAAGATACAGAATGCAAACAAACATGTTCCTTCAAGTGAATCGCCTAATCATTCACCACAGTTCCAAAAACTGCATAGAATGCAGTTTTCACTCAGATGAAAGACGTATGCTTTCCTTCTTAAGAAGTGTTTTCAAAGACATTCACAGAGTGATTCTACAAAGCCTTTTTATTGATGTTGGCTTTTAAACGCGATTTCACTGGAATTTCTGTCAAACGCAAGGCACAGATTTGCTATTGAAGATACAGAATGCAAACAAACACGTTCCTACAAGTGAATCGCCTAAACATTCACCACAGTTCCAAAAACTGCATAGAATGCAGTTTTCACTCAGATGTAAGACGTGTGCTTTCCTTCTTAAGAAGTGTTTTCAAAGACATTCATAGAGCGATTCTACAAAGCCTTTTTACTGACGTTGGCTTTTAAACACGATTTCACTGGAATTTCTGTCAAACGCAAGGCAGAGATTTGCTATTAAAGAATTGAAGATACAGAATGCAAACAAACACGTTCCTACAAGTGAATCGCCTAATCATTCACCACAGTTCCAAAAACTGAATAGAATGCAGTTTTCACTCAGATGAAAGACCTATGCTTTCCTTCTTAAGCAGTGTTTTCAAAGACATTCACAGAGTGATTCTACAAAGCCTTTTTACTGACGTTGGCTTTTAAATGCGATTTCCCTGGAATTTCTTTCAAATGCAAGGCAGAGATTTGCTTTTGAAGAATTGAAGATACAGAATGCAAACAAACACATTCCTACAAGTGAATCGCCAAAACATTCACGACAGTTCCAAAAACTGCATAGAATGCAGTTTTCACTCAGATGTAAGACGTGTGCTTTCCTTCTTAAGAAGTGTTTTCAAAGACATACACAGAGTGATTCTACAAAGCCTTTTTACTGACATTGGCTTTTAAACGCGATTTCACTGGAATTACTGTCAAACGCAAGACAGAGATTTGCTATTGAAAAATTGAAGATACGGAATGCAAACAAACACGTTCCTACAAGTGAATCGCCTAAACATTCACCACAGTTCCAAAAACTGCATAAAATGCAGTTTTCACTCAGATGAAAGACATATGCTTTCCTTCTTAAGAAGTGTTTTCAAAGACATTCACAGAGTGATTCTACAAAGCCTTTTTACTGACGTTGGCTTTTAAATGCGATTTCCCTGGAATTTCTTTCAAATGCAAGGCAGAGATTTGCTTTTGAAGAATTGAAGATACAGAATGCAAACAAACATGTTCCTTCAAGTGAATCGCCCAATCATTCACCACAGTTCCAAAAACTGCATAGAATGCAGTTTTCACTCAGATGAAAGACGTATGCTTTCCTTCTTAAGAAGTGTTTTCAAAGACATTCACAGAGTGATTCTACAAAGCCTTTTTACTGATGTTGGCTTTTAAACGCGATTTCACTGGAATTTCTGTCAAACGCAAGGCAGAGATTTGCTATTGAAGATACAGAATGCAAACAAACACGTTCCTACAAGTGAATCGCCTAAACATTCACCACAGTTCCAAAAACTGCATAGAATGCAGTTTTCACACAGATGTAAGATGTGTGCTTTCCTTCTTAAGAAGTGTTTTCAAAGACATTCATAGAGTGATTCTACAAAGCCTTTTTACTGACGTTGGCTTTTAAACACGATTTCACTGGAATTTCTGTCAAACGCAAGGCAGAGATTTGCTATTGAAGAATTGAAGATACAGAATGCAAACAAACACGTTCCTACAAGTGAATCGCCTAATCATTCAGCACAGTTCCAAAAACTGAATAGAATGCAGTTTTCACTCAGATGAAAGAAGTATGCTTTCCTTCTTAAGCAGTGTTTTCAAAGACATTCACAGAGTGATTCTACAAAGCCTTTTTACTGACGTTGGCTTTTAAATGCGATTTCCCTGGAATTTCTGTCAAATGCAAGGCAGAGATTTGCTATTGAAGAATTGAAGATACAGAATGCAAACAAACATGTTCCTTCAAGTGAATCGCCTAATCATTCACCACAGTTCCAAAAACTGCATAGAATGCAGTTTTCACTCAGATGAAAGACGTATGCTTTCCTTCTTAAGAAGTGTTTTCAAAGACATTCACAGAGTGATTCTACAAAGCCTTTTTACTGACGTTGGCTTTTAAACGCGATTTCACTGGAATTTCTGTCAAACGCAAGGCAGAGATTTGCTATTGAAGAATTGAAGATACAGAATGCAAACAAACACATTCCTACAAGTGAATCGCCAAAACATTCACGACAGTTCCAAAAACTGCATAGAATGCAGTTTTCACTCAGATGTAAGACGTGTGCTTTCCTTCTTAAGAAGTGTTTTCAAAGACATTCACAGAGTGATTCTACAATGCCTTTTTACTGACTTTGGCTTTTAAACGCAATTTCACTGGAATTTCTGTCAAATGCAAGGCAGGGATTTGCTATTAAAGAATTGAAGATACAGAATGCAAACAAACACGTTCCTACAAGTGAATCACCTAAACATTCACGACAGTTCCAAAAACTGCATAGAATGCAGTTTTCACTCAGATGTAAGACGTGTGCTTTCCTTCTTAAGAGGTGTTTTCAAAGACATTCACAGAGTGATTCTACAAAGCCTTTTTACTGACGTTGGCTTTTAAACGCGATTTCACTGGAATTTCTGTCAAACGCAAGGCAGAGATTTGCTATTGAAGAATTGAAGATACAGAATGCAAACAAACACGTTCCTACAAGTTAATCGCCTAAACATTCACCACAGTTCCAAAAACTGCATAGAATGCAGTTTTTACTCAGATGATAGACGAATGCTTTCCTTCATATGAATTGTTTTCATAGACATTCACAGAGTGATTCTACAAAGCCTTTTTACTGACGTTGGCTTTTAAATGCGATTTCCCTGGAATTTCTGTCAAATGCAAGGCAGAGATTTGCTATTGAAGAATTGAAGATACAGAATGCAAACAAACATGTTCCTTCAAGTGAATCGCCTAATCATTCACCACAGTTCCAAAAACTGAATAGAATGCAGTTTTCACTCAGATGAAAGACGTATGCTTTCCTTCTTAAGAAGTGTTTTCAAAGACATTCACAGAGTGATTCTACAAAGCCTTTTTACTGACATAGGCTTTTAAACGCGATTTCCCTGGAATTTCTGTCAAATGCAAGGCAGAGATTTGCTATTGAAGAATTGAAGATAAAGAATGCAAACAAACACGTTCCTTCAAGTGAATCGCCTAATCATTCACCACAGTTCCAAAAACTGCATAGAATGCAGTTTTCACTCAGATGAAAGACGTATGCTTTCCTTCTTAAGAAGTGTTTTCAAAGACATTCACAGAGTGATTCTACAAAGCCTTTTTACTGACATTGGCTTTTAAACGCGATTTCACTGGAATTTCTGTCAAACGCAAGGCAGAGATTTTCTACTGAAGAATTGAAGATACAGAATGCAAACAAACACATTCCTACAAGTGAATCGCCAAAACATTCACGACAGTTCCAAAAACTGCATAGAATGCAGTTTTCACTCAGATGTAAGACGTGTGTTTTCCTTCTTAAGAAGTGTTTTCAAAGACATTCACAGAGTGATTCTACAAAGCCTTTTTACTGACTTTGGCTTTTAAACGCAATTTCACTGGAATTTCTGTCAAATGCAAGGCAGAGATTTGCTATTAAAGAATTGAAGATACAGAATGCAAACAAACACGTTCCTACAAGTGAATCGCCTAAACATTCACGACAGTTCCAAAAACTGCATAGAATGCAGTTTTCACTCAGATGTAAGACGTGTGCTTTCCTTCTTAAGAGGTGTTTTCAAAGACATTCACAGAGTGATTCTACAAAGCCCTTTTAGTGACGTTGGCTTTTAAACGCGATTTCACTGGAATTTCTGTCAAACGCAAGGCAGAGATTTGCTATTGAAGAATTGAAGATACAGAATGCAAACAAACACGTTCCTACAAGTGAATCGCCTAAATATTCACCACAGTTCCAAAAACTGCATAGAATGCAGTTTTCACTCAGAAGAATGACTTATGCTTTCCTTCTTAAGAAGTGTTTTCATAGACATTCACAGAGTGATTCTACAAAGCCTTTTTACTGACGTTGGCTTTTAAAGGCGATTTCACTGGAATTTCTGTCAAACGCAAGGCACAGATTTGCTATTGAAGAATTGAAGATACAGAATGCAAACAAACACGTTCCTACAAGTGAATCGCCTAAACATTCACCACAGTTCCAACAACTGCATAGAATGCTGTTTTCACTCAGATGAAAGACGTATGCTTTCCTTCTTAAGAAGTGTTTTAAACGACATTCACAGAGTGATTCTACAAAGCCTTTTTACTGACTTTGGCTTTTAAACGCGATTTCACTGGAATTTCTGTCAAATGCAAGGCAGAGATTTGCTATTGAAGAATTGAAGATACAGAATGCAAACAAACACGTTCCTTCAAGTGAATCGCCTAATCATTCACCACAGTTCCAAAAACTGCATAGAATGCAGTTTTCACTCAGATGAATGACGTATGATTTCCTTCTTAAGAAATGTTTTCAAAGACATTCACAGAGTGATTCTACAAAGCCTTTTTACTGACGTTGGCTTTTAAATGCGATTTCCCTGGAATTTCTTTCAAATGCAAGGCAGAGATTTGCTTTTGAAGAATTGAAGATACAGAATGCAAACAAACATGTTCCTTCAAGTGAATCGCCTAATCATTCACCACAGTTCCAAAAACTGCATAGAATGCAGTTTTCACTCAGATGAAAGACGTATGCTTTCCTTCTTAAGAAGTGTTTTCAAAGACATTCACAGAGTGATTCTACAAAGCCTTTTTATTGATGTTGGCTTTTAAACGCGATTTCACTGGAATTTCTGTCAAACGCAAGGCACAGATTTGCTATTGAAGATACAGAATGCAAACAAACACGTTCCTACAAGTGAATCGCCTAAACATTCACCACAGTTCCAAAAACTGCATAGAATGCAGTTTTCACTCAGATGTAAGACGTGTGCTTTCCTTCTTAAGAAGTGTTTTCAAAGACATTCATAGAGCGATTCTACAAAGCCTTTTTACTGACGTTGGCTTTTAAACACGATTTCACTGGAATTTCTGTCAAACGCAAGGCAGAGATTTGCTATTAAAGAATTGAAGATACAGAATGCAAACAAACACGTTCCTACAAGTGAATCGCCTAATCATTCACCACAGTTCCAAAAACTGAATAGAATGCAGTTTTCACTCAGATGAAAGACCTATGCTTTCCTTCTTAAGCAGTGTTTTCAAAGACATTCACAGAGTGATTCTACAAAGCCTTTTTACTGACGTTGGCTTTTAAATGCGATTTCCCTGGAATTTCTTTCAAATGCAAGGCAGAGATTTGCTTTTGAAGAATTGAAGATACAGAATGCAAACAAACACATTCCTACAAGTGAATCGCCAAAACATTCACGACAGTTCCAAAAACTGCATAGAATGCAGTTTTCACTCAGATGTAAGACGTGTGCTTTCCTTCTTAAGAAGTGTTTTCAAAGACATACACAGAGTGATTCTACAAAGCCTTTTTACTGACTTTGGCTTTTAAACGCAATTTCACTGGAATTTCTGTCAAATGCAAGGCAGAGATTTGCTATTAAAGAATTGAAGATACAGAATGCAAACAAACACGTTCCTACAAGTGAATCGCCTAAACATTCACGACAGTTCCAAAAAATGCATAGAATGCAGTTTTCACTCAGATGTAAGACGTGTGCTTTCCTTCTTAAGAGGTGTTTTCAAAGTCATTCACAGAGTGATTCTACATAGCCTTTTTAGTGACGATGGCTTTTAAACGCGATTTCACTGGAATTTCTGTCAAACGCAAGGCAGAGATTTGCTATTGAATAATTGAAGATACAGAATGCAAACAAACACGTTCCTACAAGTGAATCGCCTAAACATTCACCACAGTTCCAAAAACTGCATAGAATGCAGTTTTCACTCAGAAGAATGACTTATGCTTTCCTTCTTAAGAAGTGTTTTCATAGACATTCACAGAGTGATTCTACAAAGCCTTTTTACTGACATTGGCTTTTAAACGCGATTTCACTGGAATTACTGTCAAACGCAAGACAGAGATTTGCTATTGAAAAATTGAAGATACGGAATGCAAACAAACACGTTCCTACAATTGAATCGCCTAAACATTCACCACAGTTCCAAAAACTGCATAAAATGCAGTTTTCACTCAGATGAAAGACATATGCTTTCCTTCTTAAGAAGTGTTTTCAAAGACATTCACAGAGTGATTCTACAAAGCCTTTTTACTGACGTTGGCTTTTAAATGCGATTTCCCTGGAATTTCTTTCAAATGCAAGGCAGAGATTTGCTTTTGAAGAATTGAAGATACAGAATGCAAACAAACATGTTCCTTCAAGTGAATCGCCTAATCATTCACCACAGTTCCAAAAACTGCATAGAATGCAGTTTTCACTCAGATGAAAGACGTATGCTTTCCTTCTTAAGAAGTGTTTTCAAAGACATTCACAGAGTGATTCTACAAAGCCTTTTTACTGATGTTGGCTTTTAAACGCGATTTCACTGGAATTTCTGTCAAACGCAAGGCAGAGATTTGCTATTGAAGATACAGAATGCAAACAAACACGTTCCTACAAGTGAATCGCCTAAACATTCACCACAGTTCCAAAAACTGCATAGAATGCAGTTTTCACACAGATGTAAGATGTGTGCTTTCCTTCTTAAGAAGTGTTTTCAAAGACATTCATAGAGTGATTCTACAAAGCCTTTTTACTGACGTTGGCTTTTAAACACGATTTCACTGGAATTTCTGTCAAACGCAAGGCAGAGATTTGCTATTGAAGAATTGAAGATACAGAATGCAAACAAACACGTTCCTACAAGTGAATCGCCTAATCATTCAGCACAGTTCCAAAAACTGAATAGAATGCAGTTTTCACTCAGATGAAAGAAGTATGCTTTCCTTCTTAAGCAGTGTTTTCAAAGACATTCACAGAGTGATTCTACAAAGCCTTTTTACTGACGTTGGCTTTTAAATGCGATTTCCCTGGAATTTCTGTCAAATGCAAGGCAGAGATTTGCTATTGAAGAATTGAAGATACAGAATGCAAACAAACATGTTCCTTCAAGTGAATCGCCTAATCATTCACCACAGTTCCAAAAACTGCATAGAATGCAGTTTTCACTCAGATGAAAGACGTATGCTTTCCTTCTTAAGAAGTGTTTTCAAAGACATTCACAGAGTGATTCTACAAAGCCTTTTTACTGACGTTGGCTTTTAAACGCGATTTCACTGGAATTTCTGTCAAACGCAAGGCAGAGATTTGCTATTGAAGAATTGAAGATACAGAATGCAAACAAACACATTCCTACAAGTGAATCGCCAAAACATTCACGACAGTTCCAAAAACTGCATAGAATGCAGTTTTCACTCAGATGTAAGACGTGTGCTTTCCTTCTTAAGAAGTGTTTTCAAAGACATTCACAGAGTGATTCTACAATGCCTTTTTACTGACTTTGGCTTTTAAACGCAATTTCACTGGAATTTCTGTCAAATGCAAGGCAGGGATTTGCTATTAAAGAATTGAAGATACAGAATGCAAACAAACACGTTCCTACAAGTGAATCACCTAAACATTCACGACAGTTCCAAAAACTGCATAGAATGCAGTTTTCACTCAGATGTAAGACGTGTGCTTTCCTTCTTAAGAGGTGTTTTCAAAGACATTCACAGAGTGATTCTACAAAGCCTTTTTACTGACGTTGGCTTTTAAACGCGATTTCACTGGAATTTCTGTCAAATGCAAGGCAGAGATTTGCTATTGAAGAATTGAAGATACAGAATGCAAACAAACACGTTCCTACAAGTTAATCGCCTAAACATTCACCACAGTTCCAAAAACTGCATAGAATGCAGTTTTTACTCAGATGATAGACGAATGCTTTCCTTCATATGAATTGTTTTCATAGACATTCACAGAGTGATTCTACAAAGCCTTTTTACTGACGTTGGCTTTTAAATGCGATTTCCCTGGAATTTCTGTCAAATGCAAGGCAGAGATTTGCTATTGAAGAATTGAAGATACAGAATGCAAACAAACATGTTCCTTCAAGTGAATCGCCTAATCATTCACCACAGTTCCAAAAACTGAATAGAATGCAGTTTTCACTCAGATGAAAGACGTATGCTTTCCTTCTTAAGAAGTGTTTTCAAAGACATTCACAGAGTGATTCTACAAAGCCTTTTTACTGACATAGGCTTTTAAACGCGATTTCCCTGGAATTTCTGTCAAATGCAAGGCAGAGATTTGCTATTGAAGAATTGAAGATAAAGAATGCAAACAAACACGTTCCTTCAAGTGAATCGCCTAATCATTCACCACAGTTCCAAAAACTGCATAGAATGCAGTTTTCACTCAGATGAAAGACGTATGCTTTCCTTCTTAAGAAGTGTTTTCAAAGACATTCACAGAGTGATTCTACAAAGCCTTTTTACTGACATTGGCTTTTAAACGCGATTTCACTGGAATTTCTGTCAAACGCAAGGCAGAGATTTTCTACTGAAGAATTGAAGATACAGAATGCAAACAAACACATTCCTACAAGTGAATCGCCAAAACATTCACGACAGTTCCAAAAACTGCATAGAATGCAGTTTTCACTCAGATGTAAGACGTGTGTTTTCCTTCTTAAGAAGTGTTTTCAAAGACATTCACAGAGTGATTCTACAAAGCCTTTTTACTGACTTTGGCTTTTAAACGCAATTTCACTGGAATTTCTGTCAAATGCAAGGCAGAGATTTGCTATTAAAGAATTGAAGATACAGAATGCAAACAAACACGTTCCTACAAGTGAATCGCCTAAACATTCACGACAGTTCCAAAAACTGCATAGAATGCAGTTTTCACTCAGATGTAAGACGTGTGCTTTCCTTCTTAAGAGGTGTTTTCAAAGACATTCACAGAGTGATTCTACAAAGCCCTTTTAGTGACGTTGGCTTTTAAACGCGATTTCACTGGAATTTCTGTCAAACGCAAGGCAGAGATTTGCTATTGAAGAATTGAAGATACAGAATGCAAACAAACACGTTCCTACAAGTGAATCGCCTAAACATTCACCACAGTTCCAAAAACTGCATAGAATGCAGTTTTCACTCAGAAGAATGACTTATGCTTTCCTTCTTAAGAAGTGTTTTCATAGACATTCACAGAGTGATTCTACAAAGCCTTTTTACTGACGTTGGCTTTTAAAGGCGATTTCACTGGAATTTCTGTCAAACGCAAGGCACAGATTTGCTATTGAAGAATTGAAGATACAGAATGCAAACAAACACGTTCCTACAAGTTAATCGCCTAAACATTCACCACAGTTCCAAAAACTGCATAGAATGCAGTTTTCACTCAGATGAAAGACGTATGCTTTCCTTCTTAAGAAGTGTTTTCAAAGACATTCACAGAGTGATTCTACAAAGCCTTTTTACTGACGTTGGCTTTTAAACGCGATTTCACTGGAATTTCTGTCAAACGCAAGGCAGAGATTTTCTACTGAAGAATTGAAGATACAGAATGCAAACAAACACATTCCTACAAGTGAATCGCCAAAACATTCACGACAGTTCCAAAAACTGCATAGAATGCAGTTTTCACTCAGATGTAAGACGTGTGCTTTCCTTCTTAAGAAGTGTTTTCAAAGACATTCACAGAGTGATTCTACAAAGCCTTTTTACTGACATAGGCTTTTAAACGCAATTTCACTGGAATTTCTGTCAAATGCAAGGCAGAGATTTGCTATTGAAGAATTGAAGATAAAGAATGCAAACAAACACGTTCCTTCAAGTGAATCGCCTAATCATTCACCACAGTTCCAAAAACTGCATAGAATGCAGTTTTCACTCAGATGAAAGACGTGTGCTTTCCTTCTTAAGAAGTGTTTTCAAAGACATTCACAGAGTGATTCTACAAAGCCTTTTTACTGACTTTGGCTTTTAAACGCAATTTCACTGGAATTTCTGTCAAATGCAAGGCAGAGATTTGCTATTAAAGAATTGAAGATACAGAATGCAAACAAACACGTTCCTACAAGTGAATCGCCTAAACATTCACGACAGTTCCAAAAACTGCATAGAATGCAGTTTTCACTCAGATGTAAGACGTGTGCTTTCCTTCTTAAGAGGTGTTTTCAAAGACATTCACAGAGTGATTCTACAAAGCCCTTTTAGTGACGTTGGCTTTTAAACGCGATTTCACTGGAATTTCTGTCAAACGCAAGGCAGAGATTTGCTATTGAAGAATTGAAGATACAGAATGCAAACAAACACGTTCCTACAAGTGAATCGCCTAAACATTCACCACAGTTCCAAAAACTGCATAGAATGCAGTTTTCACTCAGAAGAATGACTTATGCTTTCCTTCTTAAGAAGTGTTTTCATAGACATTCACAGAGTGATTCTACAAAGCCTTTTTACTGACGTTGGCTTTTAAACGCGATTTCACTGGAATTTCTGTCAAACGCAAGGCAGAGATTTGCTATTGAAGAATTGAAGATACAGAATGCAAACAAACACGTTCCTACAAGTTAATCGCCTAAACATTCACCACAGTTCCAAAAACTGCATAGAATGCAGTTTTCACTCAGAAGAATGACGTATGCTTTCCTTCTTAAGAAGTGTTTTCATAGACATTCACAGAGTGATTCTACAAAGCCTTTTTACTGACGTTGGCTTTTAAATGCGATTTCCCTGGAATTTCTGTCAAATGCAAGGCAGAGATTTGCTATTGAAGAATTGAAGATACAGAATGCAAACAAACATGTTCCTTCAAGTGAATCGCCTAATCATTCACCACAGTTCCAAAAACTGAATAGAATGCAGTTTTCACTCAGATGAAAGACGTATGCTTTCCTTCTTAAGAAGTGTTTTCAAAGACATTCACAGAGTGATTCTACAAAGCCTTTTTACTGACATTGGCTTTTAAACGCGATTTCCCTGGAATTTCTGTCAAATGCAAGGCAGAGATTTGCTATTGAAGAATTGAAGATAAAGAATGCAAACAAACACGTTCCTTCAAGTGAATCGCCTAATCATTCACCACAGTTCCAAAAACTGCATAGAATGCAGTTTTCACTCAGATGAAAGACGTATGCTTTCCTTCTTAAGAAGTGTTTTCAAAGACATTCACAGAGTGATTCTACAAAGCCTTTTTACTGACATTGGCTTTTAAACGCGATTTCACTGGAATTTCTGTCAAACGCAAGGCAGAGATTTTCTACTGAAGAATTGAAGATACAGAATGCAAACAAACACATTCCTACAAGTGAATCGCCAAAACATTCACGACAGTTCCAAAAACTGCATAGAATGCAGTTTTCACTCAGATGTAAGACGTGTGCTTTCCTTCTTAAGAAGTGTTTTCAAAGACATTCACAGAGTGATTCTACAAAGCCTTTTTACTGACTTTGGCTTTTAAACGCAATTTCACTGGAATTTCTGTCAAATGCAAGGCAGAGATTTGCTATTAAAGAATTGAAGATACAGAATGCAAACAAACACGTTCCTACAAGTGAATCGCCTAAACATTCACGACAGTTCCAAAAACTGCATAGAATGCAGTTTTCACTCAGATGTAAGACGTGTGCTTTCCTTCTTAAGAGGTGTTTTCAAAGACATTCACAGAGTGATTCTACAAAGCCCTTTTAGTGACGTTGGCTTTTAAACGCGATTTCACTGGAATTTCTGTCAAACGCAAGGCAGAGATTTGCTATTGAAGAATTGAAGATACAGAATGCAAACAAACACGTTCCTACAAGTGAATCGCCTAAACATTCACCACAGTTCCAAAAACTGCATAGAATGCAGTTTTCACTCAGAAGAATGACTTATGCTTTCCTTCTTAAGAAGTGTTTTCATAGACATTCACAGAGTGATTCTACAAAGCCTTTTTACTGACGTTGGCTTTTAAACGCGATTTCACTGGAATTTCTGTCAAACGCAAGGCAGAGATTTGCTATTGAAGAATTGAAGATACAGAATGCAAACAAACACGTTCCTACAAGTTAATCGCCTAAACATTCACCACAGTTCCAAAAACTGCATAGAATGCAGTTTTCACTCAGAAGAATGACGTATGCTTTCCTTCTTAAGAAGTGTTTTCATAGACATTCACAGAGTGATTCTACAAAGCCTTTTTACTGACGTTGGCTTTTAAATGCGATTTCCCTGGAATTTCTGTCAAATGCAAGGCAGAGATTTGCTATTGAAGAATTGAAGATACAGAATGCAAACAAACATGTTCCTTCAAGTGAATCGCCTAATCATTCACCACAGTTCCAAAAACTGAATAGAATGCAGTTTTCACTCAGATGAAAGACGTATGCTTTCCTTCTTAAGAAGTGTTTTCAAAGACATTCACAGAGTGATTCTACAAAGCCTTTTTACTGACATTGGCTTTTAAACGCGATTTCCCTGGAATTTCTGTCAATGCAAGGCAGAGATTTGCTATTGAAGAATTGAAGATAAAGAATGCAAACAAACACGTTCCTTCAAGTGAATCGCCTAATCATTCACCACAGTTCCAAAAACTGCATAGAATGCAGTTTTCACTCAGATGAAAGACGTATGCTTTCCTTCTTAAGAAGTGTTTTCAAAGACATTCACAGAGTGATTCTACAAAGCCTTTTTACTGACATGGCTTTTAAACGCGATTTCACTGGAATTTCTGTCAAACGCAAGGCAGAGATTTTCTACTGAAGAATTGAAGATACAGAATGCAAACAAACACATTCCTACAAGTGAATCGCCAAAACATTCACGACAGTTCCAAAAACTGCATAGAATGCAGTTTTCACTCAGATGTAAGACGTGTGCTTTCCTTCTTAAGAAGTGTTTTCAAAGACATTCACAGAGTGATTCTACAAAAGCCTTTTTACTGACTTTGGCTTTTAAACGCAATTTCACTGGAATTTCTGTCAAATGCAAGGCAGAGATTTGCTATTAAAGAATTGAAGATACAGAATGCAAACAAACACGTTCTACAAGTGAATCGCCTAAACATTCACGACAGTTCCAAAAACTGCATAGAATGCAGTTTTCACTCAGATGTAAGACGTGTGCTTTCCTTCTTAAGAGGTGTTTTCAAAGACATTCACAGAGTGATTCTACAAAGCCCTTTTAGTGACGTTGGCTTTTAAACGCGATTTCACTGGAATTTCTGTCAAACGCAAGGCAGAGATTTGCTATTGAAGAATTGAAGATACAGAATGCAAAACAAACACGTTCCTACATGTGAATCGCCTAAACATTCACCACAGTTCCAAAAACTGCATAGAATGCAGTTTTCACTCAGAAGAATGACTTATGCTTTCCTTCTTAAGAAGTGTTTTCATAGACATTCACAGAGTGATTCTACAAAGCCTTTTTACTGACATTGGCTTTTAAACGCGATTTCACTGGAATTACTGTCAAAGCAAGACAGAGATTTGCTATTGAAAAATTGAAGATACAGAATGCAAACAAACACGTTCCTACAAGTGAATCGCCTAAACATTCACCACAGTTCCAAAAACTGCATAAAATGCAGTTTTCACTCAGATGAAAGACATATGCTTTCCTTCTTAAGAAGTGTTTTCAAAGACATTCACAGAGTGATTCTACAAAGCCTTTTTACTGACATTGGCTTTTAAAACGCGATTTCACTGGAATTTTCTGCCAAACGCAAGGCAGAGATTTGCTATTGAAGAATTGAAGATACAGAATGCAAACAAACACGTTCCTACAAGTGAATCGCCTAAACATTCACCACAGTTCCAACAAATGCATAGAATGCTGTTTTCACTCAGATGAAAGACGTATGCTTTCCTTCTTAAGAAGTGTTTTAAACGACATTCACAGAGTGATTCTACAAAGCCTTTTTACTGACTTTGGCTTTTAAACGCGATTTCACTGGAATTTCTGTCAAATGCAAGGCAGAGATTTGCTATTGAAGAATTGAAGATACAGAATGCAAACAAACACGTTCCTTCAAGTGAATCACCTAATCATTCACCACAGTTCCAAATACTGCATAGAATGCAGTTTTCACTCAGATGAATGACGTATGATTTCCTTCTTAAGAAATGTTTTCAAAGACATTCACAGAGTGATTCTACAAAGCCTTTTTACTGACGTTGGCTTTTAAATGCGATTTCCCTGGAATTTCTTTCAAATGCAAGGCAGAGATATGCTTTTGAAGAATTGAAGATACAGAATGCAAACAAACATGTTCCTTCAAGTGAATCGCCTAATCATTCACCACAGTTCCAAAAACTGCATAGAATGCAGTTTTCACTCAGATGAAAGACGTATGCTTTCCTTCTTAAGAAGTGTTTTCAAAGACATTCACAGAGTGATTCTACAAAGCCTTTTTACTGATGTTGGCTTTTAAACGCGATTTCACTGGAATTTCTGTCAAACGCAAGGCAGAGATTTGCTATTGAAGATACAGAATGCAAACAAACACGTTCCTACAAGTGAATCGCCTAAACATTCACCACAGTTCCAAAAACTGCATAGAATGCAGTTTTCAATCAGATGTATGACGTGTGCTTTCCTTCTTAAGAAGTGTTTTCAAAGACATTCATAGAGTGATTCTACAAAGCCTTTTTACTGACGTTGGCTTTTAAACACGATTTCACTGGAATTTCTGTCAAACGCAAGGCAGAGATTTGCTATTAAAGAATTGAAGATACAGAATGCAAACAAACACGTTCCTACAAGTGAATCGCCTAAACATTCACCACAGTTCCAAAAACTGAATAGAATGCAGTTTTCACTCAGATGAAAGACGTATGCTTTCCTTCTTAAGAAGTGTTTTTATAAGACTTTCACAGAGTGATTCTACAAAGCCTTTTTACTGACGTTGGCTTTTAAATGCGATTTCACTGGAATTTCTGTCAAAGGCTAGACAGAGATTTGCTATTGAAGAATTGAAGATACAGAATGCAAACAAACACGTTCCTACAAGTGAATTGTCTAAACATTCACCACAGTTCCAAAAACTGCATAGTATGCAGTTTTTACTCAGATGATAGACGAATGCTTTCCTTCATATGAATTGTTTTCAAAGACATTCACAGAGTGATTCTACAAAGCCTTTTTACTGACATTGGCTTTAAAACGCGATTTCACTAGAATTTCTGTCAAACGCAAGACAGAGATTTGCTATTGAAGAACTGAAGATACAGAATGCAAACAAACACGTTCCTACAAGTGAATCGCCAAAACATTCACGACAGTTCCAAAAACTGCATAGAATGCAGTTTTCACTCAGATGTAAGACGTGTGCTTTCCTTCTTAAGAGGTGTTTTCAAAGACATTCACAGAGTGATTCTACAAAGCCTTTTTAGTGACGTTGGCTTTTAAATGCGATTTCACTGGAATTTCTGTCAAACGCAAGGCAGAGATTTGCTATTGAAGAATTGATGATACAGAATGCAAACAAACACGTTCCTACAAGTGAATCACCTAAACATTCACCACAGTTCCAAAAACTGCATAGAATGCAGTTTTCACTCAGAAGAATGACTTATGCTTTCCTTCTTAAGAAGTGTTTTCATAGACATTCACAGAGTGATTCTACAAAGCCTTTTTACTGACATTGGCTTTTAAACGCGATTTCACTGGAATTACTGTCAAACGCAAGACAGAGATTTGCTATTGAAAAATTGAAGATACAGAATGCAAACAAACACGTTCCTACAAGTGAATCGCCTAAACATTCACCACAGTTCCAAAAACTGCATAAAATGCAGTTTTCACTCAGATGAAAGACATATGCTTTCCTTCTTAAGAAGTGTTTTCAAAGACATTCACAGAGTGATTCTACAAAGCCTTTTTACTGACATTGGCTTTTAAACGCGATTTCACTGGAATTTCTGCCAAACGCAAGGCAGAGATTTGCTATTGAAGAATTGAAGATACAGAATGCAAACAAACACGTTCCTACAAGTGAATCGCCTAAACATTCACCACAGTTCCAACAACTGCATAGAATGCTGTTTTCACTCAGATGAAAGACATATGCTTTCCTTCTTAAGAAGTGTTTTAAACGACATTCACAGAGTGATTCTACAAAGCCTTTTTACTGACTTTGGCTTTTAAACGCGATTTCACTGGAATTTCTGTCAAATGCAAGGCAGAGATTTGCTATTGAAGAATTGAAGATACAGAATGCAAACAAACACGTTCCTTCAAGTGAATCGCCTAATCATTCACCACAGTTCCAAAAACTGCATAGAATGCAGTTTTCACTCAGATGAAAGACATATGCTTTCCTTCTTAAGAAGTGTTTTCAAAGACATTCACAGAGTGATTCTACAAAGCCTTTTTACTGACATTGGCTTTTAAACGCGATTTCACTGGAATTTCTGCCAAACGCAAGGCAGAGATTTGCTATTGAAGAATTGAAGATACAGAATGCAAACAAACACGTTCCTACAAGTGAATCGCCTAAACATTCACCACAGTTCCAACAACTGCATAGAATGCTGTTTTCACTCAGATAAAAGACGTATGCTTTCCTTCTTAAGAAGTGTTTTCAAAGACATTCACAGAGTGATTCTACAAAGCCTTTTTACTGATGTTGGCTTTTAAACGCGATTTCACTGGAATTTCTGTCAAACGCAAGGCAGAGATTTGCTATTGAAGATACAGAATGCAAACAAACACGTTCCTACAAGTGGATCGCCTAAACATTCACCACAGTTCCAAAAACTGCATAGAATGCAGTTTTCAATCAGATGTAAGACGTGTGCTTTCCTTCTTAAGAAGTGTTTTCAAAGACATTCATAGAGTGATTCTACAAAGCCTTTTTACTGACGTTGGCTTTTAAACACGATTTCACTGGAATTTCTGTCAAACGCAAGGCAGAGATTTGCTATTAAAGAATTGAAGATACAGAATGCAAACAAACACGTTCCTACAAGTGAATCGCCTAAACATTCACCACAGTTCCAAAAACTGAATAGAATGCAGTTTTCACTCAGATGAAAGATGTATGCTTTCCTTCTTAAGAAGTGTTTTTATAAGACATTCACAGAGTGATTCTACAAAGCCTTTTTACTGACGTTGGCTTTTAAATGCGATTTCACTGGAATTTCTGTCAAACGCAAGACAGAGATTTGCTATTAAAGAATTGAAGATACAGAATGCAAACAAACACGTTCCTACAAGTGAATCGCCTAAACATTCACCACAGTTCCAAAAACTGAATAGAATGCAGTTTTCACTCAGATGAAAGACGTATGCTTTCCTTCTTAAGAAGTGTTTTTATAAGACATTCACAGAGTGATTCTACAAAGCCTTTTTACTGACGTTGGCTTTTAAATGCGATTTCACTGGAATTTCTGTCAAAGGCAAGACAGAGATTTGCTATTGAAGAATTGAAGATACAGAATGCAAACAAACACGTTCCTACAAGTGAATTGCCTAAACATTCACCACAGTTCCAAAAACTGCATAGTATGCAGTTTTTACTCAGATGATAGACGTGTGCTTTCCTTCTTAAGAGGTGTTTTCAAAGACATTCACAGAGTGATTCTACAAAGCCTTTTTACTGACGTTGGCTTTTAAACGCGATTTCACTGGAATTTCTGTCAAATTCAAGGCAGAGATTTGCTATTGAATAATTGAAGATACAGAATGCAAACAAACACGTTCCTACAAGTGAATCGCCTAAACATTCACCACAGTTCCAACAACTGCATAGAATGCTGTTTTCACTCAGATGAAAGACGTATGCTTTCCTTCTTAAGAAGTGTTTTCATAGACATTCACAGAGTGATTCTACAAAGCCTTTTTACTGACATTGGCTTTTAAACGCGATTTCACTGGAATTACTGTCAAACGCAAGACAGAGATTTGCTATTGAAAAATTGAAGATACAGAATGCAAACAAACACGTTCCTACAAGTGAATCGCCTAAACATTCACCACAGTACCAAAAACTGCATAAAATGCAGTTTTCACTCAGATGAAAGACATATGCTTTCCTTCTTAAGAAGTGTTTTCAAAGACATTCACAGAGTGATTCTACAAAGCCTTTTTACTGACATTGGCTTTTAAACGCGATTTCACTGGAATTTCTGCCAAACGCAAGGCAGAGATTTGCTATTGAAGAATTGAAGATACAGAATGCAAACAAACACGTTCCTACAAGTGAATCGCCTAAATATTCACCACAGTTCCAACAACTGCATAGAATGCTGTTTTCACTCAGATGAAAGACGTATGCTTTCCTTCTTAAGAAGTGTTTTAAACGACATTCACAGAGTGATTCTACAAAGCCTTTTTACTGACTTTGGCTTTTAAACGCGATTTCACTGGAATTTCTGTCAAATGCAAGGCAGAGATTTGCTATTGAAGAATTGAAGATACAGAATGCAAACCAACACGTTCCTTCAAGTGAATCGCCTAATCATTCTCCACAGTTCCAAAAACTGCATAGAATGCAGTTTTCACTCAGATGAAAGACATATGCTTTCCTTCTTAAGAAGTGTTTTCAAAGACATTCACAGAGTGATTCTACAAAGCCTTTTTACTGACATTGGCTTTTAAACGCGATTTCACTGGAATTTCTGCCAAACGCAAGGCAGAGATTTGCTATTGAAGAATTGAAGATACAGAATGCAAACAAACACGTTCCTACAAGTGAATCGCCTAAACATTCACCACAGTTCCAACAACTGCATAGAATGCTGTTTTCACTCAGATGAAAGACGTATGCTTTCCTTCTTAAGAAGTGTTTTAAACGACATTCACAGAGTGATTCTACAAAGCCTTTTTACTGACTTTGGCTTTTAAACGCGATTTCACTGGAATTTCTGTCAAATGCAAGGCAGAGATTTGCTATTGAAGAATTGAAGATACAGAATGCAAACAAACACGTTCCTTCAAGTGAATCGCCTAATCATTCACCACAGTTCCAAAAACTGCATAGAATGCAGTTTTCACTCAGATGAATGACGTATGATTTCCTTCTTAAGAAATGTTTTCAAAGACATTCACAGAGTGATTCTACAAAGCCTTTTTACTGACGTTGGCTTTTAAATGCGATTTCCCTGGAATTTTTTTCAAATGCAAGGCAGAGATTTGCTTTTGAAGAATTGAAGATACAGAATGCAAACAAACATGTTCCTTCAAGTGAATCGCCTTATCATTCACCACAGTTCCAAAAACTGCATAGAATGCAGTTTTCACTCAGATGAAAGACGTATGCTTTCCTTCTTAAGAAGTGTTTTCAAAGACATCCACAGAGTGATTCTACAAAGCCTTTTTACTGATGTTGGCTTTTAAACGCGATTTCACTGGAATTTCTGTCAAACGCAAGGCAGAGATTTGCTATTGAAGATACAGAATGCAAACAAACACGTTCCTACAAGTGAATCGCCTAAACATTCACCACAGTTCCAAAAACTGCATAGAATGCAGTTTTCAATCAGATGTAAGACGTGTGCTTTCCTTCTTAAGAAGTGTTTTCAAAGACATTCATAGAGTGATTCTACAAAGCCTTTTTACTGACGTTGGCTTTTAAACACGATTTCACTGGAATTTCTGTCAAACGCAAGGCAGAGATTTGCTATTAAAGAATTGAAGATACAGAATGCAAACAAACACGTTCCTACAAGTGAATCGCCTAAACATTCACCACAGTTCCAAAAACTGAATAGAATGCAGTTTTCACTCAGATGAAAGACGTATGCTTTCCTTCTTAAGAAGTGTTTTTATAAGACATTCACAGAGTGATTCTACAAAGCCTTTTTACTGACGTTGGCTTTTAAATGCGATTTCACTGGAATTTCTGTCAAACGCAAGGCAGAGATTTGCTATTAAAGAATTGAAGATACAGAATGCAAACAAACACGTTCCTACAAGTGAATCGCCTAAACATTCACCACAGTTCCAAAAACTGAATAGAATGCAGTTTTCACTCAGATGAAAGACGTATGCTTTCCTTCTTAAGAAGTGTTTTTATAAGACATTCACAGAGTGATTCTACAAAGCCTTTTTACTGACGTTGGCTTTTAAATGCGATTTCACTGGAATTTCTGTCAAAGGCAAGACAGAGATTTGCTATTGAAGAATTGAAGATACAGAATGCAAACAAACACGTTCCTACAAGTGAATTGCCTAAACATTCACCACAGTTCCAAAAACTGCATAGTATGCTGTTTTTACTCAGATGATAGACGAATGCTTTCCTTCATATGAATTGTTTTCAAAGACATTCACAGAGTGATTCTACAAAGCCTTTTTACTGACATTGGCTTTAAAACGCGATTTCACTAGAATTTCTATCAAACGCAAGACAGAGATTTGCTATTGAAGAACTGAAGATACAGAATGCAAACAAACACGTTCCTACAAGTGAATCGCCAAAACATTCACGACAGTTCCAAAAACTGCATAGAATGCAGTTTTCACTCAGATGTAAGACGTGTGCTTTCCTTCTTAAGAAGTGTTTTCAAAGACATTCACAGAGTGATTCTACAAAGCCTTTTTACTGACTTTGGCTTTTAAACGCAATTTCACTGGAATTTCTGTCAAATGCAAGGCAGAGATTTGCTATTAAAGAATTGAAGATACAGAATGCAAACAAACACATTCCTACAAGTGAATCGCCTAAACATTCACGACAGTTCCAAAAACTGCATAGAATGCAGTTTTCACTCAGATGTAAGACGTGTGCTTTCCTTCTTAAGAGGTGTTTTCAAAGACATTCACAGAGTGATTCTACAAAGCCTTTTTAGTGACGTTGGCTTTTAAACGCGATTTCACTGGAATTTCTGCCAAACGCAAGGCAGAGATTTGCTATTGAAGAATTGAAGATACAGAATGCAAACAAACACGTTCCTACAAGTGAATCGCCTAAACATTCACCACAGTTCCAACAACTGCATAGAATGCTGTTTTCACTCAGATGAAAGACGTATGCTTTCCTTCTTAAGAAGTGTTTTCATAGACATTCACAGAGTGATTCTACAAAGCCTTTTTACTGACATTGGCTTTTAAACGCGATTTCACTGGAATTACTGTCAAACGCAAGACAGAGATTTGCTATTGAAAAATTGAAGATACAGAATGCAAACAAACACGTTCCTACAAGTGAATCGCCTAAACATTCACCACAGTTCCAAAAACTGCATAAAATGCAGTTTTCACTCAGATGAAAGACATATGCTTTCCTTCTTAAGAAGTGTTTTCAAAGACATTCACAGAGTGATTCTACAAAGCCTTTTTACTGACATTGGCTTTTAAACGCGATTTCACTGGAATTTCTGCCAAACGCAAGGCAGAGATTTGCTATTGAAGAATTGAAGATACAGAATGCAAACAAACACGTTCCTACAAGTGAATCGCCTAAACATTCACCACAGTTCCAACAACTGCATAGAATGCTGTTTTCACTCAGATGAAAGACGTATGCTTTCCTTCTTAAGAAGTGTTTTAAACGACATTCACAGAGTGATTCTACAAAGCCTTTTTACTGACTTTGGCTTTTAAACGCAATTTCACTGGAATTTCTGTCAAATGCAAGGCAGAGATTTGCTATTGAAGAATTGAAGATACAGAATGCAAACAAACACGTTCCTTCAAGTGAATCGCCTAATCATTCACCACAGTTCCAAAAACTACATAGAATGCAGTTTTCACTCAGATGAATGACGTATGATTTCCTTCTTAAGAAATGTTTTCAAAGACATTCACAGAGTGATTCTACAAAGCCTTTTTACTGACGTTGGCTTTTAAATGCGATTTCCCTGGAATTTCTTTCAAATGCAAGGCAGAGATTTGCTTTTGAAGAATTGAAGATACAGAATGCAAACAAACATGTTCCTTCAAGTGAATCGCCTAATCATTCACCACAGTTCCAAAAACTGCATAGAATGCAGTTTTCACTCAGATGAAAGACGTATGCTTTCCTTCTTAAGATGTGTTTTCAAAGACATTCACGGAGTGATTCTACAAAGCCTTTTTACTGATGTTGGCTTTTAAACGCGATTTCACTGGAATTTCTGTCAAACGCAAGGCAGAGATTTGCTATTGAAGATACAGAATGCAAACAAACACGTTCCTACAAGTGAATCGCCTAAACATTCACCACAGTTCCAAAAACTGCATAGAATGCAGTTTTCAATCAGATGTAAGACGTGTGCTTTCCTTCTTAAGAAGTGTTTTCAAAGACATTCATAGAGTGATTCTACAAAGCCTTTTTACTGACGTTGGCTTTTAAACACGATTTCACTGGAATTTCTGTCAAACGCAAGGCAGAGATTTGCTATTAAAGAATTGAAGATACAGAATGCAAACAAACACGTTCCTACAAGTGAATCGCCTAAACATTCACCACAGTTCCAAAAACTGAATAGAATGCAGTTTTCACTCAGATGAAAGACATATGCTTTCCTTCTTAAGAAGTGTTTTTATAAGACATTCACAGAGTGATTCTACAAAGCCTTTTTACTGACGTTGGCTTTTAAATGCGATTTCACTGGAATTTCTGTCAAACGCAAGACAGAGATTTGCTATTAAAGAATTGAAGATACAGAATGCAAACAAACACGTTCCTACAAGTGAATCGCCTAAACATTCACCACAGTTCCAAAAACTGAATAGAATGCAGTTTTCACTCAGATGAAAGACGTATGCTTTCCTTCTTAAGAAGTGTTTTTATAAGACATTCACAGAGTGATTCTACAAAGCCTTTTTACTGACGTTGGCTTTTAAATGCGATTTCACTGGAATTTCTGTCAAAGGCAAGACAGAGATTTGCTATTGAAGAATTGAAGATACAGAATGCAAACAAACACGTTCCTACAAGTGAATTGCCTAAACATTCACCACAGTTCCAAAAACTGCATAGTATGCAGTTTTTACTCAGATGATAGACGAATGCTTTCCTTCATATGAATTGTTTTCAAAGACATTCACAGAGTGATTCTACAAAGCCTTTTTACTGACATTGGCTTTAAAACGCGATTTCACTGGAATTTCTGTCAAACGCAAGACAGAGATTTGCTATTGAAGAACTGAAGATACAGAATGCAAACAAACACGTTCCTACAAGTGAATCGCCTAAACATTCACCACAGTTCCAACAACTGCATAGAATGCAGTTTTCACTCAGATGAAAGACGTATGCTTTCCTTCTTAAGAAGTGTTTTCAATGACATTCACAGAGTGATTCTACAAAGCCTTTTTACTGACTTTGTCTTTTAAACGCGATTTCACTGGAATTTCTGTCAAATGCAAGGCAGAGATTTGCTATTGAAGAATTGAAGATACAGAATGCAAACAAACACGTTCCTTCAAGTGAATCACCTAATCATTCACCACAGTTCCAAAAACTGCATAGAATGCAGTTTTCACTCAGATGAAAGACGTATGCTTTCCTTCATATGAAGTGTTTTCAAAGACATTCACAAAGTGATTCTACAAAGCCTTTTTACTGACGTTGGCTTTTAAACGCGATTTCACTGGAATTTCTGTCAAACGCAAGACAGAGATTTGCTATTGAAGAATTGAAGATACAGAATGCAAACAAACACTTTCCTACAAGTGAATCGCCTAAACATTCACCACAGTTCCAACAACTGCATAGAATGCAGTTTTCACTCAGATGAAAGACGTATGCTTTCCTTCTTAAGAAGTGTTTTCAATGACATTCACAGAGTGATTCTACAAAGCCTTTTTACTGACTTTGTCTTTTAAACGCGATTTCACTGGAATTTCTGTCAAATGCAAGGCAGAGATTTTTTATTGAAGAATTGAAGATACAGAATGCAAACAAACACGTTCCTTCAAGTGAATCACCTAATCATTCACCACAGTTCCAAAAACTGCATAGAATGCAGTTTTCACTCAGATGAAAGACGTATGCTTTCCTTCATATGAAGTGTTTTCAAAGACATTCACAGAGTGATTCTACAAAGCCTTTTTACTGACGTTGGCTTTTAAACGCGATTTCACTGGAATTTCTGTCAAACGCAAGACAGAGATTTGCTATTGAAGAATTGAAGATACAGAATGCAAACAAACACATTCCTACAAGTGAATCGCCTAAACATTCACCACAGTTCCAAAAACTGCATAGAATGCAGTTTTCACTCAGATGTAAGACGTGTGCTTTCCTTCTTAAGAAGTGTTTTCAAAGACATTCATAGAGTGATTCTACAAAGCCTTTTTACTGACGTTGGCTTTTAAACAGGATTTCACTGGAATTTCTGTCAAACGAAAGGCAGAGATTTGCTATTAAAGAATTGAAGATACAGAATGCAAACAAACACGTTCCTACAAGTGAATTGCCTAATCATTCACCACAGTTCCAAAAACTGCATAGAATGCAGTTTTCACTCAGATGAAAGACGTATGCTTTCCTTCATATGAAGTGTTTTCAAAGACATTCACAGAGTGATTCTATAAAGCCTTTTTACTGACGTTGGCTTTTAAACGCGATTTCACTGGAATTTCTGTCAAATGTAAGGCAGAGATTTGCTATTGAAGAATTGAAGATACAGAATGAAAACAAACACTTTCCTTCAAGTGAATCGCCTAATCATTCACCACAGTTCCAAAAACTGCATAGAATGCAGTTTTCACTCACATGAAAGATGTATGCTTTCCTTCTTAAGAAGTGTTTTCAAAGACATTCACAGAGTGATTCTACAAAGCCTTTTTAGTGACGTTGGCTTTTAAACGCGATTTCACTGGAATTTCTGTCAAACGGAAGACAGAGATTTTCTACTGAAGAATTGAAATACAGAATGCAAACAAACACATTCCTACAAGTGAATCGCCTAAACATTCACGACAGTTCCAAAAAGTGCATAGAATGCAGTTTTCACTCAGATGTAAGACGTGTGCTTTCCTTCTTAAGAAGTGTTTTCATCGACATTCACAGAGTGATTCTACAAAGCCTTTTTACTGACATTGGCTTTTAAACGCGATTTCACTGGAATTACTGTCAAACGCAAGACAGAGATTTGCTATTGAAAAATTGAAGATACAGAATGCAAACAAACACGTTCCTACAAGTGAATCGCCTAAACATTCACCACAGTTCCAAAAACTGCATAAAATGCAGTTTTCACTCAGATGAAAGACATATGCTTTCCTTCTTAAGAAGTGTTTTCAAAGACATTCACAGAGTGATTCTACAAAGCCTTTTTACTGACATTGGCTTTTAAACGCGATTTCACTGGAATTTCTGCCAAATGCAAGGCAGAGATTTGCTATTGAAGAATTGAAGATACAGAATGCAAACAAACACGTTCCTACAAGTGAATCGCCTAAACATTCACCACAGTTCCAACAACTGCATAGAATGCTGTTTTCACTCAGATGAAAGACGTATGCTTTCCTTCTTAATAAGTGTTTTAAACGACATTCACAGAGTGATTCTACAAAGCCTTTTTACTGACTTTGGCTTTTAAACGCAATTTCACTGGAATTTCTGTCAAATGCAAGGCAGAGATTTGCTATTGAAGAATTGAAGATACAGAATGCAAACAAACACGTTCCTTCAAGTGAATCGCCTAATCATTCACCACAGTTCCAAAAACTGCATAGAATACAGTTTTCACTCAGATGAATGACGTATGATTTCCTTCTTAAGAAATGTTTTCAAAGACATTCACAGAGTGATTCTACAAAGCCTTTTTACTGACGTTGGCTTTTAAATGCGATTTCCCTGGAATTTCTTTCAAATGCAAGGCAGAGATTTGCTTTTGAAGAATTGAAGATACAGAATGTAAACAAACATGTTCCTTCAAGTGAATCGCCTAATCATTCACCACAGTTCCAAAAACTGCATAGAATGCAGTTTTCACTCAGATGAAAGACGTATGCTTTCCTTCTTAAGAAGTGTTTTCAAAGACATTCACAGAGTGATTCTACAAAGCCTTTTTACTGATGTTGGCTTTTAAACGCGATTTCACTGGAATTTCTGTCAAACGCAAGGCAGAGATTTGCTATTGAAGATACAGAATGCAAACAAACACGTTCCTACAAGTGAATCGCCTAAACATTCACCACAGTTCCAAAAACTGCATAGAATGCAGTTTTCAATCAGATGTAAGACGTGTGCTTTCCTTCTTAAGAAGTGTTTTCAAAGACATTCATAGAGTGATTCTACAAAGCCTTTTTACTGACGTTGGCTTTTAAACACGATTTCACTGGAATTTCTGTCAAACGCAAGGCAGAGATTTGCTATTAAAGAATTGAAGATACAGAATGCAAACAAACACGTTCCTACAAGTGAATCGCCTAAACATTCACCACAGTTCCAAAAACTGAATAGAATGCAGTTTTCACTCAGATGAAAGACGTATGCTTTCCTTCTTAAGAAGTGTTTTTATAAGACATTCACAGAGTGATTCTACAAAGCCTTTTTATTGACGTTGGCTTTTAAATGCGATTTCACTGGAATTTCTGTCAAACGCAAGACAGAGATTTGCTATTAAAGAATTGAAGATACAGAATGCAAACAAACACGTTCCTACAAGTGAATCGCCTAAACATTCACCACAGTTCCAAAAACTGAATAGAATGCAGTTTTCACTCAGATGAAAGACATATGCTTTCCTTCTTAAGAAGTGTTTTTATAAGACATTCACAGAGTGATTCTACAAAGCCTTTTTACTGACGTTGGCTTTTAAATGCGATTTCACTGGAATTTCTGTCAAAGGCAAGACAGAGATTTGCTATTGAAGAATTGAAGATACAGAATGCAAACAAACACGTTCCTACAAGTGAATTGCCTAAACATTCACCACAGTTCCAAAAACTGCATAGTATGCAGTTTTTACTCAGATGATAGACGAATGCTTTCCTTCATATGAATTGTTTTCAAAGACATTCACAGAGTGATTCTACAAAGCCTTTTTACTGACATTGGCTTTAAAACGCGATTTCACTGGAATTTCTGTCAAACGCAAGACAGAGATTTGCTATTGAAGAACTGAAGATACAGAATGCAAACAAACACGTTCCTACAAGTGAATCGCCTAAACATTCACCACAGTTCCAACAACTGCATAGAATGCAGTTTTCACTCAGATGAAAGACGTATGCTTTCCTTCTTAAGAAGTGTTTTCAATGACATTCACAGAGTGATTCTACAAAGCCTTTTTACTGACTTTGTCTTTTAAACGCGATTTCACTGGAATTTCTGTCAAATGCAAGGCAGAGATTTGCTATTGAAGAATTGAAGATACAGAATGCAAACAAACACGTTCCTTCAAGTGAATCACCTAATCATTCACCACAGTTCCAAAAACTGCATAGAATGCAGTTTTCACTCAGATGAAAGACGTATGCTTTCCTTCATATGAAGTGTTTTCAAAGACATTCACAAAGTGATTCTACAAAGCCTTTTTACTGACGTTGGCTTTTAAACGCGATTTCACTGGAATTTCTGTCAAACGCAAGACAGAGATTTGCTATTGAAGAATTGAAGATACAGAATGCAAACAAACACTTTCCTACAAGTGAATCGCCTAAACATTCACCACAGTTCCAACAACTGCATAGAATGCAGTTTTCACTCAGATGAAAGATGTATGCTTTCCTTCTTAAGAAGTGTTTTCAATGACATTCACAGAGTGATTCTACAAAGCCTTTTTACTGACTTTGTCTTTTAAACGCGATTTCACTGGAATTTCTGTCAAATGCAAGGCAGAGATTTTTTATTGAAGAATTGAAGATACAGAATGCAAACAAACACGTTCCTTCAAGTGAATCACCTAATCATTCACCACAGTTCCAAAAACTGCATAGAATGCAGTTTTCACTCAGATGAAAGACGTATGCTTTCCTTCATATGAAGTGTTTTCAAAGACATTCACAGAGTGATTCTACAAAGCCTTTTTACTGACGTTGGCTTTTAAACGCGATTTCACTGGAATTTCTGTCAAACGCAAGACAGAGATTTGCTATTGAAGAATTGAAGATACAGAATGCAAACAAACACGTTCCTACAAGTGAATCGCCTAAACATTCACCACAGTTCCAAAAACTGCATAGAATGCAGTTTTCACTCAGATGTAAGACGTGTGCTTTCCTTCTTAAGAAGTGTTTTCAAAGACATTCATAGAGTGATTCTACAAACCCTTTTTACTGACGTTGGCTTTTAAACACGATTTCACTGGAATTTCTGTCAAACGCAAGGCAGAGATTTGCTATTAAAGAATTGAAGATACAGAATGCAAACAAACACGTTCCTACAAGTGAATTGCCTAATCATTCACCACAGTTCCAAAAACTGCATAGAATGCAGTTTTCACTCAGATGAAAGACGTATGCTTTCCTTCATATGAAGTGTTTTCAAAGACATTCACAGAGTGATTCTATAAAGCCTTTTTACTGACGTTGGCTTTTAAACGCGATTTCACTGGAATTTCTGTCAAATGTAAGGCAGAGATTTGCTATTGAAGAATTGAAGATACAGAATGAAAACAAACACTTTCCTTCAAGTGAATCGCCTAATCATTCACCACAGTTCCAAAAACTGCATAGAATGCAGTTTTCACTCACATGAAAGATGTATGCTTTCCTTCTTAAGAAGTGTTTTCAAAGACATTCACAGAGTGATTCTACAAAGCCTTTTTAGTGACGTTGGCTTTTAAACGCGATTTCACTGGAATTTCTGTCAAACGGAAGACAGAGATTTTCTACTGAAGAATTGAAATACAGAATGCAAACAAACACATTCCTACAAGTGAATCGCCTAAACATTCACGACAGTTCCAAAAAGTGCGTAGAATGCAGTTTTCACTCAGATGTAAGACGTGTGCTTTCCTTCTTAAGAAGTGTTTTCAAAGACATTCACAGAGTGATTCTACAAAGCCTTTTTACTGACTTTGGCTTTTAATCGCGATTTCACTGGAATTTCTGTCAAACCCAAGGCAGAGATTTGCTATTAAAGAATTGAAGATACAGAATTCAAACAAACACATTCCTACAAGTGAATCGCCTAAACATTCACGACAGTTCTAAAAACTGCATAGAATGCAGTTTTCACTCAGATGTAAGACGTGTGCTTTCCTTCTTAAGAGGTGTTTTCAAAGACATTCACAGAGTGATTCTACAAAGCCTTTTTACTGACGTTGGCTTTTAAACGCGATTTCACTGGAATTTCTGTCAAACGCAAGGCAGAGATTTGCTATTAAAGAATTGAAGATACAGAATGCAAACAAACACGTTCCTACAAGTGAATCGCCTAAACATTCACCACAGTTCCAAAAACTGAATAGAATGCAGTTTTCACTCAGATGAAAGACGTATGCTTTCCTTCTTAAGAAGTGTTTTCAAAGACATTCACAGAGTGATTCTACAAAGCCTTTTTACTGACATTGGCTTTTAAACGCGATTTCACTGGAATTTCTGTCAAACGCAAGGCAGAGATTTGCTATTGAAAAATTGAAGATACAGAATGCAAACAAACACGTTCCTACAAGTGAATCGCCTAAACATTCACCACAGTTCCAGAAAGTGCATAGAATGCAGTTTTCACTCAGATCAAAGACATATGCTTTCCTTCTTAAGAAGTGTTTTCAAAGACATTCACAGAGTGATTCTACAAAGCCTTTTTACTGACATTGGCTTTTAAACGCGATTTCACTGGAATTTCTGTCAAACGCAAGGCAGAGATTTGCTATTGAAGAATTGAAGATACAGAATGCAAACAAACACGTTCCTACAAGTGAATCGCCTAAACATTCACCACAGTTCCAAAAACTGAATAGAATGCAGTTTTCACTCAGATGAAAGACGTATGCTTTCCTTCTTAAGAAGTGTTTTCAAAGACATTCACAGAGTGATTCTACAAAGCCTTTTTACTGACATAGGCTTTTAAACGCGATTTCACTGGAATTTCTGTCAAATGCAAGGCAGAGATTTGCTATTGAAGAATTGAAGTTAAAGAATGCAAACACACACGTTCCTACAAGTGAATCGCCTAAACATTCACCACAGTTCCAAAAACTGCATAGAATGCAATTTTCACTCAGATGTAAGACGTGTGCTTTCCTTCTTAAGAAGTGTTTTCAAAGACATTCATAGAGTGATTCTACAAAGCCTTTTTACTGACGTTGGCTTTAAAACGCGATTTCACTGGAATTTCTGTCAAACGCAAGACAGAGATTTGCTATTGAAGAACTGAAGATACAGAATGCAAACAAACACGTTCCTACAAGTGAATCGCCTAAACATTCACCACAGTTCCAACAACTGCATAGAATGCAGTTTTCACTCAGATGAAAGACGTATGCTTTCCTTCTTAAGAAGTGTTTTCAATGACATTCACAGAGTGATTCTACAAAGCCTTTTTACTGACTTTGTCTTTTAAACGCGATTTCACTGGAATTTCTGTCAAATGCAAGGCAGAGATTTGCTATTGAAGAATTGAAGATACAGAATGCAAACAAACACGTTCCTTCAAGTGAATCGCCTAATCATTCACCACAGTTCCAAAAACTGCATAGAATGCAGTTTTCACTCAGATGAAAGACGTATGCTTTCCTTCATATGAAGTGTTTTCAAAGACATTCACAGAGTGATTCTACAAAGCCTTTTTACTGACGTTGGCTTTTAAACGCGATTTCACTGGAATTTCTGTCAAATGCAAGGCAGTGATTTGCTATTGAAGAATTGAAGATACAGAATGAAAACAAACACTTTCCTTCAAGTGAATCGCCTAATCATTCACCACAGTTCCAAAAACTGCATAGAATGCAGTTTTCACTCACATGAAAGATGTATGCTTTCCTTCTTAAGAAGTGTTTTCAAAGACATTCACAGAGTGATTCTACAAAACCTTATTACTGACTTTGGCTTTTAAACGCGATTTCACTGGAATTTCTGTCAAAAGCAAGACAAAGATTTGCTATTAAAGAATTGAAGATACAGAATGCAAACAAACACGTTCCTACAAGTGAATCGCCTAAACATTCACCACAGTTCCAAAAACTGCATAGAATGCAGTTTTCACTCAGATGAAAGACATATGCTTTCCTTCTTAAGAAGTGTTTTCAAAGACATTCACAGAGTGATTCTACAAAGCCTTTTTAGTGACGTTGGCTTTTAAACGCGATTTCACTGGAATTTCTGTCAAACGGAAGACAGAGATTTTCTACTGAAGAATTGAAGATACAGAATGCAAACAAACACGTTCCTACAAGTGAATCGCCTAAACATTCACCACAGTTCCAAAAACTGAATAGAATGCAGTTTTCACTCAGATGAAAGACGTATGCTTTCCTTCTTAAGAAGTGTTTTCAAAGACATTCACAGAGTGATTCTACAAAGCCTTTTTACTGACATTGGCTTTTAAACGCGATTTCACTGGAATTTCTGTCAAACGCAAGACAGAGATTTGCTATTGAAAAATTGAAGATACAGAATACAAACAAACACGTTCCTACAAGTGAATCGCCTAAACATTCACCACAGTTCCAGAAAGTGCATAGAATGCAGTTTTCACTCAGATGAAAGACATATGCTTTCCTTCTTAAGAAGTGTTTTCAAAGACATTCACAGAGTGATTCTACAAAGCCTTTTTACTGACGTTGGCTTTTAAACGCGATTTCACTGGAATTTCTGTCAAACGGAAGACAGAGATTTTCTACTGAAGAATTGAAATACAGAATGCAAACAAACACATTCCTACAAGTGAATCGCCTAAACATTCACGACAGTTCCAAAAAGTGCGTAGAATGCAGTTTTCACTCAGATGTAAGACGTGTGCTTTCCTTCTTAAAAAGTGTTTTCAAAGACATTCACAGAGTGATTCTACAAAGCCTTTTTACTGACTTTGGCTTTTAATCGCGATTTCACTGGAATTTCTGTCAAACCCAAGGCAGAGATTTGCTATTAAAGAATTGAAGATACAGAATTCAAACAAACACATTCCTACAAGTGAATCGCCTAAACATTCACGACAGTTCTAAAAACTGCATAGAATGCAGTTTTCACTCAGATGTAAGACGTGTGCTTTCCTTCTTAAGAGGTGTTTTCAAAGACATTCACAGAGTGATTCTACAAAGCCTTTTTACTGACGTTGGCTTTTAAACGCGATTTCACTGGAATTTCTGTCAAACGCAAGGCAGAGATTTGCTATTAAAGAATTGAAGATACAGAATGCAAACAAACACGTTCCTACAAGTGAATCGCCTAAACATTCACCACAGTTCCAAAAACTGAATAGAATGCAGTTTTCACTTAGATGAAAGACGTATGCTTTCCTTCTTAAGAAGTGTTTTCAAAGACATTCACAGAGTGATTCTACAAAGCCTTTTTACTGACATTGGCTTTTAAACGCGATTTCACTGGAATTTCTGTCAAACGCAAGGCAGAGATTTGCTATTGAAAAATTGAAGATACAGAATGCAAACAAACACGTTCCTACAAGTGAATCGCCTAAACATTCACCACAGTTCCAGAAAGTGCATAGAATGCAGTTTTCACTCAGATCAAAGACATATGCTTTCCTTCTTAAGAAGTGTTTTCAAAGACATTCACAGAGTGATTTTACAAAGCCTTTTTACTGACATTGGCTTTTAAACGCGATTTCACTGGAATTTCTGTCAAACGCAAGGCAGAGATTTGCTATTGAAGAATTGAAGATACAGAATGCAAACAAACACGTTCCTACAAGTGAATCGCCTAAACATTCACCACAGTTCCAAAAACTGAATAGAATGCAGTTTTCACTCAGATGAAAGACGTATGCTTTCCTTCTTAAGAAGTGTTTTCAAAGACATTCACAGAGTGATTCTACAAAGCCTTTTTACTGACATAGGCTTTTAAACGCGATTTCACTGGAATTTCTGTCAAATGCAAGGCAGAGATTTGCTATTGAAGAATTGAAGTTAAAGAATGCAAACACACACGTTCCTACAAGTGAATCGCCTAAACATTCACCACAGTTCCAAAAACTGCATAGAATGCAATTTTCACTCAGATGTAAGACGTGTGCTTTCCTTCTTAAGAAGTGTTTTCAAAGACATTCATAGAGTGATTCTACAAAGCCTTTTTACTGACGTTGGCTTTAAAACGCGATTTCACTGGAATTTCTGTCAAACGCAAGACAGAGATTTGCTATTGAAGAACTGAAGATACAGAATGCAAACAAACACGTTCCTACAAGTGAATCGCCTAAACATTCACCACAGTTCCAACAACTGCATAGAATGCAGTTTTCACTCAGATGAAAGACGTATGCTTTCCTTCTTAAGAAGTGTTTTCAATGACATTCACAGAGTGATTCTACAAAGCCTTTTTACTGACTTTGTCTTTTAAACGCGATTTCACTGGAATTTCTGTCAAATGCAAGGCAGAGATTTGCTATTGAAGAATTGAAGATACAGAATGCAAACAAACACGTTCCTTCAAGTGAATCGCCTAATCATTCACCACAGTTCCAAAAACTGCATAGAATGCAGTTTTCACTCAGATGAAAGACGTATGCTTTCCTTCATATGAAGTGTTTTCAAAGACATTCACAGAGTGATTCTACAAAGCCTTTTTACTGACGTTGGCTTTTAAACGCGATTTCACTGGAATTTCTGTCAAATGCAAGGCAGTGATTTGCTATTGAAGAATTGAAGATACAGAATGAAAACAAACACTTTCCTTCAAGTGAATCGCCTAATCATTCACCACAGTTCCAAAAACTGCATAGAATGCAGTTTTCACTCACATGAAAGATGTATGCTTTCCTTCTTAAGAAGTGTTTTCAAAGACATTCACAGAGTGATTCTACAAAACCTTATTACTGACTTTGGCTTTTAAACGCGATTTCACTGGAATTTCTGTCAAAAGCAAGACAAAGATTTGCTATTAAAGAATTGAAGATACAGAATGCAAACAAACACGTTCCTACAAGTGAATCGCCTAAACATTCACCACAGTTCCAAAAACTGCATAGAATGCAGTTTTCACTCAGATGAAAGACATATGCTTTCCTTCTTAAGAAGTGTTTTCAAAGACATTCACAGAGTGATTCTACAAAGCCTTTTTAGTGACGTTGGCTTTTAAACGCGATTTCACTGGAATTTCTGTCAAACGGAAGACAGAGATTTTCTACTGAAGAATTGAAGATACAGAATGCAAACAAACACGTTCCTACAAGTGAATCGCCTAAACATTCACCACAGTTCCAAAAACTGAATAGAATGCAGTTTTCACTCAGATGAAAGACGTATGCTTTCCTTCTTAAGAAGTGTTTTCAAAGACATTCACAGAGTGATTCTACAAAGCCTTTTTACTGACATTGGCTTTTAAACGCGATTTCACTGGAATTTCTGTCAAACGCAAGACAGAGATTTGCTATTGAAAAATTGAAGATACAGAATACAAACAAACACGTTCCTACAAGTGAATCGCCTAAACATTCACCACAGTTCCAGAAAGTGCATAGAATGCAGTTTTCACTCAGATGAAAGACATATGCTTTCCTTCTTAAGAAGTGTTTTCAAAGACATTCACAGAGTGATTCTACAAAGCCTTTTTACTGACGTTGGCTTTTAAACGCGATTTCACTGGAATTTCTGTCAAACGCAAGGCAGAGATTTGCTATTGAAGAATTGAAGATACAGAATGCAAACAAACACGTTCCTACAACTGAATCGCCTAAACATTCACCACAGTTCCAAAAACTGAATAGAATGCAGTTTTCACTCAGATGAAAGACGTATGCTTTCCTTCTTAAGAAGTGTTTTCAAAGACATTCACAGAGTGATTCTACAAAGCCTTTTTACTGACATAGGCTTTTAAACGCGATTTCACTGGAATTTCTGTCAAATGCAAGGCAGAGATTTGCTATTGAAGAATTGAAGATAAAGAATGCAAACAAACACGTTCCTTCAAGTGAATCGCCTAATCATTCACCACAGTTCCAAAAACTGCATAGAATGCAGTTTTCACTCAGATGAAAGACGTATGCTTTCCTTCTTAAGAAGTGTTTTCAAAGACATTCACAGAGTGATTCTACAAAGCCTTTTTACTGATGTTGGCTTTTAAACGCGATTTCACTGGAATTTCTGTCAAACGCAAGGCAGAGATTTTCTACTGAAGAATTGAAGATACAGAATGCAAACAAACACATTCCTACAAGTGAATCGCCAAAACATTCACGACAGTTCCAAAAACTGCATAGAATGCAGTTTTCACTCAGATGTAAGACGTGTGCTTTCCTTCTTAAGAAGTGTTTTCAAAGACATTCACAGAGTGATTCTACAAAGCCTTTTTACTGACTTTGGCTTTTAAACGCAATTTCACTGGAATTTCTGTCAAATGCAAGGCAGAGATTTGCTATTGAAGAATTGAAGATACAGAATGCAAACAAACATGTTCCTTCAAGTGAATCGCCTAATCATTCACCACAGTTCCAAAAACTGCATAGAATGCAGTTTTCACTCAGATGAAAGACGTATGCTTTCCTTCTTAAGAAGTGTTTTCAAAGACATTCACAGAGTGATTCTACAAAGCCTTTTTACTGATGTTGGCTTTTAAACGCGATTTCACTGGAATTTCTGTCAAACGCAAGGCAGAGATTTGCTATTGAAGATACAGAATGCAAACAAACACGTTCCTACAAGTGAATCGCCTAAACATTCACCACAGTTCCAAAAACTGCATAGAATGCAGTTTTCACTCAGATGTAAGACGTGTGCTTTCCTTCTTAAGAAGTGTTTTCAAAGACATTCATAGAGTGATTCTACAAAGCCTTTTTACTGACGTTGGCTTTAAAACGTGATTTCACTGGAATTTCTGTCAAACGCAAGACAGAGATTTGCTATTGAAGAACTGAAGATACAGAATGCAAACCAACACGTTCCTACAAGTGAATCGCCTAAACATTCACCACAGTTCCAACAACTGCATAGAATGCAGTTTTCACTCAGATGAAAGACGTATGCTTTCCTTCTTAAGAACTGTTTTCAATGACATTCACAGAGTGATTCTACAAAGCCTTTTTACTGACTTTGTGTTTTAAACGCGATTTCACTGGAATTTCTGTCAAATGCAAGGCAGAGATTTGCTATTGAAGAATTGATGATACAGAATACAAAAAAACACGTTCCTTCAAGTGAATCGCCTAATCATTCACCACAGTTCCAAAAACTGCATAGAATGCAGTTTTCACTCAGATGAAAGACGTATGCTTTCCTTCATATGAAGTGTTTTCAAAGACATTCACAGAGTGATTCTACAAAGCCTTTTTACTGACGTTGGCTTTTAAACGCGATTTCACTGGAATTTCTGTCAAATGCAAGGCAGTGATTTGCTATTGAAGAATTGAAGATACAGAATGAAAACAAACACTTTCCTTCAAGTGAATCGCCTAATCATTCACCACAGTTCCAAAAACTGCATAGAATGCAGTTTTCACTCACATGAAAGATGTATGCTTTCCTTCTTAAGAAGTGTTTTCAAAGACATTCACAGAGTGATTCTACAAAGCCTTTTTACTGACTTTGGCTTTTAAAGGCGATTTCACTGGAATTTCTGTCAAACGCAAGGCAGAGATTTGCTATTGAAAAATTGAAGATACAGAATGCAAACAAACACGTTCCTACAAGTGAATCGCCTAAACATTCACCACAGTTCCAAAAACTGCATAGAATGCAGTTTTCACTCAGATGAAAGACATATGCTTTCCTTCTTAAGAAGTGTTTTCAAAGACATTCACAGAGTGATTCTACAAAGCCTTTTAATGACATTGGCTTTTAAACGCGATTTCACTGGAATTTCTGTCAAACGAAAGGCAGAGATTTGCTATTGAAGAATTGAAGATACAGAATGCAAACAAACACGTTCCTACAAGTGAATCGCCTAAATATTCACCACAGTTCCAAAAACTGAATAGAATGCAGTTTTCACTCAGATGAAAGACGTATGCTTTCCTTCTTAAGAAGTGTTTTCAAAGACATTCACAGAGTGATTCTACAAAGCCTTTTTACTGACATTGGCTTTTAAAAACGATTTCACTGGAATTTATGTCAAAGGCAAGGAAGAGATTTGCTATTGAAGATACAGAATGCAAACAAACACGTTCCTACAAGTGAATCGCCTAAACATTCACCACAGTTCCAAAAACTGCATGGAATGCAGTTTTCACTCAGATGAAAGACATATGCTTTCCTTCTTAAGAAGTGTTTTCAAAGACATTCACAGAGTGATTCTACAAAGCCTTTTTAGTGACGTTGGCTTTTAAACGCGATTTCACTGGAATTTCTGTCAAACGGAAGACAGAGATTTTCTACTGAAGAATTGAAATACAGAATGCAAACAAACACATTCCTACAAGTGAATCGCCTAAACATTCACGACAGTTCCAAAAAGTGCGTAGAATGCAGTTTTCACTCAGATGTAAGACGTGTGCTTTCATTCTTAAGCAGTGTTTTCAAACACATTCACAGAGTGATTCTACAAAGCCTTTTTACTGACGTTGGCTTTTAAATGCGATTTCACTGGAATTTCTGTCAAATGCAAGGCAGAGATTTGCTATTGAAGAATTGAAGATACAGAATGCAAACAAACATGTTCCTTCAAGTGAATCACCTAATCATTCACCACAGTTCCAAAAACTGCATAGAATGCAGTTTTCACTCAGATGGAAGACGTATGCTTTCCTTCTTAAGAAGTGTTTTCAAAGACATTCACAGAGAGATTCTACAAAACCTTTTTACTGATGTTGGCTTTTAAACGCGATTTCACTGGAATTTCCGTCAAATGCAAGACAGAGATTTGCTATTGAAGAATTGAAGATACAGAATGCAAACAAACACGTTCCTACAAGTGAATCGCCTAAACATTCACCACAGTTCCAAAAACTGCATAGTATGCAGTTTTTACTCAGATGATAGACGAATGCTTTCCTTCATATGAATTGTTTTCATAGACATTCACAGAGTGATTCTACAAAGCCTTTTTACTGACGTTGGCTTTTAAACGCGATTTCACTGGAATTTCTGTCAAACGCAAGACAGAGATTTGCTATTGAAGAATTGAAGATACAGAATGCAAACAAACACGTTCCTACAAGTGAATCGCCTAAACATTCACCACAGTTCCAACAACTGCATAGAATGCAGTTTTCACTCAGATGAAAGAAGTATGCTTTCCTTCTTAAGAAGTGTTTTCAACGACATTCACAGAGTGATTCTACAAAGCCTTTTTACTGACTTTGGCTTTTAAACGCGATTTCACTGGAATTTCTGTCAAATGCAAGGCAGAGATTTGCTATTGAAGAATTGAAGATACAGAATGCAAACAAACACATTCCTACAAGTGAATCGCCTAAACATTCACCACAGTTCTAAAAACTGCATAGAATGCAGTTTTCATTCAGATGAAAGAAGTATGCTTTCCTTCTTAAGAAGTGTTTTTAAAGACATTCACAGAGTGATTCTACAAAGCCTTTTTAGTGACGTTGGCTTTTAAACGCGATTTCACTGGAATTTCTGTCAAACGCAAGACAGAGATTTGCTATTGAAGAATTGAAGATACAGAATGCAAACAAACACGTTCCTACAAGTGAATCTCCTAAACATTCACCACAGTTCCAAAAACTGCATAGTATGCAGTTTTCACTCAGATGATAGAAGTATACTTTCCTTCATATGAAGTGTTTTCAAAGACATTCACAGAGTGATTCTACAAAGCCTTTTTACTGACGTTGGCTTTTAAACGCGATTTCACTGGAATTTTCGTCAATCGCAAGGCAGAGATTTGCTATTGAAGAATTGAAGATACAGAATGCAAACAAACACGTTCCTACAAGTGAATCGCCTAAACATTCACCACAGTTCCAAAAACTGAATAGAATGCAGTTTTCACTCAGATGAAAGACGTATGCTTTCCTTCTTAAGAAGTGTTTTCAAACACATTCACAGAGTGATTCTACAAAGCCTTTTTACTGACATAGGCTTTTAAACGCGATTTCACTGGAATTTCTGTCAAATGCAAGGCAGAGATTTGCTATTGAAGAATTGAAGATAAAGAATGCAAACAAACACGTTCCTTCAAGTGAATTGCCTAATCATTCACCACAGTTCCAAAAACTGCATAGAATGCAGTTTTCACTCAGATGAAAGACGTATGCTTTCCTTCTTAAGAAGTGTTTTCAAAGACATTCACAGAGTGATTCTACAAAGCCTTTTTACTGATGTTGGCTTTTAAACGCGATTTCACTGGAATTTCTGTCAAACGCAAGGCAGAGATTTTCTACTGAAGAATTGAAGATACAGAATGCAAACAAACACATTCCTACAAGTGAATCGCCAAAACATTCACGACAGTTCCAAAAACTGCATAGAATGCAGTTTTCACTCAGATGTAAGACGTGTGCTTTCCTTCTTAAGAAGTGTTTTCAAAGACATTCACAGAGTGATTCTACAAAGCCTTTTTACTGACTTTGGCTTTTAAACGCAATTTCACTGGAATTTCTGTCAAATGCAAGGCAGAGATTTGCTATTGAAGAATTGAAGATACAGAATGCAAACAAACATGTTCCTTCAAGTGAATCGCCTAATCATTCACCACAGTTCCAAAAACTGCATAGAATTCAGTTTTCACTCAGATGAAAGACGTATGCTTTCCTTCTTAAGAAGTGTTTTCAAAGACATTCACAGAGTGATTCTACAAAGCCTTTTTACTGACGTTGGCTTTTAAACGCGATTTCACTGGAATTTCTGTCAAATGCAAGGCAGTGATTTGCTATTGAAGAATTGAAGATACAGAATGAAAACAAACACTTTCCTTCAAGTGAATCGCCTAATCATTCACCACAGTTCCAAAAACTGCATAGAATGCAGTTTTCACTCACATGAAAGATGTATGCTTTCCTTCTTAAGAAGTGTTTTCAAAGACATTCACAGAGTGATTCTACAAAGCCTTATTACTGACTTTGGCTTTTAAACGCGATTTCACTGGAATTTCTGTCAAAAGCAAGACAAAGATTTGCTATTAAAGAATTGAAGATACAGAATGCAAACAAACACGTTCCTACAAGTGAATCGCCTAAACATTCACCACAGTTCCAAAAACTGCATAGAATGCAGTTTTCACTCAGATGAAAGACATATGCTTTCCTTCTTAAGAAGTGTTTTCAAAGACATTCACAGAGTGATTCTACAAAGCCTTTTTAGTGACGTTGGCTTTTAAACGCGATTTCACTGGAATTTCTGTCAAACGGAAGACAGAGATTTTCTACTGAAGAATTGAAGATACAGAATGCAAACAAACACGTTCCTACAAGTGAATCGCCTAAACATTCACCACAGTTCCAAAAACTGAATAGAATGCAGTTTTCACTCAGATGAAAGACGTATGCTTTCCTTCTTAAGAAGTGTTTTCAAAGACATTCACAGAGTGATTCTACAAAGCCTTTTTACTGACATTGGCTTTTAAACGCGATTTCACTGGAATTTCTGTCAAACGCAAGACAGAGATTTGCTATTGAAAAATTGAAGATACAGAATACAAACAAACACGTTCCTACAAGTGAATCGCCTAAACATTCACCACAGTTCCAGAAAGTGCATAGAATGCAGTTTTCACTCAGATGAAAGACATATGCTTTCCTTCTTAAGAAGTGTTTTCAAAGACATTCACAGAGTGATTCTACAAAGCCTTTTTACTGACGTTGGCTTTTAAACGCGATTTCACTGGAATTTTCTGTCAAACGCAAGGCAGAGATTTGCTATTGAAGAATTGAAGATACAGAATGCAAACAAACACGTTCCTACAACTGAATCGCCTAAACATTCACCACAGTTCCAAAAACTGAATAGAATGCAGTTTTCACTCAGATGAAAGACGTATGCTTTCCTTCTTAAGAAGTGTTTTCAAAGACATTCACAGAGTGATTCTACAAAGCCTTTTTACTGACATAGGCTTTTAAACGCGATTTCACTGGAATTTCTGTCAAATGCAAGGCAGAGATTTGCTATTGAAGAATTGAAGATAAAGAATGCAAACAAACACGTTCCTTCAAGTGAATCGCCTAATCATTCACCACAGTTCCAAAAACTGCATAGAATGCAGTTTTCACTCAGATGAAAGACGTATGCTTTCCTTCTTAAGAAGTGTTTTCAAAGACATTCACAGAGTGATTCTACAAAGCCTTTTTACTGATGTTGGCTTTTAAACGCGATTTCACTGGAATTTCTGTCAAACGCAAGGCAGAGATTTTCTACTGAAGAATTGAAGATACAGAATGCAAACAAACACATTCCTACAAGTGAATCGCCAAAACATTCACGACAGTTCCAAAAACTGCATAGAATGCAGTTTTCACTCAGATGTAAGACGTGTGCTTTCCTTCTTAAGAAGTGTTTTCAAAGACATTCACAGAGTGATTCTACAAAGCCTTTTTACTGACTTTGGCTTTTAAACGCAATTTCACTGGAATTTCTGTCAAATGCAAGGCAGAGATTTGCTATTGAAGAATTGAAGATACAGAATGCAAACAAACATGTTCCTTCAAGTGAATCGCCTAATCATTCACCACAGTTCCAAAAACTGCATAGAATGCAGTTTTCACTCAGATGAAAGACGTATGCTTTCCTTCTTAAGAAGTGTTTTCAAAGACATTCACAGAGTGATTCTACAAAGCCTTTTTACTGATGTTGGCTTTTAAACGCGATTTCACTGGAATTTCTGTCAAACGCAAGGCAGAGATTTGCTATTGAAGATACAGAATGCAAACAAACACGTTCCTACAAGTGAATCGCCTAAACATTCACCACAGTTCCAAAAACTGCATAGAATGCAGTTTTCACTCAGATGTAAGACGTGTGCTTTCCTTCTTAAGAAGTGTTTTCAAAGACATTCATAGAGTGATTCTACAAAGCCTTTTTACTGACGTTGGCTTTAAAACGTGATTTCACTGGAATTTCTGTCAAACGCAAGACAGAGATTTGCTATTGAAGAACTGAAGATACAGAATGCAAACCAACACGTTCCTACAAGTGAATCGCCTAAACATTCACCACAGTTCCAACAACTGCATAGAATGCAGTTTTCACTCAGATGAAAGACGTATGCTTTCCTTCTTAAGAACTGTTTTCAATGACATTCACAGAGTGATTCTACAAAGCCTTTTTACTGACTTTGTGTTTTAAACGCGATTTCACTGGAATTTCTGTCAAATGCAAGGCAGAGATTTGCTATTGAAGAATTGATGATACAGAATACAAAAAAACACGTTCCTACAAGTGAATCGCCTAATCATTCACCACAGTTCCAAAAACTGCATAGAATGCAGTTTTCACTCAGATGAAAGACGTATGCTTTCCTTCATATGAAGTGTTTTTCAAAGACATTCACAGAGTGATTCTACAAAGCCTTTTTACTGACGTTGGCTTTTAAACGCGATTTCACTGGATTTCTGTCAAATGCAAGGCAGTGATTTGCTATTGAAGAATTGAAGATACAGAATGAAAACAAACACTTTCCTTCAAGTGAATCGCCTAATCATTCACCACAGTTCCAAAAACTGCATAGAATGCAGTTTTCACTCACATGAAAGATGTATGCTTTCCTTCTTAAGAAGTGTTTTCAAAGACATTCACAGAGTGATTCTACAAAGCCTTTTTACTGACTTTGGCTTTTAAAGGCGATTTCACTGGAATTTCTGTCAAACGCAAGGCAGAGATTTGCTATTGAAAAATTGAAGATACAGAATGCAAACAAACACGTTCCTACAAGTGAATCGCCTAAACATTCACCACAGTTCCAAAAACTGCATAGAATGCAGTTTTCACTCAGATGAAAGACATATGCTTTCCTTCTTAAGAAGTGTTTTCAAAGACATTCACAGAGTGATTCTACAAAGCCTTTTAATGACATTGGCTTTTAAACGCGATTTCACTGGAATTTCTGTCAAACGAAAGGCAGAGATTTGCTATTGAAGAATTGAAGATACAGAATGCAAACAAACACGTTCCTACAAGTGAATCGCCTAAATATTCACCACAGTTCCAAAAACTGAATAGAATGCAGTTTTCACTCAGATGAAAGACGTATGCTTTCCTTCTTAAGAAGTGTTTTCAAAGACATTCACAGAGTGATTCTACAAAGCCTTTTTACTGACATTGGCTTTTAAAAACGAGTTCACTGGAATTTATGTCAAAGGCAAGGAAGAGATTTGCTATTGAAGATACAGAATGCAAACAAACACGTTCCTACAAGTGAATCGCCTAAACATTCACCACAGTTCCAAAAACTGCATGGAATGCAGTTTTCACTCAGATGAAAGACATATGCTTTCCTTCTTAAGAAGTGTTTTCAAAGACATTCACAGAGTGATTCTACAAAGCCTTTTTAGTGACGTTGGCTTTTAAACGCGATTTCACTGGAATTTCTGTCAAACGGAAGACAGAGATTTTCTACTGAAGAATTGAAATACAGAATGCAAACAAACACATTCCTACAAGTGAATCGCCTAAACATTCACGACAGTTCCAAAAAGTGCGTAGAATGCAGTTTTCACTCAGATGTAAGACGTGTGCTTTCATTCTTAAGCAGTGTTTTCAAACACATTCACAGAGTGATTCTACAAAGCCTTTTTACTGACGTTGGCTTTTAAATGCGATTTCACTGGAATTTCTGTCAAATGCAAGGCAGAGATTTGCTATTGAAGAATTGAAGATACAGAATGCAAACAAACATGTTCCTTCAAGTGAATCACCTAATCATTCACCACAGTTCCAAAAACTGCATAGAATGCAGTTTTCACTCAGATGGAAGACGTATGCTTTCCTTCTTAAGAAGTGTTTTCAAAGACATTCACAGAGAGATTCTACAAAACCTTTTTACTGATGTTGGCTTTTAAACGCGATTTCACTGGAATTTCCGTCAAATGCAAGACAGAGATTTGCTATTGAAGAATTGAAGATACAGAATGCAAACAAACACGTTCCTACAAGTGAATCGCCTAAACATTCACCACAGTTCCAAAAACTGCATAGTATGCAGTTTTTACTCAGATGATAGACGAATGCTTTCCTTCATATGAATTGTTTTCATAGACATTCACAGAGTGATTCTACAAAGCCTTTTTACTGACGTTGGCTTTTAAACGCGATTTCACTGGAATTTCTGTCAAACGCAAGACAGAGATTTGCTATTGAAGAATTGAAGATACAGAATGCAAACAAACACGTTCCTACAAGTGAATCGCCTAAACATTCACCACAGTTCCAACAACTGCATAGAATGCAGTTTTCACTCAGATGAAAGAAGTATGCTTTCCTTCTTAAGAAGTGTTTTCAACGACATTCACAGAGTGATTCTACAAAGCCTTTTTACTGACTTTGGCTTTTAAACGCGATTTCACTGGAATTTCTGTCAAATGCAAGGCAGAGATTTGCTATTGAAGAATTGAAGATACAGAATGCAAACAAACACATTCCTACAAGTGAATCGCCTAAACATTCACCACAGTTCTAAAAACTGCATAGAATGCAGTTTTCATTCAGATGAAAGAAGTATGCTTTCCTTCTTAAGAAGTGTTTTTAAAGACATTCACAGAGTGATTCTACAAAGCCTTTTTAGTGACGTTGGCTTTTAAACGCGATTTCACTGGAATTTCTGTCAAACGCAAGACAGAGATTTGCTATTGAAGAATTGAAGATACAGAATGCAAACAAACACGTTCCTACAAGTGAATCTCCTAAACATTCACCACAGTTCCAAAAACTGCATAGTATGCAGTTTTCACTCAGATGATAGAAGTATACTTTCCTTCATATGAAGTGTTTTCAAAGACATTCACAGAGTGATTCTACAAAGCCTTTTTACTGACGTTGGCTTTTAAACGCGATTTCACTGGAATTTTCGTCAATCGCAAGGCAGAGATTTGCTATTGAAGAATTGAAGATACAGAATGCAAACAAACACGTTCCTACAAGTGAATCGCCTAAACATTCACCACAGTTCCAAAAACTGAATAGAATGCAGTTTTCACTCAGATGAAAGACGTATGCTTTCCTTCTTAAGAAGTGTTTTCAAACACATTCACAGAGTGATTCTACAAAGCCTTTTTACTGACATAGGCTTTTAAACGCGATTTCACTGGAATTTCTGTCAAATGCAAGGCAGAGATTTGCTATTGAAGAATTGAAGATAAAGAATGCAAACAAACACGTTCCTTCAAGTGAATTGCCTAATCATTCACCACAGTTCCAAAAACTGCATAGAATGCAGTTTTCACTCAGATGAAAGACGTATGCTTTCCTTCTTAAGAAGTGTTTTCAAAGACATTCACAGAGTGATTCTACAAAGCCTTTTTACTGATGTTGGCTTTTAAACGCGATTTCACTGGAATTTCTGTCAAACGCAAGGCAGAGATTTTCTACTGAAGAATTGAAGATACAGAATGCAAACAAACACATTCCTACAAGTGAATCGCCAAAACATTCACGACAGTTCCAAAAACTGCATAGAATGCAGTTTTCACTCAGATGTAAGACGTGTGCTTTCCTTCTTAAGAAGTGTTTTCAAAGACATTCACAGAGTGATTCTACAAAGCCTTTTTACTGACTTTGGCTTTTAAACGCAATTTCACTGGAATTTCTGTCAAATGCAAGGCAGAGATTTGCTATTGAAGAATTGAAGATACAGAATGCAAACAAACATGTTCCTTCAAGTGAATCGCCTAATCATTCACCACAGTTCCAAAAACTGCATAGAATTCAGTTTTCACTCAGATGAAAGACGTATGCTTTCCTTCTTAAGAAGTGTTTTCAAAGACATTCACAGAGTGATTCTACAAAGCATTTTTACTGACGTTGGCTTTTAAATGCGATTTCACTGGAATTTCCATCAAATGCAAGACAGAGATTTGCTATTGAAGAATTGAAGATACAGAATGCAAACAAACACGTTCCTACAAGTGAATCGCCTAAACATTCACCACAGTTCCAAAAACTGCATAGAATGCAGTTTTCACTCAGATGAAAGACGTATGCTTTCCTTCTTAAGAAGTGTTTTCAACGACATTCACAGAGTGATTCTACAAAGCCTTTTTACTGACGTTGGCTTTTAAACGCGATTTCACTGGAATTTCTGTCAAATGCAAGGCAGAGATTTGCTATTGAAGAATTGAAGATACAGAATGCAAACAAACACGTTCCTACAAGTGAATCGCCTAAACATTCACCACAGTTCCAAAAACTGCATAGAATGCAGTTTTCATTCAGATGAAAGAAGTATGCTTTCCTTCTTAAGAAGTGTTTTTAAAGACATTCACAGAGTGATTCTACAAAGCCTTTTTAGTGACGTTGGCTTTTAAACGCGATTTCACTGGAATTTCTGTCAAACGCAAGACAGAGATTTGCTATTGAAGAATTGAAGATACAGAATGCAAACAAACACGTTCCTACAAGTGAATCTCCTAAACATTCACCACAGTTCCAAAAACTGCATAGTATGCAGTTTTCACTCAGATGATAGAAGTATACATTCCTTCATATGAAGTGTTTTCAAAGACATTCACAGAGTGATTCTACAAAGCCTTTTTAGTGACGTTGGCTTTTAAACGCGATTTCACTGGAATTTCTGTCAAACGCAACGCAGAGATTTGCTATTGAAGAATTGAAGATACAGAATGCAAACAAACACGTTCCTACAAGTGAATCGCCTAAACATTCACCACAGTTCCAACAACTGCATAGAATGCAGTTTTCACTCAGATGAAAGACGTATGCTTTCCTTCTTAAGAAGTGTTTTCAACGACATTCACAGAGTGATTCTACAAAGCCTTTTTACTGATGTTGGCTTTTAAACGCGATTTCACTGGAATTTTCGTCAATCGCAAGGCAGAGATTTGCTATTGAAGAATTGAAGATACAGAATGGAAACAAACACGTTCCTACAAGTGAATCGCCTAAACATTCACCACAGTTCCAAAAACTGCATAGAATGCAGTTTTCACTCAGATGAAAGACGTATGCTTTCCTTCTTAAGAAGTGTTTTCAAAGACATTCACAGAGTGATTCTACAAAGCATTTTTACTGACGTTGGCTTTTAAACGCGATTTCACTGGAATTTTCGTCAATTGCAAGGCAGAGATTTTCTACTGAAGAATTGAAGATACAGAATGCAAACAAACACGTTCCTACAAGTGAATCGCCTAAACATTCACCACAGTTCCAAAAACTGCATAGAATGCAGTTTTCACTCAGATGAAAGACATATGCTTTCCTTCATATGAAGTGTTTTCAAAGACATTCACAGAGTGATTCTACAAAGCCTTTTTAGTGACGTTGGCTTTTAAACGCGATTTCACTGGAATTTCTGTCTAACGCAAGACAGAGATTTGCTATTGAAGAATTGAAGATACAGAACGCAAACAAACAAGTTCCTGCAAGTGAATCGCCTAAACATTCACCACAGTTCCAAAAACTGCATAGAATGCAGTTTTCACTTAGATAAAAGAAGTATGCTTTCCTTCTTATGAAGTGTTTTCAAACACATTCACAGAGTGATTCTACAAAGCCTTTTTACTGACGTTGGCTTTTAAATGCGATTTCCCTGGAATTTCTGTCAAATGCAAGGCAGAGATTTGCTATTGAAGAATTGAAGATACAGAATGCAAACAAACATGTTCCTTCAAGTGAATCGCCTAATCATTCACCACAGTTCCAAAAACTGCATAGAATGCAGTTTTCACTCAGATGAAAGACGTATGCTTTCCTTCTTAAGAAGTGTTTTCAAAGACATTCACAGAGAGATTCTACAAAGCCTTTTTACTGACTTTGGCTTTTAAACGCAATTTCACTGGAATTTCTGTCAAACGCAAGGCAGAGATTTGCTATTGAAAATACAGAATGCAAACAAAGACGTTCCTACCAGTGAATCGCCTAAACATTCACCACAGTTCCAAAAACTGCATAGAATTCAGTTTTCACTCAGATGAAAGACGTATGCTTTCCTTCTTAAGAAGTGTTTTCAAAGACATTCACAGAGTGATTCTACAAAGCCTTTTTACTGACGTTGGCTTTTAAATGCGATTTCACTTGAATTTCCATCAAATGCAAGACAGAGATTTGCTATTGAAGAATTGAAGATACAGAATGCAAACAAACACGTTCCTACAAGTGAATCGCCTAAACATTCACCACAGTTCCAACAACTGCATAGAATGCAGTTTTCACTCAGATGAAAGACGTATGCTTTCCTTCTTAAGAAGTGTTTTCAACGACATTCACAGAGTGATTCTACAAAGCCTTTTTACTGACTTTGGCTTTTAAACGCGATTTCACTGGAATTTCTGTCAAATGCAAGGCAGAGATTTGCTATTGAAGAATTGAAGATACAGAATGCAAACAAACACGTTCCTACAAGTGAATCGCCTAAACATTCACCACAGTTCCAAAAACTGCATAGAATGCAGTTTTCATTCAGATGAAAGAAGTATGCTTTCCTTCTTAAGAAGTGTTTTTAAAGACATTCACAGAGTGATTCTACAAAGCCTTTTTAGTGACGTTGGCTTTTAAACGCGATTTCACTGGAATTTCTGTCAAACGCAAGACAGAGATTTGCTATTGAAGAATTGAAGATACAGAATGCAAACAAACACGTTCCTACAAGTGAATCTCCTAAACATTCACCACAGTTCCAAAAACTGCATAGTATGCAGTTTTCACTCAGATGATAGAAGTATACTTTCCTTCATATGAAGTGTTTTCAAAGACATTCACAGAGTGATTCTACAAAGCCTTTTTACTGACGTTGGCTTTTAAACGCGATTTCACTGGAATTTCTGTCAAACGCAACACAGAGATTTGCTATTGAAGAATTGAAGATACAGAATGCAAACAAACACGTTCCTACAAGTGAATCGCCTAAACATTCACCACAGTTCCAACAACTGCATAGAATGCAGTTTTCACTCAGATGAAAGACGTATGCTTTCCTTCTTAAGAAGTGTTTTCAAGGACATTCACAGAGTGATTCTACAAAGCCTTTTTACTGATGTTGGCTTTTAAACGCGATTTCACTGGAATTTTCGTCAATCGCAAGGCAGAGATTTGCTATTGAAGAATTGAAGATACAGAATGGAAACAAACACGTTCCTACAAGTGAATCGCCTAAACATTCACCACAGTTCCAAAAACTGCATAGAATGCAGTTTTCACTCAGATGAAAGACATATGCTTTCCTTCATATGAAGTGTTTTCAAAGACATTCACAGAGTGATTCTACAAAGCCTTTTTACTGACGTTGGCTTTTAAACGCGATTTCACTGGAATTTCTGTCAAACGCAAGACAGAGATTTGCTATTGAAGAATTGAAGATACAGAATGCAAACAAACACGTTCCTGCAAGTGAATCGCCTAAACATTCACCACAGTTCCAAAAACTGCATAGAATGCAGTTTTCATTCAGATGAAAGAAGTATGCTTTCCTTCTTAAGAAGTGTTTTTAAAGACATTCACAGAGTGATTCTACAAAGCCTTTTTAGTGACGTTGGCTTTTAAACGCGATTTCACTGGAATTTCTGTCAAACGCAAGACAGAGATTTGCTATTGAAGAATTGAAGATACAGAATGCAAACAAACACGTTCCTACAAGTGAATCTCCTAAACATTCACCACAGTTCCAAAAACTGCATAGTATACAGTTTTCACTCAGATGATAGAAGTATACTTTCCTTCATATGAAGTGTTTTCAAAGACATTCACAGAGTGATTCTACAAAGCCTTTTTACTGACGTTGGCTTTTAAACGCGATTTCACTGGAATTTCTGTCAAACGCAACACAGAGATTTGCTATTGAAGAATTGAAGATACAGAATGCAAACAAACACGTTCCTACAAGTGAATCGCCTAAACATTCACCACAGTTCCAACAACTGCATAGAATGCAGTTTTCACTCAGATGAAAGACGTATGCTTTCCTTCTTAAGAAGTGTTTTCAACGACATTCACAGAGTGATTCTACAAAGCCTTTTTACTGATGTTGGCTTTTAAACGCGATTTCACTGGAATTTTCGTCAATCGCAAGGCAGAGATTTGCTATTGAAGAATTGAAGATACAGAATGGAAACAAACACGTTCCTACAAGTGAATCGCCTAAACATTCACCACAGTTCCAAAAACTGCATAGAATGCAGTTTTCACTCAGATGAAAGACATATGCTTTCCTTCATATGAAGTGTTTTCAAAGACATTCACAGAGTGATTCTACAAAGCCTTTTTACTGACGTTGGCTTTTAAACGCGATTTCACTGGAATTTCTGTCAAAAGCAAGAGAGAGATTTGCTATTGAAGAATTGAAGATACAGAATGCAAACAAACACGTTCCTGCAAGTGAATCGCCTAAACATTCACCACAGTTCCAAAAACTGCATAGAATGCAGTTTTCACTCAGATGAAAGAAGTATGCTTTCTTTCTTAAGAAGTGTTTTCAAACACATTCACAGAGTGATTCTACAAAGCCTTTTTACTGACGTTGGCTTTTAAATGTGATTTCCCTGGAATTTCTGTCAAATGCATGTCAGAGATTTGCTATTGAAGAATTGAAGATACAGAATGCAAACAAACATGTTCCTTCAAGTGAATCACCTAATCATTCACCACAGTTACAAAAACTGCATAGAATGCAGCTTTCACTCAGATGAAAGACGTATGCTTTCCTTCTTAAGAAGTGTTTTCAAAGACATTCACAGAGAGATTCTACAAAGCCTTTTTACTGATGTTGGCTTTTAAATGCGATTTCACTGGAATTTCTGTCAAAGGCAAGGCAGAGATTTGCTATTGAAAATACAGAATGCAAACAAAGACGTTCCTACAAGTGAATCGCCTAAACATTCACCACAGTTCCAAAAACTGCATAGAATGCAGTTTTCACTCAGATGAAAGAAGTATGCTTTCCTTCTTAAGAAGTGTTTTCAAAGACATTCACAGAGTGATTCTACAAAGCCTTTTTACTGACGTTGGCTTTTAAATGCGATTTCACTGGAATTTCCGTCAAACGCAAGGCAGAGATTTGCTATTGAAGAATTGAAGATACAGAATGCAAAAAAACACGTTCCTACAAGTGAATCGCCTAAACATTCACCACAGTTCCAAAAACTGCATAGTATGCAGTTTTTACTCAGATGATAGACGAATGCTTTCCTTCATATGAATTGTTTTCATAGACATTCACAGAGTGATTCTACAAAGCCTTTTTAGTGACGTTGGCTTTTAAACGCGATTTCACTGGAATTTCTGTCTAACGCAAGACAGAGATTTGCTATTGAAGAATTGAAGATACAGAACGCAAACAAACAAGTTCCTGCAAGTGAATCGCCTAAACATTCACCACAGTTCCAAAAACTGCATAGAATGCAGTTTTCACTTAGATAAAAGAAGTATGCTTTCCTTCTTATGAAGTGTTTTCAAACACATTCACAGAGTGATTCTACAAAGCCTTTTTACTGACGTTGGCTTTTAAATGCGATTTCCCTGGAATTTCTGTCAAATGCAAGGCAGAGATTTGCTATTGAAGAATTGAAGATACAGAATGCAAACAAACATGTTCCTTCAAGTGAATCGCCTAATCATTCACCACAGTTCCAAAAACTGCATAGAATGCAGTTTTCACTCAGATGAAAGACGTATGCTTTCCTTCTTAAGAAGTGTTTTCAAAGACATTCACAGAGAGATTCTACAAAGCCTTTTTACTGACTTTGGCTTTTAAACGCAATTTCACTGGAATTTCTGTCAAACGCAAGGCAGAGATTTGCTATTGAAAATACAGAATGCAAACAAAGACGTTCCTACCAGTGAATCGCCTAAACATTCACCACAGTTCCAAAAACTGCATAGAATTCAGTTTTCACTCAGATGAAAGACGTATGCTTTCCTTCTTAAGAAGTGTTTTCAAAGACATTCACAGAGTGATTCTACAAAGCCTTTTTACTGACGTTGGCTTTTAAATGCGATTTCACTTGAATTTCCATCAAATGCAAGACAGAGATTTGCTATTGAAGAATTGAAGATACAGAATGCAAACAAACACGTTCCTACAAGTGAATCGCCTAAACATTCACCACAGTTCCAACAACTGCATAGAATGCAGTTTTCACTCAGATGAAAGACGTATGCTTTCCTTCTTAAGAAGTGTTTTCAACGACATTCACAGAGTGATTCTACAAAGCCTTTTTACTGACTTTGGCTTTTAAACGCGATTTCACTGGAATTTCTGTCAAATGCAAGGCAGAGATTTGCTATTGAAGAATTGAAGATACAGAATGCAAACAAACACGTTCCTACAAGTGAATCGCCTAAACATTCACCACAGTTCCAAAAACTGCATAGAATGCAGTTTTCATTCAGATGAAAGAAGTATGCTTTCCTTCTTAAGAAGTGTTTTTAAAGACATTCACAGAGTGATTCTACAAAGCCTTTTTAGTGACGTTGGCTTTTAAACGCGATTTCACTGGAATTTCTGTCAAACGCAAGACAGAGATTTGCTATTGAAGAATTGAAGATACAGAATGCAAACAAACACGTTCCTACAAGTGAATCTCCTAAACATTCACCACAGTTCCAAAAACTGCATAGTATGCAGTTTTCACTCAGATGATAGAAGTATACTTTCCTTCATATGAAGTGTTTTCAAAGACATTCACAGAGTGATTCTACAAAGCCTTTTTACTGACGTTGGCTTTTAAACGCGATTTCACTGGAATTTCTGTCAAACGCAACACAGAGATTTGCTATTGAAGAATTGAAGATACAGAATGCAAACAAACACGTTCCTACAAGTGAATCGCCTAAACATTCACCACAGTTCCAACAACTGCATAGAATGCAGTTTTCACTCAGATGAAAGACGTATGCTTTCCTTCTTAAGAAGTGTTTTCAAGGACATTCACAGAGTGATTCTACAAAGCCTTTTTACTGATGTTGGCTTTTAAACGCGATTTCACTGGAATTTTCGTCAATCGCAAGGCAGAGATTTGCTATTGAAGAATTGAAGATACAGAATGGAAACAAACACGTTCCTACAAGTGAATCGCCTAAACATTCACCACAGTTCCAAAAACTGCATAGAATGCAGTTTTCACTCAGATGAAAGACATATGCTTTCCTTCATATGAAGTGTTTTCAAAGACATTCACAGAGTGATTCTACAAAGCCTTTTTACTGACGTTGGCTTTTAAACGCGATTTCACTGGAATTTCTGTCAAACGCAAGACAGAGATTTGCTATTGAAGAATTGAAGATACAGAATGCAAACAAACACGTTCCTGCAAGTGAATCGCCTAAACATTCACCACAGTTCCAAAAACTGCATAGAATGCAGTTTTCATTCAGATGAAAGAAGTATGCTTTCCTTCTTAAGAAGTGTTTTTAAAGACATTCACAGAGTGATTCTACAAAGCCTTTTTAGTGACGTTGGCTTTTAAACGCGATTTCACTGGAATTTCTGTCAAACGCAAGACAGAGATTTGCTATTGAAGAATTGAAGATACAGAATGCAAACAAACACGTTCCTACAAGTGAATCTCCTAAACATTCACCACAGTTCCAAAAACTGCATAGTATGCAGTTTTCACTCAGATGATAGAAGTATACTTTCCTTCATATGAAGTGTTTTCAAAGACATTCACAGAGTGATTCTACAAAGCCTTTTTACTGACGTTGGCTTTTAAACGCGATTTCACTGGAATTTCTGTCAAACGCAACACAGAGATTTGCTATTGAAGAATTGAAGATACAGAATGCAAACAAACACGTTCCTACAAGTGAATCGCCTAAACATTCACCACAGTTCCAACAACTGCATAGAATGCAGTTTTCACTCAGATGAAAGACGTATGCTTTCCTTCTTAAGAAGTGTTTTCAACGACATTCACAGAGTGATTCTACAAAGCCTTTTTACTGATGTTGGCTTTTAAACGCGATTTCACTGGAATTTTCGTCAATCGCAAGGCAGAGATTTGCTATTGAAGAATTGAAGATACAGAATGGAAACAAACACGTTCCTACAAGTGAATCGCCTAAACATTCACCACAGTTCCAAAAACTGCATAGAATGCAGTTTTCACTCAGATGAAAGACATATGCTTTCCTTCATATGAAGTGTTTTCAAAGACATTCACAGAGTGATTCTACAAAGCCTTTTTACTGACGTTGGCTTTTAAACGCGATTTCACTGGAATTTCTGTCAAAAGCAAGAGAGAGATTTGCTATTGAAGAATTGAAGATACAGAATGCAAACAAACACGTTCCTGCAAGTGAATCGCCTAAACATTCACCACAGTTCCAAAAACTGCATAGAATGCAGTTTTCACTCAGATGAAAGAAGTATGCTTTCTTTCTTAAGAAGTGTTTTCAAACACATTCACAGAGTGATTCTACAAAGCCTTTTTACTGACGTTGGCTTTTAAATGTGATTTCCCTGGAATTTCTGTCAAATGCATGTCAGAGATTTGCTATTGAAGAATTGAAGATACAGAATGCAAACAAACATGTTCCTTCAAGTGAATCACCTAATCATTCACCACAGTTACAAAAACTGCATAGAATGCAGCTTTCACTCAGATGAAAGACGTATGCTTTCCTTCTTAAGAAGTGTTTTCAAAGACATTCACAGAGAGATTCTACAAAGCCTTTTTACTGATGTTGGCTTTTAAATGCGATTTCACTGGAATTTCTGTCAAAGGCAAGGCAGAGATTTGCTATTGAAAATACAGAATGCAAACAAAGACGTTCCTACAAGTGAATCGCCTAAACATTCACCACAGTTCCAAAAACTGCATAGAATGCAGTTTTCACTCAGATGAAAGAAGTATGCTTTCCTTCTTAAGAAGTGTTTTCAAAGACATTCACAGAGTGATTCTACAAAGCCTTTTTACTGACGTTGGCTTTTAAATGCGATTTCACTGGAATTTCCGTCAAACGCAAGGCAGAGATTTGCTATTGAAGAATTGAAGATACAGAATGCAAAAAAACACGTTCCTACAAGTGAATCGCCTAAACATTCACCACAGTTCCAAAAACTGCATAGTATGCAGTTTTTACTCAGATGATAGACGAATGCTTTCCTTCATATGAATTGTTTTCATAGACATTCACAGAGTGATTCTACAAAGCCTTTTTACTGACGTTGGCTTTTAAACGCGATTTCACTGGAATTTCTGTCAAACGCAAGACAGAGATTTGCTATTGAAGAATTGAAGATACAGAATGCAAACAAACACGTTCCTACAAGTGAATCGCCTAAACATTCACCACAGTTCCAACAACTGCATAGAATGCAGTTTTCACTCAGATGAAAGACGTATGCTTTCCTTCTTAAGAAGTGTTTTTAAAGACATTCACAGAGTGATTCTACAAAGCCTTTTTAGTGACGTTGGCTTTTAAACGCGATTTCACTGGAATTTCTGTCAAACGCAAGACAGAGATTTGCTATTGAAGAATTGAAGATACAGAATGCAAACAAACACGTTCCTACAAGTGAATCTCCTAAACATTCACCACAGTTCCAAAAACTGCATAGTATGCAGTTTTCACTCAGATGATAGAAGTATACTTTCCTTCATATGAAGTGTTTTCAAAGACATTCACAGAGTGATTCTACAAAGCCTTTTTACTGACGTTGGCTTTTAAACGCGATTTCACTGGAATTTCTGTCAAACGCAACACAGAGATTTGCTATTGAAGAATTGAAGATACAGAATGCAAACAAACACGTTCCTACAAGTGAATCGCCTAAACATTCACCACAGTTCCAACAACTGCATAGAATGCAGTTTTCACTCAGATGAAAGACGTATGCTTTCCTTCTTAAGAAGTGTTTTCAACGACATTCACAGAGTGATTCTACAAAGCCTTTTTACTGATGTTGGCTTTTAAACGCGATTTCACTGGAATTTTCGTCAATCGCAAGGCAGAGATTTGCTATTGAAGAATTGAAGATACAGAATGGAAACAAACACGTTCCTACAAGTGAATCGCCTAAACATTCACCACAGTTCCAAAAACTGCATAGAATGCAGTTTTCACTCAGATGAAAGACATATGCTTTCCTTCATATGAAGTGTTTTCAAAGACATTCACAGAGTGATTCTACAAAGCCTTTTTACTGACGTTGGCTTTTAAATGCGATTTCACTGGAATTTCTGTCAAAAGCAAGAGAGAGATTTGCTATTGAAGAATTGAAGATACAGAATGCAAACAAACACGTTCCTGCAAGTGAATCGCCTAAACATTCACCACAGTTCCAAAAACTGCATAGAATGCAGTTTTCACTCAGATGAAAGACATATGCTTTCCTTCATATGAAGTGTTTTCAAAGACATTCACAGAGTGATTCTACAAAGCCTTTTTAGTGACGTTGGCTTTTAAACGCGATTTCACTGGAATTTCTGTCTAACGCAAGACAGAGATTTGCTATTGAAGAATTGAAGATACAGAACGCAAACAAACAAGTTCCTGCAAGTGAATCGCCTAAACATTCACCACAGTTCCAAAAACTGCATAGAATGCAGTTTTCACTTAGATAAAAGAAGTATGCTTTCCTTCTTATGAAGTGTTTTCAAACACATTCACAGAGTGATTCTACAAAGCCTTTTTACTGACGTTGGCTTTTAAATGCGATTTCCCTGGAATTTCTGTCAAATGCAAGGCAGAGATTTGCTATTGAAGAATTGAAGATACAGAATGCAAACAAACATGTTCCTTCAAGTGAATCGCCTAATCATTCACCACAGTTCCAAAAACTGCATAGAATGCAGTTTTCACTCAGATGAAAGACGTATGCTTTCCTTCTTAAGAAGTGTTTTCAAAGACATTCACAGAGAGATTCTACAAAGCCTTTTTACTGACTTTGGCTTTTAAACGCAATTTCACTGGAATTTCTGTCAAACGCAACACAGAGATTTGCTATTGAAGAATTGAAGATACAGAATGCAAACAAACACGTTCCTACAAGTGAATCGCCTAAACATTCACCACAGTTCCAACAACTGCATAGAATGCAGTTTTCACTCAGATGAAAGACGTATGCTTTCCTTCTTAAGAAGTGTTTTCAACGACATTCACAGAGTGATTCTACAAAGCCTTTTTACTGATGTTGGCTTTTAAACGCGATTTCACTGGAATTTTCGTCAATCGCAAGGCAGAGATTTGCTATTGAAGAATTGAAGATACAGAATGGAAACAAACACGTTCCTACAAGTGAATCGCCTAAACATTCACCACAGTTCCAAAAACTGCATAGAATGCAGTTTTCACTCAGATGAAAGACATATGCTTTCCTTCATATGAAGTGTTTTCAAAGACATTCACAGAGTGATTCTACAAAGCCTTTTTACTGACGTTGGCTTTTAAACGCGATTTCACTGGAATTTCTGTCAAAAGCAAGAGAGAGATTTGCTATTGAAGAATTGAAGATACAGAATGCAAACAAACACGTTCCTGCAAGTGAATCGCCTAAACATTCACCACAGTTCCAAAAACTGCATAGAATGCAGTTTTCACTCAGATGAAAGAAGTATGCTTTCTTTCTTAAGAAGTGTTTTCAAACACATTCACAGAGTGATTCTACAAAGCCTTTTTACTGACGTTGGCTTTTAAATGTGATTTCCCTGGAATTTCTGTCAAATGCATGTCAGAGATTTGCTATTGAAGAATTGAAGATACAGAATGCAAACAAACATGTTCCTTCAAGTGAATCACCTAATCATTCACCACAGTTACAAAAACTGCATAGAATGCAGCTTTCACTCAGATGAAAGACGTATGCTTTCCTTCTTAAGAAGTGTTTTCAAAGACATTCACAGAGAGATTCTACAAAGCCTTTTTACTGATGTTGGCTTTTAAATGCGATTTCACTGGAATTTCTGTCAAAGGCAAGGCAGAGATTTGCTATTGAAAATACAGAATGCAAACAAAGACGTTCCTACAAGTGAATCGCCTAAACATTCACCACAGTTCCAAAAACTGCATAGAATGCAGTTTTCACTCAGATGAAAGAAGTATGCTTTCCTTCTTAAGAAGTGTTTTCAAAGACATTCACAGAGTGATTCTACAAAGCCTTTTTACTGACGTTGGCTTTTAAATGCGATTTCACTGGAATTTCCGTCAAACGCAAGGCAGAGATTTGCTATTGAAGAATTGAAGATACAGAATGCAAAAAAACACGTTCCTACAAGTGAATCGCCTAAACATTCACCACAGTTCCAAAAACTGCATAGTATGCAGTTTTTACTCAGATGATAGACGAATGCTTTCCTTCATATGAATTGTTTTCATAGACATTCACAGAGTGATTCTACAAAGCCTTTTTACTGACGTTGGCTTTTAAACGCGATTTCACTGGAATTTCTGTCAAACGCAAGACAGAGATTTGCTATTGAAGAATTGAAGATACAGAATGCAAACAAACACGTTCCTACAAGTGAATCGCCTAAACATTCACCACAGTTCCAACAACTGCATAGAATGCAGTTTTCACTCAGATGAAAGACGTATGCTTTCCTTCTTAAGAAGTGTTTTTAAAGACATTCACAGAGTGATTCTACAAAGCCTTTTTAGTGACGTTGGCTTTTAAACGCGATTTCACTGGAATTTCTGTCAAACGCAAGACAGAGATTTGCTATTGAAGAATTGAAGATACAGAATGCAAACAAACACGTTCCTACAAGTGAATCTCCTAAACATTCACCACAGTTCCAAAAACTGCATAGTATGCAGTTTTCACTCAGATGATAGAAGTATACTTTCCTTCATATGAAGTGTTTTCAAAGACATTCACAGAGTGATTCTACAAAGCCTTTTTACTGACGTTGGCTTTTAAACGCGATTTCACTGGAATTTCTGTCAAACGCAACACAGAGATTTGCTATTGAAGAATTGAAGATACAGAATGCAAACAAACACGTTCCTACAAGTGAATCGCCTAAACATTCACCACAGTTCCAACAACTGCATAGAATGCAGTTTTCACTCAGATGAAAGACGTATGCTTTCCTTCTTAAGAAGTGTTTTCAACGACATTCACAGAGTGATTCTACAAAGCCTTTTTACTGATGTTGGCTTTTAAACGCGATTTCACTGGAATTTTCGTCAATCGCAAGGCAGAGATTTGCTATTGAAGAATTGAAGATACAGAATGGAAACAAACACGTTCCTACAAGTGAATCGCCTAAACATTCACCACAGTTCCAAAAACTGCATAGAATGCAGTTTTCACTCAGATGAAAGACATATGCTTTCCTTCATATGAAGTGTTTTCAAAGACATTCACAGAGTGATTCTACAAAGCCTTTTTACTGACGTTGGCTTTTAAACGCGATTTCACTGGAATTTCTGTCAAAAGCAAGAGAGAGATTTGCTATTGAAGAATTGAAGATACAGAATGCAAACAAACACGTTCCTGCAAGTGAATCGCCTAAACATTCACCACAGTTCCAAAAACTGCATAGAATGCAGTTTTCACTCAGATGAAAGAAGTATGCTTTCTTTCTTAAGAAGTGTTTTCAAACACATTCACAGAGTGATTCTACAAAGCCTTTTTACTGACGTTGGCTTTTAAATGTGATTTCCCTGGAATTTCTGTCAAATGCATGTCAGAGATTTGCTATTGAAGAATTGAAGATACAGAATGCAAACAAACATGTTCCTTCAAGTGAATCACCTAATCATTCACCACAGTTACAAAAACTGCATAGAATGCAGCTTTCACTCAGATGAAAGACGTATGCTTTCCTTCTTAAGAAGTGTTTTCAAAGACATTCACAGAGAGATTCTACAAAGCCTTTTTACTGATGTTGGCTTTTAAATGCGATTTCACTGGAATTTCTGTCAAAGGCAAGGCAGAGATTTGCTATTGAAAATACAGAATGCAAACAAAGACGTTCCTACAAGTGAATCGCCTAAACATTCACCACAGTTCCAAAAACTGCATAGAATGCAGTTTTCACTCAGATGAAAGAAGTATGCTTTCCTTCTTAAGAAGTGTTTTCAAAGACATTCACAGAGTGATTCTACAAAGCCTTTTTACTGACGTTGGCTTTTAAATGCGATTTCACTGGAATTTCCGTCAAACGCAAGGCAGAGATTTGCTATTGAAGAATTGAAGATACAGAATGCAAAAAAACACGTTCCTACAAGTGAATCGCCTAAACATTCACCACAGTTCCAACAACTGCATAGAATGCAGTTTTCACTCAGATGAAAGACGTATGCTTTCCTTCTTAAGAAGTGTTTTTAAAGACATTCACAGAGTGATTCTACAAAGCCTTTTTACTGACGTTGGCTTTTAAACGCGATTTCACTGGAATTTCTGTCAAACGCAAGACAGAGATTTGCTATTGAAGAATTGAAGATACAGAATGCAAACAAACACGTTCCTGCAAGTGAATCGCCTAAGCATTCACCACAGTTCCAAAAACTGCATAGAATGCAGTTTTCACTCAGATGAAAGAAGTATGCTTTCCTTCTTAAGAAGTGTTTTCAAACACATTCACAGAGTGATTCTCAAAGCCTTTTTACTGACGTTGGCTTTTAAATGCGATTTCTCTGGAATTTCTGTCAAACGCAAGGCAGAGATTTGCTATTAAAGAATTGAAGATAGAGAATGCAAACAAACACGTTCCTACAAGTGAATCGCCTAAACATTCACCACAGTTCCAAAAACTGCATAAAATACAGTTTTCACTCAAATGAAAGACATATGCTTTCCTTCTTAAGAAGTGTTTTCAAAGACATTCACAGAGTGATTTCACAAAGCCTTTTTACTGACGTTGGCTTTTAAACGCGATTTCACTGGAATTTCTGTCAAACGCAAGGCAGAGTTTTGCTATTAAAGAATTGAAGATACAGAATGCAAACAAACACGTTCCTACAAGTGAATCGCCTAAACATTCACCACAGTTCCAAAAACTGAATAGAATGCAGTTTGCACTCAGATGAAAGACGTATGCTTTCCTTCTTAAGAAGTGTTTTCAAAGACATTCACAGAGTGATTCTACAAAGCCATTTTACTGACATTGGCTTTTAAACGCGATTTCACTGGAATTTCCGTCAAACGCAAGACAGAGATTTGCTATTGAAGAATTGAAGATACAGAATGCAAACAAACACGTTCCTACAAGTGAATCGCCTAAACATTCACCACAGTTAAAAAAAATGCATAGAATGCAGTTTTCAGTCAGATGAAAGAAGTATGCTTTCCTTCTTAAGAAGTGTTTTCAAAGACATTCACAGAGTGATTCTACAAAGCCTTTTTATTGATGTTGGCTTTTAAACGCGATTTCACTGGAATTTCTGTCAAACGCAAGACAGAGATTTGCTATTGAAGAATTGAAGATACAGAAGCAAACAAACACGTTCCTACAAGTGAATCACCTAAACATTCACCACAGTTCCAATAACTGCATAGAATGCAGTTTTCACTCAGATGAAAGATGTATGCTTTCCTTCTTAAGAAGTGTTTTCAACGACATTCACAGAGTGATTCTACAAAGCCTTTTTACTGACTTTGGCTTTTAAACGCGATTTCACTGGAATTTCTGTCAAATGCAAGGCAGAGATTTGCTATTGAAGAATTGAAGATACAGAATGCAAACAAACACGTTCCTTCAAATGAATCGCCTAATCATTCACCACAGTTCCAAAAACTGCATAGAATGCAGTTTTCACTCAGATGAAAGACGTATGCTTTCCTTCTTAAGAAGTGTTTTCAAAGACATTCACAGAGTGATTCTACAAAGCCTTTTTAGTGACGTTGGCTTTTAAACGCGATATCACTGGAATTTCTGTCAAACACAAGGCAGAGATTTGCAATTGAAGAATTGAAGATACAGAATGCAAACAAACACGTTCCTACAAGTGAATCGCCTAAACATTCACCACAGTTCCAAAAACTGCATAGAATGCAGTTTTCACTCAGAAGAAAGACGTATGCTTTCCTTCATATGAAGTGTGTTCAAAGACATTCACAGAGTGATTCTACAAAGCCTTTTTACTGACATTGGCTTTTAATCGCGATTTCACTGGAATTTCTTTCAAACGCAAGACAGAGATTTGCTATTGAAGAATTGAAGATACAGAATGCAAACAAACACGTTCCTGCAAGTGAATCGCCTAAACATTCACCACAGTTCCAAAAACTGCATAGAATGCAGTATTCACTCAGATGAAAGAAGTATGCTTTCCTTCTTAAGAAGTGTTTTCAAAGACATTCACAGAGTGATTCTACAAAGCCTTTTTACTGACATTGGTTTTAAACGCGATTTCACTGGAATTTCTGTCAAACGCAAGGCAGAGATTTGCTATTGAAGATACAGAATGCAAACAAACACGTTCCTACAAGTGATTCGCCTAAACATTCACCACAGTTCCAAAAACTGCATAGAATGCAGTTTTCACTCAGATGAAAGACATATGCTTTCGTTCTTAAGAAGTGTTTTCAAAGACATTCACAGAGTGATTCTACAAAGACTTTTTAGTGACGTTGGCTTTTAAACGCGATTTCACTGGAATTTCTGTCAAATGGAAGACAGAGATTTTCTACTGAAGAATTGAAGATACAGAATACAAACAAACACGTTCCTATAAGTGAATCGCCTAATCATTCACCACAGTTCCAAAAACTGCATAGAATGCAGTTTTCACTCAGATGAAAGACGTATGCTTTCTTTCTTAAGAAGTGTTTTCAAAGACATTCACAGAGTGATTCTACAAAGCCTTTTTAGTGACGTTGGCTTTTAAACGCAATATCACTGGAATTTCTGTCAAACACAAGGCAGAGATTTGCAATTGAAGAATTGAAGATACAGAATGCAAACAAACACGTTCCTGCAAGTGAATCGCCTAAACATTCACCACAGTTCCAAAAACTGCATAGAATGCAGTATTCACTCAGATGAAAGAAGTATGCTTTCTTTCTTAAGAAGTGTTTTCAAAGACATTCACAGAGTGATTCTACAAAGCCTTTTTACTGACATTGGTTTTAAACGCGATTTCACTGGAATTTCTGTCAAACGCAAGGCAGAGATTTGCTATTGAAGATACAGAATGCAAACAAACACGTTCCTACAAGTGATTCGCCTAAACATTCACCACAGTTCCAAAAACTGCATAGAATGCAGTTTTCACTCAGAAGAAAGACGTATGCTTTCCTTCATATGAAGTGTGTTCAAAGACATTCACAGAGTGATTCTACAAAGCCTTTTTACTGACATTGGCTTTTAATCGCGATTTCACTGGAATTTCTGTCAAACGCAAGACAGAGATTTGCTATTGAAGAATTGAAGATACAGAATGCAAACAAACACGTTCCTACAAGTGAATCGCCTATACATTCACCACAGTTCCAAAAACTGCATAGAATGCAGTTTTCACTCAGATGAAAGACATATGCTTTCCTTCATATGAAGTGTTTTCAAAGACATTCACAGAGTGATTCTACAAAGCCTTTTTACTGACGTTGGCTTTTAAACGCGATTTCACTGGAATTTCTGTCAAACGCAAGACAGAGATTTGCTATTGAAGAATTGAAGATACAGAATGCAAACAAACACGTTCCTGCAAGTGAATCGCCTAAGCATTCACCACAGTTCCAAAAACTGCATAGAATGCAGTTTTCACTCAGATGAAAGAAGTATGCTTTCCTTCTTAAGAAGTGTTTTCAAACACATTCACAGAGTGATTCTCAAAGCCTTTTTACTGACGTTGGCTTTTAAATGCGATTTCTCTGGAATTTCTGTCAAATGCAAGTCAGAGATTTGCTATTGAAGAATTGAAGATACAGAATGCAAACAAACACGTTCCTTCAAGTGAATCGCCTAATCATTCACCACAGTTCCAAAAACTGCATAGAATGCAGTTTGCACTCAGATGAAAGACGTATGCTTTCCTTCTTAAGAAGTGTTTTCAAACACATTCACAGAGTGATTCTACAAAGCCTTTTTACTGACATTGGCTTTTAAACGCGATTTCACTGGAATTTCCGTCAAACGCAAGACAGAGATTTGCTATTGAAGAATTGAAGATACAGAATGCAAACAAACACGTTCCTACAAGTGAATCGCCTAAACATTCACCACAGTTCCAAAAACTGCATAGAATGCAGTTTTCAGTCAGATGAAAGAAGTATGCTTTCCTTCTTAAGAAGTGTTTTCAAAGACATTCACAGAGTGATTCTACAAAGCCTTTTTATTGATGTTGGCTTTTAAACGCGATTTCACTGGAATTTCTGTCAAACGCAAGACAGAGATTTGCTATTGAAGAATTGAAGATACAGAAGCAAACAAACACGTTCCAACAAGTGAATCACCTAAACATTCACCACAGTTCCAAAAACTGCATAGAATGCAGTTTTCACTCAGATGAAAGACGTATGCTTTCCTTCTTAAGAAGTGTTTTCAATGACATTCACAGAGTGATTCTACAAAGCCTTTTTACTGACTTTGGCTTTTAAACGTGATTTCACTGGAATTTCTGTCAAATGCAAGGCAGAGATTTGCTATTGAAGAATTGAAGATACAGAATGCAAACAAACACGTTCCTTCAAATGAATCGCCTAATCATTCACCACAGTTCCAAAAACTGCATAGAATGCAGTTTTCACTCAGATGAAAGACGTATGCTTTCCTTCTTAAGAAGTGTTTTCAAAGACATTCACAGAGTGATTCTACAAAGCCTTTTTAGTGACGTTGGCTTTTAAACGCGATATCACTGGAATTTCTGTCAAACACAAGGCAGAGATTTGCAATTGAAGAATTGAAGATACAGAATGCAAACAAACACGTTCCTACAAGTGAATCGCCTAAACATTCACCACAGTTCCAAAAACTGCATAGAATGCAGTTTTCACTCAGAAGAAAGACGTATGCTTTCCTTCATATGAAGTGTGTTCAAAGACATTCACAGAGTGATTCTACAAAGCCTTTTTACTGACATTGGCTTTTAATCGCGATTTCACTGGAATTTCTGTCAAACGCAAGACAGAGATTTGCTATTGAAGAATTGAAGATACAGAATGCAAACAAACACGTTCCTGCAAGTGAATCGCCTAAACATTCACCACAGTTCCAAAAACTGCATAGAATGCAGTATTCACTCAGATGAAAGAAGTATGCTTTCCTTCTTAAGAAGTGTTTTCAAAGACATTCACAGAGTGATTCTACAAAGCCTTTTTACTGACATTGGTTTTAAACGCGATTTCACTGGAATTTCTGTCAAACGCAAGGCAGAGATTTGCTATTGAAGATACAGAATGCAAACAAACACGTTCCTACAAGTGATTCGCCTAAACATTCACTACAGTTCCAAAAACTGCATAGAATGCAGTTTTCACTCAGATGAAAGACATATGCTTTCGTTCTTAAGAAGTGTTTTCAAAGACATTCACAGAGTGATTCTACAAAGCCTTTTTACTGATGTTGGCTTTTAAACGCGATTTCACTGGAATTTCTGTCAAACACAAGGCAGAGATTTGCAATTGAAGAATTGATGATACAGAATGCAAACAAACACGTTCCTACAAGTGAATCGCCTAAACATTCACCACAGTTCCAAAAACTGCATAGAATGCAGTTTTCACTCAGATGAAAGACATATGCTTTCCTTCATATGAAGTGTTTTCAAAGACATTCACAGAGTGATTCTACAAAGCCTTTTTACTGACGTTGGCTTTTAAACGCGATTTCACTGGAATTTCTGTCAAAGGCAAGGCAGAGTTTTGCTATTAAAGAATTGAAGATACAGAATGCAAACAAACACGTTCCTACAAGTGAATAGCCTAAACATTCACCACAGTTCCAAAAACTGAATAGAATGCAGTTTGCACTCAGATGAAAGACGTATGCTTTCCTTCTTAAGAAGTGTTTTCAAACACATTCACAGAGTGATTCTACAAAGCCTTTTTACTGACATTGGCTTTTAAACGCCATTTCACTGGAATTTCCGTCAAACGCAAGACAGAGATTTGCTATTGAAGAATTGAAGATACAGAATGCAAACAAACACGTTCCTACAAGTGAATCGCCTAAACATTCACCACAGTTCCAAAAACTGCATAGAATGCAGTTTTCAGTCAGATGAAAGAAGTATGCTTTCCTTCTTAAGAAGTATTTTCAAAGACATTCACAGAGTGATTCTACAAAGCCTTTTTATTGATGTTGGCTTTTAAACGCGATTTCACTGGAATTTCTGTCAAAGGCAAGACAGAGATTTGCTATTGAAGAATTGAAGATACAGAAGCAATCAAACACGTTCCTACAAGTGAATCACCTAAACATTCACCACAGTTCCAATAACTGCATAGAATGCAGTTTTCACTCAGATGAAAGACGTATGCTTTCCTTCTTAAGAAGTGTTTTCAACGACATTCACAGAGTGATTCTACAAAGCCTTTTTACTGACTTTGGCTTTTAAACGCGATTTCACTGGAATTTCTGGCAAATGGAAGACAGAGATTTTCTACTGAAGAATTGAAGATACAGAATACAAACAAACACGTTCCTATAAGTGAATCGCCTAATCATTCACCACAGTTCCAAAAACTGCATAGAATGCAGTTTTCACTCAGATGAAAGACGTATGCTTTCCTTCTTAAGAAGTGTTTTCAAAGACATTCACAGAGTGATTCTACAAAGCCTTTTTAGTGACGTTGGCTTTTAAACGCGATATCACTGGAATTTCTGTCAAACACAAGGCAGAGATTTGCTATTGAAGAATTGAAGATACAGAATGCAAACAAACACGTTCCTACAAGTGAATCGCCTAAACATTCACTACAGTTCGAAAACTGCATAGAATGCAGTTTTCACTCAGATGAAAGACGTATGCTTTCCTTCATATGAAGTGTTTTCAAAGACATTCACAGAGTGATTCTACAAAGCCTTTTTACTGACATTGGCTTTTAATCGCGATTTCAATGGAATTTCTGTCAAACGCAAGACAGAGATTTGCTATTGAAGATACAGAATGCAAACAAACACGTTCCTACAAGTGATTCGCCTAAACATTCACTACAGTTCCAAAAACTGCATAGAATGCAGTTTTCACTCAGAAGAAAGACGTATGCTTTCCTTCATATGAAATGTGTTCAAAGACATTCACAGAGTGATTTACAAAGCCTTTTTACTGACATTGGCTTTTAATCGCGATTTCACTGGAATTTCTGTCAAACGCAAGACAGAGATTTGCTATTGAAGAATTGAAGATACAGAATGCAAACAAACACGTTCCTGCAAGTGAATCGCCTAAACATTCACCACAGTTCCAAAAACTGCATAGAATGCAGTATTCACTCAGATGAAAGAAGTATGCTTTCCTTCTTAAGAAGTGTTTTCAAAGACATTCACAGAGTGATTCTACAAAGCCTTTTTACTGACATTGGTTTTAAACGCGATTTCACTGGAATTTCTGTCAAACGCAAGGCAGAGATTTGCTATTGAAGATACAGAATGCAAACAAACACGTTCCTACAAGTGATTCGCCTAAACATTCACTACAGTTCCAAAAACTGCATAGAATGCAGTTTTCACTCAGATGAAAGACATATGCTTTCGTTCTTAAGAAGTGTTTTCAAAGACATTCACAGAGTGATTCTACAAAGCCTTTTTAGTGACGTTGGCTTTTAAACGCGATTTCACTGGAATTTCTGGCAAATGGAAGACAGAGATTTTCTACTGAAGAATTGAAGATACAGAATACAAACAAACACGTTCCTATAAGTGAATCGCCTAATCATTCACCACAGTTCCAAAAACTGCATAGAATGCAGTTTTCACTCAGATGAAAGACGTATGCTTTCCTTCTTAAGAAGTGTTTTCAAAGACATTCACAGAGTGATTCTACAAAGCCTTTTTACTGACGTTGGCTTTTAAACGCGATATCACTGGAATTTCTGTCAAACACAAGGCAGAGATTTGCAATTGAAGAATTGAAGATACAGAATGCAAACAAACACGTTCCTACAAGTGAATCGCCTAAACATTCACTACAGTTCCAAAAACTGCATAGAATGCAGTTTTCACTCAGATGAAAGACGTATGCTTTCCTTCATATGAAGTGTTTTCAAAGACATTCACAGAGTGATTCTACAAAGCCTTTTCACTGACATTGGCTTTTAATCGCGATTTCACTGGAATTTCTGTCAAACGCAAGACAGAGATTTGCTATTGAAGAATTGAAGATACAGAATGCAAACAAACACGTTCCTGCAAGTGAATCGCCTAAACATTCACCACAGTTCCAAAAACTGCATAGAATGCAGTATTCACTCAGATGAAAGAAGTATGCTTTCCTTCTTAAGAAGTGTTTTCAAAGACATTCACAGAGAGATTCTACAAAGCCTTTTTACTGATGTTGGCTTTTAAATGCGATTTCACTGAAATTTCTGTCAAAGGCAAGGCAGAGATTTGCTATTGAAAATACAGAATGCAAACAAACACGTTCCTACAAGTGAATCGCCTAAACATTCACCACAGTTCCAAAAACTGCAAAGTATGCAGTTTTTACTCAGATGATAGACGAATGCTTTCCTTCATATGAATTGTTTTCATAGACATTCACAGAGTGATTCTACAAAGCCTTTTTACTGACGTTGGCTTTTAAACGCGATTTCACTGGAATTTCTGTCAAACGCAAGACAGAGATTTGCTATTGAAGAATTGAAGGTACAGAATGCAAACAAACACGTTCCTACAAGTGAATCGCCTAAACATTCACCACAGTTCCAACAACTGCATAGAATGCAGTTTTCACTCAGATGAAAGACGTATGCTTTCCTTCTTAAGAAGTGTTTTCAACGACATTCACAGAGCGATTCTACAAAGCCTTTTTACTGACTTTGGCTTTTAAACGCGATTTCACTGGAATTTCTGTCAAATGCAAGGCAGAGATTTGCTATTGAAGAATTGAAGATACAGAATGCAAACAAAGACGTTCCTACAAGTGAATCGCCTAAACATTCACCACAGTTCCAAAAACTGCATAGAATGCAGTTTTCATCCAGATGAAAGAAGTATGCTTTCCTTCTTAAGAAGTGTTTTTAAAGACATTCACAGAGTGATTCTACAAAGCCTTTTTAGTGACGTTGGCTTTTAAACGCGATTTCACTGGAATTTCTGTCAAACGCAAGACAGAGATTTGCTATTGAAGAATTGAAGATACAGAATGCAAACAAACACGTTCCTACAAGTGAATCTCCTAAACATTCACCACAGTTCCAAAAACTGCATAGTATGCAGTTTTCACTCAGATGATAGAAGTATACTTTCCTTCATATGAAGTGTTTTCAAAGACATTCACAGAGTGATTCTACAAAGCCTTTTTACTCACGTTGGCTTTTAAACGCGATTTCACTGGAATTTCTGTCAAACGCAACACAGAGATTTGCTATTGAAGAATTGAAGATACAGAATGCAAACAGAGACGTTCCTACAAGTGAATCGCCTAAACATTCACCACAGTTCCAACAACTGCATAGAATGCAGTTTTCAGTCAGATGAAAGACGTATGCTTTCCTTCTTAAGAAGTGTTTTCAACGACATTCACAGAGTGATTCTACAAAGCCTTTTTACTGACGTTGGCTTTTAAACACGATTTCACTGGAATTTCTGTCAAACGCAAGACAGAGATTTGCAATTGAAGAATTGAAGATACAGAAGCAAACAAACACGTTCCTACAAGTGAATCACCTAAACATTCACCACAGTTCCAATAACTGCATAGAATGCAGTTTTCACTCAGATGAAAGACGTATGCTTTCCTTCTTAAGAAGTGTTTTCAACGACATTCACAGAGTGATTCTACAAAGCCTTTTTACTGACTTTGGCTTTGAAACGCGATTTCACTGGAATTTCTGTCAAATGCAAGGCAGAGATTTGCTATTGAAGAATTGAAGATACAGAATGCAAACAAACACGTTCCTTCAAATGAATCGCCTAATCATTCACCACAGTTCCAAAAACTGCATAGAATGCAGTTTTCACTCAGATGAAAGACGTATGCTTTCCTTCTTAAGAAGTGTTTTCAAAGACATTCACAGAGTGATTCTACAAAGCCTTTTTAGTGAAGTTGGCTTTTAAACGCGATATCACTGGAATTTCTGTCAAACACAAGGCAGAGATTTGCAATTGAAGAATTGAAGATACAGAATGCAAACAAACACGTTCCTACAAGTGAATCGCCTAAACATTCACCACAGTAGGAAAAATTGCATAGAATACAGTTTTCACTCAGAAGAAAGACGTATGCTTTCCTTCATATGAAGTGTGTTCAAAGACATTCACAGAGTGATTCTACAAAGCCTTTTTACTGACATTGGCTTTTAATCGCGATTTCACTGGAATTTCTGTCAAACGCAAGACAGAGATTTGCTATTGAAGAATTGAAGATACAGAATGCAAACAAACACGTTCCTGCAAGTGAATCGCCTAAACATTCACCACAGTTCCAAAAACTGCATAGAATGCAGTTTTCACTCAGATGTAAGACGTGTGCTTTCCTTCTTAAGAAGTGTTTTCAAAGACATTCACAGAGTGATTCTACAAAGCCTTTTTACTGACATTGGCTTTTAAATGCGATTTCACTGGAATTTCTGTCAAACGCAAGGCAGATATTTGCTATTAAAGAATTGAAGATAGAGAATGCAAACAAACACGTTCCTACAAGTGAATCGCCTAAACATTCACCACAGTTCCAAAAACTGCATAAAATACAGTTTTCACTCAAATGAAAGACATATGCTTTCCTTCTTAAGAAGTGTTTTCAAAGAGATTCACAGAGTGATTCTACAAAGCCTTTTTACTGACGTTGGCTTTTAAACGCGATTTCACTGGAATTTCTGTCAAACGCAAGGCAGAGTTTTGCTATTAAAGAATTGAAGATACAGAATGCAAACAAACACGTTCCTACAAGTGAATCGCCTAAACATTCACCACAGTTCCAAAAACTGAATAGAATGCAGTTTGCACTCAGATGAAAGACGTATGCTTTCCTTCTTAAGAAGTGTTTTCAAAGACATTCACAGAGTGATTCTACAAAGCCTTTTTACTGACATTGGCTTTTAAACGCGATTTCACTGGAATTTCCGTCAAACGCAAGACAGAGATTTGCTATTGAAGAATTGAAGATACAGAATGCAAACAAACACGTTCCTACAAGTGAATCGCCTAAACATTCACCACAGTTCCAAAAACTGCATAGAATGCAGTTTTCAGTCAAATGAAAGAAGTATGCTTTCCTTCTTAAGAAGTGTTTTCAAAGACATTCACAGAGTGATTCTACAAAGCCTTTTTACTGATGTTGGCTTTTAAACACGATTTCACTGGAATTTCTGTCAAACGCAAGACAGAGATTTGCTATTGAAGAATTGAAGATACAGAAGCAAACAAACACGTTCCTACAAGTGAATCACCTAAACATTCACCACAGTTCCAATAACTGCATAGAATGCAGTTTTCACTCAGATGAAAGACGTATGCTTTCCTTCTTAAGAAGTGTTTTCAACGACATTCACAGAGTGATTCTACAAAGCCTTTTTAGTGACGTTGGCTTTTAAACGCGATATCACTGGAATTTCTGTCAAACACAAGGCAGAGATTTGCTATTGAAGAATTGAAGATACAGAATGCAAACAAACACGTTCCTACAAGTGAATCGCCTAAACATTCACTACAGTTCGAAAACTGCATAGAATGCAGTTTTCACTCAGATGAAAGACGTATGCTTTCCTTCATATGAAGTGTTTTCAAAGACATTCACAGAGTGATTCTACAAAGCCTTTTTACTGACATTGGCTTTTAATCGCGATTTCACTGGAATTTCTGTCAAACGCAAGACAGAGATTTGCTATTGAAGATACAGAATGCAAACAAACACGTTCCTACAAGTGATTCGCCTAAACATTCACTACAGTTCCAAAAACTGCATAGAATGCAGTTTTCACTCAGAAGAAAGACGTATGCTTTCCTTCATATGAAGTGTGTTCAAAGACATTCACAGAGTGATTTACAAAGCCTTTTTACTGACATTGGCTTTTAATCGCGATTTCACTGGAATTTCTGTCAAACGCAAGACAGAGATTTGCTATTGAAGAATTGAAGATACAGAATGCAAACAAACACGTTCCTGCAAGTGAATCGCCTAAACATTCACCACAGTTCCAAAAACTGCATAGAATGCAGTATTCACTCAGATGAAAGAAGTATGCTTTCCTTCTTAAGAAGTGTTTTCAAAGACATTCACAGAGTGATTCTACAAAGCCTTTTTACTGACATTGGTTTTAAACGCGATTTCACTGGAATTTCTGTCAAACGCAAGGCAGAGATTTGCTATTGAAGATACAGAATGCAAACAAACACGTTCCTACAAGTGATTCGCCTAAACATTCACTACAGTTCCAAAAACTGCATAGAATGCAGTTTTCACTCAGATGAAAGACATATGCTTTCGTTCTTAAGAAGTGTTTTCAAAGACATTCACAGAGTGATTCTACAAAGCCTTTTTAGTGACGTTGGCTTTTAAACGCGATTTCACTGGAATTTCTGGCAAATGGAAGACAGAGATTTTCTACTGAAGAATTGAAGATACAGAATACAAACAAACACGTTCCTATAAGTGAATCGCCTAATCATTCACCACAGTTCCAAAAACTGCATAGAATGCAGTTTTCACTCAGATGAAAGACGTATGCTTTCCTTCTTAAGAAGTGTTTTCAAAGACATTCACAGAGTGATTCTACAAAGCCTTTTTACTGACGTTGGCTTTTAAACGCGATATCACTGGAATTTCTGTCAAACACAAGGCAGAGATTTGCAATTGAAGAATTGAAGATACAGAATGCAAACAAACACGTTCCTACAAGTGAATCGCCTAAACATTCACTACAGTTCCAAAAACTGCATAGAATGCAGTTTTCACTCAGATGAAAGACGTATGCTTTCCTTCATATGAAGTGTTTTCAAAGACATTCACAGAGTGATTCTACAAAGCCTTTTCACTGACATTGGCTTTTAATCGCGATTTCACTGGAATTTCTGTCAAACGCAAGACAGAGATTTGCTATTGAAGAATTGAAGATACAGAATGCAAACAAACACGTTCCTGCAAGTGAATCGCCTAAACATTCACCACAGTTCCAAAAACTGCATAGAATGCAGTATTCACTCAGATGAAAGAAGTATGCTTTCCTTCTTAAGAAGTGTTTTCAAAGACATTCACAGAGAGATTCTACAAAGCCTTTTTACTGATGTTGGCTTTTAAATGCGATTTCACTGGAATTTCTGTCAAAGGCAAGGCAGAGATTTGCTATTGAAAATACAGAATGCAAACAAAGACGTTCCTACAAGTGAATCGCCTAAACATTCACCACAGTTCCAAAAACTGCATAGAATGCAGTTTTCACTCAGATGAAAGACGTATGCTTTCCTTCTTAAGAAGTGTTTTCAAAGACATTCACAGAGTGATTCTACAAAGCCTTTTTACTGACGTTGGCTTTTAAATGCGATTTCACTGGAATTTCCGTCAAACGCAAGGCAGAGATTTGCTATTGAAGAATTGAAGATACAGAATGCAAACAAACACGGTCCTACAAGTGAATCCCCTAAACATTCACCACAGTTCCAAAAACTGCATAGTATGCAGTTTTTACTCAGATGATAGACGAATGCTTTCCTTCATATGAATTGTTTTCATAGACATTCACAGAGTGATTCTACAAAGCCTTTTTACTGACGTTGGCTTTTAAACGCGATTTCACTGGAATTTCTGTCAAACGCAAGACAGAGATTTGCTATTGAAGAATTGAAGGTACAGAATGCAAACAAACATGTTCCTACAAGTGAATCGCCTAAACATTCACCACAGTTCCAAAAACTGCATAGAATGCAGTTTTCACTCAGATGAAAGACGTATGCTTTCCTTCATATGAAGTGTTTTCAAAGACATTCACAGAGTGATTCTACAAAGCCTTTTCACTGACATTGGCTTTTAATCGCGATTTCACTGGAATTTCTGTCAAACGCAAGACAGAGATTTGCTATTGAAGAATTGAAGATACAGAATGCAAACAAACACGTTCCTGCAAGTGAATCGCCTAAACATTCACCACAGTTCCAAAAACTGCATAGAATGCAGTATTCACTCAGATGAAAGAAGTATGCTTTCCTTCTTAAGAAGTGTTTTCAAAGACATTCACAGAGAGATTCTACAAAGCCTTTTTACTGATGTTGGCTTTTAAATGCGATTTCACTGGAATTTCTGTCAAAGGCAAGGCAGAGATTTGCTATTGAAAATACAGAATGCAAACAAACACGTTCCTACAAGTGAATCGCCTAAACATTCACCACAGTTCCAAAAACTGCAAAGTATGCAGTTTTTACTCAGATGATAGACGAATGCTTTCCTTCATATGAATTGTTTTCATAGACATTCACAGAGTGATTCTACAAAGCCTTTTTACTGACGTTGGCTTTTAAACGCGATTTCACTGGAATTTCTGTCAAACGCAAGACAGAGATTTGCTATTGAAGAATTGAAGGTACAGAATGCAAACAAACACGTTCCTACAAGTGAATCGCCTAAACATTCACCACAGTTCCAACAACTGCATAGAATGCAGTTTTCACTCAGATGAAAGACGTATGCTTTCCTTCTTAAGAAGTGTTTTCAACGACATTCACAGAGCGATTCTACAAAGCCTTTTTACTGACTTTGGCTTTTAAACGCGATTTCACTGGAATTTCTGTCAAATGCAAGGCAGAGATTTGCTATTGAAGAATTGAAGATACAGAATGCAAACAAAGACGTTCCTACAAGTGAATCGCCTAAACATTCACCACAGTTCCAAAAACTGCATAGAATGCAGTTTTCATCCAGATGAAAGAAGTATGCTTTCCTTCTTAAGAAGTGTTTTTAAAGACATTCACAGAGTGATTCTACAAAGCCTTTTTAGTGACGTTGGCTTTTAAACGCGATTTCACTGGAATTTCTGTCAAACGCAAGACAGAGATTTGCTATTGAAGAATTGAAGATACAGAATGCAAACAAACACGTTCCTACAAGTGAATCTCCTAAACATTCACCACAGTTCCAAAAACTGCATAGTATGCAGTTTTCACTCAGATGATAGAAGTATACTTTCCTTCATATGAAGTGTTTTCAAAGACATTCACAGAGTGATTCTACAAAGCCTTTTTACTCACGTTGGCTTTTAAACGCGATTTCACTGGAATTTCTGTCAAACGCAACACAGAGATTTGCTATTGAAGAATTGAAGATACAGAATGCAAACAAAGACGTTCCTACAAGTGAATCGCCTAAACATTCACCACAGTTCCAACAACTGCATAGAATGCAGTTTTCAGTCAGATGAAAGACGTATGCTTTCCTTCTTAAGAAGTGTTTTCAACGACATTCACAGAGTGATTCTACAAAGCCTTTTTACTGACGTTGGCTTTTAAACACGATTTCACTGGAATTTCTGTCAAACGCAAGACAGAGATTTGCAATTGAAGAATTGAAGATACAGAAGCAAACAAACACGTTCCTACAAGTGAATCACCTAAACATTCACCACAGTTCCAATAACTGCATAGAATGCAGTTTTCACTCAGATGAAAGACGTATGCTTTCCTTCTTAAGAAGTGTTTTCAACGACATTCACAGAGTGATTCTACAAAGCCTTTTTACTGACTTTGGCTTTTAAACGCGATTTCACTGGAATTTCTGTCAAATGCAAGGCAGAGATTTGCTATTGAAGAATTGAAGATACAGAATGCAAACAAACACGTTCCTTCAAATGAATCGCCTAATCATTCACCACAGTTCCAAAAACTGCATAGAATGCAGTTTTCACTCAGATGAAAGACGTATGCTTTCCTTCTTAAGAAGTGTTTTCAAAGACATTCACAGAGTGATTCTACAAAGCCTTTTTAGTGAAGTTGGCTTTTAAACGCGATATCACTGGAATTTCTGTCAAACACAAGGCAGAGATTTGCAATTGAAGAATTGAAGATACAGAATGCAAACAAACACGTTCCTACAAGTGAATCGCCTAAACATTCACCACAGTAGGAAAAATTGCATAGAATACAGTTTTCACTCAGAAGAAAGACGTATGCTTTCCTTCATATGAAGTGTGTTCAAAGACATTCACAGAGTGATTCTACAAAGCCTTTTTACTGACATTGGCTTTTAATCGCGATTTCACTGGAATTTCTGTCAAACGCAAGACAGAGATTTGCTATTGAAGAATTGAAGATACAGAATGCAAACAAACACGTTCCTGCAAGTGAATCGCCTAAACATTCACCACAGTTCCAAAAACTGCATAGAATGCAGTTTTCACTCAGATGTAAGACGTGTGCTTTCCTTCTTAAGAAGTGTTTTCAAAGACATTCACAGAGAGATTCTACAAAGCCTTTTTACTGACATTGGCTTTTAAATGCGATTTCACTGGAATTTCTGTCAAACGCAAGGCAGATATTTGCTATTAAAGAATTGAAGATAGAGAATGCAAACAAACACGTTCCTACAAGTGAATCGCCTAAACATTCACCACAGTTCCAAAAACTGCATAAAATACAGTTTTCACTCAAATGAAAGACATATGCTTTCCTTCTTAAGAAGTGTTTTCAAAGAGATTCACAGAGTGATTCTACAAAGCCTTTTTACTGACGTTGGCTTTTAAACGCGATTTCACTGGAATTTCTGTCAAACGCAAGGCAGAGTTTTGCTATTAAAGAATTGAAGATACAGAATGCAAACAAACACGTTCCTACAAGTGAATCGCCTAAACATTCACCACAGTTCCAAAAACTGAATAGAATGCAGTTTGCACTCAGATGAAAGACGTATGCTTTCCTTCTTAAGAAGTGTTTTCAAAGACATTCACAGAGTGATTCTACAAAGCCTTTTTACTGACATTGGCTTTTAAACGCGATTTCACTGGAATTTCCGTCAAACGCAAGACAGAGATTTGCTATTGAAGAATTGAAGATACAGAATGCAAACAAACACGTTCCTACAAGTGAATCGCCTAAACATTCACCACAGTTCCAAAAACTGCATAGAATGCAGTTTTCAGTCAAATGAAAGAAGTATGCTTTCCTTCTTAAGAAGTGTTTTCAAAGACATTCACAGAGTGATTCTACAAAGCCTTTTTACTGATGTTGGCTTTTAAACACGATTTCACTGGAATTTCTGTCAAACGCAAGACAGAGATTTGCTATTGAAGAATTGAAGATACAGAAGCAAACAAACACGTTCCTACAAGTGAATCACCTAAACATTCACCACAGTTCCAATAACTGCATAGAATGCAGTTTTCACTCAGATGAAAGACGTATGCTTTCCTTCTTAAGAAGTGTTTTCAACGACATTCACAGAGTGATTCTACAAAGCCTTTTTACTGACTTTGGCTTTTAAACGCGATTTCACTGGAATTTCTGTCAAATGCAAGGCAGAGATTTGCTATTGAAGAATTGAAGATACAGAATGCAAACAAACACGTTCCTTCAAATGAATCGCCTAATCATTCACCACAGTTCCAAAAACTGCATAGAATGCAGTTTTCACTCAGATGAAAGACGTATGCTTTCCTTCTTAAGAAGTGTTTTCAAAGACATTCACAGAGTGATTCTACAAAGCCTTTTTACTGACGTTGGCTTTTAAACGTGATATCACTGGAATTTCTGTCAAACACAAGGCAGAGATTTGCAATTGAAGAATTGAAGATACAGAATGCAAACAAACACGTTCCTACAAGTGAATCGCCTAAACATTCACCACAGTTCCAAAAACTGCATAGAATCTTGTTTTCACTCAGAAGAAAGACGTATGCTTTCCTTCATATGAAGTGTGTTCAAAGACATTCACAGAGTGATTCTACAAAGCCTTTTTACTGACATTGGCTTTTAATCGCGATTTCACTGGAATTTCTGTCAAACGCAAGACAGAGATTTGCTATTGAAGAATTGAAGATACAGAATGCAAACAAACACGTTCCTGCAAGTGAATCGCCTAAACATTCACCACAGTTCCAAAAACTACATAGAATGCAGTATTCACTCAGATGAAAGAAGTATGCTTTCCTTCTTAAGAAGTGTTTTCAAAGACATTCACAGAGTGATTCTACAAAGCCTTTTTACTGACATTGGTTTTAAACGCGATTTCACTGGAATTTCTGTCAAACGCAAGGCAGAGATTTGCTATTGAAGATACAGAATGCAAACAAACACGTTCCTACAAGTGATTCGCCTAAACATTCACTACAGTTCCAAAAACTGCATAGAATGCAGTTTTCACTCAGATGAAAGACATATGCTTTCGTTCTTTAGAAGTGTTTTCAACGACATTCACAGAGCGATTCTACAAAGCCTTTTTAGTGAGGTTGGCTTTTAAACGCGATTTCACTGGAATTTCTGTCAAATGGAAGACAGAGATTTTCTACTGAAGAATTGAAGATACAGAATACAAACAAACACGTTCCTATAAGTGAATCGCCTAATCATTCACCACAGTTCCAAAAACTGCATAGAATGCAGTTTTCACTCAGATGAAAGACGTATGCTTTCCTTCTTAAGAAGTGTTTTCAAAGACATTCACAGAGTGATTCTACAAAGCCTTTTTACTGACGTTGGCTTTTAAATGCGATATCACTGGAATTTCTGTCAAACACAAGGCAGAGATTTGCAATTGAAGAATTGAAGATAGAGAATGCAAACAAACACGTTCCTACAAGTGAATCGCCTAAACATTCACCACAGTTCCAAAAACTGCATAGAATGCAGTTTTCACTCAGATGAAAGACATATGCTTTCCTTCATATGAAGTGTTTTCAAAGACATTCACAGAGTGATTCTACAAAGCCTTTTCACTGACATTGGCTTTTAATCGCGATTTCACTGGAATTTCTGTCAAACGCAAGACAGAGATTTGCTATTGAAGAATTGAAGATACAGAATGCAAACAAACACGTTCCTGCAAGTGAATCGCCTAAACATTCACCACAGTTCCAAAAACTGCATAGAATGCAGTATTCACTCAGATGAAAGAAGTATGCTTTCTTTCTTAAGAAGTGTTTTCAAAGACATTCACAGAGTGATTCTACAAAGCCTTTTTACTGACATTGGTTTTAAACGCGATTTCACTGGAATTTCTGTCAAACGCAAGGCAGAGATTTGCTATTGAAGATACAGAATGCAAACAAACACGTTCCTACAAGTGATTCGCCTAAACATTCACTACAGTTCCAAAAACTGCATAGAATGCAGTTTTCACTCAGATGAAAGACATATGCTTTCGTTCTAAAGAATTGTTTTCAAAGACATTCACAGAGTGATTCTACAAAGCCTTTTTAGTGACGTTGGCTTTTAAACGCGATTTCACTGGAATTTCTGTCAAATGGAAGACAGAGATTTTCTACTGAAGAATTGAAGATACAGAATACAAACAAACACGTTCCTATAAGTGAATCGCCTAATCATTCACCACAGTTCCAAAAACTGCATAGAATGCAGTTTTCACTCAGATGAAAGACGTATGCTTTCCTTCTTAAGAAGTGTTTTCAAAGACATTCACAGAGTGATTCTACAAAGCCTTTTTAGTGACGTTGGCTTTTAAACGCGATATCACTGGAATTTCTGTCAAACACAAGGCAGAGATTTGCAATTGAAGAATTGAAGATAGAGAATGCAAACAAACACGTTCCTACAAGTGAATCGCCTAAACATTCACCACAGTTCCAAAAACTGCATAGAATGCAGTTTTCACTCAGATGAAAGACGTATGCTTTCCTTCATATGAAGTGTTTTCAAAGACATTCACAGAGTGATTCTACAAAGCCTTTTCACTGACATTGGCTTTTAATCGCGATTTCACTGGAATTTCTGTCAAACGCAAGACAGAGATTTGCTATTGAAGAATTGAAGATACAGAATGCAAACAAACACGTTCCTGCAAGTGAATCGCCTAAACATTCACCACAGTTCCAAAAACTGCATAGAATGCAGTATTCACTCAGATGAAAGAAGTATGCTTTCCTTCTTAAGAAGTGTTTTCAAAGACATTCACAGAGAGATTCTACAAAGCCTTTTTACTGATGTTGGCTTATAAATGCGATTTCACTGGAATTTCTGTCAAAGGCAAGGCAGAGATTTGCTATTGAAAATACAGAATGCAAACAAAGACGTTCCTACAAGTGAATCGCCTAAACATTCACCACAGTTCCAAAAACTGCATAGTATGCAGTTTTTACTCAGATGAAAGACGTATGCTTTCCTTCTTAAGAAGTGTTTTCAACGACATTCACAGAGCGATTCTACAAAGCCTTTTTACTGACTTTGGCTTTTAAACGCGATTTCACTGGAATTTCTGTCAAATGCAAGGCAGAGATTTGCTATTGAAGAATTGAAGGTACAGAATGCAAACAAACACGTTCCTACAAGTGAATCGCCTAAACATTCACCACAGTTCCAACAACTGCATAGAATGCAGTTTTCACTCAGATGAAAGACGTATGCTTTCCTTCTTAAGAAGTGTTTTCAACGACATTCACAGAGCGATTCTACAAAGCCTTTTTACTGACTTTGGCTTTTAAACGCGATTTCACTGGAATTTCTGTCCAATGCAAGGCAGAGATTTGCTATTGAAGAATTGAAGATACAGAATGCAAACAAACACGTTCCTACAAGTGAATCGCCTAAACATTCACCACAGTTCCAAAAACTGCATAGAATGCAGTTTTCATCCAGATGAAAGAAGTATGCTTTCCTTCTTAAGAAGTGTTTTTAAAGACATTCACAGAGTGATTCTACAAAGCCTTTTTAGTGACGTTGGCTTTTAAACGCGATTTCACTGGAATTTCTGTCAAACGCAAGACAGAGATTTGCTATTGAAGAATTGAAGATACAGAATGCAAACAAACACGTTCCTACAAGTGAATCTCCTAAACATTCACCACAGTTCCAAAAACTGCATAGTATGCAGTTTTCACTCAGATGATAGAAGTATACTTTCCTTCATATGAAGTGTTTTCAAAGACATTCACAGAGTGATTCTACAAAGCCTTTTTACTGACGTTGGCTTTTAAACGCGATTTCACTGGAATTTCTGTCAAACGCAACACAGAGATTTGCTATTGAAGAATTGAAGATACAGAATGCAAACAAACACGTTCCTACAAGTGAATCGCCTAAACATTCACCACAGTTCCAACAACTGCATAGAATGCAGTTTTCAGTCAGATGAAAGACGTATGCTTTCCTTCTTAAGAAGTGTTTTCAACGACATTCACAGAGTGATTCTACAAAGCCTTTTTACTGACGTTGGCTTTTAAACGCGATTTCACTGGAATTTTCGTCAATCGCAAGGCAGAGATTTGCTATTGAAGAATTGAAGATACAGAATGCAAACAAACACGTTCCTACAAGTGAATCACCTAAACATTCACCACAGTTCCAAAAACTGCATAGAATGCAGTTTTCATTCAGATGAAAGACATATGCTTTCCCTTCATATGAAGTGTTTTCAAAGACATTCACAGAGTGATTCTACAAAGCCTTTTTACTGAGGTTGGCTTTTAAACGTGATTTCACTGGAATTTCTGTCAAACGCAAGACAGAGATTTGCTATTGAAGAATTGAAGATACAGAATGCAAACAAACACGTTCCTACAAGTGAATCGCCTAAACATTCACCACAGTTCCAAAAACTGCATAGAATGCAGTTTTCAGTCAGATGAAAGAAGTATGCTTTCCTTCTTAAGAAGTGTTTTCAAAGACATTCACAGAGTGATTCTACAAAGCCTTTTTACTGATGTTGGCTTTTAAACACGATTTCACTGGAATTTCTGTCAAACGCAAGACAGAGATTTGCAATTGAAGAATTGAAGATACAGAAGCAAACAAACACGTTCCTACAAGTGAATCACCTAAACATTCACCACAGTTCCAATAACTGCATAGAATGCAGTTTTCACTCAGATGAAAGACGTATGCTTTCCTTCTTAAGAAGTGTTTTCAACGACATTCACAGAGTGATTCTACAAAGCCTTTTTACTGACTTTGGCTTTTAAACGCGATTTCACTGGAATTTCTGTCAAATGCAAGGCAGAGATTTGCTATTGAAGAATTGAAGATACAGAATGCAAACAAACACGTTCCTTCAAATGAATCGCCTAATCATTCACCACAGTTCCAAAAACTGCATAGAATGCAGTTTTCACTCAGATGAAAGACGTATGCTTTCCTTCTTAAGAAGTGTTTTCAAAGACATTCACAGAGTGATTCTACAAAGCCTTTTTAGTGAAGTTGGCTTTTAAACGCGATATCACTGGAATTTCTGTCAAACACAAGGCAGAGATTTGCAATTGAAGAATTGAAGATACAGAATGCAAACAAACACGTTCCTACAAGTGAATCGCCTAAACATTCACCACAGTAGGAAAAATTGCATAGAATACAGTTTTCACTCAGAAGAAAGACGTATGCTTTCCTTCATATGAAGTGTGTTCAAAGACATTCACAGAGTGATTCTACAAAGCCTTTTTACTGACATTGGCTTTTAATCGCGATTTCACTGGAATTTCTGTCAAACGCAAGACAGAGATTTGCTATTGAAGAATTGAAGATACAGAATGCAAACAAACACATTCCTGCAAGTGAATCGCCTAAACATTCACCACAGTTCCAAAAACTGCATAGAATGCAGTTTTCACTCAGATGTAAGACGTGTGCTTTCCTTCTTAAGAAGTGTTTTCAAAGACATTCACAGAGTGATTCTACAAAGCCTTTTTACTGACATTGGCTTTTAAATGCGATTTCACTGGAATTTCTGTCAAACGCAAGGCAGATATTTGCTATTAAAGAATTGAAGATAGAGAATGCAAACAAACACGTTCCTACAAGTGAATCGCCTAAACATTCACCACAGTTCCAAAAACTGCATAAAATACAGTTTTCACTCAAATGAAAGACATATGCTTTCCTTCTTAAGAAGTGTTTTCAAAGAGATTCACAGAGTGATTCTACAAAGCCTTTTTACTGACGTTGGCTTTTAAACGCGATTTCACTGGAATTTCTGTCAAACGCAAGGCAGAGTTTTGCTATTAAAGAATTGAAGATACAGAATGCAAACAAACACGTTCCTACAAGTGAATCGCCTAAACATTCACCACAGTTCCAAAAACTGAATAGAATGCAGTTTGCACTCAGATGAAAGACGTATGCTTTCCTTCTTAAGAAGTGTTTTCAAAGACATTCACAGAGTGATTCTACAAAGCCTTTTTACTGACATTGGCTTTTAAACGCGATTTCACTGGAATTTCCGTCAAACGCAAGACAGAGATTTGCTATTGAAGAATTGAAGATACAGAATGCAAACAAACACGTTCCTACAAGTGAATCGCCTAAACATTCACCACAGTTCCAAAAACTGCATAGAATGCAGTTTTCAGTCAAATGAAAGAAGTACGCTTTCCTTCTTAAGAAGTGTTTTCAAAGACATTCACAGAGTGATTCTACAAAGCCTTTTTACTGATGTTGGCTTTTAAACACGATTTCACTGGAATTTCTGTCAAACGCAAGACAGAGATTTGCTATTGAAGAATTGAAGATACAGAAGCAAACAAACACGTTCCTACAAGTGAATCACCTAAACATTCACCACAGTTCCAATAACTGCATAGAATGCAGTTTTCACTCAGATGAAAGACGTATGCTTTCCTTCTTAAGAAGTGTTTTCAACGACATTCACAGAGTGATTCTACAAAGCCTTTTTACTGACTTTGGCTTTTAAACGCGATTTCACTGGAATTTCTGTCAAATGCAAGGCAGAGATTTGCTATTGAAGAATTGAAGATACAGAATGCAAACAAACACGTTCCTTCAAATGAATCGCCTAATCATTCACCACAGTTCCAAAAACTGCATAGAATGCAGTTTTCACTCAGATGAAAGACGTATGCTTTCCTTCTTAAGAAGTGTTTTCAAAGACATTCACAGAGTGATTCTACAAAGCCTTTTTACTGACGTTGGCTTTTAAACGCGATATCACTGGAATTTCTGTCAAACACAAGGCAGAGATTTGCAATTGAAGAATTGAAGATACAGAATGCAAACAAACACGTTCCTACAAGTGAATCGCCTAAACATTCACCACAGTTCCAAAAACTGCATAGAATCTTGTTTTCACTCAGAAGAAAGACGTATGCTTTCCTTCATATGAAGTGTGTTCAAAGACATTCACAGAGTGATTCTACAAAGCCTTTTTACTGACATTGGCTTTTAATCGCGATTTCACTGGAATTTCTGTCAAACGCAAGACAGAGATTTGCTATTGAAGAATTGAAGATACAGAATGCAAACAAACACGTTCCTGCAAGTGAATCGCCTAAACATTCACCACAGTTCCAAAAACTACATAGAATGCAGTATTCACTCAGATGAAAGAAGTATGCTTTCCTTCTTAAGAAGTGTTTTCAAAGACATTCACAGAGTGATTCTACAAAGCCTTTTTACTGACATTGGTTTTAAACGCGATTTCACTGGAATTTCTGTCAAACGCAAGGCAGAGATTTGCTATTGAAGATACAGAATGCAAACAAACACGTTCCTACAAGTGATTCGCCTAAACATTCACTACAGTTCCAAAAACTGCATAGAATGCAGTTTTCACTCAGATGAAAGACATATGCTTTCGTTCTTAAGAAGTGTTTTCAACGACATTCACAGAGCGATTCTACAAAGCCTTTTTAGTGACGTTGGCTTTTAAACGCGATTTCACTGGAATTTCTGTCAAATGGAAGACAGAGATTTTCTACTGAAGAATTGAAGATACAGAATACAAACAAACACGTTCCTATAAGTGAATCGCCTAATCATTCACCACAGTTCCAAAAACTGCATAGAATGCAGTTTTCACTCAGATGAAAGACGTATGCTTTCCTTCTTAAGAAGTGTTTTCAAAGACATTCACAGAGTGATTCTACAAAGCCTTTTTACTGACGTTGGCTTTTAAACGCGATATCACTGGAATTTCTGTCAAACACAAGGCAGAGATTTGCAATTGAAGAATTGAAGATAGAGAATGCAAACAAACACGTTCCTACAAGTGAATCGCCTAAACATTCACCACAGTTCCAAAAACTGCATAGAATGCAGTTTTCACTCAGATGAAAGACATATGCTTTCCTTCATATGAAGTGTTTTCAAAGACATTCACAGAGTGATTCTACAAAGCCTTTTCACTGACATTGGCTTTTAATCGCGATTTCACTGGAATTTCTGTCAAACGCAAGACAGAGATTTGCTATTGAAGAATTGAAGATACAGAATGCAAACAAACACGTTCCTGCAAGTGAATCGCCTAAACATTCACCACAGTTCCAAAAACTGCATAGAATGCAGTATTCACTCAGATGAAAGAAGTATGCTTTCTTTCTTAAGAAGTGTTTTCAAAGACATTCACAGAGTGATTCTACAAAGCCTTTTTACTGACATTGGTTTTAAACGCGATTTCACTGGAATTTCTGTCAAATGCAAGGCAGAGATTTGCTATTGAAGATACAGAATGCAAACAAACACGTTCCTACAAGTGATTCGCCTAAACATTCACTACAGTTCCAAAAACTGCATAGAATGCAGTTTTCACTCAGATGAAAGACATATGCTTTCGTTCTAAAGAATTGTTTTCAAAGACATTCACAGAGTGATTCTACAAAGCCTTTTTAGTGACGTTGGCTTTTAAACGCGATTTCACTGGAATTTCTGTCAAATGGAAGACAGAGATTTTCTACTGAAGAATTGAAGATACAGAATACAAACAAACACGTTCCTATAAGTGAATCACCTAATCATTCACCACAGTTCCAAAAACTGCATAGAATGCAGTTTTCACTCAGATGAAAGACGTATGCTTTCCTTCTTAAAAAGTGTTTTCAAAGACATTCACAGAGTGATTCTACAAAGCCTTTTTAGTGACGTTGGCTTTTAAACGCGATATCACTGGAATTTCAGTCAAACACAAGGCAGAGATTTGCAATTGAAGAATTGAAGATAGAGAATGCAAACAAACACGTTCCTACAAGTGAATCGCCTAAACATTCACCACAGTTCCAAAAACTGCATAGAATGCAGTTTTCACTCAGATGAAAGACGTATGCTTTCCTTCATATGAAGTGTTTTCAAAGACATTCACAGAGTGATTCTACAAAGCCTTTTCACTGACATTGGCTTTTAATCGCGATTTCACTGGAATTTCTGTCAAACGCAAGACAGAGATTTGCTATTGAAGAATTGAAGATACAGAATGCAAACAAACACGTTCCTGCAAGTGAATCGCCTAAACATTCACCACAGTTCCAAAAACTGCATAGAATGCAGTATTCACTCAGATGGAAGAAGTATGCTTTCCTTCTTAAGAAGTGTTTTCAAAGACATTCACAGAGAGATTCTACAAAGCCTTTTTACTGATGTTGGCTTATAAATGCGATTTCACTGGAATTTCTGTCAAAGGCAAGGCAGAGATTTGCTATTGAAAATACAGAATGCAAACAAAGACGTTCCTACAAGTGAATCGCCTAAACATTCACCACAGTTCCAAAAACTGCATAGAATGCAGTTTTCAGTCAGATGAAAGAAGTATGCTTTCCTTCTTAAGAAGTGTTTTCAAAGACATTCACAGAGTGATTCTACAAAGCCTTTTTACTGATGTTGGCTTTTAAACGCGATTTCCCTGGAATTTCTGTCAAACGCAAGACAGAGATTTGCTATTGAAGAATTGAAGATACAGAAGCAAACAAACACGTTCCTACAAGTGAATCACCTAAACATTCACCACAGTTCCAATAACTGCATAGAATGCAGTTTTCACTCAGATGAAAGACGTATGCTTTCCTTCTTAAGAAGTGTTTTCAACGACATTCACAGAGTGATTCTACAAAGCCTTTTTACTGACTTTGGCTTTTAAACGCGATTTCACTGGAATTTCTGTCAAATGCAAGGCAGCGATTTGCTATTGAAGAATTGAAGATACAGAATGCAAACAAACACGTTCCTTCAAATGAATCGCCTAATCATTCACCACAGTTCCAAAAACTGCATAGAATGCAGTTTTCACTCAGATGAAAGACGTATGCTTTCCTTCTTAAGAAGTGTTTTCAAAGACATTCACAGAGTGATTCTACAAAGCCTTTTTAGTGACGTTGGCTTTTAAACGCGATATCACTGGAATTTCTGTCAAACACAAGGCAGAGATTTGCAATTGAAGAATTGAAGATACAGAATGCAAACAAACACGTTCATACAAGTGAATCGCCTAAACATTCACCACAGTTCCAAAAACTGCATAGAATGCAGTTTTCACTCAGAAGAAAGACGTATGCTTTCCTTCATATGAAGTGTGTTCAAAGACATTCACAGAGTGATTCTACAAAGCCTTTTTACTGACATTGGCTTTTAATCGCGATTTCACTGGAATTTCTGTCAAACGCAAGACAGAGATTTGCTATTGAAGAATTGAAGATACAGAATGCAAACAAACACGTTCCTGCAAGTGAATCACCTAAACATTCACCACAGTTCCAAAAACTGCATAGAATGCAGTATTCACTCAGATGAAAGAAGTATGCTTTCCTTCTTAAGAAGTGTTTTCAAAGACATTCACAGAGTGATTCTACAAAGCCTTTTTACTGACATTGGTTTTAAACGCGATTTCACTGGAATTTCTGTCAAACGCAACGCAGAGATTTGCTATTGAAGATACAGAATGCAAACAAACACGTTCCTACAAGTGATTCGCCTAAACATTCACCACAGTTCCAAAAACTGCATAGAATGCAGTTTTCACTCAGATGAAAGACATATGCTTTCGTTCTTAAGAAGTGTTTTCAAAGACATTCACAGAGTGATTCTACAAAGCCTTTTTAGTGACGTTGGCTTTTAAACGCGATTTCACTGGAATTTCTGTCAAATGGAAGACAGAGATTTTCTACTGAAGAATTGAAGATACAGAATACAAACAAACACGTTCCTATAAGTGAATCGCCCAATCATTTACCACAGTTCCAAAAACTGCATAGAATGCAGTTTTCACTCAGATGAAAGACGTATGCTTTCCTTCTTAAGAAGTGTTTTCAAAGACATTCACAGAGTGATTCTACAAAGCCTTTTTAGTGACATTGGCTTTTAATCGCGATTTCACTGGAATTTCTGTCAAACGCAAGACAGAGATTTGCTATTGAAGAATTGAAGATACAGAATGCAAACAAACACGTTCCTTCAAATGAATCGCCTAATCATTCACCACAGTTCCAAAAACTGCATAGAATGCAGTTTTCACTCAGAAGAAAGACGTATGCTTTCCTTCATATGAAGTGTGTTCAAAGACATTCACAGAGTGATTCTACAAAGCCTTTTTACTGGCATTGGCTTTTAAACGCGATTTCACTGGAATTTCTGTCAAACGCAAGACAGAGATTTGCTATTGAAGAATTGAAGATACAGAATGCAAACAATCACGTTCCTGCAAGTGAATCGCCTAAACATTCACCACAGTTCCAAAAACTGCATAGAATGCAGTATTCACTCAGATGAAAGAAGTATGCTTTCCTTCTTAAGAAGTGTTTTCAAAGACATTCACAGAGTGATTCTACAAAGCCTTTTTACTGACATTGGTTTTAATCGCGATTTCACTGGAATTTCTGTGAAACGCAATGCAGAGATTTGCTATTGAAGACACTGAATGCAAACAAACACGTTCCTACAAGTGATTCGCCTAAACATTCACCACAGTTCCAAAAACTGCATAGAATGCAGTTTTCACTCAGATGAAAGACATATGCTTTCGTTCTTAAGAAGTGTTTTCAAAGACATTCACAGAGTGATTCTACAAAGCCTTTTTAGTGACGTTGGCTTTTAAACGCGATTTCACTGGAATTTCTGTCAAACGGAAGACAGAGATTTTCTACTGAAGAATTGAAGATACAGAATACAAACAAACACGTTCCTATAAGTGAATCGCCTAATCATTCACCACAGTTCCAAAAACTGCATAGAATGCAGTTTTCACTCAGATGAAAGACGTATGCTTTCCTTCTTAAGAAGTGTTTTCAAAGACATTCACAGAGTGATTCTACAAAGCCTTTTTAGTGACGTTGGCTTTTAAACGCGATATCACTGGAATTTCTGTCAAACACAAGGCAGAGATTTGCAATTGAAGAATTGAAGATAGAGAATGCAAACAAACACGTTCCTACAAGTGAATCGCCTAAACATTCACCACAGTTCCAAAAACTGCATAGAATGCAGTTTTCACTCAGATGAAAGATGTATGCTTTCCTTCATATGAAGTGTTTTCAAAGACATTCACAGAGTGATTCTACAAAGCCTTTTCACTGACATTGGCTTTTAATCGCGATTTCACTGGAATTTCTGTCAAACGCAAGACAGAGATTTGCTATTGAAGAATTGAAGATACAGAATGCAAACAAACACGTTCCTGCAAGTGAATCGCCTAAACATTCACCACAGTTCCAAAAACTGCATAGAATGCAGTATTCACTCAGATGAAAGAAGTATGCTTTCCTTCTTAAGAAGTGTTTTCAAAGACATTCACAGAGAGATTCTACAAAGCCTTTTTACTGATGTTGGCTTTTAAATGCGATTTCACTGGAATTTCTGTCAAAGGCAAGGCAGAGATTTGCTATTGAAAATACAGAATGCAAACAAACACGTTCCTACAAGTGAATCGCCTAAACATTCACCACAGTTCCAAAAACTGCATAGAATGCAGTTTTCACTCAGATGAAAGACGTATGCTTTCCTTCTTAAGAAGTGTTTTCAAAGACATTCACAGAGTGATTCTACAAAGCCTTTTTACTGACGTTGGCTTTTAAATGCGATTTCACTGGAATTTCCGTCAAACGCAAGGCAGAGATTTGCTATTGAAGAATTGAAGATACAGAATGCAAACAAACACGTTCCTACAAGTGAATCGCCTAAACATTCACCACAGTTCCAAAAACTGCATAGTATGCAGTTTTTACTCAGATGATAGACGAATGCTTTCCTTCATATGAATTGTTTTCATAGACATTCACAGAGTGATTCTACAAAGCCTTTTTACTGACGTTGGCTTTTAAATGCGATTGCACTGGAATTTCTGTCAAACGAAAGACAGAGATTTGCTATTGAAGAATTGAAGGTACAGAATGCAAACAAACACGTTCCTACAAGTGAATCGCCTAAACATTCACCACAGTTCCAACAACTGCATAGAATGCAGTTTTCACACAGATGAAAGACGTATGCTTTCCTTCTTAAGAAGTGTTTTAAACGACATTCACAGAGTGATTCTACAAAGCCTTTTTACTGACTTTGGCTTTTAAACGCGATTTCACTGGAATTTCTGTCAAATGCAAGGCAGAGATTTGCTATTGAAGAATTGAAGATACAGAATGCAAACAAACACGTTCCTACAAGTGAATCGCCTAAACATTCACTACAGTTCCAAAAACTGCATAGAATGCAGTTTTCATTCAGATGAAAGAAGTATGCTTTCCTTCTTAAGAAGTGTTTTTAAAGACATTCACAGAGTGATTCTACAAAGCCTTTTTAGTGAAGTTGGCTTTTAAACGCGATTTCAGTGGAATTTCTGTCAAACGCAAGACAGAGATTTGCTATTGAAGAATTGAAGATACAGAATGCAAACAAACACGTTCCTACAAGTGAATCTCCTAAACATTCACCACAGTTCCAAAAACTGCATAGTATGCAGTTTTCACTCAGATGATAGAAGTATACTTTCCTTCATATGAAGTGTTTTCAAAGACATTCACAGAGTGATTCTACAAAGCCTTTTTACTGACGTTGGCTTTTAAACGCGATTTCACTGGAATTTCTGTCAAACGCAACACAGAGATTTGCTATTGAAGAATTGAAGATACAGAATGCAAACAAACACGTTCCTACAAGTGAATCGCCTAAACATTCACCACAGTTCCAACAACTGCATAGAATGCAGTTTTCACTCAGATGAAAGACGTATGCTTTCCTTCTTAAGAAGTGTTTTCAACGACATTCACAGAGTGATTCTACAAAGCCTTTTTACTGACGTTGGCTTTTAAACGCGATTTCACTGGAATTTTCGTCAATCGCAAGGCAGAGATTTGCTATTGAAGAATTGAAGATACAGAATGCAAACAAACACGTTCCTACAAGTGAATCGCCTAAACATTCACCACAGTTCCAAAAACTGCATAGAATGCAGTTTTCACTCAGAAGAAAGACATATGCTTTCCTTCATATGAAGTGTTTTCAAAGACATTCACAAAGTGATTCTACAAAGCCTTTTTACTGACTTTGGCTTTTAAACGCGATTTCACTGGAATTTCTGTCAAATGCAAGGCAGAGATTTGCTATTGAAGAATTGAAGATACAGAATGCAAACAAACACGTTCCTTCAAATGAATCGCCTAATCATTCACCACAGTTCCAAAAACTGCATAGAATGCAGTTTTCACTCAGATGAAAGACGTATGCTTTCCTTCTTAAGAAGTGTTTTCAAAGACATTCACATAGTGATTCTACAAAGCCTTTTTAGTGACGTTGGCTTTTAAACGCGATATCACTGGAATTTCTGTCAAACACAAGGCAGAGATTTGCAATTGAAGAATTGAAGATACAGAATGCAAACAAACACGTTCCTGCAAGTGAATCACCTAAACATTCACCACAGTTCCAAAAACTGCATAGAATGCAGTATTCACTCAGATGAAAGAAGTATGCTTTCCTTCTTAAGAAGTGTTTTCAAAGACATTCACAGAGTGATTCTACAAAGCCTTTTTACTGACATTGGTTTTAAACGCGATTTCACTGGAATTTCTGTCAAACGCAACGCAGAGATTTGCTATTGAAGATACAGAATGCAAACAAACACGTTCCTACAAGTGATTCGCCTAAACATTCACCACAGTTCCAAAAACTGCATAGAATGCAGTTTTCACTCAGATGAAAGACATATGCTTTCGTTCTTAAGAAGTGTTTTCAAAGACATTCACAGAGTGATTCTACAAAGCCTTTTTAGTGACGTTGGCTTTTAAACGCGATTTCACTGGAATTTCTGTCAAATGGAAGACAGAGATTTTCTACTGAAGAATTGAAGATACAGAATACAAACAAACACGTTCCTATAAGTGAATCGCACAATCATTTACCACAGTTCCAAAAACTGCGTAGAATGCAGTTTTCACTCAGATGAAAGACGTATGCTTTCCTTCTTAAGAAGTGTTTTCAAAGACATTCACAGAGTGATTCTACAAAGCCTTTTTAGTGACGTTGGCTTTTAATCGCGATTTCACTGGAATTTCTGTCAAACGCAAGACAGAGATTTGCTATTGAAGAATTGAAGATACAGAATGCAAACAAACACGTTCCTACAAGTGAATCGCCTAAACATTCACCACAGTTCCAAAAACTGCATAGAATGCAGTTTTCAGTCAGATGAAAGAAGTATGCTTTCCTTCTTAAGAAGTGTTTTCAAAGACATTCACAGAGTGATTCTACAAAGCCTTTTTACTGATGTTGGCTTTTAAACGCGATTTCACTGGAATTTCTGTCAAACGCAAGACAGAGATTTGCTATTGAAGAATTGAAGATACAGAAGCAAACAAACACGTTCCTACAAGTGAATCACCTAAACATTCACCACAGTTCCAATAACTGCATAGAATGCAGTTTTCACTCAGATGAAAGACGTATGCTTTCCTTCTTAAGAAGTGTTTTCAACGACATTCACAGAGTGATTCTACAAAGCCTTTTTACTGACTTTGGCTTTTAAAAGCGATTTCACTGGAATTTCTGTCAAATGCAAGGCAGAGATTTGCTATTGAAGAATTGAAGATACAGAATGCAAACAAACACGTTCCTTCAAATGAATCGCCTAATCATTCACCACAGTTCCAAAAACTGCATAGAATGCAGTTTTCACTCAGAAGAAAGACGTATGCTTTCCTTCATATGAAGTGTGTTCAAAGACATTCACAGAGTGATTCTACAAAGCCTTTTTACTGACATTGGCTTTTAATCGCGATTTCACTGGAATGTCTGTCAAACGCAAGACAGAGATTTGCTATTGAAGAATTGAAGATACAGAATGCAAACAAACACGTTCCTGCAAGTGAATCGCCTAAACATTCACCACAGTTCCAAAAACTGCATAGAATGCAGTATTCACTCAGATGAAAGAAGTATGCTTTCCTTCTTAAGAAGTGTTTTCAAAGACATTCACAGAGTGATTCTACAAAGCCTTTTTACTGACATTGGTATTAAACGCGATTTCACTGGAATTTCTGTGAAACGCAACGCAGAGATTTGCTATTGAAGATACAGAATGCAAACAAACACGTTCCTACAAGTGATTCGCCTAAACATTCACCACAGTTCCAAAAACTGCATAGAATGCAGTTTTCACTCAGATGAAAGACATATGCTTTCGTTCTTAAGAAGTGTTTTCAAAGACATTCACAGAGTGATTCTACAAAGCCTTTTTAGTGACGTTGGCTTTTAAACGCGATTTCACTGGAATTTCTGTCAAACGGAAGACAGAGATTTTCTACTGAAGAATTGAAGATACAGAATACAAACAAACACGTTCCTATAAGTGAATCGCCTAATCATTCACCACAGTTCCAAAAACTGCATAGAATGCAGTTTTCACTCAGATGAAAGACGTATGCTTTCCTTCTTAAGAAGTGTTTTCAAAGACATTCACAGAGTGATTCTACAAAGCCTTTTTAGTGACGTTGGCTTTTAAACGCGATATCACTGGAATTTCTGTCAAACACAAGGCAGAGATTTGCAATTGAAGAATTCAAGATAGAGAATGCAAACAAACACGTTCCTACAAGTGAATCGCCTAAACATTCACCACAGTTCCAAAAACTGCATAGAATGCAGTTTTCACTCAGATGAAAGATGTATGCTTTCCTTCATATGACGTGTTTTCAAAGACATTCACAGAGTGATTCTACAAAGCCTTTTCACTGACATTGGCTTTTAATCGCGATTTCACTGGAATTTCTGTCAAACGCAAGACAGAGATTTGCTATTGAAGAATTGAAGATACAGAATGCAAACAAACACGTTCCTGCAAGTGAATCGCCTAAACATTCACCACAGTTCCAAAAACTGCATAGAATGCAGTATTCACTCAGATGAAAGAAGTATGCTTTCCTTCTTAAGAAGTGTTTTCAAAGACATTCACAGAGAGATTCTACAAAGCCTTTTTACTGATGTTGGCTTTTAAATGCGATTTCACTGGAATTTCTGTCAAAGGCAAGGCAGAGATTTGCTATTGAAAATACAGAATGCAAACAAACACGTTCCTACAAGTGAATCGCCTAAACATTCACCACAGTTCCAAAAACTGCATAGAATGCAGTTTTCACTCAGATGAAAGACGTATGCTTTCCTTCTTAAGAAGTGTTTTCAAAGACATTCACAGAGTGATTCTACAAAGCCTTTTTACTGACGTTGGCTTTTAAATGCGATTTCACTAGAATTTCCGTCAAACGCAAGGCAGAGATTTGCTATTGAAGAATTGAAGATACAGAATGCAAACAAACACGTTCCTACAAGTGAATCGCCTAAACATTCACCACAGTTCCAAAAACTGCATAGTATGCAGTTTTTACTCAGATGATAGATGAATGCTTTCCTTCATATGAATTGTTTTCATAGACATTCACAGAGTGATTCTACAAAGCCTTTTTACTGACGTTGGCTTTTAAACGCGATTTCACTGGTATTTCTGTCTAACGAAAGACAGAGATTTGCTATTGAAGAATTGAAGGTACAGAATGCAAACAAACACGTTCCTACAAGTGAATCGCCTAAACATTCACCACAGTTCCAACAACTGCATAGAATGCAGTTTTCACTCAGATGAAAGACGTATGCTTTCCTTCTTAAGAAGTGTTTTCAACGACATTCACAGAGTGATTCTACAAAGCCTTTTTACTGACTTTGGCTTTTAAACGCGATTTCACTGGAATTTCTGTCAAATGCAAGGCAGAGATTTGCTATGAAGAATTGAAGATACAGAATGCAAACAAACACGTTCCTACAAGTGAATCGCCTAAACATTCACTACAGTTCCAAAAACTGCATAGAATGCAGTTTTCATTCAGATGAAAGAAGTATGCTTTCCTTCTTAAGAAGTGTTTTTAAAGACATTCACAGAGTGATTCTACATAGCCTTTTTAGTGACGTTGGCTTTTAAACGCGATTTCACTGGAATTTCTGTCAAAAGCAAGACAGAGATTTGCTATTGAAGAATTGAAGATACAGAATGCAAACAAACACGTTCCTACAAGTGAATCTCCTAAACATTCACCACAGTTCCAAAAACTGCATAGTATGCAGTTTTCACTCAGATGATAGAAGTATACTTTCCTTCATATGAATTGTTTTCAAAGACATTCACAGAGTGATTCTACAAAGCCTTTTTACTGATGTTGGCTTTTAAACGCGATTTCACTGGAATTTCTGTCAAACGCAACACAGAGATTTGCTATTGAAGAATTGAAGATACAGAATGCAAACAAACACGTTCCTAAAAGTGAATCGCCTAAACATTCACCACAGTTCCAAAAACTGCATAGAATGCAGTTTTCACTCAGATGAAAGACATATGCTTTCCTTCATATGAAGTGTTTTCAAAGACATTCACAGAGTGATTCTACAAAGCCTTTTTACTGACATTGGCTTTTAAACGCGATTTCACTGGAATTTCTGTCATACGCAAGTCAGAGATTTGCTATTGAAGAATTGAAGATACAGAATGCAAACAAACACGTTCCTGCAAGTGAATCGCCTAAACATTCACCACAGTTCCAAAAACTGCATAGAATGCAGTTTTCACTCAGATGAAAGAAGTATGCTTTCCTTCTTAAGAAGTGTTTTCAAAGACATTCACAGAGTGATTCTACAAAGCCTTTTTACTGACGTTGGCTTTTAAATGCGATTTCTCTGGAATTTCTGTCAAATGCAAGGCAGAGATTTGCTATTGAAGAATTGAAGATACAGAATGCAAACAAACATATTCCTTCAAGTGAATCGCCTAATCATTCACCACAGTTCCAAAAACTGCATAGAATGCAGTTTTCACTCAGATGAAAGACGTATGCTTTCCTTCTTAAGAAGTGTTTTCAAAGACATTCACAGAGAGATTCTACAAAGCCTTTTTACTGATGTTGGCTTTTAAACGCGATTTCACTGGAATTTCTGTCAAAAGCAAGACAGAGATTTGCTATTGAAGATACAGAATGCAAACAAACACGTTCCTACAAGTGATTCGCCTAAACATTCACCACAGTTCCAAAAACTGCATAGAATGCAGTTTTCACTCAGATGAAAGACATATGCTTTCGTTCTTAAGAAGTGTTTTCAAAGACATTCACAGAGTGATTCTACAAAGCCTTTTTAGTGACGTTGGCTTTTAAACGCGATTTCACTGGAATTTCTGTCAAATGGAAGACAGAGATTTTCTACTGAAGAATTGAAGATACAGAATACAAACAAACACGTTCCTATAAGTGAATCGCCCAATCATTTACCACAGTTCCAAAAACTGCGTAGAATGCAGTTTTCACTCAGATGAAAGACGTATGCTTTCCTTCTTAAGAAGTGTTTTCAAAGACATTCACAGAGTGATTCTACAAAGCCTTTTTAGTGACGTTGGCTTTTAATCGCGATTTCACTGGAATTTCTGTCAAACGCAAGACAGAGATTTGCTATTGAAGAATTGAAGATACAGAATGCAAACAAACACGTTCCTACAAGTGAATCGCCTAAACATTCACCACAGTTCGAAAAACTGCATAGAATGCAGTTTTCAGTCAGATGAAAGAAGTATGCTTTCCTTCTTAAGAAGTGTTTTCAAAGACATTCACAGAGTGATTCTACAAAGCCTTTTTACTGATGTTGGCTTTTAAACGCGATTTCACTGGAATTTCTGTCAAACGCAAGACAGAGATTTGCTATTGAAGAATTGAAGATACAGAAGCAAACAAACACGTTCCTACAATTGAATCACCTAAACATTCACCACAGTTCCAATAACTGCATAGAATGCAGTTTTCACTCAGATGAAAGACGTATGCTTTCCTTCTTAAGAAGTGTTTTCAACGACATTCACAGAGTGATTCTACAAAGCCTTTTTACTGACTTTGGCTTTTAAAAGCGATTTCACTGGAATTTCTGTCAAATGCAAGGCAGAGATTTGCTATTGAAGAATTGAAGATACAGAATGCAAACAAACACGTTCCTTCAAATGAATCGCCTAATCATTCACCACAGTTCCAAAAACTGCATAGAATGCAGTTTTCACTCAGAAGAAAGACGTATGCTTTCCTTCATATGAAGTGTGTTCAAAGACATTCACAGAGTGATTCTACAAAGCCTTTTTACTGACATTGGCTTTTAATCGCGATTTCACTGGAATGTCTGTCAAACGCAAGACAGAGATTTGCTATTGAAGAATTGAAGATACAGAATGCAAACAAACACGTTCCTGCAAGTGAATCGCCTAAACATTCACCACAGTTCCAAAAACTGCATAGAATGCAGTATTCACTCAGATGAAAGAAGTATGCTTTCCTTCTTAAGAAGTGTTTTCAAAGACATTCACAGAGTGATTCTACAAAGCCTTTTTACTGACATTGGTTTTAAATGCGATTTCACTGGAATTTCTGTGAAACGCAACGCAGAGATTTGCTATTGAAGATACAGAATGCAAACAAACACGTTCCTACAAGTGATTCGCCTAAACATTCACCACAGTTCCAAAAACTGCATAGAATGCAGTTTTCACTCAGATGAAAGACATATGCTTTCGTTCTTAAGAAGTGTTTTCAAAGACATTCACAGAGTGATTCTACAAAGCCTTTTTAGTGACGTTGGCTTTTAAACGCGATTTCACTGGAATTTCTGTCAAACGGAAGACAGAGATTTTCTACTGAAGAATTGAAGATACAGAATACAAACAAACACGTTCCTATAAGTGAATCGCCTAATCATTCACCACAGTTCCAAAAACTGCATAGAATGCAGTTTTCACTCAGATGAAAGACGTATGCTTTCCTTCTTAAGAAGTGTTTTCAAAGACATTCACAGAGTGATTCTACAAAGCCTTTTTAGTGACGTTGGCTTTTAAACGCGATATCACTGGAATTTCTGTCAAACACAAGGCAGAGATTTGCAATTGAAGAATTGAAGATAGAGAATGCAAACAAACACGTTCCTACAAGTGAATCGCCTAAACATTCACCACAGTTCCAAAAACTGCATAGAATGCAGTTTTCACTCAGATGAAAGATGTATGCTTTCCTTCATATGACGTGTTTTCAAAGACATTCACAGAGTGATTCTACAAAGCCTTTTCACTGACATTGGCTTTTAATCGCGATTTCACTGGAATTTCTGTCAAACGCAAGACAGAGATTTGCTATTGAAGAATTGAAGATACAGAATGCAAACAAACACGTTCCTGCAAGTGAATCGCCTAAACATTCACCACAGTTACAAAAACTGCATAGAATGCAGTATTCACTCAGATGAAAGAAGTATGCTTTCCTTCTTAAGAAGTGTTTTCAAAGACATTCACAGAGAGATTCTACAAAGCCTTTTTACTGATGTTGGCTTTTAAATGCGATTTCACTGGAATTTCTGTCAAAGGCAAGGCAGAGATTTGCTATTGAAAATACAGAATGCAAACAAACACGTTCCTACAAGTGAATCGCCTAAACATTCACCACAGTTCCAAAAACTGCATAGAATGCAGTTTTCACTCAGATGAAAGACGTATGCTTTCCTTCTTAAGAAGTGTTTTCAAAGACATTCACAGAGTGATTCTACAAAGCCTTTTTACTGACGTTGGCTTTTAAATGCGATTTCACTAGAATTTCCGTCAAACGCAAGGCAGAGATTTGCTATTGAAGAATTGAAGATACAGAATGCAAACAAACACGTTCCTACAAGTGAATCGCCTAAACATTCACCACAGTTCCAAAAACTGCATAGTATGCAGTTTTTACTCAGATGATAGACGAATGCTTTCCTTCATATGAATTGTTTTCATAGACATTCACAGAGTGATTCTACAAAGCCTTTTTACTGACGTTGGCTTTTAAACGCGATTTCACTGGAATTTCTGTCAAACGAAAGACAGAGATTTGCTATTGAAGAATTGAAGGTACAGAATGCAAACAAACACGTTCCTACAAGTGAATCGCCTAAACATTCACCACAGTTCCAACCACTGCATAGAATGCAGTTTTCACTCAGATGAAAGACGTATGCTTTCCTTCTTAAGAAGTGTTTTCAACGACATTCACAGAGTGATTCTACAAAGCCTTTTTACTGACTTTGGCTTTTAAACGCGATTTCACTGGAATTTCTGTCAAATGCAAGGCAGAGATTTGCTATTGAAGAATTGAAGATACAGAATGCAAACAAACACGTTCCTACAAGTGAATCGCCTAAACATTCACTACAGTTCCAAAAACTGCATAGAATGCAGTTTTCATTCAGATGAAAGAAGTATGCTTTCCTTCTTAAGAAGTGTTTTTAAAGACATTCACAGAGTGATTCTACAAAGCCTTTTTAGTGACGTTGGCTTTTAAACGCGATTTCACTGGAATTTCTGTCAAAAGCAAGACAGAGATTTGCTATTGAAGAATTGAAGATACAGAATGCAAACAAACACGTTCCTACAAGTGAATCTCCTAAACATTCACCACAGTTCCAAAAACTGCATAGTATGCAGTTTTCACTCAGATGATAGAAGTATACTTTCCTTCATATGAATTGTTTTCAAAGACATTCACAGAGTGATTCTACAAAGCCTTTTTACTGACGTTGGCTTTTATACGCGATTTCACTGGAATTTCTGTCAAACGCAACACAGAGATTTGCTATTGAAGAATTGAAGATACAGAATGCAAACAAACACGTTCCTAAAAGTGAATCGCCTAAACATTCACCACAGTTCCAAAAACTGCATAGAATGCAGTTTTCACTCAGATGAAAGACATATGCTTTCCTTCATATGAAGTGTTTTCAAAGACATTCACAGAGTGATTCTACAAAGCCTTTTTACTGACATTGGCTTTTAAACGCGATTTCACTGGTATTTCTGTCATACGCAAGTCAGAGATTTGCTATTGAAGAATTGAAGATACAGAATGCAAACAAACACGTTCCTGCAAATGAATCGCCTAAACATTCACCACAGTTCCAAAAACTGCATAGAATGCAGTTTTCACTCAGATGAAAGAAGTATGCTTTCCTTCTTAAGAAGTGTTTTCAAAGACATTCACAGAGTGATTCTACAAAGCCTTTTTACTGACGTTGGCTTTTAAATGCGATTTCTCTGGAATTTCTGTCAAATGCAAGGCAGAGATTTGCTATTGAAGAATTGAAGATACAGAATGCAAACAAACATATTCCTTCAAGTGAATCGCCTAATCATTCACCACAGTTCCAAAAACTGCATAGAATGCAGTTTTCACTCAGATGAAAGACGTATGCTTTCCTTCTTAAGAAGTGTTTTCAAAGACATTCACAGAGAGATCCTACAAAGCCTTTTTACTGATGTTGGCTTTTAAACGCGATTTCACTGGAATTTCTGTCAAAAGCAAGACAGAGATTTGCTATTGAAGATACAGAATGCAAACAAACAGGTTCCTACAAGTGAATCGCCTAAACATTCACCACAGTTCCAAAAACTGCATAGAATGCAGTTTTCACTCACATGAAAGACATATGCTTTCCTTCTTAAGTAGTGTTTTCAAAGACATTCACAGAGTGATTCTACAAAGCCTTTTTACTGACTTTGGCTTTTAAACGCAATTTCACTGGAATTTCTGTCAAACGGAAGACAGAGATTTTCTACTGAAGAATTGAAGATACAGAATGCAAACAAACACGTTCCTACAAGTGAATCGCCTAAACATTCACCACAGTTCCAAAAACTGCATAAAATACAGTTTTCACTCAGATGAAAGACATATGCTTTGCTTCTTAAGAAGTGTTTTCAAAGACATTCACAGAGTGATTCTACAAAGCCTTTTTACTGACGTTGGCTTTTAAACGCGATTTCACTGGAATTTCTGTCAAACGCAAGGCAGAGTTTTGCTATTAAAGAATTGAAGATACAGAATGCAAACAAACACGTTCCTACAAGTGAATCGCCTAAACATTCACCACAGTTCCTAAAACTGAATAGAATGCAGTTTTCACTCAGATGAAAGACGTATGCTTTCCTTCTTAAGAAGTGTTTTCAAAGACATTCACAGAGTGATTCTACAAAGCCTTTTTACTGACGTTGGCTTTTAAACGCGATTTCACTGGAATTTCTGTCAAACGCAAGACAGAGATTTGCTATTGAAGAATTGAAGATACAGAATGCAAACAAACACGTTCCTACAAGTGAATCGCCTAAACATTCACCACAGTTCCAAAAACTGCATAGAATGCAGTTTTCAGTCAGATGAAAGAAGTATGCTTTCCTTCTTAAGAAGTGTTTTCAAAGACATTCACAGAGTGATTCTACAAAGCCTTTTTACTGATGTTGGCTTTTAAACGCGATTTCACTGGAATTTCTGTCAAACGCAAGACAGAGATTTGCTATTGAAGAATTGAAGATACAAAAGCAAACAAACACGTTCCTACAAGTGAATCACCTAAACATTCACCACAGTTCCAATAACTGCATAGAATGCAGTTTTCACTCAGATGAAAGACGTATGCTTTCCTTCTTAAGAAGTGTTTTCAACGACATTCACAGAGTGATTCTACAAAGCCTTTTTACTGACTTTGGCTTTTAAACGCGATTTCACTGGAATTTCTGTCAAATGCAAGGCAGAGATTTGCTATTGAAGAATTGAAGATACAGAATGCAAACAAACACGTTCCTTCAAGTGAATCGCCTAATCATTCACCACAGTTCCAAAAACTGCATAGAATGCAGTTTTCACTCAGATGAAAGACGTATGCTTTCCTTCTTAAGAAGTGTTTTCAAAGACATTCACAGAGTGATTCTACAAAGCCTTTTTAGTGACGTTGGCTTTTAAACGCGATATCACTGGAATTTCTGTCAAACACAAGGCAGAGATTTGCAATTGAAGAATTGAAGATACAGAATGCAAACAAACACGTTCCTGCAAGTGAATCGCCTAAACATTCACCACAGTTCCAAAAACTGCATAGAATGCAGTATTCACTCAGATGAAAGAAGTATGCTTTCCTTCTTAAGAAGTGTTTTCAAAGACATTCACAGAGTGATTCTACAAAGCCTTTTTACTGACATTGGTTTTAAACGCGATTTCACTGGAATTTCTGTCAAACGTAAGGCAGAGATTTGCTATTGAAGATACAGAATGCAAACAAACACGTTCCTACAAGTGATTCGCCTAAACATTCACTACAGTTCCAAAAACTGCATAGAATGCAGTTTTCACTCAGATGAAAGACATATGCTTTCCTTCTTAAGAAGTGTTTTCAAAGACATTCACAGAGTGATTCTACAAAACCTTTTTAGTGAGGTTGGCTTTTAAACGCGATTTCACTGGAATTTCTGTCAAACGCAACACAGAGATTTGCTATTGAAGAATTGAAGATACAGAATGCAAACAAACACGTTCCTAAAAGTGAATCGCCTAAACATTCACCACAGTTCCAAAAACTGCATAGAATGCAGTTTTCACTCAGATGAAAGACATATGCTTTCCTTCTTAAGAAGTGTTTTCAAAGACATTCACAGAGTGATTCTACAAAGCCTTTTTAGTGACTTTGGCTTTTAAACGCGATATCACTGGAATTTCTGTCAAACACAAGGCAGAGATTTGCAATTGAAGAATTGAAGATAGAGAATGCAAACAAACACGTTCCTACAAGTGAATCGCCTAAACATTCACCACAGTTCCAAAAACTGCATAGAATGCAGTTTTCACTCAGATGAAAGACATATGCTTTCCTTCATATGAAGTGTTTTCAAAGACATTCACAGAGTGATTCTACAAAGCCTTTTTACTGACATTGGCTTTTAATCGCGATTTCACTGGAATTTCTGTCAAAGGCAAGACAGAGATTTGCTATTGAAGAATTGAAGATACAGAATGCAAACAAACACGTTCCTGCAAGTGAATCGCCTAAACATTCACCACAGTTCCAAAAACTGCATAGAATGCAGTATTCACTCAGATGAAAGAAGTATGCTTTCTTTCTTAAGAAGTGTTTTCAAAGACATTCACAGAGTGATTCTACAAAGCCTTTTTACTGACATTGGTTTTAAACGCGATTTCACTGGAATTTCTGTCAAACGCAAGGCAGAGATTTGCTATTGAAGATACAGAATGCAAACAAACACGTTCCTACAAGTGATTCGCCTAAACATTCACTACAGTTCCAAAAACTGCATAGAATGCAGTTTTCACTCAGATGAAAGACATATGCTTTCGTTCTTAAGAAGTGTTTTCAAAGACATTCACAGAGTGATTCTACAAAGCCTTTTTAGTGACGTTGGCTTTTAAACGCGATTTCACTGGAATTTCTGTCAAATGGAAGACAGAGATTTTCTACTGAAGAATTGAAGATACAAAATACAAACAAACACGTTCCTATAAGTGAATCGCCTAATCATTCACCACAGTTCCAAAAACTGCATAGAATGCAGTTTTCACTCAGATGAAAGACGTATGCTTTCCTTCTTAAGAAGTGTTTTCAAAGACATTCACAGAGTGATTCTACAAAGCCTTTTTAGTGACGTTGGCTTTTAAACGCGATATCACTGGAATTTCTGTCAAACACAAGGCAGAGATTTGCAATTGAAGAATTGAAGATAGAGAATGCAAACAAACACGTTCCTACAAGTGAATCGCCTAAACATTCACCACAGTTCCAAAAACTGCATAGAATGCAGTTTTCACTCAGATGAAAGACGTATGCTTTCCTTCATATGAAGTGTTTTCAAAGACATTCACAGAGTGATTCTACAAAGCCTTTTCACTGACATTGGCTTTTAATCGCGATTTCACTGGAATTTCTGTCAAACGCAAGACAGAGATTTGCGATTGAAGAATTGAAGATACAGAATGCAAACAAACACGTTCCTGCAAGTGAATCGCCTAAACATTCACCACAGTTCCAAAAACTGCATAGAATGCAGTATTCACTCAGATGAAAGAAGTATGCTTTCCTTCTTAAGAAGTGTTTTCAAAGACATTCACAGAGTGATTCTACAAAGCCTTTTTACTGACATTGGCTTTTAAATGCGATTTCACTGGAATTTCTGTCAAACGCAAGGCAGAGATTTGCTATTGAAGATACAGAATGCAAACAAACACGTTCCTACAAGTGATTCGCCTAAACATTCACTACAGTTCCAAAAACTGCATAGAATGCAGTTTTCACTCAGATGAAAGACATATGCTTTCGTTCTTAAGAAGTGTTTTCAAAGACATTCACAGAGTGATTCTACAAAGCCTTTTTAGTGACGTTGGCTTTTAAACGCGATTTCACTGGAATTTCTGTCAAATGGAAGACAGAGATTTTCTACTGAAGAATTGAAAATACAGAATACAAACAAACACGTTCCTATAAGTGAATCGCCTAAACATTCACGACAGTTCCAAAAACTGCATAGAATGCAGTTTTCACTCAGATGTAATACGTGTGCTTTCCTTCTTAAGAAGTGTTTTCAAAGACATTCACAGAGTGATTGTACAAAGCCTTTTTACTGATGTTGGCTTTTAAACGCGATATCACTGGAATTTCTGTCAAACACAAGGCAGAGATTTGCAATTGAAGAATTGAATATAGAGAATGCAAACAAACACGTTCCTACAAGTGAATCGCCTAAACATTCACCACAGTTCCAAAAACTGCATAGAATGCAGTTTTCACTCAGATGAAAGACATATGCTTTCCTTCATATGAAGTGTTTTCAAAGACATTCACAGAGTGATTCTACAAAGCCTTTTTACTGACATTGGCTTTTAATCGCGATTTCACTGGAATTTCTGTCAAAGGCAAGACAGAGATTTGCTATTGAAGAATTGAAGATACAGAATGCAAACAAACACGTTCCTGCAAGTGAATCGCCTAAACATTCACCACAGTTCCAAAAACTGCATAGAATGCAGTATTCACTCAGATGAAAGAAGTATGCTTTCTTTCTTAAGAAGTGTTTTCAAAGACATTCACAGAGTGATTCTACAAAGCCTTTTTACTGACATTGGTTTTAAACGCGATTTCACTGGAATTTCTGTCAAACGCAAGGCAGAGATTTGCTATTGAAGATACAGAATGCAAACAAACACGTTCCTACAAGTGATTCGCCTAAACATTCACTACAGTTCCAAAAACTGCATAGAATGCAGTTTTCACTCAGATGAAAGACATATGCTTTCGTTCTTAAGAAGTGTTTTCAAAGACATTCACAGAGTGATTCTACAAAGCCTTTTTAGTGACGTTGGCTTTTAAACGCGATTTCACTGGAATTTCTGTCAAATGGAAGACAGAGATTTTCTACTGAAGAATTGAAGATACAAAATACAAACAAACACGTTCCTATAAGTGAATCGCCTAATCATTCACCACAGTTCCAAAAACTGCATAGAATGCAGTTTTCACTCAGATGAAAGACGTATGCTTTCCTTCTTAAGAAGTGTTTTCAAAGACATTCACAGAGTGATTCTACAAAGCCTTTTTAGTGACGTTGGCTTTTAAACGCGATATCACTGGAATTTCTGTCAAACACAAGGCAGAGATTTGCAATTGAAGAATTGAAGATAGAGAATGCAAACAAACACGTTCCTACAAGTGAATCGCCTAAACATTCACCACAGTTCCAAAAACTGCATAGAATGCAGTTTTCACTCAGATGAAAGACGTATGCTTTCCTTCATATGAAGTGTTTTCAAAGACATTCACAGAGTGATTCTACAAAGCCTTTTCACTGACATTGGCTTTTAATCGCGATTTCACTGGAATTTCTGTCAAACGCAAGACAGAGATTTGCGATTGAAGAATTGAAGATACAGAATGCAAACAAACACGTTCCTGCAAGTGAATCGCCTAAACATTCACCACAGTTCCAAAAACTGCATAGAATGCAGTATTCACTCAGATGAAAGAAGTATGCTTTCCTTCTTAAGAAGTGTTTTCAAAGACATTCACAGAGTGATTCTACAAAGCCTTTTTACTGACATTGGCTTTTAAATGCGATTTCACTGGAATTTCTGTCAAACGCAAGGCAGAGATTTGCTATTGAAGATACAGAATGCAAACAAACACGTTCCTACAAGTGATTCGCCTAAACATTCACTACAGTTCCAAAAACTGCATAGAATGCAGTTTTCACTCAGATGAAAGACATATGCTTTCGTTCTTAAGAAGTGTTTTCAAAGACATTCACAGAGTGATTCTACAAAGCCTTTTTAGTGACGTTGGCTTTTAAACGCGATTTCACTGGAATTTCTGTCAAATGGAAGACAGAGATTTTCTACTGAAGAATTGAAAATACAGAATACAAACAAACACGTTCCTATAAGTGAATCGCCTAAACATTCACGACAGTTCCAAAAACTGCATAGAATGCAGTTTTCACTCAGATGTAATACGTGTGCTTTCCTTCTTAAGAAGTGTTTTCAAAGACATTCACAGAGTGATTGTACAAAGCCTTTTTACTGATATTGGCTTTTAAACGCGATATCACTGGAATTTCTGTCAAACACAAGGCAGAGATTTGCAATTGAAGAATTGAAGATAGAGAATGCAAACAAACACGTTCCTACAAGTGAATCGCCTAAACATTCACCACAGTTCCAAAAACTGCATAGAATGCAGTTTTCACTCAGATGAAAGACATATGCTTTCCTTCATATGAAGTGTTTTCAAAGACATTCACAGAGTGATTCTACAAAGCCTTTTTACTGACATTGGCTTTTAATCGCGATTTCACTGGAATTTCTGTCAAAGGCAAGACTGAGATTTGCTATTGAAGAATTGAAGATACAGAATGCAAACAAACACGTTCCTGCAAGTGAATCGCCTAAACATTCACCACAGTTCCAAAAACTGCATAGAATGCAGTATTCACTCAGATGAAAGAAGTATGCTTTCTTTCTTAAGAAGTGTTTTCAAAGACATTCACAGAGTGATTCTACAAAGCCTTTTTACTGACATTGGTTTTAAACGCGATTTCACTGGAATTTCTGTCAAACGCAAGGCAGAGATTTGCTATTGAAGATACAGAATGCAAACAAACACGTTCCTACAAGTGATTCGCCTAAACATTCACTACAGTTCCAAAAACTGCATAGAATGCAGTTTTCACTCAGATGAAAGACATATGCTTTCGTTCTTAAGAAGTGTTTTCAAAGACATTCACAGAGTGATTCTACAAAGCCTTTTTAGTGACGTTGGCTTTTAAACGCGATTTCACTGGAATTTCTGTCAAATGGAAGACAGAGATTTTCTACTGAAGAATTGAAGATACAAAATACAAACAAACACGTTCCTATAAGTGAATCGCCTAATCATTCACCACAGTTCCAAAAACTGCATAGAATGCAGTTTTCACTCAGATGAAAGACGTATGCTTTCCTTCTTAAGAAGTGTTTTCAAAGACATTCACAGAGTGATTCTACAAAGCCTTTTTAGTGACGTTGGCTTTTAAACGCGATATCACTGGAATTTCTGTCAAACACAAGGCAGAGATTTGCAATTGAAGAATTGAAGATAGAGAATGCAAACAAACACGTTCCTACAAGTGAATCGCCTAAACATTCACCACAGTTCCAAAAACTGCATAGAATGCAGTTTTCACTCAGATGTAAGACGTGTGCTTTCCTTCTTAAGAAGTGTTTTCAAAGACATTCACAGAGTGATTCTACAAAGCCTTTTTACTGACATTGGCTTTTAAACGCGATTTCACTGGAATTTCCGTCAAACGCAAGACAGAGATTTGCTATTGAAGAATTGAAGATACATAATGCAAACAAACACGTTCCTACAAGTGAATTGCCTAAACATTCACCGCAGTTCCAACAACTGCATAGAATGCAGTTTTCACTCAGATGAAAGACGTATGCTTTCCTTCTTAAGAAGTGTTTTCAACGACATTCACAGAGTGATTCTACAAAGCCTTTTTACTGACTTTGGCTTTTAAACGCGATTTCACTGGAATTTCTGTCAAATGTAAGGCAGAGATTTGCTATTGAAGAATTGAAGATACAGAATGCAAACAAACACGTTCCTTCAAGTGAATCGCCTAATCATTCACCACAGTTCCAAAAACTGCATAGAATGCAGTTTTCACTCAGATGAAAGACGTATGCTTTCCTTCTTAAGAAGTGTTTTCAAAGACATTCACAGAGTTTTTCTACAAAGCCTTTTTACAGACGTTGGCTTTTAAACGCGATTTCACTGGAATTTCTGTCAAACGCAAGGCAGAGATTTGCTATTAAAGAATTGAAGATACAGAATGCAAACAAACACGTTCCTACAACTGAATCGCCTAAACATTCACGACAGTTCCAAAAACTGCATAGAATGCAGTTTTCACTCAGATGTAAGACGTGTGCTTTCCTTCTTAAGAAGTGTTTTCAAAGACATTCACAGAGTGATTCTACAAAGCCTTTTTACTGACGTTGGCTTTTAAACGCGATTTCACTGGAATTTCTGTCAAATGCAAGGCAGGGATTTGCTATTGAAGAATTGAAGATACAGAATGCAAACAAACACGTTCCTACAAGTGAATCACCTAAATATTCACCACAGTTCCAACAACTGCATAGAATGCAGTTTTCACTCAGATGAAAGACGTATGCTTTCCTTCTTATGAAGTGTTTTCAAAGACATTCACAGAGTGATTCTACAAAGCCTTTTTACTGACGTTGGCTTTTAAACGCGATTTCACTGGAATTTCTGTCAAAGGCAAGGCAGAGATTTGCTATTGAAGATACAGAATGCAAACAAACACGTTCCTACAAGTGATTCGCCTAAACATTCACTACAGTTCCAAAAACTGCATAGAATGCAGTTTTCACTCAGATGAAAGACATATGCTTTCGTTCTTAAGAAGTGTTTTCAAAGACATTCACAGAGTGATTCTACAAAGCCTTTTTACTGACGTTGGCTTTTAAACGCGATTTCACTGGAATTTCTGTCAAATGCAAGGCAGAGATTTGCTATTGAAGAATTGAAGATACAGAATGCAAACAAACACGTTCCTTCAAGTGAATCGCCTAATCATTCACCACAGTTCCAAAAACTGCATAGAATGCAGTTTTCATTCAGATGAAAGACGTATGCTTTCCTTCTTAAGAAGTGTTTTCAAAGACATTCACAGAGTGATTCTACAAAGCCTTTTTAGTGACGTTGGCTTTTAAACGCGATATCACTGGAATTTCTGTCAAACACAAGGCAGAGATTTGCAATTGAAGAATTGAAGATACAGAATGCAAACAAACATGTTCCTACAAGTGAATCGCCTAAACATTCACCAGAGTTCCAACAACTGCATAGAATGCAGTTTTCACTCAGATGAAAGACGTATGCTTTCCTTCTTAAGAAGTGTTTTCAACGACATTGACAGAGTGATTCTACCAAGCCTTTTTACTGACTTTGGCTTTTAAACGCGATTTCACTGGAATTTCTGTCAAATGCAAGGCAGAGATTTGCTATTGAAGAATTGAAGATACAGAATGCAAACAAACACGTTCCTTCAAGTGAATTGCCTAATCATTCACCACAGTTCCAAAAACTGCATAGAATGCAGTTTTCACTCAGATGAAAGACGTATGCTTTCCTTCTTAAGAAGTGTTTTCAAAGACATTCACAGAGTGATTCTACAAAGTTTTTTAGTGACATTGGCTTTTAAACGCGATTTCACTGGAATTTCTGTCAAACACAAGGCAGAGATTTGCTATTGAAGAATTGAAGATACAGAATGCAAACAAACACGTTCCTACAAGTGAATCGCATAAACATTCACGACAGTTCCAAAAACTGCATAGAATGCAGTTTTCATTCACATGAAAGAAGTATGCTTTCCTTCTTAAGAAGTGTTTTCAAAGACATTCACAGAGTGATTCTACAAAGCCTTTTTACTGACGTTGGCTTTTAAACGCGATTTCACTGGAATTTCTGTCAAACGCAAGACAGAGATTTGCTATTGAAGAATTGAAGATACAGAATGCAAACAAACACGTTCCTACAAGTGAATCACCTAAATATTCACCACAGTTCCAACTACTGCATAGAATGCAGTTTTCACTCAGATGAAAGACGTATGCTTTCCTTCTTAAGAAGTGTTTTCAACGACATTCACAGAGTGATTCTACAAAGCCTTTTTACTGACTTTGGCTTTTAAACGCGATTTCACTGGAATTTCTGTCAAATGCAAGACAGAGATTTGCTATTGAAGAATTGAAGATACAGAATGCAAACAAACACGTTCCTTCAAGTGAATCGCCTAATCATTCACCACAGTTCCAAAAACTGCATAGAATGCAGTTTTCACTCAGATGAAAGACGTATGCTTTCCTTCTTAAGAAGTGTTTTCAAAGACATTCACAGAGTGATTCTACAAAGCCTTTTTAGTGACGTTGGCTTTTAAACGCGATATCACTGGAATTTCTGTCAAACACAAGGCAGAGATTTGCAATTGAAGAATTGAAGATACAGAATGCAAACAAACACGTTCCTACAAGTGAATCGCCTAAACATTCACCACAGTTCCAAAAACTGCATAGAATGCAGTTTTCACTCAGATGAAAGACATATGCTTTTGTTCTTAAGAAGTGTTTTCAAAGACATTCACAGAGTGATTCTACAAAGCCTTTTTAGTGACGTTGGCTTTTAAACGCGATTTCACTGGAATTTCTGTCAAATGGAAGACAGAGATTTTCTACTGAAGAATTGAAGATACAGAATACAAACAAACACGTTCCTATTAGTGAATCGCCTAAACATTCACGACAGTTCCAAAAACTGCATAGAATGCAGTTTTCACTCAGATGTAAGACGTGTGCTTTCCTTCTTAAGAAGTGTTTTCAAAGACATTCACAGAGTGATTCTACAAAGCCTTTTTACTGATGTTGGCTTTTAAACGCGATTTCACTGGAATTTCTGTCAAAGGCAAGGCAGAGATTTGCTATTAAAGAATTGAAGATACAGAATGCAAACAAACACGTTCCTACAAGTGAATCGCCTAAACATTCACGACAGTTCCAAAAACTGCATAGAATGCAGTTTTCACTCAGATGTAATACGTGTGCTTTCCTTCTTAAGAAGTGTTTTCAAAGACATTCACAGAGTGATTCTACAAAGCCTTTTTACTGACGTTGGCTTTTAAACGCGATTTCACTGGAATTTCTGTCAAATGCAAGGCAGAGATTTGCTATTGAAGAATTGAAGATACAGAATGCAAACAAACACGTTCCTTCAAGTGAATCGCCTAATCATTCACCACAGTTCCAAAAACTGCATAGAATGCAGTTTTCACTCAGATGAAAGACGTATGCTTTACTTCTTAAGAAGTGTTTTCAACGACATTCACAGAGTGATTCTACAAAGCCTTTTTACTGACGTTGGCTTTTAAATGCGATTTCACTGGAATTTCTGTCAAATGCAAGGCAGAGATTTGCTATTGAAGAATTGAAGATACAGAATGCAAACAAACACGTTCCTTCAAGTGAATCGCCTAATCATTCACCACAGTTCCAAAAACTGCATAGAATGCAGTTTTCATTCAGATGAAAGACGTATGCTTTCCTTCTTAAGAAGTGTTTTCAAAGACATTCACAGAGTGATTCTACAAAGCCTTTTTAGTGACGTTGGCTTTTAAACGCGATATCACTGGAATTTCTGTCAAACACAAGGCAGAGATTTGCAATTGAAGAATTGAAGATACAGAATGCAAACAAACACGTTCCTACAAGTGAATCGCCTAAACATTCACCAGAGTTCCAACAACTGCATAGAATGCAGTTTTCACTCAGATGAAAGACGTATGCTTTCCTTCTTAAGAAGTGTTTTCAACGACATTGACAGAGTGATTCTACAAAGCCTTTTTACTGACTTTGGCTTTTAAACGCGATTTCACTGGAATTTCTGTCAAATGCAAGGCAGAGATTTGCTATTGAAGAATTGAAGATACAGAATGCAAACAAACACGTTCCTTCAAGTGAATTGCCTAATCATTCACCACAGTTCCAAAAACTGCATAGAATGCAGTTTTCACTCAGATGAAAGACGTATGCTTTCCTTCTTAAGAAGTGTTTTCAAAGACATTCACAGAGTGATTCTACAAAGTTTTTTAGTGACATTGGCTTTTAAACGTGATTTCACTGGAATTTCTGTCAAACACAAGGCAGAGATTTGCTATTGAAGAATTGAAGATACAGAATGCAAACAAACACGTTCCTACAAGTGAATCGCATAAACATTCACGACAGTTCCAAAAACTGCATAGAATGCAGTTTTCATTCACATGAAAGAAGTATGCTTTCCTTCTTAAGAAGTGTTTTCAAAGACATTCACAGAGTGATTCTACAAAGCCTTTTTAATGACGTTGGCTTTTAAACGCGATTTCACTGGAATTTCTGTCAAACGCAAGACAGAGATTTGCTATTGAAGAATTGAAGATACAGAATGCAAACAAACACGTTCCTACAAGTGAATCACCTAAATATTCACCACAGTTCCAACTACTGCATAGAATGCAGTTTTCACTCAGATGAAAGACGTATGCTTTCCTTCTTAAGAAGTGTTTTCAACGACATTCACAGAGTGATTCTACAAAGCCTTTTTACTGACTTTGGCTTTTAAACGCGATTTCACTGGAATTTCTGTCAAATGCAAGACAGAGATTTGCTATTGAAGAATTGAAGATACAGAATGCAAACAAACACGTTCCTTCAAGTGAATCGCCTAATCATTCACCACAGTTCCAAAAACTGCATAGAATGCAGTTTTCACTCAGATGAAAGACGTATGCTTTCCTTCTTAAGAAGTGTTTTCAAAGACATTCACAGAGTGATTCTACAAAGCCTTTTTAGTGACGTTGGCTTTTAAACGCGATATCACTGGAATTTCTGTCAAACACAAGGCAGAGATTTGCAATTGAAGAATTGAAGATACAGAATGCAAACAAACACGTTCCTACAAGTGAATCGCCTAAACATTCACCACAGTTCCAAAAACTGCATAGAATGCAGTTTTCACTCAGATGAAAGACATATGCTTTTGTTCTTAAGAAGTGTTTTCAAAGACATTCACAGAGTGATTCTACAAAGCCTTTTTAGTGACGTTGGCTTTTAAACGCGATTTCACTGGAATTTCTGTCAAATGGAAGACAGAGATTTTCTACTGAAGAATTGAAGATACAGAATACAAACAAACACGTTCCTATTAGTGAATCGCCTAAACATTCACGACAGTTCCAAAAACTGCATAGAATGCAGTTTTCACTCAGATGTAAGACGTGTGCTTTCCTTCTTAAGAAGTGTTTTCAAAGACATTCACAGAGTGATTCTACAAAGCCTTTTTACTGATGTTGGCTTTTAAACGCGATTTCACTGGAATTTCTGTCAAAGGCAAGGCAGAGATTTGCTATTAAAGAATTGAAGATACAGAATGCAAACAAACACGTTCCTACAAGTGAATCGCCTAAACATTCACGACAGTTCCAAAAACTGCATAGAATGCAGTTTTCACTCAGATGTAATACGTGTGCTTTCCTTCTTAAGAAGTGTTTTCAAAGACATTCACAGAGTGATTCTACAAAGCCTTTTTACTGACGTTGGCTTTTAAACGCGATTTCACTGGAATTTCTGTCAAATGCAAGGCAGAGATTTGCTATTGAAGAATTGAAGATACAGAATGCAAACAAACACGTTCCTTCAAGTGAATCGCCTAATCATTCACCACAGTTCCAAAAACTGCATAGAATGCAGTTTTCACTCAGATGAAAGACGTATGCTTTCCTTCTTAAGAAGTGTTTTCAACGACATTCACAGAGTGATTCTACAAAGCCTTTTTACTGACGTTGGCTTTTAAACGCGATTTCACTGGAATTTCTGTCAAATGCAAGGCAGAGATTTGCTATTGAAGAATTGAAGATACAGAATGCAAACAAACACGTTCCTTCAAGTGAATCGCCTAATCATTCACCACAGTTCCAAAAACTGCATAGAATGCAGTTTTCACTCAGATGAAAGACGTATGCTTTCCTTCTTAAGAAGTGTTTTCAACGACATTCACAGAGTGATTCTACAAAGCCTTTTTAGTGACATTGGCTTTTAAACGCGATATCACTGGAATTTCTGTCAAACACAAGGCAGAGATTTGCAATTGAAGAATTGAAGATACAGAATGCAAACAAACACGTTCCTACAAGTGAATCGCCTAAACATTCACCACAGTTCCAAAAACTGCATAGAATGCAGTTTTCACTCAGATGAAAGACGTATGCTTTCCTTCATATGAATTGTTTTCAAAGACATTCACAGAGTGATTCTACAAAGCCTTTTTACTGACATTGGCTTTTAAACGCGATTTCACTGGAATTTCTGTCAAATGCAAGACAGAGATTTGCTATTGAAGAATTGAAGATACAGAATGCAAACAAACACGTTCCTGCAAGTGAATCGCCTAAACATTCACCACAGTTCCAAAAACTGCATAGAATGCAGTATTCACTCAGATGAAAGAAGTATGCTTTCCTTCTTAAGAAGTGTTTTCAAAGACATTCACAGAGTGATTCTACAAAGTCTTTTTACTGACATTGGCTTTTAAACGCGATTTCACTGGAATTTCTGTCAAACGCAAGGCAGAGATTTGCTATTGAAGATACAGAATGCAAACAAACACGTTCCGACAAGTGAATCGCCTAAACATTCACCACAGTTCCAAAAACTGCATAGAATGCAGTTTTCATTCAGATGTAAGACGTGTGCTTTCCTTCTTAAGAAGTGTTTTCAAAGACATTCACAGAGTGATTCTACAAAGCCTTTTTACTGACGTTGGCTTTAAACGCGATTTCACTGGAATTTCTGTCAAATGCAAGGCAGAGATTTGCTATTGAAGAATTGAAGATACAGAATGCAAACAAACACGTTCCTTCAAGTGAATCGCCTAATCATTCACCACAGTTCCAAAAACTGCATAGAATGCAGTTTTCACTCAGATGAAAGACGTATGCTTTCCTTCTTAAGAAGTGTTTTCAAAGACATTCACAGAGTGATTCTACAAAGCCTTTTTAGTGACATTGGCTTTTAAACGCGATATCACTGGAATTTCTGTCAAACACAAGGCAGAGATTTGCAATTGAAGAATTGAAGATACAGAATGCAAACAAACACGTTCCTTCAAGTGAATCGCCTAAACATTCACCACAGTTCCAAAAACTGCATAGAATGCAGTTTTCATTCAGATGTAAGACGTGTGCTTTCCTTCTTAAGAAGTGTTTTCAATGACATTCACAGAGTGATTCTACACAGCCTTTTTACTGACGTTAGCTTTTTAACGCGATTTCACTGGAATTTCTGTCAAATGGAAGACAGAGACTTTCTACTGAAGAATTGAAGATACAGAGTACAAACAAACATGTTCCCATAAGTGAATCGCCTAAACATTCACCACAGTTCCAAAAACTGCATAGTATGCAGTTTTCACTCAGATGAAAGACATATGCTTTCCTTCATATGAAGTGTTTTCAAAGACATTCACAGAGTGATTCTACAAAGCCTTTTTACTAACGTTGGCCTTTAAACGCGATTTCACTGGAATTTCTGTCAAACGCAAGGCAGAGATTTGCTATTAAAGAATTGAAGATACAGAATGCAAACAAACACGTTCCTACAAGTGAATCGCCTAAACATTCACCACAGTTCCAAAAACTGCATAGAATGCAGTTTTCACTCAGTTGAAAGACGTATGCTTTCCTTCTTAAGAAGTGTTTTCAAAGACATTCACAGAGTGATTCTACAAAGCGTTTTTACTGACGTTGGCTTTTAAACGCGATTTCACTGGAATTTCTGTCAAACTCAAGACAGGGATTTGCTATTGAAGAATTGAAGATACAGAATGCAAACAAAAACGTTCCTACATGTGAATCGCCTAAACATTCACCACAGTTCCAAAAACTGCATAGTATGCAGTTTTCACTCAGATGAAAGACGTATGCTTTCCTTCATATGAAGTGTTTTCCAAGACATTCACAGAGTGATTCTACAAAGCCTTTTTACTGACTTTGGCTTTTAAAGGCGATTTCACTGGAATTTCTGTCAAATGCAAGGCAGAGATTTGCTATTGAAGAATTGAAGATACAGAATGCAAACAAACACGTTCCTTCAAGTGAATCGCCTAATCATTCACCACAGTTCCAAAAACTGCATAGAATGCAGTTTTCACTCAGATGAAAGACGTATGCTTTCCTTCTTAAGAAGTGTTTTCAAAGACATTCACAGAGTGATTCTACAAAGCCTTTTTAGTGACGTTGGCTTTTAAACGCGATATCACTGGAATTTCTGTCAAACGCAAGGCAGAGATTTGCAATTGAAGAATTGAAGATACAGAATGCAAACAAACAAGTTCTTACAAGTGAATCGCCTAAACATTCACCACAGTTCCAAAAACTGCATAGAATGCAGTTTTCACTCAGATGAAAGACATATGCTTTTGTTCTTAAGAAGTGTTTTCAAAGACATTCACAGAGTGATTCTACAAAGCCTTTTTTGTGACGTTGGCTTTTAATTCGATTTCACGGGAATTTCTGTCAAATGGAAGACAGAGATTTTCTACTGAAGAATTGAAGATACAGAATACAAACAAACACGTTCCTATTAGTGAATCGCCTAAACATTCACGACAGTTCCAAAAACTGCATAGAATGCAGTTTTCACTCAGATGTAAGACGTGTGCTTTCCTTCTTAAGAAGTGTTTTCAAAGACATTCACAGAGTGATTCTACAAAGCCTTTTTACTGACGTTGGCTTTTAAACGCGATTTCACTGGAATTTCTGTCAAATGCAAGGCAGAGATTTGCTATTGAAGAATTGAAGATACAGAATGCAAACAAACACGTTCCTTCAAGTGAATCGCCTAATCATTCACCACAGTTCCAAAAACTGCATAGAATGCAGTTTTCACTCAGATGAAAGAAGTATGCTTTCCTTCTTAAGAAGTGTTTTCAACGACATTCACAGAGTGATTCTACAAAGCCTTTTTACTGACGTTGGCTTTTCAACGCGATTTCACTGGAATTTCTGTCAAATGCAAGGCAGAGATTTGCTATTGAAGAATTGAAGATACAGAATGCAAACAAACACGTTCCTTCAAGTGAATCGCCTAATCATTCACCACAGTTCCAAAAACTGCATAGAATGCAGTTTTCACTCAGATGAAAGACGTATGCTTTCCTTCTTAAGAAGTGTTTTCAAAGACATTCACAGAGTGATTCTACAAAGCCTTTTTAGTGACATTGGCTTTTAAACGCGATATCACTGGAATTTCTGTCAAACACAAGGCAGAGATTTGCAATTGAAGAATTGAAGATACAGAATGCAAACAAACACGTTCCTTCAAGTGAATCGCCTAAACATTCACCACAGTTCCAAAAACTGCATAGAATGCAGTTTTCATTCAGATGTAAGACGTGTGCTTTCCTTCTTAAGAAGTGTTTTCAATGACATTCACAGAGTGATTCTACACAGCCTTTTTACTGACGTTAGCTTTTTAACGCGATTTCACTGGAATTTCTGTCAAATGGAAGACAGAGATTTTCTACTGAAGAATTGAAGATACAGAGTACAAACAAACACGTTCCCATAAGTGAATCGCCTAAACATTCACCACAGTTCCAAAAACTGCATAGTATGCAGTTTTCACTCAGATGAAAGACATATGCTTTCCTTCATATGAAGTGTTTTCAAAGACATTCACAGAGTGATTCTACAAAGCCTTTTTACTAACGTTGGCCTTTAAACGCGATTTCACTGGAATTTCTGTCAAACGCAAGGCAGAGATTTGCTATTAAAGAATTGAAGATACAGAATGCAAACAAACACGTTCCTACAAGTGAATCGCCTAAACATTCACCACAGTTCCAAAAACTGCATAGAATGCAGTTTTCACTCAGTTGAAAGACGTATGCTTTCCTTCTTAAGAAGTGTTTTCAAAGACATTCACAGAGTGATTCTACAAAGCGTTTTTACTGACGTTGGCTTTTAAACGCGATTTCACTGGAATTTCTGTCAAACTCAAGACAGGGATTTGCTATTGAAGAATTGAAGATACAGAATGCAAACAAAAACGTTCCTACATGTGAATCGCCTAAACATTCACCACAGTTCCAAAAACTGCATAGTATGCAGTTTTCACTCAGATGAAAGACGTATGCTTTCCTTCATATGAAGTGTTTTCCAAGACATTCACAGAGTGATTCTACAAAGCCTTTTTACTGACTTTGGCTTTTAAAGGCGATTTCACTGGAATTTCTGTCAAATGCAAGGCAGAGATTTGCTATTGAAAAATTGAAGATACAGAATGCAAACAAACACGTTCCTTCAAGTGAATCGCCTAATCATTCACCACAGTTCCAAAAACTGCATAGAATGCAGTTTTCACTCAGATGAAAGACGTATGCTTTCCTTCTTAAGAAGTGTTTTCAAAGACATTCACAGAGTGATTCTACAAAGCCTTTTTAGTGACGTTGGCTTTTAAACGCGATATCACTGGAATTTCTGTCAAACGCAAGGCAGAGATTTGCAATTGAAGAATTGAAGATACAGAATGCAAACAAACAAGTTCTTACAAGTGAATCGCCTAAACATTCACCACAGTTCCAAAAACTGCATAGAATGCAGTTTTCACTCAGATGAAAGACATATGCTTTTGTTCTTAAGAAGTGTTTTCAAAGACATTCACAGAGTGATTCTACAAAGCCTTTTTTGTGACGTTGGCTTTTAATTCGATTTCACGGGAATTTCTGTCAAATGGAAGACAGAGATTTTCTACTGAAGAATTGAAGATACAGAATACAAACAAACACGTTCCTATTAGTGAATCGCCTAAACATTCATGACAGTTCCAAAAACTGCATAGAATGCAGTTTTCACTCAGATGTAAGACGTGTGCTTTCCTTCTTAAGAAGTGTTTTCAAAGACATTCACAGAGTGATTCTACAAAGCCTTTTTACTGACGTTGGCTTTTAAACGCGATTTCACTGGAATTTCTGTCAAATGCAAGGCAGAGATTTGCTATTGAAGAATTGAAGATACAGAATGCAAACAAACACGTTCCTTCAAGTGAATCGCCTAATCATTCACCACAGTTCCAAAAACTGCATAGAATGCAGTTTTCACTCAGATGAAAGAAGTATGCTTTCCTTCTTAAGAAGTGTTTTCAACGACATTCACAGAGTGATTCTACAAAGCCTTTTTACTGACGTTGGCTTTTCAACGCGATTTCACTGGAATTTCTGTCAAATGCAAGGCAGAGATTTGCTATTGAAGAATTGAAGATACAGAATGCAAACAAACACGTTCCTTCAAGTGAATCGCCTAATCATTCACCACAGTTCCAAAAACTGCATAGAATGCAGTTTTCACTCAGATGAAAGACGTATGCTTTCCTTCTTAAGAAGTGTTTTCAAAGTCATTCACAGAGTGATTCTACAAAGCCTTTTTAGTGACATTGGCTTTTAAACGCGATATCACTGGAATTTCTGTCAAACACAAGGCAGAGATTTGCAATTGAAGAATTGAAGATACAGAATGCAAACAAACACGTTCCTACAAGTGAATCGACTAAACATTCACCACAGTTCCAAAAACTGCATAGAATGCAGTTTTCACTCAGATGAAAGACGTATGCTTTCCTTCATATGAATTGTTTTCAAAGACATTCACAGAGTGATTCTACAAAGCCTTTTTACTGACGTTGGCTTTTAAACGCGATTTCACTGGAATTTCTGTCAAATGCAAGACAGAGATTTGCTATTGAAGAATTGAAGATACAGAATGCAAACAAACACGTTCCTGCAAGTGAATCGCCTAAACATTCACCACAGTTCCAAAAACTGCATAGAATGCAGTATTCACTCAAATGAAAGAAGTATGCTTTCCTTCTTAAGAAGTGTTATCAAAGACATTCACAGAGTGATTCTACAAAGCCTTTTTACTGACATTGGCTTTTAAACGCGATTTCACTGGAATTTCTGTCAAACGCAAGGCAGAGATTTGCTATTGAAGATACAGAATGCAAACAAACACGTTCCGACAAGTGAATCGCCTAAACATTCACCACAGTTCCAAAAACTGCATAGAATGCAGTATTCACTCAGATGAAAGAAGTATGCTTTCCTTCTTAAGAAGTGTTTTCAAAGACATTCACAGAGTGATTCTACAAAGCCTTTTTACTGACATTGGCTTTTAAACGCGATTTCACTGGAATTTCTGTCAAACGCAAGGCAGAGATTTGCTATTGAAGATACAGAATGCAAACAAACACGTTCCGACAAGTGAATCGCCTAAACATTCACCACAGTTCCAAAAACTGCATAGAATGCAGTTTTCATTCAGATGTAAGACGTGTGCTTTCCTTCTTAAGAAGTGTTTTCAAAGACATTCACAGAGTGATTCTACAAAGCCTTTTTACTGACGTTGGCTTTTAAACGCGATTTCACTGGAATTTCTGTCAAATGCAAGGCAGAGATTTGCTATTGAAGAATTGAAGATACAGAATGCAAACAAACACGTTCCTTCAAGTGAATCGCCTAATCATTCACCACAGTTCCAAAAACTGCATAGAATGCAGTTTTCACTCAGATGAAAGACGTATGCTTTCCTTCTTAAGAAGTGTTTTCAATGACATTCACAGAGTGATTCTACACAGCCTTTTTACTGACGTTAGCTTTTTAACGCGATTTCACTGGAATTTCTGTCAAATGGAAGACAGAGATTTTCTACTGAAGAATTGAAGATACAGAATACAAACAAACACGTTCCTACAAGTGAATCGCCTAAACATTCACGACAGTTCCAAAAACTGCATAGAATGCAGTTTTCACTCAGATGTAAGATGTGTGCTTTCCTTCTTAAGAAGTGTTTTCAAAGACATTCACAGAGTGATTCTACAAAGCCTTTTTACTGACGTTGGCCTTTAAACGCGATTTCACTGGAATTTCTGTCAAACGCAAGGCAGAGATTTGCTATTAAAGAATTGAAGATACAGAATGCAAACAAACACGTTCCTACAAGTGAATCGCCTAAACATTCACCACAGTTCCAAAAACTGCATAGAATGCAGTTTTCACTCAGTTGAAAGACGTATGCTTTCCTTCTTAAGAAGTGTTTTCAAAGACATTCACAGAGTGATTCTACAAAGCGTTTTTACTGACGTTGGCTTTTAAACGCGATTTCACTGGAATTTCTGTCAAACTCAAGACAGGGATTTGCTATTGAAGAATTGAAGATACAGAATGCAAACAAAAACGTTCCTACAAGTGAATCACCTAAACATTCACCACAGTTCCAAAAACTGCATAGTATGCAGTTTTCACTCAGATGAAAGACGTATGCTTTCCTTCATATGAAGTGTTTTCCAAGACATTCACAGAGTGATTCTACAAAGCCTTTTTACTGACGTTGGCTTTTAAAGGCGATTTCACTGGAATTTCTGTCAAATGCAAGGCAGAGATTTGCTATTGAAGAATTGAAGATACAGAATGCAAACAAACACGTTCCTTCAAGTGAATCGCCTAATCATTCACCACAGTTCCAAAAACTGCATAGAATGCAGTTTTCACTCAGATGAAAGACGTATGCTTTCCTTCTTAAGAAGTGTTTTCAAAGACATTCACAGAGTGATTCTACAAAGCCTTTTTAGTGACGTTGGCTTTTAAACGCGATATCACTGGAATTTCTGTCAAACGCAAGGCAGAGATTTGCAATTGAAGAATTGGAGATACAGAATGCAAACAAACACGTTCCTACAAGTGAATCGCCTAAACATTCACCACAGTTCCAAAAACTGAATAGAATGCAGTTTTCACTCAGATGAAAGACATATGCTTTTGTTCTTAAGAAGTGTTTTCAAAGACATTCACAGAGTGATTCTACAAAGCCTTTTTTGTGACGTTGGCTTTTAAACTCGATTTCACTGGAATTTCTGTCAAATGGAAGACAGAGATTTTCTACTGAAGAATTGAAGATACAGAATACAAACAAACACGGTCCTATTAGTGAATCGCCTAAACATTCACGACAGTTCCAAAAACTGCATAGAATGCAGTTTTCACTCAGATGTAAGACGTGTGCTTTCCTTCTTAAGAAGTGTTTTCAAAGACATTCACAGAGTGATTCTACAAAGCCTTTTTACTGACGTTGGCTTTTAAACGCGATTTCACTGGAATTTCTGTCAAATGCAAGGCAGAGATTTGCTATTGAAGAATTGAAGATACAGAATGCAAACAAACACGTTCCTTCAAGTGAATCGCCTAATCATTCACCACAGTTCCAAAAACTGCATAGAATGCAGTTTTCACTCAGATGAAAGACGTATGCTTTCCTTCTTAAGAAGTGTTTTCAAAGTCATTCACAGAGTGATTCTACAAAGCCTTTTTAGTGACATTGGCTTTTAAACGCGATATCACTGGAATTTCTGTCAAACACAAGGCAGAGATTTGCAATTGAAGAATTGAAGATACAGAATGCAAACAAACACGTTCCTACAAGTGAATCGACTAAACATTCACCACAGTTCCAAAAACTGCATAGAATGCAGTTTTCACTCAGATGAAAGACGTATGCTTTCCTTCATATGAATTGTTTTCAAAGACATTCACAGAGTGATTCTACAAAGCCTTTTTACTGACGTTGGCTTTTAAACGCGATTTCACTGGAATTTCTGTCAAATGCAAGACAGAGATTTGCTATTGAAGAATTGAAGATACAGAATGCAAACAAACACGTTCCTGCAAGTGAATCGCCTAAACATTCACCACAGTTCCAAAAACTGCATAGAATGCAGTATTCACTCAAATGAAAGAAGTATGCTTTCCTTCTTAAGAAGTGTTATCAAAGACATTCACAGAGTGATTCTACAAAGCCTTTTTACTGACATTGGCTTTTAAACGCGATTTCACTGGAATTTCTGTCAAACGCAAGGCAGAGATTTGCTATTGAAGATACAGAATGCAAACAAACACGTTCCGACAAGTGAATCGCCTAAACATTCACCACAGTTCCAAAAACTGCATAGAATGCAGTATTCACTCAGATGAAAGAAGTATGCTTTCCTTCTTAAGAAGTGTTTTCAAAGACATTCACAGAGTGATTCTACAAAGCCTTTTTACTGACATTGGCTTTTAAACGCGATTTCACTGGAATTTCTGTCAAACGCAAGGCAGAGATTTGCTATTGAAGATACAGAATGCAAACAAACACGTTCCGACAAGTGAATCGCCTAAACATTCACCACAGTTCCAAAAACTGCATAGAATGCAGTTTTCATTCAGATGTAAGACGTGTGCTTTCCTTCTTAAGAAGTGTTTTCAAAGACATTCACAGAGTGATTCTACAAAGCCTTTTTACTGACGTTGGCTTTTAAACGCGATTTCACTGGAATTTCTGTCAAATGCAAGGCAGAGATTTGCTATTGAAGAATTGAAGATACAGAATGCAAACAAACACGTTCCTTCAAGTGAATCGCCTAATCATTCACCACAGTTCCAAAAACTGCATAGAATGCAGTTTTCACTCAGATGAAAGACGTATGCTTTCCTTCTTAAGAAGTGTTTTCAATGACATTCACAGAGTGATTCTACACAGCCTTTTTACTGACGTTAGCTTTTTAACGCGATTTCACTGGAATTTCTGTCAAATGGAAGACAGAGATTTTCTACTGAAGAATTGAAGATACAGAATACAAACAAACACGTTCCTACAAGTGAATCGCCTAAACATTCACGACAGTTCCAAAAACTGCATAGAATGCAGTTTTCACTCAGATGTAAGATGTGTGCTTTCCTTCTTAAGAAGTGTTTTCAAAGACATTCACAGAGTGATTCTACAAAGCCTTTTTACTGACGTTGGCCTTTAAACGCGATTTCACTGGAATTTCTGTCAAACGCAAGGCAGAGATTTGCTATTAAAGAATTGAAGATACAGAATGCAAACAAACACGTTCCTACAAGTGAATCGCCTAAACATTCACCACAGTTCCAAAAACTGCATAGAATGCAGTTTTCACTCAGTTGAAAGACGTATGCTTTCCTTCTTAAGAAGTGTTTTCAAAGACATTCACAGAGTGATTCTACAAAGCGTTTTTACTGACGTTGGCTTTTAAACGCGATTTCACTGGAATTTCTGTCAAACTCAAGACAGGGATTTGCTATTGAAGAATTGAAGATACAGAATGCAAACAAAAACGTTCCTACAAGTGAATCACCTAAACATTCACCACAGTTCCAAAAACTGCATAGTATGCAGTTTTCACTCAGATGAAAGACGTATGCTTTCCTTCATATGAAGTGTTTTCCAAGACATTCACAGAGTGATTCTACAAAGCCTTTTTACTGACGTTGGCTTTTAAAGGCGATTTCACTGGAATTTCTGTCAAATGCAAGGCAGAGATTTGCTATTGAAGAATTGAAGATACAGAATGCAAACAAACACGTTCCTTCAAGTGAATCGCCTAATCATTCACCACAGTTCCAAAAACTGCATAGAATGCAGTTTTCACTCAGATGAAAGACGTATGCTTTCCTTCTTAAGAAGTGTTTTCAAAGACATTCACAGAGTGATTCTACAAAGCCTTTTTAGTGACGTTGGCTTTTAAACGCGATATCACTGGAATTTCTGTCAAACGCAAGGCAGAGATTTGCAATTGAAGAATTGGAGATACAGAATGCAAACAAACACGTTCCTACAAGTGAATCGCCTAAACATTCACCACAGTTCCAAAAACTGAATAGAATGCAGTTTTCACTCAGATGAAAGACATATGCTTTTGTTCTTAAGAAGTGTTTTCAAAGACATTCACAGAGTGATTCTACAAAGCCTTTTTTGTGACGTTGGCTTTTAAACTCGATTTCACTGGAATTTCTGTCAAATGGAAGACAGAGATTTTCTACTGAAGAATTGAAGATACAGAATACAAACAAACACGGTCCTATTAGTGAATCGCCTAAACATTCACGACAGTTCCAAAAACTGCATAGAATGCAGTTTTCACTCAGATGTAAGACGTGTGCTTTCCTTCTTAAGAAGTGTTTTCAAAGACATTCACAGAGTGATTCTACAAAGCCTTTTTACTGACGTTGGCTTTTAAACGCGATTTCACTGGAATTTCTGTCAAATGCAAGGCAGAGATTTGCTATTGAAGAATTGAAGATACAGAATGCAAACAAACACGTTCCTTCAAGTGAATCGCCTAATCATTCACCACAGTTCCAAAAACTGCATAGAATGCAGTTTTCACTCAGATGAAAGACGTATGCTTTCCTTCTTAAGAAGTGTTTTCAACGACATTCACAGAGTGATTCTACAAAGCCTTTTTACTGACTTTGGCTTTTAAACGCGATTTCACTGGAATTTCTGTCAAACGCAAGGCAGAGATTTGCTATTGAAGAATTGAAGATACAGAATGCAAACAAACACGTTCCTACAAGTGAATCACCTAAACATTCACCACAGTTCCAAAAACTGCATAGAATGCAGTTTTCACTCAGATGAAAGACGTATGCTTTCCTTCTTAAGAAGTGTTTTCAATGACATTCACAGAGTGATTCTACACAGCCTTTTTACTGACGTTAGCTTTTTAACGCGATTTCACTGGAATTTCTGTCAAATGGAAGACAGAGATTTTCTACTGAAGAATTGAAGATACAGAATACAAACAAACACGTTCCTACAAGTGAATCGCCTAAACATTCAGGACAGTTCCAAAAACTGCATAGAATGCAGTTTTCACTCAGATGTAAGATGTGTGCTTTCCTTCTTAAGAAGTGTTTTCAAAGACATTCACAGAGTGATTCTACAAAGCCTTTTTACTGACGTTGGCCTTTAAACGCGATTTCACTGGAATTTCTGTCAAACGCAAGGCAGAGATTTGCTATTAAAGAATTGAAGATACAGAATGCAAACAAACACGTTCCTACAAGTGAATCGCCTAAACATTCACCACAGTTCCAAAAACTGCATAGAATGCAGTTTTCACTCAGTTGAAAGACGTATGCTTTCCTTCTTAAGAAGTGTTTTCAAAGACATTCACAGAGTGATTCTACAAAGCGTTTTTACTGACGTTGGCTTTTAAACGCGATTTCACTGGAATTTCTGTCAAACTCAAGACAGGGATTTGCTATTGAAGAATTGAAGATACAGAATGCAAACAAAAACGTTCCTACAAGTGAATCACCTAAACATTCACCACAGTTCCAAAAACTGCATAGTATGCAGTTTTCACTCAGATGAAAGACGTATGCTTTCCTTCATATGAAGTGTTTTCCAAGACATTCACAGAGTGATTCTACAAAGCCTTTTTACTGACGTTGGCTTTTAAAGGCGATTTCACTGGAATTTCTGTCAAATGCAAGGCAGAGATTTGCTATTGAAGAATTGAAGATACAGAATGCAAACAAACACGTTCCTTCAAGTGAATCGCCTAATCATTCACCACAGTTCCAAAAACTGCATAGAATGCAGTTTTCACTCAGATGAAAGACGTATGCTTTCCTTCTTAAGAAGTGTTTTCAAAGACATTCACAGAGTGATTCTACAAAGCCTTTTTAGTGACGTTGGCTTTTAAACGCGATATCACTGGAATTTCTGTCAAACGCAAGGCAGAGATTTGCAATTGAAGAATTGGAGATACAGAATGCAAACAAACACGTTCCTACAAGTGAATCGCCTAAACATTCACCACAGTTCCAAAAACTGAATAGAATGCAGTTTTCACTCAGATGAAAGACATATGCTTTTGTTCTTAAGAAGTGTTTTCAAAGACATTCACAGAGTGATTCTACAAAGCCTTTTTTGTGACGTTGGCTTTTAAACTCGATTTCACTGGAATTTCTGTCAAATGGAAGACAGAGATTTTCTACTGAAGAATTGAAGATACAGAATACAAACAAACACGGTCCTATTAGTGAATCGCCTAAACATTCACGACAGTTCCAAAAACTGCATAGAATGCAGTTTTCACTCAGATGTAAGACGTGTGCTTTCCTTCTTAAGAAGTGTTTTCAAAGACATTCACAGAGTGATTCTACAAAGCCTTTTTACTGACGTTGGCTTTTAAACGCGATTTCACTGGAATTTCTGTCAAACGCAAGGCAGAGATTTGCTATTAAAGAATTGAAGATACAGAATGCAAACAAACAAGTTCCTACAAGTGAATCGCCTAAACATTCATGACAGTTCCAAAAACTGCATAGAATGCAGTTTTCACTCAGATGTAAGATGTGTGCTTTCCTTCTTAAGAAGTGTTTTCAAAGACATTCACAGAGTGATTCTACAAAGCCTTTTTACTGACGTTGGCTTTTAAACGCGATTTCACTGGAATTTCTGTCAAATGCAAGGCAGAGATTTGCTATTGAAGAATTGAAGATACAGAATGCAAACAAACACGTTCCTTCAAGTGAATCGCCTAATCATTCACCACAGTTCCAAAAACTGCATAGAATGCAGTTTTCACTCAGATGAAAGACGTATGCTTTCCTTCTTAAGAAGTGTTTTCAACGACATTCACAGAGTGATTCTACAAAGCCTTTTTACTGACTTTGGCTTTTAAACGCGATTTCACTGGAATTTCTGTCAAACGCAAGGCAGAGATTTGCTATTGAAGAATTGAAGATACAGAATGCAAACAAACACGTTCCTACAAGTGAATCACCTAAACATTCACCACAGTTCCAAAAACTGCATAGAATGCAGTTTTCACTCAGATGAAAGACGTATGCTTTCCTTCTTAAGAAGTGTTTTCAATGACATTCACAGAGTGATTCTACACAGCCTTTTTACTGACGTTAGCTTTTTAACGCGATTTCACTGGAATTTCTGTCAAATGGAAGACAGAGATTTTCTACTGAAGAATTGAAGATACAGAATACAAACAAACACGTTCCTACAAGTGAATCGCCTAAACATTCAGGACAGTTCCAAAAACTGCATAGAATGCAGTTTTCACTCAGATGTAAGATGTGTGCTTTCCTTCTTAAGAAGTGTTTTCAAAGACATTCACAGAGTGATTCTACAAAGCCTTTTTACTGACGTTGGCCTTTAAACGCGATTTCACTGGAATTTCTGTCAAACGCAAGGCAGAGATTTGCTATTAAAGAATTGAAGATACAGAATGCAAACAAACACGTTCCTACAAGTGAATCGCCTAAACATTCACCACAGTTCCAAAAACTGCATAGAATGCAGTTTTCACTCAGTTGAAAGACGTATGCTTTCCTTCTTAAGAAGTGTTTTCAAAGACATTCACAGAGTGATTCTACAAAGCGTTTTTACTGACGTTGGCTTTTAAACGCGATTTCACTGGAATTTCTGTCAAACTCAAGACAGGGATTTGCTATTGAAGAATTGAAGATACAGAATGCAAACAAAAACGTTCCTACAAGTGAATCACCTAAACATTCACCACAGTTCCAAAAACTGCATAGTATGCAGTTTTCACTCAGATGAAAGACGTATGCTTTCCTTCATATGAAGTGTTTTCCAAGACATTCACAGAGTGATTCTACAAAGCCTTTTTACTGACGTTGGCTTTTAAAGGCGATTTCACTGGAATTTCTGTCAAATGCAAGGCAGAGATTTGCTATTGAAGAATTGAAGATACAGAATGCAAACAAACACGTTCCTTCAAGTGAATCGCCTAATCATTCACCACAGTTCCAAAAACTGCATAGAATGCAGTTTTCACTCAGATGAAAGACGTATGCTTTCCTTCTTAAGAAGTGTTTTCAAAGACATTCACAGAGTGATTCTACAAAGCCTTTTTAGTGACGTTGGCTTTTAAACGCGATATCACTGGAATTTCTGTCAAACGCAAGGCAGAGATTTGCAATTGAAGAATTGGAGATACAGAATGCAAACAAACACGTTCCTACAAGTGAATCGCCTAAACATTCACCACAGTTCCAAAAACTGAATAGAATGCAGTTTTCACTCAGATGAAAGACATATGCTTTTGTTCTTAAGAAGTGTTTTCAAAGACATTCACAGAGTGATTCTACAAAGCCTTTTTTGTGACGTTGGCTTTTAAACTCGATTTCACTGGAATTTCTGTCAAATGGAAGACAGAGATTTTCTACTGAAGAATTGAAGATACAGAATACAAACAAACACGGTCCTATTAGTGAATCGCCTAAACATTCACGACAGTTCCAAAAACTGCATAGAATGCAGTTTTCACTCAGATGTAAGACGTGTGCTTTCCTTCTTAAGAAGTGTTTTCAAAGACATTCACAGAGTGATTCTACAAAGCCTTTTTACTGACGTTGGCTTTTAAACGCGATTTCACTGGAATTTCTGTCAAACGCAAGGCAGAGATTTGCTATTAAAGAATTGAAGATACAGAATGCAAACAAACAAGTTCCTACAAGTGAATCGCCTAAACATTCATGACAGTTCCAAAAACTGCATAGAATGCAGTTTTCACTCAGATGTAAGATGTGTGCTTTCCTTCTTAAGAAGTGTTTTCAAAGACATTCACAGAGTGATTCTACAAAGCCTTTTTACTGACGTTGGCTTTTAAACGCGATTTCACTGGAATTTCTGTCAAATGCAAGGCAGAGATTTGCTATTGAAGAATTGAAGATACAGAATGCAAACAAACACGTTCCTTCAAGTGAATCGCCTAATCATTCACCACAGTTCCAAAAACTGCATAGAATGCAGTTTTCACTCAGATGAAAGACGTATGCTTTCCTTCTTAAGAAGTGTTTTCAACGACATTCACAGAGTGATTCTACAAAGCCTTTTTACTGACTTTGGCTTTTAAACGCGATATCACTGGAATTTCTTTCAAACACAAGGCAGAGATTTGCAATTGAAGAATTGAAGAAACAGAATGCAAACAAACACGTTCCTACAAGTGAATCGCCTAAACATTCACCACAGTTCCAAAAACTGCATAGAATGCAGTTTTCACTCAGATGAAAGACGTATGCTTTCCTTCATATGAATTGTTTTCAAAGACATTCACAGAGTGATTCTACAAAGCCTTTTTACTGACGTTGGCTTTTAAACGCGATTTCACTGGAATTTCTGTCAAATGCAAGACAGAGATTTGCTATTGAAGAATTGAAGATACAGAATGCAAACAAACACATTCCTGCAAGTGAATCGCCTAAACATTCACCACAGTTCCAAAAACTGCATAGAATGCAGTATTTACTCAGATGAAAGAAGTATGCTTTCCTTCTTAAGAAGTGTTTTCAAAGACATTCACAGAGTGATTCTACAAAGCCTTTTTACTGACATTGTCTTTTAAACGCGATTTCACTGGAATTTCTGTCAAACGCAAGGCAGAGATTTGCTATTGAAGATACAGAATGCAAACAAACACGTTCCTACAAGTGAATCGCCTAAACATTCACCACAGTTCCAAAAACTGCATAGAATGCAGTTTTCATTCAGATGTAAGACGTGTGCTTTCCTTCTTAAGAAATGTTTTCAAAGACATTCACAGAGTGATTCTACAAAGCCTTTTTACTGACATTGGCTTTTTAACGCGATTTCACTGGAATTTCTGTCAAATGGAAGACAGAGATTTTCTACTGAAGAATTGAAGATACAGAATACAAACAAACACGTTCCCATAAGTGAATCGCCTAAACATTCACCACAGTTCCAAAAACTGTATAGTATGCAGTTTTCACTCAGATGAAAGACGTATGCTTTCCTTCATATGAAATGTTTTCAAAGACATTCACAGAGTGATTCTACAAAGCCTTTTTACTGACGTTGGCTTTTAAAGGCGATTTCACTGGAATTTCTGTCAAATGCAATGCTGAGATTTGCTATTGAAGAATTGAAGATACAGAATGCAAACAAACACGTTCCTTCAAGTGAATCGCCTAATCATTCACCACAGTTCCAAAAACTGCATAGAATGCAGTTTTCACTCAGATGAAAGACATATACTTTCCTTCTTAAGAAGTGTTTTCAAAGACATTCACAGAGTGATTCTACAAAGCCTTTTTAGTGACGTTGGCTTTTAAACGCGATATCACTGGAATTTCTGTCAAAGGCAAGGCAGAGATTTGCAATTGAAGAATTGAAGATACAGAATGCAAACAAACACGTTCCTACAAGTGAATCGCCTAAACATTCACCACAGTTCCAAAAACTGCATAGAATGCAGTTTTCACTCAGATGAAAGACGTATGCTTTCCTTCATATGAAGTGTTTTCAAAGACATTCACAGAGTGATTCTACAAAGCCTTTTTACTGACGTTGGCTTTTAAATGCGATTTCACTGGAATTTCTGTAAAAGGCAAGACAGAGATTTGTTATTGAAGAATTGAAGATACAGAATGCAAACAAACACGTTCCTGCAAGTGAATCGCCTAAACATTCACCACAGTTCTAAAAACTGCATAGAATGCAGTATTCACTCAGATGAAAGAAGTATCCTTTCCTTCTTAAGAAGTGTTTTCAAAGACATTCACAGAGTGATTCTACAAAGCCTTTTTAGTGACGTTGGCTTTTAAACGCGATTTCACTGGAATTTCTGTCAAATGGAAGACAGAGATTTTCTACTGAAGAATTGAAGATACAGAATACAAACAAACACGTTCCTATAAGTGAATCGCCTAAACATTCACGACAGTTACAAAAACTGCATAGAATGCAATTTTCACTAAGATGTAAGATGTGTGCTTTCCTTCTTAAGAAGTGTTTTCAAAGACATTCACAGAGTGATTCTACAAAGCCTTTTTACTGACGTTGGCTTTTAAACGCGATTTCACTGGAATTTCTGTCAAACGCAAGGCAGAGATTTGCTATTAAAGAATTGAAGATACAGAATGCAAACAAACACGTTCCTACAAGTGAACCTCCTAAACATTCACGACAGTTCCAAAAACTGCATAGAATGCAGTTTTCACTCAGATGTAAGATGTGTGCTTTCCTTCTTAAGAAGTGTTTTCAAAGACATTCACAGAGTGATTCTACAGAGCCTTTTTACTGACGTTGGCTTTTAAACGCGATTTCACTGGAATTTCTGTCAAATGCAAGGCAGAGATTTGCTATTAAAGAATTGAAGATACAGAATGCAAACAAACACGTTCCTACAAGTGAATCGCCTAAACATTCACCACAGTTCCAACAACTGCATAGAATGCAGTTTTCACTCAGATGAAAGAAGTATGCTTTCCTTCTTAAGAAGTGTTTTCAACGACATTCACAGAGTGATTCTACAAAGCCTTTTTACTGACTTTGGCTTTTAAACGCGATTTCACTGGAATTTCTGTCAAATGCAAGGCAGAGATTTGCTATTGAAGAATTGAAGATACAGAATGCAAACAAACACGTTCCTTCAAGTGAATCGCCTAATCATTCACCACAGTTCCAAAAACTGCATAGAATGCAGTTTTCACTCAGATGAAAGACGTATGCTTTCCTTCTTAAGAAGTGTTTTCAAAGACATTCACAGAGTGATTCTACAAAGCCTTTTTAGTGACGTTGGCTTTTAAATGCGATTTCACTGGAATTTCTGTCAAACGCAAGGCAGAGATTTGCTATTGAAGAATTGAAGATACAGAATGCAAACAAACACGTTCCTACAAGTGAATCGTCTAAACATTCACCACAGTTCCAAAAACTGCATAGAATGCAGTTTTCACTCAGATGAAAGACGTATGCTTTCCTTCTTAAGAAGTGTTTTCAAAGACATTCACAGAGTGATTCTACAAAGCCTTTTTAGTGACCTTGGCTTTTAAACGCGATTTCACTGGAATTTCTGTCAAAGGCAACACAGAGATTTGCTATTGAAGAATTGAAGAAACAGAATGCAAACAAACACGTTCCTACAAGTGAATCGCCTAAACATTCACCACAGTTCCAAAAACTGCATAGAATGCACTTTTCATTCAGATGAAAGAAGTATGCTTTCCTTCTTAAGAAGTGTTTTCAAAGACATTCACAGAGTGATTCTACAAAGCCTTTTTACTGACATTGGCTTTTAATCGCGATTTCACTGGAATTTCTGTCAAACGCAAGACAGAGATTTGCTATTGAAGAATTGAGGATACAGAATGCAAACAAACACGTTCCTACAAGTGAATCGCCTAAACATTCACCACAGTTCCAAAAACTGCATAGAATGCAGTTTTCACTCAGAAGAAAGACGTATGCTTTCCTTCTTAAGAAGTGTTTTCATAGACATTCACAGAGTGATTCTACAAAGCCTTTTTACTGACATAGGCTTTTAAACGTGATTTCACTGGAATTACTGTCAAACGAAAGACAGAGATTTGCTATTGAAGAATTGAAGATACAGAATGCAAACAAACACGTTCCTACAAGTGAATCACCTAAACATTCACCACAGTTCCAAAAAATGCACAGAATGCAGTTTTCACTCAGATGAAAGACATATGCTTTCCTTCTTAAGAAGTGTTTTCAAAGACATTCACAGAGTGATTCTACAAAGCCTTTTTAGTGACATTGGCTTTTAAACGTGATTTCACTGGAATTTCTGTCAAACGCAAGACAAAGATTTGCTATTGAAGAATTGAAGATACAGAATGCAAACAAACAGGTTCCTACAAGTGAATCGCCTAAACATTCACGACAGTTCCAAAAACTGCATAGAATGCAGTTTTCACTCAGATGATAGACATATGCTTTCCTTCTTAAGAAGTATTTTCAAAGACATTCACAGAGTGATTCTACAGAGCCTTTTTAGTGACGTTGGCTTTTAAACGCGATTTCACTGGAATTTCTGTCAAATGGAAGGCAGAGATTTGCTATTAAAGAATTGAAGATACAGAATGCAAACAAACACGTTCCTACAAGTGAATCGCCTAAACATTCACCACATTCCAAAAACTGCAGAGAATGCAGTTTTCACTCAGATGAAAGACATATGCTTTCCTTCTTAAGAAGTGTTTTCAAAGACATTCACAGAGTGATTCTACAAAGCCTTTTTACTGACGTTGGCTTTTAATCGCGATTTCACTGGAATTTCTCTCAAACGCAAGACAGAGATTTGCTATTAAAGAATTGAAGATACAGAATGCAAACAAACACGTTCCTACAACTGAATCGCCTAAACATTCACCACAGTTCCAAAAACTGCATAGAATGCAGTTTTCACTAGATGAAAGACGTATGCTTTCCTTCATATGAAGTGTTTTCAAAGACATTCACAGAGTGATTCTACAAAGCCTTTTTAGTGACGTTGGCTTTTAAACGCCATTTCACTGGAATTTCTGTCAAACGCAAGACAGAGATTTGCTATTGAAGAATTGAAGATACAGAATGCAAACAAACACGTTCCTACAAGTGAATCGCCTAAACATTCACCACAGTTCCAAAAACTGCATAGAATGCAGTTTTCACTCAGAAGAAAGACGTATGCTTTCCTTCTTAAGAAGTGTTTTCATAGACATTCACAGAGTGATTCTACAAAGCCTTTTTACTGACATAGGCTTTTAAACGCGATTTCACTGGAATTACTGTCAAACGCAAGTCAGAGATTTGCTATTGAAGAATTGAAGATACAGAATGCAAACAAACACGTTCCTACAAGTGAATCGCCTAAACATTCACCACAGTTCCAAAAACTGCATAGAATGCAGTTTTCACTCAGATGAAAGACGTATGCTTTGCTTCTCAAGAAGTGTTTTCAAAGACATTCACAGAGTGATTCTACAAACCCTTTTTACTGACTTTCGCTTTTAAACGTGATTTCACTGGAATTTCTGTCAAAAGCAAGACACGAGATTTGCTATTAAAGAATTGAACATACAGAATGCAAACAAACACTTCCCTACAAGTGAATCACCTAACCATTCAACTCAGTTCTAAAAACTGAATAGAATGCAGTTTTCACTCAGATGAAAGATGTATGCTTTGCTTCTCAAGAAGTGTTTTCAAAGACATTCACAGCGTGATTCTACAAAGCCTTTTTACTGACGTTGGCTTTTAAACGTGATTTCACTGGAATTTCTGTCAAACGCAAGACACGAGATTTGCTATTAAAGAATTGAACATACAGAATGCAAACAAACACTTCCCTACAATTGAATCACCTAACCATTCAACTCAGTTCTAAAAACTGAATAGAATGCAGTTTTCACTCAGATGAAAGATGTATGCTTTGCTTCTCAAAAAGTGTTTTCAAAGACATTCACAGCGTGATTCTACAAAGCCTTTTTACTGACGTTGGCTTTTAAACATGATTTCACTGGAATTTCTGTCAAAGGCAAGACACGAGATTTGCTATTAAAGAATTGAATATAAAGAATGCAAACAAACACTTCCCTACAAGTGAATCACCTAAACATTCAACTCAGTTCTAAAAACTGAATAGAATGCAGTTTTCACTCAGATGAAAGACGTATGCTTTGCTTCTCAAGAAGTGTTTTCAAAGACATTCACCGTGTGATTCTACAAAGCCTTTATACTGACGTTGGCTTTTAAACAATATTTCACTGGAATTTCTGTCAAACGCAATACACGACATTTGCTATTAAAGAATTGAATATAAATAATGCAAACAAACACTTCCCTACAAGTGAGTCGCCTAACCATTCAACTCAGTTCTAAAAACTGAATAGAATGCAGTTTTCACTCAGATGAAAGACATATGCTTTGCTTCTCAAGAAGTGTTTTCAAAGACATTCACAGAGTGATTCTACAAAGCCTTTTTACTGAGGTTGCCTTTTAAACGTGATTTCACTGGATTTTCTGTCAAACGCAAGACATGAGATTTGCTATTAAAGAATTGAACATACAGAATGCAAACAAACACTTTCCTACAAGTGAATCGCCTAACCATTCAACTCAGTTCTAAAAACTGAATAGAATGCAGTTTTCACTCAGATGAAAGACGTATGCTTTGCTTCTCAATAAGTATTTTCAAAGATATTCACAGAATGATTCTACAAAACCTTTTTACTGATGTTGGCTTTGAAATGTGATTTCACTGGAATTTTTGTCAAATGCAAGACACGAGATTTGCTATTAAAGTATTGAACATACAGCATTGATTGCATACTGAATCCATTCCTCTACTGGTGCAGATCTGATCTTTAAATGCATAAGCATTCTTTTACATTCCAGATTAGCATAATCAAAGGCCAAAAAAAATATTAACTTCTTCCTAACTTCTGGATCTGATTCTGTTCTATGCACAGCTGTTGTAAGCCTCTGTAGAAAGTCAGTGTAAGGTTCCATTAAGCTTTGTTTGACCTTGATATAAGGCTCAATTTTCTGACTAGGATCCAAAATTTTTTCCCAGGTGTTCAATGCAGCAGTACAGCACAGCAACAACATGTGTTCATTATAAGTAGTCTGAACCTTCACATCAGCAAACATGCCTTCACCAAGGATTGATCCTGAGAATGAAAAAGCCCCTAATTTTTCCTTGGTGCTCTATGGCCCTAGCCTCCTCTCTCAACCAATTTCTCCATTGCAAATTTTGGCTATAGTACCATATGGCGGCAGTGAGCTGCATCCAATCATTAAGAAATATCCATTTTTTGACCATGAATTTAGTAATTGTTTATGCATAAGTAGAGTGTATCCCATGAAGTGATATGGCCTCCTTAAAATTTTTGATATCTTTCATATGTTTTGGCTCATAATTATACTCTACAAATTCCAGGTACTCCCCATACATGTTCTTTGACTGAACAGCAGCTGGGAACAATACTGGTGGGGAAGTGGTAGCCCTGTCATGTTTACCACTTTAAATCGAGTGTCTTCATTACCATAGTATCTCATTGGGTGTTGACCTGGATTGTTCTGAGCAGAAAATGCATTAATACCTTTTCCCAGTACTGCAATATGGTCTTCCCATTCCTGAAGCTTGGATACTACTGATTTTTCTAGATCTTTATTTTCCTGATGAAATAGTCCTTCTAGTGACCTCATAGAATCAGTAATTTTTTGATCCACATGATTAACACAATTAACGGGTTTTTTGTCCTCATCATTGATGTAATTAAAAAGTTTCTTATTCTCACCATTTACGTAAAGCCTGTATTTTTCTTGTACAGTTTTATCCATATACAAATAGGACGCCTTATCTGAAAGCTTGTTGTAAACAATTTCCAGAAAATTAACCTTATGTACCACCTTAGTGTTTGAAATTTCCATATCACATATCCTAGACATCAATTGTTGATTTCAAGATTTCACCTCTTTCATTATGCTTTGAAACACAAGACATAGAAATAAGCCCAAAAATAGTAGTACTGGGGCATTGAAGCCCTCAAGATACTAATTTGAGAATTTCTCAATCACAATGGAAAAGTATGACCTGAAGTCATGAGTAGAATAATTTCAGCCATTACCTCAATTCAGTTGCAATGATGACGTTTGGCCAGCAAGTGTCGCAGTACTGTTCAAAGCTCCATTCACCGGCAATATGGTGGATGCAGGGACTCTCAGCAGCACGAGGCTACCTTTTTGGTCTTAAGGGGCCCTAGCAGGCAGAATATGAACCTTGGGAAAGGCAAAGTCTCACAATATTAAAACAAGACAGTATAACGGAACCTGTACCCATCATGCAGCATAGAAGCTGGGTGCAGACCTGTCTCAGGGTCAGCTGTCACAGGTATCCACTGCTCTGTCAGGTGGCTGGAGAGTGAGGAATGGAGCTCCATATAGAGGTGCAGGGTTGAGTGACAGGCCACTGAGGGAGGGAGCTTTCAGCCTACACTCTGGAGTGCAGGCTCCCAATGCTGAACACTCTGCCTGTCCTGTCCTCTGCTTTCTGGCAGTCCCAAGGCATGGGTGTACTCCTCAGCTGGTGTACTCCTCAGCCCAATATGCTGGCAGGCTAGATGCCCAGCCTTACTTTGGTAGGCCAGATATTGCAATAAATCTCACTTGCAATATACTAATTACAAGATTAATATTTATTGGAAAGTAGTTTAACACTCACGATAACAAGTTACACCTTAGGAAGATACTTGAGCGATCAGATGGTCCAAGTGATGGATGTTGATCCAATCTCTCAAGAAGGCTCAAGATCCCAGTAGCCTCTTTTGAATGGGACTGGCCACACCCCCTTCAGGCACTGGGGCATCTGGATACATGCCTTCCAAACTTATCAACTAACAAGTGAATCTCACTCACCACAGGATTCTCTAGAACAGTTCAAACTACTCACACATTAGTAGCTTTTGTCACCATAAAGAAAAGAAAAGATAGTTTACAAATTCCATACTTGAATTCCAAGAAGCAGTTCCATTAAAATATATTGCCTGCATAATATCCTTGTCAGGAGCTGTGGCCCCCACCATCATAGGGGGTTTAGCTGAAATGGAGGATTTGTAATATATTCAGCCCATAATGGATGGTGGACTGTCCAGGTAGCAGTCAGGGTGCCAAGGCCAGCAATGATTATCTGGAGGCATGTGGCCAGTATGATTCTGAGACTTTTTATTTAATACAATTTTTAAGCTTACAACAGAAGCATTGGAGGAGTTCTGCCCAAAGTCAGGAACTGAGGCATTGCTTATTGCCTATATACTCTAGACAAGGGAATTATTTGGGAACTGGCTCATATCCAGCACCTTCTCAAAGCAGAGGCTCTCAGTAAGATTCTAAGTGTCAATGATGTAGCTTTATCCTGATTCATGGATGCTGATGGGGTGCCCATCTTCCAGTCAGTACTTATGAAGTAGGGCCATACTGGATTATCAAGACCCACCAGTATCAACATTGGAGTATTCCTTACCTGTCCAATGGACTTACTGTACCAGGTTGCTCCCAACAAGGTCACGCACAGCACATAACAGCCGTTTTGGAACCCAGGCTGGAGATTCAACTTTCCAGGGGGAAAACACAAACACTACCCCATCCCCACACCAGCACTGAATCTGGCCCACACCATTGTCCTGACATCACATCTCTCCATTTTCCTAGAGGGTATGTGGAAAAATTTGGTTGCCATTGGTGCTCAGTGGCCAATCTCCCCTGATTATCCACAGTTAAAAAATTTAAAATGTAGAGAATAAGTGATAACTGATCCTTGGGAGTATTGTTCTCCCCCTTCTTTATTTTCTGAAGATATGCCTTCAGGGTATGATGTGTTCTTTCAATGATAGCTTGACCTTGAAGATTATAGGGTAAACTTGTCTTATGAATAATAGAATAATCCTCACAAAATTTTTTGAACTTGATGCTAGTGTATGCAGGTCCATTATCAGTTTTAACTATTTTTGGCATGCCCAAATGTGCAAAGGCTTGTAGACAATGACTTTTACATCCCTTACCTTTTCCCCTGTGTGGGTGGAGGTGAAAAGAATTTCAGAAAAAGTGTCAATGTTAACATGAACAAATTGTAGTTTCCCCAAAGAGGCAACATGAGTAACATCCATTTGCCAAATGTGATTAAACCCTTGGGATTAACTTCATAATGAGACACAGGAAGAAATTCCACACAAGATGGGCAAGTCTTGACAATGACAACAGTATGATTCTTAGAAAAATCTTTAAATTTTAAAGTTCCAGCATTAAGATGAAATTTTTGATTTAATAAGAACACCTAAAAAATACTGTAAATCTAAAAATACTGCAGCCAATTCAGCAACTTGTGTAGACTGAGTGTTAATCTTTGAAAATACATAGTGATTAAGAAGAAAATGTAACAATTTACAACTGGGATCATGGTTGTCTATTAACTTGTTCAAAAAAGCATCAAGAATTGGCAAGGCAGAGAAGAGAGTGTTTGCAAAAATGGAAAAGTACTTTGCTGCCTCTTTAAGACTAGGGCTGAAAGAGAAAGAAAGAAGTTTGGAGCCCAAGGCTCAAGCCCTTCCAAAGACCAATCACAACAATTGCCCAAGGAAGAGAGTGCCTGACTTTTCATCCCAAATGCTCTGCTTCTCTGCCCAATCTCCATGTAGGGCTGTGCACTGTGGCCTTGCACCAATCAGTCTCAGCACAATTCTCTTGAAATTCTCCTCTCCATAACAGGTAGTCTCCCCCTGAGGGACAAGCCCTGCATAACTGCACCCAATCACTAGGTATAAGAGTATAGTTCAAGAAGTATTCCACCAGAGCCATGGTAAAAGGGGCATGGATTCCATAGGACATCACTGCTTTTTTAAGTTGCTTAATGTCCTTGAAAACTAGAGGATTGTGCTGTCCCACCCTATTGCCCTGGGCCTCTGGAATCTCAGTTACTGGGAAGGCATGTTGAAAGCCACTCCTCATTAAATCCTCTACTTGAATTCTGAGTTTCTTAAATTCTTCCTCTGAGTTAAGCCAAAAGTGGGTGGAGCCAAGGCAGCTACAAAGAGTTGAAACTCTCAGAGCATGCAAGGCCCTTCTCAAAGAATGGCTCAGACCTCCCACCTCCAGAGCCTTCCAACTGTTCATGGGTTCCCTGCATCTGCTCCTCTGATTCTAGGACCCTCACAAAGGTCCTAGAGGTAGGCCCTTCCATCATACTAAGGTCATTCAAAAAAGCCCGAGATACCTGTTCCTGAATTTCAGCTTTTGCCAATTGCTCCTTCACTTTGTACTAGAATTAAGCAAGGCATCTTTCAAGTCACCAAAGTGAAAATATGTCAATGGGAAAGTCCTCTGGCCCCCTGAGGCAAAATACCTCTTGCAGATCAAGTTTTACATGTTCCCAATCTTGAATGCTAAGTGGGCCATCTTGGATGAACCAAGGGCTAGTATTCTCTATAATCTTAACAAATTCCTGAGCAGTTTTATGTTTTATTCCCTATTTTTAAAAATAATTCTGACAGATGTTTAGTTAAAATCTGCCGGGATCTTGCAGCTCCCATATTTTAATTCACTCTAATTCTGAGGTCCAGGTATAAGGTCCACGCATATAACTTGCTAGCTCTTTACCCTTCATCTAACCTGTGACTCATCCTGTTCAGCCATGGGGCTCAGTACCTTTTCTCACAGCAGCATGGTTGTCTTCTGCTTCTTCTAGCTTCTCTCTGGCCTTCTTCCCTGTGCTTCCTGTTCTCAGCCTAGTAGCTTTGTCAGAGTTCATGTGAAACCATCGTTGTGGGGCCCCATCTTCCTTTTGGATATTTCAAGTTCACAATTAGGCCTTGTACTGAATCACTGCAGAAAACTGAGACTAAAAACCAACACAATGTACAGGAAACTAAACATATAACAATTTATTGAGCATAGGATTAGTAACAATAAAATAGTCCCTTATTTTTTGTTATTCTTCTGTCCCATATCATGTGGCTCTTCTGATATGATACAGAGATTTTTTTTATTTTCCTTTAATAAGTATGCTTGAGTTTAGAGGAGAGAGCCACATTCCAACTCTAAAGCCAGCTTTAAATTATAATTAAACTGGGACTTTAACTAATAAAAGAATTTGTAAAGGTTAAGTAATGAGATTTTACCCTATCAAGTATACTGGTACCAATAGTTACCATATTCTTTTGTTTGCAAATTTTCCTGGACAGCCTCTTTTTTGTTTAGATGTCCAAGGCCTTTTAACTTCTTAAAGATAGATATTTCCAGTTTCCTGTAAAGACAAGAACAGAAACCTGCCCCAACCCTTTGTTTTTATTTACAACTGAAAGAATTGTAATATGGGTTGATGAGCTATCAATTCTTAGTTTGATGAAGTGTCTCTGGTTCGGTTCGAGACTTTATTAATTTTGATGGTATCCATATCTTTTCCTCACTTGTGGAAATAAATGAAAAACCCCTTCCCCAACGGAGCACATACCCTGGCTTCCATTCAGAGGTTAGTATATCTTTGAAGTAAATAGGCTGACTTAGTTCAGCTGTTTTTTCTATGGTCTAATGCCTTTCAGCAGCTGTTGTTCCTTTGTCATTAGCATTGAGAAAATTCAAAGTTAACAAAGCACTATGTACTCTATCTCTGGGGGTCTTTGTTGTTCCTTTCTATTTATTTAACATATCCTTTAAAGTTCGATTTGATCTCTGTATGACTGCTTGCCCTGTAGGATTGTGTGGTATTCCTGTAATATGCTTTATATTATAATAAGCAAAAAAAATGTTTCATTTTAGTAGAGACATATGCTGGAGCATTGTCAGTCTTTATTTGTGCAGGTATTCCCATGATGGCCATAGCTTCTAGCAAATGTGTGATTACAGAATCAGCTTTTTCTGAACTCAAAGCAGTTGCCCATTGAAATCCTGAGAATGTATCTATTGTATGACAGACATACAAATTCTGTATAATGAAATACATCCATCTGCCAGATCTCATTTCTATGTATACCTTTAGGATTAGTTCCTTCTGGCAGTGGAGTTTGGTTATAGAAAGAAGAGGTGGGACACCTTTTTACAATTTCTTTGGCTTGTTCTCAAGTGATAGAGAAATCTTTTTTTAATCCTTTGCAATTAACGTGATGCTTTTTATGAAATTCTGAGGCCTCTAGTACATTTCCTATTAATAATTTATCAATTTCATCATTACCTTGTGCTAAAGGACCTGGCAGACCTGTATGGGATTGAATATGTGTTATATGGAAGGGATGATTTCTAGTCCTGATTATTCCTTGTAACTGGATAAATAATAAAGTTAATTCTGATTCATCATTAATAAAATCAGCTGTTTCAATATGTAGAACAACTCTTTCTGCATACTGAGAGTCAGTGACTAGGTTAAGTGGTTCTGTAAAGTCCATTAACACCATCACGATGGCATATAATTCTGACTTTTGAACAGAATTATAAGGGCTTTGAGTCACTTTACTTAGATGTTCTGATTTGTAACCAGCCTTTCCTGATTTGTTTGCATCGGTATAAAATGTAGGAGCTCCATAAATTGGTTTATCTCGTACAGTATGAGGGAGAATCCAATTAGTTTTCTTTATAAATTCAATTATTTTGCTTTTAGGATATTTGTTGTTAATATCTCCCAAAAAATTACTGCAGGCTCTTTGCCAAGGTTCTCTTTCTAACCATAATTGGTCAATTTCTTCATTAGTTAAAGGTAAAACAATTTCTGCTGGGTCCATTCCTGTCAATTGATGAAGTCTTAATTTTCCTTTAAAAATAAGTTCAGAAATCTTTTCCACATATGTCTTTAACTTCTTGTTTGGTTTATGTGAAAGAAATATCCATTCCAATATAACATTTTCCCTTTGCATTAAAATTCCTGTAGGAGAATGCTTAGAGGGCAAGATAACTAGAATGCAATTGAGGTCTGGATCTACACGATCTACATGTAATTTTTTTTCCACCAAAGCCAGTTCTTTCTCAGCTTCAGGTGAAAACTCTCTCGGACTATTTAAGTCCTTGTCACCATTTAGTTTTGAATAGATTATCTAGTTCATCATTTTTAAGTCCAATAGTCGGTCATAAGTTGGCAATGTCTCCTAGTAGTCTTTGGAAATCAGTAAGTGTCTTTACTCTATCTCTCCTGATCTGTACCTTTTGGGGTCTAATTTTTTGTTGACCTATTTTATATCCTAAATAACTAATAGAATCCCCTCTTTGTATTTTTTTCTGGGGCAATCTGTAATCCCCACGCAGGCAAAATTCTTTTCATTTCTTCAAAAAGTTTTTCCAACGTATCAATATTTGAATCAGCCAACAAGATGTCATCCATATAATGATAAATTATAGATTGTGGGAATTTCTTGCATATTTGTTCTATCGGCTTTTGAACAAAATACTGGCACAGAGTAGGACTATTCAACATTCCTTGAGGGAGGACCCTCCACTGGAATTTCTTTACAGGCTGAGAATTATTATAACTGGGCACTGTAAAGGCAAATTTTTCTTTGTCTTGTTCTTGTAAAGGTATTGTAAAAAAAACAGTATTTTAAATCAATAACTATAATAGGCCATTCTTTAGGTAATAGAGAAGGCAAAGGAATCCCAGATTGTAGAGAGCCCATTGGCTGGATCACCTTGTTTATTGACCTTAGGTCTGTTACCATTCTCCACTTTCCAGATTTTTTCTTAATAACAAATGAAGGAGAATTCCAAGGGCTGGTTGATTCTTCTATATGCTGAGCATCTAACTGTTTCTGTACCAGCTTCTCTAAGGTCTGCAATTTCTCTTTTGTTAGAGGCCATTGATGAACCCATATAGGCTTCTCTGTTAGTCATTTTAGAGGTAGTGCTGTGGGTGTTTTTGAAAGATCAGCAGCTGTTTTGCCTTGTTTCTCTATAACCTGAATGGTCTGTGACTGTTTCTCATAATATCTTCTGATATTTCTTCCGGAACCATGTGCTAGATCATGGCTTATTTCTGTATTTGGAGGAATATTAGTCTGCGTGTTCCACTGTTGCAGTAAATCTCTTCCCCATAAATTTATAGCTATGTCAGCCACATATGGCTTTAATATTCCTCTCTGTCCTTCTGGTCCTATACATTCAAGCCATCTTGCACTCTGTTTTACCTGGGATATTGATCCAATACCCCAAAACTGAACATTTACCTCCTGTAGGGGCCAACTTGGATGCCATGACTCAGGTGAAATTATGGATACATCCACGCCCGTGTCCAATATGTCTTCAATAATAATATCATTTATCTGTACTTTTAATTTTGGCCTTTGTTCATTGATAGAAGTTTGCCAAAATATTTGCTTTATATTTTTTCCTGAATTTTTTTCTTTTTCTGTAAATTTTCTATTCTTCCAGTCAGTGTGTCTTTTTAAAATAGGTTTTAACCGTTTTAATTGTTCTGGCAAGGTGTTTCCTCCACAATGACAGGGTAGGACTGGATTGGACTTGATAAGGGGCTTTTGAAAGCCCCTTTGGGGCATTTCCTGAAGGCAGAAAGTTACCTGACCTAGGGGTTTTTGAAAACCCCCTTGGAGCATTTCTCAAAGGCAGAAAGTTCCCTTGTCTGTCTCTTGTTGACCTGCATTCATTAGTCCAATGTCTTCCTTTTCCACACCTTCTGCATATTCCAGAAGGGAGGGATGTTCTCTTGGGATTATTCCTACCAAAAGCATTGTTTCTGGGAACACCTTGTTTACAATCTCTTTTAATGTGACCTTCCCTTCCACAATTATAACATTTGACATTTTGATTTTTTCTTATACCTCTTGAAATAAGCCCTCCTACCCAGTTATCATCAATGTCATAAAACTCCACATTAATTTTCCCATGAATCCAATCCTCCAAAGGTGCTGACATTGCTTTTAAAGGTCTAAGTATTTTTCTACATTGTGCATTGGCATTCTCAAAAGCCAGTGATTCAATGATTATTCGTCTGGCTTCTGAGTCCGGCACCATTCTGTTTACTGCTGTGGTTAATCTGTGCAAAAAATCTGTAAAAGTTTCTTTGGGACTTTAAATTATTTTTGTAAATGTTTCACTTTTTTTCCTATTTCTTCAATAGGATCCCAAGCATTTAAAGCTGCCATGTGGCATAAATCCAGAAGATGGTCACTGTATAATGACTGCCTTTCAATATGGGCATATTCTTCTTCCCCAAGGAGTTGATCTTGAGAGACTTCTATGCCTCTGGCCCTGTTTCTTTGTTCTATTGTTTTAGCCTCCTCCCTCCACCATGACTTGAATTGCATGAGCGTCCCTGCCTCAAGAATGGCTGTAACCATATCTAACCAATCTTTAGGGGTGACCTGGTTACAGCATGACCAAGAGTTCAGCATTTGCTTGAAAAATGTTGAATGCATCCCATATGATAAAATTGTTTCCTTTACTCTCCATAATTCTAATATTTGTACTGGAGCCCAGCTAGCTTCTCTTTCATCCTTTTCATCCTTCATTTTTTTAAAGGTTACTGGGTATAATAATGTTGCCCGTTTTTGTCTAATTTTAGATGACCTTGCTGAATTTGATTCTTCATATTTCTCTGTTTGAATTTGAGCATCTTTGTGTTCTCTCTCAACAGGCTTTTTAAAGACCTTTATCTTTGGATTTACATTTGTCAACTTTTTATGTGATATCAAACAGTAAATATAGATATTAAATAGTATGATAAACATTATGATATTTCCATCTGTCTTATCTATGTTTTCCTTTACTGGTTTTAATATCAAATCATTTAATGAGAGGTTACAGTATAATTAATCACCCTCCATTGCTTTAAACAAATTCCCTCTTATTTAAAAAAAATTGAGTTACTTACTGTTATTGTCCGTTGATGATTGTGAAGTAGGGCAGCTACCTAGTGTGATAGCAACCCAAGGAGGAGTCCAAAAAAGAAAAAGAAACAACCCACCAAGATAAAGAGGCCACTGTCTGAAAGACTTACCCAGATGAGGGTGAAACAGAAATATGTGTGGCCAGTCTGCCTAAGGCTGGAGGCTAACCTGGAACGGAAAGCCTAGCTGCTAGTAATTATTCCTCCAGCCACGTGTTGTTCTGGCTGGCAAGTGCTGTTTTTTGGGTAGGAGGAGAGAAATTCGTGCCCCAAAGTTGGAGGCCAATTGCTGCACGAAAGAATGAGACTCAGCGATAGATCTCTGAAGAAGTTGGAGATACTAGAGGGAATAAACACCACAGTCAAATCTTACCCAGCTGTCTTATAGCTTCCTCATCCTCGATTCCCTTGGAATGGCTTTCTCTGTGTTTGAATCCAGTTTTAAGTATTCTTTCAGTAATTAAGGTGTGGCCCCACCATACCTGCTTGGGAGCCTGGAATTTCTTCTATAATCTGAAATGACCTTGACTCAGTTAGGATTAAGGATGTAGGACACCATTCCCAGGATACTCCCTGTGCTGGCATTAAAAGTTTGAATCACCACTCTGATTTTCCTAGACTGATTGTGGTTAGAGCTCTGGGACTTCTGGAGCTTTTACTAACACCCCCCCCCCCCACATAGACTGTGGGTAGACTCCCTCTGATATCTCCAAAACTTCTGAAACTTTATTAAATCCCCACAGCCCTTTGTACAAGAATTTATAGTTCCTTTTATAAGTGATTTCAATGGAGATTTCTCTCAAATGCAAGACGTGGGTTTTGTGAGTAAAGGAACTGAATTCATAAAAAGCAAACATTTTTCTAAAATGAGATTCGACTGTGGGTTCAACTCACTTCTTAAAAATGAACTGAATCTAGAGTTGACTTAGATGCAACTGCTATGTTGTCCTTCTTAAGAACTGATTTCAAAGACATACACAGACTGCTTCTAGGAGGCCATGTTCAAGCATTCATGGTTCCTTTTATATACAATTTCAGTGGAGATTTCTCTCAAACAAAAGAAACAAGTTTTGCAGGTAAATGAACTGAATTGATACAAAGCACACAGTTTCCTAAAAAGAGATTCTGACTGTCCATTCAACTCAGTTCTAAAAAGTGAATTCAATAGAGTCTTCTCTTATATGTGAGACTTGTGTTTTCAATGTAATGAACTGATTTCAAAAACACACACATTGCTGCTCGAAAGCCCTTGTACTTGCAATCGCCTTTCATTTTCTAAGCGACTTCAATGGAGATTTCTCTGAAAGGCAACACGTGATGTTTACTAGTAAATGAACTGTATTAAAAGGAAGCACATGTGTTTCTAGAATGAGATTCGACTGTATATTCAACTCACTTCTAAAAGGTGAATTGAGTGGAGAATTGACTTAGATGCAACACGTATGTTTTCATTCTTAAGAACTGATTTCAAAGACATACAGAGAGTTCTTCTAGAAAGCCCTTGTACAAGCATTCACAAATCCTTTTATATGCAATTTCAATGGAGATTTCTCAAACACAAGACACGGGTTTTACGAGAAAAGAAATTGATTTCCTACAAAGCAAACACTTTCCTAAAATGAGATTCGACTGTGCATTCAACTCACTCTAAAAAATAAACTGAATCTAGAGTTGATTTAGATGCAATTGGTATGCTGTCCTTCTTCAGAACTGATTTCAAAGACATACACAGAGTGCTTCTAGAAGGCCTTATTGAAGCCTTCATGGTTCCTTTTATATGAGATTTCTGTGGAGATTTCTTTCAAATGCAAGACACAGGTTTTGCAAGTAAATGAACTGAATTGATATAAAGCACACAGTTTCCTAAAGAGATTCTACTGTCCATTCAACTCACTTCTAAAAGGTGAACTGAATGGAGTGGAGAGTTGACTTAGAAGCAACAGGTATGTATTCATCCTTAAGAACTGATTTCAAAGATATAAAGAGAGTTCTTTAGAAAGCCCTTGTACAAGCATTTATGAATCCTTTTATACATGATTTCAATGGAGATTTCTTTTGAATGCAAGACATGGATTTTTTGAGTAAATGAACAGAATTCATACAAAGCACACACAAATAGCTGCTATGATTATCTCATTAGATGCACAAAAAAACTTTGACAAAATCTAACACCCCTTTATGATAAAACTCCTGTAACAACTAAGGATACATTATACATACTTTAACACATAGGCAGCATACCATAATCAACATCAGAATAAATGAAGAGAAGTTCTACTTAAATCAGAAATGAGACAGGGGAGGGGGTGGACTTGAAAAATTATTAAAAAATAAACAGAAGACATGAAGTTGGGAAGCACCAGGATGAGGAGGAATCTGTGAAGAGTTAGGAGGAGGTGAAAAGGGGTGAATATGACAAAAATATAGCATTTTTTGGATGCATCATGGAATCTCAGGCAACACCAGGTGAGGAATATCATAGGATTATCAACAGGACACAGTGGTCTTAGGGACATTTGTAAGAAGCTTCTATCAGGAGCCCAGTTAATGCTATATTTGCCTCAGAGGAATCATCTTATAATATCCTGAGCAAGTAAGGATAGCAATTTGTATAGGCAGGTAAATAGCCTCTAGAAAGACCAGGACTTTTGCTTGTTTCATTTTTAATATTATTTTTGTTAATGGTGAGAAGCTCTTTTTCCAATAGATCTTACCATGGACACATGAGGTAAGGTAGCAAAAGCATAGCCAGTGTGTGTGTGTGTGTGTGTGTGTGTGTGTGTGTGTGTGTGTGTGTGTGTGTGTGTGTGTGCATGCCTGTATGTATGTGTGTACACATATACTTACAGATTTTTTTCCTCATCTAAAAGCCTGGGTACGATGATTAATTCTTATCTCTTAGGAGAGATTAAATCATTTTTAATGGCGTGTGATTAAATAATTTCAGCAAAATTAACTACTGAAGTCCCCACATTTGTAGCTTTATCTTTCATATTGAAACAGTCATGGATGTGTGCCTATAGATCATCATAGCAAGAGGCTGTAAGGATTTACAGCAGAGGGTTTCTGAAACAAGACATGAGGGGAGGGTGGGCCAGGAATAGGGTTACACAAGCATTAGACAGACAGTGGTCTAGTTTTTATTGGAAGATGTCTTCAATGTCCAGGAGTATTATAAATACATGGTCTTAGACAAGAGTTAGCTTGTTCATTTGTTGTTGTTGTTTTTTATAAGTTAGTAGTAGCTGCCATAGGTCATAGATAGGTGAACCACCCTATGGTTGCAGAGTCCAGACTTTTGGACAAATATATTATGAGGCATTTCTATGGCTCAAAAGTTTGAGTTAAAACCTCTTTATATTTTTTCATGAACAAACAGGCAAAATGCTTTTCAGACATCTTGAAGTGATAGAACTGACGATGAAGTCAAAGCTGTTTTTAAACCCTCAAATGTCTTTTGCTTACTCTCAGTCCAGATTAGTGCCCTGGTGACCCTTGAGTATAGAGACCATATTCTGGAGAATAGAGACCTTCTTATTCCTACAAACTCTAGGATCTAGAAGCAGTAATACCTAGATCTTGAACTTGTCTCTTTATCTTTGGAGTTGAGATCTGGAAGCAGTCCTACACTGAGACAGGTATATTTTACCTCCACTAATCTGATGTGTGATTTACAAAGGTATAATTTATTAGCCAACATTCTGTAGCCCTAGATCTGTAACTCTTTATTTAAATAAAAATTTTCCCATCCACAGCACTGATCCTCTACCCGCCCCTTATCTCAGTCATCCCTCAGACTCTCCTTTTCCTTCTTCTCCCATTAACTCCCAAGAGAAGGCAAGAAATCCTAAAGTGAGTCAATTAGGTCTTGCATATACCATGGACATAGGACCAATTCCCTCACCCAAGTACCAAGGCTGAGAAATATGTTCTTTTGCAAAGCATATGCTTCAGGAAACCAGTTCATGAAACCCAGGATAGGTTCTGGTCTGAGTTTAAGAAGCTCCACATGCCTTTCAATTGTCATCTATATTCTGAGGGTACAAATCCATTCCATGATGCTTCTTCAGTTGTAATTTCAGAGTCTGCAAGCTCCCAATAGTATAAGCCATCCTACTTCATGAATCTCACCATTATGATTTTAATCCATCTGCTTATGAAAGCTCTCTTCCCTCTCCTCAGTTGGACAAATAGTTCAACCTGGTGTTTAGTTATGGATTTCTGCATCTGTTTCCCATCAGCTTCTGGATAAAGATTCTATAATAGCAATTATGGTGTTCATTTATAAAGTAACAGGGAAAAGTCAGTTTAGGCACCCTCTCCAATATTGGTGGGAGTACTAGATAGGTTCATCCTGTGGGTTCCTGGGTGTTGCCTAGCACTAGGTTTCACTTTAATCCCACAATGGCTCCTTCTAGCAGTATATCCACTTCTTTTCTCTTTTCTTCCTGTCAATCCCTACACACAACCATCCCATTCTCTCATTCTCTTCTCACCTCCCCTTGATCCTTTCCTCATATATGATCACAATTTACTCAGGATATCTTCCCTTTCCCAAGGGAATCTATGTATGTTTCTCTAAACTTCCTCCTGTTATCCAGCTCTTGGAGATGGGTATAGATTGTAGCCTGATTATCCTTTGCTTTACATCTAAAAATCTACTTATGAGTGAATACATACCATGTCTGTCTTTTTGGGTCTGTTTTACCTCGTTCAGAATTATATTGTCCAGATCCATCTATTTGCCTATAAATTTCATGATGTCATTTTTTTATTGCTGCATGGTACTTCATTGTGTACATGTATCACATTTATTTTTAAAATCCAGTCTTCAGTTGAGAAAAATCTAGGCTATTTCCAAGTTCTGGATACTATGAACAATGCTATTATGCACATAGTTAAGCTAATTCCTTTGGGAAAAGAATGTTCAACCTTTGGATACATATGCCCAATAGTGATAAGGCTGAATCATTGGGATAATTAATTCCCAGTATTTTGAGTAGCTGCTTTTCTGAATTCTAAACTGGTTGTATAAATTTGCATTCCCACCAACAATAAAGAAGTGTTTCCTCTGTCCCACATACATTCCAGCATTGATGTAAGAATGTCTTTCTGTATGCTGTAAATATCAATCCTTAAATAAAGGATTGTTTGGGCCCATGACCAGCACCATAGAAAAAGTAGGCAGGGAAAACAGAATAGATAGGAGGAGGGCGTAGTCACAGACAGATCAAACCAGATGCCCAAAGAAGCAACATGTAAAGAACACAGATGAGCCACAGGCCACATGACAGACAGATTAATGAAAATGGGTTAAGTTAAGATGAAGGAGCTAACTAACAATGTGTTCAAGTCATAGGCCAAACAGCATAAAGTTAATATCAGTGCCTGTGTGACTCATTGGGACTTGTGGATTATTGGACCAAATAAGCGGCTGCAGGTGGGTCAGGACCATGAGGCTAGCTGGGACAAAAACCCATTGTAACAGATGACATCAAATGTGGGGTGAATACCCACATAAAGCTGCAGAAAACTTAAAAAAGGTTCTAAGCACAGTAACAGAGTGTCAAGCAGCTTCCAAATTGTGTCTTGGAAGCAGATTACTGAACAGAGAAAGCATGGCATCCAGACCACAGACAAAAATGGTGATAGACTTACTGCAGGCAGTGTAAGCTAAAACAAAGCTGGTTCCTGACATTTCAGAGAAGAGTTATATAAGTAACAAGTTTTACGTGACTGATTTAAGGTTTCTGTTTATATTGAGCAAATGGAAACAGAGTCAAAGATGGTTTCTTAGTAGCAGCATATCTTGGGTCAGCTCTATTTGCTGGCAGTGAGCAGACTTGGTCCCTTCAAGAGAAACTTCCTGACTCAGCTTTACTAGCAAAAACTTTGTGGCTCTTATACTTAAATGGACTGATCAGTAGCACTCTACTTGATGACAATGTGGACTCTAAATTTACCTCCAGAGCTGAAGTGGTAAAAGGTTTCACCGTATTTAGTAATACTTCCCGATTCCCTGAATTGGAAAGGTAAGAGTGGCTCTGGCATCTCCACCATGTTGAAAGGCAGCCAAAGGTGGTAGAGTCAGAAGCCAATGCAGGGCTTTAATATCTAGCATTTTAAATGCTCTTCTGATTAGAAAATGATTAATGATATGCAGTAAAATAGATTCAGATGGGGAAAAAACTTGTACATGGTTTACAATGTGTGTAAAATATACATAGGTTTCAGAGTGAACAGAAAGAAGGTAAAGTCTTTTAAAAAGAGAAATAGAGTAATAAAAATGTAGTAAATGAGATAAAAAAGACTCAGAAAGATAGTGGACTTTTAGATGTAAAGCAAAGATCAGGCTACAATCTACACTCATCTCCAACAGCTGGGTAACAGGAGGAAGTTAAGAGAAACATACGTAGATTCTCTTGGGAAAGGGAAGATATCCTGAGTAAATTGTGATCATATACTAGGAAAGGATCAATGGAAGGTGAGAAGAGAATGAGAGAATGGGGCGAGAGAGGGAGCAGTAGTGGGTATGAGAAATTTAAAAAAAAAAACAGTTTACATTAGGCATATGTAAGTACAAAATAATTTTTAATAAGTTTTCTAGTAATAATTTTCCAATCCCTTGTGGGTTCTATAGTTTAAAGGCCTTGGAGAGAATCTTTTCTAGTCATACATATAGTGTAAAGTCAATAAGTACAGGGCATATCTTCTCTAAGAGTGGGTTCTGTAGTCTGAAAAGCAATTCTCAAGATAAAGATTTATGTAGGAAGAATCTTGAACAATCATATTAATATGAGAGATCCTAAAGATTGAACTGATTACTCAGATATGAACTACATTTACTCCAAGCCTTCTGAAAGGAAAAAAGATATACATCTCTTCTTTTGTGGAGACCACCTATGTGTTTAACAGTCCTGGGTTTCTTTGGGTTATTTGTGAGAATAAGAAATTTGTGTCCATTACAAAGAAACTTAGCCTCTCAAAAGATGAATGAGACTTTTGATAAAACTGTCATTTTATACTAACTAATTAGGAGTAACTGAATAAAAACTGTCCATTACAAAGAGACTTAGCCTCTCAAAAGATGAATGAGACTTTTGATGAAACTGTCATTTTATACTAACTAATTAGGAGTAACTGAATAAAAACTGTCCATTACAAAGAGACTTAGCCTCTGAAAAGATGAATGAGACTTTTGATAAAAACTGTCATTTTATACTAACTGAATAAAAACTGCTATGGCTGAGACAAGCTTTAGAAGAGAAAGAGACGAAGTCATGAATGAATGAGATAATAGCTACCAATAGCTATTCTTTTGGTCCCCGACTAATTAATCTTCTATCAGCACTTCCTGGGTGTCAATTATGTATCAATGCAGTGAACTTAATGATCTCAAGAACCATCTATACCATTCTTTTCAGAGCAGTATGAGTTCATGATTCAATTACTTTGTTAAGAATAGTGGGTAATATAAGACTGAGTAGTTCCATGTGGATATCCCACACGACCATGATAATTGAGGCATCAGAATTATGAATTGAAGTTATGTGCTTGAGTTTTAAATTAACACAGATGGGGATACAGACACTTTCTAAATTTTTTATAAGTATTTGTTATCATAGACATAGATAATATCAGTTAATATCACTAGAAAAGTATTAAAGACATGTTTTTGATACTGTTAAATTGTAAATAAATAAAGAGAATTTACAGTCTTCACAAGGGTTCCATGAATAAAACATTTTAAAAAGTTAGAATAAGATAATATAACCATAGGATAATTTAGGCAACTATTATATATCTTATATTCTTATACAATGATAAGCAGACAAGTTCAGTAAATTTAAGTGGTACACACACCCACAATATTAGCTTCTCATGATAAGGAAGAAGATTCATAATTTCATTCAACATTAGCAAACTCTTCTCTGAAGTAAAAAAAAAAGATTCTGAAAGTGATCTAAAAGTTCTCCAGGTTTTCTGTTGTTTTACAGGATTAGTTTTGTAAGTTAAGTTTTATATTTTTTGTCTTATTTTAGTGAAGTTTAGGAACAAAACAGTGGCAAGGGGATGGAAGATGTAAATCACAAACAGCTATATTGTGGGTCTTCATGTGACTTCCTTCTTTGTGCAGTATCATCTAAGTGTGAGAGTTGAGATTGCACCACCAGAATGATCAAAGAGAATGCACAATACCATCTTAGACACAAGGAAGAATATGCAGTGCAAAAAATCACCAGATTAGTTCTACTCAGAGTAAAACTTGAAAGCCACTATTTTAGGGGAGTAAGAGACTATAATAAAATCACAGATTGCTGAACATGTTCATTCTTTAAATCTTTCTTGAACTTCAATATGAAATTTTTCTAGCATATAAAAAATTACAAAACAAATATTTTCTGCTTTTGTTTTATTCATTTATTCATGTTTTATATATGAATATATTTGTTCACATTTATTATCACTTTGTTTTTATCTTTTCCTTATTCCCATAATGGCTTCCATACTAAGAAGTACCTATTCCACTTTTATGCCTTTTTGTTTTATGACCCACCAAGGTCTTTATCCACGGTCTTTATGTGGACATAGACCTATAACTGTCCACTGTAACATTTGACAGTGCCTACAAAGCTGAGAACACTGACTTTTCTTCCCATTGTAGCCATCAGCTGTCTATCTATGCCTTTTAATGTTTCTTGAGGGCCCCCCCAGTCTTTGAATAATTACAGGCTCAGTCTCAGACAGGCTTTTTGCAGTAAATATTATATGTTATGGGTTCACAAATGCCATCTCCTTTTCATGGTCTCAAGACAGCATTCTATGTTCCTCTTCTTCAACTCTTAGCTTTTATATTTTTTAATCACATCTTTCACAGTATTTCCTAAACCTTTTATAAATTGGTATGTGTACCCTCCTTAAATTAGAAGACTCAACAGTAACATCTTCTCACTATATTGACCAGCTAGCCATGAATCAATACATTAACTGTTCACTGAATAATGAAGATTTCTGGAACAATACTCAGGGCACCATGGGTCTAGTTATAAATGCAAATTTATAAATTTGTAAATAAGAGACAGTTTTACCAGTTAGCAAAACAAAAGTAATAGATTCACACTTAGGACCTATCATCTCCTCAGTAATTGGGCTTTGATCAAATTGAGAGTACAAGTCATGAGCTCCCCTCTACAGAGGCCTCAAACATAATTTATAAAATGATTGTTTTACCTCATATGGGCTAATAAAGCCCAGGGGACCATCAATTTGAACTGCTACAGGGAAGCAAAAAGAAGTATCAGCAGAGTAATGAGGTTTAAAAAAATTCTTATCTATCTGGGAGAAAATTAGAAAATACATACATTTTATGATGGTAACTTTCATTTTTACTTCATCTTTAATAATCCCTTTCTGAAAATCTTTGTTTATACATCAACATTCTTTATGTATGTTTGTGTATTTTTCTTTAATTCATATATTTCTCTCTTCCACAGCTGTATATAGAAATATTTCTAAATATGGTTACATCTCTCTTTCACACAACTATCTTTTCTGTATATCTACCCATTTTCTTATACAGCAAAAACTCTGGATAATTATGAGTTACATTTTCATAATAATAAGCATTTCTTGAGTCAATAAAAGACAGATTCATGAGAAATCATAGTTATTCTTACGCTAGGGATGTCACACTGACACTGATTGGCCAATAAGTAAGTAAGCACATAGTATAAAAGATATCAAAAAGAATGACATTGAAATTCAGGACTTAAAAAATCAGTGAGTTTGCTGAACCTATTTTAGTTTCATAAACTGAATTTGTGAATGTGCAGAAAGTCAATTGCTGAGAAGACTTGTACAGGAAGCCATGTCTCAATGTTATCAGCCTGACTTTGGCTCAAAAGTGTAGTCAGAAGTTTCTCTGACTGTTTTAGGCCCATGGTCTGGAGGAATGTTTCCCACTCACAGTCCCACAACCTTTTATAAATTAGAAACTATTTTGCTTATGGCTCAGGCTTATTACCACCTAGCTCTTACAATCTAGCTGAATCCACTCTTATTAATCTACAGTGACATGTGGCTTCATGGCTTTACCTGAGTTTTGTTACATTTTGCTTCCTAGAGCAGCAGCCTGCAGTTTTTCTGTGACTCCACCCTCCTTTATTTATTCTTGAATTTCTAGCCTGCCTCCAAAATGCCTTACAATGGGCCAAAACAGTCCATGTATTAACTAATGGTAATAAAACATACTCACAGCATACAGAAAGACATTTCACATTGCAACAGACACTTGGAAATTTGTCCTTGAGCAAATCATCTCCAGGGGCAACTTAGTCTATTATGGATAAGTCCTAGGTTTTAGCTAAAGGCAAAAGGCTGTCTTTGTAACTGAGATTATTGTCATATTCCTCTTTCAATTTGAGTTATGGAAAATATCCTGATGTTTCTATTCATCATAATTATGCAGTCAAGCAGAAATAATCTTATTGATCATCCACAGCTGTATGTGTACAAACTAGATGAAATCTTTTAAAGGGATAAACACACAAGCAGTGGGGGAAATATCCATAGCCATTTTAAGGAAGAAAATGTAGAGGAGCATATGGAAAATTACAGACACAGCAATTGGTTATTTAGTCAGTGAGTGACCCCATTGGTCTTTGCCAAGTTAAATTCCCCATCAGAAAATTATTCATCTAATTGGTTAACCTCTTGAATATTAGTTGTTATCTGCTGTATATCCCCATAGCCTCTGCAAATGGGTAAATGCATTTTTAAAATCAGTACACATACCTTGACCTCAAAATTGAATTTAGGGACACAAAATCTGTAGTTAATAAATAATGTAGATGACTTTTTATGGTTCTTATATTTAAAGCTTCATATATCTATATCAACTTTTGTCATAACAATCTTAAACATAAGTGTTATTAGGCTGAAATTACAATCATCTTTTCTAAAATTTTATTTTCTGCAAAAATATCACTTATATTTTCTCATGTTCTTTTCTCACCTCCATTTGCTTTTGATAATACGTTATGAACTGTTATATAGCTATTTCTGTATGCCATCATATTTAAGAGAGATTTGCTTCCTTCATTGATGGTAGTAATTTATTTTCTATAAGTTGATTTTTATGATAACTAATTATATCTTGGATTATAGCCTTTCATGTTTTCCTGTAACTCATTTAACTAGTATTTACATTAATAGATTTGCAATTATGCATTAATTCGCAAGTTTATTTTGTTTCATAACTATAAAAGTTAATCAAAATGCTTACATAATTGAGGAAGCCTGAGTCCATGTTCACAGGCCATGAAATCATTTTTACTTAAGCACAATCTGTCTTTTATTCCCTCTGAATATTCTATTCTCTGTTGACACATTTGAAGTTTAGTGAGTATATGTTTATCATTTGTTAAGTACTTTTAGCTTCATAATGAAAAAAAAACAAAAACAAAAAAACCAAACATCTACCTTAGCTTTCATCAGAGAAATATCCAAAAATTGATGTAAATAGATGCATACACCCACAACCAAACATTAAGCAGAGTTCAGGAAATCATGCTATAGAGAGGGTGGAAAAGTTTAAAGAAACAGGGCTGTCAAGAACATCAAAAGAAAACCCACAGAATCAATTAATGTAAATTCATAAGAACTCACAGAGGCACAACTGGGGAACGTGCTTGGGACTGACCTAGACACGTTACATATATGTAACATTTGTATATTTTTGTCTATTGTGGAAATTCTAATATTTGGATCAGGAGATTCCTTAAGGCTTTGACTAGCTTTTGAGAACCCATTTCTCATATTGGGTTATGTTAGCTTGTCAGCCTTAACACCAGAGGAGGTGCTTAGTCCTATGGCAACTTAATACATCATATTTGTTGAAATCCATGAGAGTACTGCCTTTTCTGAACAACAACAGAGAATGAGTGCCAATATTTGTGATTATATTCTTGGAGCTTGAATTGTTGACCATACAGAATAGAATTCTGAACATTATCACTTCTATTGCTCTTAAGAAAAATAAAACTGGGGAGTAAGTGGTGAGAGGAGAGGAAGAAGGAAGTGGGAGGAGGAGAGGGAGAGGAAACATTGGTTGCAATATAAAAACAAAAATTAAAACAAAATATAAAACTCTCAGAGTATTACTGTTTAGTAATAAATCCTGACAAGTTGAAATGTCATTGTAATTGAATGTCAGTTACAGTACAAGGACAATTAATTCTTATTTTAGTCCACATTCATTTATTAATACATGTCTGCTATTAGAAGCAACACTTGAATCTGATGTTTCCATGCTTTACATGGCTACATTTCAGATGACAAAGCATTGTCCTCAAGGGTCAGTTCTTTTTTCTCTAGAATCACTTTGCAAAGTTTTTTCTATATTACAACCAGAGTGAACATTTTACAATGTGAATCAGAGCATATTTCTACCCTGACTTACACATACAAATGCCTCTCTGTAAGAATCTATGCCAAAATTTTCTTTATGACCTAGAAAATACATATAATTAGTTATAAAATATTATATTATCTTTACTATTTCTATTAATATTATTAATTGAAATAAAATTTTTACATTTTAGTCAAGAGTGTCCTAATGCTCATTGAGTGTCCCAGGGTGGCAGTTATCTTATCTCAGCCTCCAGGTGCATAATTACCGATGCATGCCACAACACCAAACTTTTAAATGTTTCTTCTTTTGCTTTAGTAAAAGTACTCTTGAGTGTCATGTCACCATGGCTCTTCCTCGCTAGTCACTGCATGAAATCTCTTCATATTCATGGAAGAGATTTCTCTCTGCCAGGTCTCTCCCATGCATACCTGAGAGTTGTACTTCTCTTACTTGAGACTCTCTCCTCACATATCAGTTACATTTCATCTTTGAAAATTCTCAATGCTTCAATTATCTTATGTGATTATCAGATACTGGCTAGTTAGCCTTGCTCAGTTATAACTTCATACTTCTAAATTACTATTGTGTTATACATTTATATCTTGCTATTATAATTTATTTATGAGAATAAATTGTTTTTCTTAAAAAAAAAAAAAACCAAAGACTTCTTAAAAAAAGAACTATCAAGATGTCTTACACACTTCATTTACCTCTAGTTTTCCTTTCAGTTAAACAATAAAAAGTACTTTCTTAAATGTTAATCAAATATTTTCTTGATTTTTTCAGTTTTAATTTTAAAGGAAATCTCCGTAAAAGTCATATGAATCAGAACTTATTTTTTTCCCTACCAAAATATAGGATTGTATGTATACAGATTGTGATTTGGTTTATTTCACAGTTAAATATTTTGAACATATTCAAAATCATGCTAAAAATGTTGTACTTTCACTTTTATTATCCAGAATATTCTATATTTTACATATTCCTCAAAAATGCTTAATTTTTCACTTACTATTTTAAAGAAATTAAAAACTAAAAATTATTTCTATATTTGTATAGGATTGAGAGAGAGACAGAGTAGGTATATGATTCTCAAAAGCATATTTTCTTTGTCTAAGTGAAAATATATTGAAATTCCAAATAAGTCAAGAAGAAGGTTCACTTGGTAAGAGTATTTTTTAACAAAAATGAGGACCCGAGTATGGATTTCCATAACCCAGTTAAAAAGCCGAACATGGCCACCCATGCTATAAACCTATACTTGAGAGGTAGAGACAGGAAGACTTTTAGGGTTTTATGGCCATCCAGCTTAGTTAAATATCTTCAAACTTCAGGTTTACTTAAAGACCACATTTGGAGAAAAATTAAGCAGGTAGTAATGGAGCATACCCAGCTTCCTACTCTAGCCTTCCTACTCCCAACACATATATGTATATATAAACATAAAAAAACATACATTCCTGTATACAAACTTATATTAGGAAATGGAATTCTTTTAAGTATCACTAATGTGACTACTTAAATGTGAGCTGAACAAGAACAACAACAATACACATGCTAAAGTGGATGGAGAAAAACCAGGGGGCCTCACTGCAACACAATGAATTATAGGCCACAAAGGAAGGCAAAGAGAGATCAATATAGTCTTCTCCCATTGGCTATTTAATACCAAAGAGTCAGCCCTCAAACTGAAATATAAGTAACATTAAGCAGAGCTTATATTTAGGAGTATACACATACATACATATACACAGAAGTATATGATTACAATGAATAATTGAACACATGTTTGAAAAAGAGCAAAAAAGCATATATGGGAGGGTTAAGAGAGATGAAAAGAAATTATAAAATGATGTAATTAAAATCTCAAAACAGAAAGAAAAATTAAAAAAAATACTTCAAACAAGTTTCACAAAAACAAACATTTAGGTTCCTTTCTAATCGATAATTTCTGTCATTTTTTAATTTAAAATATTTTGCTTAAGTAAATTCATAATTTATCTTTAATGTGTTAATGTCCCACAGATATTTATACTTTGTCTCTGTGAAGTTTTTGTCCATAAGTTTCCCTATATTCTGTTATTTATTTTTATTAAAGTTCATTGTGTAAAAGAACCAGAACATATGGAAAACGTGCATTTTATGTAGGGAAGAAGGATAAACAAGTTGAAAGTTGTAAGTGAAGATTGTCAAATCCCATAAGCTACATATAATTTCTAAATAGAGCCATCCAACTAAGGAAATGGAATATATTCCACCCTGGGACAACAGAAGATTGATCCAATGACAAACCTTATCTATCAAGTAAGCCAAATTATTCAAATGCAAATTCCCTTAAAATATTATAACTAAACCCAAAAGTTCCTTAGGGTTTCTTTGTTGTAAGATAGCCATCTAGGAAAATGTTTCCTAGTGGTTAGCATCAAAAGTATACTGAAGCCACTGTAATTGTTATTATTTATGTGTACTGACTACACCTTGAGCATGTAGTAAGCTAACATGGCAGAGTTATCTATGTAGTAATGGTTCTACAGTCATGAAACATTCAAGAGTGAGAGGGATATGGACAGTGTGAATAAAGTTTCAGAAAGCCTCCCAGGCTATGGAATGTGTGGCAAGGTCAAATTACCCAGAAGGAGCCTCTGAAAGGCTATTTCAAATACCTAGGAAGTGAAGCTAGCATTTGAATGGAACCCCCAGAATGTTGGTGATGCTGGAACTCTGGGAAATCTACCACAGAAAGCTGCAAGCACAGAAAAGGTTCAGCTTAAACAAGAAGTCACATTGTTGGAGAAGGCAGAGCTACAGTTGTGGGGTTGCTTAAACTATAGAAGCCCACACGATACAATCCTAGGTCCCAAATATCAGATATGGAACTGTAGTATATCTTATTAATCTGATGTTTTAGTTTTGTTTTCAATCAATTTCTCCTTGTTGTAAAGCTTCCCCATCCACTTCCCCATCCCCAAACCCTGTACATTTGGAATGGACATGTTTACACCGTACCATTGTGTATTTGAAATATGTAACATATTTTGATTTTATGTGAGCTCACAGTTTATAGATCAACACAGTTTCCCAAAAAAGAGCAGTAGATCTCTGAAGAATATGACTGCTGTTCAAACTGTGAATATTAAGACATACTAAATAAATCTTGTATTATGAAATGAATATGAAATTTTAGACCCCAAAAGTGGAATGGTATGATGTTAATATACATTTGAGTGTCACATTAGTGAAGGATGAAACTTTAATGGTTCATAGTAATTTTCAACTATGTGTGATTTAGAATGGCAAAAGAAAGAAATATCTTGACATATTCATGATGGCCTTTATAAATAATACTGAATAATCTTGAAACTGGACTTTTAGTTTTAGAGATACCATTCTGTTGACAGTTGTCTTTATTTGAATAAAGAGAGAAGAATGAGAAGAGGATTAACAGAGTCTTAGAATGTATCTTCTCTGCTTCATACTTTAAGTGCAATGTTACCAGCCACCCCATATATTTGTCCTTATTGCTTCCCTGCCAGAACATATTCACACACCCTAAACATGAGCCCAAATAAGCCTTCTTTTCTTAAATTGTGTTTTGTTTTTCAGGTGTGTTGTTATAGTTATGATAAAAATAATGAATAAACATGCATATATGACAAGAATTCTTAGTCACAGTTTCTGAATATGTACTAATATGTACTAACAATTGTAATAATAATTTTATCTATAAATTTTATTTAGTATATTTTAGAGTATATGCATTTAGCTTAATATATTTTCCTTGGAAAATAGTGAACCATGTTCTTTATTATCTACACTAGTGTATTTTCAAGGGACTGGTCTGTTCCTCCTATAGAAAGCACGAATCATTATAACACTAATAGTCTTCAAAGAAAATAATAAGGAAAGCTATTGAGAAAACTTCTCCTTTGGGGAATTTTAAGGTTATAAAGGATGCAATAAAAAGATCTAAGAGAGAACTTTACATTGAACAGAGCTTCAAAGGAAATTTAATTGAGATTTATAAGATGGTAAATAATTTTACTATTTGTATTTGCTTTATTCTGTACTAGTAATTATAGTTTCATAATCCTCAATTATAACCATATATTATTATAAAGTTTGCAATAATAATAATCTGGATGTTAGTGAGTGATAATTGTTTTAAAGTAAAGATTTCAAATTTTTACTAATAAAATATTAAAATACTTTATTCCAAAGATTGTAAGTGTCATAAATATTATGAGAATTAGAAAATTAGATACTGAAAACAATGCAATTTATAACTGATTTCTTCACTATTTTTATAATTTTTCATGGTTTGTTTTCCCTAATTATTGTAGTTGGATGGCAAATGGCATCACAATTCTCTTCTCCCAGCCATATTTTTTCCCTGTAATGACCTAAACAAGACCTACCTTTACATTTATGTTTTATTAAAATTGCCCTTTCTTAAATATCTTCTCCAGAGATATTAGTCCTGTTCAATTATTCTTTGTATTTGGTATGAATTGAAAGCTTTTTTTTTAAAATCAAATAACCACATGGGTAACTTTAAATTTTTTTGAATCACTCTCCTAAAATTTTTTCTTTGTTTTGTATATTATTTTAAAATATTTAAATTTTGCCCTCTCCTTAGGAGAACAAGCTTTCCATTGCCTCAACAAATTCATCATTTTTCTCATTATCATTTAGTATCATGTCTAATATATAAGTATCATTGTATCTTTCTTCAGTGAGGACTAGTCATACCTAAGCCTAGTAACCAACAATGTGCCAATATAGCAAAATATACATACAATATCTAATATGATGGATCTTACTTATAATTGGTACCAGAAAACACAATGTGATAAGGAAAATTTGGTAGAAGTATTTTGATGTGGTTGTTTCTCAAGACACCTTTATAAACAAAGTACCAAGAAGTACTGACATGTCTCTATTACAAATATTTTTAGCTGAACAATTTATTTTTTCTAAGTTATCTTTTTTGAAGGCACATTTATTATTTTTATTTTGTTTGTGTACATTATGCATGCCTGGTGCCTATAGATGCTCAAATAGTTATAAAATCACTTGCAACGTATATACTAGTCAATTGTGAGTCAACAAGTAGGTTTTGGAAACTGAAATAACATCTCCAAGAGCAGCAAGTCTTTTTAATGGCTGAACCAAGTCTTCTGCCTCTCATGTTTCTCTTCTAATTTGCTTTTAGTTTTTGAGAATATAATTGAACTGTTTTCAAAACCCTCTCATATGCTTCTAGATCTTTCAAATCCATGGCTTTTTTATTTGTTATTGCATTGTTTTACTTATAAGTATTTCATGCATAAATGTATACACGAGTATAAGAATAAAAACACATAGATACATGTGTGTTCTTCACTAGGAAAAGTTACCCTTCCCATTTTGAAGAAAGAAGCAACTTTCATCTCTTAATGAACTCCATGATATGTTTAATATTTTAAGATTGTATGAATTTAAGATGATATAAATATTGACAAACAAATCTATGTTCTATGACATTGTTTATATTCATGAGGACAGAGATATTTATTTCTATATGTTTGAATATTTTAATATAACCATAATTGAGGGTTATAACTACACACATGACTATTTTACACATAAATGTAATGTGATGAATAATGTTACTTTCTTAAACAAAGGAACTTGTGTTGGTTTGTTATAGAAATCTTATGCCATGAGAAACCTTACTTTAGAGAATTCCAGCAAATTAGGAGTGCTTAATCACCACAGAAATCAAATTTAAAAAATTCCAAAACTTAAAGGAGTTTTATAAACATAAACATATAAGGTAACTGTGTATTTGAAAGTAGTGAGAAGAACTCAAATATTATTAGAAAAGAAGGATAAAAAATATGGATTCCCAAGCACTCCTGTTCAAATTGTAGCCTGGTTGATCATTATCTCAGTCTTAAAATATAGAGCCTTATTAGTAAGAATGAATTTGTTAAGGATGAATTGGGGTCAATCACCACTTGATTCAGAAGACATGCTTCTGTTAGGAAGAAGAAGGTTCCTTTGTATTTCAAGGTGTTTTATTTATTTGATATGTGATCTGGAAAGGATACAAATTGGCCCTGGGAGATGATTGTTCATGCTTAGGGGCATAGGCTTGCCTTTGCCTTTGAGGAATCTGCATGAAGAAAGTTTCTCTTATACAAAGACTGAAGCCAATAAGTGTAGGCATTGAGGTACCATTCAAAGGTTTCAGAAAATATAAGAGGTGAAAATTGACAATCTTTTGAAAATATTATATGTACAAAAAAGACGCTAACCTTACTTGAAAACTCTGTGAATGATAAGCTTGTTTACACAGAGTTGACCAGTGATCTGACCCAAGATCTCAAGACAAAGAAAGTAACAAAATAGGCAGAATATAGGGTTTTATACTGTTGTTTGTTGCTCAGTGGACAATTGGAGTTTTGGGTGAAGAGTTATTTTAATTAGAAAATGAACTATATATATATATATATATATCATGATATTTCTAAAAATTTGTAACAATCTATAGTTCAATAAATTGAGATAAATGGCATGTCAAGTGAAAGTAGTACCTTATGGAAAGATAAAGTGGAGACTATAAAAATGGAGAACCACCTCTGTAGCTATGGATCTATTTCCAATTCTGTACATCAGTGTGGTTATTTGGGACTGTGTCAAATTTTGTTCATTTCTCCTACTTGACAGGCAATTGAAAGAGTCCAGCATGCCTAATTTCACTAGAATAACTGGATTCATTCTTATGTCATCAGACACTGATGAACTACAGATTGTCTGTGGAGTGTTCTTTCTGGTAATGTACCTGGCAGTCCTGATGAGTAACTTCCTCATCATCTCTCTCATCACCCTGAAGGTGAAGCTCCATACACCCATGTATTTTTTTTCCTGAATAATTTGTCACTGTTGGATGACTTCCTTGTGTCTGTCCCAATCCCAAATTTTGTTGTCAATAGCCTAACTCACAACAACTCAATTTCTATACTTGGTTGTGCCATTCAGATATATTTAATGACTTCTTTTTCACCAGGTGAGGTATGTGTCCTGACTGCCATGTCCTATGACTGCTATGTTGCCATTTGTTGTCCCCTGCACTATTTGACCATCATGAATTCCTGTGTGTTGATGATAGGTGTTTCCTGGGCTACAGGGCTACTTCTTGGAACCATACATACAGCTGTAACCTTTTCCACACCTTTCTATGGCTCCAATGTGATCCCACAGTTTTTCTGTGATGTTCCCTCTTTGTTAAGGATTTCCTACTCTAAGGCACTCTGTTTATTTATACAAATCTTGGAATTGGCATGTGTCTAGGCATGGCTTGCTTTATTTGTGTTGTGATCTCTTACTTTTTTATTTTCTCCACTGTGCTGAAGATTCCTAGTACTAAAGGTCAGTTCAAAGCTTTTGTCACATGCATCCCCCACCTCAATGTCTTCACTGTTTTCATTGCTACTGCTTGCTTTGTCTATCTGAAGCGACCATGCTCAAATGTACCATCAATCACAGACAGCCTCTTTTCTGTGCTCTACACTGTGTTACCTCCAGCACTTAATCCTTTGATCTACAGCCTCAGGAACACTGATAACAAGTGTACTCTAAAGAGGTGCAACAAAATTTGTGCTTAAATCCATTCACTTCATTTAACACTTCAAAGTATCTGTCAGTGGTATAGTGCCTTACAAGTTATAAGCAAGTTTTGTAATTTCTGGTTTTATAAAGATAAATGTAGTTAATCATTTTTGAGATTTAGCTGATAAGTCTTCATAAAGAAAACACAAGCTTCACTGGTTTGTATTTTAAACTCAAAGTATTTTTATTGTATTTTGTCAATAAACTTTAATGCAGTCCACTGACATAAAAAGTTATGTCAGACTGAGTTCAATAGTATGAGACTAAGTTCTTTGGCATTGAACCAAAAAAAAAGGAGCAAACAAACCAAAAAATAAGGCATTTAGGCAGTGGTGCAGTTACTACTCAGGGCCTTCAGTCAAGTGTATGGCAAGAAATTTCAGAAAAATATAAGAATATTCAAATATATGAGGAATATGTGTGGAAATTTTAAATTGTAGGTAATAACATGGGAGGTAAAACTTCTTTAATTTGTTATATTATATGGAAATGACATTTCACACAATGAAAAATAAGAAGGTCCATTAAAATTTAAATCTAACCTATCAACTTGTTAAAATGTAAATTTTTTAAGGAACAAACCCTCAACCGAAAATACCTTAGTGGCTCTCTGTTACAAAATTCTCACCTAAGGAAATATTTCTTCATGACAAACATTAAAAAAAACAAAACATAGAGGCCACTGCAACTTTAAAGTCCAGGCACATCTGAATTGACACTAGAATTCACCAGGATCACAAACGTGATACTGTTTTGGTTGGAATAAAATATAATAAAATGGTTGGAATAAAATATAATAAAATGAAGGTGATGGAGTCATAAACCAAGAATTCTAAAAGCTGAAGAAGCCATAAAATGTGTAACAGATTTATATAGATTTTCTGTTAGAAGAATTGGAGAGAAAACTGAGATATTAAAGCATAAAATGTATTGAAACCCTGGAACACTAGAAATACCAAGATCATAAAGGTGTCTAAAAAAATGCTACCAGATGTGTTATAGAGAAAGATCAATGAAAAGTCAACTAAATAAAAATTTTCAGAATTGGATAAATGGGGTGGTTGCTCAAGGCTATAGCAGTGCAGATGATGCCACCATAACTTCCATATGCCAGAGAAGCTACAATTTTTGTTGTTTGCTCTCCTCAATTTTATTCTTGATTGGATTTTATCCTTGTTCTCTCATTTTATCTGTTTTATAGTCTAAAACTTTGCTCTGTGCTATGGAATGTAAAAGTATATAGTTTGTGTTTTAGTATTTAGGGTCAGACAAATGATTTATCTATATTTCTAGAAAAAATATTGGACTATACACATAACCATATTTATTTTATTTTGAATCACATCTATGTATGTGTGAGGTGGTGAGTACATATGACTGAGAATGCTCTCAGAGACCAGAATAAGTTACAGTTAGTGTTACAGGTACTTCTTTGTAGTCTGACATGGGTTTTGGGGAGAGAGTTGAAGACCTTAGCATGAGCAGGACCAGATTTTAACCACTGAGTAAGAAACCAGCCTCCAAACCTACATTTGCATAAAACTGTTCTTTATTTATCTGTCCCTTTTTAACACTCCACATTCTGCTTTATTTTCCCTTATATCATTGCTGTTTGTCTTTTCTTTCTCTTTCTCCCTCACTTTTTTCCAGCTCTTCTCCTGCCTTCTCCTCTCTCTTTCTCTGTCTGTCTCATAGCCTTAAGGCTCTATACATGCTATACAAACTTTAAAATTGAGTTATAAAATTGAGTATTAAAAATGAGATATGAATAAATTGAGTTATAAATTTGAGATCCAAAAATATATGAAACCTCAACTCACTTCTATTTTTAAAAATCTAATTATCATAACCAAGTTGTGATATAAATTACTCTTATTTTAATTAGGTTATTTTTGCAAAAATGTTAGAAAAAATGTTATGATTTAAGTTTGGCTTGTTTGCATTTATGTAGTAACAAATTATCTTTTTATGTATATCACATAAATTTATGTTAACTTTATAAAGAATTTACAATGTTTTGACTGTAGAATATGATAGACTATTAAATGTTAAGTATGAAAGTATCTCGTTTTGATCATTAACTAATCTACACATATATGAAATGATTACACTACCCCATATCATATACAATTAATATATATCAATAACCATAAACAAACTCATAAAAATGTATAAAAATAACGTTTAAGAGTTTCATTTAATACCATATGCTAAAATGTGCCATTATATAAAATGGCTATGAGTTTGGGTAATAGAAGTTGATCCTATTTGCTGAACATTGTTGTCAACTCATAAATTGTTTCAACAGTAATCACAAAAAACCTAAAATCATTTTATCTAAAATGTAAAAGACCAATGAATAGCTAAGGGTAAAGATAAGCTAATAATAATAGCTAAGATAAAAACTTGACATATCTTCCATTGTTTGGTTAGTGTTTAAATTTTTTCAACTTTGAGGCAAATTGCTACCAAACTCTGAAGACAAATATAGTGTCTACTACAGGCTTCTAATTTCCCTTCAAGACTCAAAAAAATATAAATTATTGAAGATGTTTCTAATTTTATTAACTGCTCATCCTCACAACATTTTCCTTTAGAATAAACAGGAATTGCTTCTCTAAGCAGTGTAGACTGTAATTACCTTGGCAATGCTAATACTCTGTGTTATCAGACTGAGATAATAATCAACAAGACCAGTCTGAGATAGACTGTTCAACAATGGTTGTTCTTTTGCTCTTTTTTTCTGTTTAATACTGGAGTTTTCTTCAATAGTTCTAAAGACAAGGCTATCCCATGAAATTATACTGATTAAAATCCTTTTCTATTTCTCACTATTTTAGTTACTATTTTGTATTTGTGGAGATCAGCTTTCCCTAATGTGTTGTGACTTTCTAAAGCCAGGGTCCTTGTGGCATAAGGTTCTCTTAAAGTAACTAAGACAAAATATTTCATTATTTTATCCTTTATCATGTCACATTGTTTGAAATCCACTATTTAAGTTTCTGACACGTTCTGATGCACCGTTTTCTGTAAAAACTATATTGGTGGTTACTAGGTCAAAGTTACTTACTTAAATTTTTTGAAAGAAAAAATCTTTCTCCCTCTTGTTACACTGACTATATAAGAGTTCAACTTACAAGTGGATTATCAGAAAGGAAGATAGAGCATATAACCCTGTTACAATGTAGTAGTTTCTTGGTCCCGGGCAGCCAGAGGCCCAGACACACAGACCTGCAGCCCCAGACCCCTTAGCCACCCTCAGCTACTCAGGCTTCCAGAAATGACTCAGACACTCATATTAACTTCATGCTGTTTGGCCTATGGCTCAGGCACATTTCTAGCTTGCTCTTACATCTTAAATCAACCTATTTCTATTAATCTTTCTTGTCATGTGGTCTGTGGCTCACCTGTGTTCCTTACATATTTCTCCTTTGGGCTTCTGGCTCCTCTGTCTCTGACTCCACCATGCTTCTCCTACCTATTCTGATTCCTCCTCCTACTTTTTCTATGGTGCCTGTCACAGGCCAAAACAGCTCCTTTATTTAAAGTTTGCTATTCACAGCATACAGAGAAGCATTCCCACATCACTTCCCCCTTTCTGTCTAATAAAAAAGGAAGGCTTCAATTTTAACAAAGCAAAATTACGTATAACAGAACAGCTATCAAGCAAGAATTACAGTTACAACATATAGTCCATTTGTATTTAGCAAACCTAAAGAAAATACTCTTATCAACCTTATCCTTATGAATCTAAAGTTTCATATATGCCTTAAAATAACCAAGAAAAACTATACCTATGACTATCTAATCTTTAACTACATCAAAGACCACAGAAGGATATATTTACCTAAGTAAACCGGAAGTGCAAGCAACTTCTAAAATCCAGAAATGACAGTGATGACATCTATCTGCCTGGACAGTCACCCAAAGATCCTTTATAAAGTTGGGGCAACCATGTTCAGCCTACAGGCCCAGAGTCTCTTTTCATTTCAGTGAAGCAGGAAATCTGTTCTGCCCATTCTGGCACAGTTCATCAGTTTCTTCTCCTCGAGTCCTGAAGAATGTCTGACAGTTCTCTCTGCAAAGCAGGAACCTGAATGACCATCTCAGCTTGTTCTGCCAAAGTTCAGAGGTCACCTTCCTATGGAACTTGCATGTCCACTTTTAACAGCATATTGTCAAGCAGTCAATATAAGAACAGGTTCATGTCCAGTGGCTAACCATTGCCACAAAGAGAGTAGACTCCATATGGAGTTTCTTCAATGCCCATTTTTCTCTTGAAGTAAATTAGTGCTGCCAGGAGCATATAGGCAGAGTGTACTCAGAAGGCACCAATACCAGATAAATATTTATTAAAATATAAACCAACACTCACGGGGTACAGGTAACAGATTACAGTAGCATCTGAACAGGGACAGGAGTCTGGAATGGTGGATGAGTGATGGACGAACGATGGATTCTGATCCTCTCTCCAACAGTCAGGAACCAGGAAGAGAGCATCTCGTGTTCCAGAAGCCCCTTTTCAATGGGCTTTCCCTGCCCCCTTCAAGGGCCTGGGACCCTGGATAGGTGTCTTTTGACCTTAAAAGCTGACACCTGAATCCCACAACATCTCCCACTTTTGTCTAACTAAGAAGGTTCTAAACTAAGACTATGTACAGTAGGAATTACTATGTGGTAGTATCTAGGAGAGGATAAAGTATAAATTCTAATCAAAGCCTAACCTATATAAGGTACATCAAATAGTTCTAGAATATTGGTAGATAGAGGGTGTATAGCTTACTTAAAAGGGTTAATCTGGGAAAGTGAAAATTCAACACCTGAATGTTCTTATCTAAGGGATAATAAGGTGATAACCTTAAATAGAAATACCCATTCTTCAACCTTTTTAAGACCTGAGAAGGAAGGTGAATCACCTGAAAGTCACAAGTACATGGAAGTAGTGGCTTCCAAAATATGGGAGAGGACAGCAACACAGCTACCTGGACAATGACCTCTGGATTTGTGCACCATTAGAGCATCTAATCATATTGGCTACAGGTCTATGGTATCTGACAGATCTTTTCACAAGCAGGGAAATTTTGGAGGGACTGTCTTATCCTGTCCAGGCAGGTTTCATCAGTCTCCATCCATCAACTTGTTCATCCAGCTTGACACCATGTGTGTACTGTCAGCAATCAAGGTAAGGACAGTTCCTTACACAACCGGCCATTCTCTGCCAAAAGGACAAACTCCAATGGAGTATCTTCGATGCTCAATACCATCTTGGTAAAGGAGCAGTGACAACAGGAGTCATCGTGTCTCTTGCGGCGAAATTTCAAATGTTAAATGCCATCTTCTCTGGGTATATGAAATGGTTGAAGATTCCTGTCTATCTATGCTATTTTAACTTGTATCTGATATGACTGGGATATGATACCTTAAGTAATGTTGACTTCAGTTTTTATTGTCTTAAGTAATAAACCCTGTACTAAAAATTAGAATACCTATATAAGGGGTGTACAATCCCTTTAATAGGACTATCAACCATTAGCCAGGGGTATATTACCATGTAAAGCAGCCACAGCATTTTAGACATGTAAATACATATATATCATTTAAACAGAGGTATATAAAACATCTTGTACATATATTATAACTAGTGCAATTATACATTATATCTAGTATAGTTAAATGGAGGTAGTAATTGCATAGTATACATGACAATGATGTACAAATATTTTAAACAGAGGTAGAAGCATACATAAAGTATAGCAATTTCAGATTCAGTTTTGCATAATAGTTACAGATTCAGATTTATATTGAAGTACAAGTTGCTTTGGTTATATAAAGCAATCTCAGATTAAACTTTGTACCAGTGTCTCAATTAAACATATAAAATGACTTCACATTTGTATCAATATATAAATATCTATGCCAGTGCAAATTGTCTTTAGTTTAGCCCATACATTCAGCTAGAATGGTGTATAGGTAGGTAGAACAGTCTACCTTTATCCTATCTGTCCCCCCTTTCTTCTTCAAAAGAGATCTTTGATGCTATATTATAGTTTTGTCCTTCACCCAGTTTTAACATATAACTATTTAATTGGAATAATAGTTACCCACAACCTTCAGAGCACAAAACTTATTGGGAAAGGGGGTGTAGTCTTTCATAAGGTTGTTTCCTGCTGACTTAAGGGTGATGGCATCTCTTTGGGATCCTGTAATAGCTAAAATAATGGTTATTTGTTAAAGGACTGACCACATACATCTATAACCATTCTTAGAATAGTGGTTAACTCCATCTGGAAACTTAATTAGCAGTGCGATCTGAAGGATAATCATAAGGAGCTATCTTGCAGCTGTTTTTGAATTGTCTATTACCTGGAAACAATTATTGATTGGTGCGCACCAGGTTCTTGATTTTTTTTTGTCTGTCTGTCTACCTGCCTCTTATTCTCTCTCTCATATTCTCTCTGTTATTCTTGTTTCACTAGCAGGAGTTGTTGCGGTGGGGGCCCCGTCTCGGTTCCAGATTCTTTGTAGATAGCTGATAGGAGGAAATGTTATTTACAGTGGAAAACTTAAGCATTGTTGATATTCAAAAGATATTTATATTTTTTATGACTTTAGGAGACTGTATGCAGACAGGATGAGATGTTTGAAAGGTACAGAAACATAGAGGAACAAGGTTTAAGATGAAGTCACAATAATATTGGTCCCTAAATATTCTGTCTTCTGTCTCACACCAGGTGGCTTTTCTGATATGAGACAGAATTTTTCACATTTTATTTACCAATAGGCTTGGGTTTAGAGAGGGAGAAAGCCACTTGCTCCCAATCAAAATCCAGCCCTATTAATAGTCAAATCAGGACCACTTTTTTTTTCTAGGTGTAGATGCAAGATGCAAAGCAGTAAAAATTGAGAAATTACCCAGTAGTGCACATGCGTATCAGTTGGTCTCATAGTCAGTCTTGTACATTCCTTCATCATCAGTCTGTCTTCGATTGCAGGTGAGTAATTATTCAATGTCTAGTCAATGCCTTAAAAATAGTTGTATTTGTTTTCCTCTAAAGACAAAATTGAGACCCTGTCCCAGGTTTGTTAAATAAGCATCTGAGTCATTTCTGGGGGTCTGAGTGGCAGGCGGCTGGGCAGCTAAGAATCTGGCATGGCAGGTCTGTGGGTCCAGGTCCCTGGCCGCCCAAGATCAAGAAACCCCACTACTACAGATGGCGTATCCAACATGGATCGATTATCCACTTAATGTCTGAGAAAGTTTAAAAAGGGTTTTTAGCAGAAACTGAGCAAAGGCAGCATCCAAATTGTGTATATGAAGCAGGTCTTTGTACAAAGAAAGCGTGGCGGCCAGGTCACATTCAAAATGGCACTGGCAGACTGGCAACAGGCAGTGTAAGCTATAATCAGGTCGGTTCCTGAAATCTCACAGAAGACTCAGCAGCATGTGATTGATTTTAGATTTATGTTTATTTTAAACAAAAAGGAAACAAAGTTTCTTAGTAGCAGCATTTTCTTGGGTATACTCTGTTTGCTGGCCACCAACAGAGACATGGTCCCTTTAAGAAAACTTAGTGATTCAGCCTAATCTGCAAAAACTATGCTGCTCTTTTAGAGACTGTATTTTAAAAGCTCTTATGGTTAGAAGATGATTAGGGATTCACAATAAAACAGATTCAGATGAAAATAAAAACCTGTAAATGGGTTACAATGTGTGTAAAAGGAACATAGTCTTCAGAGAGAAAAGAGAGAAGTAGAGAAAGTCTTTATAAAGAGAAATAGAGTAATAAAAATATAATAAGCCACATAAAGATGGAAAATAGACACAAATCTGGATTTTGGTTGTTATTGTATTTTCTTTTAATTTTTTAACTGTTAATGAGCTAACTGCAGAAAGACAATGGATTGCAAATGCAAAGTTAAGTTAAACAAGAATATATGTTTTAAAGGTATTTTGATTTTGAAAATTGTGACTAAGGATTTATTGCTTTGGAAGAGTTCTGCTTTTGTTTCCACAGAAGATGAGAACCTGTGGATTGCTTCCAGGCAAATATGGTTTCATCAACCAAGACCCCCGGAAGAAAACCTCTGATGGGAAGAGATGGCCGTATCAGCTTCAAGACTGCACATTCTCAACAATCCATGAGATTTTCAATGCCCCTTAATCAGCAGGAAGTAGTAATGGATAAATATGCCCAAATTCCCCAAATATTGTTTCTAGATGTTTTCATTATAAATAATTGATGGTCTAAGAAGAAAAAGGGGATATGGTATATGAATGATTTTTAAAAAATTAGATTATTGAATTTACTTAGATCAGGACATCAGCTGTTAATCTCAAAATGTTTTACATTGGTATAGATTTTGGTTTATTGATACAAATTTAAGGTCAATTTTGTAATACTGTATGTGTTTTTCTATTCTTGTTTAAGGTATGATGTTCATGTAACTGATTTAAAATTACATTGCATAATTAAGAAATGAAGGTTAATAGTCACCTTTGATAATCAAACTTATAGTTAGGTTAGTTAGGATTTTTAGGTATACAAAAATATATTTCAATTAGGTAGGTAATCTTCAAATACTTCTAAGACCTACAGAATATGACATTTAAAATATTTTAAGAACTTAGACTTTTCTGGACAGTGAGACAGGTCTTCTCTTGGCAGCAATCTTCTTCAAGAGAAAAATGGGCATCGAAGAAACTCCATATGGAGTCTACTCTCTTTGTGGCAATGGTTAGCCATTGGACAAGAACCTGTTCTTATATTGACTGCTTGACAGTATGCTGTTTAAACTGGACATACATGTTCCATAGGAAAGTGACCTCTGAACTTTGGCAGAACAAGCTGAGATGGTCATTCAGGTTCCTGCTTTGCAGAGAGAACTGTCAGACATTCTTCAGGACTCGAGTAGAAGCAACTGATGAACTGTGCCAGAATGGGCAGAGCAGATTAAAAAATTAAAAGAAAACACAATACCAACTAAAATCCATATTTTGTGTCTATTTTCCATCTTTACGTGGCTTCTTATTTTTTATTACTTTATTTCTCCTTTTAAAGACTTTTTCTATCCTCTTTCTTTTTTCTCTGAAGCCTATGTACCTTTCACACATATTGTAATCTGTTTACATGTTTTTCTTTTTGTCTGAATCTGTTTTATTGTGAATCCCTAATCATCTTTTAACCATAAGACCTTTTAAAATACTCACACTCTCTTAAAGAACCACATAGATTTTGTAGGTAAAGTTGAATCAGTAAGTTCTCTTAAAGGGACCACATTTTTTGTGGCCAGCAAACAGAGCAGACCCAGAAAAATGCTGTTACTAAGTATCCATCTTTGTTTCTTTTTTGGTCAAAATAAACAGAAACCTTAAACCAATAACATGCTACTGAGTCTTCTGTGAGATTTCAGGAACCGGCCTGATTGCAACTTACACTGCCTGCTGCCAGCCTGCCAGTGCCATTTTGAATGTGACCTGGACACCATGCTTTCTTTGTACAATGACCTGCTTCATATACACAATTTGGAAGCTTCTTTGGCTCAGTTTCTGTTCTAAAACCATTTTTAAACTTTCTCAGGCTTTAAGTGGATATTCGACCCACCCAGGGACACCATCTGTTACAATGTGGTTGTTTCTTGGTCCTGGACAGCCAGAAGCCCAAACACACAGACCTACAGCCCCAGACCCCTTAGCCGCCCACCAGTGTTCACACCTCCAAAAATGACTCAGACGCTTATATTAATTTCATGCTGTTTGGCCTATGGCTCAGGCACATTCCTAGCTAGCTCTTACATCTTAAATCAACCCATTTCTCTTAATCTTTCTTGTCACATGGCCCATGGCTCACCTGTGTTCTTTACATATTGTTCCTTTGGGCTTCTGGCTCCTTCTGTCTCTGACTCTGCCCTGCTTCTCCTACCTATTCTGATTCCTCCTCCTACTTTTTCTATGGTGCCTGTCACAGGCCAAAACAGCTCCTTTATTTAAAGATTGCTATTCACAGCATACAGAAAGGCATTCCCACATCATAACCCCTTTTTAGAAACACTGAAATCATAACATATTGTTGCACCTTGAGGATTGTGAAAAAATTCAAAGTTTTTAAGTTAACTAGTGATTTACTATCATGAGAATACAAATATAATGTGCAGGGCAAATATTATTTCTTTTAATAAAATTTAATGTACTTTTATTTGAAACCTCACTTAATCAAACTGTTTTTAAAGAATTGTTAAGTCACATGGCTACTCTGTTTGAGTCCTCAAAGAAAAACTTTTCTGTAGAGACTCATGAGAATGGTATGTCTTAAGATAGTTAGTATTGTAGTGATTGTTTCTTTTTACATAACAGATTACACATCCTGCTAATAATACACTGGAACAAATCATGAAAAACATAGTAATATTTTCCCAATAATTAAATTTTTATATATTTTCTTAATTACACAGAGTATAGGATTTGAGATAACATTAGTTTCAAATAAATGTTCCAAATTAAAAAATTAGGATATTTTAATAAAGATTCCAGTCATATATTCTGTATTCGCTACTCTTCTATTGGGTATCCCAAAACATATTTTAAAAGGTCAACATGAGAAAGGAAAAACTTATTTTTAGCTCATGATTCGCAAGTATAATCAAAATGACAGAGAAAACTTAGTTGCAGCATCATGAAACAATTAGTCACAGTGTACCTACAAACAGGAAGCAGAAAATGACAAACTCCAGCACTCTAATGCTATTCTGTCTAGCTTCCCATTTTCTTCCTAGAATGCAAATATAGAAAACAGAATTACCCACAGTTGTGTTTCATCATCCTACTATGGTGAATCCTTTCTGGAAATGTCCTTAGAGACATACTCAAATTGTTTTTCTTAGTTGATATGGATTTAGTCAAATTTACAAGAAAGATTAGTCAACTCTATGTTTTTACTACTTGATATCCAAATGTATCACTTCTAAGCATAACATTATACCCAATGTTTAAAAGTGTATAGTTAGTTTTATGAGGCCAAGCACATTTAGTAAACCTCTAAAATTCCTATGTTGCTCAAAGGTCCATGATCCAGCATCTTGGAATAATGACTCAGTTGTTAAGAGTTGATACTCATCTTGTCTAGGAGGCATATTTTGTTTCCAGTGCTCACATCAGGCTATGCAGAGTTGACCATAACTTTAGCCAAATAAGCTTTCTGAATTTTGATGTCATCCTCACTCACATGTGCTCACCAACTCAACCATATATAATGACATGATGTAAAATAACTATTTTAAACACATGATCTAATTTTCTCCAGAAACTCAAAATCATACTATGTCTGGTCTTAACAATCATACTTCAAGACTCAGTGATATCACTCTTGTGCATACACAAAGTATACTTAATCATACCACAAGGACACATATTTCTAGCAGCATTATTCATAATTTACAGTACCTGAAAACACTCTAGATACCCTTCAACCAAAGAATGAAAATGTGGTACATTTACACAATTGAGCATTATCTAATGAAAAAAATGATAAAATGAAATTTGCATGCAAAAGTATAAAAGTAGAAAAAAAATCATTCTGAGTGAGGTAACCCAGACCCAGAAAGATAACCACAATATCTAATAACCTATAAGTGTATATTTGATGTAAGGGTACAACCCCCAGCTTTGGAGAAGCTAGATAAGAAGGAAGACCCTAAGAAGGAATCATAAATCTCTCTGGGAAGAAGAGATAGTTAAAATGTCCTTAGTAAACTTGAGACAGGAAGTAGGAGGGAGGAGGTAAGGTCATAAGAACATGAAGGATCAGGATGGTTTAGCTTGTGGTGGGTCAGAGAGTGGAGTAATAAAAAATATCTTGATAGAGGGGGACATTATGGGTAAGGGTGAAATCTAGTGTCATGAAAAATTCGAGAAACCCACAAGGATGACAATAGCTATGATTCCTAGAAATAGTGAAGAGGGTGCCTAAACTGGCCTTCTTCTGTTATCAGATTGGTGATTACTCGAGTTGTCATTATAGAGCCGTCATCTAGTAATTTATGAAATAGGTGCAGAGATCATTGTGCCAAGTTCTGGGAATTCAGTAAGAGAAAGGGAGGAGGAATTATATGAGTAAAGATAGGTTTAAGATCATAATGAGAAAACCCATAGAGTTAGCTTACCTGAGCTTGTGGAAGCTCAAGGACTCTGGACTAACAGCTAGGGAGATGGCATGGAACCAACCTAAACTCTCTGCATCTGGGTAAAAGATGTATAGTGTGGCCTTTTGTGGAGCTCCTACCAGTGGGACCAGGACCTGTACCTGATTATGAGCTGGCTCTTTGGAACCTATTCCCTATGGAATTCCTTACCCAACCTTGATGCAAGGGCAAAGACCTTGATCCTGCCTCAACTTGATATGCCATTCTTTGATGACTACCTCATGAGGCCTTCTTTATCCCTTCTGAATGGAGGCAGAGTAATGTAATGGGTGGGTAGAAGAGAGATGGGGCAAATGAATAGGAGAACAGAAGAGAGGGGAAGTTGTGGTTGGTATATAAATAATAAATACATATTATGCACTTCAAATGCATATACATGATACTTTAAGAACTACCCTGCAGTACTGTGCTCTAAATTTATGCCCTTCAGCATCAAGTTGAAAGGAGATGGGGTTTAGATGGCTAATAATTATTTTCAATGTGATGGGATTTGAAATTTAGCTTTAGAGACCAAGTGTCTCAAATAAGTAATTTTCAGAAAGGCTTAAATTTGGTGTGAGGATGTACTCTGGATGTGGGTGGTTCTATTTTCTATATTCAATTCTTTGGCAGATAAAGAAGCAAAACAGAATATAATTAGAGTGATAAAGTTTGTGATTTTTTGCCTTCTCACTACAGGTTCACCATGACCAACTCTTTCTTGATTTCACGATATGAGCATGTTCTTCATGGTGTAACATAATGTATTTTCTGGCAATTAGGTAATGTGTTATATATGTGGCACCAATTATTACAAAAGTCATTGTTTTAATACATGGATTCTTAATTCTTAATAAGAAAGATTTGTCTTTGAGAACTCTCAGGAAGCATCCCAGTGAATTTAATAGGTCTTTTAGAAATATTTTGATTATATAAGATTTCAAATGAACCTACATTAAAGTTTACATAATGGTAAATGTATTTTTCTTATATTTGCATACTCATGATGGAAATAATGAGGTTATCAAAGAAAATTTGAGTTTTCTCACAACATTAAAGGTGCAACAATATAATAGAAATTTATATTTTCCAAATCAGAGCTGCACATTCTGTTTTTCTTCTATATGTTCTACTGTTAAAGTGAAATAAGGTTTATGGAAAAATTTCTCCTCCTAAAACTGATGTTAATCAAAAGTCTTCCTACAGTTATCTAAAGAGTAACTTTTTTCTTACTATTATGAAGACTATAAATTGCTTTAAGGTACAGATTTCTAATTCCAATAAATTAAATGTTAAAATATGCTCTCTAAAACAAGTTTAAAATATTACAGGTGTTGAGGAAGTTGGAATAGAGTAAAAAATCAATGTAATTTTGCAGTGATCTATTGTCCCTTATTTCTCCTATTTGCGTTTCCTTCCCTGTATTTTGCCAGAATGCTCATTGGTATAGTTGAATTACAGCCCTCTATCACACCTATCTTTCTGAGCACACAGAGAGCTCTCTTTAAATTGTCTAGATTGGGCCAGTCCTTACTTTTCATTAGAGCTGTGTGGGGATTTAATAAAGTTTCAGAAGTTTTGGAGATATCAGAGGGAATCTACCCACAGTCTATTAGTAAAAGCTCCAGAAGTCCCAGAGCTCTAACCACAGTCAGTCTAGGAAAATCAGAGTGGTGATTCAAACCTTTAATCCCAGCATAGAGAGTATCCTGGGAGTGGTGATCTAAAAACCTTAATCCCAACTGAGTCAAGGTCACTTCAGATTATAGAAGGAATTCAAGGCTCCCAAGTAGGCAGTGGTGGAGCCATGCCTTAATTTATGAAAGGATACTTAAGACAGGATTGAAACACAGAAGGAACCAATTGAAGGGAATCTAGGCTGAGGAAGCTAGAAGACAGCTGGGTAAGATTTGACTATGGTGTTTATTCCCTCTAGTATCGACAACTTCTTCAGAGATCTATCCTTGAGTCTCATTCTCTCATGTGACAGAGCTGTGTTTTCTTTCTTAAATGTCATCTATAAAGATTTTTGTCCTGTATACTTGTTCTGTGAACTTTAGTGTCATTCTTTTAAACTAAAGCAGTCAACTGACAAATCTGTAAACTGTAATCATTTGTTGCTGTAAAATATGACATCTGAAGATTTTGGTTGCTTAATAGAATATCTTTATATGCTTGTATATTCTTATATTTGCCTCCTCCAGTGGTGGGTAAGATGCCCCCATATTCTCTATACTAGTATCTATCATTTAGTCATGTCACACACACACACACACACACACACACACACACACACACACACACACACACACACACACACACAAAAGACCACCTAAAAATTTTCTAATGGGAAGAGATGATCACATCAGCTTCAGGGCTACAGACTAAGATGATACAGTGTCAATAACCTGTAAGATTACCAGAGTCCTTTAATCATCAGAAAGTTGTTAGAAAAACACTATGCCCAAATTCTCAAAATATTGTTTATAAATGTTTGTTCTCATCATAAATTGATAATGGTGATAGTTAATTACTTTCTAAGAAAGGGGAGGATGTGGTATATGAGTGATTTTAAAATATTGGATTATTGAATTTAATCTAAAAATCAACTGTTGACCTAATGACTTTCAGGTAGAAATGTGCATCTTTTGGGTACATGCTCAATAATGGTATTGCTGGATCCTTGGAGAGATTGATTCCCAGTTTTCTTAGGAACATCCATATTGTATACCAGAGTGACTGTACAAGTTTACATTCCCACCAATAATGGAGGAGTGTTCCCCTTGTTTTGCATCTTTTCCAGCATAGGCTGTCATCTGTGTTTTGGATCTTAGCCATTCTGAGAGTGGTAAAGTGGTATCTAAAAGTTGTTTTGATTTGCATTTCTCTGATGGCTAAAGATGTTGAGAAATTTTTAAGTGCCTTTCAGCCATTTGTAATACTTCTGTAGAGAATTCCCCTTTTTTCTCTAAAGCCCATTTACAAATTGGGTTATTTAGGATTGGGGGCTCTAGTTTCTTGAGTTATCTATATATTTTAGAGATCAGTCTTCTGACACATGTAGGATTGGTAAAGATCTTTTCCCATTCTGTAGGCTGTCTTTTGTCCCATTGACTGTGTCCTTTGCAATACTGAAGCTTCTTAGTTTCAGAAAGTCCCAGTTATTTGTTGTTCTTAGTGTCTATGCTACTGGTGATTTAGAAAAGGATCACCTGTGACAATTCATTGGAGGGTATTTCCCACTTTTTTTCTATCAAGTTTAGTGTAGCTGGATTTATAGTGTGTTCTTTATCCATTTGAGTTCTGTGCAGGATGATAGGTTTGTTTATTTTTCATTCTTCTATATACTATCGTCCAACTATATCAAAAGAATTTGTTGAAGATACTATCTTTCCCATTGAATATTTTTGGTCTGTTTGTCAAAAATCAGGGGTTCATAGGTGTGTGGGTTAATGTCTTGGTCTTTGATTTGATTCCATTAATCCACAAGTCAGTTTTTATGCCAGTATTAGGCTGCTTTTATTTCTGTAGATCTATAGTATAGCTTGAAGTCATGGATGGTGATTTGTACTGAAGTTTTTTTATTGCGCAGGAGAGCAGGATTACCTTGGCAACAGTGGGTTTCCTGTTATTCCATATGCAGTTGAATATTTTTATTTCAAGGTCTGTAAAAAATGTGTTGGAATTTTGATGGGGATTGCATTGAATGTATAGAATGTTTTTGGTGAATTTGTCATATTTACTATGTTGATTCTACCTATCCAGGAGCATGTGAGATCTTTCCACTTTCTAATATCTTCTTCAACTTCTTTCTTCAGTGACTTAATTTTTTTTGTCAAATAGGTCTGCTACTTCTTTTGTTAGAGTCATGCCAAGATATTTAATGCTATTTGCAGCTATTATAAAGGGTCATATTTCCCTTAATTCTTTTTCAGCCCTTTTATCCTTAGCATATAAGAGGGCTATTGATTTTTTAAGCAATCTGTACCCTGCTAACTTGAAGAAGGTGTTTATCAGCTGTAAGAGTTCCCTGGTAGAACTTTGGGACACACACACACACACACACACACACACACACACACACACACATGATTATATGATCTGCAAATAGAGATAGTTTGGCATTTTCTTTTCCAATTTGTATCCCAGTAATCTCTTTTTGTTCTCTTATTGTTTTAACTAAAACTTTGAAAACTATATTAAATGGATATGAAGAGAGGACAGCCTTGTCTTGTTCCTGATTTTAGTGGAATTGCTTTGAATTTTTCTCCATTTAGTTTGATGTTGGCTGTCAGCTAGCTGTATATTGCCTTTATTATATTTAGGTATTATTTAGGTGTTTTGCTCTATTCCTGATCTCTCCAGGACTTTTATCATGAAAGAGTACTGTCTATTGTCAAAGGCTTTTTCAGCATCTAATGAGATGATAACCTGGTTTTTTTCTTTCAGTTTGTTTATATGATGGATGACATTCATAGTTTTTCTTATGTTGAACCATCCCTGCATCTCTGAGATGAAGGCTACTTGATCATGTTGGATCGTTTTTTGATACATTGTTGGATTTGGTTTGCCAGAATTTTATTTAGTATTTTTGCATCAATGTTCATGAAGATTGGTCTATAATTCTCTTTCTTTGTTGCATCTTTGAGTGGCTTAGGAATCAGGGTGATTGTGGCCTCATAAAAAGAGTTCGGCAATGTTCCTTCAGTTTATACTTTATGAAATGGTTTGAGGAGCATTGGTATTAGTTCTTCATTGAATTCCTGGTAGAATTTTGTACTGAAACCATCTGGTCCCAGGTTTTTCTTTTTACTTGGGAAACATGTAATAACAACGTGAATTTCATTTGGGCTTACAGATCTGTTTAGGTCTTTAATCTGATGTTGATTTAATTTTGGTAAGTGGTACCTGTCCAGAAAGAAAACTGAATATTTCTTTTAGGTTTTTCATTTTAGTGATGTATAGATTTTCAAAGTTTGCTCTAATAATTATCTGGATTTCCTGGATATCTGTTGTTGTGTCCCCCTTTTCATTTCTGATTCTATTCATTTGGATATTCTCTCTCTGCTTCTTAGTTAGTTATATTAGAGTTTCGCTATCTTGTTGACTTTCTCAAAGAACCAACTCTTTCATTCATTGATTCTTTGTATTGTTCTCTTTGTTTCTATTGTATTGATTTCAGCCCTAAGTTTGATTATTTCCTGCCATATACTCCTTCTAGGAAAGTTTGCTTCTAATTATTCTAAAGCCTTCAGTTGTGCTGTTAGGTGTCTTATGTGAGATTTCTCTAGGTTTTTTATATAGGCATCTAGTGCTATGAGTTTTCTTAATGTTGCCTTCATTATGTCCCATAAGTTTGAGTGTGCTGTGGATTCATTTTCATTAAATCCTAGGAAGTCTTTGAATTCTTTCTTAATTTCTTCCTCAACCAAGAGGTGGTTCAGTTGAAAGATGCTCAGTTTCCATGAGTTTGTAGGCTTTGTGTGATTTTTGTTGTTGTTAAACTCTAGCTTTAGACCATACTGGTCTGATATGATGCAGGGATTTGTGCCCAGTTTTTTGTATCTATTGATATTCGCTTTATGACTGAATATGTGGTCAATTTTAGAGAAGTCCCATGTGGTGCTGATAAATATCTATATTCCTATGTTTTGGGATATAAGGTTCTGTATATATTTATTAAGTCCACTTGGGTCATCACATCTGTTGGATATCCTATTTTTCTGTTGAATTTCTGTTTGGTCTACCTATCCAAGGGTGAAAGTGGGGTATTGAAATCTTTCACTCTTAGTGTATTGGGTTTGATGCGAGGTTTGTTTAAAAGGTTTTTAGTAGTGTTTCTTTTATATATGCAGCTGTCCTTTTGTTTGGGGCATAAATATTCCAGACTGAGACTTCATCTTGGTGGATTTTTGCTGAGGTAATGTACTTTCTGGTCTCTTTTGATTGATTTTAGTTTGAAGTCATTTTCTTAGATATTAGAATGGCTACACCAGCTTCTTTCTTAGGACCATTTGATTAGAAAGTTTTTATCCGAGCCTGTATCTGTCTTTGATGTTGAGATGTTTCTTCTAGAAAGTAGGAGAATGACTTTGTTTTTGTAACCATCATGTTAATGTGTGATTTTTATAGGTGAATTGAGTCCATTGATATTAAGGGATATCAATGACCAATGATTGTTTTTTTTCTGTTATTTTTGGTGGGAGCTTGTGTGTATTCCCTTCTTTATAGTTTTCTTCTGTAGGATTATCAATTATCTGTGGTATCAGTGGTGTATCTGGTTTCCTTAGGTCAGAGTTTTCCCTCTAGTACTTTCTATAGGGCTAGATTTATGGATAAGAATTGCATAAATCTCATTTTGTCCTGAAATATCTTGTTTACTGAATTTATGATGATTGATAGTTTTGCTGGGTATAGTAGTCTGGATTGGCAGCCATACTCTTTTAGTGTATGTATAACATCTGACCAGGACCTTCTTGCTTTCATTGTTTCCATTGAATAGTCAGGTGTTATTCTGATGGGTTTGCCTTATAGGCAAATTTGGCCTTTTTCATTTGTAACTCTTAGTGTTTTTTCTTTGTTCTGTAGGTTTAGTGGCAAATTTTTGGAGAGGTCTAGTCTATTTGATGTTCTGTAAGCTTTTGTATCTTTTTATGCCTTTCTTTCTTTAGGTTGGGAAAGTTTTCTTCTATGATTTTGTAAAATATATTTTCCGTGCCTTTGAGTTGATAATTTTCTCCTTCTTCAAATTTCAATTATTCTCAGGTTTGGCCTTTTCATGGTGTCCCAGTTTTCCTAGACATTTTGTGTTATGACTTCTATGGTTTTAGTGTTTTCTTTAACTGATGTATCTATTTCCACTATTGAATCTTCTACTCCAGAGATTCTCTCTTGCATCTATTGCATTCTGTTGGTTATTCTTGCATCTGTATTTCTTGTTTGAGTTTTTCAGGTTTTCTATTTCTAGCTTTGCCTCTGTTTGTGTCTTCTTTATTTCTTCTATTTCAATTTTTAATTCCTGGAATGTTTCTTTGACCTGTTTGTTTTCTATTTCTTGGTTTTCTATTTTTTTCAGGAATTCTTTTATCTCTTTCAATCTGTATTTTCTTCTATTTATTTAAGGAAAATTTTTATATCCTCTTGTAAAGCTTCTACTATCTTCATAAAGTTGTTTTTAATATTGTTTCCTTCTGTTTTCTCTTCATTGTTATGCTTGGATCTTGATGTTGTGGGGCCATCAACTTCTTCTGGAGGTTTTTTTGTTCTTTATTCCTGCAATGGCATCTGCCCATTACTTCCTAGGTTCACCCTATGCAGCTCTTGGTTGGCTCTTTTTCAGCTGTAAGCCTGGTAGCTGAGTATTTCCAGTAATTGCAGGGGCTGCTTTTATTCATCTCTTAGTTGGCTGTAGGCCAAGGAGCTCTGTGTCTCCAGTTGTCACAAGGGTTGTTCTTAGTAGGGTCTTAGTTCACACTTAGTTGGTTATTAGTCAGCTCTTAGTCAGTTGTGGAATTCATAGTCAGTTGTGGACCCAGAGGGAGGCTTCTGGGTATCCAGTTGTTGGTGAGTGATGATGTAAATAATGGTTTTGGCATTTTTTTCTAATGCTTGGAACAAAATGAATTCCAAAAAGGTATTTTTAAAAATGTCTTTAATTATTTTACAAATGACCCAGAGAAATTGTTTAAAGTCTCGTTGATCAGAAGGGAAAATCCATTCTATCTAGCTGCACTATCCAAAGTCATCCACTGGCCTCAATAGGGCAACTTTATCTGGTTTTTTTTCTGAGAATGTTGGATTTTAAATTTTCAATTATTCAAATTATGGTTGAAAAAGTTACAAAATAATGAAAAAATGGTAGAACTTCTTTTTCTCTTCCCTGGGTCAGCTAGTACTTTCTGCATTCTGCCTAATGACAGAAGTCTCTGGATGAGAATCATTATGATCTGCTGTCTCTACATAGGGACCAGGACTGACATGGACCCCAAACAGCAATCAAGCCACTAAATAAGTGAGCAATCCAGAGTAAAACTAACAAATATTTTTTATAATTTTCTGAGCAACCTGGCAAAGCAAAATGGATTCAAGTCCCCAGCAAGAAGATGTTGATCTGAAATATGGAAGGCTCTCACAATAGAAAAGCCATTGACAAATAAATAAAAAAAACCAAAACTGAGAGAAAGTACTTGAAAGAAACAAAGATATATACAATAAAGACAAAGGTATGTGGCCAACATACATTCATATACCTGACAAAACAAGAGAATCTAATGACATTTCAAAGACACTCATAACTCAGAGTCAATGGCTGTGCCCAATCACTCTTATGTGTTCAAACAGAAGATGTTCTAAAATGATTTGCCTCCAGAGGTGAGATACTAGGCAACTATAAATTTATATTCTTTGGGAATAGAGGTACATGATGCTACTGAAACATTAGATAGCAACTAATCAAAGGGATCCCTAAAGACCTGGAATATTTCTGGTTGCACTCACCCTTTGCCACCATACATTTCTCCACTCAGAGGGGTTCTGAGAAACCCTGGCTACACTGAGGCCTTATGTCTGCAGAATTATCTCTGTGAGAATTCCAGAAATGTTGTGAAGTATCCACCAAAAAGACTACTTAAACACAGGTTTAAACAAATATAAAGTTTTTATTAGGTGTTTAGAGACTACACTGCATGCTCTGGATTCTAAATCTAACCCTTTCTCAGGGTGAGCAATTGAGCACAAAATAACATTTAGACAGAAATAGGACAACAGAATACAAAAATAAGGTTAATATATTTAAATCTTCCTAGAAATATGGAGTTTAATGGATTAGAGTTTTGTTTTAGTTTTGTATGGCAGTGCTGTCTACATTATATTTCATGGCTGGAATGGCACTGCCATCATATTACCAAGTTTTTACAGTCTAAGGATCTACTAAATTCTATAAAGCTGGTTACAATGGTCATCTTAATACAAAATACATTTAACATATTTAAAAGAATCCTCCCAAATATCAACAATTTTAACGTTTCAAAGTCCAGAATATCTCTTCTAGAACTTGAAATTCTCTCTTAAATATGAATATCTATAAAATTAAATTAATTCACATATTTCTACTATACAATTACTCAGAAAAAGAGAAAATATGAGAAAAAGACTGAAAACTAAGCCAAAGAATACTCAAAACCCAACAAGGTTGATATCACCTTTCAAACTCATGTCTCAATATAGAGCATTTCAGTGACATCATTTGAACTCCAACAGGTTTCACTGTTCTACTTTTGCTACTTTTAGCAAATATGACCTCCCTTGGACTGGATTCACACTTTGGTTATAACTTTTCTAGGAATATATCTTATGGTCTTGATATCTCCAACATCCTAGTGTCTCCACTGTGGGTTTTCTATTCACAGCTTACAACACATACACACACGCGCGCGCACACACACACACACACACACACACACACACACACACCCCAGAAAAAAAAAGCTATGGCTACTCAGGGCTTCTCTAAAGCAATTCAAATGTAACAAAAATTACCTGAATACTTTGGGATAATTACTTTTCTTGTACACTGGAAAAATTGTCATTTGTAGGGTTTAACAAATGCTGATGGGCCAGTAAGTAGGAAGAAAAAAAACAGACTAGGAGATATTGTATGAATTCTGGTTGTCAAAGGAAACTTAGATCCAGATATCAATGAAATCTTATCACCACTCTTTATTACCCTAAGAAATTCAAGTGATGCATTGTCTTGCCAAAGAATGACTGCCTCTTGAGTCTATAAGCATATGCCCATCACTGTTGTAGTTGTCATGCCAATAAAGATGAAATAAGAAAAGAAATTGCTGTGAGATTGATTATATACTATAACTTTCCTTGCCAGAAAGCTGCATATTTCTTGAACCCTAACAGAAAACCTTGTTGGGACTGGTTGCCAGTGTTTTTTTTGTTAATAGAAAAATAGTTTATAAATAATATGTTAAGGTCTTTAATTAAAAGACAAAATAAAACAACAGAAGGACAATCCATTAATACTTTAAAAATATACAGAGTCTTGTTCCTGTATGCTTTTGTGTTCATTTTAAACTGAAAGGTAATAAGCAAAGAATACCAGCTGTTGAGAGATATTGCATTGTGTAAGGGAATGCTAAAAAAAAAAAAAAAAAAAAAAAAAAAAAAAAAAAAAAAAAAAAAAAAAAAAAAAAACAAAAAAAAAACAAAAAAAACTGGCCTAGATACTTTAGGTATGTCTTAACTTTAAGATGAAAATCAGAAAATGTATTGCTTTGGGGAAGAGGTGAAGCTTTTATTTCCACAGAAAATGAAAGACTGTGGATTCCTGAAAGGTTGTCAGAGATTATATTTGATCAAGGGAGACCCCTTGGTAATCCTGGCTATGTACATGAAGAAATAAGCCTAAGGAAACTACAAAATGGATGACATATCTTACCTTATTAAACATAACACACACAAAAAATACATCTTTGGCTGGTTTATGTACAATACAAAATTGATAGTTGTGTAATATAGATATGTATGATATTTTTAAAAATCTATGTGGTTTTCTGATCAAAAGATCAAGATAAATGACTCAGCCTTTAGAGTGCCTCTGTTGCAGTTTCTCAGTGTTAAATATAAATCAAAAACACCTTCAAAGATGCTGGCTAACATGGCTCAACTTTAAAGACTATTTATGCCATAACTGCAGTGTAGTAATCAACCCATGTGAGTCTGTTTAATGGATAATAGAAATTTATTAGTATATAAATTGGGGAAGACATACTCATGAGAAACAGAACCAAATGAACCGTTGAAGTTGTATTCCATTCTATCTGGGAGCACAAGCACCTGGCTATCTGATGTTCCAACAAACAAAAGATAAAAAGACTTGACTCTTCTCTTCTTTCTTATATGAGGCCATGTACATATACTACAGGTCACATAGGCAAGCAAGAAACACTGTTTCTATTGTGCCAAATAGTCCAAAGTCATGGGAGAAATAAATACCATTACACTTCCCTCTTTTCTAAATAAGAAAGTCCTGAACATAATATAAAACTATACAATAGGAACAGCTATCAAGTAGTATCTATGAAGTATTAGTGAAGAAGGGTAATAACATAAACAAAATGAAACTACAGCCAAGAAGGACATCAAGCAAGAAACACACACTAGATGATCAGAATATAAGAAAACGGCATGATACAGAGATTACTTCAAAAGTTATTCTTACACTGAAGAATTTGAATCTTGTCCCTAATATAATCTCAGCTAAGATATGTAATGGTTGTGACTATAACTACCTAGTCTTCAACCCTATGAGAAACAGAGAAAGAGAAATAATTTTACCTGAGTAAGCAGTAAGTGTGAGCAAGCAGCTTATGAGACATGCAAGAAATGACAAAGATAGCTGGCTCCCAAGACCCAATGTTTCTTTGCAATGACTAATGGCTTCTCTAGACAATGGTTAAGGTCTAGAATATCTGACAGAAAATTTTCAGAAGCAGTACATTTGAAAGACCACCTTACCTTGTCTTGGCATGATTCAGCATTTGCTTTTCCTTGTGTCCTTCTCTTCCAGATTGGACATCATGCCTACTGTCAGCAGTCAAGACCAAGAGACCATTATAGACAATAAGAAGATGAACTCCATGTGGAGAGTCTTCAGTTACCAATATCTGCTTAGAAGTAGATCATTGCTACAAGGAGCAATTGAATCTTAACAGAATTCCAAGTTATTAAAGCGCATAAATGCCAAATTCTCTAGATATATAAAGTGTTTGAAGATAACCAAACAATCTGACATATGTTACTGTTTATCTAGAAAATGTAACTAAGATGATTCTAATTATGACAAGGATGGGTGACTATTAACCTGTATTTTTTATCAGTTTAAATAATTAAGACTAAAAATTCTCATATAAAAACAAATAATCTGTAAACAGATATACAATATAGGAACAGTGTCCTCCAATACAAGTATCTTAATCAGAAGTAGAAATGTATACTTCAAATATGACAATATCCTTGATGTGCATCAATATACAAAAATATCAACTGAGGGAGAACATATATACAGTATGACAAATGTAATTTTACATTTGTATCAATCTGCAAAAATTTTAAAGCAGAAGAACATATATACATTATGACAATTTAGAATTGAATTTGAATCAATATATAAATTGTTTTGTTTTTATATTAGATAACTTATGGATTAATAATTGATCACAAAATTATAGTTCTATATTGACACATTAAGACATTAATCATTTCTTACTGGTAGATGGTAAAAATATTCAAGTTCACTTTTTCACAAAGAAGAAATACATGGAGTAATACAGAACAGAGTTATGAAAACAAAGGGCCATTAACATGCACAGTATGATGCTTTAAATTCACTATGACAAATTGTTATAATATCAAACTGAATTTAGACTATGGATATTACTAGCCAATCTGTGTATTAAAACCAGATGTGTGTTCTCAGGGAATAGATTTCAAGGTGATTGTAAGCTTTTTTGATTTGAGTTAGGGCTAAACTATCTTACATCATTCTCTCTGCTTGTGAGAACTATATTCATTCAATTTTAAACAGAAATAGAAAATAATTTACATTGTATCAATATATAAAAATCCATATCAGTGCAAAGTATATAAGACTGATAGTTTGCTACATTAGTTTGCAAGTAGATACAATAATCTAACTTATTATTTATCCTATTTATTTCTCTTTTATAAAAGAGATTCTTGATTTTAACTGCATTTTTCTACCTCCAACCCAAATACAACTTATTATCCACACCTAATAGTTGTCAATTATCCATAACCCTGAGAAAACAAAACTTGTTGGGAGAGGAAACTATTTTCTTTTAGCAGTGTTTCCTGCTGTCTAGGGGGTTGTGATATCCTTGTAGGAACCTGTGAAAATTAAACAAAGTTTAAGTCTCAGGGGACTAGCAATATAACATTTGTAGCAAGTCATAACCCACCCCACCACCAGATGACCACAGTACCTACCCAAGACCCACAGTTTCCTACCACCTATAGGATCAAGAGCAGCTTTCTGAGACCCACAGTTCTCCAGAACCTAGTGGATAAAGAGAGGTTATCTGAGACCCACATTTTTTCAACACCTATTGGATCAGGAGAGGTACCTGAGACCCATAATTTGACAGCACCTGTTGGATCAAGAGAGGTACCTGGCAACCATAATCACCAACACCTATTGGATCAATAGATCCTATAGGATCAAGAACTCCTTCCAAGTCAAGAGCTCATATTGGACTAAAATTGGATCCTTGGGAAACAGTATCAGCCAGATCTTATTATACCCAAAACAGATCACTGTGACACAGAATACACTACCTCGAAGTGGACCAAGTACCTATATTAAATTATAAGAAACTTCTAGAGACAGAAACACAGCCAAATCAGATTGCACCAAAATCAGGTCCCTAAGATACAGAAAAATTTTGCATTGATCCAAGGAAACAAAGGGTAGACTCCAATGCAAGAATACATATAACCACATAAAGAACAATATGACACCACCAGAATCTGGTGGTTCTACAACAGGAGCTGGAGATGACAATGTAGAAGAAGCAGAAAGAGCTACCTTAAAAACTTTATAGAGAAAATAAAAGCTTAAAAGATAAAATAAAAACTTCCTTAAAAATAGAAGAAAAAAAAACAAACCAAAAAACTGGAAGAAATCAACAAATCACTTAAAGAAAATAAAGTCAAGAAAACAAAGAAAAGCAATCAAACAGATGAAAGAGGCATTTCAAGATTTAAAAGTTAAAATGGAAGCAATGAAGAAGGCAGAAACCAAAGCAAAGATAGAAATAGAAATTCTGAAAAAACAAACTGAACTACAGATACAACAGAGTGAAAGAGATGGAAATGAGACTCTCTGATGTGGAAGATTTGAGAGTGGAAATAAATACATCAGTTAAAGAAAACACAGAAATCAAAAAAGACACAATATAAAATGTCCAGAAAATGTCAGACACTACAGAAAGACCATACCTAAAAATAACAGGAATAGAAGAAAGAGAATACAAGCTCAATGACACAGAAAATATATTCAACAAAATCATAGAACAAAACTTTTCCGTTCTAATGAAGGAAATGCCTATAAAAATAAAAGAAGCTTACAGAACCTTTAATAGACTAGACCCTTACAAAAAGGTCTCCTTGCCACATAATAATTAAGTCACTAAACATACAGAATAAAGAAATAATATTAAGAGCAGCAAAGGAAAAAGCAAAGTAACTTAGAAAAGCAGAGCCATTGAAATAACACCAAAGTACTCATGAAAAAATGAAAGCCAGAAGGTCGTGGTCAGATGTTGTAAAGACACTAAAACATCAAATTCTCAGCCCAGACTACTATACCCAGCAAAACTATCGATCACCATATATGGCATAAACGAGATATTTCACAACAAAACCAAATGTAAACAATACCTATCTACACATCTATCCATACAGAAAGCATTACAGGGAAAACTCCAACCTAAGGAAGCTGACCACAAAACTGCAAGCAATAGCTAATTCCAACCAGAAGAAACACCCAAAGAAGAGAAATACACACACACACATTACCACCAAAATAACAGGAGATAACAATCACTGGATATTGATATTCCTTAATACCAATAAACACAATTCACATATAAAAAGACATAGGCTAACACAATGAGTAAAAAATCAGAATCTTTAATTCTGCTGTAAACAAGAGACACACACCAACTTCAAAGACAGATACTGGCTCAGAGTAAAGGGTTGGAAAAAGGCTTTGCAATCAAATGGATTACGGAGACAAGCTGGTATAGCCATCCTAATATCTAACAAAATAAACATCAAACTAAAATCAATCAAAAGAGACATTAATTTTTATCTAAGAAAAAAATCTATCAATCTCAATACTTAAAATTTATGCTCTTAACACAAGGGCACTGACATATGTCAAAGAAACATTGCTAAAGCTTAACTCTCAAATCAAACCCCACACATTAATAGTGGGATATTTCAATACCACAATGTCACCTATGAATAAGTCTACCAGACAGTAGAAATTAAGAGAGAAATAAGGAATCTAACAAATATTATGACTAAAATTATACACACACACACAAACACACAATTTTACCAAAACAAAAAGAAATACACTTTTTCTCAGTGCCCCATGGAACTGTCTCTAAAATTGACCATATACTCAGTCATAAAAAGTATAAATAGATACAAAAGTTGGAATGACTCCATGTATCTTATCATACCACCATGGACTAGAGTTAGAATCCAGCAATAACACAAACACAGAAAGCATATAAATTCATGAAAACTGAACATTTCTTAATTAAACCACCTTTGGATCAAGGAAGAAGTAAAGAAAAAAATCAAAGACTCTTGAAAATCAATGAAAATGAATCCACAAAATACCCAGACTTATGGTACATGATGAAAGTGGTGCTAAGAGGAAATTTCATGAAAAAAAGATGCCTATATTTTAAAAAAAACCTTGGAGAAATCTCAACAGTACTGTAGGTGGAGTTTCTCTTAAAATACACCAAAGATTAATATTTATTAAAATATAAACCAATACTCATGATACAGGTAACAGCTTATATTGGCACCTGATAGACTGGATTATCCAAGCTGTGGACTATGGATGCCATGCCAGTCTCTCCAGCAGTCAGGAACCAGGAAATCAGGCCTCCAAGGATCCAGTAGCCCCCCCTTCAGGAGCCTGGGACCCTGGATAAGCATCTTTGGACCTTATCAGCTGACACCTGAATCCCACCACACAGTACAACTGTAAAAATTTAAGAGAAAAATAAGGAATCTGACAAATATTATCATTAGAGGGAAAACTCCAACTTAAGGAAGCAAACCACCTAGAAGGATTAGAAAGCAGGAAATAATCAAACTCATGACTGAAATCCACAAAATTAAAACAAAGGAAATAATATAAAGAATCAGTGAATGAAAGAGTTAGTTCTTTGAGAAAGTCACCAAGATAGACAAACCCTTATCCAAACTAACCAAAAGGAAGAGAGTATCCAAATTAACAAAATCAGAAATGAAAAAGGCTACATAAAAACAGACACTGAGGAAATCCAGAGAATCATTACAACATACTTTGAAAAACAGTACTCCACTAAATTGGAAAATCTAACTAAAAAAATATGGACAGCTTTCTAGACAGGTACCACTTATTAAAGTTAAATCAAAATGAGATTACCGAAATAGACCTACAAGACCCAAAGAAATAGAAGCTTTTATTAACAGTCTCCAAACCAAAAAGGGAAAAAAAGGGCCAGGGGCCAGATGTTTCAGAATTCTACCAGATTTTCAAAGAAAAACTCATACCAATATTTCTCAAATTTTATCACTAATAATAACAGAAGGAACATTTCTATGAGGTTCCAGTGATCCAGATTGCCAAACTACACAAAGATGCAACAAAGAAAGGGAACTACAGGCCAGTCTCTCTCCAGAACATTGATGCAAAAATACTCAATAAAATACTGACAGATCATTTCCAAGAACATATCAAAAAAAATCATCCATTATGATAAAGTAGGCTTCATTGCAGAGATGCAGGAATGGTTCAACATATGAAAAACTGCCCATGTCGTCCATCATATAAACAACATGAAAGGGAAAAAAAAGAAACATGATCATGGCATTAGATGCTGAAAAAGCCTTTTACAAAATCAATGATTAAAAAGTCCTTAAGAGATCTGGGATATGGGGAAAATATCTAAACCTAATAAAGGCACAGCAAGCTATCAGCCAACATCAAACTAAATGCAGGGAAACTCAAAGCATTCTTATTAAAATTAGGAATAATGCAAGGCTGTCCTTTCTTCCCATGTCTACTTAAAATAGTTTTTAAAATTTTAGCTAAAGCAGTAAGAGAACAAAAGGAGATTAAAAGCATACAAAATGGAAAGAAAGAAGTCAAACTACCTCTATTTGCAGATGATATGATGATATACCTAAGTGGCCCCAAAATTCTACCGGAGAACTCCTACAGCTGATAAACACCTTCAGGAGCATAGCAGGGTTACAAGATTAACTGAAAAAAAAATCAACAGCCTTCCAATACATAAATGACCAAAGGACTGACAAAGAAATCAGGAAAACATCATCCTTTACAATAGCTGAAAATATCACTAAATATTTTGGGGTAACTCTAACCAAAGAAGTGACAGACCTGTATGACAAGAACTTTAAGTCATTAAAGAAGAAAGTGAAGATATCCGAAAATGGAAAGATCTCCCATGCTCCTGAATAGGTAGGATCAACATAGTAAAAATGGCAATCTTACCAAAAGCAATCTACACAATCTCAATGAAATCCCCACCAAAATCCCACCACAATTCTTCACAGACCTTGAAAGAATCATACGCAGTTTCACAAAAAATAAGAAGAAACTTAGGATTGTCCTAACAATCCTGTTTAATAATAGAACTTCAGGAGGCAACATCATCTCTAACTTCAAGCTCTACTATAGAGCTACTGTAATAAAAGCAGCTTAGTACTGGCATAGAAATAGACTTGTAGATCAATGGAATTGAATTGAATACCCTGAAATTAATCCACACAACTATGAGCACCTGATTTTTGACAAAGAGGCCAAAGAAATACAATGGGAAAAAATTAACATCTTCAACAAATGGTTCTGACATGACTGGGTGGTGGTACATAGGAAAATACAAATAGATTTATATCTATCACCCTGAATAAAACTCAAGTCCAAGCAGATAAAATACCTCAACATAAATCCAGTTGCACTGAAGTTGAAAAAAAATGTGGAAAATACTCCTGAATGTTTCAGCACTGGAAATAACTTTGCAAATATATCACCAGTAACACAGACACTGATAGCATATTAGTCAATGGGAGATGGTGAAACTCAGAAGCTTCTGGAAGGAAAATGACACTGCCAATAAGACAAAATGACAGTCTACAGATTGGGAAAAGATCTTTCCCAACCCTCCTTTAGTCAGAGAACTGATCTCTAAAATAGAGAACTCAAGAAACTAGAGGGGGAAAAAAAGAAACAAATTAGAAAATGGGATACCGAACTAAACAGGGAGTTTTCATTAGAACTCCAAATGACTGGAAGACACTTAAAGAACTGCTCATCATCCTTAACCATCAGAGAAATTCAAATTAAAACAACTCTGAGATATCATCTTCTACCTGTCAGGATGGCTAAGATCAAAAACATAACCTATTTAAAATGACAACCTATAATGGAGGGGTTGTAGAGCAAGGGGAACACTCCTCTATTGCTGTTGGGAGTGTAGACTTTTACAGCCACTTTGAATATTTGTATGGTAGTTCCTCAGAAAGTTGGAAATCAATCTGCCCAGTTATCCCACTATTGGGCATATACCCAAGGGATGCATGCTCTTACCCTCAGGGTATTACCTCAACTATGTTCATAGCAGCATTATTAATAGGCAGAGCTTGGAAATAACCTTGATGACCCTCAAATGAAGAATATTTTTTTTAATGTGGTACATTTACACAATGGAGTATTACTCAACAGTAAAAGAAAGAGAAAAATTACATTCTGAAAATGAATGGATCAGGGTAGTATCATCTTGAGTGAGGCAACACAGACCCCAAAAATCAGACATGGTATATACTCACTCATATATTTTAGATGTAATGCAAAGAATAACCAGACTACACACCAGACCACCTCCAGTGGTTAGGTAACAGGAAAGTTAAGAAAGACATCCATATATCCCCCTGGAAAGGGTAATTAGAGAATTTCTCCTGAAAATTTGCAATCATATGGGGGGGAGAAAAGAACATGATTGAATGGGGTGATGGTGGATACAACAGAGGGAGTTGATGACCCTTCATGTAAAGAATCTAGACCCCTGAATATAGATGACAGGCAAAAAGCATGGGCAGTTTCTGAAACTTCTTGCAATTGGACCAGAGTCTATCTATGGTCTATGAATTGGTTCTTTGAAGCTCATGCCTAGTGTGAAAACACCATTCTCAGCCTTGATACTCAGGTGAGGAACTCAGCTCTACCTCAGTTGGATATGCCAGACTGAATTGACTCACCTTTGGATTTCTTGCCTTTTCTTGGCAGTGAAGAGGGGATAAAGTGGAGGTGAGAAGCTGGGTGAGGATTGGGAGAAGGGTCATGAAAAGCAGCAGTAGAGAATATAAGAAAAAAATTAAAAATTAAAGTGAATATTAAAAAAAATTAAGTTAGAGACAAAAAAATAACATTTGGTTAAGTAAGATTCCCTTGAAATAGCTCTGATTGGAACAGATGGTCCAGATGATCCAATGTGGCTTTTATTGCACTTTCTTCTGATCTCTGCATTCAGAACATCCTCAAGGCTGCTAGGTGAAATTATCTAGCATTACAGAATACTCTAGTCAGTACTTGACCATAATCCTAAATTATCTCAAGGTCCCCCAAAAGTTACTAGTATCCCCAATCAATAGGGGATACTAGTATCCCCAATCAATTAATCTATAGAACTTCACCCACATTCCCTAGAAATATATTTTATATGTTTGTCTTTGTTTAAAATATTGGTAACAAGTTGTTATAGATAATGGTCAGGAAAAACATTTTAGAAAGGAGATTAGTGTCAGAGTTCTTGTTTTGAAAAGGAAAAGGGAAGAATGTAGTGGGATAATGCTCTTGTACACTGTAAAATTTGTTACTCGTATTGGTTTAATAGAACACGGATTAGCTAGTAGCCAGTCAGAAAGTAAAAGCAGAGAGCCAGACTAGGAAAATTCTCAGAAGAGGAAAAACAGAGATGCAGTTACTATCCAGACACAGAGAAAACAAATGACCCTCCAAATCAATTATTTGAAAAGCAGCTGCTGAATATTTAAGAGAATCTGGCAGAATAGATACTTTTGACCACACTGTAGATAATCCTTGAGCTTTCCCACTATACAGGGACTGGACAACAATGTTATAGCTAGTTTTTCAAGAACTTGACCATTATATCAGTTTCTCAGAGTCCCTCAAAGATGTCCATTTCTCCCAAACAACAGAAAGCATTCTAGTAAACACAACCTGACTATAATCATTGCTACTACAATTGACTAGACCCTGAACACACCCATGGACTTCTTCCTCAGGAATCCATCCATTTTAGACATCTGCTATATTTCTATCACTATCTCTATCCCCATCACTATGTTTCAATCCCCAATGCATGTATTAACTCTCTCACTGACTGTAGGAATATTTCTGTGGCTGGGTGTGCAGCACAAATCTTTTTTTTTTTTTGGTGTTCTTTTGTGCATGTGTAGAGATTCTCTTTCTTGCTGTCATGGCCCAGGACCACTATGTGGCAAACTGTAAGCCTGTCCTCTATCCTGTGATCATGAACTACCAATTCTGTGTTCAGATGACATTGCCTTCTCTTCTTAGTTTTCTTGTGATTGCAGGTGTACACACTATCAAAACCTTCCAGCTGACTTTCTGTCACTCTAACATGGTTCCACAGTTCTTCTGTGATATCCCTTCTTTGCTGAGACTTTCTTGTTCAGACTTTTGTTAACAAACTCTTAATAATCTTGTCTGCTATTGGGGTTAGTGGCACCTGTATTATCTTATTTCCATATCATGTGTTCCCATATTATCAACTGTTTTGAGGGTTCCTGTCAAAGGAGAGAGAGGGAAAGCCTTTTCCACCCGTGTCCCTCACATTATTGTGGTGTATGTGTTTCTTACTTCTGGTGCCTATGTGTATTTAAAAACTCCAGTAACCTCAGAAGAAATTCAGGAGATGACTCTTTCTGTATTATATATCATTGTTCCACCATTCTTAAATCCTATTATCTATAGTCTTAGAAAGAAACAGATAAAGGAGGCTGTGAAGAAAGTAACAATAATATTTTTTTCAGAGTTGAATATTAAAAGGAACTTGTATTGATCAAGGATTTTTAGAGGAAAACACAAAATCCACACATATACCAAAAAGTGGTTTTTTTCATTTTATTGAAGAGATTATTCTTTATATAATACATTCTGATTGTAGCTACCCCCCACTCTTCTAGATCATCCTCACCTGTCCTCCTCTCTTGACCCATTCTTTTTCTAACTCTCATTAGAAAACAGACTTGTAAGGGTTAATAATAAATCAAGATAATATAATATGATATGGTATTGTATGGTATGGTATGGTATGGTATGGTATGGTATGGTATGGTATGGTATGGTATGGTATGGCATGACATGATACAGCAAAAACTAGTGCATCAGAATAAACCCAAATTAAACAAAGCAAAAAATAGAAAAGAGACTAAGAGACTAAGAAAAGGCCCAAAGAATAGATGCAAAATCCCATCATTTAAACACCAAAGTAGCCCATAAAAACACTAAATTGAAAACAGCAATATATATGGAGAGGACTTTTACTGTAAAAACAGGGAGAAACAGATAATATATATATATTATATAAGTATATATATACATATATATATATACTTATAAAGATGAGATTTTAAAAATATCCCTGAAAAGAAATTATGAGTTGAGGTTTCTCTAAACAAACCTTTGAGTATGTTTTCTCTTAGCCATCTACTACTGGACATGCAATCTGCCCTTACAAGTATTTTGTTTACCCAGTGAGACTCCCTTTGTGGAAATAAATTTATACTTGAAAGTGGTTATCAATTAGAGATTGTTTTGGAGTTAGATATAGGGGATGTGCCCACTTGTTATTTCAGCTCTATGGCTCCATGTATTCCCCATGCATGCTGCCTCAGTTTCTGTAAATTCATATGTACATAGATTATGTTGATTTAGAAGACTTTGTTATTTTTTATTTGTTTTGTTTTGTTTTTCCCTGCATCACCTCTGACTCATACTCTTCTGCTTTCTCTTGCACAGGTCTTCTTGAGCCCATAGGGGAATTATTTGTTGGAGACATCCCATTTAGGGCAGACTGTTCCAAGATATCTGTTCTCTCACTCTCTACATAATGTCTAGTTGTGTGTCTCTACACATTTTCTTATTTACTACAGGTAGAAGTTTCTCTGATGATGGCTGTACAAGGCACTATGAGTGTAACAAATTGTCACTAAGTGCCATTTTACTTTTAAGTTGTTAAAATTAGTGAAATTTAATTATTATAGAACAGTAGTATTTGGTTTTACCCTATGTCCTAGGGCTATGTAGTTGTAGGTACTTGGTCACCCATGCAATGGTGGTTATGGATTCCATTTCAGGGTATAGTTTTTAAGTGAAGTCAGCAAAATTTTGAGTCACCATTGCACTAATATTCTTGCATGCTAGAACACAATTGTAGATCAAAGCATTTGTGGTTAGATTCTTGTTTATATTTCTACATTGGTAATATTCAGAAAAAATTGTTCTTATAAAAAGTACACTAGAATATGAGTTAAGGTATTCTGTAGACACGAGCTTGACTTCTCCACCTTCAATGAGATGTGTAGGTTTGTCTTTAGCAATGCACCTTGGTGTCATTTTTGAAGAGCAATCTATAGTCTTTATAATTATCTGGGATTTTTGGTGGTCTACATGAGGCCCTTTAGCCAACAAATTCAATTTACTTGAATCCAAAACTGGTATTGGAAGTTTAGACTCTGTCTCCATGATTTTGTGTTTTTCTTTATATTACCTTCATATGTATATTTTATACATATGCATATAATATACATATATATTAAATTTTCTACTGTATCAGGTTTCCATTATGCACTGCTAAAGGCTCTTATTTTTAGCTGTGTCTCATAATCCTCCCTTCTCTTCTACTTCTTTCCATCAACCAGCTTAATTCCCCATTTCAGTCTCCCCCATTTACCAACAACTATTTATTCTAATTCTATTTTCTAATGAGATCTACTCTATACAAAACTGTGGTTCTATTGATTGTAGCTTGGTTATGATTGACTTAAAGGCTAATATTCCTATAGAAGAGAATAATACTCTATTTGTCTTTCTGAGTCTGGGTTACCTTATTCAGTTTGAATTTTTTCTAGTTTTTCTAGTTCCTTCTATTTACTTATGATATTACGTGATTTTATGTTTCTGTTGGCTGATTAACCTATTCTGTACAACATTTTTTGCCCATTCTTTAGTTAAGGGACATTTTCAAATTTCTGGCTATTATTAATAAGGTAGAAGTGAGCATGACTGAGAAGTATCTCTGTGATGGGTATATGTAAAAGAATAGTAAAGCTGGATTGTAAGGTAGATTGATTCCCATCTTCCTGGGGAACTGCCATACTGATTTCCATGTTTACTGTCCATTTGTACCCTCTCCAGAAATAGATTTTTATTTGTATGCTTGACGTTTCTTTACATATATCTTAGCTATGTGAATTTCTTTTTTGAGAATTTTCTTTTTAGAACTGTACCTCATTTTTTTACTGAGTTATTTCTTTCTTGATATCTAGGGTTTTTTTAGTTCTTTATATATTTTTAATATTAGCCCTCTATTAAATGTAAAGTTGTAAAAATCTTTTTCCATTCTGTAGACTGCCATGTTGTCTTCATGATGGTGTCCTGTGCTGTACAGAAGCTTCTCAGTTTCATGAGGTCCTATTTATTATTTGTTAATTTTTAGATCATGTGCTACTGGTGTTCTGTTAAGAAAGTATTTTCTTATGCCAATGATTTTAAGGCTTTTCCACATTTGATTTTCTATCGGGTTATGTATCCAAGTTATGTTAAGGTCTTTGATCTATTTGTAGTTGAGTCTTGTTCAGAGATATATGGATATAGTCAGATTTTTCTTCTGTGTACAGCCATCCAATTTAACTAGCACCATTTGTGGAAGCTGCTGTCTTTTTTTCAATATGTATTTCTGACATTTTATCAAAAATCTTGTTTCAATGGGTATGCAGATTTATGCTTGGGTTTGCAATTTGATTCCATTGATAAACAGGTCTGTCTTTATGCCTTTGTCATGATTTACTTTTTTTAAAAAAATTATAGCTCTGTCGTACAATTTGTGGTGATCAGTGGTGATAACTATAGCAGTTTTTTTTTTTATATGTGAGATTATTTTTCTAGCGACCCTCTTCCTAAACTTCCTAAACCTTCTCAAGCAGTGTCATTCCTCAATGACTAAACATTCGAACATATTAGCCTATGGAGGCAATTCTTATTCTAACCATCACTTAATATTTTAACTTGGATGTCTAGAGTTACCTCAAGATAATTTGTATTAGGCGAGGCTACTGTGAAATTATTTCCTTGTGTTCTTTCTTGATCTATTTCTTATTTGAATAGAGAAAGAATATTAATTTTGTGAATTGATTTTATATCTAGGTACTTTACTGAGGTAGTAGCCAGCAATAGGAGTTTCCCAATGGAATTCTTATAGTCATTTATAGTTGCTATCATATCTGTAAAGAATGATACTTTGACCTCTTCCTTTTTCCAATTTATATACCTGTTTTCCTTTAGTTGTGTTATTGTTCTAGCTCAGACTATAAGTACTATATTAATTAGGTAAGGAGAGAGTGGACAATCTTGTTTTTAAAGTATGTTCTTATAATTCTGAATTTCCTCAGTATCTTTTATAGTTTTTATTCGAATTTTGCTAATTGGTATATTGTCTTGCTGCCCTTTAGTTAATTTGAATGAGTGTTTTTAAGCTTATTGATTTTTTTTTCAAAACCTGCTTTGCTTTATTAATTCTTTGTATTGTTTTATGTGTTGACTTCAGTCCCATCTGATAATTCCTTATCATCTACTCCTTTGTGTATGATTTCTTCTTTTTGTTCTGGAATTTTCACATGTGTTATTAAGTTACTAGCATGTGATATCTCCTATTAATTAAACAAAGGTGTGTAGCGGTATAACCTTGTCTCTTAGAACTTCCTCAAATAGAAAAAATTAAAATCAAAACAAAAAAAATAGAATCTGATTGTTTTGGCTAACTACTCCAGATCTGAGGCATTCACTGAAGTGTGGTTGTTATACATAGGAACACTGTATTAGCAAAAACTTATTTTCTCTTCCATTTTCAGATATCAGTGATTGAAAGTGTCAATGCTAATTTAACTCATCATTCTTTCTGGTGTCTCTTCTTGTTCAAATAACAATGTGATTTCTTTCTTTTGTTAACCGTTACTGAAAATGTGACAGTTACTCAGGGCAGTGTGATGTCATAAGGTAATGTGGTTAACTAGAGGATTAAATCAAAGGCAAATAAATAGAAAAGTTGAGCACTGCAAAATAAATATATGATTCGCATATATCTCATGCAATGAATATAAGCATGTTTGGTAAATCTGAGTAAAAAAAGGAAATGATAAAAATAAAACTCAAGAGCTTTTATTGTGCCACATTACTGAAGGTGTTTATTAGCTTTCGGAATTCCCACAGCTTCAGAGAACCTAGCTAACAAGAAGGACCCTAAGAGGGATGTATGGTTCACCCTGGGAAGGAGAAATAGATGAGATCTCTCTAGTTAACTGTGGGTGAAAGGGGTAATAGTCGACAGAGAATTGGGGGGGATGACATAAGAGAATGGTGTGGTTAAGCTGGAACAGGGACAGAGTAGAGAGCAATGAAAGAGATATCTTGATAGAGGGAGACATTATGGGGTTAGGCAGAAACCTGGTGCTAGGGGAGTTCCTAGCAACCTACCAGGATGACTACAGCTTAGACTACTAGCAATAATGGATAGGGTACCTGAACTGGTCTATCCCAGTAATCAGATAGGTAAATACTCTGTCATCATAGAGTCGTCATCCATTAACTGTTGAAAGAAGATGCAGAGATCAATAGCTAAGCACCGGATTAAGCTCCAGGAGTCAAAGAGAGGGAAAACGAATTAATTGAGCAAGTGGGGTTAAAATCAAGATGGGGAAATCTACAGAGACAATTGAACCAAGCTAGTAGGAACTCACAAACGAGATAGCTTTGGAACCTGCATGAGACTGAGCTAAGCCCTCTGTAAATGGGTGAGAGTTATGTACCTTGGTCTGTTTAAAAGGTCCCTGGCAGTGGGATCAGGATCTATTTCTGGTTCAAGAGCTGGTGTTTGGAGCCCTTTACCTATGGAGGAACACCTTGAATCAGGGGGCAGGGGAAGGAAATGCTTCAACTGAATGTACAAGGAACTGACTCCCCATGGAAAGCCTTAATTTTTCAGAGGAGGGAATGGGGGGTTCTAAGGAGGGAAGCTGAGAGGAGCAGGAGAATCTGTTGTTAATATGTAAAAGGAATTTTAAAATGAATAAATTAAAATAAATAAAAATTTAAACTCAAATTGTATTTTTGACAGAAAATACAATTGCTCAGAATGCATGATGTACTACTTTATTGATATGTTCACTGAGATTATAAATGTTAATTAATTATTAATTTTCATGTATGTTATATGTAGTTTTAATAAAAATACAATTTTTATTATTCCTCACTAATTGTGCTTTATACATGTAGAGTGATGATGTTTACTAGAACTAAGAACAGAAGAAAAATTATCAACTAGTGTGTATAAAGTTATCCTCCAAGTATTTCGTGGCCAGCACATAAGCCTCTGGATTGTACAGTTTTGTGCACTGTCCTAGTTGTATTCCATAATGAAGTGATGCTTGTTTACATTGAAATTGCAGTGTCAGATGTTGTGTTAGATTTCTGATAATGCCAGAAAAATGATTTGATGTATTACATTGTTCACCTTAGTTTTAATACTTAATTGAACTTCAAATTTCAGAAATATATTCTACAATTACAAAATAAAATTTATCAACTTTTCTCTTTTCAGTTCCCAAGGGAAATAAAAGAAATATGTGTGTACATATATTATACATAATCATGAAATCACAAACATTTATTTTTCTATGCATTTACTCCCAATAGCATACCTACTTGATATAGATTCTCTGAGGTACCTTTAGGCTACATTTCTCAAAGTCTCTGCAGCAGCTTGCACTGTGAAAGCTGCAATAGAAATTTGTCTCTTCACTTCTCTCCAGGCCTTAGAAGGGTCCACTTTGCTATTAATATCAAAAAGAGCATCATAAATCCCTGGGAATGACTCTCCTGCATACTTGTTGTGGCTGCTTGGAGCGTAGATAATATGCCTGTTGATAAAACATATTTCTGTTTATTGGTTGCACAAACAATATACTAGAGAATGAGGGCATTATATTCGAACTGCATACTCTTTATTTATTACTTTAATTATCAACTTGTTACCTGATCATGAAATACTATAGTCTTCAGTCACATTAATACACATAATTTTTACTTTTAATGAATAACTCAAAGTACTTAAGAGTGATACAAGTAACAGTAAGGATAGCTAGCACAAACTGCATTTAGTATTTAAAAAGGTGAATTACAGTTTTTATAATTACTAAAAAAACTGTATAATGTTGATAGCATTGTCCTCAGAGGAAGAAAGTGGTCAGACAGGAAAAGTCATAAGATAATTATTCTCCGTGCACATTACTAATAAGTGAGGATGTTTATATTATGCTCCCCGCTAAGATATATCATAACATCATGCTTATAGCCAGCCTGCTGTGCACTAGTGTCAACTTTTCATTGCTTTGGTAAGATGGATTGATTTATACATTATAAGGGTTAACTTACAGAATAACAAATAATTATGAATCAGATTTTAGTCATACATGACCTAGATAGATGATTATTATTGAAATAGCCAAAGCCTTTTTTTTGTACTGACTCTGGAAGAGCAGGCATTTCGTAATAAAGTCTTTCATCAAAAAAACATAATCCATTATTTTTTAACTCAGCTTTATTCAAGTTTTAAAGGCTATAACAGTAGTTTTCAACTGTATTAAATGCTTCAACACTCTAATACAATATGTCTTGTTATGATGACACCCATCTATTAAATTAATAAGTTGCTTATTCCTAACTAATTGTGCTACTGTTGTGAATCATAATGTAAATATCTCATATTCAGGATATCTTATAATCACCCACAGTGAAAGGATCCTTCAACCTTTAAAGTAGTCAAGGCCCAGAGGTTGAGAACTTCTGACCTATCAGAGTGATGTCAGGTTCTTTACATTCTTTATTAGAATAAAACATAAAGACCTATGGCCCAGGTTCCGATAGAGTATTTGTACTCCCCTAAAACTGGTGAACTGAACATCAAGTCTCTATATTCCTCTCACCATTAAAGTCTCTCTAACTCTTACCAGGTGGGCTCAGTAAAGTATGTTGCCATATTTATGGCTTACTCCCCATACTCTCCCAAATTCAATCTGCAAACTAATTCCAAAAGATTAAGAGGCTTTGTGAGATTATCACAGCAACAACCTACACCCAACACACATTTTCTTTATTGTTCAATTTCTCCTTTCTGTGAAATAATATCTCCCAAAATCAGTGTAAGGAATGAATGGAATATTTTGTCTCAAAACTTAAGGGTACAGTCTACTACTGGGGGAGGCATGAAAGCAGAAGTATAGGGTAGCTGAGAGTATTGCATCCATACTCAGGCAGCAGAGATATGAATGTTGGTGATCCAATTGCAATCTTCCTTTATTGCATCCAGACTCTGCATCAAATCATGATGCCACCTACCCTAAGAAGGTGTATTTCCCAATTGGTTAAACATTTCTATTAACCACATCATTTCCAGGGTTTTGCCTCTTAGGTGATTATAAATCTCGAGTTGACTATAGAATTAACAGTCACAGTCTCCAACAATACAAAATGATTCTGAGTAAAAAGAATAATTGTGGAGGTACCATAGTACTTAATTTCAAGCCACAATACAGAGATCTAATATGAAAAAAGCATGTGACAGGGATAAATGGCACAGAAGATATGACCCAGAAGTAAAACTGCACATTTACAAAATTTTCAAATAATATTCATGAAAAAAAGATAGCCTCTGCAACAACTGGTGCTGAATAAACTAGATAAACAAATATATAAACAAAACTATATTCCTGTCTTTCGCCCTATACAAGTATTTCATAATGGATCAAAGACCATAATATAAGACATGAAATCTAGGTAATTACAAAATATAGGGAAAACATTTCAAGGTGTAGGTATAGGTATAGACAAAGATATTTGAAAAGGACTCCAGTTGCTAGTAAATAATGCCAAGAATTGACTAATGTGACTTAAGGAAAATTTAAACATTCTGTGCAACAAAAGACAACCAAATGAAGGGAATATCATAAAATTGGAAAAAATATTTGGTAGATAAATATCAGAAAGAGAATTAATATCTAGAATAAATAAGGAATACACTCGTTAAGAACCCAAACACTCCAAAAGCACCTAAACAACTCAGTCAATAATGGGCAAATGAAGTAAACATACTGTTGTCAGAAGCTGAAGCACAAATATCAAATAAACTTATTTTAAAAGTGTTTACCATATTAATTGTTAGCAAAATTTAAATGAAAACTGATGTGGGAATGCATTTGTGTGTGCTGTATCTTTAAATAAAGGAGCTGCTGGGATCTTGGGAAGGCCCGTTCTTCCTCTCTCTTTTTATCTTTTATTTTATTTTTTTTTTTGTTCCCTGACTGGGAATCGAACCTGGACCACAAAGGTGAGAGCGCAGAACCTTAACCACTAGATCGAGCCAGCCGCCCAAGGAGCAACATGTAAGGAACTCGGGTGAGCCACACGGCCACGTGGCCAACAGATTAATAGAAATGGGTTGATTTAAGATGTAAGAGCTAGCTAGCAGTGTGCCTGAGCCATAGGCCAAACAGCATGAATTTAATATAAGCGTCTGAGTCGTTTCTGGGGACCTGGGCGGCAGTGCGCGGATAAGCAGTCTCTGCGGCAGGTCTGTGGGTCCCAGATCTCTGGCGCACGGGACCCAGAGAACCCACTACTACAGAAAACCACCTTAAAACTCCAGCTGTCGCCAGTAACTAACAGCTAAGAACACATGCTGATAAGGATGTTGAGAGAGAGGAACATTTATACAGTAATTTTTGGAGTGTATCTATCCCAGTTACTACAGGAATAAATATGAAGGTACTTCAAAAAACTACAAATAGAAATACCATATGACTCAGCTACCCCACTTCTGGGTGTGTGCATGAAGGACTCTTTACCTATGACAAAGATAAATGCCTAGCTATTCTTATTGTAGCACTCTTCATCACAGAGGAGACAATGGAAGAAAAGGTGCTATAATGATACAATGGAATCTTAGTCAGCCACCAAGAGGGTTAGAATTGTTCTATTTCATAGAAAATGGATATAACTAGAAATCATTATATTACTCAAAATAAGCCAACATATTTTTTTTTCTAATTGTGGGTTCTAGAGTTTCTAGAAGATATGAAAAACTACAGGAGGGACACAGGAGGAATGAAGGAAGTCAATGAGAGAGAGAGACCAGTCCATAGGGTACTTAGAGCAGTGAAAGAGACAGGTATGAAGGACAAAGTATTTATATTTAAAATAAACATTTTTTAATAAACCTAATTCTGTACACAGTAAAATTACCTCACTAAAAATTACTTTGAGTAAAATTTAATAAGCTATGATATTTTTACACAAAATACTATTAGACCATAGAATTATTTTCTTTTTCATCACCTGTAGAAAGGTCTGTCTGGTAACCCTAGAGGGTCAATGAATGCACGTTCCAGATACATCAGTTGGTCATTTATAATCCTCAGTAATATGGGGCTAAAAAAGAAATTAATAAAGTTTATCTTCATGAAGTTATAAACACTACAAATAAACTATAATTTGGCAGTAATTTCAGACCCCCTGATGCATTTTACATCATTGTAACACGCAAATTGAGATTATCAACAAAATTATAGAGACTTAGCAGGTTGTACTTATATATTTAGGAATATTACAAGAACAATTAATGGAAAATGAGGTCATAAATTCCAAGAGAGAAAGATAAAGGGATTGGAAAGAGGAAAATGATGTGGGAATGCCTTTCTGTATGCTGTAAATCTCAATCTTTAAATAAAGGTGCTATTTGGCCCTTGACAGGCACCATAGAAAAAGTAGGTGGAGGAATCAGAATAGGTAGGAGGAACAGGGTGGAGTCAGAAACAAACTGAGCCAGCCAACCAAGAAGAAGCATGTAAGGAACACAGGTGAGCCACGGGCCACGTGGCAGGAAAGATTAATAGAAATGGGTTGATTTAAGATGTAAGAGCTAGCTAGCAATGTGCCTAAGACATAGGTCAAAGAGCATGAAGTTAATATAAGTGTCTGAGTCATTTCTGGGGGCCTGAGCAGCAGCAGTGGGTGGCTAACGGGTCTGGCGCAGCAGGGTCTGGGACTCTGACCGCCAGGGACCAAGAAGCTCCACTACTTCAGGTAAAGGTCAAAATTATGTAATTATATTATAATCTCAAAAATTAAGAGTAATAAGTTTAAAAGGAATATCAGCATATAATGCTTAATTTTCAGAAATCCCACAAAATAATATTCAAATAAAACATGACCTATGAAACAGTAACAAGCTGCTGGTAAAATGTAGTACTAACTTTAATGTATAGGAAAATGAGAATTAATTTCAAGTTCATTTCCCCTTAGAGATCCTAACAATCTACTTACAGAAGTAACATATACATTGAAATGTAAAAATACTTATATCTATTAAGCTATGAAAATTAAAAATATCAAATAAGTGACAGTATATGATATTGTTATTGCTAAAAATAAATTTGTTAAATCCTTACTTTAGCTTTTTCAAAGTGTACTCAGATATGCAACAAACACTCATACAGAGTTCACCTTTTCAAGGGAGAGTATGAGGTTGATGTAGGAGGTTAACACTGTCAATAAAAGTAAAAAATGTAATGGGAATCTATAACAAATCTCCAAATAGCTCAATGATCGACAATGGAATACAGTGTTCTAATTGTCATGACATTATTAGTGAATATTATAATTTTAGTAAATGGTTGCTTATCCATTAACTTATCTAGATCTTAATTTTATATTGCTTTTTAATAATGATAGCATATAATATTCCTTCACTATTGTAAATGCTGTTATAGTAAGTTTAACTTCATAACAATCCTGAAGATTATATAGGGCTATACTTCCATTTCATAAACTAAGAATCAATTTGCCAAAGTCTACAGTTTTAAAATGAAATGGTGTCAATAGTTTTATATTTGTCAAATTCTGCCTATGGTTGTTGTTTAAAAAGAATTAATACCATATGTTTAAAATTTTATAATTATACAGTCAATACTTTAACATTTGTCAACTTCTGCTTAGGGTTTTGGTTTGACACAGAATTATTCCAATTTGCTCAGCACTTCTAAAAATAATGGCTTCACAGTATTTATTATTCCTGATAAAGTGAATATGTTTAATTGGAGTTGGAAAAATCATATATGCGTGGACATAATGACCACAAACAAAAGGAGAGAGAATGACCCCCCAAAAAGATTCTAGTTCCATTATGATTGATACACACAGCATGGAAAAAAGTAAAAGCAAAGCACATTGAGTCAGTACTAAAGTAAGTAGTTGTTATTTAACAGGCAGCAGGAAGGATGCTCTGTGGTCTAGTTCCAAATCACGTACAAAGATAAAATTTCTAAATGATGCAGAACCCTGAATGGGATGCATTAGAGTGAAGACAGAAAGCATAAGAGAATTTTCCAAGTTAATCATGCAACAAAATGTAAATTAGTATTATTTTAATTATATCTAATATGTGTTAGACATAATCATCATAGTAGATAATATAATATATATGACATACTTGCTTTTGTCTAAGTCTTGAAGTTTCTTGTTGAAATCAGATGTAATCTCTGTAAAATTATTTACTGCAGAAAACAGTGGATCTGAAATGAAAGTTCAAATCATTAAAAGAACATGATTTTAAAGCAGGTAAGTTGGCAATGACTCTAGTCTCAGCACTCAGAAACAGAAGGGTCACTACAGCTCTGGAGTTTAATGTTATTAAGTGCAAGATATGCAAGACCCATTTGAATAAAAAAAAAATTGGCATGGTTTCTGTATATTTAAAAATGTGTGAACAATATAGGAAGCCATTTTATTTTACTTTATGAGGTGTTTATATATTTTAGTCATCTATGTAATTAAAAACAAATTTTAAGAAAAAATAATCTTACCTGGTGTAGTGAAAACAATGATGCTAAATCGTTACAAACAGAGAGTGGATTTGAAAGATAAATTGCAACATACCAAATGATACCATGTATTCCTTCATCTCTTGTGGATGGTTCATTGAAATGCTGTAGATACTTTCAGCATGCTTTTTCAAAGCTACAGCATAATCTTGACAGACAAAGGGAAGCACTAGAGAATTTGCCAGTTCAAACACCATCCCTCCTCGAACCTGGGCCACAGTGAGGTGATATTTAAATGTTGGATCATAAAATTTTTCCACCAATTCATATGTTTCATAGGCACTGTGATAGAGTGGGTAGCTTCTGACTTTGTTTGTTCTCTACAGGGAAAAGGCAAAATATATCTTCTGTAAGATGGCTCATAACAAGAACCATAGAATGCTATTTATTGTGGATATTATTAAGGCTGATGATCACTAATTAACAGGAACCATGTGAAAAATTAAGAACTTAAAATTTAGTAAAATGCTACTTTATGTGAAAATAAAATCACATGCATACATAATACAAAACAATAGTATGAAAATATTCTGTGGGAGACACTCAATGGAGTTGTCAGTCAACAAGAATGCAAGAGATGTGGAAATGTGTTGAGAGTTCAGAAGATAAACTACACAGTGCTGCATTAGAAGAAAGATGATTTAAGAAGAAGCTATGTCACATCCTTGCACATTTATTTTTCCTTTTTTTTCTTTTTGATATATTCATTTTATTTAATTTGTTTTTATAAAAGCATCTTTTTTATCCAAGGATCCACCTTCTCCCCCTCCCTTCCCTTCTCCCAATTCTTCTCCATCAGTATTCAGCCTCCCCTCCTCATTTTCTCATTCTCTCCCCCATAAAGGCAAGAAGTCCCAAGGTAGGTCACTTCAGCACAGCATATGCACTCCAGGGAAGTCTGATTTCCTCATCCCAATATCTTCTGGAGGAAATGGGCTCCAAGGTGCCATGCACAGGAACACCATCTGATCCCACTCCTCGAGGCTCCACATACTGCCCATGCCAACTGATGTCACTATACTCCAATCACAGTGACTATTTTTTTTTTTTAAATAAAATAGTCATGAGTGCTAGTGTGGAAAAAGTGAAAAAGAATTCTATACACTGTTGTGTGGATGTAAATTAGCATAATTATTATGGAAATTCCTCAAAACATTAAAAGCAAAGCTGCTCTATAAAATAATTTTAAAAAAAGAGAGAGAGTTGGGGTATTGACAAGTGAATTAGTATCACAGCATAGAATAAAGGTGACTACATCAAATGGTTTACCACTGAAAAGTCCCCCAAAGAACCTCTGAAAATCAGCATGCAGCACAGTGGAGGAAGCAAGCAGTGAAGAGCACCTCGATGAACCTTAAGTCTTAGTAATGAGAGAGAAGTGATGCTCAATCTGGCACAAGGAAGATGCATATGTGAATATCAAGGAATTTTTTTACAAAGTGAACTGCCGACTACTGTCTTCTAATCTTTTCTCAATATGTTCCTTTGTTATTGATATAAATAATGCTTTTGTATTATGCTGAAGAGACAGAGACTCGGGCATTGTTAATGGTAGGTGAGTTTCATTCTGACAGCAAAATTATCAAGTACATTTGGTAATCACTTGAACTTTGGTTGCTTTAGTTTCAAATATGTCAAATGTATCTATTTTCCTCAACCCCAGCATGTAAACCCACATAATTTTTCCCAGAAAAGATCCTTGGCTTAGAGCAGATAATTGAGTTGCAAATATTCACTGAGGTCTGAATAATAAATACCATTTGGCTTTAGGATTGGAGCACAATGGGATGTCAAGGTTGGGTCTAATCTATTTACCCTCTAACTAATGCAGTCATCTTAAATGAGACCTCATTTGTATTTTAGTAATTATGCTGGCTGGTTTTATGTCAGTTTAACAGAAGCTAGAGCCATCTAAGAGGGAGGAACTTCAATTAAGAAAATGCCTCTCTAAGATCCAGCTGTAGATAAGCCTGTAAGGCATTTGATTAGTGATTGACGAATAAGGGCCCAGACCATTGTAGGTGATGCCATCTCTGGACTGAAAAAGCCAGATCAAGCCAGTAAGTAGTACTTTTCCTGGTCTCTGCTTTAGCTTATGCCAATATGTCCATGCCCAGAAATTCTTTGACATTTAATAGTTCTTCCCAAGTTGCTTGTGTCACGGGGTTTCATCACAGCATCATAATCCTAAATAAGATAACAACTATGACATTTTTTCTTAATAACATAAATCTGAAAAAAGTAGAAATATAAATTATTACTTACAAACGTTGATGTGAGGATTAGAAAAAAAATAAAAGGACAAAAGACTTGTCACTGTAAAACAGAATTCACAGGTGGTTTTAAAACAAAAATCAAAATACTCTAGCTAAAAGCTTTTATAGAACTACTTAAGATTTTGGAAAATATACACTTTTAAAACTTAAAACTAAAATTTATGACAAGAATGGGAATGTAAAATGACATGATTTTGTTGGATTAAACCATTTTTCAGTCATTTATTGTTTATGTGATTTTCTAGGCAAAAATCTAAATACTGTCAAGTCTTGCTGATTTGGATTAATTTTCAGTGAGAATGAGGAAAATGAGCCCAAGAGAATTCTCGTTAACTTAAATGATGAAGTGAATATTGTCACCAGATTTTTAAAAAAGAACAAAAACAAAAACAAAAACAAAAATCCCAGAATACATTTAAGGGAAATCAGAGAATGTCTATACTGCAGAAAGTAGTGTGAATGCCAACTGGAATGTGAATACAGATCAGAAAAACAGAAACAGAAACTCATGAGATATTGCTATTAGGCTTTCCAATCCTTCCTCTAATGTCAGAGGTATGTTTTAAAATAACTTTTTACTTTATTTAAAAATATGTCCATTTCTAATCTTTAAGAGTTCATTACCCAATTTTTAGTGTATCGTGCTCTGCCTGAAGCAATTCCAAGTCTTTGGAAAAACACTTCAAAATCATTGCCAGACCCCAGCTTGCTAATCCTTTGAGAGATAAAATAAATAGAATTATTTCATAGTACCATATTCAATTTATAAATATTAAAGTAAATAAATATATAGATATAGATAGATGATAGAGATATAATATATAAAAATGTCATATATACATATAATGTATATATATGAGAAATAACAGCCTTACACACACAGTTAAAATAAGATATTTCTGAAATATATTACTGAAAAATGTTCTTTTTCTGTAATATAGTTTTATAGGGTGGCACTTTTTATAAGTCACAGTTTTATTTAAGGATTTTAGAGGTTGGAAAACACTTTCCTTCAAACTATGTGTTTCATCTGTGTATGTTACATAGGCTAATGAAAAGACTAAGACATTTTCCAATCATTAGAATATTAAATTCACCCTGATCACTTTAAGTTATTAATACTGTTGATGTCTGCATTCACATATTCTTGAAATATTTATTTCCCTTCTCTTTCATGTAAAGATACAACCAAACAGTCATAGTTATAATTTATCAGAGTAAACAAAATATTTGTTAACTGTATGATGTTCAGGAAAATGAATACCATAGACTGACATGGGATAGATATGTGACAGGAGCTGTGTTCCATTTTCTCTATTTAGACCTTTTTCATATACCATGGACAAGCATCATGTATACCTATGGGCACCATCATTCTTCATTTTCTTTAAAAATATTAAATTATTTTTCACAGTATACCTTGAAGGAGCTATGTTATTAGAAGCAGCTTGGCTGCTGTCTCTAGTATGCGGCTTGATCAAAAATCAGCTTTCGAAGTTTACAGATTTTAATTTCAAAACAGAGGATAGTATTATATCGCAAATCTAAACATTGCACTTATTTGCCAGAGCATTTTGAAAGTTACTTTTTACTAACAATTGAAACAAGTACCTTTTTATTTCCAAAATAATCCACAGAGCAACCAAACTGAATAGAATGGTCAGGTTGTTTGTACCTGGGCATTCCACTGAATTCTGATGAAGGACTCCTTACTCTCCAGCTGTCATAAAGAGATTTGTCTTCAAAGCCTTCATCTGGGCTTTGGAGCTACACAAGTTAAAAGAAAGAGAATATTCACAAATCTGATGCATAAACTTAAATGTCCTCAATTAGAAAGTGAAGAGATAAATTTCAAAACAAGAGATCAGAATTGTACATTAGAAGTTACATTGAATTTGTAGATTGCTTTTGGTAAGATTGACATTTTTACTATGTTGGTCTTACTTATCCAAGAGCATGGAGATCTTTCCATTTTCCAATATCAATTTCTTTCTTCAATGACTTAAAGTTCCCATCAAACAGGTCTGTCACTTCCTTGGTTACAGTTACCCCAAGATATTTAATGCTATTTGCAACTATTATAACTGGTGGTGTTTCCCTTATTTCTTTTTTAGCCCATTTATCCTTAGTGTATAGGAGGGCTATTGATATATTGTGTTAATTTTTGTACCCTGCTACATTGCAGAAGGTGTTTATCAGCTGTAGGGGTCCCCTGGAGGAATTTTGAGGTCATTTATGTATATAATAATATCATGTGCAAATAGAGATGGTTTGACTTCTTCCTCTCCATTTTGTATCCCTTAATCTCTTTTTGTTCTCTTATTGCTTCAGCTAAAACTTTGAAAACTATAGTGAATAGATAAGGAGAGAAAGGAAAGCCTTGTCTTGTTCCTAATGTTAGTGTGATTGCCTAGAGTTTCTCTCCATTTAGTTTTATGTTGATGGGTTGGCTTGCTATATATTGACTTTATTATGTTTAGGTATTTTCTCTGTATTTCTGATCTCTTCATGACTTTTATCATAAAAGAGTATTGGATTTTGTCAAAGGATTTTTTAGCATCTAATGAGATGATCATGTGGCAATCTCCATCAAAACCCAACACAATTTTTATGGATCTTGAAAGAATAATACTAAACTTCATATGTGTAGGGGGATTATGTTACATTGTAAATAATTATCCTGCCTACTAGTTTAATAAAAATGCTGGTTGATTGAAGGCAAACAGGAAGTGTGAGCAGAGCTACCAGACTGAGAAAATTCTGGGAACAAAAAGAACAGAGCAGAAATGCCAGACAAGGCAGAAGAAGCAGAGGAGAACTATGCTGCTCTGAGGAAAGGTACCGAGACACATGGCTGAACAGGATAAGAATCATGGGTTAGATTAAGAGCAAGAGCAGCAAGTTATATGCCTAGGCCCCAGGTCAATCAGTGTACAATTAATTTAAGTGTCTGTGTGTTTCAGTGAGACTATGGGACTATGAGTATGAAAATCCAGGTCACAAAGCTAGGCCAGAAAATCTGGGCCTGGAGGCTGGGCCAAAAAGTCCGGGCCAGAAACCTTATACAACACAAACGGAATAACAAGAAACCCAGAATTTCCAAAACAATCCTGTTCAAATAGAACTTCATGAGTCCCTGACTTCAAGTTATACTATAAAGCTACAGTATAAAGTATAAAGCTTGGTACTGGCATAAAAACAGACTGGTGGATCAATTCAATCAAATCTAAGACCCCCAACCTTAATCCACACACTTATGAACACCTAATTTTTTTACAAGGAGGCCAAAAATATACAATGGCAAAAAAGATATCTTCAACAATTTGTGCTGACATAATTGGATGTTAGTATTTTTAAAATGCAAATAGATCCATTTCTGTCACCCTGCATAAAACTCAAGTTCACGAAGATCAATACAAACCCAGTTACACTAAACTTGATAGGAAAAAAAAAATGTTAGAAATACCCTTGAATGAATTGGCACAGGTGACCACTTGCTAAATATAACACCAGAAGCACAGACACTGACAAGGTTTTCTGGGTTATCTCTGGTTTTTGCAGTTCATTCCAGGTCAGTCTCAAAAGTCAGACATGCAGCTAGAATAATGGTACACTCTTGTAATCCCAGCACCTTGGAGGATGAAATAGGAAGATCTGGAGCTCAGAAGCAAATACATTGGTCTTCCTATAAAGACCCTTACGTAAAATAGCCTTTCACATAGAAGTGTTGGTGCAACCTCTCAACCAGCTTCAGTAAGTATCTGTTGCTGCTTAGAGAGCTAGAAAGCAAGTCGGAGCCTCTTGATATACCCAAAGATTGGAGTTCAAGCAGAAGATAAGACGGTATCTACAAGGCATCACCTAGTCTTTGTCCAAAAATGACTTTGCACTTTCACTTAATAGATTGTTCTTCCTACACTCCAAGTTAATTTTTTTTTTACTATAAAAGGGATATAAAGCAGTTATAGAGTAAAAGAGTTAACCTGTAGTTTAAGCAACTGTGTGACTCCAAAAGCTGCTTTAAAAAGTGTGTTTACTTGTTTTCAAACTTAGAATGGTTTGGCAGAATGCAGCCTAAAGGCTGCCTCAGAGAGGTTTAGGGAGATGGGAAGTAGTACCTGGATAAAGAGTTGGTTAACTATGACAGTAGAAGGAAGAGAATATTTGTCATATGAAAATAAAGTTGGCTATAAACAATATCAATGTAACATAATTTCACCCCAAGAAGATATCATTTTCAGAGTTCCTGAGATGGTATGTCTTGTCTTTCTCTTTACCTCTTTTGTTAGGTTGTAAACTAAGCTGTGCATCAGTGGTGTGCAATCCACTCTTAGAGTATAGTTTCCTGAAAGAGAAGGGATAGAATGGTTTGTTTTGTTTCTGTTATTCTATTCAAAGAGTACTTCTAAGATTTATATAGAATGATTCATTCAGACATAGACGTAGTGAGAATTCCCTAATTTTCTTCATCTTAAATTATAAAAATCAAACATCTTCAGCACTGACAGAGTTGAAACTAAACCTGAAATTGTGAACAGGAAAGGAGGAAACTGACCTGCACCAGGATAGTTAAACTTTAAAATAATGATGCTCAGAAATGTAGATGTAAATATCAATGTGACTTTATCAAAGCACTATGCTACCATTGTTAGCAGGGTGAATTTACATGGTGCATCTGTCTCTCTCTCTCTCTCTCTCTCTCTCTCTCTCTCTCTCTCTCTCTCTCTCTCTCTCTGTCTGTCTCTCTCTCTCTGTGTGTGTGTGAGAGAGAGGGGGGGGAGTACTCATTGGAAGTCAAAACACAACTTGATGGTGTCAGTTCTCACTGTTCATCTTTAAATGGGTTCCTAGGGTACAACTTAGTTATATGTTCTCTACTGAGGTAGACAATATTCACCTTCTATAGACGAATCGGCATTAATGTAAGCCACACCACGTTCTTGGAGGAGTCTAGAATGTTCCTATAAAAAGATATTTTAAAAACTGTAAATACAATATAAATAACTCCCTCCCACCCAAGACACACCTGTGATACTTGAATGCAAATGTTAGAATAAAGTTGGATTATGTGTCCCACAAGCTTAGCATCTAAAAGTCTCAAATGAAAGTTCAATTGAGAAAGTAGGATTGTGTTTTCAAGTGAGCAATGTTTTCTAAACTACATTTCACACTAGGTAAAAAGGAAGTTGGGATTCTGAACATGCATACAGTCTGTCATAATTTTTCTTAGTAAACATAAATTTAGCAGTTTTTTCAGTAGAAATAAACTTTTAAAAATACTGTATTTAAGCAGAAGTGATTTCTGGATTCACGAAGAATGAGCTGTTTTCAATGTACTGATCTGGAAATTTACAAAGGAAATTTATCCATAAAGCCAATTTCTCTTGTAGTATTTTGCCACCTACTGGTTATTTTAACTTTTCACATATTTAGAACTAAGAAGTTTATAGCAAAGTGCTGCTGAGTCATTTGGGATCTCTAAAACATCGTATCCTGAGAATTTTGGTTGTAAGTCAAAAATTTAGGAAAGTTTATTCAACTCCAAGAGATGAAAGACAGTATAGTGTACAGTGTAGTGGTGCAGAGGGTTGAGACAGGAGGATTGTGGAAGTTACAACGCACCTAGGGTTAAATAAAAAAGCTGAAAACCAAGAAAATAACAGTAATAATTCTATAGAGACAAACTGCTCCCTGAAAGATTCCTAGGTTTGCCTGATGCCGGGATAAAGCTTCCTTGAGGAGAAAATCTTCACCTTGATCAATAGAATTCAGCAGGTTTTCAGAGAAACGTGTAGTACATAATAGGAGTCACAGGAGCATTGACCGCAAGGGAACGCTGATGGAATAGATAGCAATGTTCCGTGTATTTACTTCTCTGACACACCAAGACAATAATAAATACCAATGAATTTATTATTCAGAAGTCCTGGTAAATATCTGTCTGCCTCACTGTCTACCATACTTAATATAGAGAAAGTGACAGGGGAAGAAAATAAATGTAGAAACTGAGGGTTCAGTGTAAGTAGCACTTGGAGCTGTTCTCAGTGGTCTGGAAGAAACACGTTAGAAATGTCCATGTTCTTTTTATACTCTGATTTATTTACTGTATTTCATTGTCAAAAAACAAAGATAAATTTATTTCAATACTTGATATTTAGATGTTTATCAAAATTCAAACAAAATTAAATTCTTAAAATAAGATCATTTTGTTAATTTTTTTAAAAAAATATTATAATATTGTTGATTGATTTTGTGTTTTTATATATGCTATGTAAGTGTATACACAGTGGTCTGAGGATATATTTCAGCTGTCAGGCCTCTCTCCTCACACCATCTGAGTCCCAGAAACAGGACTCAAATCATCAGGTTGGCAGCAAGTGCCTTTCCCATATGAGTAAATATTGTTGCCCTCTTATAGGTTTTTGAGCAATGATACAATCCTTTGGTATAATTAAGCTTATCCAATCTGTCCTATGGGCCACATGCTGCCATGTATAGGTATAAATGCAGTCTAACACAAAATTGTAAACATGCTTAAGACTGTAAGATGATTTTCATTTGTTGATTTTTAAAGATAACTTGATTGTGTAATTCTTCAAAATAAATTTTGTCTATAGGACATTATAATGCAGTATCAAAAGACTGGACACACATCAGAGATATATAAGCATTACTTGACTGGAATCACTTGTTATTTTTCTAAGCTTCCCACCCCCCAAAAAATCTAAACTGTTTTGTATTTGGGAGAAATTTATAAGAAAGCAAATTGTTAACCTACCTCTGCCCATTCAGTAGAACCAAGAAGGCCAAATTCTTCTGCATCCCAGCTTGCAAACAAAATTGTTCTTCTAGGCCTCCATCCTAAAATATATGTGAATAACTCATAAATGTTGGCAAATTATATCATACATCTAACACATGAAAAAGTCTACAAGATAAAATCTAAAGTTCTGGGGGGCTTTTTACTTAGTAAGTAGAAATTCTGACTCATATCCTTATTTATACAATTTCTATTTGTATGTTTTAGAAATATATTTTGCTAAAAATCAAATGGTACACCTGTATGGCAAAGAAAAAATGCCATAGAGAGAATGTAGAGAATGAAGTCCACATGAAGTCAGGAGAAATTATAAATGTTTTATAATTGGTCATCAGTAGGAAACCACTCTGTTCTGCTGATGCCTTACACAGGAAGAAACCACAGGTGCAATCAGTGCTGAAGTGACAGAACATTGTCAAATGTGTTATGGTACTATAACTAAATAGAACACTGCCAAGGTGTTCTAAAATAACATCATCCATACCTCAAGGCCATCTGATTCTGTGATTCTTTTTTCCTCCACTATCTTGTAAAATTTGCTATCAGTGGCTCACTTTGAGATAGCAACATCTACTGATACTGAAAACTATACAATTTGATAGGTAGAGCTTCTGATTTGGAAGTAATAAACACTGACCTTGAAGTTGAAGAAAAATATAGATTAAACCCTGATTCTCTTTCTTTCCAGATACAAGTATGCCTGTGTCATACACACTGACTAAGCCTTCATGTTCAATTGAAACTGAGCATAGATGAATAAAGAGGAAACACGATTTTATTGCCAGTATCATTGGAAAAATACTGTTTATGAAGCATTTAGTAAATGTTATAAAGTACCTGTAATGCTGAAAAATATTTCAGGTATCTTTATTAAGCACATTTTTTTTTATATAACTGTTGATTCCAATGGGATTTTTTTGTCAAATGTGTTATGGTATTATTCAAATTCTCTAACCATTCTTTCCTCATTATTTTATTCTTTGAGCTCATTCCTGAGTTATGCCAATTCGGATTTGCCTTTACTGTAGAAATTTTCTTACAAAATTCTAAAACCTTTTGTAATGAGACTAACACAATCAAGTTCATAAACTATGTTAACATCTATCTCCCAACTTTTGTTAATTAAAATGTAAGTGATGCACCTCTTATTTTGAACAGAGACAACAGGAGTTTGCAATGTGTCAACTCCAGTTTACAACCTTTGTCACACATTACCTATTTAGGCCTAGGCTAATATATGTAGAATGGGAACATAAATAAGTAAAATATGTCCATGGTTACTATGGTATCAAAATAGATGATACAGGCAAACAGTTCCTCAAAATATAGTACCCAAAATAATATACATTCTTATTGTTGAATAATAGTTAAGGGCTGCAAGATGGCTCTGCTGAATGTATTTGCTGCCAGACTTGAAAACATGAGTTTAATCCCTGGAATTCATATTGAAATAAAAATAAAACTTCTATAATCCATCTTTATATTTTCATTCACACACTGTGATATGCATGCATGTGCACATACACACAAAATAAATATATACATTTATATATGAATTGTGTCATGCAGAACTCAGTTATCTTGTTTGTAGAAGCTGCTAAGAGAATAAATGGTTGAATCTCTATATGTAATGATTAATTTTAAAACTATCAAGCCAGACTATATCTCAACAGAGAGATGGGAGCTGTGCAGAAAATCTCTGACTCTTAGTCTTGAAGCCAGTGGCAATAGACAGATTCTGGAAAAGAGTCAGAAAGTTTTCTCTAAGCGTGCAGCTCCTAACAAATATAATATTCTCTAGAGAAGGTTACACATGCAGGAATATTTGGGCAACACAAATAGTTCTTGGTATGTGAAATAAAAATGGTACAAATTTGGATGAGAAGTGAAGAGTTGAGGAAGAGTAGTTATAATTTAAAAAAAAACATTGTAGGAAACTCATAAAAAATGAATTAAAATAAGCTTTAAAAGACAAAGAAAATATTTCTTAATTAAAAATATTTTTGCAAACAAAACCCACAACTACATCCTTGATTTATTTTTTTTATTTTAATATTTCCTTGAAGACTCTAAAGTGACTTAACTAGTGGTAATAAGAAAATTAATGGGAATAAGATGATGTAGATAACTAGTTTAGCACAGGGGTCCACTGGGAAGAACCATCAAAAATTTTTCTAGTTAAATTTTTTTGTCCTGAGTTACTCAGTACTGGTGACCTGGGATGTTATGATGGATGGAGGAGCACGAGATTTTCTCCCCCAGTTCTTGGCCAGGAAATCTTTAACAGAGTAAGAATAGCCACTTGACTTATTTCAGACTGTCACATAATATAAAAACATTTTATAAGCTAATTAAAAATAGTAAAAATAATTAACCAACATTAATGTTTGCACTGCTATTGTCCTAAAGCACTGACATTATTTAGCTTGTATTTATGTATTCAAATTTTTCCATAACTCCCAACCTCAGTTTTTCCTATTCTTCTCCTCCCCACCTTACTTCTATTCTCCTTCAATCAGCTCCTACTCTCTTTCTGTTCAGAAAAGGGCAGACCTCCCATGGATATAGAAATGCTTTGTGTAATTAAGTTGCAGGAAGACACCTCCTGTTGTATTAAGGCTAGACAAGGCAACTCAGTATAAGATCTAGTTTCTCAAAAGCTAGTCAAAGAGTTAGAGATACCCCCTGCTACCACTGGAGTTCCATACAAAAGCCAAGCTACGCAGCTGTCATATGTGTAGGTAAGTCCCATGTGGATTCCCTGGTTGTCTGTTCAGATTCTTTGAGTTCCCATAAACCTGGGTTAGGTGATTCTGTGGATAGTGTAATTGTGAGGTCCTTTAGCCCCATGGCTCCTATAATCCTTCCTTCCTCTTTTTAGTAAAATTCCTGAGTTCAGCCTAATGTTTAGCTGTGGGTATTTGCATCTGTATGCATCAATAACTAGCTGAAACCACTCTGATAACAATTGGGGTAGGCATTCATCTATGAGAATAGCAGAATTTCATTAGGAATCATTATACTGATTTTTTTCCTGTCATTTTTGTTTCAGTCCTAGACCTCTGGGCCATCCAACTTCTGGGTCCTGGCTCCAGGTAGTGTCATGGGTAGGTTCACTCTCATGAATTGGGTCTCAAGCTGGATCAGTAATTGATTGGCTATGCTTACAATCTCTGCACTACCCTTATTCCAAAACAGCCCATAGGCAAGACAGGCTGTATATTGAAGGTTGTATGGCTAGGTTTGTGTCCCACTTTCCTGATTACAGGAGAAGGCCTGGTTAGAGGAGATGCATCCACTATTGTTATGAGTATTTGCTGGGATCATCCTTGGAGATTCCTGGGAATTTTCCTTTCCCAAAGTTATTGCTAACCCTGAAACCTACCCCCATTTACTCATCCCTTTTGAAACACCTCTATTTTATTGCCCTTCCAATCTGATCCAGGATGTTTCCTTGCCCATCTGTTCCTAGCCCTCCCACAAAGAAATCTCTTTCTCCTTCCATGAGAGATCTGAGTGTCCCACCTTGAGCCCTTCTTGTTATCCAGACTTCCTAGGTCTACATATTTGTAGCATAATTATCCTCCACTTTAAGCTAATATTCGTTTGTATGTGAGTACATATCATACTTGTTTTTCTGGGTCTGGATTACCTCACTCACGATTTTTTTTCTAGTTCCATGCATTTTCCTTCAAATACCATAACATTGTTTTTAAAAAGTAAATAATACTCCATTATGTCAATGTACCAAACTTCCTTTATCAATTCTTTGGTTGAGGGACATCTGGGTCATTTTCAGGCTCTGGCTATTACAAATAAAGCTGTTATTAACATAGTTGAGCAAGGGTCCTTTTGATATGATTTAGTATCCTATGGGAATATGCCCATGAATAGTATAGCTGAGTCTTGAGGTACATGGGTTTCCAATATTCTGAAAAACCATCTTATTGATTTCCAAAGAGGCTGAACAACCTTGCATTCCCACCAGCAATTGAGAAATGGCCCTCTTGCTCCATATCCTTGCAACATGCACTGTCCTTCTTGTTTTTGGACCTTAATCATTCTGACAGGTGTAAGATGGAATCTCAGAGTTATTTTGATTTGCATTTCCCTGATGACTAAGCATGTTGAACATTTAAGTGTTTCTCAGCCATTTGAGATTCTTCTGTTGAGAATTCTGTTATTTCATTACTCCATTTTTAATTTGCTTACTTCTTTATGTCTAGTTTCTTGGGTTCTTTTTATAATTTGGAGATATACCCTCTCAGACGTGAGGTAGGTGAAGATCTTGTCCCAATATGCAAGTTACCATTTTGTCCTATTGAGAGTGTCCTTTGCCTTACAGAAGCTTCTTAGTTTTCTGACATCTCATTTAAGTGCCCATCTTAGTGGTTGTGTTATTGGTGTTCCATTCAGGAAACTGTCTCCCATGCCAATGCTTTCAAGGGTATTCCTCTCTTTTTCATCAATCATGTTCAGTGTACCTGGTTTTATGTTGAGGTCTTTGACCCACTTAAATGTGAGATTTGTACAAGATGATACACACACACACACACACACACACACACACACACACACACACACACACACACACACATATCTATATCTTCTACATGACACCCTTCAATTATATAAGCACCATTTGTTGAAGATGCTTTTTTTTCCATTGTAAAATGTTGGTTTTGTCAAAGATAATTTTTCTATAAGTATGTACATTTATCTTTGGATCTTTGATTTGATTCCATTGATCTAACTGTTTTTATACTAGTAGCATGCAATTTTTATTACTGAAAGTTCTGTAGCAAAGCTTGAAATCAGGATTGGTGATACCTCAGAAAATCTGGTAATACCTCCAGAAAGTGATTTTTTTGCACTTCCGTGTGAAGTTAAATACTATTCCTTCAAGAATAGTATTTATAAAATACTTTATAAAATAGTTTATAAAAAAAATTGTGTTGAGATTTTAATGGGTATTGTGCTAAATCTGTATATTGTTTTCAGTTAGATGGCCATTATTGATATGTTAATATTAACAATCCATGAGCATAGCAAATCTTTCCATCTTCTGATATCTATTCTGATTACTTTCTTCAAAGTAATCACAGTCACACAGGTCTTTCAGTTCCTTGGTTAGAGTTGCCCATGATAATGTATATCATTTTTGGCTATTGTAAATAGTGTTGTTTCTCTGATTTTTTTTCTTATCCTATTCATCATTTGTATAAAGAAGAGCTACTAATTTTTTGAGTTAATCATGTATCCACTTCACTAAAGGTGTTTATCAGCTGTAGGAATTCCCTAGTAGAGTTTTTGTGGTTGCTTATCTATATTGTCACAGAATCTGTGAATAATGATACTTTCACTTCTTTCCAATTTGTATTCCATTGATCTTTTATTGGTCTACCTAGAACTTCAGGTGCTATATTGAATACATATGGAGAGGACAGTCTTGTCTTATTCCTGATTTTAATGGAATTACTTTAAGTTTTCTCCATTTAATTTAATGTAGGTTGTTTGGGTTGCAGCATAATGTTTTTATTATGTTTAGGTATGCTCCTTGCATCCCCGATCTCTCCAAGACTTATCAAAAAGGGGTGTTAAATTTGGTCAAAGGCATTTTTAGCATCTAATAATATGATTATGTGGTTTTATCTTTAAGTTTCTTTATATGGCTGTCTACCTGACAGATTGTTGTATGTTGAACTATTTCTGAATCTCTAGGATAAGGTCTACTTACTCATGGTGGATGATATTTTTGATAAATCTTAGATTTGGTTTGTGAGTGTTTTGATTGTTTTTGTAACAATTTTCATGAAGGAAATTGTTCAGTAATTTTCCTTGGTCAATGATCTTTTCATGTATTCCTGGATTTGGTTTGTAAGTATTTTATTGAGTATTTTTGCATCAATGATCATAAAGGAAATTGGTCTATAATTATCTTTCTTTCTTTATTCTTGGTGTTGATTGGTGTCAGGGTGACTGTGGCATTATAAAAATGATTTGGCAACGTTCCTTCTGTTTCTATGTCCTGGAAATCCTGGGCCCAGAAACACTACACCCATCAACAAATATCCACCTGATTCACTTCAATTTGTCAGATATTGTATGAATATTTTATAAACACATTTATTGGCATTTTTAAGCTCATACTCATTTATGTGGTTTTCTGTTATGTACTGTAGATCAAGAAGAGGGCTTCCTGCACTCAAGGCTTGTGCTCTAACATGGAGCTACTTTCCAACTCCTGAAATAATATTTTTACACTCACTTTTCAAAGGATTAAATTGAAATTTCCACAATTTGATTTTTGACTCACTGTTTCTCTTACCTTCCTTCTTCAGCATTCCAAAACTCCTCACAATTTCATGTACAACTGCTGCTCCACTCTGAGGGTCAATTCCACCAAAGACCCAGGCATCTCGGTGACCTCCAAGAATTACATATCTGTCTGCACATCAGCAGAACCAGGTTCACCAAAAGAGAAAATTGCAAAGGACTCAAATCATTGAGAACTCAAAGCAAAAATATCAAGTTTCCCAACTTGGGAACATAGGTAATTTGCTCAGATTTTAGTAGTGGATTATTCTGGTGAAATATAAATGTGAATTAAATATAATTAAATTAAAATTAATTCAATATTTTACTGAAGTAATATGTAAATGGATAGATTAAAGGAAAATAAGATATTACTACTATTTATCTTCTCACAATTCTCTAATATCTGTTACCACTTTATTCTCATCATTTTCAGAGAGAACACAGTCTTCACTACCTAATCCTATTCTATGTTCCAATCAATAAAAATTCTTTTTTCTATGACATTTTCTGTCTACTCTAGTAAGAAGAAACTGTTTGGACTGAAAGTTTTAGGAGCAATCTTTTCATATTTGATTAAGCATTTGTCATCCTTAAATGGCAAGTTCTTCCTTTAAATAATAATCTCCTTGTCCCTGGTTTAGGTGTGTTTCAACCCTCCCAATTCCAAATCTTACCATAGTCCCTGAACAAAATAATCATCTAATAAGTTTTGATAACTTTCATGGGTGTATCCATATATATACATAGTTTATTACTTACAAGCTTTAATTTTATAAAACTTCTGCTTCTTAAGAAAGAGAATACATTTATTCTTAGTACAGTACAGCATATACTGGCAATTTCAGCATTTGGAAGAAGATAACAGAAAATTGAGTCTAAACCTTGCCTAGTCTATCCAATCTGAGATCTTGTCTCAGAAAAATCAAACAAGCAACATGTTTTTAAGGAATATATTCAACTTCTTAATGTCTGTGTTTAAAATAATAATAATGATAAACAATTAAAACTTATGAAATCAAACCTAAATTTTAAAGAATAAAAAGATATAATAAATTATGTATAATTATCCAACTGAGTATCATAATGTGTACAAACTACACTTAAGGGAGGCTCCATGCCTGCCAGTAAATGGTCAACAGAAAATGAACTTTTTGGTTTATTTATGGTTGTTTTGTCTCATATTTTGATTAGGTATTCTTTAAATTTTTCTGATTATTTCCTCATATGTTATGAATTTTGATTTTGTGTTTTCATGGGGTGTATGTATTTCTGTGTGTGTGTGTGTGTGTGTGTGTGTGTGTGTGTGTGTGTGTATGTGCACACATGCTTCCATATAGTGCCCATTTTTCTTCTTTGTTTTCTTTTGTACTGTATTTATTTTGTTCTACTTCTTTTTGTTTTATTTTGTTTGTTTGCTTGTCTGTTTGTTTTCTAAATGGAGAAAGAAAGAAGAAGTTGTGTGGATAGGAAAGTGAGGAGGATCTGGTAATAAATGAAGGGGAAATGTGATCAGAATATATTGTATGAATTATATTTTCAATAAATAAACAGTGCAGCTTATGACACTCATCCATCCACATACTTTTATTTTTCTTTTCTTGCAGCACATGTGATGATATACTATGCCTAGAATGTCTTCCTCTGCATTTGGATGAGCTTCATTAGTGTAGCAACTTGAATTCTTAGTTCATTATACATCTAGAGTGGTAGTGGTACATGATATTTTACTCATTAATATTTGCCAAACAAATGATTAATTTACCTGGTTCAACAGCTCCTTTAAGGGTGCCAATGACATTGTAGATTCTTGTCACTTTACTGTAGGAGTGTATGTGAAGCTTGACTTTTCTAACTCAAAGACAAAACACACATTCTTTGAAAATAATGGTTATAGATTTAAGACCCACACTTTTTAACTCTATCATCATTATTCAAAAAAATGTGTTGTTGTTCACAGGAAGAAAGTAATATTTGCTCATTTTAGTGATATGAAATTGTTTTCTTCAATTTCTAGTTTTGTTTTTTGATGTTACTATGACTTACATGTTTTTCATCTTCTATAAATGTCTTCTTTTAAGGACTTTTGTATAAAATCATAATAACTTAACTGTGTTGAAAAGTTTCCAGCAAAGCCAGGTCCCACATTATAAGGCACTTTGAGCCCTCCCTTCCAGCTGCTGTCAGGGGGTGATGGGCCACCCATGTGTCTGTTAGACATTAAAAAATATAATTAGTTGAATAAACTTTTATACATACAGCAAGTTAAAATATCAACTAATCTACTGTCTAAGGCATTTTCTCATAATAGTTTCTATGAATGAACAATAAAGTGTTTTTCTTGTAATAACATTGACTTTTCTACCATTCCTATAAGGCAGTGTCCGCTATCAATTCTACTTTGCAGATGAGAAACTTCAAGACAAGTAGAACTCAGCAAGTGGGATGGCTGGTTTTCAAATTACTTACAAAAACCAAAGATGTGTGTTACTAATTGTACAAAGGTAAACCATGTATTTCGTGTGCTTTTTCCTTTTTTCTTTTTTGCTTGTTGGTTTGGGGGTTTTTGTTGTCGTTTTATTCTTATTTTTAATTGTTTTTTATTAACAGGGTGTTGGGGAGGATCTGGGAGGAAAACAGAGAGGGGAAACTACAATCAGAATATACTGCATGAAAAAAAATTAAAGAAAAAAATATAACTCTGGGAATTGGAGAGATAACTCATTAATTAAGAGAATATGTTCTTCTTGAAGCAGGCCTTAATTTTATTCCTATCATCCATATGTTGTCTCACAAACATTTGTATGTTCAGTTTCAAGAAATCTGATACTCTTTTCTGACCTCTGTGAATACCAGATTTACAGAGAGTACACATACTTACATGCAAGTAAAACAATTGTACACATAAAATATAAAAATCTAACAATTAAAAATGGCTCTGGACAAGGGCTTGTGGCTGTATTGAAGAACTGATAGAGCTTGTGACCACATTCACAAGTTGTAAACAAGATCACACCAGAGGAAATAACAATGTGAAGTTATAAGAAGGCCCAAATGGCCTTTTCTCGGCTCAGGAACAATTGCAATTGGTTGCTGCTGAGAAAGGTAGAGTTGATTTTCTTTAGGAATGTGAACCCAGAAAAACTAATTTGTGCTGATATTGAAGCACATACTGAGAGCCTAATTGAATTTTGGGGATTTAAAGAAAAAAATAATAAAAGAGCACATGAAGTTTGACAGGGATAGTAGTGATGGGATAGCGGAGGACCTGTAGAGGAGGGGAAAGTAGTAGACTTTTCCAAAACACAATATACGGAGCTTGACTTAAAACAAAAAGTTCCATAAAGGTAGAAACATGACATTGAACTCTGAACTCCATAAGTTTATGTGCAGGAAAGCATACATGAAAAATATTTAAAAATTAAAAGAAGATATGAGGTATGAAAGATAAATGTATATTGCTACAGAGTATAATCTGCACTGAAAGCAACAGAGTATTCAAGACACAAAATGTTACATAAGTGAAATTATACCCACACTATATTGTCAATAGCACATTATGACAAGTATATGTTAATAGTTTTTAGAGTTGAAATAGATAAAGAGAAAGTTCATTATAAATAGCATATACACATAAGTCTATGCACATAAAATAGATGTGAAAATTGTGTGTGTGTGCTATTCTTATATTAATGAGGTATACTGTAATAAAAATCATTTTTTAGTTTCTTTTTCATTTTTTAATCATTTTATTTTTAAATTACTCTTTCTTCATATATATAACCATACTGAATTTTTCCCTTACTCCTCTCCTACTAACCTCTAATCCCCTACTTCCCTTCTTTCCCTATCCACTCCTCCATTTCACTTCAGAAAAGAGCATACCTCTAAGGGATTTCAACCCAATCAAGTTACAATAAGATGAGGTGGTTCTCCTCATATTAAGGCTAGATAGGCCAACACAGTAAGAGAGGAAGGGTCTCACAAGCAGTAAAGTGTCAGAGACAGCCCCTGCTCCACCATTAGCAACCTTTAAAATCAAAGTACATTTATTGTATTTATGTGACTTAAAACTCTACACCAGAGAAATGAAGATTACAGAGGCAAGAAACTCATTCACAGTTATCCATAGTGTCTTCTTTCATAATAATAAAAACAAAGAACAACCCCAGTTGTCCTTCAACCAGTGAATGGTTAAACAAGCTTCAGTATCATCATATGATTGACCAGCTCAGCAGCGCACAAAAAAAAGCAAGCTCATGCACAAAAAAGCCTACTTAGAAGCTAGCAATTTAAGATAAATAACTTCAATAATATCTGTAACTTTTCAATAAAGTCATTATCTTAACTCAGTTAGGACAGAGTTAATATTTACCATTTATCCAGAACAAAGAATTAGTAGACATGGCTAAATGAATCTTACATATAATTCTATGAAATTCTATGATTTCTGTTTCTAGCTATAAAGAAAAATGGGCTCAATTTAATAAGATCTTTAACTGAAATAATTTAATATATTATTTTGAAAAATCTGCATTTTAACTAAATGTATCACAAACATATTCCAGGTATTAAACATTTTTGCCCAATATTTTTCTATATTCTGTAGCTTTGTATAGTATCGTAACCAATGTCATGCTTGAAGGGGCTAAAGTTTCTCTTTTTTAAATAATTTCCTTAATCTTATAATCATATTCATATTTAACATAAATGTTTAAAATTCATTTATCAACATAAAAGCAGAGTTGTCAGTTCTTATGAAAATTGTGCCATATACTTAATCTTTAGTGAAGTAGCACAGTTAATAGCAGAACCTAAAAGTGATCTGTCCATAGATTGAACACATAGCTCTAGTTTCTAGATGTAGGCATCCTCACTTGTAAAACTGGTAGTCTTAAAATAGCTCATAAAATGCTTTCTCATAAATGTGATAATAAAACAATTAAAAATATTTGAAGTCAGGTACGGTGAAGGTCTCTTGTAGTTCCAGGACCTGGGAAGCTGAGCCAGGATTATTGACAAGATGCTTTGACTCCTACCAACTTTACTTTAAAAAAAATTCTTTTCTCTTTCTTCCACAAGGAAGTGAACCATGAAGGTCAACCAGATATAAGAAAGGACAGGAACAGAGGAAAACTCAAGAGTGAAGACAGAATTGGAATAGAAATAAAGATTAAAAACTGAACATTAATGGCTCTTACACTGTTATTCTGTTTCTCAAAAAGGTAGAAATTTAAAAATAAGAATGAAAAGATTGATGAGTAAGAGATACATTGAAAAAAAGACTGACAAACGAGCAGAACAGGAACTAGAAAGAGTTTGGAAAGATCCACAGACTCAATGACAATTGGACACAAGGTAAAGATAAGGGGACAGAAAAAAGATAAGAAAGAAGGATTCACAGTATGACATTTAATTGAGCCAGGCCATCAAGTAGTCATCAATTAATAGCCTTGACTCTAATGAGTACTATGTTTTCCAAAAAAAAAAAAAAAAAAAAAAAAAAAAAAAAAAAAAAAAAAAAAAACCCTACCTTATCATTCTTCCCACAATTGGCCACTATCTATCTGCCTGAGAACATGAGAGAAGCATGACTGGGGCAGAAAACAGGAAGATGTGTCTCTCAACATCATGGTTTCAGTAATTATCAATAGTTTCTCCTGCAGCTAGATATCCATAAAGCTGATTTTCAAGGCTGTCGCACATTGGATATCCGAACACAAAATAAATTTCAGAATCTAAATCAAAATTCTTTAAAAGTGTGAAAATATTGTAGTTTCATTCTTCTCTTAGGATAAATTACCAAAATTTGAAAATTAAAGTAAAACATTTGAGAAATCTCAAGAGTGAGAAATATCAAAACAGGTATCTTTTATTTATTTAATTTTTTTTTTACAGGTAAACTTACTCTAGGAGCTTCTGTGCATCATCATATCCAATTGGATGGACAGGGATACTTGGAAGTCCAACAGCCTCTGTCAACTCATGCCTATAAGCATATTCTGAGAAAAAGAAAGAGCTTATTTGTCAATAAAAAAAACATTCCTTTTCAGATGAATTTATGCAAATAAGATCAAACACATTCTTTCATATATTCTATAAAAAGTAAAATTCCAGGTGTCAAAAATAATATGGTGAAACTGAAACTTTCATATATTTTTGTAAGAATATGAAGTCACCTAATAGCCTAGAATAAATTATCTTAAAATGCCAAACAGAAAAGTGCTTTATTGAGCACCTCCATTGCTAGTTATTGACCCAAAAAGAGAGTTAAGTAAAGAAATACAGGAAGGGACAGTTAAAACCATTTGAAGGGCCACACAGAAACTTAACACTGTAGAAGATTCTTAAAATATATACATAACAAAAGAATTCTAAATGATATCACCAAGTCACTAGATATCCCTCATCATCTAATTGAATTGGTCTTATAGAAATTTCCAAACAACACAAACTATTGCCATGACTGTTAGATGCTCTTCACAAGTGGTTGGCCCTGTTGCTAAAAACAACATCTACACAGCTCACTAAACATGGAGAAGTTGACTATAGAGCCTTCACTCTTACATACTTATTGTTCATGATACTGGAAGATATTCTACATAGAGAAAAATAAACACTGACCCAACTATACAAACCCTTTGATCTAAAATAATTAATGACCTGTTGCAAGATGTGCTAGTGAAATAGAGACACAAAGCTTGTGGGAGAAACAAAGCAATATCTGATTGGATTGGAAGCCCACTTAATAAATTAGAACCTATCTCTGACACTGCTTAAGTGGCCAAGAATGTGAATTTGGATAGGCCAGGGGCCTCGAGGAAAACCAAAAAACTTTTCTACTAAAGGATGTAGCAATATAATATGATTCCTAATGACATTCTACTATACTCATAGATTAGAACCTAGATCAAGCATCACAATGTCACAATGAAAAAAAATGTGCAGAGAGTGAGAGATCTTGGAACATTAAATCTAAAAGTGAATGTCTCCATCACAACCCTTCCTTTGGGGATCAGGAAATCCTCTGGAATAGGAGACAGAGGTGATGAAGAACACCAAGGAAGCAAGTAGAACAGGCCTGATCTATGTATGAACTCACAGATATTGGGGCAGCATACACAGGGCCTTCTCAGGTCTGTGCCAGATGATGCCTTAGAGTCGAGAGGAGGAGTGAAAACTCCCTTCCTTAACCTAAAAGTTATCTCCAGTACATAACCAAACACAATGGAATCTTAGTTTACTCTGTGGGAATTTCACTGGTTATACAAACTATTCTTAAGGGCAGACTTAATGCTCACTTATAAATGGCCAACAGCAAATATGCTCAGTTTCATCTTTGCAGGATTTTTGTCTCATAAACTTTTTTTTCAGTTTTTCCCTTAAAGGCTTATGTTTATTTTCCACACAAGTATACCATACTGCTTCCAATTTTGTATCTTTTATGGTATACTTGTGTGGAAAATGTATATTTCTCTGTGTCTATTTGTGTTTCTTGTTCTTTTTCTTTGGCTCTTTTTCTGCTGTTTGTTTTGGGTGAATCCAATTTATTTGGTAGCTTTTTTCATCTTTGTTTTATTATTACTTGGATATGAAATTGGTTTTTAATGAGAGATAGAAAGCTTGTGAGTTCAGGTAGAAGGGCAGGTGGTGAATCTAAAAGGAATAAGGAGAGAAGAAAGTATATAAAAATATATTGGATGAAAAAAATCTATTTTCAATTCAATAAAAATTAAAAAGTAAAATTTAAACAAACACAGTATTGTACAAGGCACATGAAGTAACAAAAGTCATCTCTGTGAATATATGCCTTTCCCCTATAATTCCATCAATTTAAGTGTTCGTTATGAATAGAAATTTCATTAATGTAGATGTTATTTTCACAATTTTAGCTTAATAGAACATGAGTTGAAAGAGATTTTTTTTTTAAATGTGACAATGGAAAAGTAATAATAAATAAAAATTATTCAGGAGGGCAGAATCCTGAGTTTTCTTTCCATTTATTTAATCAATATTCTGTTTAATATTTGAGGGGTTTTTATATATTTTTTGAAAATTTCATATATGTATGCAATTTCTCTTGATCATCGTCCCTGCTCCCTGCAAGTTCCCATGAGCCTCTATGCACTTTTCTCTGTCTATTTTATGTATTGTACTAAAATTTCACTGATTTCAATTAATACTGCTCATATGTAGATGAATGTGAGGCCTGTTAATGGCCATGCACAACCAACATGACTCTGCTTTATGGTAGAGAAATACAAAATGATTTTAAAGAATGAAAACAACTATGGTAGTGCTCTGTGATTCAAGGAAGGTTTTTAAACTCTCCAATCACATAAACATCTGATAAATATATGATTTGATGAAGCAGAGATGAAAAATTAATATTTAAATGTCATAGGTACTTTGACAAATTTCTTTCTCCAAATTGTGAAAACTCGCTCTATCCAATACAATGTAAACTAAATGATTACAGATTTTCTAGACATCATCTGATAGTTGAGTGCATCAAAAACAGTTTATTTGTTTAATTTAATTAATGTTTAATCAGGCAGCACTTTAGCAAAAGACAAGGATGTGGACTCTGAGACCATGCTGGGACTTTGAACTCCAGTACCCTACTTAGTGTGATGATTATGGGCAGACTGCCTGCATCTAATCTCATTTTTCTTCAAGCCTGAGATCATAATACCATATTGCCTGTATAGTTGCTAAGGGATGAAGAATCTGTCATTTATGAAACACTATTTGGTAATTATTGCTTATCTTTGCAAAGTACTGAAAGCTGCTGTATCTTTAGAGTGCTGTGTGGGCTCTGCACTCTTAATGCACTTCCTAACCACTTTATAAGACATTTTGCTCTTCTTCTCATTACTAGAAAAGTAAAAACTTTACTCAGGAGAATTTAAGTTTTGAGTAAATTCCCTTAACGAGAAAAACCAACCTTGCCAAAGCTCACGGACATAAAAATAAAATAAAAAAATAAACTAGAACAGACATGAGTCTACTTATATTCCTTTGTAACCCTCATTCCCTGTTGAGAATTCCACACTTTGCAGCAGAACTATTTTAAGTAATTCTTGTTGTATTCTATATCCACTGCATGTAAGTGTGATGCATATTATTATAACATATATTATACTTTAATATTTGAAAATGTCTGAATTCCAAATCTATCAAGTCCATGCTTTAAAATATGCTGTAAGAAATATGATCCAATGATTTTCAGAATTTGAAACTTATTTCTATGATTCAAAAATAATGAGAAAAATGTACCCTTAGTCATTATGTTAAAGAAATCCTTTACAAATATAATTCGAAACAGTCAGTTTCTTATGATGGTTGGAATCTACTCACTCACCATTGGCTGGGTAACCTGGTGTGAGGGGATCACCTGCACCATTAAGGTTTAAGACATTCCCACGCTGGACACCACCTCCAGGGAGGTTCCAGCCATCTGGATAGGACTTCACCCCAGGAACAAAGTAGTCAGCAGGGTCTGAGTACAGAATGACTCCTTTCGCACCTGCCAGTTGAGCATTTTTAACCTAGAAGACATGATGTTTCTTTACTCAGTTTATGTTAAGTTGTTTAAGACTTAGTAATGGCAGATGCCAAGATCACAATAAATGAGTAGCTCACTGAATGTCCAAGGCTGAACTTGAATCTATTCTGTTAGTCCACAAAAGCCTTGAACTTGTAATTCTCCCACCTTGGCCTCTCAAGGGGTTACAGCTATGTGACACAAGGCCTAGAACCTATTTGAAGACCTCAAAGGTAATGGGTTTGCAGAGAAGCAGACCTGAAACATTCTCATCATAGTGAGAGCAAGGATTTGTTGTACCCTCTGGTTTTCTAGAAGCAAAATAATCAAGTAGAATCCCCAAACCAAATTTGTATTAAATCTATGTGAGAAAGGGAATATTTTAGCTTTCTTCATTACCTATAATAATGATCCACATTAAATTTATTTTAGGAAGTCTTTGGAGATTATATTTAAAATTACTGGAAATTAGTAGAAAACCAAGCATGAGATTTTTAGTGCTTCTTTTTAAGTCAGAGAAACTTACAGGTATATATACATATACACATACACATACACATACACATACACATACACATACACATACACATACACATACACATACACATACACATACACATACACATACACATACATATACATATATAAATCTACCATATTCACTCTTTCCAATAAGGCTGGAATTTCAAGAACACAAATCAAAAATGCTTTCTATATGTTAAGTATTTTCCATGTAAAGTGGAAGTATATATAGTCAAGAGAATCATAATCTTATAAAAATTTTAAGGAGATGGTTCTACATGTGTAAAATATATACAGCATTTTAGAATAGGGAAATAGGTAATATTAACAGCTCTACCAGCATGTAAGCATCATATAAAACAGTGAATTTACCAGAGAAAATTCACACATATACATCACATGCTTTGATTATATTTCTCTACCTCTTATCCCCCTTTTCTCCCATCATCCTTCTTGATTCTCTCCCTTTTTTACTAACAAATAGACTCCCTCTTATCTATTTTTATATGTGCTTATTGATCTCACTTTTTAAATCTAGATCTCATTTATGAGAAAAAAGCAATATTTGTTTTATTTCGCATAACATGATCTCTAGCTTATCTATTTTCCTGCAAGGACATCATTTCCTTACCTTATTTCCTCTGAACACTTTGCCATATCTGGCGATCACAATCTTTCCAGAACAATTAATCTTCATATCCCGTTCCAGCTTAAAGAAGTCTTCAGTTCTTGCATAGTTAACATATACTAGATCCCCCTGTCGAAGAACAATTTAGTAGAAAACGTAGCATATGAAGTTATATACAAATGATGGGTCTTAAATACTGAAAGAGATCAAGATAAAGCAAGAACTTCCAGAGAGGACCTGGGTGGATGAGCCTCAAATGAGACAAAGAAGAAGTCAACTTAAATTGAAGATATAATTAGATAAGCTAAGAGACATATGAGTTAAATGATAAATTTTCTAACTTTTACTGAGTAGTCATAATACATAGAAATACCCACAGAAATACATCAGTATTCAAATTATTACATGTAGTTTGAAAAAGTTCAGTCACAATAAGTTGACAAGCCCTTAGTGAAAGTAAGATTTCTTCACTTTAGACTGTATAATCTAATAGGAACATAGTGGGTCTTTACAAACATCAGAGACCAACATATGTCATTAGACATAGAAGTTTATTTCCAGTCATTTGTATGATCAAATTAAAGTATATTGCCATCCCTAAGTGTCAACCTTGTTATTTGCAAAGTCATTTTCTAAAATGTTTTCCCTCTAAACTGGTATCTAAACAAATTCTGAAAAGTAATGTACACATTCATTTATTTTGCACAGGAATATATTCATTACACCTTTATGAGACCAAGTGCTTGCAAGGAATATAATTTCCAATATATACTATAAATAGAAACATTTCAGAAGCAATGGCCCACAGAAGAAATTTAAATACTCATTCTTACTTACTCCTTAAATTCTTCTATTTAAAAATCTATGAACAGAGTCTGATAATATAGCATCATGGTATAACATTTAATCAGAATGACCAGGCTCTAAACTCAATTTAAAAAAACCACAAAAATAGTAATTATGAGCAAACCCCCAAATCTACATAGTATATATTTCCATGCATTCATAATTTTGTCAATTCATTTTTTTCTTAAGCATTAACTTAGAAACCTTTGTGATGAGCTGGCTCTAAGATACATTGCCTAGATTGGTATTCAGTGAATGATCTGTTTCAAGTGCAGAGAAGGCTCTTCAGAAGAATTTAAGAGCTGAGGATGGAGATAAGGGATATGAAATGCTGTCTCCTAGACACAGCAGCTGTTGCATTCATAAACTCAAAGCCCCAGCAGTTGCCAGAAGAACAAGCCAGCCAAAATTATTGAACTAAAGGGTGAGACCTTATCCCTTACTTAGTATCTATTGACAGTTGCTAACTGCTAGAGGAGGAAGAATCACCCTTTCATGAAGGAGTGACCACTGGTATGTTTCCCTACATTCCAGTAGATGGCCTCACAACCATGCATGTATAACTAGAGTTATTATCCAAGCACAAAGAGGTAAAGAAAGGGGAGAGGGAGAGAGAGAGAGAGAGAGAGAGAGAGAGAGAGAGAGAGAGAGAGAGAGAGAGAGAGAGAGAGAGAGAGAGAGAGAGATTAAATTGGTCTGCTCACATTTTCTGATTCTAGCTCACAATTTTGGGGATATTCCACTCTTAAATATTACAGCAACAGCTATCTTTTGATAAGCTAGGAATCATCATAAGACAAATTATTCTAGAGAATGGATTGTGGAAAGCATTGGTTTAAACATTTCCAAACAAAGTAACCAATAGATACATTCTCTAGACAAGTTGCATTCTGCGTTAAAAAAAACCCCTTTGTTTTAGATAATGGCCTTCTTTTATGATTTTCACTGAGTTGTTCTATGATTGTAAAATAATCTTGCCCTTGGCTTGGAATTTTTCCTGATTTCTTCAAGCTTCTATTTTTATGCCCTTATCAATTGTCAATTTGGGTTAGAAAAGCAGTGGTTCTCAAAGAATGGTCCTAGAGAGTAGCCTGACAGAAGACCCTGTGAGATGTACCCATGAGGTCTTTGGTATACCACAGAACTTCTGAAACTCATGGGCTATAAACTAGAATCTGTGCTTTGCAATCCTTGCATTTTTGACACATATGAAAACATGAAAAATACTATAGTATGTTTAAGATGTGAAATTGCAAACTTCAAATAGCCTAATGTATAAACCAATGTTATGGGTGCCACTGGATTCATACTACATATATTCAATAATTAATGATGGATAAATGTACTACATACACATAACAGACATATATAATTTGTAGAGAATTAATATTATACTGGCTGGCTTATAGATCACCAAAAATCACAATAATCAATATATATGGCTTCTGTTTGAATGTAAATAGTGATAGCAAAAAGAATGAGAACTTCTTTATCACTGCTCAATATTATAAAATATTGTTTGAAGAAAACAATAATGAGGGTTTATGATTTATTTTGAGAGAGGAGAAAAAATGATGTAGTTCATACTGATCTCAAACACACAGCAATCCTCTTGCATCATTCTCCTGAGTTCTTGGCTGGCAGGCATTGGTTGTAGTATTTTCTTATAAGTATAATAATTACATAACTATTTTATGGATTTAGAGAATTTCAATGAGTTCCTCAATATAAATATAAACTATCTGTGTGTGACTATAATTTTCTCTTCATAATATACTATATCCCTATTTATAAATATAATCTATTCTCACATACAGTACACAAAACATTTATAATGCTCTTCAACTTGGATACAATATACTATTTTTTTTAGTTTATTTTTTAAGTTTATTTTTGTTTTGCAGTAATTTTAAACCACATTTCGTTGCTACAAGTGCTGTTATCTTATGATATTTGTTCATATATTTGGCTCTGATATAAATTAATTATATCTTTGAACTGAAGTTTTATTAGTATCTTGTGCACTATACATCTTACATGTCAAATATATCTTTTTGTAGAGAAATATTGTAAATATGTAAATACTATAAATAATAAAGGCAACTTTTTAAATGTTTGAGTTTTAAAAATATGAAGGAATAATTTACAAATATTTTTTAAGAGGGAAATATGGAGAAAAGAGCCAATAACTGCAAACTTAGAAGATGCTTGTTATATCTAAAAGTGTATTTTACATAAAACCCAAACCCTTTAAAGCACTGAAGAAATTGATAAAAGCTAATATTCACCAGAATAGAAAGTGTTAGAGTTAGCCATTTGCAAAGTGGAAAACCATATTAGGTGATGAGTGTGTACATCTACTATTGAATAACCTCATTTCTAATCAAGAGAAATTTCAATTAAAACAATTTAAAATAAACAGAATTATATTTATATAATCTTAAATGTTTATGAAAATTTGGAAAAAATATACACACACGTTACAAATATGAGTATAAACTGCTACAGACTGGGTCTTGGGAAATTCCTTATTTGGTACAACAGAGCAATTTCTTTCTTTGCTCACTGTACACAGGACAACAGTCAAGGACAATGTGACATTGCTGCAAAAAAGGTGGAGTTGGGAACAAATCATGTGTTTGACACTAAAAGAATAGGTAGTTACTTGCATGGGGCATATAAGAGTTGACTACCACAGTAGACCATTGTAATGAATACTGTAAATGACCACCACAATTATCATAACAACAGATTATCACCTTGAACATTTTGGCTGACTATCAGTGACCAATATAACTGAATACAACAGTAACAGTTATAGTTTATCATTGTAGCTGACCACACTAAGCATGACACATAAATGACTGCCATGATGCTGATTATTATATTAATCATTACAGCTGACTAGTACATCTGTCTATCTCAGAGTCCACTATGCCTGACCACCAGTGACCAACCAGATGACCACCAAAGTGATTACCAGAACTGATCATTACAAATGACCAGAATATTGACCACTATGGCTTTTCATTGCACTGTACACAACAACTTATCACCATTGAGACCATCCAAGCAATTAATATAGTTGACTATTGCAGTGAACACTACAACTGTTTAGACCAATGACTACCAGAGTGACCACTATGAATTACCATCACAATGATAATTATTAATTACAATTTCAGTGACAACTACAACTGGCCACCATAGTAGCCACTATGACTGACTAGAGAATAGTTAAACTGACCACACAGTGATCACCATAGTGACCACTAAGATGGCTATAACAGTGAACACTATAACTAAATGCTACCTCAATGACCACTGTCTTAGTCAATGTTCTTTTACTGTGAAAATGTACCATGACCAAAGCAACTTATAAAATAAGTATTTAATTTGTGCATGTCTATAGTCTCAAAGATTTCATCTATTATCATGGTAGGAAACATAGCATATAGACAGACAGTGCTAGAGAGTTCTGCATCCTGATCTGTAGACAACAGGAAAAGAGAGACACTGATTCTGGCTTGGGATATTGAAAACTATAAAGCCCACATCCATTGACACACTTCCTAAAACTAGGCCTAAACTCTTAATTTTCTCAAGTAGTGCCACTCCTTGATGACTAAGAATTCACATACATGAGCCTATGGAGGTCATTTTTATTCAAGCCATCACAACTATTATAATTAACCATTAGTGTGAACACTGAAACTCATCTCCATAGTGACCATTACTGCTGACCAATACAAATGTACACAACAGTGACAACATCAATGGACTACTACAGCTAATAATTTCAACTACCCACCATAGTCACAATTATGGCTGATCATCACAGTGACCACTACACGTGACTATCATATTGACCACCATGTCTGACTACTATAGTTAACCATAATATTGACTACAGCTAACCACTACCCCTGTCCTTTACAATGAACACTATAACTGACTACCACAATGACTACAATAACTAACAATAGTTACCATTCAATACGACCACTATAGCTGCCTCTATATTGACCATGACAGCTACTAGTACAACAGACCATATGGATGACCATTTTGTCTCATCACCATTGTGACTAATAATTCACCATTTTATTGAACACTAATGACTGACCATCAAATTGACCAGTATAACTGACATTAATAATGACTATTACAAATGACCACTATATACAATATTGACAACTTCAGCTGACAAATATAGCTGACTTTTACAGCAGACCAAAAGAGTAATGACTATGTTTACCATCATAGTGACCACTACTACTGACCATTAATGCTGACCAAATAAGCATTACAGATAACAGTCACACATCTGACTGCCATATAATGTACATTTATATATATATATATACATATATATACATATATATATATATACATACACACACATATATAGAGAGAGAGAAATTAAAAGCTAATAAAGGAAATATTAGCAAAGTACCAAATTATTATAAAAGAAAAGCATTAGGAATGAGAAAAAAAGAAACAAATATTTAAAGGAAAATCACATGAGAAAGAGCAAGAGAAAACAATGAAATTAAAAAAAAAGTTAAAGGTTGCCCCCAGTTGCAGGCCATCAGAAAAGACTCCTGTGAGCAGGTATCCCCACCAACAGAACATTCAGCCTAACCCTTGAATCAAAAAGTCCCATGTCCTCCCCCAATTCCACTCATCATCCTGCAACCTCAGCAGCTACCTGAGCTATCAGCTTGCTCCTATTGGTCCAAAAGTTATAGGCTAGCAGAGAAATCTCTTTCAGAAAGGCATATCCAACAACAGCTCAGTTAGTCAGACCCTTAAATGTACAAGTCCTACCCCCTTCCTGAAACCTACCCATCACCCTTTAAACTTGGTGAGTCTGCGGGTGATAGAATCGTCCAGTTCCTATTCAATCAAGAGCTCCTATTTGATCAAGAGCTGCTCCCTGAGACAGGGAATCTGCCAGTTCCTATTGGATCAAGAACCACTCCCTGAACCACAAAATGCACCAGCTATGATTGGACAAAGAGCTCAGATTGGGCAAAGAAAGGTTCCAGAAGACACGGGCACAGCCTGAGCAGATTGAACCAAGATCCATTCCATGAGACACAGACAACACTTACACCAATTGGAGGAATAGATACGTAGGTGCCCATGCAAGAAGATATTCAACAGCAAAAGAACAAAATGGCAGCACCAGAACCTAGAGGTTCTATAGCAGCAAGACCTGAACATTCCCATGTAGAAGAAGCAGGAGGAAATGTTCTTTAAAATAAGTTTATGAAGAAGATAGAAGCCTTTGAAGAAGTAGAAGAAGAAAATTTCTTAAACTCCCTTAAAAAATAAAGGAAATAAGAAACAGATATTGTAAAAAATCAATATGTCCCTTAAAGAAGGCAAAGAAAACTAAGAAAGAGCAATTAAACAGGGAAAGAAAACAGTTCAAGACTTGAAAATTAAATGGAAGCAATAAAGAAGACACAAACTGAAAGTTAAAAATGGAAAATCTGAGTAAATAAACAGGAACCACAAATGAAAGAATAACAAACAGAATGCAAGAGATAGAAGAGAGAATCTATGTCTGGAAGATATTATAAAGGAAATCAATATGTCAGTCAAAGAAAACACTAAAACCAAAAATGTTACAACACAAAAGGTCTATGATATCAGAACTCCATGAAAGGACCAAATCTAAGAATAATAGAAGGAAAAGAATATCAGCTCAATGGCACAGAAAATATATTCAACAAAATCATAGAAGAAAACTTTCTTAACTTAAAGAAGGAAATGCTTATGAAGATATGAAACTTACAGAATACTAAATAACCAGATCCCCCTCAGAAATTTTCACTTGTCACATATAGTAAGGCCACTGAACATGTAGAATAAAGAAATAATATTTAAAGCTGCAAAATAAAAAGGCCAGAAACTTAGAAAGACAAACCTATCATAGTAAATCTACATTTCTCAATGGAGACTATGAAAGCCAGAAAATCTTTGAAAGATGTTATACAAACACTAAGAAATCATGGATGCCTGCCCAGACTGCTATAACCAGCAAAGCTGTTTACCACTGTAGATAGAGTGAAAATGATATTCCATGACAAAACAGGATGTAAATAATACATATCCACAAATCCAGCCCTACAGGAAGCACTAGAAGAAAAACATCAACCTAAGAACATTAGATGCACATACAAAAAAAGCACTAAGTAATCCAAGAGAAGGTAACCCAAAAGAAGGTAATAAACACCACCACGAAAATTTAAAAATTAACAGGAATTAACAATCACTTATTACTTATATCCCTTAATATCAATGTACGTAATTTCCCCATAAGAAGACACAGGCTGACAGAATGGATATAAAAACAATATCTATTCTTCTGCTGCATGCAAGAAATACACCTCAATCTCAAAGACAAACATTACCTCAAAGTAAAGTATTGGGAAAAGACATTCCAATCAAATAGACTTAGGAAACAAATTGGTATAGCTATTCTAATATCTAAAATAATAGACTTTAAGATGAAATTAGCCAAATGAGATTGGGAAGGTTATTATATATTCATCTTAAGAAAAATCCATCAAAATGAATTCTCAATTTTAAATGTTTATGCCTCAAATACAAAGAAACCCACACATATAAAAGAATCATAAATAAAGCTTAAAGTACACTTGAAACTCCACACATTAACAATGAGAGACTTCAACAACCCACTCTCATGAATGGACAGGTCTACCAGACAAAAACATAACAGAGAAATAGGGAATATAACAGATGTTATGACTCAAAAGGACTTTATAGATTTATACATAATATTATACCTAAACATAAATGCTTTTCTCAGCACCCTGTGGAACATTCTCTAAAATTGAACACATACTAAGTAATAAAGCAAATGTGAATAGATCCATAAAACTGAAATAACCTCTTGTATTCTACAAGACTACCATGGCCTAAAGTTAGAGTTCAGTAAAAATAAAAACTAAACAAAGCATACAAATTTATTGAAACTGAACATCTCTCAACTAAACCACATCTGGATTGAAGAAGAAATAAAGCAAGAAATTGAACACAATTCAATGAAATTGAATGAAAATGAATCCATAATATTATCAAACTTATGGGACATGATGGAAGCAATGCTAAGAAGAAAATTCATAGCACTGAGTGCCTACATAAAGAATCTGGAGAAATCTGACACTTGACTTAACAGCACACATAAAACTCTAGAACAAAAAGAAGCAAACTCACCAAGAATGAGTAAAATGCAGGAAATAATCAAACAGCTCTGAAATCAATAAAATTGAAACAAGAACAATACAAAGAATTAATGAAACAAAAAGTTGGTACTCTGAGAAAATAAGTAAGATAGACAAACCCTTATCCAAAATAACAAAAAGGCAGAGAAAGAGTATCCAAGTAAGAAAATTAGAACTGAAAAGACAGACAAAACAACAGATGCTGAGAAATCCAGAGAATCATTAGGTCATATTTCAAAAACTTGTATTCCACAAAATTAAAAAGCCTAAGGAAATGAAATAAGTTTTGGGTAAGCGCCACTTATAAAAATTAAATCATGACCAGATAAACCAGTTAAATAGGCTAATAACCCATTAAGAAATAAAGATTATTAAAAGAATCCAAATTGAAAATAAAAAAGCCCAGAGAGAGAGAGGGTTTCAGTGCAGAATACTATCAGAACTTCAAAAAACTAATACCAATACTCCTCAAATTGTTCTACACAATAGAAAAAGAAGGGACATTGTCAAACTTTTTGTGAGGTTACAGTTATCCTAATATTGGAACCACACAAAGACACAACTAATAAAGAGAATTACAGACCAATTACCCTCATGAAGATTGATGCAAGAATATTCAATAAAATACTGACAGGTCAAATACATGATCATATCAAAAAATTCATCCACCGTGATCAGGCAGGCTTCATCCCAGAGGCATGAGAAGCATTCAACCTACAAAGATCTCTCAATGTCATTTACCATATAAACAAAGAGAAATTATAAATGCATGATTATCTCATTAAACACTAAAAAAAGAATCCCTTTGACCACTTCATGATAAAGTTCTTGGAGTGATCAGGGATTCAAGGAACATACATCAACATAAAAGGTAATATACAGAGAGCTAACAGCCAATATCAAACTAAATGAAAAGGCACTCAAAAAGTGATCCCACTAAAATCAGGAACAAATCAAGGTTGTCCACTTTCCCCATATCTATTTAATATAATACTTGGAGTTTTAACAAGAGCAATAAGACAACAAAAAGGGATTAGAGGATACAAATTGGAAATGAAGAAATCAAATCACCACTATTTGCAGATGATATGATAGTATATATAACTGACTCCAAAAATTCCACCAGGGAACTCCTATAACTAATAAATACCCTGAGCAAGAGGCATAATACAAAATTACCTTTAAAAATTAATAGTCTTCCTATATGCAAATGATAAAAGAATTGAAAAAGAAACCACAGAAACATTACACTTTACAATAGTCACAAATAACATAAAATATTTTCAGATAACTCTAACAGAAAAAGTGAAAGATCTGTATGAAAAGAATATTAGATCTTTTAATAAATGTAAGAAAATGGAAATTTCTCCCCTGCTCTTAGATAGGTAGGGTCAACACAGTAAAAATGACAATCTTACTAAAAACAATCTAAAGATACAATGCAATCTTCAACAAAATTTCAACACATTTTTTTCACAGACCTCAAAAGAATATACTCAACTTTATGTGGAAAATAAAATACCCAGGATTGCCAAAACAATCTTGTTCAATAAAGGAACTTCTTGAGAAATCACCATTTCAACTTCAAGTTCTATTATAGAGCTATAATAATAATAATAGTAAAGCTTGGTATTGGCATAAAACATAGACACATGGATCAATATAATCCAAATGAAGTCACTGACATTAATTTCTACACCTAGGAACACCAATTTTGACCAAAAAAGCCAAAAATATGCAATGGAAAAAAGAAAGCATTGTCAGCAAATGGTACTGGCATAACTGGATGGTGGCACATAGAAGAATGTAAATAGATTCATATCTATCACTCTATACAAAACTCAAGTCCAAGTGGATTGAAAAACTTAATATAAATCCACTCACCTGAATCTCTTAGAAGAAAAAATGAGAAATACCCTTCATGCATTGGCACAGGAGACCACTTACTAAATATAACAACAAATATAACCATAGCAATACACTGAGAGAAACAATTAATAAATGGGACTTCCTGAAACTGTAAGGCAGAGGAAATGGCCAATGAGACAAAACGATAGCCTACAGAATGGGAAAATTTTTTTACTGACCCTACATTTGACAGCGGGCTGATCTCTAAAATATATAAAGAACTCAGAAATCTAGGCATCAAAATATAAAATAATCTAATCAAAAACTGGAGTACATATTTAAACAGAGAATTCTTGACGGAATAATCTCAAATGGCCTAAGAAGTTTTCAACAACTTTGAGATACCATCTTACACCTGTCAGAATGGCTAAGATCCAAAGAACAGATGACAGCCTGCGCTAGAGAGGATGTGAAGCAAGGGAAACTGAAAGATGGATCTGATTGAAAGAAATGGGTCCCTGAGACCATTTGAAATGTATATCATATTCCTGGGGCTCTTCTTTTTCCTGTCTTCTGTTTCCTAATTAACAAACATGTCTTTAAAATAATACCCTACCTTACCATGGGCCTTGAGCAATGTGGACAGGCAACCATGGACTCAGACCTCTAAAATTACAAATCAAAAATAAATCTTCAGTCTTTTTCATTGCTTATCTTACACACACACACACACATACACCAGAGTAAGGATTGTGTCTGTGGTATATGAAATTGAAAAGAGTCTTAAGGGAATTTTCCAAACTAATGGCAAAACTATGTATATCAACAGGATTTTAATTATGAAGTGTGTATTTATCAAAAGTCAAAAAGACATGTTTTCACATCTTTGTGGCAAATTTTATTTTTAAAAGGTCCATGAACAACCACAAAATAATTATTTCCTGATCTTACTAATGTTTATTGAGAGGGGAAAAGAAATCAATTTTAATTATAAAGCAATCCCTCTTATTACAGCTTAATTATTGCCTAAATGTATGAGGAAATAATATTTCTGCTCATCATTTGTGACCCGGGCTACATTGTTACCTCTGGTATTCCTTGTGCAGAGAAAGCACTGTAAGGTGGCACTATATCAGAGATGTTCTCATATCCTGGAGGTGGCAGTTCATATAATGACGTGTTGAAAATCTAGAGAAACAGATAATCAAAAGTAAATTAATGTTTAATACAAACAAGAAAGAAAAATGGATCCATTTCTTCTATCAATTATCACAATGTTTATTCTCAGGTGCTCCACAGTAGGACAGAAGAGATTCAACTTCTTGGGAGTCCTAAAAAAACTCATAAGCACCAGCTTCAACTTAACAAGAAAGTGTCCCCAGACATTGTTTAAAGTCCTCAAATAGAAATATAGCCCTGCATAGTAAAAATGATTATTACTATAGTAATGCTTGAACAATTTAAATAACAAATTTACCTTAACAAAAGGTCACATAGTGATGCATCCTCAATAGTACCCGAATACATTAAGTAATATTCATACTTGAAAGGATGAAAAACACTAACCAAAATACCTGAGTATTGTGGGAGATTATGTTGTTACATTGTAAATAATTATCCCACCCACTGGTTTAATAAAAAGCGCTGATTGGCCAAAGGCAGGAAGGAAGTGTGGGCGGGGCTACCAGACTAAGAAAACTCTGAGAACAGGAAGCACAGAGCAGAATGCCAGAGAGAAGCCAGAAGAAGCAGAGGACAACCATGCTGCTCTAAGAAAAGGTATCGAGCCACATGGCTGAAAAAGACAAGAGACATGGGTTAAATGAAGGGTAGAGAGCTAGCAAATTATATGCCTGGGCCTTAGGCTGATCAGCCTTAAACTATTGTAAGCAACTGTGTGTCTCTGCAGATCTGTGGGTCTGTGAGCCTAAACCTTGAGGCTGGGCCAGAAAGTCAAGGCCAGAAACCTCCTACTACAGGGTATCTATTTAAGTATATTATTACAGTGAGGTTTCTTGGACCCAGGCGGCCAAAGGTCCGGACCCACAGACCTGCAGACCCAGACCCCTTAGCCACCCACTGCTGCTCAAGCCCCCAGAAATTATTCAGACACTTATATTAAGTTCATGATGTTTGGTCTATGGCTTAGGCACCTTGATTTTCCATCTGAACTCAACCCATTCTTATTAATCTTTCCTGCCATGTGGCCCATGGCTCACCTGTGTTCCTTATATGCTTCTTCTTGGGTGGCTGGTTCAGTTTGTCTGACTCCCCCCTGCTTCTCCTACCTAAGCTGTGATTTCCCCTCCTACTTTTTCTATGGTGCCTGTCATGGGCCAAAACAACTCCTTTATTTAAAGATTGATATTCACAGCATACAGAAAGACATTCCCACATCAGTATATCATCATTAAAATGGAAAAAAATAACTATTAAGAACCTCATTAAACAGTAAAGAAAATATAGCAGATGTGCAACAGAAATTCTGAGACATAACACTAATATCTGCATTATAGGTTTGTATGCAGAATATTCCTCAATGCCTGAGTGTTAAAGGATTGGACCAGGGTAGGAGTATCAGTAGAAAGTGCAAACTATAGGGGATTGGGACTTGTGGGTGATCTTTCAGGGCAAAGTATGACCTCAAAGGATTTGTGACATCCCAGAATCTTCCTCCTTCTTTTTTCTTGTGACATTAGCAGTTTGTGCTCTCACTCCATTCATCATTAGGCACTGCCTCATCAGAGGTCCAAAATGATGAAAGCCTTTGATTATGGACTCATACATCAAAATGTCTAGCTAAATAAACTTTAGTAAGTTGATTAACACAAATAACAAAAGCTGACTAGGATAAAACAGTCCTTTTTTGTCTTTGTTGGACCCATTTAAAAAACATAAACACTAATATAGTCTGACTATACTTCAGAAAATAAAGTCTTACAGGAGAGTCCAGCATAAAGCAGTCTCTGAAGAACAATATATTTTAGGGTTAAGGATAAATTAAATATAAACTGATTCCACAGAAAGTGTTGGTTCAAGATACAGGAATATAAAGGCTTCAAAGAATCTACAACATTTTTCCATTAATATTTAGTACAAAATGCTTCTAGGTGAGAAATTTATTTAGAGTATCATCCAGTGAATTGAGTAATGCTGCTTGAGTCCCAGCTGAAACTTTCAAGGGGCATTATCCTTTAATCTAGACTTGTAAAAGTCCTTAAAAGTAGTAAGGAAGAACTTAGAACCCAAACAAAACCACTGAACACACATAAAGTCCTTTGGCAAGGATCAGATACAGAGAGCAAAGAATAGATTCATGCTTACAAAGACTGCATGTCTACTAGATAGATGACATTGCTTTAAATTTAAATTAAAAATATTTAAATAAGTGTAGAAAAAAAGAACATGTGAAGTGTCCATACACAGTAACACATACCTGAAGTCTCAGCATGAGGATACCCAGGCAGGCAGATTTATAATTCAAGGCTAACCTGGGCTACATAGCCAGAAAGTATCAAAAAAAAAAAAAATAAATAAATAAATAAAAAAAAAAAAACAAAGAAAATTTTAAAGAGACAAAGCGAGCAAGCTCTAGAATTTAATAAGTTTAGGTGATAGACTTTAAGCCTGATTTCAGTGTAGAAATTAACTCTGTAAGAAACCACCAAACAATGATATGGAGATTTTAAAGGCAAATCAAAATGTCAACAATATTGAATTTGATAAATATAGAGATGATATTAGAATGCTGTATATGCTTTTTATACCTCTTTTCCATCTTCATCAATTATTGAGATGTAGTTTGGCTGAGTCTTATTTGGATAGGACAACAGCACATCATAATGAGACAACTCAACTGAATCCAGGCCAAATTCCTTCCACTGAGCATGAATTTGCTTTGCAAGCTCAAAATTGTGCTCTGTTCCTGCCAAATGTGGTATCTGTGTAAAATTGCTGGAGAAGAAACATTGAAAATGTTTAAATATTAATGACTAGTTGGTCTTTATTTCTAATAAGCACCAAGACATAACTTTAGTTATACTCATATTGCAAAATATAGTGGGGTAAATACAAGATGCACAGATTTTTTTTTTCTGTAAAGAAATTTAATCCCAAAGCCTGTCATTCAACAGGGCCCTTGTGAAACCAGGAGAATCAGTTGCTTTCATGATTTTTAACTCCACTGTACTGATATAGAAATATATGTGTATGCCTACAGATATACAACTCATTTCAAATGGAAATATTTAATAGTCTATTTATATCAATCACTTTATATTTATAAGGAAATCTTTCAATTATTACAGGGATTTCAAATATTTTCACACATTATCTTGATTTGTTAAAAAAAACTATAAAGCATTATATAAGTGGCTAGATACACTAAGTCTATATTTCTATATATATTCACATATTTAATTTTTAACTAAGTAAAAATTTAACTTTTTGACAATTTTTAACTTAATTTCTTGCATTGTCGAGGATCAAATCCAGGGCCTCATATATGCTAAGTTGTTGTATTTTGTTTGCGGGTCCCATGTCCCAGAGGTCTCGGATCCACAGACCTGCCTGGCGCCGCTTATCTGCCCGCCGCTGCCCGGGTCCCCAAAAATAACTCAGAGGCTTATATTAAGTTCATGCTGTTTGGCCTATCCGCGCGGAAGCCGCCCAAGAGACCACATGTAAAGAGACACGGGTGAGCTACGGGCCGAGGCGCATCCAACGTGGGCCGATTATCCACTTAGAGCCTGACAAAGATTAAAAAGAGTTCTAGATCACAGAAATTGAGCCAGGGCAGCTTCCAAATTGTGTGTGTGGAGCGGGTCTTTGTACAAACAAAGCATGGTCCGGGTCACACTCAAAATGGCGCCAGCGGCGGGCTGGCGACAGGCAGTGTGAGCTACAATCAGGCGGGTTCCTAAAAACTAACAAAAGACTCAGTAATGTGATTGATTTTAGATTTCTGCTTATTTGGAACAAAAGAGAAACAGATTTTCTTCGTGGCAGCACCTTCTTGGGTGTGCTCTGTTTACGGTCCGCTTAAGAAAACTTAGTGATTCAGCCTAATTTGCAAAAACTGTGCTTCTTTTTGGAGAATGTATTTTAAAAGCTCTTAAGGTTAGAAGATGATTAAGGATTCACAATAAAACAGATTCAGATAAAAAGAAAACCTGTAAACGGGTTACAATGTTTGTAAAAGATACATAGGCCTCAGAGAGAAAATAAAGAGGTTAGAAAAAGTTTTTAAAGCGAGAAATAGAGTGATAAAAATATAATAAGCCACGTAAAGATGGAAAATAGACACAAAATCTAGATTTTGGTTGTTATTGTGTTTTCTTTTAATTTTTTAACTGTTAATGAGCTAACTGCAAAAAGACAATGGATTGCAAAGGCTACTAAGTTAAACAAGAATGTATATTTTAAAGGTATTTTGATTTTAAAATTTGTGTCTAAGGATTTATTGCTTTGGAAGAGTTCTGTTTCTGTTTCCACAGATGAGAACCTGTGGATTGCTTCCAGGCAAATGTGGTTTCATCAACCAAGACCCCCTGAAAAAACCTCTGATAAAAAGAGATGGCCAGAACAGCTTCAGAGCTGCAGACTGACCCAGTCTCAACAACCGTGAGATTTTCAACGCCCCTTAATCAGCAGAAAGTAGTAATGAATAACTTCGCCCAAATTCCCCAAATATTATTTCTAGATGTTTGTTTTCATTATAAATGGTTAATGTCATAGTTAATCTCTTTCTAAGAAAAAAAAGGGGATATGGTATATAAATGATTTTTTAAAAATTAGATTATTAAATTTACTTAGATCAGGAAATCAGCTGTTAATCTCAAAATGCTTTACATTGGTATAGATTTTGGTTTATTGATACAAATTTAAGGTCAATTTTGTTATGCTATATGTGTTTTTCTATTCTTGTTTAAGGTATGATGTTCATGTAACTGTTTTAAAATTGTAGTGTATAATTAAGAAATAAAGGTTAATAGTCACTTTTGATAATCAAACTTATAGTTAGGTTAGTTAAGATTTTTAGGTATACAAAGATATATTTCAATTAGATAGGTAATCTTCAAATACTTCTAAGACCTACAGAATATGGCATTTAAAATGTTTTAAGAGCTTAGACTTTTCTAGACAGTGAGACTGGTCTGCTCCTGGCAGCACTAATTTACTTCAACAGGAAGGTGGGCATTGAAGAAACTCCATATAGAATCTCATCTATTTGTGGTGATGGTGAGCCACTGGAGAACAAACTGTTTTTATATTGACTGCTTGACAATATGCTGTTTAAACTAGACATGCAGGTTCCATAAGAAGATAACCTCTGGACTTTGGCAGAGCAAGCCAAGATCATCATTCGGGTTCCTGCTTTACAGAGAAAACTGTCAGACATTCTTCAAGACTCAAGGAAAAACAACGGATGAACTGTGCCAAAATGGGCAGAGCGGATTTCCTACTTCACTGAAATGAAAAGAGACTTTGGGCCTGTAGGCTGAAGATGAATGCCCCAACTTTATAAAGGAACTTTGGGTGACTGTCCAGGCAGATAGGTGTCATCTCTGTCCTTTCTAGATTTTAGAAGTCGTTTGCACTTCTAGTTTACTTCGGTAAATATTATATCCTTCTGTGGTCTTTGATATAGTTGAAGATTAGATAGTTATATGTACAGTTTTTCTTAGTCATTTAAAAAGTATATTAGATATGAAACTTTAGATTCATAAAGATAAGGTAGATAGAATGTTTTCTTTAATTTTGCTAAGTGCAAGTGGACTAGATATTGTAACTGTAATTCTTGCTTGATGGCTATTTTGTTATATGTAATTTTGCTATGTTAAAATTGAAACCTTCCTTTTTGATTAGAGAAAAAAGGGGAAATGTGGGAATACATTTGTGCGTACTGTATCTTTAAATAAAGGAGCTGGTTTGGCCATGGCAGGTACGTAAAATAGGTAGGAGGAGAAATCAGAGAGAAGCAGGGCGGAGTTAGAGGCAGACCGCGCGGAAGCCACCGAGAGAGCAACATGTAAGCACGGGTGAGCTGCGGGCCGCCACGTGGCCCTAGATTAATAGAAATGAGTTGATTTAAGATATGAGTGCTAGCTAGCAATGTGCCTGAGCCATAGGCCAAACAGCCTGAAATAAATATAAGCCTCTGAGTTATTTTTGGGGACCTGGCGGCTGGGCAGCTGAGGGGTCTGGCACGGCAGGTCTGTGTGTCTCGGATCTCTGGCTAACCGGGACCCAGAGAAACTAAAATACAACACTAAGTGGCAGAGCTCTCACCTAGAATGTGCAAGTCACATTACTTTCAAATTTATTCATTTATCTCGTTTGCTTTAAACTATTTAAAATAAGAACTAATAAGAATAAAATTAGTCTTTAAATTTTTAAAAAAAAATCTGCTTTTCAATTTCATCTTGATCACAGCAGTATCTTTATTCTCATCTCACGTAGATGAAAATAAAGGCTTAGAAAGCCTCATTATTCACTCAAAGTTGCCTCCCTATCAATGAGCCAAGATAGAGTTTGTGCAGTTTTAAAGTTAACATTTTCTTGATTAAAATACACTCTTTCTTTAAAGGACAAGTCAGCTACTGCATCCAAATCTGGCCACCATCTGTTTTTGTATACTCCACCGGTAAAGAACAGCTGTACGTTTGAAGTAACTGAATAAACATGATGAAATTTTGTAATGCATCAACATATGAGAATCAAATTTTAGTGCTCATGTGTACAATTTTATCAGAACTGGCACATGCAGTTTTTTCATACTTCCTATGGCTTTTGTGCTATAGTAGCAAAATTAAGTAGTTGTGACAAGTATTTGCTGGTTTGCAACGGCTGGTCTTTGTACATTTCATGTTTACTGACTCCCACTCTGAAACTTTCTTTTTTTTATTCAAAAAGATTTCTTTCCCATATATACCAATGTTCCCCTTCCTTCCTTCCCTCAGTCCCTCCAGTCTTTCCTCAGCCTCCCCCACAACATTTTCGCATCCATTCCCCAAGAAGGGCAAGGAGTCTCAACGTGAGTCCGATCAGTCTGGCATATATGATATGAAGTTAAAGCTGAAGTGGTAATCCTCCCCATATGGAATGGAATATAAGATCTTCATTAAACAAAACATTGCAAAATATCATATTTGCATATGAAACAGTGTATCAAAACATCTAAACAGAACAATAAATTTTCAAGGCATTATCTATATCAACTTCTAAATATATGCTTACTATAAAAAATGTTTGATGTTCTCTGCCTTCAATTCATGCAAAAATGCTTTCTTCATGCCAGGATGGGGAACAATGTTAGTAGGTTCTCCGGAAGATTTTAAAAACCACCCTGAAAAACACAAGTAAAGCGAAGAATGAGATATGAACTCATATTATTATTATTAATGTAAAACACAGTTAATTATCTTTTCTATTAGCTAGCATTTTGTTGTTTTCTTTCCCTTGCTTGTTTCTACTGGAAAAAGAGCATATCAGTTTTTTTTTTTTTAATTAAAAAGCAAGGACAACAAATTCTATCCAAATTTCAATCATTTGTGTTACTATCACTTCTTTGAAAAGCTTAATAAGGAAATTTAATTTGGTATTATTGTTCCAACTATTGGAAATAAGATGTTTTGAAAGTGTATCTTTTTCTACATTAGTTTCTCTTGCCAGTAATCACTTGCTTCTCTACAGAACTAAAATAATAATTTAACAAATGATCATCATGAATTAATTATGAGTACAGTAACTGGAGAAATCACTAAGCAGCTAAGAGCAAGAGCATGTACTGTTCTTTCAATGGACCCAAGTTTGATAGCCAGCACCTGACACTTCACAATTATTTGTAACTTAAGCTCTGGGGAAAGTAACATCCTCTCCTGAACTCTGTGGGCAACTCTTCTCATATTTCACACATGGACATTACCACAGATATAAACATATACAGATAATCAAAAAGAGAATATTAATTATGACCATATTTTAAGTGTATAAATTATCTTAAAGCACTAAAGAATGTTCAGAGTGTTAGTATGCTTTGAACAAGAAACTACAACAAAATGTACTGATATTTTTGTTTCCAGTTGGAATAGGCTTGAAAAATAAGAAATTCAATGCACAGTTTATAAACAGCTTCTTTTTAGTCCTTGGCCTCATGAGTTTATTTTAATCTGAAAAGGATACAACATCATTGCAGGGTTTACAGAGTACCTGGCCTGTCAATACAGAAGTTTACCCCGACCACCTTCATGGAACTTTTCCCATTTTAATTACAAATGTACAAATACAGAGGCACATAAACATGTACATTGAGCACATGATTGGGCAATATATATATATATATATATATACATATATATATATATATTGGGTAATATATATATATATATATATATATATATATATATCCTTTCTGTATGTAAAACTAAGGAACCTGGAGATGACTGTGAGATTAGGAAAGAACACCCTGAGAGTGATAGATTAGAAGCAAGGCCTGAAAAAATATATAGGAAGAAGATAGAGTCCTGTGGGGGAGACAACACACTAAGATACTAACAAATGGAGTCACTGAGCAGTGAAATCAGGGATCACAGGGAGGGTAATGAAGTAGAAAACAATACATTGCCTTTAGGATATGCAGCATTTTTAATCCCATGCTAGCCTTTCCAAGTTTTGTTTCTCACTTTTAAACTGAAATAAAACAAATTTCACGTAATCATCTTTCTGAGAAAATACCTTATTAAAGCCCCATACAACCAAAAGTGGTTAGATAATCTTTCTGTTAAGATTGGAGGCAATGGACTAAGGCTACTAACTGACCCATAGCTTGTTTTTACAAATCACAGAGAGGTGACTCCGAATTCAGAGCAAACAATGTGTTAAAGTCAGTTAGAAAGAAGGACTGGGCATTGCTCTAGAAAAGCTCGGCATACTGTTTCACGTTCTATTTGTGAGTTGTTCATAATAACGTCATCATAATGATAGGGAAATTAAAGCTGAAAGAGACTCAGTAATGTTTTCACAGTGAGCTTTTAGGAATTCTGAATTCATAAATGTGCTAGCCTGTTCTGCTCAAGTTTTCTTACAGAGTTGGGCTAAATCTAAACTAGTTCAAAGACCTCCTGCTAAGAACGTGTTTGGAAAGTGCTGACAGTAATTATCATTTCCCAGAATGTGCCCCTGTAGGCCCAAGGAAAAACATGAACAAAAAAAGACACCTTTCACGATACCCTGAATGACTCAATTATGAGCTAGATGAAATCCCAAGCAGGCAAGAGCCCCTCGATGTCAAGCTTGCTTATTGATCTGGATCAGCAGCCACAGGGGATCTCTTCTGAGAAGTGGGGTGGGGTGGCGTCTTGCTGAGTTTCAGTGGCTCAAACTTAGCTCCAGTTCCGTTGTTTTTTAAATCCTACCAGTTAAATCCTACCAGTAGTTTCCTCAAAACCCAATCCCTCACAGATGCCAGTAAATCACCGCTTAATTTACAAGAATTGCTCCCTCCTTCCCCCACCCAAATCACGACATTTTGGGGAGACCCACGACAGGGTCGCCTCTGGTGCAAATGGAGCTGCAGAGTGCAGAGGGAAAGAAAAAGGGGGGTTACCGGGTTAGGGTTCTGTGGTTTGCCCCGCAAATACACCTTACCAAAGACGAAGCCAATGATGAAGATTCCGGAGAAAGCCAGCACCAGAGTCCCTGCCCAGAGCCAGCGCTGGCGGCGTCCAGGGTCCACCACAGAGTTACTGTCCTGCAGCGGGTTCCACATCTTAGGCAACTCTGGTCTTCGCTTTGCAGGTCTCCTGTGGTCCCACCGTAGCGCCTCTACTGGCCAAAATTTTCTCCTACTACTGCCTTAAAGAACAGATTTGTTCCCAAGACTTCCTCCTGTAGATATTTCTGGTTTTCTGTACCAATTTTAGCTGGGGTAAGGAACTGTCTCCCTCCTGAAAAAAAACAAAACAAAAACAAAAACCCAAACCCGGCCTCTTTTGAGTGACGCTTTGCTGTTTCTCTCTCTGAAACTTTACCGACGGGGTGGGGGTGGGGGTGCTAATAGATAAACGGCAATGCCAATAAGCAAAAATAATGTGTCAAATAGCACAGCCTGTATTTTTAAATGTATTATGAAAACTCCCTATTCTTGCTTAATGATCCGTATTAACCACAATAAATCTTGCTTAAAGGATGAGAGTAACTTCATCCTGAAAGCCAACACTTATACACATGAGTGGGTACACCCCTTTCCCTAAGAGCTTCTCTTTCTGTTAACCCTGTACTTACATCTAAGTTAAATTATCTTCTTGATAAACTCCAACTCTCTAAAATACACACACACACACACACACACACACACACACACACACACACACACCTTATTTGTGGGTAGTTAAATAAAATGTGACATGATTATCATCTTCTTTTAGTGAAGGAGTGATAGATTAGATGGAAATACTGACTAAAGAAAAGATGGTTTTACTAAGTGGCCATCCATCAGCTCTTAGAGAAGTTTATAAAGGCTTCAATAGGATAGCAATTGTTTCTGACAAGTACTTGGCAAACAATATTGTAGTAGGAGTTTGTGGCCTGGACTTTCAAGGTTTAGGCTCGCAGACCCACAGACCCGCACAGACACACAGATGCTTACAATAGTTTTAGGCTCATCAGCCTAAGGCCTAGGCATATCACTTGCTAACTCTTTACCTTTAGTCTAACCCATGACTCTTATCCTGTTCAGCCATGTGGCTCGGTACCTTTCCTCAGAGCAGCATAGTTGTCCTCTGCTCCTTCTGGCTTCGGCCCTGTTCTTCCAGTTCCCAGAGTTCTGCTAGTCTGGTAGCCCCACCCACACTTCCTGTCTGCCTTTGGCAATCAGCGCATTTTATTAAACTAATGGGTGGGACAATTATTTACAATGGAACAACACAATCTCAACTAAGAATTTTTTGTCTAGTACCATCCATTTGCCTGCAAATTTTAAGGTGTCAATATTTCTTTTATTGCTGTATAAAAATCCATTGTGTGCCACATTTTTAAAAATCCATTTTTTTCTTGAGGGGCATCTAGGTTGTTACCAGGTTAAAGCTATTATGAATAATGCTGCTATGAACATAGTTGAGAAAATATCCTTGTGGTTTGAATGTGTTAGATCATGAGATAAATTGATTTATTGATTTCCAGTTTTCTGAGGAACCGCCACATGGATTTCCACAGTAGCTATACAAATTTAAAGTCCACCAGCATTGGGTGGATATTCCCCTTGTTCCACATCCCCTCCAGCATAGGCTGTCATCAGTGTTTTTGATCTTAGCCATCTGACAGGCATAAGATGGTATCTCAGAGTTTTTAATTGGCATTTCCCTAATGGCTAATGATGCTGAGCAATTCTCTAAGTGTTTTCCAGCCATATGAGATGCTTTTTCAAGAATTTTTTGTTTTTATCTGTATTCCATTTCTTATTGAATTATTTGGTATTTTGATGTATTTTTTTTTTTTAGTTCTTTAAACATTTTAAAGATCAGCTCTCTGTCAGATGAAGAAACTTTCCCATTCTGTAGGTTGTTTTGTTTTATTGACCATGCCCTTTGTCTAATAGACACTCCTCAGTTTCAGGTGCTCCCATTTCTTAATTGTTTCTCTCACTGTATGTGCTGCTGGTATTATATTTTTCGAAACTGTCTTCTGTGCCAGTTCTTTCAAGGCTATTTCCCACTTTCTCTCCTATCAGATTCAGTGTGACTGAATTTATGTTGAGGTCTTTGATCCTCTTGGACTTGAGTCTTTTACCTGGTGATAGACAGAGATCTATTTACATTCGTCTGCATACCACCATCTAGTTGTGCCAGCATCATTTGCTTTCTTTTTTCCATTGTACATTTTTGTCTTATTTGTCAAATACTAGGTTTTTAAAGCTCTGTGGATTAATGTCAGGGCCTTCAATACTTTTACATTTATCCATGAATTGCTTTTTATGAGAAGACATTTGCCATGAAGGAGTGATGGATTTCGTCAAAGACTTTTTCAGAATTTAATAATATGATCATGTGGTTCTTTTCTTTCAAGTTGTTTATATGGTGATGAAATTGACAGGATTTTATATGTTGAGCCATTCTGGAATCTCTAGGTTGAAGCCTAATTGACCAGGGTGAATGATATTTTTTATAGGATTTTGAATTCAGTTGGCCAGTATTTAACTAAGCATTTTTGCATCAATGTTCATGAATGAGATTGGTCTGTAATTCTCTTTCTTTGATGCATCTTTGTGTGGTTTGGGTGTCAGGGTAACTGTAGCCTCATAAAAAGAGTTTAGAAATGTTTCTTCTAATTCCCCAAATTCTTTATTTAGGCACTTAATGCTATGAATTTTCTTCTTAGGACTGCTTTCACTGTTTTGCATATGTTTGTGTATGCTGTGGACTTGTTTTTATTGTTTTCTAGGAAGTCTTTAATTTTTTCTTATTTCTTCCTTGATCTAGATGTGGTTCAGTTGGGAGATGCTCAGTTTCCACAAGTTTGTAATCTTTCTCTAGTTTGTGTTGTTGTTGAACTCTAACTTTAGGCCATGGTCCTCTGGTAGGATACAAGGGGCTATTCCAATGTTTTGTATCTATTAATATTTGCTTTATGACCATGTCTGTGGTCAGTTTTAGAAAAGGTCCCATGAAATGCTGAGAAGGTATATTATTTTATGTTTGTGTGGAATTTTTGTATATATTTATTAAGCCCATTTGAGTCATAGCATCCATTATTTCCCTTATTTCTCTTAAGGTTCTGTCTGGCAGACATGTCTATTGGTGAGAGTGGCATGTCCAAGTTTCCACTATCAGTGTGTTTGGTTTGATGTGAAATTTAAGATTTAGTCGTGTTTCTTTTACATATGTGCTTCCCTGTATTTATGGCATAGATGTTCAGAATTGAAACTTCATCTTGATAAGACTTTCCTGTAATTAATATGTAATGACCCTTCTGATCTCTTTTGGTTGATTTTTACTTTGGTTTTTAGACATTAGGATAGCTACACCAGCTTTCTTCTTAAGTCCATTTGATTGGAAAGTCTTTTCACAACCCTTTACTCTAAAGTAGTGTATATCTTTGAAGTTGAGGCATGTTTCTTGTATGCAGCAGAAAGACGAATCCTGTTCTTATATCCATTATGTTAATCTGTGCCTCTTTATAGGGGAATTGAGTCTATTGATTTTGAGATATTAAGAATTAACTACTGTTAATTCCTTTTATTTTTGGTGGTACTGGTGTGTGTGTGTGTGTGTGTGTGTGTGTGTGTGTGTGTGTGTGTGTGTGTGTGTGTGTGTGTGTGTATTTCCTTTCTTTGTGATTTCCATGTGTTTATCTACTGGGTACTTCTAACTTCTTTAGGTTGGAGCTTTTTTTCTAATGCTTTCTGTGGGGCTGGATTTGTAGATATTGTTTAAATCTGGTTCTGTCATAGAATATCTTGTTCGCTCCATCTATGGTAGTTGAGAGTTTTGCTGTGTATGGTAGTCTGGGCTGTCATCCATGATCTCTTAGTGTCTGCATAATGTCTGTCCAGAATCTTCTGGCCTTCATAATCTCCACTGAGAAGTTGGGTGTTATTCTGATGGACTTTTTTCTTTGCTGCTCTTAATATTCTTTATTTAGTATGTTTAGTGGTTTGATTATTATGTAGTGAACAGACATTTGGCACAGTGTATTCTATTTGTTGCTTGGTATACTTCTTATATTTTCATAGGAATTTTCTTATTTAGGTTGGGAAAGTTTTATTCTATGATTTTGTTGAATATTTTTTCTGTGCCATTGGGCTAGTAATTTTCTCCTTCTTCATGCCTTTAATCCCAGCATAAGAAGGACTAAGTGGTGACCTATGTCTTTGATCCCATAACTCCAGAGACAGAGATCTTTCTGTGTATCTGTGAGTTCAAGGCATAACTACCAAACTGTAGTAGCTGACACCTTTAATCTTAACTCTAGAATTATGATGCATAGTTAAACCCAGAAGTGAAACAACCAGGCAAAGAAGATACTTAAGAAGGCGTAGCAGATGGTGTGGTATTCTGTAGAAGAGACAAGCTAGGCTGAGGACTCTGGAGTTTAGCTTTCACTCTGAGAAGTTGGCTGGGTGAGAATTGACTGGGGTCTGTTTCCTCTCTCTGATGTTCTAGGATACTCCCCAATATCAGGCTTTGGGTTTTCATTTAATAACTAGAATATGTGTTTCATATGATTTTTTGCCTTTAGTGCTTTTTTGACTGGTGAGTATATTTCCTCTATCGCATCTTACACACCAGAGTTTCACTCTCCCATCTCTTCTGTTGGTTATGCTTGCATCTGTAGTTCCTGTTCATTTATATTCCCTTGGTGTATGTCTTCTTTATTGCTTCTATTTCAATTTTCAAATCTTGCACTGTTTCCTTCCCCTATTTGTTTCTCTTTGGTTGGTTTGGTTTTTTTTTTTTTTTTTCTTTGCTTTCTTTAAGGAATTTATTGGTTTCTTTCAATTCTTCAAGAATAAAATTTACTTCTGAAAATAGTTCAAATAATAAAAAATACTTCTATTCCAGAAAAGCATGGATTATTTTCTCCATTTCTGATTTGAAATTGGGGCATGGAGCCCTAAGTACTGGGTTAGAGTATTACCCAGTTGTTGCTAGTTGTTGGTAGAAGATGCCAGCAGGGTCTTTAGGTACTATGAGCACAGCCTTCTTTAAATGGCTTCCAAGCCCAGACACTGAGCCTGGAGTCAGTGGCTGTCAGTGGTGTCAGCTGGTGCTTTTTGCATTGACTATATCTAAGTCCCTTGCATTCTGTTGGTTATGCTTGCATCTGTAGTTCCTGTTCATCTACTCAGCCGATCTATCTATAACATTTTCAGTTTGTGCCTTCTTTATTGCTTCTATTTCAGTTTTTACGTCTTAAACTGCTTTCTCCACCTGTTTTATTACTTTTTCTTAGTTTTCTTCACTTTATTTAAGGGATTTATTTATTTCTTCCAATTCTTTGCCCTTTTCTCTATTTCTTTAAGGGAGTCTTTATTTTTCTTATTAAAAATGTCTATCTTCATAGAGTTGTTTTTAGGGTCATTTCCTTCTGCTTCATCTACATTCTAATGTTCAGGTCATGCTGTTGTAAAACCACTAGATTCTGATGGTGTCATATTGTTATTTATGTTGTTATATGTATTCATGCACTGGCATCTACACATCTGTCTCAAATCAGTGCAGGATTTGTCTGTATCTCAAGAAGTTGACCTTAATTCATTCTGCTCTGGCTGGATATATGTCTCAGGGAGCCTCTCTTGGTCCAATCTGAGGTCTTGGTCACTTGGGGATTGTGTATTATGTGTCACAGAGTGATGCTCTTGGTCCAATAGAAGTTGGTCAATACTGTGTCTCAGGAAGCGACTGAGGTAACAGGGTGATGGGTGGATTTGGGAAATGGTGGTGGGTCTTATAGATTATAGGGCCAAAAAATCTGGGGTGTAAATGGGGATTTCTGCCCACAGGAGTTTTCTTTACTGCCTTGTGATTGGGGCAACAATGAGTGAGTGGGGCTCCCTGGATTGTGACCCATGGCCTAGGTCCTGGAGACTAGACTTTCTTCCTGAGATGAGTGGTCACTCACCTCTTGATTCAATAATCTGGCCAAATCTGTGTCTCAGGAAAGCAGCTGAGGTCTCGGGGTTTGGAAGATGGGGTAGTGGGTCTTGTAAATTGCAAAGTTCAGCAAACTAGGGTATTAATGGGGTATACCAGCCCACAGGAGCCTCTTCTGCTGGTCTGTAGTTGGGGCATCAATGTACGGGAGTGGGAGTCCCTGGGCTATACCAGCATTGCTTTTCTTACATAATGGTTCACAATGTTCTTCTAGTGTTTCTGGATTTAGCTTGTAAAGCACATATGTAGGTCATTTTTGACCTCCTACTCCTAGGTGCCAGACTCCAAGGTACAACAGTCTCCACCTCTATCCTGATCCTCTGTCACTAGATCCCCAGCTGTATATCTGCTGTAAGTAATCTTTGACGCACACAGGAAAATTACTATAATATTCTCTGCCTTTGTTTTAATTTGTAAATACAATATTCTCTTTATATAAAGTGCTCTCATAAGGGCATAGATATATGCTAATATTTTTTATAAAGTTACTTAAATTTCATGTTTTCAATAATTATATTCTTTGAGAAAGTTGGTTTACACTAAGGGTGTCTTTACAAAGGATACATTTTAGACACATTTCTTTGCTTTGAAGAAGTTTAATAAATAGAGAATGGCATTATTATTTCTAGTTAAGGAAGATTATCAAAAATGTATTTTAGTAAATTTGGAATATATAAAATATGTATTTTCCATTCATTTTTATTGTTATATATTCTTAAAATTGCATAAACACACACAAGTAGTATTAGGCTTATATACCATCTGTACTGTTCTCTTTGGCATATTGTATCTCCTTCCAGAGGTATGTACCACAATCATTGAGATTTATTTTTCTATACAGAAATTTGTAAATAGAAAATATCTATAATATCATTATTAATTAGCATTTTAAGAAAATGTTTATCACACATATGTAATATTATTATAATAGTGATGAATAAACATATTACTCATTTAACACACAGGTGGAAACAAGATCTTCATATAACTCCAGAACACCCCTTCATATTATCTTGTTATCACTACTTTCATAATAAAAACCATCAGCTCTTTTCCTCTTCTGATGCCAATGTTGATTAGTAATTTAAAGTTTTAAAGATTTAATTGAATCATCGATATTTATCTTCATAAATGGCTTTTTCTCCAGAATTTTGTTTGAGAGATAAAATACAATATTCTAAACATTAGTTCTTCAATGAAGGACAAGTCCTATCTTATAGTATTTGCTGAATGAAATTTATGGTTTTTATACTTCCACCATGGCCAGCTTAAAGTAGTTATATATTATATCGTGTAATTGAAAAGAGTGGCTTATTGTGAGCTGATGGGAACAGGTTTCTGTGCACCACAAACTAGTTTCTGAACCATAATTATCCATGGGGTGGGCTCTCTCTCTCTCTCTCTCTCTCTCTCTCTCTCTCTCTCTCTCTCTCTCTCTCTCTCTCTCTCTCTCTCTCTCTGACTCTTTCTTCCCTCCCCTACCTTTTATCTGCTATGTATTGTCTAATTTCTCTAGTACTTGATCATTAATAATGTACTTTCTCCAATTTTTCTAGCCATATCATCTGGAGTTTACAAGTACTTATGTTTCAGAATATATAATATATATATATATATATAAGTCATGAGTGTATATATATATATATATATATTCTTTCTTGATAAATTTCTGTCAACTAAATGCTATTATACAATACTCGCAAGCCAGGTTAATGAAATTCTTGCTTCTTCATACTTTTGTCAACAAACTTTCCTTTCACTTATAATTAAGGATCTTGTCAAAAGTCTACGAGTCATTTGAAATCTCTTTGTACTGCTTGGGTTCTTTGCATTATATATTGAGGTTTTTTTTCCTCATTGATTTATAATCAGTTTTGTATTTCTTTTAGCTATAATTCTGTAATTTATTTTATTCACTAATACTGTTTTTGTACACATATGCATAACTCTACCTCACTTTTCTACTACTTTTAAATATTTAAAAACAATAAGAGAATAAAAAGTAATCATTTTTACTCATTAAAAATTGCTGTGTATGTATGATTTACAGAAGCATTTGCTATATTGAATTGTCATGGAAATCTGTCTTGAAAAGTAACAAAAGAAAGTGTGTCATGTGAAAGAAAGATGTGCCCTATAAAAAATTATTAAAATGGAAAACAAGGCAGAAAGACTCCATAAATAGTAAATACTCATAGAATGCTAAGTATGCTTGGATATTAGAAAACAATTTGAAATCAGTACAGAAAACTATGAATGATCCAATTTGTTTGAAGTAAACATAAAATACTATCAGTCAGAAGCAGGTGGGTAAAAAAAAATTAGAAAACATCACCATTCAACATATTTAGACACTAGAGAAATAAAATCAAAGTCACATTAAGATTCCATCTCAGGCCCCACACAATGGCTACCTTCAAGAAAACAAATGACAAATGCTGGCAAGAATGTGAAGAAAAGAAACTGTTACTCACTGTTGGAATATAAATTAGTTCTCCACTCTGGAAATCTGCTAAAAGTAAAACTACCGTTTGATTCAGCTATACCATGTCCACTGCTGTAGTGTAGAGAAAAAGGTCCCATAGGAGACAAGAATTAGTTTTGGGGATTAACATGGTCAAGTATGTTATATATATATTAGAATATGTAAAGGAAATAAGTGTTTTTTTAAAAAAAAATATTCTGCTCGACTGTTTTGGCACATGACTTTAATTCTAGGATTTGGTAAATACAGGCAAGTGGATCTCTGTGAGGTAGAGGACAGCCGGGTCTACAAAGCTAGTTCTAGGACATCCAAAGCTTCACAAAGAAATTCTGTCTTGAAAAACAAACCAAAAATTTCTGGCATATAATTTTATTCAGTTCTATGGCTTTACAGAAAATACAATGTGGCTTGAAAGTAATGGGCTTAAGACACACTGGCTCCGTTTCTTTGCTCTTTAATACTACACTTATTTGCTCATTTTCAAATTTGCTATAAGTACTAATTCTCATATACCTCAATACTTCCTTGATGACTGTGGATATTTCTGATTAGTAGCTCAGAAAAAAATATCACAGATATGTTGACACCAGAAAAATACAATTACTATGTCTGGGTGAAATCACAAAAGGCAAAAATTAACATAGAATTGTTTTGGATAAAGTCCCTAGTATGAATTCATGGGAGATGATCTTTGTCCTATTTGTGATATAAATAGTATAAATAATGGGAAAAACTGAATCACATTTTTAAAATTCAATTACTTTATTAAATTTGTAGAAGCATTCCTCAGGTAATCACTTTAAAACTGCATAGTATATATGTAGTCATGTAAGTACATTTAAGAAGACAATAAACAAATAAAATTACCCAGAGAAAGTTACAAAAATATAATGTGTTATTAACGAATATGATCATTGCTAAATTGCTTAAGAAATAATGTTGTATTATGCTTAAAATTACTATTTTTATAGTGCCTCTATAAACAAAATCTCTTATCTTACAATCATAGTCATTAAAATAGAAGATAATACAATGCTTTTCAGAAACCATTTATTTTTTTAATTTTTTATAAAAATAATATTTAATTGGTTTCAGTGATTAGATTGTTGAAACTAAGCATCCATGACATTGAACACACCTTGCAAAAAACTAAGACCCGTCTTTTTAGAATTAATTTTATCTGAGGAAGTAGAATGATGGTGTGATGCTTCATCTGACACAGTACAATGTACTACAGACGAAACAAAAAACCTATGCTACTAGTCCACGAAAAGACTTGCCATCTCCTCAGAATGTGATTCTATCCATTGATCCATAGAATTTTGATAATTACTATCAAAACAAACCCTGCCACTGACCTAAAATTACAACTATATTTTAAATATTTTTTTAATTTTTTAATTTAAAAGTTTTTTTTTCATTTTACATGCCAACCACAGTTCCTCCTCCCTCCCCTTTTCCTACTCACCCCTCAGCTTCCCCCCACCTCACCCATCCAGTCCTTAAAAAGGATAAGGCCTACCATGGGGCATCAACAAAGTCTGAAATATCGAGTTGAGGCAGGACAAATATGAGCCAAAGACAATTTACACCAGTATAGATGCTTGTGCATTGATACAAATGCGAAATAATTTTATATTTTTGATTAAGATAATTTGTATATTTATACAAATTTAAATCTGAAATTGTTTTATATGTTTAGGTAATTTGTATATTAATATAAAATTGAATCTGTAATTGCCATATTTTGTACATGCTTCTAACTCTGTTTAAAATATCTTATACATTGCACATATTAAGCATATTATTGTCATTGCATTATGCAATTTCTACCTCTGTTTAAGTATACTAGTTATAATATATAATTATATTAGTCAGAAATGTACATAAGATGTTTTGTATACCTGTTTAGATATTCTGTATATGATACATATTTAGGATACTGTTATAATTTTGCATGGAACATGAACCTCTGGCTAATGTTATATAATAATCATACTGTAACTCATCATTCAGAGACTGTACATCTATTTATAGATTGCCTTATTGTACAATATAAGCTTCAGTCTTTAGGATAATAAGAACTGAAGATCACCATTACTTAGGTTTGTCATTTAATAGTCATGTTGTTTAGGTTTCCTGGATACACACTAGAATATATCAGATAGATGGAAGTCTTCAACAACTTCAAAGACCTGGAGAATATGGCATTTAATGTTTTGTTATAAAGAATTTGGCCATTAGAGACATGACAGCTCCTGACATCACTGTTCCTTTCTTGAAATGGTGTTGAGCATCAAAGACATTCCACTAGTACTTTGTCTTGCTTGGCAGACAATGGCCTTTTGGGAAAAGAACTGCTCTGACCTCAACTGCTATCAGTACCCATGCTGTCCAATCCAGATGAGAAAGATGAAGGATAGAGACAGCTTCTCCAAAAATATCCTGCTTCTGAATAGATTTGTCTGATATCATAGGCCTGTAACCAGAATGGTGAATTTTCCAACTGCACAGAAAAGTGATGGGTGACTGTCCAAGTAGCTGACTGTTGCCGTTCTCTCCTAAATTTTGGATGCTAATCTCTTGTGCTTCCAACCTAGAGGTATATATTTTCCTTCTCAGGTCTTAATGGGGTTGAAGACTAGACAGTTATTTCTTAATAAAGAGCATTCAGGTGTTCGATTTTTATTATTCAAGATAAACAGCTTTGAAGCAATACCGATACCTCACCAATGCTCTAGATATGTAGGATATACTTTATATTTGTTGATTTTTAGTTGTAGTTGACCTTGCTTATGTTTTGCCTTTTCCTCCCCTAGACATTACTTTATAATGATTCCTATTGTATATAGTCTTATATTTAGTTTAGAACTTTCTTTGTTAGACAAAAGGGGAAGATGTAGTGGGATTCAAGTGTTACTTAGGGAAGCCCATATACATAGGCCCTGAATTCAAGACCCTGATGGGGCATGGCCAGAATTGATTAGGACCCAGGGAACACCACATTCCACCCTGTTTTGTTCCTGTGTTCTCAGAGAGCGGATTGGCAGCCCCATGTGGGACAGTTCCTATATCCAAGAATTGTCCTAACGTTCAATTTGTATCATAAGTATTTCATGTACCCCTCAATAAATATTAATCCTTTATATGATACATTGCTAGTAAATTTTCCATGATAAAAGGTCCTGTAAATAATTACTGAAATTCAGCATATTTGTAAATAGAATAAGAGTCATATGCAAACTAAAAGAACTAAGACCTTGAAAGTCACTTGGCTTCAATTTAAATCATTTTTTTAATATAAAATGTGGTGGTTTGATGGGAAGTGCCCCCCCCCAGCTCAGGTATTTGAACACTTGGCCCCAGTAGGTGGCACTGTTCAGCAAGTTTAAGGAGTGCATCATTCCTAGAGAAAGCATGTCTCTCAGAGCATATATCTAGCCCTATTTTCTGTACAGCATCTCTCCTTCATGCCTACATTTGAAGATATGAGCTCTCAATTTTCTGCTCTGGTAGCCAGCTATGCTAGCTGCTTGCTGCCATGCTTTCCCACAATAGTGTATTCTTGTCCCTCTGGACCAGTAAGCCATATAAACTCTTCTTATAAGCTCTACAAGCTGCCTTGATCTTTGTGATTTTTTTTTTCAATTTAAAAGCTTTATTAAATTTACATACCAACCACTACAACTCCTACTCTCTCTCTCTCCTCTTCCGGCTCAATACCCAGCTCCTGGCACCCATCCTAACTCTCCCAACCAATCCTCAGAAAGGGTAAGGCTTCCCATATGGAGTCAACAAAGTCTGAATTATAAAGTTGAGGCAGGATCAACACTGCTTCCCCCTGTATCAAGGCTAAGCAAGGTATGCCTCTATAGGGAAAGGGTCCACCCCCGCCCCCCAAAAAACAGTTCATGCACTAGGGATAAATCCTGTTCCCACTGCCACAGGCCTCACATACTGCCCAAACCATACAACTGTCATCCATATTCAAAGGGTCTATGTTGGTCCAAGCAGGTTCCCCAGGTGTCTGTTACAGTGGAGTCTCTGGCGGTGGGAGCAGAATTTATTCCTGGTGCATGAATTGGCTTCTTGGAGCCCATTCGCTTTAGAGGAGCTCCTTAGCCATCCTTGATACTGGTGGGAAGGGTTTGGTCCTAACTCAACTCACCGTGGGAGTCCTTAACCTCTTTGAAGAATGGAGGGGGTGATGGGGTGGAGAGGAAACTGGAGAAGAGCACTGAGCAGAGGGGAAGGAGGAGGACCAGTGATGGGTATGTTACAAAAAATTAAATAAAAAAAATTAAAAATCAGAAAAGTATTTGTATTTTTTGTTTCTTAATCAATGTTTATTATCATTTTTTCTTTAAAATTATTCTCAAAATATACAGAATAATCTTTAGCTTTACAAATAAAAGCAATAATAATTACATAGTGTATGTTAGAATTTGAGAGTTTAAAGGATGTGTGAAAGTTTTTGTCAGATATAAAATGAGATGTAAAAATAAAATTACTTAGAGAGCATATGCAAAGAAAAATATATTAATGTGATAACTTCCTTTAATTAAGAATTAAAATAATGTAAATAGTGAGTTAAATAATACATTTATATATGCTAAATAAATAAAAATACATTTATGTATGTTAAACAACAAAAATAATAATAAGTTATGAATTAAATAATGTAGTGAGGTAAATAATAATTAGTTTCATATGGGAATATATTATCATGTACTTTCATATTGTATTTGTTTCCACTGAAACATTGGGCATGATGTTAGGGTTTTGCGCAAATATTGGCATGGTTCACATTCACCCAGTTATCTGGCAGCAGGTTTCTATGTAAGCAGGTGGGAAGCAGAATGCAGCAGAATACAGCAGAAGGCAGCAACAGAAAGCAGGAGACCCTTAATGGCTGTTTTTGTGTAGAAAAGAGCTTTATTGTCTGATGGATATGGTTATGATTAATAGAGGGATTGTGGTTATAGTAGAAGACAAAGCAAGAAGAATGAGAAATGAAGGGAAGAAAGGAAGAATAAGAATAAATGGAGAAAGAGTAAAGGAAGTTTCAAAGACAAGACAAAGAGAGAGAGAGAGAATAAGATGTACCTTTGAAATCTCACTTTAAGAGAGCCTGATGTCATAGACTAGGGGAGTGTGTGGAGTGATGTCAGAGTTCATAGGGTATGGCTCTTAGGGACTAAAACCTTTCACAAAAAAGAAAAATTCAAAACTACCAAACAATTATACCACTTCAAATTTCAAAAAAAAAAAAAAAAAATGACACTCACCTATGCAAACATGTGCCTCTTGTATCATGTTAACACCATTAGAACTATCACCAACAGCCAATGTTATCAGCTTCTCAGGTGAGATTTTTGTCACACTTATTATCTGATAAACATAAAGTAAATTTATTCTTTTAAGAAAAAAAAAAAAACTTTAAGTGTGTCCTAAATGAACTTACAAGAAAAGAAATATTTTCAAATGTGAAGGTCTGAATGAGCTGGAACAGCTTATACCTAGAATTCAAGCCAACAGAGAAGGCCTTGTTTAGAAAGTGCAATGAAGAGAGCTTATAAAAAGTGGGTACAGCTACAACTGAAGAGCCTGAAGTCTCCGGTCAACAGCTGGCTATCAGGTCAGTGGACTATGATGCTCAGACCAAGCAGAGACCATGGTCTCTGAACCTCAGCCCAGGGACACGGCTCCCAGCAGCCCAACCACATCCGGTTCTGCCCTAAACCAAGGAAAATTGGGAGAGCCCCCCTAAAGCCCAATCTCCAGAAAAACACAGCTGGAGAGACATCCCAAACCCCATCCAAGCCACAATATGCATCATCACACACTAACAACTGGAGAACTCAAAGCCTCCTGGTCCACAGATGACTAAGAGCTGACTAAGAGCCAACTAAGAATGACCCCTGTGACAACTGGAGACACAAAGCTCCTGGGCCCACAACTGACTAAGAGCTGACCAAGAGCAGCCTAAGAGTGAACCAAGGAAGAAATGGTCAGGTTCTAGTGCAAGAATACATATAACAATATAAAGAAAAACAAAACACCAGCAGAAGAAGCTGGTGGTTCTACAACATCAAGACCTGACCATGGCAATGAAGAAGAAGCAGAAGGAAATAACCTTAAAAACAACCTTATGAAGATAATAGAAACTTGCAAAGAGAATATAAAAATCTCCCTTAAAAATAGAAGAAAATACAAACAAAAACTGGAAGGTAATAACAAAATTTCTGTAAGAAAATAAAGAAAACCAAGAAAAAGAAAAGATGCAGTTAAAGAAACATTCCAGGAATTAAAAACTGAAATAGAAGCAATAAAAAAGACACAAAAGGAGGTGAAGCTGAAAATAGAAAACCTGAAGAAACAAACTGGAACTTCAGATGCAAGCATAACCAACAGAATACAAGTGACAGAAGAGAGAACCTATGGAATGGAAGGTTCAATGATGAAATAGATAACTCAGTTAAAGGAAACACTAAAACCAAAAAACTTAAAACATAAAACTTTCAGAAAATCTGGGACACCATGAAAAGACCAAACCTAAGATTAATTGGAATCAAAAAAGAAGAATACCAGCTCAAAGGCACAGAAAATATACTCAACAAAATCATAGAAGAAAACGTTCCCAACCTAAAGGAGGAAATGCCTATAAAATACAAGAAGCTTACAGAACACCAAATAGGATAGACGTCGCCCCTCCATAAAAATAAGGTCTGCTCACCACATAATTATCAAGCCACTAAACCTACAGAACAAAGAAAAAGTACTAAGAGGTGCAAAAGATAAGGCCAAATTACCTACAAAGTCAGACCCATAAGAATAACACCAGACTATTCAATGGAAACAATGAAAGCAAGAAGGTCCTGGTCAGATGTTATACAAACACTAAAAAAGCATGGCTGCCAACCCAGACTACTATATCCAGCAAATCTGTCAATCACACTATAAGTGGAGTAAACAAGATATTTCACAACAAAACCAGATTTAAATAATATGCATCCACAAATCCAGCCCTACAAAAATATCTAGAGCAAAAACTTCAACCTAAGCAAACCAGATACACCCATGAAATCACAATTTATAGTCCCACAGAAGAAAACCCCAAAGAAGAAAAATACATTCAAGCTACCACCAAAAATAACAGGAAATAACAATCATTGGTCATTAATTTCCCCTAATATCAATGGATTCAATACACCTATAAAAAGACACACTCTAACAAGATGGATACATAATAAGAAGCCATCCTTCTGCTGCCTACAAGAACAAATATCAACTTCAAAGATAGACACAGGATTAGAGTAAACGGTTGGGGAAAGACTTTCTAATTAAATGGTCCTAAAAAACAAGCTGGTGTAGCCATCCTAATGTAACAAAATAGATTTCAAATTAAAATCAATCAAAAGAGACTAGAATGGACATTGTATATTTATCTCAGGACAAATCCACAATGATAAAGTCTCATTCTTGAATATTTGTTCCCCAACACAAGGGCACCTACACATATAAAAGAAACACTTCTAAAGCTTGAACCTCATATAAAAACCCCACACAAATAGTGAAAGTCTTCAATACTCCACTTGCACCCTTAGATACATCAACCAGACAGAAACTCAGCAGAGAACAATGAGATATAAGAAATGTTATGACCCAAATGGACTTAACAGATATACACAGAACCTTCCACCCAAACACAAAGGATTATACATATTTCTCAGAACCCCATGGAACTTTCTCTTAAATTGATAATATACTTGATCATAAAGCAAATATCAATAGATACAAAAACATGGGATAACTCCTTGTATCATATCAGACCATCATGATCTAAAGATAGAGTTCAACAACAATAAAAATCACAGAAAGAATCTCATAGCATCTAATGCCTATATGAAAAACAGAGAAATCTCACACAAAAAACCTAACAGCACACAGCTGAAGGCTTTAGAACAATTAGAAGCAAACTCACCTAAAAGGAGTAGGAGGCAGGAAATAATCAAACTCGGGGCCAAAATAAATACAATAGAAACAAAGAGAACAATACAAATCAATTAATCAAAGAGTTGGCTCTTTGAGAAAGTAAACAAGATAGATAAGCCTTTATCCAAACTAACCAAAAAGCAGAGAGAGAGAGAATTAACAGAATTAACAAATTAACAGAGTCAGAAATGAAAAAGGAGACATAACAACCAACACTCAGGAAATCCAGAGAATTATCAGGTCATATTTTGAAAACCTATGCTCCACTAAAATGGAAAATCTAAAAGAAATGACAGCTTTCAGGATAGGTACCACTTACCAAAATTAAATCAAGATCAGATTATAAACAGACCTATAACCCCAAAAGAAATTGAAGCTGTTATTAAAAGTCTTCCAAGAAAAAATGCCCAGTACCAGATGACTTCAGTGTAGTACCAAACATTGAAAGGGAAATGAATACCAATACTCATTGAAAAGTTCCATACATTAGAAACTGAAGGAACAACATTGAACTCTTTTTGTGAAGCCCCAATAACCCTGATTCCCAAGCCGCTCAAAGATGCAACAAAGAAAGAGAATTACAGACAAATCTCCCTCATGAACATTGATGCAAAAATATTTAATAAAATTCTGACAAACTGAATCCAACAACATACCAAAAAAATTATTCACCACAATCAAGTAGGCTTTATCCCAGAAATATAGGGATGGCATATGAAAAACTGTGAATGTAATTCATCATATCAACAATCTGAAAGAAAAAAAATCACATGATTATCTCATTAGATGCTGAAAAAGCCTTTGACAAAATCCAAAACTTCTTCATGATAAAATCATGAGGAGATTAGGAATACAGGGAAAATACCTAAATATAATAAAGGTGATATACAGCAAGCCAACAGTCAATATCAAACTAAATGGAGAAAAACTCAAAGCAATGACATTAAAATCAAGAACAAGGCAAGGCTGTCCTCTCTCTCGTTATCTATCTAATATAGTTCTCAAAGTTTTAGATAAAGCAATAAAAGAATGAAAGGAGATTAAGGGGATACAAATTGGAAAGGAAGAAGGCAAACTATCTCCTATCTTCAGATGCTATGTTTCTATACATAAGTGCCCCAAAATTCTACCAGGGAAATCCTACAGTTGATAAACACCTTCAGCAAGGTAGCAGGATACAAAATTATCTTTTAAAAAAAATCAATATCCTTCCTATACTAACAATAAAAAGGCTGAAAACAAAATAAGAAAATATCACCCTTTACAATAGCTGCAAATAGCATTAGATATCTTGGCATAAATCTTACCAAAGAAGCAGCAGACCTGTTTGACAAAAACCTTAAGTCACTGAAGAAAGAAATTTAAGTGGATATCAGAAAATGGAAAGATCTCCCATGCTCCTGGATAGGGTGAATCAACATAGTAAAAATGGCAATCCTATCAAAAGCAATCTACAGATTCACTGCAAACCCCATCAAAATCCCAACATAATTTTTTTTACAGACCTTGAAGAACAATACTCAACTTGATATGGAATAACAGGAAACCCATAATTGCCAAAATAATCCTTCTCAAAAAATAAACTTCAGGAGGAATCATCATTCCTGACTTCAAGCAATATAATAGAGCTATAGTAATAAAAAAGTCTGGTACTGGCATAAAAACAGAGTTTGGGATAAATGGAATCAAGTAGGAAACCCCAACATTAACCCACACACCTATGAGCACATGATTTTTGACAAATAGGCCAAAATATTCAGTGGAAAAAAAGATAGTATCTTCAGCAAATGATGTAGGAATCACTGGATCATAGTAAGTAGAGGAATGCAAATATATGCAAACCTATAAAAAACTAAAATCTGCATGGATCAAAGAACTCAACATAAATCTAGCTACACTGAACTTGACAGAAAAGAAAGTGGGAAATACCCTCCAATGCATTGGCACAGGTGATCACATCCTGAACATAACACCAGTAGCACAGACACTAAGAATAATCAATAAGTGAGACCTCCTGAAACTGAGAAGATTCTGTAAGGCAAACGACACAGTCAACGAGACAAAACAACCACCTACAGAATCAGAAAAGATCTTAACCATCTCTACATTTGACAGAGGACTGATCTCTATAATATATATAGAACACAAGGCCCAAACAAGAACTAGGGCCCAAAAACTTAAAAACCCCCACGTAAAATATGGGTTCAGAGCTACAAAAGAATTATCAACAGTAGAATTACAAATGGCTTAAAGGCCTTTAAAAAAAATTGCACAACATCACTAGCCATCGGAAAAATGCAAATCAAAACAACTTTGAGATACCATTCTCAAAGTCAGAATGGCCAAGATTAACAACATAGATGACAGCTGATGCTGTAGAGGATGCAGAGCAAGGGGAATACTCCCCCATTGTTGGTGGGAGTGTAAACTCGTACAGCCATTCTGGAATGCAGTATCATGTTTCCTCAGAAAACTAGGAATCAATCTCCTCAAGGACCCAGCAATATCACTATTAAACATGTACCCAAAGAATGCACATTCATACCCCAAATGCGTTAGCTCAACTGTATTCATTGCAGGATTATTTGTAATAGCTAGAACCTGGAAACAACTCAGATACTCCTCAACTGAAGAATGGATTAACAAACTGTACTACATCTCTACAATGGAGAGCTACTCAGCAGAAGAAATTATGCTAAAATATACAGGTAAATGGATGGAATTGGAGAAAAATCTTCCTGAGCAATGTATCACAAGCCCAGAAATATAGGCATGTTCCCTATAATCAAATTAAGAACCATTTTCTTAGAGTTGAGAGGAAAATTGGAAACTCCCATCCCCAACCTAAAAGTTATCTCCAATAGATAACCAAACACAATTAAATCTTAGTTTACTCTGTGGGAATTTCATTGGTTATACAAACTATTCTTAAGGGCAGACTTCATGCTCAGTAGTAAATGACCAACAGCAAATATGCTTAGTTGCATCTTTGCAGGATTTTTGTCTCATAATCTTTTTTTCAGCAGTTTTTCCCCCCTAAAGGCTTATGATGTATGTTACTGCTTCCAGTTTTGTGCTTTTTTTTATAGTATTCTTGTGTAGAAAATGTGTGTTTCACCTGTCTGTTTGGGTTTTTTTTTTTTTTATTATTTCCTTTCAGGAATATGTTAATCTTTTCCTGTATCTGTTTGTATTTTCTTCTATTTCTTTAAGGGAGTTTTTTTATATCCTCTTTTAAAGTTTGTATTATCTTCATAAAGTTGTTTTTAAGGTCATTTCCTTCTGTTTCCTCTTCATTGTTATACTTAGTTCTTGATGTTGTGAATCCTCCATCTTCTTCTAGTGGTGTCATGTTGTTCTTTATATTGCTATATGTATTCTTTCACTGGCATCTGCCCATTGCTTCCTCGGTTCGTTCTTAGCTCTTGGTCAGCTCTTAGTCAGTTGTGGACTAGGAGGCTTTGGGATCTCCAGTTTTGGGTGTGTGATGATGCAAATTGCAGTTTGGATGGAATTTGGCCAGTGGGATGTCCCTTCAGCTGTATTTTTCTGGGGATTGAGCTTGGAGGGGCTCTCCCAACTTTCTTTGGTTTATAGCAGAGCTTGGAATTTTATCCTAGAATGTTGAGGTTGGGGTGCTGGCGGCTGTGTCCCCAGGCTTGGGTTCAGAGACCATGGTCTCTACTTGGACTGAGGGTTGGAGTGCCACTCACTGGACCAGGAGGCTTCTTGGTCTCCACTTTTTGGAGTGTGACTGCTGAACCACTAGACTTCCTTCCAGAAGCTGTAATATGTGATGGGGTCTCTAGATCCATAGCTTTGCTTTTAAACACAACCAGCTCCTCCACAGAAGAAGATTATTCTGAGTACAAAGTAAAACTGTAGGTTGCATGGTTTATTTTCCCTTCCTGTCTAAGGACGGAAAGTTTAGTCTGTCAGGAAGAAAGTATCATACTGACTTTCTATTAGTAATAACATAGGATATGCATGTTGAATTACTGGAATTTTGAAAAATGGGAAAGTAGAAATCCTTAGAATTTACTAAATAAAATATCAGATAAGAAAACTATTTCATTTTTAGTATTTCTCTAACAATTGATAAAAGTTCCTGGACAAGGTGCCACCACATGGAACTGCCAGTGTGGCCAGGATGTAGATAATATACTATCTCAAATAATCAAAGATTAGAGAGTCAATATAAACTAAATTTTCCTTCACTTCAATTCCTCAACATTCTAGGGCAAAATTCCACTTACATATTTACTGTCTTTCTTGATAGAGCCCTATCATGGTTTGAATAAGAATGGCCCTCATAGACTCATGTGTTTGAATGCTTGTCACATAACAGAGAGGACACTATTGAGAGAAGTGGTCTTATTGGAGGAAGTATATTACCGTGAAGATGTGCTTTGAGTTTCCATATATGCCTAAGCTACATCCAGTGTGGTACATAGTTGCTTCTGCTACCTAAAGATCACGGTGTACAATTCTCAGCTCCTTCTCTAGCACCATGTACCTGTATGCTTACATGAAAATAATGAACTAAACTTCTAAAATTGTAAGCCAACTCCAAATAAATGTTTTGTTTTATAAGAGTTTCCAGGCTCATGGTGTCTCTTCACATTAATAGAAACCCTAAGAAGGACAGGCCCCAATCCCTTGCTCGTATGAATGAGCAATGATGACAACCTAGTAGGAAAAAATCATTTTAAAAAAAGGAATTATTAGCATATATAAATTAGAAAAGGTATAAACTAAGTATTTTTTTAAATATATAGCTGCTAAAAAATCCTAAGTCTATCTCAGTCAGCCACATAATAACTGGATTCTCATTAATATCTTATACTTTATTTAACATTAAAAGTAACTTTCTATGGACATGGTTGTGACTGTCTTTAATCTCAGTATGAGAAAGGAGAGGCAAGAGGATCTCTGTGAGTTCAAGGCTAACCAAGTCTACACAGAGAGCTCCAGGACAGCCAAGGCTAAACAGAGAGACTCTGTCTTAAACAGCTAAAAGAGAAGAGATCAATCCTCCTAAAGAAATTTGTTATGCATAGAAAGACCAAAAAATTGTGTAAGGATTATGACATAATTACAGTAGAAAAATCAAAATGACATCACTAGTAATTAAACCTGAATAACAGTACTTAAAGTGAATTATTGAATTGTTAGTCCACTTTATTTCTTTTGAGTACTTTTCTTCAGCAGACTTGTTGAAGACAGAGGGTCATCCTTAGGACAATGTAAAATATCATTCCGTTGTATTTCTATATACAGGGATATTTTAAGTATGTTTTTCTTTGCTGTATGCCATAGAACAAAATCACAGAATAGCTTTTTGTTTGTTTGTTTTTTATAGAAATGGCAGAAAGGCAAACAGAAAGAGAGAACTGTACATTTATTTCTGATCTATTTGTCACTGGAATCAGATTTGAAGGAAATGGTTTGGAAACTCAGATTCTGGAAGCAAAAGTGGTTTGTTCTCTTAATTTATTCCTCCATATATATTACTCCCAGAACATTCCACAAATATCTCAACCATGATGTTCAGATTTTATCTAGCAGCATCCTTGTTTATTATGTCAAGATTTCATCATGTGTTGAGCTGCCAGTTTACAATTGTTTCATTTTTTTAAGTATCAGCAGATCAAATTTCTAAAGCTTCAGCCCTACAAGCTTAATGTTTCCTCTTTTAGAGACCTTCCAATATGTTTCAGCTATTCTGGTCCTTGACTGTAACCTACACCTTTCTATTTCTATTAATTATACCGTATTGTGTTTTAACTTTAAGCATTTCACACACCAATCAAAGCTCCCAATTTCCAGATCATTGTCTCTAATCCTAGGCTTCAAATATTCTTTGACTCCACAATAATTACAATCATTTATCCCTTATATTTTTCACAAACCTACATACATTAAAATTCTCAACCTTCATCTTCATCCACTAGTATTCCTTGATGTATTCATCTCCTGAAAATATCCCATGAGCCTTGACTCTCTCCACATTTGTTATAGTTATCTTATAAAATGTAGATTCAATTATTTATTTATATTTACTTAATTGTTTATTAATGTATTTATTTTGCAGTGCTGAGAATTAAGCCCAGGGAAGATGATAGTCGACTGCTTTTGCACTGAGCCACATGTGGGCCCTTTGTCCTATTATTAAATGTTAATCTTCTATTTACTCTGCACCTAGATATATGCAGCTAAAACCTGAATTATCTCATTTGTAATTCCTGACCTTTATTTGTGAACATTGGGAATCAATTGCAAGTTGGTCTTATACTCTCTTACATTTCTTCATTTGCTTATACTTCCAAAACTCAGTCACCTCTTCTTAATTTTAGTTTCTAAAGAAATAGAAGAAACAAAAGATCTTTGCATTCTATACATATAAAATTTTCCTGAGATAGAAAATATATTTTTCTGTGTTTTCTTTTCTTCTCAATCCTATTGAATCTGTTCCCAAAGAACTACCATCCATGCAGCTTTCATTATGGTTATTCTAATTCAGACAACACATTTTTCTTCATAAGTATCCCTCCTATAAATATGATTCAGCCACTTGATACTTTTTGAAACACGTTTTTCACTTGTCTTCTTGTAGGTTCTTTCACCTTTATTATCATTAGAGGAGATATGTATTCCTCAAGTAAAATACCTAATAAAGGCAATATACAGAAAGGCATCATCCACCATCAAACTAAATGGAGAGAAACTCAAAGCAATACCACTAATATCAGGAACAGGACAAGGCTGTCCTCTTTCCCTATACCTACTCAATATAGTTTTATAAGTCTTGACTAAAGCAATAAGAGAAAAAAGGAGGCCAATGGAATACAAATTGGAAAGGAAGAAGAAAAACTATCACTATTCCAGGTTATATGATAGTATACATAAGTGACCCCACAATTCTAGCAGGAAACTCCTATGACTGATAAGCACCATCAGAAATATAGCAGGGTACAAGATTAACTAAAACATTCAATAGCTCTCCTATATAGAAATGACAAAGGGGCTGAAAATATCATGGAATTTTATAATAGCTTTTATAATAGCTGCAAACAGCATTAAATATCTTGGGGTAACTGTAACCAAAGAAATGACAGACATGTATGACAAAAACTTTTAACCACTGAAAAAACTGAAGATGTCAGAAAAAGGAAATATCTCCCATGCTCCTGAATAAATAGGATAAACATAGTAAAAATGGCAATCTTATCTAAAGTAATCTACAGATTCAATGCAATCCCCAGCAAAATCCAAACACAATTTTTTACAGATCTGGAAAGAAAAATACTCAACTTCATATAGAGTAACAAGAATCCCAGAATTTCCAAAACAAAACTATTCAATAATTGTAACTAAGGAGGCATCACCACCCCTGACTTCAAGCTCTACAGTAAAGCTACAGTAATAAAACATAGCTTGGTACTGGCATAAAAAGAGACTTGTTGATCAATGGTATCAAATAAAAGAACCTAACATTAATCTACATACCTATGAATACCTGATTTTTGACAAAGAGGCCAAAAATATGCAATAGAAAAAAGACATAATTTTTAACAAATGGTACTTGCATAACTGGAAGGTGGTACGTAGAAGAACACAAATACATCCACATCTATCACCCTGCACAAAGCTCAAGTTCAAGTGGATCAAAGGCCTCAACATAAACTCAGTTACACTGAACTTGATGGAAAATAGCCTTGAATGCATTGGCATAGGTGAACACTTCCTAAAACCATACACCAGTAGCAGAGACACTAAGAAAAACAATAATGGGACCTCCTGAAACCAAAAAGTTTCTGTAAAATAAAAGAAAAGTGGGGCCTACAGAATGGGAAAGATTTTTACCAGCCCTACATATGACAAAGGACTGATTCTAAAATATAGCAAGAACTTATGAAACTAGAGGCCAAAAAGCCAAATAATCCAATTTAAAAATGAGGTGCAGAGTTAAAAAGGGAATTCTCAACAGAATAACTTCAAATGACAAAAAGTCATTGTTTTTTAAATTGCTCAGTTTCAAATGACTGAAAGAAATCTTTAAAATTTCTCAACATCCTTAGCCATCAGAGAAATACAAATCAAAAAAACTCCAAGATACCATCTTACACCTGCCAGAATGGCTAAGATCAAAAACACAGATGACAGCCTATGCTGGAGAAAATATGGAGCAAGGGGAACATTCCTTCATTGCTGTAGATATGTCAATTTGTACGGCAATTTTGTAAATCAGTATGATGGTTCCTCAGAAAATTGAGAATTAATCTGCTCAATGATCCATCAATATCACTATTTGGCATATACCCAAAGGATGTACATTTTTACCCCCAAGGACATTAGTTCAACTATATTTGTAGCAGCATTGTTTGCAATAACCAGACCCTGAAAACAACCCAGATCTCCCTCAGAAAAAGAATGGATTAAAAAAATTGTGGTACATTTACACAATGGAGTACTACTCAATTATTTAAAAAAGTTACATCATGAAATTTGCATGCAAACGGATGGATCTGAAGAGTATTATTCTAACTGAGCTATTATAGACCCAGAAAAATAGGCATGTTATGCATTCACTTATATGGATTTTCGACATAAATCAAACAATAACCAGACTACAATCCACAACCCATGAAGAGCTAGATAACAGGAGGAACTTAATAGAGACATCCAGGGATTGCCCCTCAGAAGGGGAAATAGAGAAGATCTTCTGAGTAAATTGGAATCATATGGGTAGAGAGCAAGTGTAGGTGGGAAAAATCCTGAAAGAATGGAATGAATGGTTGAGTGATAGGAACAACAGAGAGAGAGCAAAAGAAATAGAGATCTTTTTAATTTTTAAAAAGGTTTTTTCGATATCTATCACTACTCCCCCTCCATTTCCTCTTCCAGTCTCTCCCCACCCTCCCTCATCCTCTGTCCACCCCATCCTCCCATCCATTCCCCAAGAAGGGCAAGGAATCACAAAGTGGGTCAGTTTAGTCAGGCATATCCAGTTGAGGTAGGTCTGAGTCCCTCATCCCAGTGTTAAGGCTGAGTTAGGTGTCCTTTGTAAAAAAAAGGGCTCTGAGATGTCACTTTATGCACGATGAACATAATCTGATCCTACTGCAAGAGTCTCCACAAAGTGCCCACAACATTTGACAGTCATCTGCCTTTGGCAGGTTTAGTTCCCCTTCCTGAAGGTTTCTCAGCGATTGTTTCCAAGTCAATGAGCTCTCAATCAATGAAATATACTATCCATCAATGTGGGTCTCCTCCATATGATTCTGGTCCCTTTGCTCATATACTCCCTCCATTTTCCCTCTTCAGCTGCACTGGAAGCTTGACATGGTGCTTAACTACAGATCTCTGCTTCTGCCTCCATCCATTGCTATTGCTTCCTCTATCAAGATATCCATTTCTTTGCTCTCCTCTCTGTTGAGTGAGAGGAGAAATAGATATCTTAATAGAGTGAGCTTTGTGGGGTTAGAAAGTTGGTGCTAGGAAAGCACTCAAACATCCAGGGTCCCAGGCTAGGACTCTAAGCTATATTGGTGAGGGTGACCAAACAGGACGTCCCCCTATAATCAAATGAATAACCACCCCAACTGTCATCATAGAAACTTCATCCAGCAACAGATGGAGGCAGAAGCAGAGATCCACAGGTCAAGCTTACGGTCCAGCTGAAGAGAGAAAGAGAAGAGAGTTTATGAGCAAAGGGATTAGGATCATGAGGAGGAGACCAACAGAGAAGGTTGCCCTATTGGGAGCTCATTAACTCTGAAATGACACTTGAGGAACCATCATGAAAAGGAAATAAACACTCCATATGTGGTCCAACAGTGTGGGCAGTTTGTGGAGCCTCTTGCAGTTAGAACCTGAGTTTAGTCCTCATGCTGAACTGACATCTCAGAGCACGCTCCCTACAGAGGAACACCTTATTCAGTCTTGATACTGTTGGGAAGGGACTCGGACTAACCTCAACTGTATTTGCCAGAGGAAATTGACACACCTTGGGATTCCTTGTCCTCCCTGGGGCATGGATGGTGGGATGTGATGAGGAAGAGGCTGAGGGACGACTATGATGAGGGGCAGGAGGGGGAACAGTGATGTGTATGGAAAAAACTTTAAAAACAATAAAGATAAAAAAGAAAAAGTAACTATAGTTGGAAGTGAAATATAATCACTAATGTTAGAGAAGGGTATTATAAAGCCATTTGAAGTGGATCTAAGAGCATTTTCTCCAGAAAAAAAAAAGTTATTTGTAGAAGATTGGGGAGGTTTGGGGGAGATTAGGAGAAGTTTAAACGTGAGCAGATCTGGAGAAAGTGGAACCTTATCTTTTAGCATTAAGAAAAAGAAAACAGAGAAGACCACCTTAAGAGATCAATGGTGTCAAAGGCTAGATCTTCTGGGAAGGAAGGAATAAAAGTACTAATGGGTAGTCTCCAAGAATTCAGGTCTCAAGATCTATAAACAATTTCCCAGGGATAAATTGCTTTAGTGGAGAATTGGGATATTTTTGTTAAGATGATTTTTCAGTATCTTAATATAAGAACATATTGAAGCTTATTTTTTAAATGTCTAACATTATTGAATCTATTTATATTTATAAATTAAAATTCTTCCTGATACTGAAGAATATTTTTGAAAAATTTTCTGAAAAGTTTATATGAAACTTCCACTCAGAAGTAACAGAGTTTAAGAATTATAAAAATAGTTATTTATTTTTTAAAAATGAGACACATATCCCTACGTGTACAACAAGTTTCTCAAATTTAATTTATCCTGACTAGAAGTTTTGATGTCAGCTGTGTTGGTAAGATGTCTCAGAATAAATGTGATTACCTTGGTGGCCTAAGTTTGATATCCAGATACCATATGATGAAAACAGAGGACCAACTTAAGCAGGTTGTTCTCTGACTTCCACATATATGTCTAGGGCATATGCACAGCAACACAGTACACACACACACACACACACACACACACACACACACACACACACACACACACACACAAAGAGAGAGAGAGAATAACTTAAATACAAATCTATTTCTTTTGCAGATTCATCAATCCCATCAAATGTCAATTTCATTTAATTATTTGTGCAACTCAAAGTAGAGTTTATTTCCAAGTGACTTTTCTCATTTTGTTGTGTAATTTGATCCATCAATTAATCACATTAATTATACCTCAGAGGTATAAAAACTTATGCTTCTCCCCAAATGCTAATTCTTGTCGAGGTGGCTACTCTACTTAAGGAATAAATACAGTAGTCAACTTTTGATGTCTGTGATTCAGCTCAAACTTTTTAATTCCAGGATAGAACTGCACCTAGGTCAGATCAGTTGTGCGCCTCAGTTTCTGGCTACCCGCTTTATAATTAACAAAGATATTTGGTTCTCCTTTCTCTTCATACCTAATATTTACCCTTTCTAGGACTCACTCTTTGATCTCACTGCTCTTTCAGTGAGCTTCATACTCTAAGTACATCCCTACACAAGATTTTTCTTGATCTTTTCTTAGGAAAATTCTTCTCAAATATTTACATGCCTCTCTCTATTACCTTGTTTGTTTCTTTCTTCAAATGCCAATTTCCCAGGGAAGTCTCCACCAATCACCAGATTTAAAGTTACACTGTCCACTCCAACAAAATGCAGCCCATACCTTCCTACTACCCCAGCTTTCTCTGTGGTCTATGTGGTTGACTTATTGATTGTCCTCACATCTACATTAAGGCATTGATTTTGTTCAGTTTTGTTCCAGTACTGTAAGGAGTATCAAACACACAAAATCCAGCAAATAGATAACATTTCAAATATCTAAAGTAAAATAACTCGGGGAATAGAGAAACAGAATATTAGGGACAGATTATACTACTGGCTAGAAGCCATCGCATATCCTGTATTTTTTCTCTACCAGGACAGTGCAATTCAATAGTAAAGAAATGACAATAGTAATTACATTTATGGAATAGATATTTGACATTAAAATTTACAAGATTTTTTTACATTTTTAAAAGTTAATCATTACCTTTAGCTTAGTTTTGTTTTGTTTTAATTCATGTGGCTGCCCAGTGGCTTTCTAGGAGTGGATTTATAAGATCTTATATTCTCAGCATCCCATCTGATTTCTCAACCAGCTAGCTAAAGGCATCTCTTCCTCAGTGTATTTTGCACAGACTTTAATTTTAATCCTGATAACATTGTTTGAAAGTTTCTTGTGGTAAGTTTATTTCCCCAGATATAGTGTGAAAATTCTGAGTAAAGGTATTGTAACTTCTTCTGTGGCTATAATTTCTTTGGTTACATGGTAGGTACTAATAAATCATTGTTGATGTGATAATATGGGTAAAGATCAGAGTGGCAATAATTCGAGGTTATTAAAACAAATAAATCATTATAAATCAATTTCTTGTTTCTTGGAATATTATAGTTCTATTAAATTCCTTTCCTGTTTTTGCTTTAACTGTGGTGCAGAAATGTTCATACATAAAGTGCATAGGAATTTAATTTTATATTTTGTATTACCAGATTTAGACACTAGGTGTCACTATGAGACTGGGGCCGAGGTCTTTCTGTAAATAAAAAGGAAACAAAGACCTGACATTAGAACAAAGATCAAAATCTGTCTCCTTGTAAATTTTAAGAGCAGTTGATGTAGTAGTTATTTTAGGATAGATTTTGATGTAGCCTAGTATGGGGGAAAACCCCAATGACAGAGAACTGCCATTTTCTAGTTCTGTTCTATTTCTTCACCTTTCTGAACTAGAGTCTCCTACAAGGCTCCCTACATGTCCTTCTCTGAAAGTCATCATCAGAGTAAGAGGAGATAACCTTCACATAGAGCCCAAACACCTTCTTTTCTTATATCTGGTGATTCTAGCCCACTCTTGGGATAGCTATTGGTTCTGCCCATAAGAATACTGCCCATCAGGAGTGTTGACCATAGAGTCAGCGTGGAGAATTTTCATGGCCTATTGCAGCCTCTTACTTTGTTGTGGACAACAGCCTCACCATGTGCTGATCGACCCCCAAAATAGATAACTTTTATATAATTTCTCATGTCTCTATAGACTCTATAAGTTGGTAGACACATTGTACAGAAAAGGGTACTTTTCATTATTTGGATATTCCAATGAAAATTTATTCACTACCTCTGTTTCTATGGACTGTTAAGATTGAGCAAACCTTCTTTAAGGCCTCATAGAAATTTACTTTCAGCTGCTGTCACTTGGGGTTTCAGTCTCAGTGGGAAATGAATTATTTATATTACATATTTATGAATATCTAATCTGAATATTCTTTTTTTAAAAAATCAGTTCTCTGCATTTCTCACCCAGCCATCTACCTAAAATACCCACAACTTTATCTTTTATTCATGCTGCTCCCAGAGGCCTGTGATTACAGCCTACTTGTTAGTAGGCTTAGACTGTCATATGAATGTCTTATGTATCTTTCTATACATATTTATGCTCTACTTCATTGTTTATATGACATATAATTCCTTGTTCAGTGCAGGTATTCAAACTCTCAGCCATTTCCTTTGTGATTGTTTTACTCAAGATTAAGCTACAAGGCAATTATGCTTAAAAATAGCTCATTATGCGAGATCTTTATTATCTCAATACAAAATTTATATAGACTAACTTCATAAATGTTTATATAAAATTAGTTCATTCCTTAAACATATAATGAACATTTGCTAAGTGTTCTGTGAGTCTATCATTCTGATTTGGGGAAAACAAATAACATGGAGTATGACATTACAGGTAATGTAAACATCCTTACACAGCAAACAGAGGCCACTACAATAGAGTTGAGGGCAGTGTTAAATGGGAGAGTGGTAGAAGGCAAGCCAAGCTTTCCAGAGCCTGTATGACCCTTATCCTTGAGGTGACATTCAGAGAGAGTTTGGATAGATGGTTTAGATAGAAAGATGAGAGATTTCTGTAGACAAAGTGGTCAGCAGATTCAAAGGAAAAGAAACCCAAGACTGCATAGGAAACTGGAGAACCAGGTGTAGTCTGAAGTTGGTAATTGCTTGCGAGCCCTGGTAGAATTAATATTTACCTCTGAAATTTTCCAAGTATCACCCTGTTTCTTTTTCCCCATGTATTTGGCATAATTTGTTATGAATTTTAGTGTTTCTAAGGGCATTTTATAAACCATGCAAATTTATATAAAATATTCTTTATGTATAGTATGTGACACATCATTGGTCTTTATATGACAGATTATGTCTAGTGTAATACTCTCTTTCCTAGGCCATTCTATTCCCCAAGGTCATGCTTGTGCTAGCAGCCAAATTTCATTTTTCTATGGAAGAATGGAAGGACACAATAACGAATGGAAACAGGGAGGAAGATAAAACAGTTTTATCTGTGCTCTCTTACCTGGACTATGCCATTTCCCAAGGTCATGTTTATGTTTAGCATTCAAAGTAAAATTTTACGTAAAAGAATACTCACACACACACACACAGAATTAATGATCTCCCTGATAAAACTTTACATGTACTGGAATCACAGAGGTATGCCACCATTTTCAAGGTTATTTGAGCAGTAAGAACTGAGTGAAATTTTAGAATAATTGTTATTTTCTGAAGAAAAAAATAATCTTACGAACATATGAAACACAAATCCCCAGCATATGTATATGTGTGTGCCTGTGTGTTTGTGTATATATGCAATATAAGTATGACATATGTTTTCTACATTATTTACTACTTCATATATATGTATGTATGTATGTATGTATGTATGTATGTATGTATGTTTGTATGTATGTATGTATGTATGTATATGCAGCTAGAATATTCTACACATGATTACTAAATGTTTTATTAGGTAAATATTGGTTGAAAATTTTTCCTTATAAATATCCTCTGGAATACTGATTATGAAAAATAATACTTAATAATATAATATATAATAAATATATGGTTTATGTATAATAAGGCCACATTCCATTCTAGAAAGAAATTGTAAATACTTAAACAATTACACAGGATCTTTATCACACTGCTTTGCTGTTTATGCCAAACACCTTTCGTATTCAATAATGGCTTCCTGCAGGGGAAGCTTAAGAAATGGCAACGACTGAAGACTGAATGTTTATAAACTGTTCAGGCTAGACAAAATGAAGTAAAGGTAGGTGAATATGACTGAAGATTCACATTTGACCACTTGGTGGCACCATTGATGACCTTAAGTAAAAATACTTGATTGTATCCAAGTTTTTGGTTCTTTGTTAGCTGAATGAAGGTAAAAATATTCTATTCTCACCGTCAAAGTAGGAAACAGAAAAAGAATTTGACTAAATTACATAGAATATTTAAAGGAGTCAATTCTGTAAAAATTGTTCTGTAAATAAAAAGTGTTCTGTAAATACCTGCCATCATTATGTCCATAGACCTTAAAATGTGAAGGACTGTATTTCAGTAAGTTACAAAGCTTAAGGTCTAGTATCAGTTCCTGTATTTTCTTGCTCTGTGATCTCTGTCACATACGTGTTTTTGTTGTATTCATTCAAGAGAATTTTACGTATTTACACATAGTCACCAGGTGACGTGTGTGTGTGTACACGTGCATAATACCCACATACAGAATCTAAGAAAAATGTCTTCTTACAGCCTTAATTTAAAAATGCGAATTTGCAGGCCTTTGAATTAAGTTTGTATACATTTTTATTTATTTGTTTGTTTGTTTGTTTGTTTGTTTACCTGACAAGAAGACTGATGTTACTTGCAAGTTTTTAGTGCTTTGCAAACAGCATCATGTGGCACTGTACAAAATTCAAATTGTGGACTTAAGGGGCACTTGCACAGGTGTTAAGAATCTAAATGAAATCCTAGTCAGTCTACTTGGCTTTGTATTGCACCACATACTTTTAAAAGAAGAATTTTGTTGTCATGATTTTCATAAATTACATGCTACAATGGAATGTTATTGAATATATAATGTATCACTCAGAATAGTCACCCAGTTTACCCACTATCCTTAGAAGATAAGAGGAATTTAAGACAACTGTGGTTTTTTTGGCTTTTATGTTCGCTGCTGTGTAAGATGTATAATAGCATTTCCTTTTTTTTATGTCAAATTTTACTTTTAATATATTTCTTCTGTGAATCACCCTTTCAAATCATAGGTTTTTTAATAAAACACAGGTGTAGGCCTGGAAATGTTGTTTAGTTTTAGGATAGTTGCTTAGAATGTATATGATACTAAGTCCAAATTCCATTGTCAAAATAAACACTTTTTTAAAAATTATTTTGTTTAGTTATGGGGAAAATATAATTAAATCATATCTCCTCTATCTTTCTTCTCTCTACACCCTCCCAAATACCCCCCTTTCTGACTTTCAAATTCAGGACACTTTTAAAAATTAATTGTTGTTATATACATAGTTTTTAAAAATATTACTTTTTCTTTATTATTTGAATTTTGCACATATACACAAAGAAACATCATCATATCCACTCCCCATTTTCTTCTTTTATCCCCTGAAAACCACCTAAAACATGGCCTTCTTCCAACTCCCATAACTTTGTGAATGTGTGTGTCTGTGTGTCTGTCTGTGTGCACATGTGTGTGTGTGTGTGTGTGTGTGTGTGTGTGTGTGTGTGTGTGTGTGTGTGTGTGCGTGCATACGTGTTATAATCCACTATATGGTACAAATATATATATTTGGGTAGAGGTTTATCACTGAAAAAGAATTATCTGTGGCCACACATAGAATGGTTCTCCCTCCCCAGAAACTATTTGCAGTCAATTAGCTCCTCAATAAGCACTGTAACCTGAAGAATGCCATGAATTGGAGCCCTAGTGCTGGAAATTTTGCTAGGATGATCTTGTGCGAGTCTTCACAGGCAACAATACATGCCATGAGTTCATAAGTGTGATAATCATATCAACTCTAGATGTCTGCATTTCATAACCCTCCATCGCATCATAGGGCTTTTATTTGCCTGGAGTGGATGTATGGTGCTGGAAAGGCCCAACTTGGGACTTCTCGCCCTTTTGTGGGGGATGGAGAATGGGGAGGGGCGAAGCTGAGAGCTGGCTGGGAGGGATTAGAAGGGGGAGGGAAGGGGAATGGGGCATACATTTATGGAAATGACATTCCTTTAATGAAAATAAAATTTAAAATTAATAAAAATAAAAAATAAATAAACGAAAACAAGTGGATCAGATCATACTTGCAACAAGCCAGAAAAAAAAAAGTGGGATGATTAGAATAGGCCTCTAAGAAGAAAGGACTGTAATGTGGCTTTGTGCAGGAACAGGCCTGCTGGGACTGAGTATACAATGCTTCAGCACAAGGGAGTATCCCAGAGGTCACACTGAGGTGGTCTCCCTATATGTGTCTTAGTTCCTATGGTTTCAGGAACAAGTGTGTCCATTACTGCATTCTTTGTGTACAAGACAGTAGACAAAAGCGTTCTTCAAGCCTTGGCCTTTTGTCGTGAGAATGACTGCGGTGGGATTCAGGTGTCAGCTGATAAGATCCGAGGATGCTTATCCAGGATCCCAGGGCCCTGAAGGGGGAGTGGCCAACCCCATTGATAAGGGGCTGCTGGGACCCTGGAAAGGCCCGTTTTCCTAGTTCCTGACTGCTGGAGAGACCGGTTTGGGATCCATCATCCATTGCTCAGATACTCCAGTTCCTGTTCAGGCGCCACTATAAGCTGTTACCTGTATCATGGGTGTTGATTTATATTTTAATAAATATTAATCTTGGACTGGTGAACTCACCTACAAATGACAATCCCCTCTGAAGATGCAGATTGTAATAATTCCCTCTCTGAGACAAAAGAAGATGTGATCTGTCAAACTATGAACAGTATAGGTGGGAAAGGAGTGCCTGAGTTGGAAAGTAAAGACAATGATATCCTGCAGTGGCTTTTAAAGCCAGTCCAAAGACACTTTAAAAGATACATTAAACAGTAAACAATTACAGAAAATAAGCACGTCAACACCTTAATTAATAACAAATAACTACGTAAGTATAATTAAAGCACTACTAGATGATTTATTCGCTTAATATAAAAATGAGCATATATTAATAACACTTCCTCTTGTATTAATAGCATCTCTTCTTTCCTTCCCTTTATCTAAATTGCCCCCTTCCTTCACGACTCAGCCTTTCTCTGTGATGTGTTTATTGATGCGAATTGTCAGTTTCTTTTTCCATATTCCCGGTGAAAGCTTTGTTTATCTAAGGTTTACTATGCCAACTGGAGAGACATTTAACTCTCTCTCTCTCTCTGTACACACTAGTGTGAATTGTTATATGCAGAGTAGTAGCTCTTAAAGACCACAGTACCTAGATTCTGCATCTATTCTGTCTTCTACATGCAGACATCCTGAAGTGTAGAACATGAGAAGTACTTTCCTGAGCCTCTGTTGATAAGTATCGTATTGGCTTGACTAATAAAAGTGTTTTAAACCCCCAAATAGATTGTTTCAGTTACATTTTTCTTCTTGATATAATACATTCTCTTGAATGAATCACACTTATCAGGATACAGATGCTTTATGACACTGGCCTAAGTTGTTTAAAAATCAAGCAATTACAGAGCTCCCTCTATATTCAAATGATGCTGTGGCCTAGTTTATCTTAAAAAGCTTCTTCTCTTGGGGTGCTCTCAGCTTCATCTCCCTCCTTCAACAATTTAGGATCCCTGTACAAATTCTGAAGAAAAGTATTTTCAAAGTCTATTTTATAGCTATATATAAACTATACAATCTATATAAATCAGTATCTATCAGATATATATACACACGGTATAATGTTTAAATCAGGTTAAGATCTATATATTCAAAAGTAATTATCATGGAGAGAGGTGTGTGGTTATTAGTAAACATCTTGCAAAGTGCTTCTAAATTCTGGTTATCAGGAACCTCAACTCATGTTCATTCATCTTCAGTTATTATATCTAAATGATAAATAAAATCATATCTAGCAATTTGCGTAAAATAGGTGTTTGTTGTAATAAATTCTCTAAATATAAAGGTCTATTTAATTATTCTTTATCTCTTTTTTATTAATTTGAAGTCTGTATATTAAAATTTTTATGAACTATCTTACTTTGTTGGTAATTTAGAAGTACAGTATATAGTAAAATATATAATAAAACATGGCCACATTCCATGTGCAGATTGTGTAATGTTTAAATCATTATATATCTATATTTATATAATGTTTAGATTATGTTAAACATATCTACATATCATTTATGAGGGGGTATTTATCAGTCATTATAGGGCCAGAAGGAGATAAGCATAGTAACAAAACAAACTAACTGTATGATTAACTGGAATATTTGGAAAGTTATTCCAACCCTTTCCTTAGGTTCTCTCCTGGCCTGCATGTCTGCAGCTTCCCCAGCATTGGTTGGCTCTGTGAATGGATCAGCTTCTGAGCTGAGTTCAGAGAGCACTGACCTCCAGGAGAGGCTTTTCTGTTATCCATTTTAAAATCACTGAACCTGTCTTTCTGGTATGTACCCATCATTGTAAGATCTCCCCTGCCCTGATCTTCTGGTGCTTGTCCTATGATCTCTGTACCTCCTGCATTCCAAGAATTTTCTTGCCACTTCATAGCTACCCGATGTTTTCCAGTGACCTTATGTGCTCCCAAAATGTGCCATTCCTGAGCAAAACATTTTCAAGTATAAAAAGTTAGATAACAGCTTTCTCTGATCTCTCACATGTAATTCTCTTCTCTTTTACTTTTCTTCCTGGTTTAGGAAGCAGAACCCCTTCAATTCTCTTTGGAATTTTCAGTAGCTCTTTCCAACTTCTCCATATAGAACTACTTTACTAGACATTAGGTTTTTGTTTCATGTATTGTGGCTCAAAAATACATTTTTTACATTCATTTTTATAAGTTTATTTTTTTACCTACTTTACTACTATTTATGTCACAATAATTAGACTACTAAATATTGGAGCATTTTACCCTCTGAAGTAGTAGGGAAGCATTGGAGAAGTGGAGGGGCTGAGCAAGTGAAGAATATTAATAATGTGTGTATCATCAATGCAATGGTGACATGCAACCTAATACAGCCAGAAGGTAGACTCCTCAGCCTTCAAGTTCAGATCTATATTTAAAACCTAAATACCCAACTTCCTAAGATGCAGATATATCTCTTTGATCTGAGAACAAAACATATCTCCCAACAAGTTATGAATAGTTACACATTTTTATGATAAAGGCTACCTATCTGGTAGCCTTCTAATTCTTGTGATGTGCTTATGTATTAGATCTGTTTTCATGAGTATAATTGTTTTCTCTGTTTCTAGTGTCCAAGAACAGCCAACTCCATGCTTCACTATGACAGAGTTCTGAAAGCACTTCTGTTTCTTCCCAACTGATAAAAGTTTTATACTTTTCGGGGGCAGGTATCTTTGCCCATTCAAGTGTGTATGTATGATTGTGTGTGTGTGTTCATATGCATATATAAATATCTATACACTAGCAGTCAGTTGAGCACAAAATCAGACATAATAATTCTGAATCCTGTTTATCCCACAGTAAAATAACTGTGCAGACTGCATTATGATTCAGTATCTACTATGTTTTATTTTTTTATTGCCTCAATTTTACCACAGTTTGTAGACTCATTAAATCAGCTTCTTACTGTATGCAAGCTGTATTTCATGACTGCCTTCATCTGTTGTTATCCCATTTCCTAGTAAAGGCCCTATGAATGTTATGTTTCGAAATGGTATATATAAATTTAGTCAATTTTCTTTACTACATCTATGAAATTCTATCCCTCAAGCTCTGTATAGAACAGATCTCTTAGATAAGCTATGTATAATGCCCACCCAATACTGAGAACACATATTAACTTGGTAGTGTACCAGCAACATCAAATTGATATTTACAACTGTTCTCAACGTTGGTGATTTGAGATTGAGATGATTTTTTTCCTGTAGATGTGAAGACAGTAACTTTTTCCTATATTAGTATTACTTGATCCCATCAGAATATAAAACACTTATGTTTGTATCTCATTACTTTGCAGTTTGTAGTGAGCATGTTTGCTCAGGTTTCTAAAACACTGTCCATTTCTTCTACAACACAGCCAAAATGGTAAACCATGTACCATTTTAACAAGAGGCCTATGGAAAAAAATTAAGTACAGACTGGGAACATTCAAACTATTTTTGATAGATCAACTTACATGATTTCCTTTCATTTTTATTGTAATTAGAATTTATGTGTATCTCCGGGGGCGGCCAGGTAAAATGTCCAAGGTTGAAGTTTGGTAAAGTAGAGAAGAAACCCAGAAAGGAAGAGAGCATGGAGGAAGTCCTGGGGTCTTGAGAATGCAGGGGCAGAGAGTGAGAAATGAAGTGCTATCATTAAGAGACTGCTTTGTGTATGTCCATTGCAAGGTGATGAATGTAGTAGTGGGGTTTCTTGATCTCGGGCAGCCAGGAACCTGGACCCACAGACCTGCCCCACCAGACTCCTTAGCTGCCCAGCTGCCCGCTCAGGCCCCCAGAAATGGCTCAGACACTTATATTAACTTTATGCTGTTTGGCCTATGGCTCAGGCACATTGCTAGCTAGCTCTTACATCGTAAATCAACCCATTTCTATTAATCTGTCTGCCATGTGGCCCGTGGCTCACCTGTGTTCCTTACATGTTGCTCCTTTGGTGGCTTGCTCGATCTGCCTCTGACTCCGCCCCTTCCTTTCCTACCTATTCTGATTCCTCCTCCTACTTCTTCTATGGTGCCTGTCATGGCCCAAAACAGCTCCTTTATTTAAAGATTGAGATTCACAGCATACAGAAAGGCATTTTCACGTCAAATGAAAACTGGCAAAAACTAGATAAGACTTTTAAGTCTACTGTCAAACTGTGTAAAGCACTCATCACCTGTGCTGAGGTTTCAGGTTGGCTAGTATGAGATCCACTGGACAGGCAGTCCACCAGGACCTAAAAAATCCTGTTTCTTTATACTATTTGATTTTGTTTTTAATTTTATTTTTTTATTTAAAAAATATTTTTTATCCATGTATCCCCTGCTCCCCCTCCCTTCCCTCCTCCCAATCACTCCCAGTCAGCCTTCAGTCTCCCACCTCTCCATCCTCCCAACCCCTCCCCCAAAAGGGCAAGAAGTCTCAAGGTGGGTCAGCTAAGCCTGGCACATCCACTCCAGGCAAGTCTGATTTACTCATGCCAATATCAAGACTAGGACAGGTATTCCTCTGCAGGGAATGGGCTCCAAGGTGCCAGTACACACACTGGAACACAGTCTTATCCTACCCCTCAGGCTCCACATGCTGTTCATGCCAATCGATAGTTGCCTACCCTTGGAGGGCCTAGCTCCTTTTCCCTATGGATCACCAGTGGCTATTCTTGATTCAGTGAGCCCCTCAGAGCTCCAGCCAGCCATCACTGTGGGAATTTTCCTCACAATTCCTATCCCCTTGCTCATACAGACTCTCCACCCCTGCTCTGAGCTGGACCAGGAGCTTGGCCCAGTGCTCAGCCATGGATCTCTGCCTCCACCTCTATTCAATGTTGGATGTAGGTTCTGTGATGACACTTAACAGTGGTTATTCATTTGGTTCTAGGGCAAGTCCTGTTTAAGCACCCCTTCCACTATTTGTTGGAGACCTAGCCGAGGACACCCTGTGAATTCCTGGAGGTAAGTACACCTGAGCTGTTTGAGCTGTAGCTACTTTGCTAAGTTCCACCAGGGCATTCCTGGAGTCCAGGTGCACAGAACATCTTTCCTGATCTGCAGTGATGGAAGCAATTCTCGTATCCACTACCCAAATTTTTTTAAGGTATTCATTTTGATAGAGCTGTATCACAAGAACATGAAACACATCAACAAATAATTCACAAAATTTTGACATCTCCAACCATTTCATTTTATATTGATTTAGAAATAATTAAGCTTTGTGCATCAATTTCTGTTTTAGCTGAATATTTTAGCATTAGCTATTAAGTTTTTATCTAAAGGGGTGCTTCATTCATACCTATTCTCAAGAAAAGTAAAAAGTACAAGACTGTGATCCTTACTGCGGTAACTCTGTAAATAAGTGTATAAAATGTTAATGTGTACACACCCAAGAAAACTAAAGTGTAGAGCAAATTAAATACAACATACTATCAACTAAAGTTTTATTAAATTTTCAGTTCTTTTTTACAATGTGCTCTTGTTTGCAGTTGTTTTATTGTGAGATTTTATGTGTTTGTTCATTAGAAAAATGATCAGAAGTTTTTATTTTCTTTCTGTGTAAGTGTGTGTATGGGGGGGGGGTGTTCCCAATCTTGGTGTCAGAGTAATAAAGAGCTCACAACATGATGCTCTTTCCATTCCCATATTGTGAAAGTTTGAGAAATATTGGTGTCTTGTCTTCCTAAAACATTTGGCAGTATTCAGCAGCAATTCATCTGTTTTTGGGGTGCTTTGCAGGAAGACTCCATTAATCTGATTGCTTCTTATGGGTTTGTTAGGTTACTTCTTGAAGAATCAATGCATTTCTTCAAGGTTTTTCAGCTTTGGAAGAATGTAGGTTTTCAAAATACTCCCTCAAGATTCTTAGAATTCACTGGAGTATGTTGCTAATTGCTTTTCTTCTCTTTCTGGATCTTCTTTCCTTTGATTAGTTTTATTAAAGGTATGTCAAGCATGTTAATCTTTTCAAATGACCATTTCTTTGTTTCATTCACTCTATATATTTCTTTTGTCATCTCTTATTAATTTCTTCCATAGTATGTATTATTTCTTCCAATCTACTCTTCATCAGTTTGGATTGTTCTTTTTGTTTGTTTGTTTTTGCTTGTTTGTTTTTTAAGACTGTGAGGTATATAATTAAGCTATTTGTGGTGTCTATCTCATTCTTTGCTATGGATATTTATAGAAATAAACAGCCATTTACATGTGCTTCAGCTTCACCATTGAAATTGTAATAGAATTTTTATTTTATTCTAGGAATTTCTAGGAATTTGAATTTCCTAACTGATTTCTTCAATGGTTCACTGATCATGCAAAAGTACAGTTCAGCTTCTAAGTATTACTTTGGTGTCTTTGGGTGTTGGTATTGATTTGTAGATTTATTTTAGTGCCACATGATAAATTATAAGGAATTGTTTGATTCATGTCTTTGGTAATCTTTGCTTTGTTGTATATAACATGATGTATTTTACAGATGATTTATTTGTGTTGATTTTTCTCCCATACAATACAGTCCAACCACAGTTTGTTCTCTCTCAAATCCTACCATATCTCCTCCCCACTCTTCCCTATATATAATCCCCCTCTATTTGCCCGTTGAAAGCAGCAGCAGAGCATCAAGACTTAACAAGTAGACACAACAAAACAAAATACCATAAGACACCAATAGTTTTATAAGCTATAAGAAGATTGTATATTCTTACTTTTTTAATGGAATATTTTTAGATGTTTATCAAGTGTTTTTGATGGGTGGTTATAATTTATCTGGAAGGCTTTTGCAGCATTTTCTGCTGGAAGAACTGGTAACGAGAAGAATGGTAGATACAAATCTTCCTCTGCAGTTGTATAGGGACAGATCTGACCTTTCACACATCTTAATGTCTACTTTATGAAATTAGGAACCACAAGATACAATGAATTACTGTTAGTGATTGTTATATATTCTGTAGAAATCTTTCCCCATATTTATCTAATGTAGACAGTTAAAAAGTTTTGACTAGATGTTATTTGAAATCCACTTCATCATATATGTTAATCATAATATCAAGTTGCTTATAGCTTCCATTTGTTGGTTAGTTGACTTCTAGCCATTTACTGTCAGTATTTTTATGTCTTTTCAGATAATGTATGTTTTGTAAGGACAATAGATATTTTCAATTGTGTTTATTATCAATTGTCCAATATTGATTAACGCTTTGTTTTCAGATTTTCTATTTTTTGCAGATGACACATCTTTCCGAAATTTTCTTTTGTGTTTTTTTAGTTTTAAATCTCTGTCTTATTGATCATGTCACACTTTCATGATTTTTTTGTATGTTTTGAATAGATTCCCTTAGTTCTTTCATTTGCTTATTTGAATTACCCATGTGTTTGATGCAATATTTTTCTGACATTTCAACTATCTAGTTATTTTTAGTTTTCAATATTGAAGAAGTTTGTGGGAGTGCTTCAGTAGACTGTTACTTTTTAGTTTTGATGTTTCTGTTGTGGTTTGTACCTCTGATTAACAGATCTATTTTTCAGGTTTCCCCTTCTCATCTTCCACTTTTGGTTGGTTTATTTCATGCTATATGAGCTTTACCAGTGAGTTGTCTGCACTTGGGTTCATGCTCTCTACTGCTAACTAGAGGGGAAAGTAAATGTAGCAGATAGTAATATTCAGCATCACTGTCAGCTTTGACTTAGAGTAGACATTTGTATCCTCATGAGATTCAGAGATATCAGCTATGGTAATAGTTGAGGAGGATATAAGTTGTATTTTTCTTCAGGTAAATGTATTAATATTTTAGTAGTGAACTGAAAAATAATGGGAAAGGGAGTAAAAGAAAATAAAATAAGAATAAATAGTAAAATATATTCATTAGGATTATGATAACCAATAACAAAACTATTATAACTATAAAAATATCGTACTTGTAAAAATGATAATCATAAAGGTCTTTTCTTACAATATTCAAACTAAACACAACATCACAATCAAATTACAAAGCTTTAAGAGTTAATTAATTAATTAAAAGTAATAACATCAAGCAGAAGGCATTCATCCTTCAGTCAGTGTTTTATCTTCATTGGGCTATTATTTCTTCTTTTCTTGACCATTTTCTTGTAGCAGTCTTCATAGTCTTTCATATCAACCCTTTAAAGAGTTGCGATTAATTGTCCTTGTTAAAGAGAAATTTTTCTGTCACTGAAGTTCACCTTCTGACAGAATTCCCTGAACTCGGACCTCCCATATGCAAGCTAAAGCACTGTACTTTTGGATTTGAGAAATAGTCTTTCTGCAAACAGAGCTTTGTGTGACTGAAGATCTGTAGAGGTATAGAAGGTCCATCTTCCTGACTTTACCTTTGAACAGCATCAGAATGCCATGCCAGTTTCCATAGCAACACTACTTGTCCTCACAGGTAGCTTGCTGAGAAATGGTAAAGGAAAGGGAAATTTTTTGCTGGAAAACTTCTCCAGGATTCAGTTTCCAAAACTGTTTTCTTCTACTCACTTCATTCCTACTCTGACTATTATTATTGACTACAAATTGTGAAAAACCTCTAAATCTTTTTAGACTTTTAATAACTTAAAATACATTATCATTCATGAAACTGAAGGGGCCAGAAACAAAGGCACACTATGTCAATTCTACAAGGTTGGATGCCTGATTAAAACTTCATTATTGAAAAGAGTTGGAATTTTTCAGATCTTGAACCAAAAATTTTTAGAGAAATGTCAGTATATTTATTGATGATTTATTGTTCACCTCTGTCTTTGACCTGCCATCTTTTCAACTATCAGGTTACAGCTTTAAAGTGTGCAAACTTCGAAGAAAACTAGCAGCCCAAGTTCTCAGAATGTCATCAGGTAACATGGAAGCCTAGAGAAGAAAGGCTCTGACGGCGTTGTAACCTACCTACCTGATGTCCCTATGAATGTCTTTGATAATGCTTTGTGGTATAATTTTCCTGTATTCTGTGACTATAAAATGTTAATATAACTACATCTACATTATAACATGTTATTTGAGACAACCTGAACCTTGTTAATGTTGACATTTATTTGCCTCAGACTATACTATTATTTTTTCCCTTTAAGATGAGAACTGTTTGTGCACTTGCACTAAATACTTTCAAAATTCTCTATGGAGTAAAGTATAGTAAAAAAAATATATCTGTTACATTAGTTTTTGTAAATCTAACAAATTTTCTCTTTATTGATAAACCTGTTTTTTGAAATTTTCTTTTTAAAAAATGTTTCGTATTGAAAATCCATACAATATATTCTGATCATAGTTTTTCTTTCCCTATCTTCTCCCAGATCCTCCCCACCTTCTAACCCACAAAATTCTATTATTCTTTCTCTTTTTATGCAATAAAAAACAGAATAAAACAAAAAATAAATTTTAAAACTTTAAAACAGTAAAAATGCACCAAAATACCCAAATATATTCACAAATAAAAGTAAATCCAAAAAAATACAAAATCAGAAAAATTATTATAAAAGTAAAAGATCTGAAATTTTTTAATGCCTAAACAAAGAGTATAAGTCCAAAATTTATTTCACAAAATTTCCATTGATTTGTGTGTGTGTGTGTGTGTGTGTGTGTGTGTGTGTGTGTGTGTGTGTGTGTGTGTGTATTGGCCATTTTCTGCTGGGCATGAGCCTGTCCTTAAATGTGGTCTGTATATCCAGTGAGACTCTACTGGACAAAATGTCAGGTAGACAGTTCTTGTTTAGGAATGAGAGATAATGTACACTTTTATTTTCAACATTAAACCTCTATCTGGCACTAACCTGGGCAAGCCCTGTGTGTAATTCCACAGTCTCTCTTAGTTTATATGTACATCAGTCATATTATGTTTGGAAAACTCTTTTCTTGATGCCATCTTGTATTTCTTTATGTATTCCTCTATTTGTCTCTTTGTTGTTGTGTTTTTGAGACAGGGCTTCTATGTACAGCCCTGGCTATCCTGGAACTAGCTCTGTAGTTCTGGCAGGTCTTGAACTCAGATATTGGCCTGTCTTTGCCTCCAGAATGCTGGGATTGAAGGCATGCAGCCCCATTTTGGGCTCCATGCTTATCTTCTAAATAATCACAGATTCTAATTTCTTTTCTGTTAAGCTTAATTCTAAACACTATGTTTTGTTCTCACTATTGCTTGAAATCAACAAGTAGAAGATTTATTCAGTTTGCTATCACCAAATACATTTTATTACTTAGGAAGAAAGAATCTGCATTTCTTACCTAGATGATGATTGGGGAACTGTTTGATTTGACTGTGGCAAATAGACCTGAGAATGTGTTTTTCATATCTAGGCTTCACTGGGAATATTCGTGATGGTTTGCTTATGAACTGCAAACTGACTGCCCATGATTTACTAGGAAATGAGGGGATTTCTTGTTATTAAGGGTGTTTTTTGCACTTATTTGCCATCTTATCCCTTTTCAATAATATTAATATTTCAGTTATACTTCTAAGTACACTGGACTTAAAAGACTAGTTTATTTCTCAGGTGTTTATAGTTGATTCCATCATATCCTAGAGTGATCATGGTACCTTGCCTAGATTCAAAGGAAAACATGCCAATATTTGCAGTCTCTCTGACAACATTGTGAAAAAACATTCTGATAAATTATGAGTGAATTACTTAGGATGCCAGATGTTCATGGCAGTAATTCTTATATGAAAATACATCTGGTATATTCCAGGAATGAAACTACCTTTTATCTTTAACCATCTGGTGTTTTTGTCTCAGGTGTTTCCTCAGCAACCACTTGGGTGGAATTAGTAAAATAATAACAACCTTGATTCTCACATAAAGGTTTGATTATTAAATTCAAAAATTGTTTTCGTCTTGTTCTCTTTTTGGAAATGCCTGAAACACAGTAGCAATGTCAGTCAGAAAATGTAAAGGAGAAATGGCAATTTACAAAAAAATATTCCTACTGAGTTTTGCATAAATTAATTACGGTAGTAAGTCATGGAATGCAAACAATTTGAGAAAGCCCAATTGTTTGAACATTATTATCTCAATCAGACTGATTTAAGAGAAACAATTTACAAACATTGAACATGTGTATGTGAGTGCTGATGTCCTCGAAACCCAGAAGTAGTCCTGCAGCTGAAAACACAGGCAACTTGGAGCAGCCTGATATGTGTTCAACCTGATGTATTTTAACATATCGCAACTGCTATGAACTCAAGTGTCTCAGAAAGAAGTCCGTCTGGAAAAGAAGCTAGGCCCTCCAAGTGTAGGCAACTGTCGATTGGCATGGGCAGTATGTGGAGCCTCAAGGGATGGGATCAGACTGTGTTCTTGTGCATGGGCTGGCATCTTAGAACTCATTCCCTGCAGAGGATCACCTAACCCAGTCTTATTTTGGGGATGAAGAAATCGGACTTGCCTGGAGTGGATGTGCCATGCAGAGCTGACCCACCTTGTGACTTCTCTCTCTTTGGGAGTAGGGAATGGGTGGATGGGGTGGGGGGAGGCTAAGGCTGACTGGGAGAGATTGGGAAGAGGGGAGGAGGAGCAGGGGTATACATGGATAAAAAAGACATTTTTTATAAAAAAAAAATAATAAAAAGGAAAAGGAAAACAAAAAAAGAAAGAACTCTAGTGGCTAGTCCTCTGAAAACTTGCTCAACTGTTATGGCCAAATACTGCATAGACCACATTTACTGGGTTACTATAAAGTCATTTTGTCCTTTCTCACTTCAAGAAAAATTTCTATAAGCACGTTTTTTTCTGATTTTTCTCTTTGATAATTGTGATGGTGAGTTTATGATCACTTAGATTAAAAAAAAACTTCTGAGCATGCCTGTGAGGGGCTAAATCTTTGTGCTTTTCTTGGGGTTCATATCACAAAATTCATGAGGTCTTCAATGGACAATATTTGGCATTTGATTCTCTCCATTAACCCTGGGTTCGATAAATCAAACTCAAGTCAGCAGACTTGGTGACAATTAATTTTATCAATCAATCCCCCTGGAGATATATCTTAATTAAATTCATAGAGAAGGGAAGATACACCTATTGTGGATGGCATTATTCCATGGGAGGTGGGATCCTGGAATATATCAAATGAAGATAGTGAGCTGAGCAGGGTCTGTGAACTGCTGCCTTAGTTCCCCACCATCATAACCTGCACCTTAAACTTCAAGACAATATAAATCCCTTCTCTCTTAAATTGCTTTGGTTAGAGAATTTTATTCCAGCAACAGAAAAGCTACAGACACGTTTGGTCAATCTTATGTAGTCTCTTTTTTTCAAGCAGCTCAATAAACTAAGTGTGGGTAACAGACAGATCCATGATGATTACATGTGTGTGAAGATAAATCATTCTCCTCTTAATGCTTTTTAAACATTCTTCTAGGATTTATGGGAGTCTTTCTTTGTTTGTAAGATTATGTACTTTCAATTAGTAATAACGTTTTTCTCTTTCTATTATATAATGGGAAATATCTGTAAAGAGACAAAGATGGTATAATTATTTTTGTGTAGATTTAATGTTTGTTGGATATTCTTATTTCTACCTAGGGAAGAACAAAGCCAGGCGATGTCCATACTTTTTACTTTTGAGTGAACTCTCAATCTACAGAATCTATAAAACAGCTACAAAAGACAGTACAGTACCCATGTGTGCTCAGTAAACAAGCACTGATCTCTGGTTATACACACACACACACACACAAAATCACATGTGTGTGTATGCAGACATACAAATATGGTTTGTGTATGTATATATATGTGTGTGTATATTACTATGAAAGTTAGAAGCCGAACCCAAAGCATCAAAGCATTGTGCAGAAAATATTAATGTAGAAAACTGTGAATAAAACACCAAAAGGGTGACAACATGTTTGATCCATATCAACATGTATTTTTGCTGTTGATAACTTTCACAGTTAAAGTTATTAAATTATTAAGATTATTAAATTATTAAAAATCATTTTAAAAATAATAGTTCCGCATTATATGTGTTTGATCTATATGGATGTTATATTTCTTTAAATATGACATTAGTTGATGTCATTAAAGTTACACAGTAGGTAAAATATTGCCTTTAAAGGTTTTTCATCTGTCTTTTCCCACTTTTAATCTGGTTTTCTTCTCCTTTTCACCATTGTTTGCCTCTAGCAAGTTCATGTGTCCTCATTTTCCCTAGATGGTTATTTTAAGCCATTGCTCAAAAGACAAACATCATTTCCACACACGTGACTTTATTTCCTGTGCCTAAATTAAAACAATCAGAATGAAAAATTGTAATAGCTGAAAATTATGACCAAAAGATTTGACATTATCGAGCCTCTCTAAAAGAAACAGTCACTCATTCAAAAAATACATGTTGGTATCGTTATGTATTATCTATACAGAAATTAACTACTTTTTATATAATAGCAGGTCAATATTTTGAAATGACAGCTTTTAATTTAGACATGAGTACTACAGGAGCCCGGTGTTTTGTTGTATTTTCTAGCCTATTGTGGAGAAGGTATTTGTAGCTGTATTTCAACTGGATACATAACGAAAAAACTAAACTACCTAAATTCAACCTCCTTCCAGTCTATGCTATGTACTGTACTTGTTCATCTCCTTGAATACACAATGGAGAACAGTATTTTATGACCTCAATTTTCTAAGTTGCAAGAAGTTGGAAAACTTGTATATGAAATATTTGGTAACTTTCAGGTTTTGCCCTTAAGAAGCTATCACTGTGTAAATAGCAATATGCAAGAATAATGATGTAACTTAGAATGAAAATGCTCATCAAAAGACAGCCCTTGAGTAATTGCCATAGCCCAGATGTAAAAATCTATGATTTTGAAATTCAAAGTAAAAGCATTATCACAAGATCATCTGTATTTGGAAAGCTTCATAGAAATGGTGGATCACATTGAGTTTTTAAATAAGCAGTTGCGATGATAGAATACTCTTTGAAGTAAGGAATTGTATAAGACAGACACTGAGTGATCTTGAAAGGAGGAAGTCTCAGAACACTGATGTAGATGATCAAATTATCAAGCTAAGTTTTAGTGATTATTAAGGGCATAAATGACAGAAAATAATAAAGGGATTAATAATGGGTTAATAACTATTAATGTAGAGGTTAGTAAGAAGTATAATTGATAGTTCACACTATCATTTATTTGTGTGAACATCTTGGTATGAGTTTATTCTAGAATTTTTACTTGCATAGGAATGGGGAGTCACACCATAAAACAGAAATAATATGGAAGAATATTCTGTAAACACAGAAAATATTATTATTATGTGAGCCAATATATTTTTATGTTAAATTTCCTTTTTTAATCTTTGAAGAGGTAATAAGTTAGAAATATTCCAAATTAAATAAGAAAAGAGAAAAAGATTGCATGTGGTAAATGAGAAAGAAAATAATATACTTCAGTATCTGAGGTAAGTAAGAGATGGTGCCAGAGTACTTATTAGTTGACAGATTTTTTTTAACTTAATCTTTACTCCAATTTACAGGAGATTTAAGAAAGTTTAATGCTTGGCCCAAAGTCATATAGTTATTAAAAATCGATTTGTTTTGAAGTAAGTGTCATTGATCTTTAAGTCCATGCTCTCTTATCAAATGCAATTCATAAAGAAAAGTAAAAGAAAACAACTTATTATTATAAGAAGACATTTATAGGAAATTCAATAAATAAAGTATTTGATTAATAGTTAATGTTTCAAATCATGATCTTGATCCCTTGGCTCATATAATCCCTCCTCCCTCTCTTCAGCTGGACTGTCATGATGAGAAAACCCACAGAGACAGGTGACGCCAAGCTATTGGAAGCTCACTGAGTCTGAAATGACAGCTGGGAAACCTACATGGGACTGAATGAGCCCTCTGAATGTGGACTACAGTCAAATGGCATGGGCAGTTTATGGAGCCTCCAGCAGTGGGACCAGAATTTATTCCTGGTACATGAACTGACTTCTTGGAATCCATTCCCTTCAGAAGAACACCTTGCTCAGCCTTGATACTGGTAGGAGGGGATTGGTCCTATGTCAACATCAACTGGGTATACCAGATTTCATTGACTCACTCTGAGAGTTCTTACCCTCTCTGAGGAATGGATTGTGAGGGTGAAGTGGGGGGAAGCTTGGGGAGGACTGGGTAGAAGAGAGGTGGGGGAAACAGTGGTGGGTATGTTTAAAAAAATAAATAAGAATGAGAAAAAAATGAAAAAAAATAATGTTTCTGTTTGTGTTTCTTTATAGTATATAATCCTGACATTTTCTGGCTTGAAATAACTTAATTATCGTTCTCATTATTTGGACTGACTTGGGACATTTGTATGTTTTTTATCTATATTGCATCAGATGTTGGCTAGTCATACAGTCAACTGAAAGATGACGGAGCTGTAAATTTCAAAAAGGTTCACTCATATAGCTATAGTTGAGATTAGATACAGTCTGGAATCTCAGATGACCACCATAATTTGTTTCTCTTCTACAATCTAGTAGCTAGATACCAAAACAGAAACTTCTAATGGAAATAGGAACAGAAAGATTTCTTAGTAGTTAAAACAAAGTAGGTTAAACCGTTTACAAAACTTTCAGCCTTGGGATAATGGTATAAAACTAATTGAATTAGTTGGTAGATTTCAATGTATGTCTTGATTGTGGTTAGAGTAAAGCCCTAAATGGTTGGGAGGGAACATACTTTATATTCCTAATATTCCTGAAAGATAAATTTTCAGTTACTTAACAAAATACCTGATATTGGATAATTTCTAAACAAGAGAAGTCTAGGTGGCTTTTGGTTATTGAGGCAAGAAAATGTGAGAAGTTGGTGCCAGCCTCAGCTCAGCTTGTCAAAAATTCCTTATTGAATTATGAGTTGGTAAAAGGCATCATATTCACAAGTCATAGTGAGCATGCTAGGTATCGATTTTACAAGTTATTAATGTCAACACATATCCCCATTCTTATGGTCAAATCTAACTTTGATTGCTTCCTAATAACTCCATCAAATACAAACAAAGTTATGGATTTAAATTCCAAGACATCACCTCTTAGGGTATACATTTAAAACTTTCAAGGCCTCATTAAAACAAGATATATTTTAGTCATCAAAGTGTATACATTCTATGATCCTCGCTATATGAGAAGGAGCTAAATTTTCCACAGCACTATACTTAGTCCTAGTGCTCAAGAAATGTTGATTTGTCCATAAGTTGAATGTACTTGGAAAGTTGTAAAATAAGTAGTGCTCATAAGAATTCTCCCCCAAATTCCCCTAAGACAGGATAAAATCAGCTGACAAGGATTATTTTATTTTACTACCATTAGTGTGCAGTATTTTAAGTAACAATGTATTATTTTATCCCTCCTCTACAAAACCTGCATCTTAACAGAAGGTGAAAAGTTCTATCTCACATTGACCTGTTTCAGGGATGGACACAGTTGCTGAAGAAGCAAGTTCACACTATTAATTAGTTATTCATTATTGCAAGACTGCAAAAGAGCCTTATGACTCATTCTGACTTAAAATGGGCACAATCATCAGTATTTTCATCTTTTCAAAATAGGAAACACTTTTAGTTTAAAGTGCATGTTTTCTGGACTGTATTTCAAGATGCAGCTTTTATGTTATAATCTTTTTGAAAGCAATGTTTATAAATAATTATTCTTACCCTAATATGTTTATCTTTCCCTATATTGACAAATAAGGTGCTATTTATTACATAATTTACATTTTTCCATGTTTGCTATGATCATAAATTCACTTAAATCAGAAAAATAAAGCATCAAAATTAAACTTACTGTATAAAAGTGGAAATTTCTTTTTTACAAGGAATTTTAGTTTTAGCAAAGTAAAGAAAAAGTATTTCATCATTAGTGAGAAAACTAATTGTAATCATGTCAACTCTTAACACAAGAATAGAAGAACAGTGGAAAAATAAAAAACTTTGCTAAAAATAAAAACAGGTTGTCTAATAAGCCTGTGGGCTTGTGTTGTAATAAGAAAAAAACAGAGCTTCTAATGGTTGCATTTCAATATCAAATACCATCATAAAATACACCAAAAGATATGCCCATCTTTTTTTGTAGTGTCTTCAAATTCTAAAAACAATACAACCTCCTCCAAACTTTTCAAAAATAAAAATGGTAAAAACTATCATTACTTATACACAAAGAGATATTTAATAAAAACTGCAGACATAAATCTAGTTTTATTTATACTACAAAACAATTGATCTCTGCCTTCAAGACTCCAGTTAAGTTTTTCCTAAGCCATTAATGCAATAGTTCTGTTGTCTCATTACCTATTGAAATATTTTGGCCCATATCTTCTCAATATGTTTATTCTCTTTTCTTGGTTTTGTGGACATCTCTGAAGCTTGATTATCTTTATCCACTTGGGTCTTTTATGAGTTTTAAAGTTATACACTTGATTTCTGGTTTAATCTCTTCACATTCCCAGTCTTTTTCTTATTGTTGACTATGGTAAAGGCTCAATGATATAAGTAAAGGGCACCTCCTTGCTGTTTACTTGATATTTCTTTTTCTGGGATATCCTTGATATTTTTTCCTTGGATATACTTCAATTTTTGTGATACTGCTTTATTTAATAAGCATTTTTCATTTAAAAGTTAGTAATTTTTTATTCTTTGTTATCATATTATGTCGTATTTTTCTCCATTGCATTCAAATTACTTGTTTTAAGGCACCATATGTAAACACCATCAAAATTATTCTTGATAATTAGTTATATTCTATTGCATGATAGATGTTGGGTGTGCCAAACTGGAACTTATTCTTACACCAGTAATAAAATGTAAAGTTTATTCATCACAATTATATTTTGTCATATGAATAAAAGGATATATGCCATATAACTATTCTTTTGAGGATCAATATTATACAGTGTATCTAAAATAGTCAGCATAATGCCTGGCAATAAATAGTCAATGAATTTTTAATAGTCAATAAATAGTCAACCAACTTTTATTATAGGATTAAACTGAAGAGAAACAGAAGTGGAGATCAATAAGGTAGGTGGTTTGGGATAAAATGAGAAAGAAAATAAAAAGCTAGTTAATTTCAATAGAAATTTTGGTTGAACGAACAGATTCTATGAAGATTTTGGTAGAACAAAAGAAATGTAAGAATTGTGAGAAAAGAAAACTTGCTATGAGTTACAGAAATTCTGTTTATAGCTGTTTGACAAGGTGCTGCAAAGCACTGATGTCTGATGAACACATCCACATTGTGTCCATAAATTGGTAGAAAGAGATCTCAAGGAAAAATACTCAAAATTGATGTTAATAATGAATTATTAAATAGGAACAATGGAATTTTTGCATTTGTACTTTGAATAATTTCCTTGGACAATTCAAACACCAGATAAACATAATTTTAGAAGAAAGAATGGTAATTATTTACCAGATTCTTTAAAACATACTCAGAAATGTTGATCAAGTGTGCTGAGTTAATGTAGGATAAAGGGTATTAAATTGAGGAGCAATTAAAGGGAAGGTTACATGGTTTCTCATTTATCATTTTATTATTACAAAACAAAGATCATGGGGGAACAAGTACCTTCTATGCTAGAGCAAAGTTTGAAATTCATAACTCTGAAAAATCTTACTTATGGTCATCTAAGTGATGCTTTACAGTTGAAACACATCTATTATTACCCATTAATATTTTATCTGTAGATACTTCTATGCTCCAGTGGCACAAATGATTAATAGTGACAGAAATGGCCTGGTCCACAGAGTCTAAGGTATAAACTGTGTGACCCTCTTCAGAGAGCATTTGTTGATCCATGCCCCAGAGTCTAGTATTCTTCCAGCATATAGTGTTTTGCTAATGCATTGCCCTATTTATTCAATACCAAAAACTAAAAAAAAAAAAAAAAAAAAAAAAAAAAAAAAAAAAAAAAAAAAACATATGTTGTTTAGCAAGAATATAGGAAGAATATAGGGTGGTGATAACTTACCATGAATAGTTGGTTCTAGAAAGGAAGGTGAATGTTAGCAATATAAGAAAGTACAAGAAATAAAATAGACCCAAGAAATGAAAGTTTACTGGAAGGCACTGAAGGGCAAAAGCTTATCTTGGGAAAATAAGTTATAAACATTCTAAAAGAGACCTAAGGGATTTTATGGCCTCAAGTTGAATGAACAAACCTTCCATGTCAGGTTCTGTCACAGCCAGTATAGCTGAAGTCTCAGATAATGTCAGAGATGTGACAATGCAGTATTAAGTTAGACAGCAATGATGAATTGCTAATTAGAAAGAGAAACCTGGGGGTCTGCAGTAGATAGAGTTCATTCAACCAAAAAGGTCCTGACAATTGCTAAACCATGTCACAAGGATTAGTGTGGAAAAACCAAAATGAATAAATATGGAAACACATTGATTATGAACAAGCTCCTACTTCATTTCCCAGTAAAACATTTTAAATGGATAAATGGAATACACATCTATCTCTTTATAGTTATGCGTAGACTTAACACATACATATGTGTGTATATATATATATGTACACATAATTATAATGTGCATTTTTAAGAGAAGATTTTTATTTATTTATTTATTCAATTATTTTAACTTTTTAAACATACCTATCTCTGTTCGCTCTTCCTCCCCTCTTCCTGGTTTCCTTCTATCTTCCCTACATCCCATCCTGCATCCATTCCTCAGAGAATATATGGACTCCCAGGGTGAGTTAATGCAGTCTGGCATATCCACTTGAGGCAGGACCAAGTCCTTCTCCCAGTATCAAGGCAAAGCAAGGTGTTTCTCTGTAGGGAACCAGCTCCAAGGAACCATTTCATGATGAGGAATAAATTCTGGTCCCATTGCCAGAGCCCCACAAACTGCCCTGCCATTCAACTGTCATTAACATTTGGAGAGCTTAGTTAGACTCATGTAGGTTCCCTAGCTGTCATTTCAGAGTCAATGAGCTCCCAATAGTTCATATTGGCTCTCTCTGTGGGGTTCCTCATGATCTTGACCCCTTGACCCCTTTTCTCAAATAATTTCTCCTCCATCTCTTCAGCTGTACTAGGAGCTCAACTCAGTGCTTAGCTATGGACCTCTGCATGTGCTTCCACCTGTTGCAGGTTCTATAATGACAATTAGGGTGGTCATCTGTTTGATTATAGGAGAAGGCCAATTTAGGCACCCTCTCCACTATTGCTTGGAATTTTATTTGGAGTCATCTTTGTGAGTTCTTGGATATGTTTTTACTTGGGCATTTTTCCAATTACAGTAATATTTTATTTAGTCTACCTTTAGAAGCTGGCTTTTTTTATAATTTTAAGTTTTTTTCCTTTAACATACATGTGGGGATATTTTCAAATATAATAAAAACCTTTGGAGATATCAGAGGATAGATCTATGTCTTCCCAGTCTTTGTGGGGTTTTTTTTGTTGTTGTTATTGTTGTGGTTTTTGTTTATTTGTTTTTGTGAGAAAGAATTTTCTGTGTAACAGTCCTAGCTGTCCTGGAATTTTCTTTGAAGACCAGGTTGGCTTTGAACTCACAGAGATTCTCTTGCTTCTGCTTCCCAAGTGCTGAGACTAACAGTTTGAGCCATGGCTTCTTCTGCCTGCTCTGTCTTTCTATGCCTGCCTTAAATACTTTCTTTGCTCAGTTAAGGCATGGCCCCACCACTGAGTGCCTAGGAGCCTGGAACTCCTTCTGTAAATTAAAATGACCTTGAACTCAGATTGGATTCTGGGTGTAGGTCACCACTCCTGGGATATTATTCCCTGTGCTGGGATTAAAGGTGTGAGTTACCACTTCTGATCCTCCTAGACTGACTATGGGTAGATTGCTCTGACATTTAAGAATGGTTTTATTAAATTTGAAAATATCCCCACACATACAATCTACTGTTCTCTCTCCCTCCTCTTCTCTGTTCCCACTCCCATATCTTTTTTTAACCCCTCATTCAATCCTATATTGAGTCTTATATTACACATTGCTACTTAGAATTACTTAAAATTGCTATTAAAAATTAATCACTACTATTTAAGGTACAAAAATGGAGACTGTTGGTCAGACAGAAGACATTGGTTCAATTCCCAGAATATACATGGTGGCTCATCATTGTGTGTAACTCTAACTTTGGATGAGCCAACCGAGTTTCTTCTTCTGGACTTCTCATGTTCCGGGTAAGGACATGATGCACAATCACACTTTCAAGCAAAATGCCCACACACATACATTTTAAAAATTCTTTAAAGACATATAGTATTACTTTCCTCAGAAGAAGTTGTTTCCAATACCTGCTTACAATTTTCTTTTGTTGAAGACATTCAAATAATATAGAATACGTATGAATTACAATATCAAAATTGAACACTATTTATGGACATCCCTGAGGCTTGATGTGCTAAACACATTTTTAAAAAATTTTTTTTACCACATATCAGATGTCTGACACTATATGTTAATAATAATTATGTGGCAAAGTACAATCTAAAATTGGTTAATTGGATTATGATCTATACTTGATAGTAACCCATAGAATCTTTATTCTCATTTTAAGAAAAAGCTGGAGATCATCACCTAAGAGGAGAAATGGCATTTGGTTTGCCTGACTGTTAGCATAATAATATTAGAAGGTCCATTAGAATGTGAAGGTCACCTTTCAAGTTTCACTAGGCTTTTATTGTCATTCAGTGAGGACATACACTTACTCTCATGCTGACCAAACAGTTCTTTACATATCTTTTCTTTACTTATTTATTTCTTGAACCACTGCTGTATGCAAATCACAATGATAGATTTTTATAACCGAAGACACAGAGCTCAGAATATTTATTCAGGGTGTAAGGCAGACAAGAGAGGGTCCATTAAAGAAAAAGGCTACACAAGAGGCATCTAGGCAACCTGGTATTAGAGCAGTATCTGTCCTGCCTAGTGTGGTGAAAGTCTTCTCTTAAAAAAAGACTCTGGGCATTTGATTACCAGTATCACAGCAATAAAAATGTTTAAAATAATAAAAATGGCATTTAACAGAGGTGTTGGAGTACTTGCCTATTCTGTATAAGGCCATAAACTTGATCCTCAAGACTCAAATGCAGAACATATTGACAATAAATTTAAAAAATATAGTCTTGTAAGAAAGAACGAGCACAAATATTTTATAATAAATAATTGGTAATTATAAGACTGCCAAGAAGTTAACTCAAAGAAATTGAACTAGTAGGAATCTCAATATGGATAATACCTCAGCGAGGAACAGGAGTTAACTTAGCTAATGTTTTATTTCTTTGAAGGTTGGGATTACTGTCTTTAGCCCACTCAGAAAAAAACCCTGCTGCTGACCTCAAAGCCTTTTCCAGCACTAGCAATCTGTTAGTTAATAACCACTGGGGATGTTAAAGAGAAACAACCCTGAGTTTCACGTGAGCTTATGCAGCACTAAAGAGAAGATTTTTCTCAGACATCATCTCCATTACATAAGAAACCTACCAAGGCAATTATACTTTAAAATTTAATTAAACTGACATAAATTTGTTCTGAAATTTTGTCAAACTTGTAAAAATATTGCTTATGGCTATTCAGTAAACAAATAATTATTTTTTGCTGGGATGAACAATTTTTAAAAATTATAAAGGTATAGAATGTTTGAATGCTATCTTCTTTAACATTTTGTAGTTTCTAGTTGAAGCTTTTGAGACTGATTATTGTTTGTAGCTTTCTGAGACTGAACACCAAGACAAATCTTCCCACTTACGGGAAATAAGTTTTTAGTCCATAAGCTGGCAGGTGCTGAGAGAAATGCCAGTTCTGAGCATAGTCTGCAGTAACCAGGGAAGTGTCCTTACAATAAGGATGGGTATCATATGGAGAGAAATTCTAGGTATAGAAGCATTCTATCATCTAGGTCACATGTGAGAGGGATATCTTTTGCTAACCACACGTGAGAAGGATACCTATTGCTAATGACCTGCCAGATCCTGTGCAATTGCTAAATTTCATGGTTAAACTTTAATTCCTAACATCAAACTTAGAACAAAACAAGTCACAGTGTCAGAAGAGCTTGGAACAGGCACAGGAAGCAAATGCTGTAGAGGATCAGGAAAGACTCCAAAGATCCAGTTGCCATGTATAATATACAGAGGACAGGAAATCTAAAGAAATCTAATTTAAAGTTTATGGAATATGAAGGACAGGTTTTGTCATTCATGTCTTTCACTTATAACACTAAGGTGTTAGCCTAAAATATTTTATATTATTTATGTTGTAGAAGGTGTTATATCTCTAATTTATTTCTCAGTTCATTTTTCATCTATATATAAGTGGGCTACTGACTTCTTTCTTTTTGGAATTAATCTTGTACCAGCTAGTTTGCTGAAACTGTTTATTAGCCGTAGGAGTCTCAGGTGGAAGTTTAAAGGTCACTTATAAATGCTATCATATCATCTGCAACTAAAGATACCTTGTCTTCTTCTTTTCCATTTTGTATCTACTTGATATCTTTTGTATTTTTTTTTATCTAAACTCAAATAGTATATCAAATATATATGGAGACAGTGGGCAGTCGTGTCATGATTTTAGTGAAATCACGTTGAATTTCTCTCCATTTAATTTTATGTTGGCTATAGCTTGCTGTATATTGATTTCATTATGTTTACGTATGTCCTTTTTAACCCTAATCTCTCCAGGGCCTTTTATCAGGAAGGGGTGTTGGATTTTCTCAGAGGCTTTTTGGGTAACTATTGCCTCATAAAGTTAATTGGACAATGTTCCTTCTCTTTCTTCTGCATTGTGAAATAATTCGTGAGGAACTGATTTTAAATCTTGTTTGAAAATCTGGTCATCTGACAGAATTCTGTGCTAAAACCATCTTCAGGTGTGTTTCTTATCTGCAACAGAAGAATGGATCCTGTTTCCACATCCAATCTGTCAGTCTATGTCTTTATGTTGGAGGATTGAGAATATTGAAATTGAGAGATATCAAAGACCAATGATTTCTAATTTCACACACACACACACACACACACACACACACACACACACACACACACACACACTTCTCATTTTGGGCTTGCTATCTTGTTATTTATTTTCTGTGTTTTGATTGGTGTAGTTAACTTCCTTGTGTTGGAATTTTCTTTCTAGTATGTTTAGGGCTGATTTTATAGACAGATATTGTTGAAATTTGACTTTATCATAGAATATCTTGTTTTCTCCATTTATGTTGATTGAATATTTTGCTGAATATAGTAGTCTGGGCTGGAATCTGTGGTTTCTGAAAGATATCTGTCCAGGCTCTTTTGGTTTTTAGAGACTCTATTGACAAGTCATGTGTAATTCTAATAGGTCTACCTTTATATGTTAGTTAGTCTTTTGTCTTTGAAGCATTTAACATTCTTTCTTGGTTCTACATGTTTAGTATTTTGATAATTATGTGGTGAGAAAACTTTCTTTTCTGGTATCTTTATAGGCATCTCCTGCTATAAAGGTTAGAAAAGGGTTTTTTTTAGTGCATATATTGATATCATTATCTGGGTCTTTGAGTTTGGATTCTTCTCCTTTCCCTAATCCTATTATTATTAGGTGTAGTCTTTTCATAGATTCCAGATTTTCTGGATGTTTTCTGGCGGAATATTTGTAGATTTGCCATTTTTTCCTCACTGTATCTAGTTTTTCTATCTTAATGACTGAGGTTTTCCCATCTGTCTTTTGTATTCTGATGGTGATACTTGCATCTGTACTTCCTCTTCACTCACCTAATTTTCTATTTTAAGAATTTCCTCATTTTGTATTTCCTTTGTTGTTTTTATTTCCATTTTGGGGTCTTGAACAGTTTTATTAATTTTCCTCCCTACTTAGTTTTTCTTGTTTTGTTTAAAAAAAAGATATTTACTCATTTTTTTTCCATTTTCGTTTGTCTTTTCCTTGATTTCTTTAAGGGTTTTATTTACGTCTTTTTAAGGACCTTTACCATCTTAATAAGGTTAGTTTTGAAGTATTTTTCTTCTGTTTCATTTGTGTTGAAATATTCAGGGTTTGGTGTAGTGAGACAGCTGGGATCTGGTGGGTACATATTGTTGTTGTGTTCTTATTCTGGTGTCCAGGATTCTGTGTTTGTGGTGATCACAGGTTTAGTTGCTGATTTCTGTGTTTGTCTTGTTAGATGGATGCTTTGTTTTTGATTACTTTTTCTTCTCTGATCTTCTGGCTTGTACAGTCTGTAGTTTAAGCACAAGATTTCTGTAAAGTTGAGGGCAGAAGTTCTTGAGGCCTATTCAACCTCTAATTCAGCAAGAAGTCTCTGCCTATTTCATTGTTATAGAAAGTGTTAATAGCAGTAAATTGTAGCTATACTTATTAATAATCATTCAAATAATAAATTAGAAAAATGAGAAAAAATGAGATATACATATAAGGGTTATTAAGTCATTCAATTTTGAAAATCTGCATAACAAAAATATTCCACCTCCAAACTCTCAAGAAAACACAAATTATAAAGTTAAGATATTAACATCTTACCAAAGTTGTGCAAATTGATAGCTATGCATTAAAATTATATTTAAAGGAATTTGCCTCATAAATATGCAATTTCTTGATTACAAAACTACACATACTTTTTATATTATTATATAATTCTTGGTTAAAATGTTTTCTACATCTGTTTTAAGCATTTTATTAACAATTAAATTCATGTGCATTTGAATTAATTTAGGAAAAATTTTATTTAAGTCCTTCCAAAGAGATTATAGGCTAATTAGAGAGGATCAGACAAATATAGTGACATCTCATCTTGAGAGGCAATTTTGTGCTACAGAATGAAAAAATTCATGTCTGTAGTTGTAATAAGCTGGAACTGAATTCCAGCAGGATGATTAACTAGCAACACAAATTTTGCAATTGATTTAGTTCTTCAATTTCCTCCTACATAAAAGTGAGATAATAATTCTCATCCTTCTAGGTTATGTTATGAACTTCAAGAGATACTTTCAAAGTTCTCAATTTATAATAAAAGATCTTTAATAATTACTCTTTCTCGGATTCTTTAATCTAAATCCTTTATCTGAGCCCTTTCCAAACAGGCAGTTTTCCAGCAAAATATGTTAATGTTTTAAGAAAATTGATTCATATCTTAAATTTTCTAAATCAAATTTTCCCGAGCATTCTGTGACTTAATCTTCTGTATCTAAATATATATAATACATCATCCCTGAAAATATAATAAAAGTGGATTGCCAAACTAAAGAGTTACATTGACATTATTGAAATTTGAAAGATTTGGAGGATTATGCATGCATAAAACTGATAACAAATTTTGTGTCATATTTTACAATCAACTAAGCTCTTTTATGCAAAGGTTTTGAAGCAGATAAGGATATATTAATAATATATTACACATTTAAAAAAATTGAGACAGATTATGCTATGAAAAAGCAGGCAAATGTAAAGCATTTTAGAGAAGTTAATCATAGGTTTAGCTTCCTTAAGTGTGAACAACTGTTCAGAAAGAAGGGGTCACATATAGATAAGGACAATTCAGAAACTTAAAGCTGTGGAGCCTATAAGGTCCATCACCATTCATTTCTTCTGGAGTAATTTCCTAGAGTCTCCAACTATGACAAAGAACAGTCGGTGGTTTGCAATAGAGATTCAGCACTTTGTATTACTTGAGGTTTTAAAGGACCAGTGTGGAGTGATGGAAGTAAAAGGAGAAACGAAACTAGGGATTGAGGAAAGGAGGAAGAGGAAGGCTGAAAAAAAGACAGGAAGAAACATAAAGAAAGAAAAGGTAGAGAAGCGATCAGGAGGAGAAAGAGAAAAGGAAAGAGCAGGCTGAAATAGAAAGAGGAGGTAAGGAAAGGCAGAGCCTTCGTTACCATCTCACTCTTAGATTCAGAGGTTTTATTATGTGTGGGAAACCAATGGGCAATGACAATGAACAATAAAGTGTGTGGTACGCTCTCTATCATTTAAATTTGTCACACGCCACACTGATGAATTTCTTTCATTTCTGGACACATGCATTTCTCCATTTGGCTTTCACATCATCTTCTCTTTCATGAAAGTACTGGCTGCTTCTGATCAATTAATTTTCAGGCAGATGATATAAATTATCTATGGTATAATAAAGTAATAAAATTATTTATGCCTAGTTATTAATGAGTATGAAATTTTAGAGTTATAAATGTATATTTTTATATTGATTGAAATATAAATATAAAAGATAAAGTCTTAGTAGAAGTTTAAATCCCAACTTTATTAGAAAACTAAATTCCAGGTTTGGCAAGCCAAATCTTTAATGAATCCTTGGACTACCGTGATGTGGGAATGCCTTTCTGTATGCTGTGAATATCAGTCTTTAAATAAAGGAGCTGTTTTGGCCCGTGACAGGCACCATAGAAAGAGTAGGAGGAGAAATCAGAGCATAGGTAGGAGAAGCAGGGCGGAGTCAGGCAGGTCGAGCCAGAAGCCCAAAGGAGCAACATGTAAGGAACACAGGTGAGCCACGGACCACGTGGCAGACAGGTTAATGAGAATGGGTTGAGTAAAGATGTAAGAGCTAGCTAGCAATGTGCCTGAGCCATAGGCCCAACAGCATGAACTTAATATAAGTATCTGAATCATTTTGGAGGCTTAAGCAGCAGCGGGCACCTAAGGGGTCTGGGGCTGCAGGTCTGTGGATCTGGGCCTCTGGCTGCCCAGGACCCAGAAACCTCATTACAACACTACCAAAAGATGACTTTAATTATTAAAAGAGAGTCATTGAAACATCTGCTTGTATTTAACAGGCTAAGTACATAGATGTTTAAAGTAGTAGTGTTTGTTAAATATTTTTGTTGGAGCTATTTAGGCATAAGATTTTCTTATTTATTTAATAACATCCCTTTCTTACATACCAATGACATACACTTCTGCAGTGTATGGAAATTAAGATAATTCTTACAGAACTCATTTAATAGATACAAAGAGCTTATAAACATAAATTATGAACACATTCAAACTTTTAATTATGTGATAAATGTAAATTTTTTTGTTCATTCTAGTTAAGGTGTCATATTTGTCATATTTAAGTACAGACTCCATGTTGCAGTTCATTGATAATCCTTTGTATTTTTAAATTAAAAGATTTTTCCTTCATTTTAGGCCCACAGAATCAACTAAGCAGGGCTAATAGGGGCTTGGATAGACTGAAGAGGCACAGAATCTGCATAGGTCTGTGCTAGGCCCTCTACATATATATTATGGTTATTTAGCTAGACGTTTTTATAGGACATCTTTTCCTCCTACTGGGTTGTCTTATCCACTCTTGATTTGAAGTTTGTGCCTACTCTTATTGCACCTGTTATGCCATGCGTGCTTGATACCCCTTTGAGGCTCGATGCTTTCTGAAGGGAAATCATTGAGGAGCAGTGGTGTAAGCATTACAGCTCCGATGGAAAGTGATCCTGGCAGTCAGGAGCCAAGGAATACCACAAAATCATGTATGAAAAGCAGTTCACAGCCCTACTACAGGGAAAGGCTTCCTTAGTGTAACAATTCTGCTTTGGTAGGAGAGGGTTTCCCCAATAAAATTTTTACAATTCTGCTTCACTATGCACAGTTTCATTCCTGAAAAGGAAGGTCTACTGAATCCTCATTCAAGAGATTTATTCACATAGCTAACCCACTTGCTTGATGTTACTATGGGTGATATACCCAAGTACACTTCTTAGGATAGACATGCTCAATATAGCTGTGAGACCTCATATTGACTGAGCAACTAGAGAAGCTGTATTAGTGCTCTTTAAGATTATTGCTAAAAGAAAATAGGTCCACTTTATTAATTGAGATGGAAATTCAGAGATATTTTTTAAGCAAAAGTTCTTGCTCAACAACTGCAGGCAAAGGTGGGCATGTTTTCATGTCTTTAGTCACAATACATGGAAGACAGAGGAGGGCAAATTCACTGTGCATTCAAGCAAAGGTAGCCTTACATGATGAGTTAGTTCCAGGAAAGCCAGGGCTGTGAATATATATATATATATATATATATATATATATATATATATAACATATATTACCTTATACTACCTTTCTCAAAAAAAGCCAGCAATTCAAGATTCCCCTAAATCTAGAAAATTCAGGTTACAAAAATTAATGTAATAATTTGATTATAGAGGAAGTTCTGTTTGGGTATCCTCTCTGCCATTGCTTGGAGTCTTATCCAAAAACATCTTGTGGGTTCTTAGAGGTTTCCTTAGCATCAGGTTTCTTCCTAACCTCACAATGGATCCTTTTATCAAAATATCCCTTTCTTTTTCTCCCTCTCTGTTGCTTCTCTTAAAACCTTCATACAGCAGTGGTTAAAGGCAGAAGCAGAGATCCATAGCTAAGCACCAGGTTGAGCTCCCAGTCCAGCTAAGAGAGAGAGAGAGAGAGAGAGAGAGAGAGAGAGGGGGGGGGGGAGTATATAAGCAAAGGGATCAGGACCATGAGGAGATACACAGAGATGGCTGGCCCAAGCTATTTGCTGAAGAAACTTCAGGGAAAGGAACTAAACCCTCCAAAGTTAGACAACTGTCAAATGGTGTGGGCAGTTTATGGAGCCTCTTGAAATAGGATCAGACTATGTTCTGCTGCATAAGCTGACATCTTGGAGTCTGTTTCCTACAGAGAAACATCTAGCCCAGCCTTAATACTGGGATGAGGGACTCAGACCTACCTCAACTAGATATGCCAGACTGAATTGACCCACCTTAGTATTTTTTGGCCTTCTTGAAGAATGGATGGGGGGATGGAGTGGGAGGAGGCTGAGGCAGGACTGGGAGGAACTTGGAGGAGGGAATGGAGGGAGAGCAGTAATACATATGAAAAAAACCTTAAATTGAAGTTTTATAAATAAAAATTAACACAATAAACACTCTGTGTTCTAGTTTATTGTACAGATATTGATTGGTGGGAGAGAATGAAGGTATCTATTATCAAAGTAGTATCAGTAATGACTCTACATGATGTTCAGCTTAATGAGTTTAGGGACAGGAAAAAATCTCTCATTAGTTTTACAAAGTATTAGAACATTTAGAAAGTCAAATACATTCACCAGAGGCGTCTATGAGATTCTGAAAGGTAAGATTGGAGTATATGAATCTCCAACAGCTCTTATCCAGGAAGAAGTCAGGAGGACACATAACTAGTCTCTATACAGCTTACATTTCTTTAAGCTCTTGTGAATAGTAGAAATTTCTGATAATCAGGGAGAAATTGTTTGCAATGTTGTTAGCAAAAATAATAAAATTTGCAGAGTTGCAACTAGAATCTTTTGACTTTGCACACAGAACTGCTCAATCGATCTTCTCTTTAATCTCATTTAGACCTCACATTTCTAAACTATATATTCTCGTTTCACAAGATCAAGTTCTTTATGACCTTCCTCTTCTTCTAACCTAGCCTATGTGAATGAGATTCTTATGAACCATCCTCAAACCCATTACATCCCCCTTATATGGAGTTCACATAAGAAGTTCCATTATAAGCTATGCATAGTGAAACATTCATTTAATTCTAGAATTTGGGAATTAGAGACAGAAGATAAATTCAAAGCCAGCCTGGTCTACTGAACAAATTCTAAGACAGCCAGAGCTACACAGAGAAATCCTGTCTCATAAAAATTACAACAGAAAACCTGTCTAGAAAAAAATCAGTTGTGGTGATATATTTTATATTTAATAAAATTAGCCTGAAATATCAGAGAACAGAAACACCACAGTCAAGCCGTGAGGGTCAAAGAGTTGTAACTCACGACTTTAGTCCCAGCACAGGGATAACAAAGTGATAATTTACACCTTTAATCTCAGCACAGGGATGACAATGTGATGACTCACACCTTTAATCCAATCACTCAGGAGATAGATTTTTCAATATTTCTATGAGTTCAAGACCTAACATCCAAACAGGAGTAGCTCACATCTTTAATCCTAACTCTAGCTTGGTGCAAAGTTCAACCTTGAACCTGGAAGTGAAACAAGTGAATATGTTTAAGGCAGGCTTAGGCAGACATTCAGGTACTCTGTAGGAGAGATCAGCCAGGCGGTGGACTCTTGAAGATAGCATTGATGCTGTTTGGTCTGAGAAGTTGGCTGGGACTGTGTTGTTTCCTCTCTCTGATATTCTAGCTTTTTCCATGATCTGGTTCTGGGTTTTCATTAAATACCAATCAGAATTCATGCAATATTCAGTTGTCATTGAATTATGCAACCCACACATACTAATGTTTACAGAAAGGAAAGAGGAAAATTTCAATCTTCACAACATTGCCAGGATTACATGTTGTTTCAAATAAAATTTTAAAAGTGGATAGAGTTCTATTCCAATATCCTTCCATTCAAATGAACTTATGGCTTCAACTGACTTTATTCTTAGATTTTTGCACATGTTCTTTTATATGAAGACCAACTGACAAAAAAGGGTCATGCGTTGAGATAGAAATCTATGTTGTTTCTAGAAAGAATCAGAGGGATCTGGGAATGGAAGACTATAAGCCTTTGTGAAGGTGAGCACACCTGTTTCTAGCTCAGTGGTCTACCATATGAAAACATCTCTATAAAGCCATGCAAATTTGGAGATCATCACATTGAGTGTGTTGAGTAATTTTCCAAACTTTCTGTAAGTATAATTTTATTTCACATAAAGACTGATTAAATTAGACGATAAACAAAAAAATCTCAATTTATTATCAATAATTTATATGTTTTTAAAACAATTCATACAACATATTTTGATGATATATTTCATAAGAGAACAAAATACAACTTCAGTATGATTTTCTTTCAATTTCTCAAACAATTCTCTTTCTAGCAATTGTCTTGTCTTCAGTGTCATCATTAAAGCCCAGGAGCTCCATCTTCAATCTTCAAACCTGGTTTAGAGTCTACCAAGCTGACCACAGGGCTCGGGCTGATGATTTACAAATGTATTTTAGTAGAACAGTAAATTTTAAAATAATCTCTTAGTTTGTTTCCTACAATCTCTGTAATAACTACACTACTAAGTAATTTTTTATCTTAATCATTTTTTCAACATCTAGCTCTTCATTTTAATCTGAAGGCTCTTGTTTTTTTGTTTTTTTTTTTTTGTTTTTTTTTTTTTTGTTTTTATAATGTCTGAGAATATACTGCTTTAGAGTTTCTTGAGGTTACTGTTGTTTGTATCTTTGCTGTTTGTTTTTAAACCAGAGTTTAGGAGCGCCTCTTGGCCTGTGCTTGTGTGGTGAGCATTAATATTCATTTCTTGAGCCATCTCTTATATTGTTCTAAATTATTTTCTCTGGTGTATATTAAAAGCTTACATTAAGGTTTGACTTTCTTCAAGAAACCATGTAGGTTGATAATAAAATGTTGAGAACAAGGTATTTAAACCATTTTTGAAAAGACTATGATATAGTTGTAGAGATAGAGTCATAAAACAATAAATAAAAGATGAAAGGTCCATAGAGTTTACACAAGATTAGTGCCAAAGGTTAGGAAAAGAGGCATAGTCTATTCTCTTACAGGTATAGACAAGGCTTCAGAAAGAATCTTGAGTGAGAGTCAAACACATTATGATGAATTTTATAAACTATATTAAGCATCTTAATTCATGACATTTGGCATAAATCAGCAGTCATCTAAATGGAAAGAAACGTAGGCAGACTTTAGTAGCTAAATAAATAAGAAAGAGACAATATAGAAAACTGGTTAGAATAAAAGAAATAATTTGAAACCTCTAATATTAAGAACTTGATTTTTAAAAAAAGTTAGCACTGATTCAGCTCCTCTAAAGACGACTTTTGGCTTGAAGTTTTCTGATTATCAGACTTGCTTCTGTCTACAGAGGCCTCTGACACACAATCAAAATGCCTTCTGATAGCTTCATTTGCTACAACTGAGATAATTTGCAGCTTCTGAACAATTTTTGCTAATTGTTAAACACTAGGCATTAGTTCAGCATACTACTGAGCCTTTGAATCTTATTCTAACCTACATGCTCAGCTTCGAAGTAATTAGCATGAAAGAGCTGAAGAAAAGAAAAACTGAAGTTAACCTGGATTGAAATCCCTCCCATATCCTTTCTAGGTGAAGAGGTTCACCAGATGTAAAATTATATGTGAGAGCTAAGGAAGCAATGAAGGGATTCTGTCATCTGAACAGTATTGCCATTGTTCTTAACATTTGTGGTGATGAAGGTTCATTATATGAAATCCAGATGTTATATCTCTATTCTGCTGGAATGTGGCAGTCATTCACAAATACTGTGAAAGATTGCATATCTCATATGTTTCCATATCTTCACATTGTAAATGTGCATGGACTCTGGATACTTATGATAGCAATGGAATCAGAGGGCGGTGGGAGAGAGAGGATTATAAAATGAGCCTATTTTCCTGATTCATATGTGAGGATAATAAATTCATAGTGTCTGAATTGGGCTCCTGATAGTGGCATGAAGTGAAGAATAGGGAAGAAGAGGAGATGAGTAAGGCAAGTGGAGGAGATGGGAATAGAGGAGAGGGATGAAAAAATAGAAAAGACCTGAGTCTGGGGTAAGTGAAAGAAATACTACTTGAGTAGTTCAATTAGGAGGAGCACATTCAAGCTCTGACTGTGTTATAGAGTGATCAAGTATTGATTAACTTAGGAGACTTTGTCTCAAAACAGAAGAGCTGGAGGTGTGTTTCAGTGCTAGAAGTTTTGCCTCATGTTTGTCAGGTCCCTGGGATCAATTGATAGAACTAGAAAAAGAATAAAAAGAGTACTAGGGGAAATCAAGAGTAATGGAGGGGAGGAAAAAGGAAAGAAAGTGATGGAAGTAAAGGGCAGGAAAGGAATTCATTGGGACTTACTGAACAGTGTGTTCTTCAGTAAGAAGTGAAGAGGAAAGGCAAGAAGACTGACTGGCAGTTGTTCTTATACCATTGAGTTGATTTGTCCATTCACTGGCTAACACATTTTATTTTTCACTGCCTCTATGGATGTCATACAAATCAGGCACAGGCTAGTTCTCCCTGTGATTCCACCACTCTTTGACTCATTCCGATGTCCTTCAATTCTGCTTTCCTATTGTCATGTTGCTTTTTTCAATTATCATTGTTTTTCTTCTATCTGACTTTATAAAGATAATTATCTGTAATTAATTTTTCATAAAAATATTCGGCATGTAGAAAATGACTGCATAAATTATTTCAGCAGCATCTTGACTAATGGCGTGGTTAAGGTTATTCTGAAAGTTGCAGAGTTTATAAATAACTCATCTCACTCACTCAAACTTGTTTTAGCAAATGAAGCAGCTTTTACTCGGTCTAAAATAGAGTTCTTCTCTCTGCCAAAAGAGGTCTTCCTTCAGATATCTATGAGACATCTCCTTTTACTCTCCAAATTATGTTGTTCCAGACCACCTTGTGCAAAGTGGGAAACTAACCCCCTTGCCTCACACCTGCTCTGTTTTTTTCTACTGCCTTTACTGTCATCTGTTACTTCAAGTGTGTGCTTCTTTAGGGTCAGGGTTTTCTATGAAGCAGCAAGTTCAATGAAGGCAAGGATTTTATCTTTGCTACTATTTAAGCCCTGACCCCATTACAGTGCCACATACAGAATGTAAGCTGAGAAGATAATTTTTTAAAAAAAAAAAATTATGAATACAGTTCCTTTCACATACTCTTCCCTGTTCATTCTCCCACTCCCCTACTTTCCCCACTTCTCCTCCCCCCCAGCCCATCCTCCATTCACTTCTCAAAGGGAGTCCCTTGAGCAGTCAACACAGGTTAACATATCAAGATGAGACAGGATCTATCTTCTCTTCCTTGGATCGAGGCTGAGCAAGGCATCCCACCACAGGGAGTGGGCTCCAAATAGCCAGTTCAGGTAAGCAGGATATTTCCTAGTCCCATAGACAGAAGGCCTATCAATAGCTTGATTAGAGCAACTGTCACCCTCATTCAGAGGGCCTAGTGTGGACCCATGCAAGCTCTCCAGATGTCTGTTTAGAGTCCGTGAGTTCCCACTAGCTCGGGTCAGCTGTCTCTGTGGTTTTCTCCCTTGTGCTCTGACCCTCCCCTTGCTCCTCTAGTTGCTCTTTCCTCTCTTAAGCTGAGCTCCAGTGTTTGGTCAAGTGCTAGATAGACTAAGAGTGTTTGTACTGCTTTAATCAATGATTGGATGCAGGTTCTACGATGACAATTAGTCACCAATCTGATTATAAGGGAAGGCTAGTTTGGGGGCCTTCTCTAGCATTGCCAGGAGACTTGGTTGGGACTTAATTGTGATTCCTGTGAACTTCCCCAACACCAAGTTTCTTCCCAAGCTTAGCATGACTCACTCTGTAAAGATATCTCCCTCACTGCCCATGTCTCAGTACCTCTCCCAACTCAACTTCTCAAACCTTCATTTCCCTACCCATCTCCTCTCCCTTCCACACCCCTCCCATTTTCCCAAGAGGTCTTAACCACTTCCCCTTCCTGAAGAAATTCATGTATATCCCTCTTAGGGTCCTCCTATCTGCATATCTCATCTAGGGTTGTGAAATTTGGTCTGTTCATCCTTTGCTATGTGTTTACTATCCATTTATGAGTGAGTACATACTGTTTCTTTCTGGATCTAGGTTACCTCACTAAGGATAATTTTTTCTAGTTACATCCATTAGCCTGAAAATTTTATGTTGTCATTGATTTTTACCATTGAGGAATACTTTATTGTGTAAATGTACCACATTTTCTTTATCCATTATTAGGTTGAAGAGCATTTGGGTTGTTTCCAGATTCTGGTTATTACAAATAAAGCTGCTATAAACATAGTTGAGCATACATCCTTGTGTTGTGGATGAGCATTGTCTGGTTATAAGCCTAAGCCTGCTGTTGTTGGTTTCTGAGGAAGGCTGATTCCCAATTTCCTGAGAAACTGCCATTGCTGAGGAGATATTTACTAAGAATGAATAACTAATATTACTATGCAGTATAGATCTCTATGTTCTTTAATCTATGATTTGAAGAAATAAATTTGTTCAATATGCTTTGTGCAATAGCAACAGTAATTATTGTCACTATCATTACTTTTGGTTCTATTTTTATAAGACTAGACTTTGACATGTAGATTTATTCTAGTTATCAATGCTAATGATGAGTATTCTGGACAGTTGTATAAGATAATAATTTATTGCCTGTAAGCTAACAGAAATAGAAATACTTTTCTGATATAACATTTGAGTTTTGTATCAACTTACTCGGGGTTGCACTCAATTTGCTATGTATCTGTCACTTTCTTCTATCTTATGTGTAACTGAAAATTATTACTACAGATTTTTTGTATACATATAATCCTTTACAAAACTGTTGTAAGGGGAATATAACCTGGAACAAACTATAAAGATGAGTAGTCTGAGTTTTCTAGAGCTGCAATATTAGTAAAGAAGGGAGGAAAGAAGAGAGGAGACAAAGGGAGGGACAGAGAGAAATTAGATCAAAAGTAGAGAGATTTATTTCATCAATTATACATACTATTAGCTCGTCACTTGTCTGTCAGGGCCATGAGAACACTAAAAGTGTGTTTGTCCATTTAGCCCAATAAGTCACACAGAAATCATCCCTGGGTCTTTGTCCAAACCATCTCTTTCCTATAATAGTGTTAGTCATTGGATCGGTAGGCATTCTAGACTCTAACTGACCTCCTAGGACATAGGTTTTCATCTTCTGCAGCAGTGATACCTGTAACAGATAGAGAATATCACGGTGAGAATGCTGACAATGGCTAAATACAATGACCTCTTTCTCAGTTCAGGAGCTTCTCACACATCATTTCCCTTGAATAGCACTTCTGTCAACTCTAATTTACTTATCCCTGATAGCTCAGAGCCAGCTTACACTAATACGTGCGAGTTAGTTTAAAATTTTTCATAAATAGCTGCTAAATACAATTATTTTAAACTTAGATATTGCATAATTTTTATTAATTAAATTTAACATAGAGAACATAAATGTTCAAGCCTCATTTTATTGTTAACTGATTATTATGCTATTTTTGCCTATTATATATGTCTGCTTTTTATGTTTTTTCTTCTTTCATTTCAGCAACAAACAAAAAAAATTCAATGTTTGTGACTTTCTCTAAATCCAAGTGTGCCTACATCACTTTAGAAGTTTGAAATAGAACACAGTGGAAGTATTTACAATACAGATCAGCTACCACTAAAAATTAGACCGTTTTTTTCTAAAAGAAGCAAGCTGTTAAATGTGTACCAGATAGCAGTGTTTACCTCTTGTACTTCCTTTAGGCCTTAGTTTATTTTCTAAGGAAATGTTTCCATAGTGAACCCATTATTCTTTTTTTCTGATTTTGTTTTTACTTTGTAGGTCTGATACTTAATGATTGTGCATTTATTTTTTAGTGCTTAATTATTCCTTTTATTTTTCAAGATCATAACATAATTATACAATTTTCATCCCATATTTTCTCTCTAAATCTTCTGACTTATTCCTCAAGCAATCTTTCAAATTCATGGCCTCCTTTTCTTAAATATATCTTTTTCATGCACATATGTGTGTATATAGTCCTAAATAAAAAATTCTTAATCTGCATGTTACTAGTATGTACGTTTTAGGAATAACCACTGGGAATCGCAAAACCAATTGGAACGCCGTTCCCTGGGAAACACAAATTCTTTTGCACAGAATTTCTTAGTTGCCCATAGTTCTTTGCGTAGGGTTGAGGCCTTCTGGGCTTTTCCCCTTCCTCTTTAGTGTGTCTATTATAGTTGTCCTTGTTCAGCTTATGTTCAGGCAGTCATGTTAGGGAGACTTGATGGGTGTAGGTTTTGGCATTACTGCGAGACACAATCTGACAGAAAATGCCTGGCTCTTCTGTCTCTTGCTTATTTTTCCCTATCTGTTGCAGTATTCCTGTAGCTTTAAGTGTGGGAGTGTTTTGTAGATGTCTCTATTAGAGTTGGGTATCACATCTCAATATTTTGATTGGTTCTGATTTTCTGTAATGGTCTCTGTTATGAAGAGACATTTCCACCATAAAAGTAATGACTATGTTTATTAATGATCATCAGACTTAATGAGAGGGAAAATATTTATCAACTTCTATGCTTTTATTAAATTGATTTTCTAGGCTAGCTTACACAATAATGAGTTTCATCAAGCTATGTATAGTTTGTTTTCACTCATTCCTCTTTCTTCTTTTTCCTATCACCTCCCTGCAATTGCTTTTTTTTCTTCCCCAATGATTCAGCTTTTTGTTTTCATATTACTTATTTTTCATTACTCCATTTATGTATTCCCTTAATATCTCCTTGAGCTATCCCTTAGCCTAAAATCACACACACACACACACATTATACACCTGCATATATTTTTAAATCCAGGTTTTGTGCATGAGAGAAAATATGCAAGTAAAATCATGAATACCATATATGTTTCAGAAACTTCAGAGTTTTCAGACCCTGAAGCACTGAACAACAGATAGGTGACTCCATAATTTGACATGCCACTCCTCAGGCTCAGTGATAAGAAACTCCAGCAATTATTTTCAGTAGAAGAGATTAGTTTTGAGGTTGCGGCTATTCCCAGTCTTAGTTACTCTTGAGAATTCTCATTGTCCTTGACTTCCTGTTTTCCACAACTCTCTTGACCTTCTTTTACCCATGATCTGTGATAGGTTCAATTTAGGCTCCTTGGCTGTGAATGTTCTCCAATTTCAGGCCCTTGGTGCAGTTAAGTTTTTAACAAAAATTTTTCAAGATGGCACTTGATGCTGACTCCAACCTCTAGTCATATATCAAGTATGTCATTTCCATGGCTGTTAAAGGCAGCAATACTAGTTTTGGTGACGGGTCAAAATTAAGGAATGATTATAAGTACTGTTCCATATTATTCTCTGAGTTATATCTTTAACTTTGGCTAGAAACTGACAGATAATCCCTTGGTAGCTATTTTTCTTATAACCTTGCCTGTTTGTAGTGGTAAATAATTATTATCTTATCAGACTCATGAAGTTAGTAAAACAAAGAGAGGTGTACTTTCTATATACATATCAATAGACTCTTAGAATATAGAAAACATATTCTAAGCCAAGAGGTTGGCAATCAAAGACAGGATTGTAAAATAGTATTTATCATCAATCTTTATATACAGAATGTCTGATAGAATCCTTTGGAGAAATTTATGAAAAGAGCTGCATGGGGTAAAAATGAGTTCAGCATAGATGCTAAAATAGTAAATGTACTTTAATGTAAAATGAAAGCTATATGATAGTATGGGACAGAAGTAGGCATTATTGATGGCTTCCAAGCTACAAATAATTATCTACATGTGGGCAATAACACCTATTGTAAGAGTACAATTTATTCCCATTAGGTCTCAAACACCGAATACCTATTTAGCATATCAAAGAGGAGCCCAACATTTCAGGCACAAATTTGCAAAGAAGCCTCTTGCCTGTGGCTTTGTAGCCACCTGTTTAGGCTAGAGCTTCACATGGTTAGAATCACTACCTGGATGGCTAGGTTTTCCTTTCAGAGTTAGCCTCCAACTAGCTTGGCTATTTAGGCAGTTTCTGCCACACATGTTTATTCTCCACAAACTCCTGGGTGAGTTTTTCAGATAGTGAGTTCCCTCTCAAGGTGGGTGTGGCTTTCCCTGGATCTCCTCCTCCAGCTACTGCCACACTGGGTAGCTGCCTCATTCCACAGTCACTGAATCTTCATTGTCAGAAAATTTTGTGAGTCATTTGGGATTTCTTAAAAAGGAGATTGCGTTAAGACAGAAATAGGTCTTCCTCACATTAAAAAATGAGAAATATTAAAATGGAAGGAAACATTAAAAATGGTCTTTGTTTGATGATATGTGAAAATGGAGCCATAACAGGAGAGGATAATTAATGTAGATGGGATTTTTGTAATGTCTATTATAAGTAATATTTATTGGATCATTATTGTTTTAGCCCTAAAAAAAGTTGGTTTATATGAGTGTCTATTGGTTGATTTGAGTGCCAGGATACAAGCATTATTAAAACCTTGTTAAAATAGATTACAGAGATATTCAGACCCAGACAGGAATTTAAAGGAGAACCAATCTCAATATTGCATTATAAAATTACAAAGAAATAGCCTAAGGCTGTCAAACAGCCAACCTTAATATATCTGATAACTTTACAGGAATTACCAGATGATAGAAAATATGTAAGAACTGTATGTACTACTGTTAAAATGTTAGATAAAAGAGATTCCAGGAAGCAATGGTCTCATATGGCATGCATTCACTATTTGTAAGATGATGTAAAAATTGTGGTCAACTTGTATAAGAATTATCTCTAAAGACTGGAGAGATATGGCTACAGTAGTTTTAGAAGCTGGGCCGCAGTTACAATAGGGGACCTGGTAGAAGGTTGAAGCTAAAACCATTGACTAACAAAGTAAAGCTAAAAGTATTGAAATCTCCCAAGACAAGCTTTTTGGAGAGAGAGTATGGTGATGTAGAAATGTAACCTTTGTACAATGACTGTTTGTGCCCTGGTTGTGAAACACCTGGAGAGACCACAAGAGATGCAACTATCCAAAATGCAAAAGCAAGATTTATTGCAATGCATGTCAGGACAAGGACACCATCCATCACAAAGACATGGCTGTGGCTGGAAGAGGTACTCGCCCCTCTGCAAGCTGAGTTTTAAAGGCAAAAACCACAAGGTTATGCATCAATTAAAGGTCTTAATATGGATACAATTCAGATGAGCTTGTTTGGGGGGCACTTTCCAAAATTCCTCTGTTATCTTAGCCCACTATTTGTCAAATCTTCCTCTACAGACTATTTCCTGGGTTGGGACATTCCATGGCTATCAAATGACCCTAGGCTATCTCCAGTGCTGGAACATTCCATGATTAATTAGCTGTTATCAGATAGTACCTAGGCTATTTCCTGTTTTATAACTTGTACTCAGCAGAACTCAGGTCTGTTTCAAGCTGGGGTTCAGGGACTTTTGTTCAAAAATGGAGGTGCTTCTCTGGTTTGTCAATGACCACACCCTGCTTTTATGCCAAATGGCAGCATTGGATGTTTGGGATTGATATGGGAATATCCTGTATGCTGTGAATATCAATCTTCAAATAAAGGAGCTGCTTTGGTCCTTGGTAAGCACCATAGAAGAAGTATGTGGAGAATCAGAATAGGTAGGAAAGGAAGGATGGAGTCAGAGACAGATCTAGCCAGATGCCCAAGAAAAACATGTAAGGAACCCAGGTGAGCCACGGGCCACCACATGGCAGACAGATTAGTGGAAATGGGTTGAGTTAAGATGAAGGAGCTAACTAGCAATGTGCCTGAGCCATAGGCCAAACAGCATGAAGTTAATATACACGTCTGAATTATTTTTGGGGGTAGTGGGTGACTAAGTGGTCTGGTTCAGCAGGTCTGTGGGTCTGGACCTCTGGCCACCTGGGGCCAGAAAACCATATTGCAACATAAGATAGAACTAGAAAAGCAGAGAAAACAAAGAGTCAATGATAAAAATGACTTAAGGGCCAAAAGAAATCTTCACTGATCCTTTTACAAAGATTGACTTCAACAGTAAATAGAGTGATAACAAATTCAAAAGCTATTGTTGTGTTCAGAGTCCAGACCCCCCAAAAGACCACCAAGAGAATTAGGATCTTAAAAGCAAGATCAGCACACTTGGAGGATTAGATCCAAGATACAATTAATATGAAATCTCATAACTATGGTGAAACTTGGGTAGGACAAATTATTAATAGAAGTTTGGAAAAAATAAAATATCAAATGTTACAACTGTGGAAAACAAGGTCACATAAAAAGGGACTATGAACAAGGCGTCCTAGAAACAAGAATATTTTTTTTGTTTTGGTTTTTTTTTTAGTTTTTTTTTGTTTGTTTGTTTGTTTTTTACTAAGAATAACCCCAAAAGAATGCCCCTCTTTTTTGGAGTATACAGGAGGTGTGGGAAAGTCAGGCATTGGACCAAAAAATATAGCTCTTAAAGGAACAGGCTAGCTAATTTTTTGCCTTTGGGAAACACCCTGATGGGCTTCTGGTTATGACGTCCTTTTTATCTACAATAAATTTTCTCCTCCACTATACTTAGAATAAGTTATGTCCTTTCCTTTTTCATTTCTTTTCTTTAAAAAATTTAATTCCAACATTAGACTAAGTCCCAAAGATTCAGACTTAGAATTCATAGTGTATAGTAAGAGCAAAGTGAGGTTTTGATAAAAGACATAATAAGATTAGTTAATTAATCATAAATTAACAAGCTAGCCTTCACTATGTACCCAACCTCTCCACAGTTTGGTTTCCACATCTCATAAATGTGAGCAGCAGTATAAAATTTGGGGGTTAATAGGGCTGTCACTAATCATTAAGGAAGGTTTCTTAATGATATGAAAGTTATTATACAAAGTTATGCAGAGCCATTTTCATGTAAATATATAGCATCCCTTGAGCAGATTTTCTAGCCTCTATCTTCTCCTGTTTTGTTCCCTTAAGCTTCATCCCTATTTTCAAGTCATCTGTACATGTATAATTTTTATGTATCTTCAAAGTCAAGGCCTTTCAAATGATGGAAGCTGGGGTGGAGGGGAAGGTGGGGAGTGGGTGGAAGGAGGGGAGGGAGGGAAACTGTGGTTAGTAAACAAAATAGCAGGAACAGAAAGACCCGAGTCCTTTTGGAAACAGAAGCTATTGTAAATGTCCGTGTATGTACTAGAAAATCTACTTTCTTTTGGCTTCCCCCTAATATTTCCCAGCAATATGATTAAAAATTCCTTTAGCTTAGAAACAGTAAGGTCAGCCCCTTCTCCCTTGAGTCTTTTTGCTTCCATTCTTATATTAGACAATTGAGACTATACCTGACTCTCATTATTGTCCCATCCCCAATTAACAGCTTCATCCTTAGGGGTGTAGATTCTTTGAAGCAGCATCTTTAGTGGATACTGAGGGAGAGTTCTGGGAATATAAAATGCTGCTATAATTCTTCATGTGCTAATCAACATGATCAGTCTCCGGAGGGAGGGAGGGAGGAAGAGAGAGAGAGAGAGAGAGAGAGAGAGAGAGAGAGAGAGAGAGAGAGAGAGAGAGAGAGAGAGAGAGAGAGAGAGAGAGAATATGATATTGTTTATTGGATGTGATTTAAACAAGAAGTCTTTTTGTTGTTGTTGTTGTTGAGGTGTAGGTAATTGACCGGACTTGCATTTCTTTTTTCCTAGAGAAGCAGTTGTCAGTTAATTGCCTCCAGCATGGCCCTGGCTGTAATTATTATTCAAGTTCATGCTGCTAAGTCGTCTTCACTTACGAATCCAACTATTCACCACCAAAAAACATTCATGAGCAAGATTTTGCTACACTAACATATCCTGGGAGTTAGTCTCAGAATTAAGAACATGCAGACAGTAAACATTTTAGATAACTTTATTCCAAAGTAAATTTTTTTTCTTTAAGTCAAATTTGCCTTAATCTTTCTTTTCTATTTAATTTTTGTTAGTGAGATGAAAAATGGTTGTGTTAAATGTTCAGGCATAAGCAAGTCATTATTTCATAGAGAACTATAAAGAGCTCCTGGTTGTCATGGTAATGTGAAAGCACAGATTAAGTCAATATTGTGGACCTCGAATTTCCATTAAAATATAATGTGCATTTGCATGAATGCTTGCCCAGACCATTTTAGCTGGGTTTGCTCTCCTCTGCCACATTCCACAATGATGCCAAGTGATTTTTATGATCTGAACTGAGTTTGTCAGAGTTCACTGCATTTTTTTATTGACCTCTCTTAGGTGGAAGTTGAACTGCATTCAAAGGGTAACATATACAAATAGAGATCTATATAGTTAACTTTGTCAATTACTTTCAATTTGAGGTGACTCTCCCACATGTTTTCATAAGTGATTTACTTTCTTTATTTTTTAATATTTCCTATTCTAAAATACTGCTTAAAATATCTTCCACTGAATTTTTGATGTTCCATTGCTCTTGAAGATAATGAGTTTTAAGAGACTAACAACATGTTTTTGCTGGGAAAATACCAGAATGTTTACTGGACACGCATAAAATACTGAGTTTATATACTCATCATGCACACAAAAGTCAGGTGTGGTAATGCACACCTGTAATCCAAGTCTTGAGGTAGATAGAACAGGCCCTGGGCCTTAGTTGCAACCATGTCCAGCCAATCAGCAATCTCCAGGTTCAGTGAGAGAATCTATCTCAAAATTTTCACTGGAGGATTAAGAAGTTCACTTCTGCACACAGATATCCACACACAAGAAAATGTACACACACATACTCACATACACTTACACAGACACACAAACAGACACACACACACACATACAATACAGGATTTTAATTTTTATATATTTTTTGCTCTCATATTTTATTCTCAAGATGACTTTTGTTCCCTTTGATTTAAAACTATGATTATTTCATTGATCTGTTTTTTGGTTTGTTTTTTCATTTGAGTCACTTGATAAAATACCTGTAACTAATCTTAGTGTCTTGCACCTGAAGACCCATAGAAGTGGCATAAATTAGAGAACTGTCAAACTGAAGACTTCAATATGTAGTAGGACTCTCAATATGTGTATACCAGGTGATAGATGAATACAAATTTGTTGTATAGGTTTCTGGCTCAGACTTTCTGGCCTAGCCTCGTGGCCTGGACCTGCAGACCCACAGTCCCATAGTCCCACTAAAGCATACAGACTCTTATATTAATTGTACGCTGATTGACCTGGGGCCCAGGTATATAACATACTAACTCTTTACCTCTAAACTAACCCGTGATTTTTATCCTGTTAAGTCACACGACTCAGTACCTTTTCTCAGAGTAGCATAGGTGTCCTCTGCATCTGCTTCTCTGGTGTCACTGTGGAATCTTTGCTCTGTTCTTCCTGTTCCCAGAGTTTTCTTTGGTAGCCTGGCCCACACTTCCTACCTGCCTTCCACCAATCAGCATTTTTATTAAAGCAGTAGTCATAATTGGGACAATTATTTACAATGTAACATAATCCCACTACACAAATCTTAGGTACTAAAGAGCAATTCTTTGGTTAAAATAATTTCTTCAACATGGCAGCCTACAGAATGGGAAAAGATTTTCATTAACCCTACATCTAACAGCAGGTTGGTCTCCAAAATATATAAAGAACTCAAGAAAGTAGATGTCATCAAACAAAATAATCCAATTTAAAAATGGTATACAGATCTAAACAGAGATAACTCAAATAGTAGAGAAACAAAGAAATATTTAACATTTTTAACCAAGGGGAAATGAAAATCAAATTAACTCTGATATTCCATTTTATAACTGTCAAAATGGCTAAGATCAAAAACACAAGTGACAGTTCATGCTTTCGAGGATTTAGAGCAAGGAGAATACTCTTTATCACTGGTGGGAGTGCAAACTCGTAAAGCCACTTTGGAAATCATTATGGAAATTCCTTAGAAAACTAGGAACTGATCTCAAGACCTAGTTATATCACTTCTGGCTATATAACTAAAAGATGTTCCATTCTACCATAAGGACAGTTGCTAATATGTTTATACCTTTATTCATAATAGCCAGAAAATTGAGCAACCTAGATGTCCCTCAACTAAAGAACAGATTTTAAAATTTGGTTCAATACAAAATGGAGAATTACTCAGCTGTTAAAGAAAAATAACATCATGAAATTCTTAGGCAAACTGATGGAGGGAGGTAACTCAGACCCAAAAATAAAAACATGGTATGTATTCACAGATAAGTGTCTATTAAATGTGAAGTAAAAGATAACTGTGCTGCAATCCACAGATCCACAGAGGCTAATCAAAAAAGAAGTCCCAAGGTAGGGATGCTTAGATCTCCCTGGAATCTCTTGGGACCCATTTACTCCTACTGGATTGCCTCATCTATCCCTAATATTAGGGGATGTGCCTAATTTTACAATAATATGGCAAATCATATTTGGTAGATATTCTTGGAAGGTCTGCTCTTTTCTGAGGGAAAGGAGAAGTGGACCTGGCGAAGAAGGGATGTGGTAAGGGAGGACCTGGAGGAGAGAAAGATAGGCACATTATTCACTGGCTCATTATTTAGCATTTTTGTAAGCGTGTTATGAAGGAAAAATGTAGACAGTACCTCACACAGAAAGAATGGTAATTTTCATGGTAGTTTCCACCAATAATAGTGTGTATGCCTGTGTTTGTGTGAAGAAAGCTGTAAGGTACCAACTAAAATATGTTTACTACAGATTGTGTTAAAAAACATAAAAATACAGCATTGTATAATCATACGTGTGAGATGTTTCACCTAAGACCATCGCAAAGCAAAAGAACAAGTCTCATAACCAAATCAGGGGAAGTTAATGTTAAGGAAAAGCTGAGTAATACTGTGAAATACACCAGAGAGCAAAAATGTAATTGATTTTGGAAAACATTAACTTATGAAAAACTTCAAAGGTGACCTACAAAGCATAGATTTAGCACAGTATTGTTTAAAGAAAGCAGTACAATAACGTTACTTCATAGAGCTTTGTTATTAATAGTCATTACAAAGTTAATTGTAAAAAGAAATACAGAATGAGATAGAGAATTCAGATAGAGAAACTTCAGAGATATTCTCTCACTTCAAAATGCCATCAGATTGGAATTAGAGATTCAGTATTTCAATTTGTGTTGAATATAAATTTTCACCATATCTTATTATTTTCCTGATTTTTCTCTATAATAATTACACTTTTCCTACTTCTCCTATGTCCTATTTCTGTTTTTTAACAAAATTATCAACATTAAAGATTGGGTTTCTAAGGTCTTTTGTTTCTATGAAAGTACTCTGCACTGGAAGCCATGAATCTGTCTACAGGCCCATCTCGCATGGATAAAATATAATACGAAAGTGCAACATGTTCTCCACTCCACAGATGAAGATCCATAGAGAATTATTGCACAGATTCAGCTACATGTTCGACCTGTACTATACCTCTCGTGACTCTCAATCATAGATGTGTGTTAGAATTAACTTATGTAAATTGTACAATGTGTAAAACCATCTCAATTAATCTATAACTTTGTTAATGGGTCCTCTATAACATTTGTGTGTGTGTGTGTGTGTGTGTGTGTGTGTGTGTGTGTGTGTGTGTGTGTGTGTTTTGGGGGTATTTGCTGTTGTTGAAGGGATTTCTGTTGGTGATCAAGTCTGGCAACTACAATCATAAACAACATGCCTTGTTGTCACAAAGCTTAAGGTACATGTAAATCATATGAAGATCATATTGAAATGCAGATTCTGATACGAGTGAGATTTGACATTGTGCTATTCTAACAAATACCTAGAAATATGAGTGGTGTTGTCCAGGGAACATGTTCCTCTAATAAAGACCTAGAACAGTGAAAATAAATCTAATTAATAGATCATCCATTGTTAGATGCAATGGAACATTGTCTAGTCAAACCAAAATCAGAAGATGTTATTACCATATGAATGTATGTTGAAATAGAAAGAACATGTATGTCAGTAAATTTGATTACTCTTATTAAATTAAAATTTAATAAGCTAAATAAAACTCATTTTTACATGATCTAGAAGTAGAAAAAGGGTTTGGAACTCATCCTAAGATATGTTGTGAAGATGATTAGGAGGCAACTGTCATCACAGGATAAAAAGTACATGCAATTGTGAAGAGGCATAAGAACTGAGTTACTGCAAACCTCACTATGAATTGAGTATTACCAATATTACCAATATTAGAGAGAGTTTGAAAGATGACACTGGAAGGTGGAGAGTTACTTCATTAATAATTTATACTATGATTCACATATATCACATAATTTGTTCCATTGTATTTAATCATATCAATTCAAAACATATAGATAACAATAATAACAAATAAGCTAATTTAGAAATTGAATAGGCTAGCAACAGGACTCAGTTTCAAGACCTACCTCATGATAGATCCAGGCCTCCATTTCTAAGCAGAGTCCTTTGTCCTTTCACAGACACAAGCTTAATAGTCAAAGATGGCTTTAAGAATATTAATAAAAACTGTAACATGAGCATAAAGGATATCAAGTATGGCAAGTTTTCAGGTCTGGATAAGCCTACTACTCTTCCCCTGAATTACAGTAATTTCATAGACTTGTCAGTATTATTTACAAACTGGGAATGTGTCACTGCCACATATAACAACATTCTGAAAGTAAAAGATTTGAGCTTTTATCAAATGATCATTGAGTTTGGTGAAAATCATATTGTTAAGTTTTTGGTAAATATTATCATGAAGGCAGTGTCTCTCTCTGGTCAGATGAGAGCTATACACAGGTTAGGGAATGTGGTGTTAATCTGATTCTAACCTCATAAAATTAGTTTAAAAAGCTCTTTTAAATGTATAAAAAAAAAGTAGAGTTGGAAAAATCTGACCCTCGGTTTTCATTATGACCATGGAATAATATGAAAAGATGAAGTTATGGTGAAAAGGCTTTTTAAAAATTTCACCAAGTCTCTGCCTTCATTAATCCATTTCAAGTTTAAGAGATAAAGTGACATCTCAGTAGATTTACTGTGATATAAATTTTCCTCTTAGTGACCTATTTTTTTTCCGAAATTTCCAACTGGGTTCAAACTCAATTCTTATATAGGCAACACACTTCTTAACTATTTCCCCAGCCACCAATTTCTCTATTACTAATATTGGAAGTGATTAAAAGCTTATTATAGGCATATTATTAAAAGACACTGTAACTTTATTCATATTTTATTTCTTAAATAATATGTTGAACATATTGTTAATTTTTATCTAATGCATAACAGTTAATCTTCAAATAATTAGAAAAATTTTTAGTGTTTTTGTTTGTTTGATTGATTGATTGAGAGGATTACTTCTATTTTGCCCAAATCAAGACATTAATCTCTTGAATAGTTTGAATTATAGACATTCACTGTTTCACTTTGCCAGAAATATTACTTAAAGTTTCTGAAATTATGTTAACCAAGAATTCTTATTTGAGTCACAAAGCAGAATTTCATAAATTCTAACTTAATAACCTTATTTTTAGAGATTTCACACATATATTGACTAATTTAGAACAGAGTAGAATCTTTCAAACACTCCTATTGGACAGAGACTGCCTCATTTTCATAACCAAGGTCTAAGCAGAAATACATATGCAGAAGTAAATGCCTTACACCTGATGAGATGACCTTTTGCTGAAAAACCATTAGAAGCATCACTTGTTTTGTGGTGACTGTCAAGCTGTATGCAGAGAGAAATTAAACAAAAATAAAACTTGTTTCCGCTTCCCTCTAACTCGTTTACAGATCAAAGCAGCAAGAAAAAATCTTGCTAGCCAATTTAACTGTAAAAATTGAACAATATTTTTTAAAAAATATGTCTTTTTCCTCAAAAGATACTGAGCAGTTAAAGTGTGTAAAGCCAGAGTTTTCTGATACATTCAGCAGTGGAGTAGTGCTCTGGATGTTTTTAATGTCAACTTGACACAAGCTAGAGTCAGAAAAAGCTTTATGAATTGAAAATGACCAAAGTTAATTCAAAATAAAAATAATGCCAGGTGATTTCTGGGAGTGCTCAGCTTTGGTGCGTTATGTAGCCTCCCTATCACTGTTGTTCTAAACACACATGAACACTTTGCACTGTGTATGCCTTGATGATTCATCATACCATCGAATAATGCCTGAGACATCTCAGCTCAGATTCTCTACTATTGTATGTTATGAGTTGCAGTATTTTACTAAATCAGCACTTCTGTGCTTTCATAAAACAAAACAGTTTAATTACAGAAAATAAATGCATTCAATGTTTTGATGACTTCCAACCATCATTTTTCTACATCTATCAAGTTATTATATATTTAAACTATACTTTGTGTTTTTTAAGATTTATTTTTATATGTCACAAATGTGCAAGTTCTGAGAGGCAAGAATAGGATACTTGATTCCCTGGAACTAGAGTTACAGGTAGCTGTGGGACAAACTCAAAAGAATGCTTGATTTTTTTTAAAAAAAAGTTCTATTGAGTGTTTAAATGAACTTACTGCTCTTGCCAAAGACCCAGGTTCAGTTTCCAGCACCACCATAGCAGATCAAAATCACCTATAGTTCTACTTCCAGAAGACCCAGGGTATTCTTCAGTGCTCCTTCAGACTCCTCTCTGCATATGGCACACGTAACATACATAAGTGAATAGATTAATCTTGAAAAATTGCTTTAAAGTTACTGACTTGAATTTTATTAAAAGAAACAGCAGTGAGGGGTACATGGAAGGTTTGAAGGGAGAATAAAAAAGAGGGAAATGTTGCAATTTTATTATAATTTTTAAAAAGTTTTTTAAAATAAAAATAAATATTAAATAAGTTTTGACTTTGGAATGGGAATTTCCAAGTTCTGAAATGACTATAAACATATTTTTTGCCATTTTGTACTACATACATGCAAAGTGCATAACACTTTAAAATTTCAGTAAATACTCAATCTTTGCTTCACTTATGATGCTTGTTACCTGGGGCTGGATGACAACATCCTCATTCTAGACAGGAAAGAAGAATGGAAGGGCAGAAATGGAAGAGCAAGCAAAGATACACTATGATACTTCATCTTATGTTATACAAAAAAGTCTTCACCCACAGCCATGGCCAACACCAAGACAAGTATGGAATAGGCTTTCTATTCTATATGGTCTCTGCTTTTCTAAATACTTTATTAATATGTAAGAGAAGAATACATCTTGGTTCATATAAAAAACCACTGTGAGTGTTAATTAATAAGCCAACAATACACTGCTAGCCTAAGTCCTGATTTTAAATATAGTAAGTTATAAATATTTTTTCAAAAAAATTAGTTTAGAGGCCTGTGTCCAGATATTTAAATAATTGAACAATCTTATAGGACTATTATCGACAACCCATATGAATATTAAATGACATCTTTAAAAATAATTATTTCTATGTTAGAAAAATTTTCTTTTAGTCATTCATGGGCAATAATTAGGAGGCAGAACCAATTTCCTGTTGTGCACAAAATCAAAGTGTTGCAAATGCATTACCATTCCAACTGCAACAGAAAGATAAGTGCTCACACCTTTATAGACAGGAAACATACCAAGTTCATAAAGAATGGTTTAAATATGCTGATACAATGCTTTCTGTCATTTATCAAATAGCCCAAATTCATTTCTATTGTTTTATATATTTAATTTCCATTGTCCAAAAAAGTTAATGATGAATCTATAACCAAGGAAAAGAATGAGCACTTAGCCAGCATTTGGGAAAGCTAGGCATCGACATATAGTTTATGTTAGTGGTTAATTTTAGAAGACTCTATTAACTGTTAGTGGGAGGTTGTTATAATTGAAGTCCTAATGTGTGTATTGGAAGAAAGTAATAGAACCTTGAAGAAAACGTAAGTAAATATGAAGAAAAACCTGAGGAGATGTCTCAGGAAAATGCTTAGTACTCTAGCCAGAGGACCCGAGTTCATTCACAGTACTGTTGTAAAAAGCAGGGCATGATAATACTGGACACAAAGAGATAGGTTGATCCCTGGGCCTCAGTTGAGACAAATTAATGAGCTTTGAATGTCAGACACAGACACTTTCTCAATAAATAAATAAATAAATAAATAAATAAATAAATAAATAAATAAATAAATAAATAAATAAATAAATAAAATAAACCCCACAAAAAAACCAAACAAACAAAAAAAGATGAACAATATCTGAGAACCATACTCTTAGGCTGAAATCTGAAACCTGGGCTCTACACACACTCACATATGTACAAATACACAAATCTCAAAGAAAAGTGAGATAAAATCATTATCTGAGGATAAAAGCGATCATGATATGTAGCACCAGACTTCTTTATTGTTGTATGCAGTACATTTGTTAAATATGTTCATTATTGTGGAGATTTACAGATACACTGAAAAAGCATTGCCTTCCTTTGATCCTTCATTTGTGTGAGAGAGAGGTCTATGTCACCTATGTTGGCTAGCCCTGAATTCACAGAGATATATCTATCTGTCTTTATCCCTCAAGAGCTGGGAAGAAAAGTCTGAGCCACTATGCCTGGCCCCTCTTTTAAATATTATTTTAAAAATACAATGGGTTTCATTGTGGCATTTTATTCAGATATATATTTTTTTGTTTTATCCTAAATTCCACTCCCAGAATGCTCTCCTATATCTCTTCCCCCCCCCCCTTTTTTTTCTGGGATTCTTTCTCTCTGCAAATAGTCCCTCCTTCTGTTTTTATATTGTTTTTATAAGTAACCCTCTGCTGTTTGATCCTCACCTTCCGTTAGAATGCTTACTACTCTGATACAGACTCATTTTTGCTTTCATGCCATATATATGTGTAGAGACACATATATACAAGTATATGAGTTTATGTATACAATAATTTATATGAAAGTATATTTATCTCTCTGAGTCTAGCTGATTTCATTCAACATAATGATATCTAGTTCAATCTATTTTCCCATAAATGTCAAAATTCCACTGTTGTCTAGATCTAAAATAAATTTTTATTATGAATGCATACCATATTTTCTTAATCCATTGATCTTGTTTTGTTGATAAAATCTACTCCAGGCCACCAAAAACAAGGATACTTTGCCCATATAGTTTGCCTGACTAGATTCTCTTCTTAACTTGCACTTTTCAGTTTGTCTCCACAGCTCTCTGTTATGGCTCTTGCTCACCTTAGACAGTATTAGGATAAATTTGGGTTCCTTGACTGATGTTTTTCTGTTGTTCTTGGGGATCCTGATTAGCTCAACTTTTTTAATAGCTCATTCACCACATAGCTCCCACCCACAATATAGATTGATGAAATAGGATTCTTCTCCACTGATGATATACTTAGAAGAATATGTCAAATCTCTTTAAAGTATAAAAGTCGATTTGATACTGGAGTTTGCTGTCAGACGATGTTCTGGTATGTTGTAAATATTTGTATTAAATACTGGTTTAATAAAAAGTGGATTGGCCAAAAGACAAACAGGAAGTGTGGGCAGGGCTACCAGACTAAGAAAACTCTAGGAACAGGAAGAGCAGAGCAGAGACATCAGAGAGACACCAAGAGACATTCCAGCAGAACCAGAGGAAAGAAGACCAAGATGCTGCTCTGAGAAAGGTAAATGGCTAAGTAAGATAAGAATAATGGGTATAGTTAAGATGAAAAAGTTAGCAATATGTCTGAGCCATAAGTCAATCAGCATGAAATTAATATAAGCCTTTGTGTGATTATTTGAGGCAAAGTGGCAGCAGGGCTGAGAGCGGTTCGAATCTCTGGGCTAGGCTGGAAAGTCCAGGCCAGAAACTGCTTACTACAACAGCTCAAGCTTGCCCTGGGACTAGTACTGACAGAATCCTGTCACTTACCTTTTAGATAAGGCTTTTGCTTTCAATCCAGTCTGGAAGCCACATGAAGCTGTGTTTGCCTTGCTTCTTTCTTTCCTTATGCTTCCTATCACATTTCAGCTGGTCATGGCTATCTTTGTGGTCTCTGAAGGTCTTTTTCTTTTTCTCCTTTTTGAGATTGAATTTATTTTTCTTACTTAGACTCCTTTTCTCTGCCAGAGGGAACTTCTTGTCAGTCATCTTGCTTTAAGACCATATTTATTTATTTGTTTGTTTGTTTTGAAAGCAAGTGCGTGCTACTCTACTGAATTATATCCAAATGTTTCTAACTGCTAATGATAATAAAATAAAGACAATTTTACATTAAAAATTTATTAATTTATAAACACAGTTTAAAATTGTTTATAGGACTCTAATATATTCTCTTAGTGTGGAAGGTATGAGGAAGAATTTCCAGGGAATCCAGAATTTTTACAATACTTTGTAAAGTCTCCAGAAAAACACTTATTTTTTTTCTATCAACTCTTCAAATAAAAGGTTCTTTTATTATCTTAGGAGTCTACACTTTGTAACTTAATTGCTAAACAACAGAACTCATTTTGGATACCTGAAGTAAAGACCTAACTTGTGGTAAATCTTGGTGGTACATACCTCTAATCAAAGCACTTCAGATATGATGCAGAAGAATCAGGAGTTCTATGCCAATTTAACCTATGTAGTAAATTCTAATTTTGTCTTTCTCAATCAAAGCAGTAAAAAGGAAGGAAGGAATGAAGGAAGGAAGGAACGAAGGAACGAAGGAACGAAGGAACGAAGGAACGAAGGAACGAAGGAACGAAGGAACGAAGGAACGAAGGAACGAAGGAAGGGAGAGAAGATAAGAAAGAGGAGTAAAGAAGGGAAGAATAAAAGAAAAATAGGTCTAAAAGTTTCTTATAGGAATAGAGCAAAGACTCGGGAATATGAACACTTGCTCATATGGCAAAACTCAGAGCTGTTAAGAATCATTCCAGGTTAGAGAATCACCTTGAGGAAGGAAAGTAACTATGCTCAAACTAAGCACTTCCATACAGCTTGGATTACAATTTTTGGTGGGAATAACTATTGTGACCTTGTTTTGGTTGTCTTCATTTCATTCGCATGTACAGGAACAGATATACATTGTTATTTTAGTTAAATTTTTATGAGAATCTCAACATCTAGGGAGTCAAATATGCACATGAATTAGATTAAGATAATCAAATGATAAACTTCAAGTCCTAGATTGGTACCATGATTAGTTAGAACCTAGAAAAGGATAAAGAAGAGGATTAAAATTGAGACAGAAAATGTAAATAACTTGGAAATATTTTGATATTCCTTCCATTGGAAGATGACACATGGTCACTCAGCTTATCATAAGGAGGATCTATGACTGTTTGTGCCAACAGAATATATTTATAAGATACTGTGCTATTGAGGTCTTAAGACTTAGTAATCTGCTGGCTTCCATTCCCCGTCCATCCCCTGTTTCTTGAAGCTCTGAGTCACCTTGTAAATATTTGGAGCTCCATGATCTCAGAGGGGAAGAAAATGAGGAAGGAAAAGTTAGGAAGTAGTCAAGGAGAAATAAAAAGAGAGAAATGAAAAAAGGGACTAGGAAGGAGGAAAACATAGCAATAATGAGAAAGACAGACAGACATACACTGACGACTTAGTGATTTACTTTAAATCACAGCATACCTCAGACTGAGTGGTGAAAAAACAGAAATATGTTTATTGCACCAGGAAATCTTAGTTCCAGTCACTTAAATTGCTGGCACATGTTCTCTTTCTAGCAGGCAAATGGTATATACCAGTTGCATCTTCACGTGATCAGGACAGAAAGGCAGGGTGTGTAGGTGTGGGAGTACTTGGAAACTCTCTGGTTGCTTCTTATAAGGGAACTAATTCTATGAAGAGGATCTCACTACCATCATAACTTCATCTGAACCTAACTGTGGCATAGAGACCTCACCTAATAACAGCATCATATGGGAATTAAGAATTTAGTGACTGAATTGAAAGGAGGGTATATTCAGTCCAAAGTATCAGGCTGACAGATAGCAGGTTCACAGAGCAGTTACCCCTGGTGTGATTTTTACTTATCTCCCAATGCAAGAGACTGTGAATTAAAAACAAAACAAAAGAAAAACATCGGGTAGTTGTTATAGTCTCTGGGCATTGAGATTTGAAGCATTATTTCACAATAACATGTTAGTAAATTGAATAAACAACGTATGGGGCATTTTCCTTTCACTCTGTGAAAACACTTTTTCATTTAAAGCAAATGAGTATTCCAAATTAATTAAATTAATTTTAATTCTTGATTTCCATGGGCTTGTCTAGGAAGTAGTGTTACATTCTGTTTTTTCGGTTTCGGGCGGCCAGAGGCCCAGACTCACAGACCCTGTAGCCCCAGACCTCTTAGCCGTCCGCCGCTGTTCAGGCCCCCAGAAATGACTTAGACTCTTATATTAACTTTATGCTGTTTGACCTATGGCTCAGGCACACTGCTAGCTTGCTCTTACATCTTAAATCAACTCATTTCTATTAATCTTTCTTGCCACGTGGACCATGGCTTACCTGTGTTCCTTACATGTTGTTCCTTTTTGCTTTTGGCTCCTTCTGTCTGACTCCGCCCTGCTCCTCCTACATACAGTGATGCCTCCTCTTACTTTTCCTATGGTGCCTGTCATGGGCCAAAACAGCTCCTTTATTTAAAGATTGCTATTCACAGCATACAGAAAGACATTCCCACATCAAAGTGAGCATGAACTATAAACATCTTGATTCAATTTTCAGGAACAAAATTTCACAAACAACTTTATGTCCATGTGACTAGACATGCTGCATGGGTGATCATAAAGGTAATCCAGGTAGTGGTTTGAAATTTTAGTGAAGACCTTCAGTAATATGATAGAGGGAAAAGGGAAATTAAAACCATAAGGCAGAGATTCTTTTCTTGGCATTAAAGGTAAAAATTAAACAACATAAAACTGAAAGTTACTCTGCCTAAAACTGAAAACAATCACCAACTTCCCCCAGGTACAAATCCTTTGACATAAAATAGTGAGCTGCCTATAATATATACTTGTATAATAGTGGCAAAAAGTGTTGTGCAAGTTACCAACCACTTTTTGATTCCATGAAATGAAACCTATACCTGACACTGTTAAAATGGCTAAGAACCTGAGACTGGGAGCCTTGGGGAAATTTGTATGTTATTATTTTGCTAAAGGAGCATAGCAGTGAAATGACTCCTAATGATATCAATGCCTTTCTCAGCCCTCATCAGAGAAGTTTCTACTTGCAGTAAATTAAAAATAACGTAGTGACACACAATGAACAATGCATAGAGAGTGACAGTCTTTGGACCAATCAGTCTTAAAGGAGATCTTTTCATTAAGGTCCTCTTCTCAGGCTCAGGGATCTAGGTGAAAGAGGAGGAAGAAAGATAATAAAAGTCAAATATGACAATATGACAGATGGTTAAAAGGAAACAGGATCTTCCAGACACAAAATGAGTCATGGTCAGATGAGCTCATTCAGTCCGTCCGAAGTGGAATATTTTCACCAAAGCCTTCCCCTGAACCATAGCGATTTGGGTGGAAAAGGAAGGATAACGGGACACAATAGAACTAATGCCCACATGAACTCACAAGGCCTGCACAACTCAAGCTAGATGTTCTAGCACTGAGAGGAGTGTGATCAGAAAGCTCTATGCAATTTGTAACCATGGCATGAAAAAGTCAAATTCCTCCAATGGAGTCTCAGTAGGTGTATTACATACTTCAGAGCCGCTCTCAAAATGAACTCAGTGGGTTTTTTGTTTGTTTGTTGGTTGGTTGGTTTATTTGTTTGGTTGGGTTTTTGTAAACACTTTGTCTTATTTTGCTTTGTTGGGACATCTTTTGTCTTATTAGTCTTTTGGCTGTATATTTTGATTTCTGTTGTGCATTTTTGGATATGTTTCTTGCTTTTTGTGTTTTATTCCATTGGGTTTTTTTGATAGTTTTTTTTATAAAGAAAGAGAAATAAGTTAGGTGATCAGAGTCATGAGGATGATCTATAAAGATTTGTGGAGGGGAAATATAATCAATATAATGTATAAAAATTGTTTTCAATAAAAAGTAAAATAAAATGGTGTCTGTATTGGCTAATTTTATGTCAACGTGACACAAGACACACTTATTAGAGGAACCTCTATTGAGATCATGCCTCCATAAGATCCAGCAGTAGCCATTTTTGTGTTTTAGTTGGTGGGGTTTATCAACAGGTCTAGCCTGTTGTGATGGTGCCATTCCTGGTCTGCTGGTCCTTGGTTCTATAAGGAAGCAGGCTGAACAAGCCATGGTGATCAAACCAATAAGCAGCATCTCTTAGTGGCCTCTCCAAAAGTTCCAGCCTCCAATTCCCTGCCCTACATGAGTTTCCACCTAATTCCTTTGATGATAAACTGTGACTTAGAATTAAGAGTGTAAGCTAAATAAACTTTCTTTCCCAAGTTGCTTGGCCATTGTGCTTCATCATAGCAATAGAACCCTAAGACAGTGTGATGTGTGATGTCTCTCTGTATGCTAAAATTTATCATTGGTTAATAAAGAAAATTTTTTGGCCTATGGTAAGGCATCTTAGAAGCAGGTGGAAAATCTAAGCACAAATAAAGGGGGAGAATGGCAGAGTCAGAGAGAGACACTGTGAGCTGCCACTGAGAGAGAAAGATGTAAAGCAATTCAGGTAAGCCACAAGCCATGTGGCAAGACATAGATTAATAGAAATGAGTTAAGATGTGAGAGATAGCTAGCAATAAGATTGAATCATAGGCCAAACAGCATGTAGTTAATATAAACTTCTGTGCGTTTCTTTGGGTCTTTGGGACTACATGTCTGGACCTCAGGGCCAGGCAGAGCTAAGCAGCTGCCAGGCAGATGCAGACCTTGGTGCTAACCAGGCCAGAAACTTCGTACTACAACAGTGTCTCAAAAAATTAACCAACATGGATATAAAATTATTAACACTGAACAAAACCAATATAGGGAGTAAACAAATGAGGCAGATTTGGGAAGATGTTGCACAAATTTCAGGAAACTAAGAACGGGTTGTTTTCAAGTTTATGACTTTGATCTGTAAGACAAGATGAGTTCATGCCAAGTTACATGATAAACTTATAAATAAAACCAGCAGAGAGGCAGGAGCAATAGAATAAAAGCATGTCAAACATCACTCCTGCTAGGCTTTGCTTTTAAATAGGATGAGAAAAGCAAAACAGATGTTCTCAAAGTACATAGTTTGCTCTGGAAATCAAGCATAGGAAGATAATTTTAGTAGAGACTTAGGTCAGTGAGCGAGTGATTAAAAACCATATATTCAACAGTTCCTTGATGTCATATGTGTGCAGTCAGTGTTAGGAATATGAACCAAGTGTGAGTCCAGCAGAGAACAGAAAAGAATTGTACAGACTCAGCTTTAGGATAAAGAATCCCAATTATAACACATATGTAAGCGTGTATGATAGGTTTGTAAAACTTTATATAGAGTAGATAAACTTCAGGTAAATAATAGGACTATATCTAACAAAGAAACACTTTAGCCCTTGGGGGTGGTTTCAGTTATTTATCCTTAAGAAGGTAGTAGTTATTTCTTGTTTCTGTGACAAATTAGCTGATAAAAGAAAATTATAACAGACATAAATTTCTCTTGCTTTACAGGTAAAATTATAGTTTAGCATGTCCCTAAAAGCATGGAGTATAATTTGATCTAATAATATGATCACATTCCATACTGTCTGGAAGAAAAAAGAAAGAGATTTTACTGTCCAACTCATTCTCTCTAACTTTTTTTCCTTTCATTTAGCCCAGGACCCAAACTCAAGTGTCCTCTTTCCACAGTCAACTCTTTTTGGAAACATCCCTCACACATACCAGAAGTATGGCTCCTAGTTTGTTCAAAATCCAGTCAAGCTGGTAAATATTACAACCTCATCCTTTGCCAACTTGGCATAAAAAACATCATGTTTGAGCCATGTAAACCATAACAGAGGAGTAGTGATGTTTTTTAGGTTTTGTTTTCTTTAAACCTTAAAATACAAATTGAAGTAAATTGTGATAACCCATAAAATGGAATACCTTCTTTTGTTATAATTTTTACACAGCATATACATAATGATGTTTACAAATATAGTACAAGACTATTTGGACAAAGAGTGGACAAAGGGATTTTTATAGATATGGCTTTTCTATTACACTTTCTTTTGTTTTTAAAGAGAGTCTTATTATGTAGTTCTGGCTAGCCTAAAGCTCACTATGTAGGCTTGCCTCAAACTCACCAACATCCCCCTATATCTGTCTCTCAAATGCTGAGACTAAAGGCATATGCCTCTATGCCATTACTTATTGAAGATGTTGGCCTTACATATTTTAATGGCTAAGATGAAGTAATATAATCAGTTAATCAAACTATTTGCCTATTTTTTGTTTAACATTATAAAAATATTTTTTGGTTTTGACTAAGGACATTGAGTGAAAGCTTGCCTCCAACATCTTACTACATTCTGTCTTTATAATTTTAAACAGTGTCAAAAAATTCAAACTATAAAGATCAACATCACTTCTTCCTAAGCTAGATCTACAATCTTTGGGGGTTTTCATAAAGTATATGCAAATATAGCTTACTTGGATCACTGTTTTGCATAGAAGTGCATGCTATTTATACAGCTGCAATATACAAATCTACATTCTTGAAGAATGCTGTAATGTTTTGTAAATGAAGATTTACAGGTAGGCTTTTCACTGAAAATAACTGGGGCTATGGAAGTAACGCCTTGGTAGAGATCAATTAGCATGTAAGAAGCAATGCTTGTGGTGAGATTTAGGTGTTAGTTGATAAAGTTTAAAAATATTTATCTAATTATGAATAGGGTTGGCCACTCCCCCTTTAGGAGCCTGGGACTCTGGATAAGCGTCTTTGGACCTTATCAGCTGTCACTTGAATCCCACCACAACTGAGTTCTAGCTCCAGTAAAACACACACACACACACACACACACACACACACACACACACACACACACACACAGAGAGAGAGAGAGAGAGAGAGAGAGAGAGAGAAAGTGAGAGAGAGAATAAAAAATAAAAATTTTGTGTCAGATTATCAGTATTTGAATTTTGGCTTCATAATTTTTCATTCCAAATATTGACACAACTTATCCAAGTCTTATTTTTTTAAGTAAAAAAAAAAAATGAGGATGGCAAAACATACCCTTTGTTAGCCACACTATCTACCTAGTTATATTGGTTGCCTTAGTCTTACTGATATATAGGAGTAGGAAAGGGAAGTGGCCACTGTGAAAAGATTGATAGCTGTAACAGCAAAAGTAACACTAGAAGTTATATTAGCAGTATAGACAAAAAGATGAATTGTATTCACATGATGCATGAGGCATTTTTAAAAGGCAGGTTGTCTAACTTAATTTAGTCCTTTTAGCAAGCCCAAACATTCTTTAGGGAAATAAAATAAGATTAGGAAAAAGGGATATGAAGACAAATTATTATGATGAATCTGCAGAAACAGGGAAAGACCACATCTAGACAGATTGCTGAGGACATGGAATTCACTGAATGTGTGAGAGCAGTTTGTCAAAGGGGATTAAATGGGAGAGCAATGGGTCAAAAAGTTAAGCCAAAAGCAGCTTGAAGGCAGTTTAGGGAAGTCTCCTAGAAAAGAGGAGCTGGACTTGATCTAAAACAGATGGTGACGTTTTCATTTTAATTAAATGTTTCATATTTATACATTTGCCTTTCTTCACAGCTGAAACAAAATTTCGGTTCTTTTATTTTGCCCTTTTAATAGTGCTTAAGCAAAAATTAAAATATACTGCATCATAGTGGCTATAGTTAATATTTTTACATTGCTAATGTCTATGTCAGCAATTTTTAAATTGGAGTCTGTTTAAGTATATGCAATTTGACTAATTTTTTTCATACTATACCTCAGAGTGACCTAAACAAATAGCACAGTGTTTACTCTTAGAGAATAAGAGACCGAGAGGTAAGAGATAGGGTCAGAGGAGGATATAACCAAGAGAAAAGCAAGGAGATGCAGGTGATGATGATAAGTCATGCCCTGGCAGACTTATTATTCTTCGTCCAGATCTTTTGTGGGGGGAAAGTGATGGCATCTCTATCCCTTCATGGCTTGGTTGATGTTGTTTCTTGGGAAATTCCTTGACCTGGAATACTAAAGAAAAATTGATGAGAATACCTAGAGAGAGCTTTCTGGTGTTTGTCTGAACTAAAGCAACAACATGAAAGGCATCTGAACAACAACAGCAAGAGTACGGCCAGGTACCAAACCCAAGAGAGACAAGACAATTTATCTTATCCTGTCAAAATCAATTTTAAAAACTTCTGGAGACAGTAGGCAGGAACAGGATTTTTTCTTAGAGAAGTGGTTCCCAAACTTCTTAATGTTTTGACCGTTTAATAAGTTCCTCATATGGTAGCAACTCCAAAACATAATGTTATTTCTGTTGCCATTTTACAACTATAATTTTGCTACTATTATAAATTATAATGCAAATATCTAATATGCAGGATATCTAACATATAATGTCTGTGAAAGAGTCATTTGATACCCAGAAGGGTCTTAATTTTGGGGCTGAGAGTCACTATCTTAGAAGGATGAAATTGAATTATCATGTTTTTCTAATAACTCACTTATAATTTATAAATAAAGGGCCAATGAGATGGCTCAGTGGTTAAAGATACCTACCAACCTAAGCTTACCAAGACCTATATTGTCTTGGAGATATTTGACTCCCAGAAGTTGTCCTTGGATTTCCAATTACTCACACACAAAATAAGTAAATACTGTATTATATTACTTTGATAAAGGAAAAATATAAATACAAATTTTAAAAAGTTATTCCAAGTCTGCTAAGAGAAGCAGAAATTCTCATAAGGGATTCCTTTAGTCACTACTTAACTTTCAAGATTAAACTATAAATTCAATGTCAAATTGGAAAAGAACTATAGCCCAGCATTTTACATAATGAATTATCTCTCAGAATTGGCTGTCATTATATGTATACACAGTTATCATGTGATCAGGCTTATGCATAACTTATAGAAACTGAAGAATAAATTTAAAAAGTAGATAAAGCCTGTGAGATAAAACCAGGGCAGCCCAATGTAGTGAAAGTATTCAAAAATTGGAATCTGGAAAAAAACAGACCCTCCAAGATTATTTCTGTTTCTAACAAGATTCAGAAGAGCTCAGGAAGTTACACTAAGTCACAGGGATAAGGACCTGAAAATAGTTCTTCAGATAATCCATAATCCAGGCCAAGATGGAATATAATACAAAACAGGATCCTATGGGAGGTGGCTATCATAAAGATGAACCACACTGCCTATGATGTGTGTGATGGGGAAAGATGGGTGTAAACTGAAAGACAGGGAAGGTGGAGATGGAAATGAAGAAAAAAGAGAAAGATCAAGACTGTGAATTATGAAACTCTGAAAAGGAGAAATTCAGTAAAGGCTGTGTCCATTCAGAGATCATCATTAACATGCAAGATATTATCTCTGTAGACAATTGGAGTTTATTACTATTATAAAAAGTACTATGTCTGCAGTCAAAAAATTTTGTTTTACTCAGCTCAAATTTCCATTAAGGTTGAACTCTCTACACTAATGGAGAAAAACTTCTTCAGTCCTCTTGTCTCCCAATGTCAACAGGTAAGGAGTAACTGGAACCAAGCATCCAGTCCAAACTTCTGCAATCATCTTCTAGCTCCTGATGCTGACCAGTAAGTGGAATAAGGATCCTGAGGCTACAGCTCACACTTTCACAGTTGCCTTAGCTCCTGATACTGATAGATTTAACAGCCCACAACCTTCAGCCCCCGAATCTTACTTCCTTTCAGCCAACTTCAGCTATTTAAGCTTAAGGCACAGAAGTAAACACAACACAAAAAATTCAAGACAACATGAATCCTTCAAAAATTATATACATAATAATTAACCCCAACTAGAATGACTTTGTAGAAATTTCAGTTTAAAAAACCATAAAAGAAATTATGCGTAAACAACTCAAAAATGATGTAAATATACTACAAGAAAATAAAAACAAAGAGATGAAACAAGGAAGTCAACACAAAACATGAAAAGTGGATTCAATAAAGAGATAGAAACTTTAAAGAAAGGAGGTGCTTAACTTAGATGTCCTCTTTAGGTATTCCAACGCTACCCTATGTTAAACCCATAGATTTTTTTAAATTTACCAGTGACCTTTAGTGAATGAATTATCTTAGAAGAAACAACTCTAGGTTATGCTCAAGATTGTCAAAATACTTGATAAAGAAGACAAATGCTTGACAAAAGAAATAAAAGTAGGGAGAAAGTGGGAAAAAAAGAAGGGGACTAGCACTTATTAGAAATGAAACAGAGATGTCTAAACAGTGGCAAGGAATTTAAATCATAATTTATGTGTCAAATAGCATTCCAAATAAACAACTGTAATTTGAGATACCTCTATCTAGAAGAAAAGAAGATGAAGAATGAAGATGATGAGGAGGAGGAAGACAATAATAATAAATAAGTAACTAATGCCTCCCAGGCAGCTAGCTTCTAGAATTTAAATTTACATCTGTGGCTTTTGATATGAACTTACCTGAACTGTAATTCCTGGCATGTTAAAAATCACTGTTGTCTAGAGACGCAGTCTTTAGAGTCTGGGTGAACTTCAATGCATGGTGAACACTGTATACATTTAAAAGTCTCATGGAGTGTAATTCTAAGAAGTCTACATTTTTAATGAAAGACATAATTCCTTTGGAATCAACTAATCTTTGGGGTCAGTGAAATTTGGTCTTTTTATCCTTTTGAAGAAAATTAACTCTGGCATCCTTGCTGTTAGGATTCTTGCATTGCACATAGAGAAAGTCAGCTGGAACTTACTGGAGCAAAACAGGACATTATGTTATACAGGAACAAAAGAGTACCATGAGTTCAATATAGAGAATGTGGTTGAGTCATTGGAAGATGTAAAGCAGTTTCTGAGATTAGAAACTGCAGCAAACTTAGACAGAAACCTCTTCCCAGCATGCTTTTAGTTTCCTCTATTCTACCATCTTCAATACCACAAAAGTCTCTTCATTTCATTTATTATTTATTTCAAATAGCCAGAGAAGTGACTACAGCAGGCACAGGTCTGTTATTTACTTGTCTTTATACAAATCAATGGCAAGAAAGAAAAAAAATGGTACAATGTAGATAGTAATGAATGAATGTCTTGTTCTGAAAACATAAAAATTTTAAATCTTATTTCTGTTATGGTCATATGATAGTCACATGCTCTTTGTGTATATTTACAATGAAGTATTTAATTTTGTATTGCACACCAATATTCCATATACTATATTTTAATATTAATAAAATATAATTTCAAATATTTATTAGCCTGTGAAAAAACACACTTGTTGTAAAATATTACCTTAAGAAGTGTTACACTTGTTTATGATGTGGAACATTTGTTTAATGATGCAAAAATGTGTTGTATATTTATGTTACATTTATTTAACTCTGTGAAGCTGTCTTGTTACTTTGCCTGTCTAAAACACTTTATTTGTCTAATAATGAGCTGAATGGTCAATAGTAAGGAAAAGAGAGAAATCGACAGGGCTGGCAAGCAGAGAGGACTAAAAGAGGGAGAAAAACTTTAGAGGATAAAGAATCCAGAAGGAAACAAGAAAAGCAAGAGGAAGATTTCAGGGACCAGCCATCAGCTACACAGCAAGCTGCAGAGTAAGAAGCAGTAAAAGGTATACAGTAATAGGGAAAGATAATAGTTCAAAGGCAACAGATGGAATAATCTAAGAAAAGCTGGTTAGAAATGAGCTGAGGATTCATAAGAAATAATAAGCGTTTGTGTGTGAGATATATTTGGGAGCTGGGTGATGATCTTCCAAAGTAAAGCATAAAAGGACAATCAGCTATGCAATCAACCAAATAAACATAAAAACAACAGATTTATAGAAAGAAACATAGCTGATGAGCTAAACATATAGATACTACAGGGGGGCAGAGTTTGTTAAAGCTGATTCAGGTCTGTATGAGCTAAGAGGTTCTGCAAGGTAACCACTCTACTGACACTACCTGAAGTTGGTGGGCTGAAAGGAGCATCAGATTTGGAACAAAAAAAAAATGGTGTGCAGATATGATCTCATTGACCATAGTAGCTTTGCTGTGATTATTTCATTTGGTTATGAAATATTCAGATTTATTATTACTATTTGTAACATTGTGAAAATGAATTGACTGGCATACTGGAGGTTGTGTGTCTCATAATGTCATGTCAGAGGTGTTTTTTCTCTCTCTCTCTTTAAATTGTGTTTACTTTTAATGTGTTCATACTGAGACATGCTTGAGACAGAAGCGAGGAATTTATTTAGTTTGCCATAGTAATATAGTTAACTAAAACTGCAATTATTACTTCGCTCTTTTTTGTTTCTTGTGTGCTTTCTTGGGGCATGGAATGTTCTACTGAAAATGTGGCATTAAAAACAAAGACTATGAACTGAGAACTATTAATCAGAGACTTTTCTTCACCAAGACCAATCTTTGTACATTGTTTCCATTTTGTTAAACATCTCTGATTTATTTGCTAAGAAAAAAAAAGAGTGTTTCATTGTGTCACTGAACAAACAAAAGCATTAGTCTGTCTGGAGACAGAAATTTTTGATTTTGGGCCATGAGTTAACTTCTTAAATATGACTAGTGGTTAATATTTTCTTTTCTGTCATTTTGATAATTTCTTTAATAAATTTGTGTTAGTGGACATTTCAAGATACAAATTAGAATTAAAGTCAAGTGAAGGATCCACACAATGTATTTGTAACTTTCAAAACAGAATTGTTGCTGTCCTGGAATTTAGAAGAGCTTTCCAGTTTTTACCTCTTTATACATCTTCTGCATAACTGATTATTTGATGTGGTATTAATGAATACAATTGTATGGATGGTTCTTTCACCAAGTTCTCATCTGTACATTCTCTGTGTCCACACTTCAGATTTAATTAACTTTATTACTATGGCAAATTGAATAAATTTCCTGCTTCTGTCTCAAGTATCTCTCATTATGAACACTTTAAAAGTAAACACAATTTAAAGAGAGAGGAAAAAAATTTCTGACATGACATTATGAGATACAGAACCTCTAAAGATGCCACTCAATTCATTTTCTCTTGACCATCTATCGGTGGACATGTGAACTAATAGTCAGACTCCCTTGGAGAAAGCCACATTTTCATTTTCAAGTGACTGTCAATTGAAGATAGCTTCTGGGTTAGGGATGGAGCACGTGTCTGCGGCAGATCTATGCAGCCCTGTTCATGCTGCCTCAATCTCCATTAGCTAATGTTAATAGTTTCTTAATAATGTAAGTGTGTCTGTCCTGTTGTGTTTAGAGGGCCCTGTTTCCTTGATGTGCTCCATCCTCTCTGTTTCTCATGCTTTTTCTGCCTCCTCTTCCTCAGCTCCCTTCTCTTTCCTAAGCTATGAGAGGAAAATTTTGATGAAATATTCTTTTGAAGTCTTTATTTTGCAAGGTCTCTCATATTTTGCCAGGTCTCGGCATATTGTCCGGTTGTGAGTCTTTTTATTTTTTCCAATCTACTACAGGAGGAAGATTTTCTGTTGGTAGCTAAAATAGGTACTGATCTATGAGCATAGCACATTGCCACTGAAAGTCATTGTATTGCTATGTCCCTTTAATAGAACAGTAGTATTTGGTTTTATTCTAGTTCTCTGGCTACATAGTCTCAGGCTCGTGGCACCCAGGCCGCATCAGGTATAGATTTTGTCTCACACAGTGGGCTTAAAGTAAAACCAGATATTGGTGGTTACTCTCACAAACTTTGTACCAACATTGTACTAGTGTATCTTGCAGTCAAAACACCTTTGTAGATCAAAGTGTTTCTAGTTGGGTTGGTATATATTTTTATTCTTTGCTAGCATGAAGATTACTTCATAGAATGGATTTAGTCAGACTTCTAATTTTTAAAAAATGAACAGACTTTATGCAACTAATCTGTAGCTGATTTTACTAAGAAATGCTACCATAAAACAATTTGAACTTGATTTTCTCAAAATGATACCCTTATTTGGACAGAATACTCTACATTCTTAAATCTACTAGCACATCGGAATGTAATCACCCAGAACATAAACAATACTTTTTAATTTTAAATTCTTTTTAGGCTATCTTTTTCAGCTGACCATTTTGTTTATATTTGGAAAAATTGAATCATAAACAATTTCTTTAATTTCTGGACTATGTCATACACAATTCATACTGGATTGTTTTATGACCAAAATTTTCCTAGGGCTACATAGCACATACATCTATTTATCCCAGATAGAGAACCCACAATAGACAAAAAGAACAGATGCCACCAAAGTCCAATTTGGTTAAACAATGAGCCTAATTGGAGTTGCTTACAAGAGTATGGGTGAGAAATTATGTATAGGAGCAGAAATGACTCAAAGACAGCTATATCACAAAAGTCCACAGCAGAAGGTAGGACAGCTTCCAAAGCTAGGAACCTAGAGCACACTGTACATCATGCAGGCCACTCACCAAACTGGAGAGTGTCCTTTCCAGGTGTCTCAGTAGGCCTAAAACCTTTCTAGGCCACTAGGAGTACTGATTCTTATAGGGAGCTGGTCTGGTCTCAGAGTCTTCTTACAGCTTGACTTGGCTGGAAGCCAAGTTTCAGGTAATTCCAGCTTTTGTAAAATTGACATTATAATAACCTTCACAATAGTCAAACTTATAGAAGCAGAAAATAGAATGAGTGCCATGAATATAAAGTCTGTGGTGAGGAAATTTATTGATGAATTGGCGTAAAGTTCATGTTGTGTAAAATAAATATCATAAAGATGAACTACACAATAATAATATTAAAAATACTATATAACATGAGCTTAACATATGTTATAGGTGCTTTTTAAAAACCAAAAGAAGGACAGAAAGAAACTTGATTATCATGGATATCAGATACTTAAATGTGGTATTTTGTGAGTTTCACATGTCCAAATTCATCAAATTTTACAGTTTAAACACATGTAGACTTATGTACCAGCAATACATCAATAAATTTGCTAAAAGACTGAAGTGTTGATTATTTAAAAAGAAATGATATAATGTAATACATTTATATGAATAAAGAAAAATTATTTTGTTGAGCTCATAACTGGCTTCAGTAATGTAATTACAATACAAATACTAATTATATTTTCAATACACAAGCAAAAGAGACTGATGGTCTTGATGAGAAGTGTTTTGCTTCAATATGTTTACAATTTAGAAAACTGTTTTGGTCTTAAAAGCAGTTGGGTTTGTTTGGAAACAAGCATGAGCTATGTGTGTGAACCATATGGAAAATCTGAAGTGTTTCTTCTCTTCATCTTTATTTTGCTTAGATGAACGACAGCCTTTGAAAACAAAAATCTTGGAAAATAATTCAGAAAGTTCTTAGCCCTTAACTAGGATTTAATGAAGCATTTATTAAAGTTTTCTACTTGTCTTTTATATATTGTCCATACTCCATGTTGACCAAGGACCTTGGTTTACTTCTGATACATGGGTACTTGCCATCAGATCTTATATTTGCCACTGGAATATCTGTTAGCATTTAGGAAGCTAAGAAAAGGCCAGCCTTCAATAAAAATATCTCTAGCTTATACAATTTTTACCAGAAAAAAAAAACATCTTTCCAATACTATCCACAAATGTGGGTAATGTATGGAAGTCGATTTTGTAAAGGCTGCTGGTAAATATGGTGCAGGTACACATTTCAGCTTCCTGGAGGCTGAAGCAGGAAGATGAAGAATGTGAGGTTAGCATCTCATTAAATGGTAAGATCCTGTCACAGTTCTCCATCTACCTTAAAAGTCTGTTTTATAGAAACACAAATTAAAAATCAATTAGTGGAGGAGAGCAGACAGATGGGAGGGCAGATGCTTACTGATAAGTAAACAAGTTTCACTTGTACCAGAGCAGTAAGCTTAATCTGCATGATGACTCTAGTTATTAATAGCACATTGAATGCTTCAAATTCCTAGAAGATCTGGTGTGTGTGTGTGTGCGCACGTGAACCTTAGGGTCTTACATATATAGATAAGTAATCTACACTTCTACTATGCTCCCAGTCCTATGAGAGATTTCAAATTTTCTACCTTCATGATTATGACAACTTGATGGGACGATGAGTACGTTAAGTTTAATTCAGTCTTCTTGAAAATTATCACTACCACAGAATAACTATATGTAGTTACATTAAAAGCCATATGAAATAAAAAATATGTTGAAAAAGCTACATAATAAATAAAGAAGTACTAATAGCATAACACAACACAAATAGCAAAACATGGTACAAATAATTGCACTTTTAAGTGGTGCGGTATCAAAAATCTCAGAAAATGTTTGGAACTTTTGGAGCTGCAGCAGAAAATCTTTGTTAAAAATAGGAAGATGTAATGTGCAGTTTTTTTCAGACAGAGAGAAGACCCTCCGTTAGCTACGGAAATGATCAAGGTTTAATTCTGGAATAGAGTGTTACAAATTGGCAATTCCTGAATCCAAGCCAATGTTTCTCAAGTAAGATGCATATGATAAAAGCAAGCTGGGAACATACTGCAGTTAAAATTGAAAAAAATAATTTTTTTCAGAGCAAACTTCAAATATTTTAAGTTGGTAGAAAAATCTGTTGCTTTTTAATTTTTTTAGAATTTTCCTTAAAATGTTAGTGTTCTTTTAAAAGTATCATCACTATACACAAGCATGTCATCTGATTTATTACCAAATTATGTGTACTTGCTAGGAATTAAAATATTACCTTTCAGCAAGGTATACTGCTGATATCAGATCTCAGGAGGCTGAAGCAGGAAGATCATGAGTTTGAGACCAGTTTGAGCTATTGAGTGAAGCTATTCTCTCTCTCTCTCTCTCTCTCTCTCTCTCTCTCTCTCTCTCTCTCTCTCTCTCTCTCTCTCTCTCTCTCCCTCCCTCCCTCCCTCCCTCCCTCCCTCTCCCTCTCTCCCCTCTCTCTTCCTCTTTCTCCTTCTCTTGCCCTCTCTTTCTCTCCCTCTCTCCTTTTCTTTCTCTCTGTCTCTCCCCCTTTCTTCTTTGCTATATGCATTATAACTTTGAGGCACTTTGTCATATTCTGTGAGATTTGTGGAAAAATTTCTTGGCCTTCATGCCAATTACTTACCCAGATTCTTCATATTTTGTAACCCTTGAATGAAGAGTGTGCCTCCTAGAATAAATGTAGGAGAGTCAGAACTTTAAAAGCTCAGGTTAATCGATATTTCTGGTCTGGAAACTCAAGAGCAGAATCACATGGAACCCTTTCCATGCCTTCTCATTACAAAAAGATCTGTTTTCTTCAAAACAGCCAGCAGATTCCAAGAGGACAAGTTCAAAGTTATTTTTGGTTAAGCCCTCTTCACATTTAAATGATCTCTATTATGAAGGTTATATATATATATATAAATATATATATATTTCTCTTGCCAACTACTCCAAGGTCATCTCTATTGTTTGAGATATAGCAGTATCTAGACAGAGACATCTCAGAAACATTGTTTGTTCTCATGAAGAATAACATCAGAGCATTTCACTCAGGTAAAGCAGGGCACTGACATATTGTGTTTTAGCTCTCTTTCCAAAGTTTGATGGCTGTGTACCTTTAAGCAGAGTATTGAACCTCATTAAGTGTAAAATAGCCTACCTACTACCTTAGTAGCTTTTTTTTGTTCCTATGCTTTTGAGGCTGGATAACCTTTCTTATTGATATATTGTCTCCTAAGATGTGAGGAAAGAGCTAGCTTGTGTTGAGCTAGCAAATGCTTCTAGAGGTCATTTTGGAGCCCGGAAAGGGTCTTGAATACCTTCCTCTATCATCACCTTATGCTTGTTTCATAACTGATATTTATTTCCCGAGCATGTGTTACTGAAGGATCCTGAAGATCATCTTCATCCAATGCAATTTAAAGCAAAGTCAGAACGAGACAGAGGGATTTGTCATTTTGTTATCCCAGACAATTGTTGCCCCTCAAGGGCTATTATAAACAGTTCTTGGAAATGGGCAAATTGGGTGTCCTGACTGATCCTTTTGGTCCTTTTGTCCCTATGAAGTCAACTTTTAGTCCAGATGGAGGCTATTATTAATTGTCCTAATGTCTTACAGACACTATTTATACTTCCATTATCTCCCATTCATGCAATTTTATTAGAAATAAAAGTAATTAGATTTCTTAAGAATTATTTCTTCTTTGCAAATGTAGTTGCTTATTGTGTTAGAATCCAACTATTTGTTGTTGTTTAGAAACAAATTCATGGAATCATCATTTAAAATGGAATGAAGAGACCATATTGAAGGCATTTCCATAAAGTTCTCAGTGACACTATGATATCAATTAGAGCTGACATTATCATTCTTGAATAATATTAAACTTTAATTTTATTATATTTTTCTTATTTTGAGGTTATATTATAATTTAACAATTCCTCTCATTTTCTCCCTCTAACTCGTCCCATATAAAGCTTAATTCTCTCTTTCAAATTCATAACCTCATATTCTGCCTCTAACCTCTCCCATGTCTCCTCTGATAGTTCTCAACCCTTTCCCAACATCTATCTTAAACTGATGACCCGATTTTGATCATTATTGTTTCTTAAATGTTGATTTTTAGATTCTTACTTGGATTTTCTCTAATACCATGATATGGAAACCCTTTGTCATTCTGCAGAGTGGTTCTTATTGACAGTTCCTTATTCAGTTGTTTTAGAAGAGTAGAAATCAGATCAATATTTGAATCAGTTTTTTTCTATTCAAAATGAGGTTAAAAATTGCTACTTAAAAAGCTTTGTGAAAACAGGATTCATCCTTCTGCTGGATACAAGAGACTCACCTAAACTTTAAAACAAATACAGGCTCAGAGTAAAGGACTGGAAAAAAAATTTCTAATCAAATGGACTTAATAATCAAGCTGGTCAGCTATCCTAACATCTAAAAAAATAAACTACAAAGTATAAACAATCAAAAGAGATCAGAATGAACATTACATATTCACGTCAGGAAATCCAACAAGATAAAGTCTCAATCCTGAACATTAATGTCTCCAATAAAAGGGTACCCATATATTTAAAAGAAACATTACTAAAGCTTAAACCTTATATTAAACCCCACACATGAATAGTAGGAGACTTCAATATCCCACTCTCATCAATGAATATGTCTACTAGACAGAAACTTAACAGAGAAATAAGAGATGTAACAAATGTTATGAAGCAAATGAACTTAATAGATACATACAGAACTTTCCTCCCAAACACAAAGGAATATACTTTCTTCTCAGCACTCCATGGAACTTTCTCAAAAACTGATGATGTACTTGATCATAAAGCAACTTGAATAGATTTTAAAAAAAGAATGACTTTTCTTATATATTATTAGACCAGACTAAAGATAAGTTCAACAACAACAAAAATCACTGAAAGCCTACAAAATCATGGAGACTGAACATCTCTCAAATGAACCACCTCTTGGTCAAGGAAGAAGTAAAGAAAGATATTAAAGACTTTCTAGAATTTAGTGAAAGTGAATCCAACATACTCAAACTTATGGGACACAATGAAAGCAGCGCTAAGAGGAAAAATCACAGCATTAAGTGCCTAAATAATAACTTGGAGAAATCTCACAAAAGAGACTTAACAGCACAGCTGAAAGCTCTAGAACAAATAGAGGCAAACTCACCCAGTAGGTAGCATGAAATAATCAAACTCAGGGCTGAAATCAATACAACTGAAACAAAGAGAAGAACAATACAAAGAATCAATGAATGAATAATTTGGTTCTTTGAGAAAGTCAACAAGACAGACAAACCTTTATCAAAAATAATGAAAAAGAAGAGTTAGAGTATCCAAATCAACAGAATCATAAATGAAAAGGGGGGCGTAATAATAGAAACCTATGAAATCCAGAGAATCATTAGGTCATATTTCTAAAACCTATACACCACTAAATTGGAAAACCTAAAAGAAATGGGCAGCTTTATGGACTGTTACCACTTACCAAAATTGAAGCAAGACCAGATAAATAACCTAAATAACCTATAACCCCCAAGGAAATAGAAGCAGTCATCATAAGTCTCTCAAACAAACAAACAAACAAACAAAAAAGCCCAGAGCCAGATGGTTTCAGGGCAGAATTCATCAGCTTTTCAAAGAAGAACTAATATCAATACTCCCAATTTTTTCCACACAATATAAATAAAAGAAACATTGCCAAACCCTTTTTATGAGTCTACAGTTACCCTGATATCCAAACCACACAAAGATGCCACAGAGAAAGAGAATTATAGACCAATCTCCCTCATGAATATTGATGTGAAAATGCTCCATAAAATACTGGAAAGCTGAGTTTAAGAACATATCAAAATAATCATTTACCAGGATCAAGTGGGCTTCATTCGAGAGATGCAGGGGTGGTTCAACATAAAAAAAAAAAACAAAAAAAAACCTCTCAATGACATCCACCATATAAACAACCTGAAAGAAAAAAATAATAACACATGATCATCTTATTAGAAGCAGAAAATGCCTTTGACAAATCCAACACTTCTTCATGTTAAAAGTCCTGGAAAGATCAAGGATACAAGGAAAATACCTAAACCAAATAAAGGCGATATACAGCAATCCACCAACCAACATCAAACTAAATGGAGAAAAACAGAAAGCAATCCCACCAAAATCAGGAACAAGACAAGGCTATTCACTCTCCCCATATCTATTCAATACAGTTCTCAAAGTTTTAGCTAGAGCAATAAGACAACAAAGAAAGATCAAGAAGATACAAATTGAAAAAGAAGCCAAACTATCACTATTTGCCTATGATATGATAGTATGCATAAATGACCCCCAAAATTCTAACTAAAAAACAAAAACCAATAACCCTTCTATACATAAATGATTTTTTTAAAAAAAAAAAAAGGTTAAAAAGTCAGGAAAACATCACCCTTTACAATAGCTGCAAATAGCATTAAATATCTTGGGGTAACTCTAATCAAAGATGTGAAAGACCTGTATGACAAAAACTTTAAGTCACTGAAGAAAGAAATTAAAGAAGATACCAGAAAATGGAAAGCTCTCCCATGCTCTTGTATAGGTAGAATCAACATAGTAAAAACAGCAATCTTAACAAAAGTAATATACAGATTCAATGCAATATGCATCAAAATCCCAACACAATTCTTCACAGACTTCAAAGGAATAATACTGAACTTTCTATGGAATAACAAAAACCCCAGGATTGCCAATTAAGACTTCAATAATATAACTTCAGAAAACATCATTATCCCTGACTTCAAACTCTAATATAGAGCTACAGGAATAAAACCAGCTTGGTACTGGGCATAGAAACAGATTTGTGGATCAATGAAATTGAAGACACTGACATTAATCTAGACGCTTCTGAACACCTGATTTTTGACCAAGATGGCAAAAATATACAATAGGAAAAAGATAGCATCTTCAACAAATGGTGCTGGCATAACAGGATATCAATTTATAGAAGACTGCAAGCAGATCCATATCTATCATCCTGCATAAAACCAAGTGGGTCAAAGATCTCAACATAAACCCAGTTACCCTGAACCTGATAGAAAAAAAAAAAAAAACAAAAAAAAAACTGGAAAATACCCTTGAACGCATAGGCTCAGGAGACCACTTCCTAAATAAATACCAGTAGCAAGGACACTTAATGCAACATTTCATAAATTGGACCACCTGAAACTGAGAAGCTTCTGTAAGGCAAAGAACATGGTTAATAAGAAGAAATGACAGCCTTCAGAATGGAAAAAGATCTTCACCAACCCTACATTGGAAAGAGCACTAATCTCTAAAATATATAGAGAACTCAAGGAACTAGAGGTTAAAAACCAGAGAACCCAATTGGAAAATTATGTACAGAGCTAAATAGGGAATTCTCATCAGAAGAACCCCAGATGGCTGAAAGACACTTAAAAAATTACTCAACATCTTACCCATAGGAGAAATGCAACTAAACAACTCTGAGATACCACCTTATGTCTGCTAGAATGGCTAAGATCAAAAAACACGAATGACAACCTATGCTGGAGGGGAGGTAGATCAAGGGGAACACTTGTATGTTGCTGGTAGGAGTGAAAACTTGTATAGCCATTTTGGAAATCAGTGTTTCCTCAGAAAACTGGAAATTAACCTATCCAATGATTAAGCATATTCCCAAAGGATGCACATTCTTACCCCACGGACATTAGCTCAAATATGTCCATAGCAGCATTACTGGTAATAGTAAGAACCTAAAAATAACCTAGTTGCTTCTCAAGAAAAATATGGGTTAAAAATTGTAGTACATCTACACAATGTTGTACTACTCCGCAGTTTAAAAAAAAATGACATCTTGCAATTTGCAGGCAAATAGGTGGATCTGGAGAGTGTCATTCTGAGTGAGGTAACACATACCCACAAAGATAGACACGATATGTACTCACTCATAAGTGGATTTTAGACATAAAGCAAAGGATAACAAATCTACAATCCACAATCTTCACCCCACCTCCCACCCTCATCAGCCAAGTAACAGGAGGAAGTTAAGAAAGACATCTGTGGATTTCCCTGAGAACGGAAAATATAGAAAATTTGTGGATCAAATGTGGAGTGGGAGATCATATGTGGGGTGGGGGGAATGAGCAAGAGGAGGTGAGACAGAACATGAAAAAATGTGATGGTTGAATGGGGGGAACAACAGAGAGAGAGAGAAAGAACAAAGAAGTGGATATCCTAATAGAAGGAACTATTGCAGAGTTAGAGAGAAATCTGGTGCTAGGGAAATTCCCATGAACCCACAAGATTCAGCTTGGACTCCAGGCAATAGTAGAGGGGTGTCCAAAGATATCTTCCACTATAATCAAACGAATGACCACCCTAAGTGCCCTTATAGAACCTTCATTCAGCTGCTGATGGAGGCAGATGCAGAGATCCATAGCTAAACACCAGGTTGAGCTCCTAGTCCAGGTAAAGAGAGGGAAGAGAGAGTATATGAGCAAAGGGTGATGTAGGAATGTCTTCCTGTATGCTGTAAGTATCAATCTTTAAGTAAAGGAGCTATTTTGGCCCTGGGTGAGCACCATAAAAAAAGTAGGTGGGGAATCAGAATAGTTAGGAGAAGGATGGCAGAGACAGAGACATATCGAGCCAGATGCCCAAAGAAGAAACATGTAAGGAACACAGGTGAGCCACTGGCCACTTGGCAGGACAGATTAATGGAAATGGGTTGAGTTAAGATGAAGGAGCTAGCTAGCAATGTGCCTGAGCCATAGGTCAAACAGCATGAACTTAATACAAGCTTCTGAGTCATTTTTGGGAAAACTTAAGCAGTGGCAGGCAGCTAAGGGGTCTGAGGTGGCAAGTCTGTGGGTCTGGATGTCTGGCTAGCCTGGCCAGACACCTTATTATAACAAAAAGGATCAGGATTGTGATGAGAAGACCCACAGAGTAGGCTGACCCATGCTATTGGCAGCTGATGAACCTTCGTGGAATAGATCTAAACCCTCTGAATGTAGATGATAGCCTAATGGCATGGGCAGTTTTCTCTTACTCTTTGACCAGAATTTATTCCTGGTGCATGAACTGGAGCCAATACCCTGCAGGAAAACATGTTACATGAATTCTGGGTATAATAAAAGAAACTCAGAGCCAGATATCAGGGAAAGGCTTGTAGTATGAGGTTTCTGGCCTGGACTTTCGGGCCTAGCCTCAATGTTTAGGCCCACTGATCCACAGACCCGCAGAGACACACAGATGCTTACAATAGTTTTAGGCTGATCGGCCTAAGGCCCAGGCATATAACTTGCTAACTCTGTACCCTTAATCTAACCCATGACTCTTATCCTGTTCAGCCATATGGCTTGGTACCTTTTCTCAGAGCAGCATAGCTGTCTTCTGCCTCTTCTGGCTTCTCTCTGGCATTCTAGTCTGTTCTGCCTGTTCTTAGAGTCTTCTTCATCTGTAGACCCACCCATACTTCCTGTCTGCCTTTGACCAATCAGTGCTTTTTATTAAACTCATAGGTGGGGACAGTTATTTACAATGGAATGACATAATCTCCCTAAAAAGGCTGAGATATCAAAGAGAGGAAACATCACAGTCAAATCTCACCCAACTATCTTCAAACTTCCTCAGCCTCGCTCCTCATGGCTTCTACTACCTTAATCTGCTTTTCTATGCCTGCCTTAAACACCTTCTTCACCCAGTTGTTTCATATCCAGGTTAAGATTAAAGGCATGGGTTACTACTATTTGGTAGTTAGCCTTGAACTCACAGAAATACAGAAAGATCTCTGTCTCTGGAGTTATGGAATTAAAGGCCTGGCACCACAACTTCCTGTCTAGGAGCCTGGAACTTGCTAAACCAAGCTGGCCTCAAACTCAGATCTGCTGAGACCTTTAAGGCATTGGTCAGAACTCCTGGTCTTTCCCCATGCTGGGATTAAAGGTGTAAATTACCACTCTCTGATCCTCCTGGATTGACTGTGAGTAGATCTCTTCTCTGATATTCCAAACTTGTTTTATTAAATATATAACATATCATCACATAAACACCTTTCTCAGCAATGATACTTGAGGGGAGTGCCTTGGTTATACCTCAACTAGACCAAACTCACTCACCTTTGGATTTTTTTGCCCACTCTGGGGAACTGATGAGGGGTTGGGGTGAGAAGAGGAACTTGGAGAAAGGGAGGGAGGGGGAGTAGTGATGGTTAAGGGGAAAAAAAGTTAAAAAAAAAAAGCCTTGTGAACATTAAACATTCAGCTTCCTTAACAGATTTGTCATGGTAACAAGAAGAAATTCCCACCCTCTCTCCAAGATATCCTTCTCAAAGACATGCCCCTAGAGAATATAATAATCCATGGCATGTCATCAGTTGCATGATTATGTCTTGTCTGAGCAACTGAACTTGACCCAGTCCTGAGAACATTATAAAACTCACAGTTGTCTTAACTTTAATATTTTGTTGAATATTTGCTTCTCTCATTATGAGTAATCTTAGAGAAGCTAAGGAAATTTTTTTTTTAGATGTGTTGATTGAAATTTCTATCAAATACATTGGCAAAATATACTTTGTTTTTTTCTTTATTGTATTATTTTTTATTAAAAATGTCTTTTTATCTATGAAGCCCCCTGCTACCCCTCCCTTCCCTCCTCCCAATCCCTCCCAGTCAGCCTTCAGCTTCCCCGCTTCCTATCCTTTATCCCCTCCCCCAAAAGGGCAAGAAGTCTCAACGTGGGCCTTTGAATCAAAAGTTCACTTCTGACTGGTGTTCTCTGTCCATGAATTAGCTAGAAATAATTACTTAATAAAGAGATACCATTCATTTACAGGGCCACTGATATCTCTTATATAGACATGGCCACTGTAGGACCTTTTACAGGTCATTTCCGAGTATTTTTGTTCTATATGATGGCAGTTTTTGTTAGATAGCTTATAAAACAGCATGATACTAAGGTTCTTCTAAATAAAGTATCTTGGGGGAGTCAAGAAAACGTCAATGTACATACCAATAGTTTTTGCATTATACTATTTTGAAAACACATCAACTTCGGTTTCCAGAATGAATATAGTCTAAAAAAATGGATGTTTAGTATAGTAAATCTCTCCATAAAAACTATGAAGACAGAAACAAAGTTTGAATTAGTTTAGCTGAGAATGATTAACAATTTGGACTTTACTTCCTATTTGTTTTGTTGTTATGAACTTTGAGTTCAGCTGTGATTTTTTTTTGAAAATTTATTTTTCCTTAAAGTCATATCACTACTTTCCTTAAGAATAATTTCCTCCAAAATACCTCTACTAAAGTCATATCTGTAATTTAATATAATCTGTGTAAGTGACAGTGCTAACATTTTGCAGACTAAGATAAAAGTCAAAAGTGAAAATGGCTAAAATCAATCAGAACATTATACAAAAATCATCTAAAAGGACATGATTTTATTTGTTTTATCAAATTCACTAGCAGAATGTAATAGGCTTGAGAGCATCTTTTAGTAAAGTCAATCATAGGTCTATACAGAAATGTAGTTTTATATGTATTAAATTAAATTACCGAACATATATATTACATATTTATGTTTACATCTGTGTGTTACATTATTATATATCACTCATTATGCATTTACTATTAAGTAATATATGAACATGTTAGTTCTATATATGTAAGCATAGACATACATATATGTATTGAGTTATAGTTGATACAAATTAATAAATTATATTTGTTTAAAAATCCAACTTAATAATCTTTGATGTGGAAATATTCCTTAAATTGTCACTAACAGTTAAGGTTATGAATATATCAAAGAATTCTTTGATCCCTTTGAAATCCCTCCTTAGTCTCTTGCTAATCAAACTCATTCCATCCAGAGAATCTTTGTGAGATATTTTCTGTAAAAATAGTATACAGTTTTTATTTTACTATAATTAAAACAATGGAACATACATTAGGTGCTCATTATAATTATAATTTACTTTGTCTTAATATCTATAGCATTTTTAATTATTGCTTATTGTTCACCATCCTCCATAAAACATTTATGTATTTTTAAACTACACTATTTTTCTTTACAACTAAGTATTTCTTTTTGAGTGAGGGTCTTACACTACATTTACTTATACATCTACAAATTCTGTTTTCATTCTCTTAATATGTAATTTTGATAACTGAGGTTTTATGATTAAACTTTAATGTAATAGTAGTAATAATGGCATATTTATGATTATTTGTCCAGGAGAGTATGTTTGTGTTTGTATATGTATATGCTATACATGTGTGAACATGGATATGCCTGTACTAGAGCAGGTACATGGAGGTCAGAAGGTAACTTTTGGGAATCTGTTCTTTTCTTCTACTGTGTCTTCTGGGGACTGTCTTCAGGCTTCCATAGAAATATATCTTACTAGCATAGGTTTATGTCTTAATGAGTTTTAATGTAACATTTCTTCTTCTATATCATGGTTTATTTTATTTATAAGGCTATGATTTCCCTGTATATTTAATTATAAAAGCTTTGTAATTGAAGACTTTTACATTTATGTCTGTGATCCTATTTTGAGTGCCTAGCCACGTATTGTATAACATGGAAATGAAATTGTACTATTTTTGCCTACAACTGTCTCAAATGTTTTAAAATTCATTATACTTAAATTCCAATTTTCATGTGATATGTGTGCTTTTCATCTCTTGTTGAACATCTTGGACACTATTTTGGAAGTTAATTCAGGAGGAATGTTAACTACATCCATAGTTTTAGCATTGTATCTGGTATTCATTAAAATTTTCACATGGAGTACCATTAGTGTCCCTGCTGCATGCTGGTCCAGTTGGCCAGGCTTTTGTTGCTCTTAAGAATTTGCCAGCTTCAAGATCTGCTTGACATTTCCCAAGAATTATACTCCTACCCAGTGACACACTCCTCAAGCTGAACTTCTCTCCTCCTGATGGATCATGGTCTGCAGTCTGCATTCTATCCACATCGACAGATTGCTCTTCAAACCCTCTCCCACACTGCTCTTTTTTCTAGAATATTTCTCTTCTACCAGGGTCAATCCTTGAGTCTCAACTTCAATATCAGGTTCTTAGGAAAGCTTTTTCAAGTCTTGATAGTCTCAAATAAATTATACTCCTCTACTATGCATCTACCAAGAATTTTCTTACTGTAATTTATTTTGTTTTGAATTGTACATTTGTTTGTATACTTCTTCTGAAAAACATAACTTCTTTGGCTTTTTTCATCTTTAACATTTGTATACACAGAGTCCTTGTGCATTTTATCTAGCAAAGTAGACAGGAGTTAATGACTTCTAAACTGAGAAGTGTAACAAAGGAGAACAGGAAAGTATTAATCCCATGATAAAACTATCTGAGAAAATATTTTTTAATATTTGATATTTTTTATTATAGTCATTTTTGCTCAGTATACATTTTAAATCATGAAATTATATTTAAATTAATTATTATTTGTTCAACTACTGATATGCTCTTTTAATTCTGTTTTAATTCTTTTATTTATCACTGAATCCCTGTATTAAAAGTCACTAATAGTGAATAATCATTTTCATTTGCTACTGATATCAACTCTCCAAATTTTGATGACTGTTTCTTCCATGTATATTCATTAGAGGTATTGAAATGTATTGTTTTTTTATAGTATTATTTTCTTGTTTTAGTTGTTGGATTAATCCATGTTATATATAATCATATTGGAAATGAACCCTTCTCTTCTGATTATAGAACTTTTAAGAAAAATTAGAATTATTCCTTTAACTGTGGAATAGAATTCCAAATTGAAGCCAATGAGGATTTTTTTTCCATAGGAAACATAAAGTGTTGATTCAATTTTTAAATTTGTTACTAGTCACCTTGATTTCTTTGTTCTTTTTTTGCATTAAAATTTGTAATTTTTCATTTGTATACATTAATTTAGTGTGTGCGTGTATGTGCACGCACACGCATGTGTAGAAAGTCTGTGTCTGTAGGAACACAAATAGCACTGTTTGTATGTAGAGGTCAGCAGATAACTTAGAAATATCATGTTTATCCTTCCATAATTCAGGAGTCTAACAAGCCATCAGTGTTGACCCCAAGTGCCTTAACTCAATAAGCTATGTTATCATCCATTATATGTTGAGGGTGTTTATTAATTAGGCTATGTTTAATTTATAGTTTAACAGTTTATTTATTTTATTCTACTTAGGCACACAGTTATCCAAAGTTGTTTATCAGATTTGAATGCCTTTATGTCGCATCAACTGTAGTATGAGGTTTTGGGCCCAGACTTTCGGGCCTAACCTCAAGGTTTAGGACCCACAAACCCGCAGACCTGCAGTCCCACAGTCCCACAGAGACACGCAGATGCTTTCAATAGTTTTTGGCTGATCAGCCTCAGGCCCAGGCTTATAACTTGCTAACTCTGTACCCTTCAACTAACCCATGATTCTTCCTATTCAGCTATGTAGCTCGGTACCTTTCTTTAGAGCAGCATATTTTTCCTCTGGTTCTTCCAGCTTCTCTCTGGCATTCTTTCTGGCATTCTGCTCTGTGCTTCCTGTTCTCAGAGTTCTCTTAGTCTGGTAAACCCGCCCACACTTCCTGCCTGCCTTTGGCCAATCAGCACTTTTTATTAAACCAGTGGGTGGGACAATTATTTACAATGTAACAACATAATCTCCCACATATCCACTTTTCTCTTTTTAAAACAAAAAGAAATTTTCTTTTTTTAAAAAAAGAAATATCACTGAATTTTGTCTTCATTTAATCTTTTACCTGGATAAGCAACTGGAATTTTAAAAGCTGGAAAATTAAAAAGCATTATGTAAGTATATGAATAATTAGGGACTTTGTCAATTTTGAAAATGATTGTAGGGAGTTCAAGATCAGCTTAGGATTCATGAGCTCCTGTATCCAAAACAAAAACAGAAACAATATTAAACATCTTAGCTGGCCTAATGTCAATTCTCTAGAATGTCAGAAAATCATGTGTAGGAAATTTTTCATTTAAAATGCTTATTCCCATCAGTTATGCCTCCTAAATATTAGTCTCTCATTATCAATTATTTCAGTCAAGTAGCTTATTTGTTAATCATGTTTTGACTAATTTATTAACATATCAAATAAAATAAATGTCTTCAACTTTAAAAAATGAAAATTATTGTAGATTCCAAGAGTAGAACCAGATGGCAACTCATGTGAAACTAAACACTTAAATTAAAGTAAAAAACAATATCAGCACTCCTAAATATTATTGCCAGAATCAAATAAAAATGGTGGATGACAGGAATTTTAAAACTCAATATTTTATATGTAGAGTTTGACAGTATAAGATTGTTATAAATTTAGTGAGACATTTAAAATTTTTAATGCATTTACTTTTGCTGCAATATGCCTTTGCTTTGGATTTTTCATCCTTATGTTCAAAATATGGCTTCTCTCTAATAAGTGAACATTGTGTCTTCAAAGTGAATATAATAATTGTTTTCCAATTCACTGTACCATATCCACTTGATATATTTTATAAGATGTAGAACTTATTATCATATTCTTCGTGTGATAAAATAAAATTTATAGTATTTAAACAACTTGGCAAATAAAGTAGTAATAGGAAAAATGTGAAGTAGCATAGAGCTCTTATTTCCCTGGAATCTGTGGGCAACCACAACTTTTGATTTTTTTTTTTTCATTTTACACACCAACCACTTACCCCCCTCCTTTACCCCTTTTCCAACTCTCCTCCATTTTCTCCCATCCCACGCTCCATCCACTCTTCATAGAGGGTAAGGACTCCCTTTGGTAGTCAACACAACCTGGTATGCCAAACTCAGGCAGGACCAAGCCCTTCCCTCATGCCTGCATCAAGGCTGACTAAGGCATCCCATTGTAGCATAGTGACTGTGCTCTAAAAAGCCAGTTCATGCACCCAAGATAAGTTCTAGTCCCATTGCCTTGGAACCCACAAACAGATCAATTCACACAAGTGTCATAAGGCATAGTTTAGTCCAATACAAGCTTCCTAGCTGTTATTTCAGTGTGTGAACACCCACTAGCTTGAGCCAGCTATATAAAAGCATGGGGGATCAAGACCATGATGGGAAAAAACACAAAGACAGATGACCCAAGTTAGTGGGAGCTCATGGACCCTGGACCAACCCTAAGCTTTTAGTTATACTTTGTGTGTGTGTGTGTGTGTGTGTGTGTGTGTGTGTGTGTGTGTGTGTGTGTGTGTGTTTGCATTTTTTCTACATTTTATTTAAAAAATATCTTTTTTTTTTTTTTTTTTTTTTTTTAGTAACAGCTAGCAAAAAAAGCATAAGAACTCAATGTTTAGCCTGGAGAGAAGAAGCTCAGTGCAAAGTAGGCACTTTTGAGTCAAAATGCAATAAATTATCATTCTTCATATTTTACTTAAGTTCAGAGTTAAAATGGAGGAATTAAGACAGCTATTAAAATCAAGTAATTATCAGAAAGTCGATCTTTCAAATGTATGGAATCATCTGAAAGCCATTCTTAAGATCTATGGAAACATACTTGAGCATTACTTTAAAATGTCAAATTCTGTTTATCAATATCCTAACATGCATCTCCTGAGAGTCTTAGACTTGGGTCTATATAGAAAGCCATCCCCAGAACCTTACTTATTTAAAAGCAATATCGGAACTAGTCATAGTTTTGGTAGATTCTTGTAGTGTATTTATGATGTTACATTGTAAATAATTGTCCCACCTATGAGTTTAATACAAAGCGCTGATTGGCCAAAGGCAGACAGGAAGTGTGGGTGGGGCTACCAGACTAATAAAACTCTGGGAACAGGAAGAACAGAGCAGAAATGCCACAGAGACTCCAGAGTTGCCACCCAAGCCAGAAGATCCAGAGGACAACTATGCTGCTCTGAGAAAAGAAACCTTTTACTACAAATGGCAGCCCAACATTGGTAAAATGTACCCACATAAAGCCATAGAAAGCTTAAAAACAGTCTAGGGCACAGAAATGAAGCCAAAAGCAGCTTCTGAGTTGTATCTCTCACATGAATGGTAGTGGATGCCCTGGTGAGGAGTGTGAGCTTAGGCTACAATGGCTGGCTTTTGGAGTGCAGCTTAAGGTTTAAAATGGCTTGTTCCTGAAGTCTCATAGGACCCTCAATATAAGCAAAAGGTTGTAAGTGATGTGTTTAAGGTTCTGTTTATGAGGACAAAAGGGAACAGAATCAAAGATGGCGGTGTTTTCTTGGATTAGCTATTTTTCCAGAAACAAACTGAGACTTGGCTGTTTAAAGAGAAGCTTCCTGATTCAGCCTTAGAGGCAAAACACATTTGAGTCTTTTAAGAGGCCCTGCTGCCAAATACTTAAATGGAGTCAATGAGCAGCAGATGGGAAAGCTTTACGTGGTGATTATATGGACCCTAAAATTCCCCAGTGTACCTGGGATAAAAAGCTAAATTCTATGAAGCTAGACAGGAGCTGGGTGGAGCCATCCATCCATCCTACCAACCTGTGGTGGGATTCAGGTATCAGTTGATAAGGTCCAAAGACACCTATCCAGGGTCCCAGGCTCTGGAAGGGGGAGTGGCCAACCCTATTCATAAAGGACTGCTAGGGTCTTGGGGTCCTGTTCTCTCTCTCTCTCTCTCTCTCTCTCTCTCTCTCTCTCTCTCTCTCTCTCTCTCTCTCTCTCTCTCTCTCTCTCTCTCTCTCTGTTTCCTTGACCGGGAATGGAACCCCGGCCATGACAGTGAGAGCACAGAATCTTAACCACTAGACCAAGCCAGGCAGAAATTCTCTTAATACACAAATCCAAGATTAATATTTATTAAAATATAAGCCAACACTCACGATACAGGTAACAGCTTATATAGACACCTGATAGACTGGATTATCCTTGTGGTGGACTGTAGATGCTGAACCAGTCTCTCCAGCACTCTAGAACCAGGAAACAGGACTTTCCAAGTTCCTAGCAGTCCATTATGAATAGGGTTGGTCACTCCCCCTTCCGGAGCCAGGGACCCAGGATAAGACCTTATCAGCTGACACCTGAATCCCACCACACCAACCTTTAATCCTTAGCCAACGACCTTGTCAAATTTAAGGTGTAGTCAGAAACAGAAAGAAATGGAGGAATCTGTGTCAGTCACCCTAGCCAAACAAATGTATCCCAGAAACAAAAACAAAAACAACAACAAAAAAAGATAAGAAATAAGAAATATACAGTAAATACAGATTCAAAACAAACTCTAAATAGTTTAGTGTATTCAAAATAATACATACACACATACACACACACACACACACACACACACACACACACACACGCAGGCTTGAGAGACAAAAGAAAAAGAAAAAAGGCTAGAGAAAGTCCTTTAAAAAGAAATAAAGTTTAAAAAAAGCCATGTAAAGATAGAAAATACAAAGAGTGTCTGGATAGTGTACGCTATTGTCTTGTCTTTAAGCTTCTTGACTGAAAATGAAGTAGTAAAAGCTGCTAAAAGACAGTTGATTATAAATGCTGTTGGATTAATTCAACCTATATATCTTGTAAATGAGTTGATTTTAAAATTGAAATCCAAAGATATGCTATTTTGGAGAAGAGTTTTCTTTTTATTTCCACAGAAAATGAGAGGCTGTGGATTTATTTCTGAATAAAGAAGATAAAATTTGATAGAAGAAGACCCCCTGAAACATCTCCAATGGAAATAGATTGCCCAGATGATTCAGAATTTCAGAGCACCTCTGTTGAAGTTTCCTCTGATTCTGCATCCAAAACAACTTCAAGGAGACTGGTTTGAGATGACCCAACCTTACAGACTACTCCACTAAAGACTTGTCCATAATCCTAAATTTTTCTTTAGATACTTATGGGATTGCCAGTGCCCCTCTTCAGCTGGAAGTAGCATAGAGAACAACATCCACATTCCCAAAAAAATAGATTATGGATATATGTGTTTGTTAACAGTGTTGGTTACAAGTTGCTATAGATAACAGTGAAAAAAATTATACAAAGGAAATTAGATTTGGGGTTCCTATTTTAAAAAGAGAAAAGGGGATACGTAGTGGATTTATGATGTTAAATTGTAAATAATTGTCCCACCTATGAGTTTAATACAAAGTGCTGATTGGCCAAAGGCAGACAGGAAGTGTGGGCGGGGCTACCAGACTTACAAAACTCTGGGAATAGGAAGAACAGAGCAGAAATGCCACAGAGACTCCAGAGTTGCCAGACAAGCTAGAAGATCCAGAGGACAACTATGCTGCTCTGAGAAAAGAAACCTCTTCCTAGAGATTTTAGTTTCTAAATTCATAAAATTATTGTTTAGTTATTATTTTTCATGTTAACTGCAACAAATTTGTTAAAATAATCAACGTATCTCACTAATATATTGTAACAATTTTTGGTGTGATCTATTGGCCATTGCCACTTCTAATATCTTAGTTATTAGAATGGTCATGATGTAAGGTAAAACATATGCCATCATTTCTGTGCATTAAGTGTGCCCATCTCTTCTATGTTTTGTCTTTGTACAGAGTCAAAACCCATATTGTATTTGTCAAAACTATTTTAAATGTACTGACTCTGTTTACCCGTCCAGTTTGATTGTGTATTACATGCCTTCTTAGTATGTGTGTTCTGTGACATTAGTTTGCTTTTAACAACTGTCATAGTTAGCTTCAGAGTCAATTTTACACAAACATGAAGTCACATGACAAGAGGAACTTGCCTCCTCCATATAAATACCTGGGACATGACTGTCAGGGGGGCATTTTTATTTAATGGTAATGGATTTAGGAGGGCCCAGACCATTGCAGGTGGTATCATTGTTGGGCAAATGGGCCCGGCCTATTTAAGGAAGACTGCTGAATATGAGCCTAGAAAATTAGCACCCTTCCTCTATGGTCTGTTTCAGTTCCTGCCTTGAGTTCCTGTTCTAGCTTTCCTTTTGGTGAACTTCAACTTCTATGTCAAATAAAAGCTTTCCTTTCCTAAGTTGAGTTTTCCCAGTGTTTAATCAAAGCAGCAGAGAAACTAAGGCTGCAATTCAATTGAAACATGATCTTTCTTCCAGTACAGCATATCTGTGCATATTATTTCCTTCATCTGGACATGTTTTTTACTACCATTCTTCTCTGACTGACTATTATGGTTCTGAGGGTTGCAATTTAATCATTGATTCTTTATTAGCACCAAGGTAGTGGTAGATTTGGGGACTTTACATCTTATAGCACTGTCCACCTTCCATGGCAACACTCTATATAAAAATAATTGTTTATTTATGATTAGTTATTAGAGTGGTTCCTTTATTTTCCAATAGGTTGGAAATCATATCTGTGGTGTCCATTTATTCAACTTTCATCTAACATGGTGGTTAACACAAATCACAAATCTTAGTATATATTAAGATAAATATTAATGTATGATTTATAAAGGTTTAGAACCAGAAAATATCTTACTCATCATGTAAATCAATTTACAAATCTTTTTTGGAGTTATTGTTTTGTCCTTTAGACAAGAGCTTATATAACCCAGGCTGGCCTCAAGTTTACAATTAAAGCCAAGATTGGCCATGATTTCCTGATTCTTCTCTCTGTGTCACCTAAATCTTCCTGTTCGATATAAATATACATGAGCACTACAACACCAGAATTTTGACGACATTTGTTGTTGTTTTGATATGGAGGTCTCATTGGCTCAAACTTGTGATGATCCTCCTCTTCTAGAGGGCTGGCAGATGTGGACCATAATGTATATGGCTCTATTCCACTAATCTCATATACACAGAAAAGTTTAGCTATGAAAAATTAATGTATCTATTCAAAGTTAATAAAAACTGTAGTTTTATTAACTACAGAACAGAATTGCATGGAACCCAGGCCTCTTAACTCTTAGCGTACACTTATGTACTGTCAACTGAATGTTTGTAACTATATGGTTTTATAACAAATTTCCAACTTCATGGCTTGATTCTTTTTCTTGCTGCAGAAAGAAAAAAATATTCAGCACTAGTAATATGGGAAGAAATTAATTTAGTGATCAATTAAAAGTTGACAAATTTTACTTTTCATTGTGAATGCTGTCTGTGGCTATCATATTACTACTATATGTTCCCTGGATAATTTGAGTATATGTTCCATTAGTAAGCTAATGAATATTAGCACACAGAAACTGAACTTTTTCTTATTTAAATTAAGTTTGTGTGGGTAAGACTGTTAGAAGATTTATTGGTCTGATTTCTGGAAAAAATTCATTCTGTTTCTCTGTTTCTGTCTGCCTCTCTCTCTCTATATCACACACACACATACACACACACACATATACATACACACACACACACACACACACACACACACACACACACACACGAGTTTCATGTATCTTGAGTGGGCTAATTATAATTCAAGGAAGGATGACCTTGGATTTTGTATTTTATGTCTTAAATTCAAAGAAACAAATCTCTACATTTAACAAAACCTTAATTTACTACTGTATTATTTTATTTCTGATGTTAAAATTAATGATTAAAACTCCCAGGATAAATAAATGTAAATTAGTTGATTTTTAAAATTTAGATATGATAGATATATATCAGCTGCTGTTGATGAGGGGCAGGGACAGCTCTCCTGATCTTATAACCTTAGTGGGGCCAGCTCTCCCCCCTGAAGTAGGTGTAGGGAGTGAGGGGGATCAGAATGTGTGTGTGGGGTGGATCTTTCCTCTACCCATGGTGCCACATGACGAATCTCTTATTCAAAACTCAATGAGAAGGTCCCATGTCAATAGTATACATCAACAATAGAAGAGTCAGAATTCAAATTCACTGAAAAAATATTTAAATCATATAACCATCATTACTTTACTCTTGTTATCTTAAAATTAAAAAAATTAGGTATATTACAATACCAGACAAGATTAAGTGCTATTTTTTAAATAAAGATTTAGATACAGTTTTTTACATACTGGTAAAGTGTAATGTAAAAGTGCACATTTAGAAAATTTATCTATTTTACCATCAATTTATATTTTTACAATGCAGTTATAAACATTTGAATATAGACTAGCAGTAAAATTTTCCCATAAACAGAGTTTTACTACATCAAGGTAATAGCTTTGTCTCCTTCTCATATTGTGGTCCAGCAGCCCATGGTGGAGTTGACCAACTCTTTCAAAGAAGACCTTGCTGTGGGTCATCAGTCATGTGGGCAGGTCTTCAGGAATTTGGCTTCTCTTCTAGTCCATGGGAGGCGTTATAGGGAGGAAATAAATTTGAAGCAATTCTTCCTTGAATGGTTGTGATTACAATGCTTACGATATCATGTCTACAAGTGTATAGCCTGTCAAATTGCTTCCACCTTCAAGGCAGTTTGGGAAATGTGGAATTTGCTTGGTTAGTAAAAAGCTAAGACAAACCTTTTGTATTCTATTAGAAAGTTGACTAGGGAATATGAGTAACCAGGACAGTTTGTGTTTATGTCTGCTTGTCCTTCTAAATATGCAGGCATCTGTGTATTTCTTCTTCAACCATAAATCCTCCCATGTCTTCTTCAATGATGCACACACAAAAATCTATTTAATTACCACTTCTGCTGAAAACCATAAATGGAGTTATATAAACCTTTCCCATCAGGCCTGGAAGTCATTCTTTAAGACCTGGAGTCAACTAAACACAAGTTACAATCGTACCCTGGCCCTGATAAATACTATAGATGAGTTTTGAATTAAATGCAATAAAAGTATCTATGTTAGAAATGTGAGAGCATAAATCTCACAGTAGATTCTGAACCATCTGAGATGTTTTGTTCTTTGTGAATACATATAATCTTCCTGGTTGGAGTAGTTCTTTGGTTTAACCAAACTCTACTTCCTCTCCTTGTGTTTCAGTCATCTCTTCCCCACCCACAGCTTTGACTTCAGCCATTTGCTTTTCATTCTATTTGTGAATGGGCCAGTACTCTCCTAACTTGAGCTGTGTTTCTTGTAACATTTTATATAAACGTCTAAATAGCATCCAGCATTGCCAAGTACATAACACTTAAAATCTTTTAGCCTTAGTTGTAATGTTTTCATTATCATGAAGCATCACTCTCTAGCTTGTTTATAACTCTCCAGTACCTAATATGCTGAATTAATAGCCTCCTATTGAGGTATCTGAGTCCTAGGTTTTCAGGCGTGCACAATCATGGTCAGTTTAATTCTGGGCCTTTTGTGAATTATTATGTATGTGCCCAATGTTTAAAAAACAATTTGTTATTTTCCAATTATTTAAAAATATTTTCAATGTCAAAAAAATAAGTTTCTTTATATCACTTTCATCCATAATTCATTGTGGTTGATTCTCTTCCTAACTGCTACTCAGTTCAAACTCTCCAACACTCCTTTTCCGTAGGTACCCTTTATTCCATTTTTTACTTTCCACATGTATTCTACTGCCTTTTTCATTCCTTCTCTTAAAGCCTCTTTGTTTCTGCACCTTTCTTGCAACTTTTCTATTTCTCTTGTCTTTCCTAATATCAACTACCATCTAGATACACATATTTAACCTCTAGAAGCTGAGATCCTATGAGAGCCAGCACACAGCAATTTTCTTCCAAATTCCACATTACCTCACTTAATATAATGTTGTGTAGTTCCATATATTGCATATATTATCCTGAAATTTTTATAATGTTGCCTCCTTTTTTTCTTTTTACTTTTTTCCCTCTTTCTTTTATTTTGGTTTTTTATTTAAGGGTTTCTCTGCATCCCTGGCTGTACTAGAACTCTCTTTGTAGACCATGCTGGTCTCAGACTCACAGAGATCCACCTGTCTGCCTCATGAATGCTGGGATTAACGGCATGTGCCACCAATGCCTGGCATATTGCCCCCCCCCCCCTTTTATTGCAGAACAAAACTGCTTTGTGTATATTTGCTAATTTTTAAATCTATTGATGGACATCTAGGCTGATTTTAGGTTCTGATATGTACAGTAATAATATATAAGTATAAAGCCACAAACTTAGATACAGTATCCTGAATAATTGTGTCTCTGTCTCTCATTTGAGACAAAAGATAATCACATAGTTGGTGCAAATATGACTCATTCACAAAATCACTAACACTTTTAATGCCTTATTTACGGTTGTGGGTTTTTTTTTTTTTTTTTTTCTTGAGAACTGTCATTTAACTCACAGTTCAAGGAGACTTTTAGCCTATAAAAATGTCAGTTTTCATGTTTGCTTCCCTACCCTATCACCTTATTTTCCAAGTTGTTCTCCAGAAAGTTCTAAGTTAAATTCTTTGACATACTCTGAAATACTAGAGTACAATACAATGAGTGCTGAGTTTGCCTGGAGGAAACAATCTAACTTTGTTTTATATTTGAGGTAAAAACACACTTGTTCACAGCTAATTTTGATAAATTATTGTGCATCAGGCTCTCAGTACAGAAGAGGAAAATCTTGCTCTAAAATATTTTCAGCCTACATAGGAAGTACATAGAAAATACATTAAAATACAATATAATTTACTGCTTGGAGACAGAGCATCATAAAAAACATGGGCTCATGAGGAGGCTTCTGTTTCTGCTGAGAGTTCCTGAGGGCATCTATAAGGAAAAGATACTTATTCTGCATTTAAAAACTCAACAAATATCATCAAATTGATGTATCACGAAGCAAGAACAGCTTACAGACATGGATGGAGACGTGAGAAAACAAGGTATGTTTGGAGGGTAAAAGGAACTAAAGAAGCAGTATGGGCAGAACCATATCATTGTAAAAGAATTATTGGAAGATAATTTTAGAAAATTGGACTTTATTCCTGGCTTTCATTTCTTTCACTGAAAGTAATTGCTGAATATATACTTACATTCCAAGCTGTGTGCTAGACTCTGGGGGAAATAGAAAAGAATATAAATAAACATAGTGCCTATCTTTGGGTAACTTAAAACTTGAGAGAGAAATAGATATTAACCAAGACACTCATCAGCAAGTATATTAATATATGACATCAGGCTATGGAAAGGCCCATTGACATGAGGAATTTTGGTGTCCTGAAAGAGCTGAGAGGGAACTGCAGTTTTCCTCATAAATTCAACAAAAGCAATGATGCCATCCAAGACATTTTTACATCCTGTGTTATTGTTTGATCATTTGAAGTAACATCTCTGTACATATATAGGCCATATTAGACTCAATCTTTCCACCTCAGCCTCAGAACTACCGCAATGAGAAGCATCTATCACATACCTAGGCGAATGGTGATATTTTTATGTTTCTAAAAATTTTATCATTTCACATGAGTTGTAATAATTTTGTTTTCATATTTTCTAGAAAGTGACACTAAGAAAAAAAAGGATTCTAGATCATCTTATCTTCATAACAGTTGTCCAAGTGTGCAACTAGAAATGTGGAATTAGGTGGTATGAATACTTTTGGCTTTTTGAAAGATGTCTTCTAAAAAAAAGAATTCCACAAGCATTCAGGAATTATCTGGTAAATAAATGTGCCTAGAAAAATAAAATACACTAAAAAGAACAAATATATCACAAACAATAGACCCAGATGACTTCTGTGAATATACACTGCATTGGCCACATGAAGGCCAGCTGGTACATCTCCACATCTGTAATGGTTTGTGGAGACTGCCAACTACAGTCATTTTTGTGGTCTAAAGCAATAGAACTCAGAGCACATGGGACTTCTGGCTCAATAATGATGAAATGATGTAGAGGGAGAAGCAGGAATATTTGCCTGTGGGAATCTCCTACTTTGTGCTGTGGCATCCTGGGTCATTGGTTATTGTCTATGTGCCTCAGTGGGCTCATGTGCAAACAGAAGATGGAAAATATTCTCCCAATTGCATGTAAGACACTTGGGGATTAAATGATAAAAGATCAGAAGTCTATTGTAAAACAACTGAAAGAAAAAATTAGTTTCTACTGAACTTGAAGATGGTCAATATTTTCTGCACAATATGTTTGTTATTATAGTTTAAAATGTGTTCTAATTGTGGAATACTTTGGTTAGTCTGTGCTGGTGGTTATTCATTTACTTATTTGTAACAACTCAATGGGTGTATTATTGTGATGTAGTAGGAAGTTTCTGGCCCTGACTTTTGGGCCTAGCCTCAAGGTTTAGGCCCACAGACCCACAGAGACACACACAGATGTTTACAATTAGTTTTAGGCTGATCGACCTAAGGCCCAGGCATGTAACTTGCTAACTCTGTACCCTTCTGTCCTGTTCAGCCATGTGGCTCAGTACCTTTTCTTAGAGCAGCATAGTTGTCCTGATTCTTCTGGCTTTTCTCTGGTGTTCTGTTCTGTGCTTCCTGTTCTCAAGAGTTTTCTTAGTCTGGTAGCCCCAGACTACCTGCCTGCCTTTGACCAATCAGCGCTTTTTATTAAACCAGTGGGTGGAATAATTATTTACAATGAAACAACATAATCTCCCACATTGTGACACAAATGTAATTGTATTTTATGTATACAAATTGATGTTTATATCTTAATATACATTTTGAAACAATAATCTTTTTGTTAATTATATTGGACTATGAATTCCAGAAGTTTCCACAAGTCTTTAGCAAAAGGCAATTCTAAACAAAAATGTTTTATTATTCAGTCTTAGTCAAGAACTTTTGATTGAGTTTTTATTTTTCTGGAATTCTTAAGTTGCCTTCATATTTTAAGACTTGTTTTTCAGCACAGCATCTGTTCCTCTAGGGCATGAAAACCTCTTCAACATCTCTGTTTCTTCAGAAGCTGCCCTAGCCATGTGAGTGCACAGGAGACATTCCTAAGAAACTGACTCACATGGTGGTCTGCACTTGTTTTGTATAGAAATGACAGTGAGTCACTGTCTGGAACTTGTCCCCACTCTTCAAAAGCCTCCAGGCCACTTTTCACTGGCTCTCTAATGAGCTTTCTTCCTTGCCAAGGGATAAGGTACAGTTTCCTACTTCTTTATTCTGTCAGTTGCTCAAAGGTCATAAATTTCCTACCACTTATGCAGTACCTAAGATGAGCTTTTCCTTGCCCCCCCCCCACATTTTGTTTCTTGAATAAAGCACACAAGGCATCTTTCTTTTGAGTTTTAGCACTTCTGTGTCTTGGCAATCAGACATTTGCTAGCAAAAGCAGTAAACTTGAAAATTCTTGTCTGTAGGGAGCCAGCCGCACCCTAAAGATGGCGCTTGTATCGGGCCTATGACTAAGCGGTTTAAGGATGCTCCTTAGTAAACAAGTCACTGCGCATGACACCTTGTAATGTTCCAGCAAGAAGCCTGGCCCCCAGACAGATACATCATATCGGGTGAGGGTGTGCTGACCAATGGGAAAGGCCCATGTCAGAGATAAACAATGTTGCCTATAAAAGCGGCTTGCCTGGGAGGCTTGGGGTCTTCCGTTCTTTGCCCTAGTGTGTGAAGCTTCAATAAACCTGCTGCAGAAGGATCCTGTTGTACTGCGTCTTGTTTGCGGGCAAAGAAGGCGCGGGACAAGTGGTGCCGAAAACCCGGGAAAGACAACATCAGCTGCACCAGCGGAGACCCCTCGGTGACGAGGAGGATTCAGAACTGCAGAGTGTTCGCTCGGAGAGGTATGGTCCCTGACTGAGGTTTGGTTTTTAGTGCTTACTGGCAAAAGGTTTTGGCAGGATTAGGTTTGGTTCTAGTCACCCTGATCATCTTTCTTGTGGTTGCCTTTCTTTTTCATTGATTTCGGTGCTGAGTGCCTAAGACTGACGTAGGTAAGCGGCAGCGCTCTTTGGTTTTGTTTTGCGGATAAGCCGGACGCGGATAAGCCGCGCTGCTAACAGTATCATGGGTACTTCGCAGTCGATGATCTCGGATTTAAGGATGGGCACCAAAGCTATATGGAAGATGATCAAGAATTGTTTAAAGGATGAGTCCTGCTTGCCAGTGGTCATGGAGGGACAGATAATGTTGAGAGAGGTTCAGGATAGCCTATCAGAAACCGAGCGGGATGAGAGATTGGGAGCGCACCCCAAGGAAACTGTACATAAGGAAAAAGGACCCCCCGGTTACTGGTATGGGGGAGAAAAAGGAAAAAGGACCCCCCCCCGGTACTGGTATGGGGGAGAAAAAGGAAAAAGGAACCCCGGTACTGGTATGGGGGAGAAAAGTTTCGAGAAAAATTCAGAGAAAAATTCAGAGAAAAATTCAGAGGTTAGAAGAAGGAAAGAGACCAAACTTACCTTCCCCTGGAAAGAATTGGCTAATTTAGAGATCAGGGATGAAATAGAATCTTCCATTTCTTCCTCTAAATCCAGCCATGTAGATGAGGAAGACCCACTAGACCCAAGAGATGAGTTTGATTTAGAAGAGGAGGCAGCCAAATATGAGGCAGAGAGATACTCCCCTGATGATCCTCCTCGTAACCAAATCAGAAAGAACAGGCACAAGGCAGAAAGCCAGCGAATGCACAGACCTCCACCTACAGCTCCTCCTGCTTATGGTGTGAGCGGTGCTACAAACTTTTCTTTCCGGCCGGAGGCCACGAGGCAACAACTTAGTTTAGCATTTCCAGTATATGAGGGCCAAAATAATGATCGGGTTTATGCCCCAATAGAATTTAGTCAGATTAAAGAGCTTGCAGAATCTGTCTGCAAGTTTGGTGTAAATGCCAACTTCACTGTTACACAACTTGATCGGCTTGCCTTGTGGAACCTGACTCCATCAGACTGGCAGACGGTGGCTAAAGCTTCCCTGTCAAGCATGGGTCAGTATCTAGAGTGGAAGGCTCTATGGCATGAGATAGCTCAAGAACAGGCTAGAGTAAATGCTGCGGCTATAACCCCTGAACAGAGGGAATGGACCTTTGAGATGCTGACTGGGCAAGGACAGTATGCTACACAGCAGACCCAATTTCCTTGGGGGATTTACCCTCAAATTTCAGCCACGGCCATTCGTGCTTGGAAAGCACTCTCTAAAAAAGGAGAGGGCAGCAATCAGCTTACTAAGATTATCCAGGGACTAAATGAACCATTTGCAGACTTTGTGGCACGCATGACGGAGGCAGCAGGAAGGATCTTTGGAGACCCTGACTCCGTCGCTCCTTTTATAGAGCAACTTGTCTTTGAACAAGCAATATCGGCTGCCCCCATGTGTGTATGGCCACCCTTTATTTGGATTGTAAGTAATGTTTCTATAGACAAAGATGTTTTAGAGTGTGCCCAGAGCACCTGCTTTTATACCCTTTGTTGGGATGCTCAGAAGTATTCCTTTGCGATGGTGACTCGCATGCCACGATTTGTGCCTGTGCCGGTTGAGGCTCCTAGCAGCATGAGTTTGTTTCAACCTAAAAGAGATTTTGGCATTTCTGCTATAATTGTTGAGATTGTTGCGGTCGCGGCTGTAGGGGCCACAGCAACCGCTTCAGCCCTCGCCCTTTCCAACACTGTGCAAACTGCTCGGGCTATTAATAATTTATCAGCCTTGGTAACAATGGCCTTAGATAGGCAAGCATCTGCTGATACCCAAATTCAAGGAGGACTTATGCTGGTTAACCAGCGTATTGATTTGGTACAAGAACAATTAGACATTTTATGGCAAATGGCCCAATTGGGATGTGAACAAAAGCTTCCTGGACTTTGTGTTACCTCCATTCAGTATGAAAAATTTTCTAGGGCAGCTAACTTGTCGAAAAGCCTTTCTCAGTTTATCTTACAGAATTGGTCTTCAGAGTTTGAGCAGACGCTACGAGAGCTCCGCGTTGCCATCGTTCAGATTAATTCCACCCGTCTGGACCTGTCCTTAACAGAGGGCCTTTCCACATGGATTTCCTCAGCCGTTTTATACCTGAAGGAATGGGCTGGCATGGGAACCCTTGGGATCCTCATGGTCGTGGGATTCGGAGGCAGTCTTTGGCTGATTTGCCAGATGCGAGCGTCCAAAAAGAGAAAAAGGACAATTTTGACCCAAGCCTTAATGGCTATTGAAGATGGACAATCCCCTACGATTTGGCTGGCAGCTCTGAATGAGCAAAAATTTTAAGCTTGACTGATTGTGGTCACCTAACCTTGCGGAACGTATGCCTCTCCCTGATTGGTGAGGAAGTTTGGGCAGGCTTTGGCCTATTGCTTGGAATTGAGCAGGGTTGATTGTGTATACTGTATAGGTATGGCTCTTGCACTGAGAGGCTTAATTGCCATTGCACCTCATTAGAGCATACCTGTTATAGTTTCCATGTGGATTGTAAGGCTAAGCACTGCAATGGTTCCACCTTAGAGTTTGAGGGGATCCATGGAACATGTTTGTCTGCATATGGGCAAGGCACACAAATCCCATCTCCCACAAAGGTGCCGGGCTGGTCGGGAGGTGTACCTGGTGGACGCATCAGGAATGTCTCCTTTGTACATAGTTCCCAGAAGTTTTGGGAGGACAAACCTCTGTTTCCATCCACTGGATAGCCTCCCTCATTTTAAATATAAGAAAAGGGGGAGATGTAGGGAGCCAGCCGCACCCTAAAGATGGCGCTTGTATCGGGCCTATGACTAAGCGGTTTAAGGATGCTCCTTAGTAAACAAGTCACTGCGCATGACACCTTGTAATGTTCCAGCAAGAAGCCTGGCCCCCAGACAGATACATCATATCGGGTGAGGGTGTGCTGACCAATGGGAAAGGCCCACGTCAGAGATAAACAATGTTGCCTATAAAAGCGGCTTGCCTGGGAGGCTTGGGGTCTTCCGTTCTTTGCCCTAGTGTGTGAAGCTTCAATAAACCTGCTGCAGAAGGATCCTGTTGTACTGCGTCTTGTTTGCGGGCAAAGAAGGCGCGGGACACTTGTCTGCTCTGCCAATCATAATTCTAATATGTAATTTGTGGGTTTCTTAAATAATGTTATTAGAACTTCTAATTTTTATCTCTTAAAGTGGATTTCTTCAAAAGTAAAAATCTAAGGCTGACATTTCTATTTCAAAAAAAGACAAAAGAAAGAACAAAAGAAAGAAAAATTTACATGAATTAATTTAAGTGCAATGATAAAAGTTCTGATATCAATTCTTTGAGCCCATAAATGTTATTATATAAACAAACCAGCAAAAAAATGCTTCTGTATATTATTAAATTAAGCATCTTGACATGAGAAAATTATATGCTTGAGTGTCTTTAGAGGACAGAGGCTAATAGTAGTTGAAAGAAAGAAAAATACTATGGCCATGAAGGCACAGACAAGGTCCAGGCACCAACAAGTCAAAAATTACTGTTACCTATTAGGAGCTGGAGTGACAAGGAGCAGATCTTGTTCTGACACCTCAGCCAATGGTTCTGTCAACATCTTGGTCTTGACTGGGCAGCACTGACTTCAGATCTCTGGACTTCAGAAGTGTTAGGGAATATGTTTTGATGGGTTGAAATGGAGAATTCTGTAGTAATTTGTAACAGCAGCAGCAGGAAATGAATGTGAGTGTCCACTTGTCACAGATGTCTCACTTAATTTGTGGAAAAGGTGACAACCATATGGAGATACATTTTTCTATTTACCCTTGCTGGATTGTTTATTATCAAGATAAGCAAAAACTTTTTTACTTTACTAGGAAGTTAAACTTGATAAAATGGAGTTGAAGAAAGACATACGGCAAAAGATGATATAAATATTGTGATTACTCATCCATTGAATATGTATTTAATAAGTCTATCTAATATTTCAAGATTTGTGTAAAAACCTGCATTAAAGTTGAACAATGCAGGGTGTTTATTTTTACAAATCTAGTTTGTTGTGAAAGATAAACACATGTATGCATAAAACCAGTCACATGGAAAATACACAGGGTAATGTTAAAACACCAAGGTCACATATCTGGATGCATTTGTATGTTTAATCAAATCCGCATGCTTCTTTGCCTAGACAGAAAGGAGTACAGTATGACTCCCCACATAATTACAATGGCTGTTGTGCTTATTATATATATTAGTAGAATATAATAAATCAAGATTATCTATAAAGCACAGATTTCCTAAAACACCTGTAACCTCAACACTCAGGAAGCTGGGGCAGGAAGACTACAGCAAGTTAGAGGTCTTTTAGAGCCACAGAGTAAGACCTTATTTCAAAAACCAAAGCAAAAATAGATAGATAAATAAATAAATAAATAAATAAATAAATAAATATCGATCAAACAAAACAATCTCTAGTCATGAAATATTTTATAGCCAGCTACCAAGATGACCGTCGCACACTGCAAACTAAACACTATTTCAGTTAAAAGCAAAGGTATTTATTGCTTGAGTTTTTCTAATGAAATGTTTAACTGGAAAAAGTTGTAATTCTCATAATATGTACAAAACACTGATGGAGTTAAAGAACTCTCCTTTTATTATTATATGTGTGCATATGTGTATATTTTGTGTGTGCTTCTGTGTCTGTGAAGACTTGAAGTTGCTGTCTTTCTTGACTGCTCTCTACCACTTTTATTTGCTAAGTCAAGCTGCAGCCAACTTTATTATTAAACACACCTTTCACAGTTGATCATGGTCTTTCAGGCAAGACAGCATTTAGACACTTTCAAACTCCCTTCTTGGGTAGACTGTCAAACTTAGAAAGACACTATACAATTCAGTGGAATTCATGTTTGATACACTAAACAGGAGGAGGTCAAAATGAAGATAGACACTTTTGGTAAGCCTTGTTCTGCAACTTTTCAGAAGCTAAGGAAATGCAGGAAGAATTATCAATCAGAAAAACCATAGTCTTAAAAAAATGAATTGCTGCCCTTTGCAGTTAACACTCCCCCATAACTCAGCTACTTAACATACTGTTAAAAACAATTTCAGTGGTCAGGTCCAAACAAGTATCTGATTTTAAAGGAGTCAAATTTCTTAATGAAAGAGGGTGAAAAGATATGAAAATAAATGGTTCCCCTTCTTGCATATCAGCTTTCCCCCTTTCCCTGGGGACACCATCATTACTTCTCTTTGCAATTTGGAGGAGCAAGTTTAGCAGATAACCTGAAGATGCTGACACTCAGCTTTCTATTCTAGGCTTTGTCTCCTCCAGTATTCCCTGTGGACTTTCTTTTGGGTGTGGATGTGGAAACAAAGGTAAGTGTTGACTGTTGACTTAGAGGATAAAGTGGCCCCTGACTTTGGACATTCTCATTTCTTTGTGGCACTATTCCTGCACCAATTTTTTTTTTTTTTTTTAAAGTGATGGTCACTCTTTGAACTTGTTTTCATTGCTGGCTGGGCTAAACTAGCTGGGAAGTAAACCTCTGCCTTTGCCTCTCTGTTGTTGGGATTACAAATCTAGGCTCTATCCATAGGTTTGTTTGTTTTTTAACCTAGATGTTGGAAATGGAGCTCAAGTCTTCATGCTTTGGCAAGCATTTTACTGACTGAGCCTTTTCTTCAGTCCCTGATAACTTTTGAGGGCAGCTTTTCCTAGTTTCTGATTGGCAGTAGCTACTTGCAGCTGAACACTGTGGCCTAGAGAAAAAATTATTGCAAAGACCTGACATTGGGTGTTCTCACATAACAGGTTCATAACTGCACCCCATGAGGAAGGTTTGCTGCTTGTTTCATTGCACATCAGAGAAAGCACTTAGATTTTTTTTTCTTTTTTTAAAGTTTTGTTTTCTATACCCACCATTGCTCTCCCTCCCTCCCCTCCCAGTCCTCCCTCTGCCTCATCGTCCCACCCCCACCCTCCACCTCTCCACCCATTCCCCAGGGAAGGCAAGGAATTCCAAGGTGAGTCAGTTCCCTCTGGCTTATCCAGTTGAGGTAGGACCTGATCCCTCCCTCAGTATCAAGGCTGAGTAAGGAATTCCTCTGTAGGGAATGGGCTCTGAGATGTCAGTTCATACTCCAGGAAGAAACTCTGGTTCTACAGCAAGAGGCTCCATAAACTGCTTCATTCAACTGTCATCTACTTTGGAGGGTTCAGTTCTTTTCCCTGAAGGTTTCTCCACTGTCATTTCAGAGTCAGTAAGCTCCCAATATGTCAGCCTTCATGTACTCTCTCCTCTCTCTTTTCAACTGGCCAAAGATCTGGACCCGGTGCTTAGCTATAGATCTTGCTTCTGCCTCCATCAGTTGCTGGATGAAGGTCCTATAATGACAATTAGGGTGGTCATTCATTTGATTATAGGGGAAGGCCTGTTTAGGCACCTTCTCCACTGATGCTTGTAGTGGGTTCTTGGGTGTTTCCCAAGCACCAGTTTTTTTTTTTTTTTTTTTTTTTTTTTTTTTTTTTTTTTTTTTTTTTTTTTTCCAACCCAGTAATGGCTCTCTTTAGCAAGATATCGATTACTTTGTTCTGCCTCTCTGTTGCTCCCCCCACTCAAACATCCCATTCTCTCCTTTCTCACTCCCCTGCCCCCAAGATCCCAGTTTACTCTGGAGATCTCTATTTCAACTTCCCAAGGGATTCATGGATGTCTCTCTTAAGTACTTCCTGTTACCTAGCTGCTGGGGGTTGTGGATTATCCTCTGGAAAGCACTTAGATTCTATAGCCTCAAAATTATAGAAGTAAATCGTATAATCAGTTTTGTGTGTGTAATCAATAGATTACAGGTTGAGTACTGGCTGACATATTTTCACAATTAATATAGTAAAAGCCTGTTTTAGCTTTTCTTCATTTTTAGAGTAGACAAATCTCCATAGAAGTTCCTATGAGAAATGAGACTTTTGTATACAGAGACAAATGTCAGTGTCTGAAATTTAGCAGGAACATGTTTAGATTTGGATGATCATCCAGAAGTGATATCTTTTATGCTTTTGTTCTTGCTAATTTTTTTTCTGAAATAAACTGAGCTTTTAAAACTCGTCTTTTATTAAACTAATCTTTTCAAAATGATGTGCTCTTTTCAGCACATTGAACAGACATGACTGGTCCCATGTTTTGAACAGAAGCCCCAGAAGCATAGTAGGTCTTTTCCTTCTTTCTTTCTTTCTTTCTTTCTTTCTTTCTTTCTTTCTTTCTTTCTTTCTTTCTTTCTTTCTTTCTTTCTTTCTTTCTTTCTTTCTTTCTCTCTCTCTCTCTCTCTCTCTCTCTCTCTCTTTCTTTCTTTCTTTCTTTCTTTCTTTCTTTCTTTCTTTCTTTCCTTCCTTCCTTCCTTCCTTCCTTCCTTCCTTCCTTCCTTCCTTCCTTCCTTCCTCCTTCCTTCCTCCTTCCTTCCTTCCTTTCTCTCTCTCTCTCTTTAGTGTGTGTGTGTGTGTCTTTCCTGCTTCTTTAGATATAAATTTGTCAATAAGATTTTAGCATTGCTTACACATAATTTGGTCTCAAACTAGTTGGGGAAGACACCTTGATTCAGTCATGCTTGAGACAGGTTATATATTAGAATGAGACGGCAGACAGAAAAGTGTGTGGAAGTCAACTAGGACTTGATATGAATTTATTCCAGCTTTTCAAACTATGGGTTGAAATCATCATATAGTTTCTTAAATTAAGTCAGATAAGAACATTACATGAAGTAAGGACAGCATGATTTTATTAAATTATAATTTCAACTAAATTCCATGCCTAGTGTGATAAAATGAATTTTATTTTAAAAGAAAAATCTTGCAAGTCACAAAATTAGATTAAGCATGTCAAATGTTTCTGTCACCTGTTAATAAAGTCACTGAACATCAATTATGCTACAGACATTATTTCACATGATTAACCATTTAATTAATTAACTATGCTCATTACACCCTCCTTACCTTTCCACTGACTTCTGATATGAGTCTGAGAAGTTTTCTTTTTCCAGGTTGACTTCTACATTAGGCAGTATAAAGTGTACATTGCTAGAGGGAATCGAAGCTTCACTAAAACTCCTGAAAATGACGTAAGCGTTAACTCTTTGCCTGCCTGTTTTGGACTTAACTAGGTCTAGAAAGCTTTATCTCAAGATAGGATGGGGTGGGGCAGCTGATAAGCTTATAACTGTGAGGGGATAATTGTTTGTAGGTAAGGCCACTTACCCAGGACTGGAGGGGTAAAGGACACTAGTGCACAAAAGGCTACTTCCGGCTCAAATTTTCCTTACCGAGTTTCTTTCTTTCAACTGAACTTTTTTTTTTTTCCCCCCCGGGGAGAAGGGGGCATAATCACTCTTAAGTAAGTAGGTGTGTGTGATCCAGGACGCAAAGAGCGTCCCCACATTTCCGATTCCCATTCACACATCTGGGTGGGGGTGGGGGCGTCTGCAGCTGGGCGGGCGGGGCGGGACGCTGCAGGGGAAGCCTTTACCTTCCCACCCGGGACGTCCTGAGCCTCCGCCACAACAGGCTCGCGCGAGACAAAGGAGCCGGCACAGGGCGGCGCGCCGGACCAGGGGGACGCGGGGAGGCGAGGGCGCGGCGCGGGGGGAGCCGGGGCGGAGACCTCCTGCCCGGCCTCCGGACTCGGTCTAGCCTTTGACCCTCGGTCCCCCGCGGCCCCCCTGCAGGCCGCACCCAGGAACCGCTGCCCCGGCCTCAACTCTCTCTTTTCTGCCCCACGCGCCAGCGGAGCGCAGCACCCAGGCGGCATAGCACCTCGGCGGCATGGCGGTGTCCTGGAGGAACTGGCTGGCCAACGAAGGGGTTAAGCACCTCTGCCTGGTAGGATGGCAGGCCAGGCTGGCTTGACCCTCTGTCTGTCCTGGCTTGGAGTGTGTACAGTGGGATGAGAGAAGTGGAAGTTTGGGGGGCTTGTTTTAGACTTCCTCACCTAAGTGCAACTTTACGCTACTAGACATAACGCTTTCCTGCTCAACGCAGGGCAACTTTACTGCAGAGTGATGGAGAGCCTATGTGGAGGAAGGGGGAGCTAATATGGCTTTCCATTAGTCTTTCAAAGGCTTGCCTTCTTTGCTCTTCCACTAGCTTCAGCTCCTTTTGGCCATGGTGATGCTACTGATTTCTTAGTCTCAGTTTGCACTGGAGTTGGGGAAATAAGGTATCTGCAGAACATCAAGTGATGTATTTGTCACCAGCCTTTATTTCAGGTGCAGGTTCTGGGTAAGGTCAGATGAGGGTCCTCAGGGTGGCTTTTCCACTTAGTGATTGAGCATGTTTTAGGAAAATGTTGAGGTTGCAGAGCTGTGTCCAGTGAGTGGTTTCTATCGGATCATGTTTCTTTTGTAATTTTTGCTTTCTCTCTCTTTGACTAGCTCATTTGGCTGTCCCTAAATGTCCTGCTTTTCTGGAAAACCTTCCTGCTATACAATCAAGGGCCAGAATACTACTACATCCACCAGATGTTGGGCGTAAGTGAAGCTGGGGTAACCTGGCGGAGTGGGTTTAAGGCAGCAGACTTCTGCAGAATTTTGTCAGTCCATCCATTTATCATTGCAATCTTTGCTATAAATGTAAGAAACATGTTTCTCTCAGAAGCGGTCAAGCTTCTTCAGTTATCCACTATCTGCTAAAGTGAGGTAAATGAACCCTTCAGACCAGGCTATTAGTGCCTGAAGGAAGTTACTGCTTTGTGCAAGCTGCACCAGGGAGCCCTGGAGAGTTTGCTTCTCCAGGAGGACCAGAGATGACAAGCTGTTAATCTACACTTCTCAAGGCTTTCTGCCTGCCCACAAACAAATCTGTCCAGAGGATTTCAGCACTGCTTTCTTTTACCAATAGTTCTCACAGAGAGAGTTGTTATTATTTCTGGGTAGGTCGTGGCTGGTTGCTATAAATTATTGTCTGGGTATGATTCTGGTTTGAGACCATGCCATACAAAGCTTTGCTCTCATTTATTACATGTTCATATTTCTCTTGGTTGTGTTTCTTATCTCATTCTCCCATTCTGTCTCCACCTTACTAGACCCTATAAATGCAGGGTTCCCCAAGGACATCTTACTTTGTATAAGGAGACTGAAGTTTTGTTAGCGACAACAAAAGCAAGGAATTATTATAAAATCTCAGAGCACCCGAGTAAGAGCAGATTTATTGTCCTCACTCCAAAGAGCAGAAGCTTTCCTTCTGTGGCTGCCATACACAGGCTCATCCTTTAGCTTCAGTACTTTGAGGAGTGATTAGCACAAGTCAAGTCTTCAGTAAGTTGCAACTGAATTAGTTGATATTTTATGACACAAAGTACTATATTTAAGCTATTGATTATGACATCTTTTTAACATTTAATTCTCTAGTTTTAACTAGTGGGTTCAGAAAAATAATTTTAAAAAATGGCCTATTATTGAAGATTCTCAAGTTAGTGTGTTTGCCTTTCTTTTGTCTGTCTTTGATCTAATAGTTATCCAGACTAGTCCTCAAATTGCTTTCTAAATGGACACAGCAATTAAAATTTTCACTAAGTTTCAAATGCTTTACATGCAATGCAAACCAACAACAAAAGTCCACAAGCAAACAAAAACAAGCAAATAATTGTAGTTTAATAAACAAATTAAGAAACTTTGCTCTGAAGAATTAATTCCTAAGGACTCCTTCTAGCCTTTTAACCTGTTTCTTGAAAACTCACTGCTGAAAATGAATTAATAAGCTGGAAGTTTTTATATCTGAGGCTAATTTCACTTTTAATGCATAACTTGATGAACAACTTAGAAAAAAAAAATACTTGAGAGTTATACTAGTAGAATTTCTTCTGATCAGGGTGCTTCTGTTACTATACAATTCTAAGAATTGGAAAAGCCATAACTCTGCTTTGGATTTTTATTCTAACGTAATAGCAGCATTTTTTTTTTTTTTTTAAACAAACTAGCTTGTTAGAATCAATGAGGTATGTACTTGGATGCTGTGTAATTTAACTTCAGATTTATCTTGGTGACAAATATGATTAAGATGGTATATATATGCATATACACAAAGAAATATACAAAGCCCAATACATTTTAAGACATTGTAAAATATATCCCACTTTTGTACCTTTATTCTGTATTAGTGCTTTTGAGCAAATGGTATTACAAATTAGAGGAACGGGTTTATTATTTCTTTTCGTGTCTTTTAATTTGCTCAAAAAGCACTAATACAGAATAAAGGCAAAAACTATTGGTGCATGGCAGGGACTGGATATAGTGATAGGCTCTACTGGGTGATGTGAAGCAAAAAGAACAACAATCAGGCTGATTAAGAGGTCATCATACCTTAGCTTTCTTGGAAACACCAGACTTATCACATTTGGTGGACCTTCAGGCTACCTACTCAGGCCTCACATTTCAACAAAACTGCTTGTAGAAAGGAATGGCCTTTGTTGGTACTTCTTTTTTACTTCTTGAAAATTATCTGTTATGAATTTTGAAGTATTAATTTACCTAAGCTATTTAGAATAAATATTTCAATCTACATATTTGTTTCTAATGAACAAAGACTCACATCCTTAGTTTTGTTATTTACTTTGTAAAGGAGTCTTTAATGTGATTTTTGTTGATAGTTTTCCTAGGCTTACCTTTTTAGTCTTATATATAATGGTTGTGGGATGGTATCATTGTGAAAGAATTATAAGTTTGTTCTGTATTACACATTCAGCACAATGATGAGATACAATTAATTTTAAAAAGTATATTTGGTAAGTTGAAGCTATGCATGTGAAACAGTTCCACCATGACAGGATGTAGAAATGCTGAGTATTGTGATGTTTTAAGTCACCTTCAGGTAAACAGATTTAAAACAAAGCAAAAGGAAAAAAAAAAACTGATTTAAAGCATGAATGGAGGATAGAAGATATCACTTGTTCTGCGAGAAATGAATTCCTGATTCAAATGCCCACAGGCACATAAAAGTAAGGTGTGGCCTCAAGCTTCTGTAACCCCAGTGTTGGAAGTGCACACTGAAGGACCACTGAAACTTGCTGGATGCTAGCCCAGCTCTGGGTCAGTGAGAGATCCAGTCTCAAAGAAATGAGAGTGACGGAGTTAGACACTAGGTATCCTCTCGAATCTACATCCATGGGCTCTGGACTCAAACACAAAAGTTTATAGGTAATACACTCGGACACATAAGTACACACATACACAAAAAAGGGGAAAAAGACATCAAAAGAAATAGTAAATCCATTTTGCAAACATTTAGATAATAGCATTATGTGTACAAATTGCTGTCATTTATCTGTAAAATGTAGTAACAAAGTTATCTTGGTACCATAAGCTAGAGGGAACTACTGAATATGTCTTATTTCCTAAAAGCTACCCAGAGATGTTAAGTATTAGTAATTGTTTAAAATTTTACTTCATTTAAACATATGTATATATACAAATGTGTGTTTATATGTATATAGAGTGTGCCAATCACTCTAGAAATACTTGTTTTATCTAGGAAGTTATTCTACTTATTTTATATGTGGGGAATATACACAATGTTGCTGTGTGGCTTGCTCAGATGTCTTTGGTAATGGCAGGTCAATGTTACAATATTTTCCAGCCTCTTAGCTTTCCTCTCAGACTACACATTTTTCTGCCCTTCTCATCATAGGCATTTATACCATTGATTAATACTCCTTCTTCTCAGTTCTGTTTAATAGAAATATAATGAAAGACAAGGTAAAAAGCCATAGGAGTTAATTGAAAAATACTTTTAGTCCGATAAATACAAAGTCTCATGTTTTGACATATATTCATTATTAAAAAATTCAAAGAAATATTTAATAGTTTATCTTGCTAAATATTTGTAATAGAATATTATTTTATTCTCATTTACATTATAACACTATATTTAATTACTAAATTGATATTAGAATTACTAGACTATTACTTAGATTTTATAAAGCTTATAGATAAAAAATAGATCTGTTGTAGTGGGGGTTTCTGGGTCCCAGGCGGCTAGAGGTCCAAGACCCACAGACCTTCCGCGCCACACTCCTTAGCCACCCAGCCACCCGCGCTCAGACCCCCAGAAATGACTCAGACACTTATATTAACTTCATGCTGTTTGGCCTATGGCTCAGGCACATTGCTAGCTAGCTCTTACATCTTAAATCAACCCATTTCTATTAATTTGTCTGCCACGTGGCCCGTGGCTCACCTGTGCTCCTACATGTTGCTCCTTTGGTGGCTTTAGCTCGATCTGCCTCTGACTCCGCCCTTCCTTTCCTACCTATTCTGATTCCTCCTCCTACTTCTTCTATGGTGCCTGTCATGGCCCAAAACAGCTCCTTTATTTAAAGATTGAGATTCACAGCAAACATAAACACATTCCCACATCATAGATCCATGCACATAAATGCTTCACACATATACAAAGTTTTTCTAACAATACACATGAGCATCAGTTTTAAAATTTAAATGTAGGTGTCAGATGTCTGTGTCAGGTTCTGCCTACAGTCTTGGCTACTTAAGGAACTGTAGCAGGTGGGTTGTTTGAACTCTGGTAACATGGTAGTAAGACCCTGTGTCAAGATAAAAGTTAATAAAATTAATGAACAACAAAAATAAATCAGTTCCTTGGTAATCCTTGGCACAGTTAACACACCAAATCACCAGATGTGGCAAGTGACTTGTTTTGGACATTTCAGGTAATGACCTTGGAGGTAGAATACTTTTGCTTTGATAGCCAGGTGACCTTACCATTCTGCTTACAGCAAACAACTGTTCAATAAACTAGATCATTGCATATGCATCTAAAACCAGTGAGATAGCTCAGCAGGTAAAGTTCTCACTGCCAGATTTCATTTAACTGAGTTAATCCCTAGTACTCACCTGGTGAAAAGGAGTTGGCTGGCTCTTCCAGGCAATCCTCTAATCTACACACACACACACACACACACACACACACACACACACACACACACACACACACACACACACACACACACCCATAAATGTAAAAACAGAACAGATCAACACCTTCCCTCCAATCCCCCTACATCAGAATTTTGGTGACTCTCTGGTTCCTTCTCTACTGAACAGAAGTTGACACTGAATGGGAAGGTGTAATTATTGGTCTGGACCATAAGATACTTCTTAGAGTTCTGCTTCATTATCTGAACTTGTTGGTTGGAGCTCCTTAAAATAATGGGAAAACTAATTCTCAAAACTGTATTTTTCATTTTTATGGTCATGTGATTATTTTTAGAGGAAATTTAAAGGTTGAGAAACTTTCAACAGAGAAAATTAGACCTGAAGAACTGGGTGGGAGATTAAGAAAAGGTGAGATTAATATGTTCTGGTAGGATTTCTTATGACCGATTGTTCCCAAGACAGAGAAGCAACATAGTCATGGCTGGTTTATGCTGAATTTAGTCTGCTCCTCAGATCATACATACCTTAGGACATGTTTAGTTGTGTCATACTATGTGTTTTAGAATCTTAACATTAGTCAAGAGGGAAAAAAAAAAAACAAACAAAAAACGTATTGTGCAAAGCCAAGAGAAACATCCAAACAAACAAATAAGTAAAATCAACTAATAGCTTCATTCAATCTCCCAGAGCAACTTTTAAAATAAAGGATTTTGAATATTGAAGGTGAAATCTGTTTCCATTTATTTTAAGGATGTAAAATGTGGTTACTTTTTTCCCACCACATTAATGAATACCAGTGTGTTGTGAGCCACCTTGAGTAATTAGTTTTCTGTTTTTATTGGAATAAAGTCATTGTTAGTAATGTTAGATTTCATAAACACAATTTCTTCCAATATATAATGTATTTTAAAAAGTCTGGATCTGGGAATGTAGCTCAGTGGTACAGTGCTTGCCTAATGTATTCAGTGCTCCAAGTTCTATTGCCTGCAAAGGGTGTTTTTAATTGATGTAATTATTTTAATTGTGAGGTAAGCATATATCTTCTAGTAGTAGATCAAATTGTCTTAGATTTCTGTCTTGTATTCTCTGAAAAGTATTTTTTTGTGTAAAATATTCATTTTCTCTGTATTTGTCTTAGTGTTAAGATAAGAACTTATTTTTTTCCTCCTTTTACCCTGCATTTTTTAAAAATTTCTGTCGTATTGCTGTTTTTCTGTTCCTTTGGAAAGTCTTAACTAAGATTTCCATGTTGTTGGAAAAAATGTTTCGAGTCTTTCAATGCTTTTTAGATTTCTAGTGATTTTACAAAGATGACATTTCTAAGGGCAACTACTATCTCTTGGTTCCTTGAGCTATCACATAGAATTTTAGGAAAGAAATATCTGCCTTCTTCCCATGGAGCATGTGGTCTCCAGAGGAAAAGACCTTAGATTTCAAGTCAGTGTTAGTTGCACAGCTTTGATTCTGCTGAGGAAGGAATATATGTTCTTTGAATTTCCAAGAGGGTTTAATCATTAACTTTTCCACTTTACTGTATAAATTATAAAAGTCACTGTCTAGACTTAGCCACGCATGGATTGAGCTTTCAGACAAGTATTTTTGTTGATCTTAAAGTGGGGGAACCTGGTCAATGACAAGTGAGCTGGACTATATTACATTACTTTGAAAACAATCACATATTCTTTATCTGCTTATACTAGACAGCAAGTTTTGATATTTTGTTTTTTCTGAGACTCCATGGCTTCCGTCACAGTGTAACACAAGCAAAAGACTAGCCATGCTCTAGTGATCCTCTTTTTGAGTACTATGATTACAGCTGGGTACCAGTAGTCCAGTTTGTATGCCTTATTATAGATTTGCTTTTTTGTTTTCCAAAATAGAAAATTAAGATTGAAGTGGTTTGTTCAGTGTTGTCCACTAAACCAGTGGCCTGACCAATCACTATTTAGTTTATTGATTACTGGGCCAGATTTAGCCCCTGGAATAAATAGCATTAACTGGATTATCAAGATGACTATATAAGCCAGGCATCTGATTTAAGTTAGAGCACTGGGTGCACATGTTGATTCTCTGACCTCCAGTCCTATGCTGTAGTACAGTCCACCCTCTCATCACACACACACACACACACACACACACACACACACACAAAAGAGCATTAAAGTGGAAGTTGAGATGATTTTAAACATTTTCAAATTTGCTTTCTTTATTTGGCTATGGAAATAGTAATATCAAAATGCATCATTGAAGACTAGTGGAATCTAGACCATAACTACATCATACCTTTGCATTGGTTAATTATTTATTTTTAAAAATTAAACCATGAGTTAAAAGTTTATTCATTTTTTGGTTTGTTTGTATTTGTGGCTGAGAAACTGAATTAGAGACTCCTTGACTTGCTAGTCATTCTGTTTGAAAATAGCCCAGTATTTCTAGCTGTTGAATTTTCCTTCTTGCTGGGTAGTAGTAGTGACTGTGAATATAATAGTTATCAGTGCCAAAGATGCTTTATATTAAGAACTAGTCAGCCTGGGGAAATGTGAGGAAAGAGAGCAATACAGTGATGTGTCACAGAGACCAAAGGGATTGTTACAGTCTTTGTGAGCTGAAAGCAAAGTTGTATGTGGACAGCCAATTTTTTAACTTCCAGTCTGTGTTTCTTCATGTATATCATGCTAACTACTGTGTTTCATACAAATAATTCTTAAAATTTCAGTGCTAATTCTGGAGAGGAAATATGAAGGTAACTTTGTAATTTCTTATTGCAAATATTTTGAGTTTTAGAATTCTATCAAGTTGAGTTTGAATCATGGTTCAGACTTTTGTTTTGTTTTGTTTTGATCCTGGATTTTTTTTTTTTTAATGTAGCCCTGATTGTCCTGGAACTTGCTCTGTAGACCAGGCAGCCCTTGAACTCTGAAATTGAGTTCAGATATTTTTATGCATTTAGGATTTGTGCAAACTAATGTTATGAGACAGTCTAATCTTTGAAATGAAATTTAAGTCTTAAAGATTGCATAAGATGGATCATATGCAGTGCTTAGTCTATGGTTCATAAGTTCTTAGAAAATAAGCATTGTTAGAAGTTCTATATAGTAGTATTTAATGTTATGGGTAGTGACACTGTAGACAAGATAGTAATGACATTGTACACTAAATAGTAATATTGTGGACTATTTATTTTTATAAGTACATGTGCTTATAAGTGGAATTTAATGACATAGAGAGGGGTGTTATTTGCTTAGCATACAGCACATGCCTTGCTGGGCAGCTTGTTTTGTCTCTTGGTTCATTGTTGTAGTGGTTACAGGATGCTTAGTAAATAGATACTCATTTATGTGCCTGTATATTTGCTGCTCAGCTGGAACATTTAAGTCTGGATCATTTGACTTACCTCTGGCTTCTTTCTTGCTTCTTTTTGAAAGAGGAAAGATATGCTTTGGTTGTTGACATTGTCACAAGGTTTGTAGGTACTTAGCTGATTGTTAGGTACAATTCCTGGTTGAAGTAGAAGGTTTTATTCATTAAGAACTCATTAAGAAGACTTATTACTATTATTTAACTGAAGCTTTGGTTTGTTTTATTTAACATAAAAAACTGTGATTATTTCATGATGTTCGGATTCTTTAAATACAGAGAAAATAATAGAACAATATTCATAGAATTCTCTTCCTGGGCTTGAAATTGGCCTATATACCTACTATATATTTTTTTCAAAGTCCTGAATCTTCTTTAGTGCATGTCCTATTTATAAGAAAAAGCCAAAGAATAGAATTTAAACATTAAACTCCTCATGCTATTTTTAAAAGCATAAAAGTGTCTATTTCCATCTTTCCTGTGTTTTTTTTCTTTACAGCCTTATATACTAATTCATGTTGCTAGTTGGTACTTAGAGAAACACAAATACATTCTAGTCATATCCATGTTATACTAAGTATTTTGACATGAAATAAGTCATAGTGTTTTGGGGAACTGAAAGCAGCACAGATGTGAAAGATGTTACATACAGTTTGTGTTCCTTAGCATCCATCAGGTTGTAAAGGTATTGCCATAGTGCCTTGACATACTCCTGAAAGTCATTAAGAAACATTTGCAGAAAGGAATAACAGAAGGATTTTCCTTTCTGAAGAAAAAAAATGCAGTTAACTCTCAATATAAAATACACCCTACATTTACAGAGGTCACTACTGAAGTGTGATTTCAAATGTCTGTACCATGTTTTAGGTAATAATGAAATGTGTTTAATAGCAAATTACTCAATTAGGAAACATTCAGCACCTTGAGCCTACTCACTTTATAGTCTTCACATACAATGAAGATTGTGCTGTAATAAATTTAAATAGTGTGGCATAAAGTTTCTTATGAGAATGTTTCTCTCTAGTGCGGGCAGTGGGACCAAGGGAGGAGTACATGGAGTAAGAAGAATGTGGATTTTGATCCAACTCAGTTGTGTGCATCTTTAGAAATTGGAAAGCTGAGCCTGACAATGGGTTCTGTCTATGATAAATTAATTCAACATATTGTTTCATATAGTCAGATTTATTTCTTGGTCCTTAGAAATTCTTAAAGACATATATCCGTAGATACATGATACGATTATTCTAAGTCACATGTAGTAAAAACAAATTCAGAATATAGGGTTTTATATTTCTGAGATTAAAATAGACATATTTTAAAATTAAGATTTGTTTAAGAAATAATTTTAGATGATGCCTTTTTGACCAGATTGCCTTTTACCATTATAAACTTTTAAGTTTTATGGCCTCAAATTACAAGTAACCACAGTTAATGAAATTTGCAAAGCTCATTTCAGTTGGAGGGAAACAGACTAGCAGCTTCTAAAACAGGTTTCATTTTTTCCTGTGCTGTGCTATTATGTCTCTGTATTTGCCTAGCTCCTTGGTATGCTTTACCTTACTTTTACCATGTCATCCCTGATTTCAAAGTGAATGATGTTGCCCTAATGAAAGAGGGCTTTATCTGAAATATGAAAAGTAAAAGTAGTAATTATGAGTACAGATGAGTTAGGGTAATGAGATTGCTTTTACCTACCCCAGTGGCGTTCCTTAGTGTGTTACTTTATAAGTTATGTGCAAGTTTTGAGCTTGGTCAGATATTCTGGTTTTGAGAAACATGAGCTTTGAATTCTATTTTCAAAGTATAATGAATTGGACAAAGTGAAAGATATCTCTTCTTTTTTAACTATTGTTCTGGCAAACATCATCAGTGGATTTCAACTAGTGATAAACGACTGACCTTAAACCACAAAAATGTAGGCTTCCAATTCAAAGGTTTATTCTCTATTTGAGAGATGGTGTTTGCTGTTGGAAGTTGTCTGTACCCTGTTTGCTACATCTCATTCTGCTTTTTTAGGTTTGAAAAAAGGCTTGGACTATAGAAACGTTCACTGAAATAACTATTCAGATATTTTAATTCTGCCTATCTTTTTAAATGTAAGAGATAGAATGAAATTCTTTGAAGTTAGTTGCTGGGGCATAATGGATCTACCTTATTTAAGAGTTTGCTTGAATAAAACTGCTCTATTCTGCTCCTTGAATATGTCAAATGTAAGGAGAAAATGCATTTTAAGTGAAGATATTAGATGTACAACATTTAGTTTGTTGAAGTCTTTTTGAAATCCACTCGGATTTCTTTCTCTGTTTTTATTCATTTATTTAAAAAGTCTTTTATTCATATATCCCCTCTGTTCCCCCTCCTCTCCCTGCTCCCAATCCCTCCCAGTTACCCTTCCCATTCCCATCGCCCATCTCCTCTCTCAAAAGGGCAAGAAGTCCCAAGGTGGGTCAGCTCAGCATGGTGCATCCATTCCAGGCAAGTCTGATTTCCTCATTCCAGTATCAGGACTGGGTTAGGCATTCCTTTGCAGGGAATGGGCTCCAAGGTGCCAGCCCACCCACAGGAACACAGTCTGCTCCCATCCCTCCAGGCTCCACATCAACAGTTACCTATGCATGGAGGGTCTAGCTGCTTTTCCCAATGGTTCCCCAGTGGCTGTTCTTAATTCAGAAAGCTCCAGCCAGCTATCTCTCTGAGACTTCTCATAATACTTACGAAGTGTTTTCCATTAACCTTTTCTGAACATCATGTGATCTAAGTTTAGAGATCAAATTTGGTAATAGCTACAGATGTCAGGAGTATCAATGATAACGGTATGATATTGCATAAATAACAAATTTTATGGACAGTAATCAAGTTATGATCTTCAAATTATACTTTATATAGTTTAAAAATACACATTCCTCAATTTCAAGTTGAAAATATAGGTATCTGCTCTGACTTTTAATTTTAGAAACAATGTTTGGAAAAATTGTTAAAAATGATTTAGTTATGAGGGATGAGGCAAGGGTTTGAGATGGTTGTGTTGGATGAAGAGTATTTGTGAAGTCTCTCTGCATTCAATTACTGTAGTCAAATGTGGTATTTCTGTCACATGGGAAAAGCTGGTTCTATCTGAGTTTTCAAGTCAACCATACTCAGCAATGTCAGTTGTAACCCTTGACAATTCCAGGTCTGACATTACTTATATTGAAGGAATAAAATATAGCAATCTATATAATCAAATTCTCTAACTCTTGAAACTTGGTTGCACCTTAGAAAGTAGTAAAGGCTTCGGGGCAGGCACAAACATCAACAGCAAGCATATGATCAAAAGAGATGATTCCCATCAGTATCATCTTTCAGCCCAAGTAGGGAAGCCATGTCATGGGTTTACTGTACTAAGTTTTGTTCCTGAAGCCCACTGAAGGCAGTTTTTAATGCTCTTTAGATTCTTCAGTTCTCGGTTCTAAAAGCCTGTGACCTCAGCTGAGGCCAGAGGCCACAGGTGTTACTTGAGATACACATTTTATTATTCTGCAGCTGGCGATCTCTTCCTTGAACAGCACCGCCTTATAGATGCTCCTGGACATGCATATATGCAATCTTGCATTCCATTCATGTTGAACATTAACATTTCCAGACGGACACAGTCTGGAAGTGAGTCACTGTTGCCCTAGGTTATTGTACACATGAAAGACAAGATAGACATAACTTGACAGAAATATCTGGCATTGTTTTCTTTTGTATAAAAAAAGCTATAAATTCTTACATAATGGCTACATATTCCATTGACTTGTAATAAACTTTCGTTAGGAAAAACGACATTTGCTTTGAAAATGATAGAATTTTCATTTTTATAAAGAAAAGAAAGAAATACACTAGTGTTTAATACAGGAAGGATTTAGGTTGACAATAAGGAAATCTGGATTCTGGCTCTTACTTTTTGGTTAAATTTTTATTTTTATGAGGCAAGAAGCCATCAGCCCTTTTTATTTCTTTATTTAGTGTGCATGACTGAATAGTTTGAGAATGTTCATGTGTATGAACACTTTTGCAAATATCCAGAAGCCAGAGTATGAAATCAAATGTCTCTCTACCATACTTTTGAGACTGTGTCTCTCACTGAAAACCTGGAGCTCTGTGATTGGCTAGAATGTCTGGCCAGCAAAGTTTAGGGATCTGCCTGTCCCTTTTACCCAGGGATTAGTGTTACATATAGGACTCACTACACTCAACTTTTACTAAGACCCTGGGCAAGGAACTTTGTGCTTGTGTGACAGGCACATTACTTACTGACCAATCCTCCATCAGCTTTTCCTCTGGAAATGATCATTTGTTTTAGGAACTTTCATTTCTTAAAGCACACTCTAATCTGAGAAAAGGAGTCAACTAGAGTCAGAACATTACAAGACTCTTTGAAGTTGTTAGAGCAGCTTGAGCACAAAAGCTTGTTAAAGTTATTTGAACTCAGTTATAGTTTATTACAGTCTTAAGGATTTTCACTTTCATTTGTATTATAAGAAGTGATGAACAGAGAACATAAGATTTTTAACAAATGGTTACTATAAACTATTTTCTAGTTGTTCACAGTATGCCTGTTATTACTGATTTGGTGAAGGCTTATCAGAAATCTTTGTTGTTTAATTGGATTTTTAAGTGGTTTGTAACTGAAATGCAATTTTATTTCCCATCTGTTAGCTCTTCTGCTTCCCCTTCTCCTTCCCATCCTATTCCTCTCCGTTCTGCCCTCTCCTCTTCCTTGTCTTCTTTTCTTTTGCTTCCTTTACGTTGCAGTTCTGGAATCAATTTACAGATGCACACGTCCTAAGCAAGTGCCTTGCTGTTCAGCTAATTCTTGTTTTCTATTTAGTGTGAGTGTATTGCCTACATGTTGTGGGTATACCCGCCTATGTGTGTATGTGTAGGAATTACAAGGCAACACTGAATGTCTTCTGTATCACACCCTTGACACTATTTTTTTCTTTTTGAGACAGGAATTCTCACCTGTAAATTGACTGGCTATCCACTGAGCTTCCAGTGTCTTTTCTCTCTGAGTTAGAATCATAGGCTTGTACAACTGTACTGTTTTTGTTTTTTAAATGGGTTCATAGACTATAAACTTAGCTCCTCATGCTTGTACATCAAGCATTTTACTGGCTGAGCCATTTCCCCAACTCTCTAGTACATGTTTTCTTCTTGAATGAAGTCTTGCTGACATGGACCATCCATTGTGTTCTAAATTCATATCTGTGGGGATATTTTCAAATATAATAAAACAGTCAGAGATATCAGAGGACAGATCCACCTTTTCTAACCTTTGTTTGTTTGTTTGTTTGTTTCAGACAGAGTTTTCTATATAACAGTCCTGGCTGTCCTGGAACTTGCTTTGAAGACCAGGCTGGCTTTGAACTCACAGAGATTCTCTTGCCTCTGCTTCCCAAGTACTGGGACTAACAGTGCAAGCCATGGCTTCTTCTGTCTGCTCTGTCTTTCTATGCCTGCCTTAAATACTTTCTTTGCTCAGTTAAGGTGTGGGCCACACTGCCTGCCTGGGAGCCTGGAACTCCTGCTGTAAACTAAGATGATCTCAAACTCAGATTTGATGGGATTAAGGGCATAGGTCATCACTCCTGGGATATTCCCTGTGCTGGCATTAAATGTGTGAGTTACCACTGTCTGATCTTTCTAGACTGACTATGGGTAGATCCCTCTGATATCTCAGACTGTTTTTATTATATTTGAAAATATCCCCACAATATCCTTACAATTATTTACTCTTTATACAGACTAAATAATGAAACCATTCACATTAGAATCAAGAATTATAGGCCTAAGAACCATAAATGTCACAGACATTTAGATTATGAAAAAAAATAACAAATGCCTATAAGATTTTGAAACATTATAAGTTTCATAATGGGGTTGTCTTGTATCTATATTTCTTTGATGACTACATTTTATTTTTGCCTTTCATTGTTCACATATTTTTGCCCAGTGAGTACTTATTATAAATTAATGTCTTTATGAATAACTATGTATTTTGACCAAGATTAAGAGGCATTTTAGACTCTGACACTTGAGCTGTACTGACTTGATAACTTAGGGAGATGTGATGAATCAAAATTAAAACAATTAAAGGCTCTCTAATATGAAAATGAATCATTGACAAATGCTCTATGCTTGTCAGATTATCTGAAAAGAGGAGAAAGGATATAGAGGGTAGAGTGAGGCATTTTCTTTAATACATCCTCACAGAAAAGTAAGACTTGAGCTGAAGTTAGAAGGCTGTTACAGGTTGTCTGTCATGGAGGCTATATAAGGTCAACTTGCATCAGAGATGGGATAGAAATAGTGTGAGCTGTGGATCAAGAACTGGTGTTTGTAGTGATAATGTGTACTAATTTAAGCAATGCATCTGGGAGCTAATCTGAGCCACATATGAAAATATAGCTACATGGCCTTATGATATCATCAGTTCGGCTTGTCAAAACCTACTTGTAATATAAATTAAGACAAACATGGCTTGAACCAACTACCCTCTGTAGACTCATGAAAGAGTTCCACTTTCTCTTAGGTGTTCCTTCAAACTAGGCTTTGCTCAGTTTCAGATTAAATCTGAGCTTCTGGAAACGGGGTAGAATAGGACTGGCTACTCTTGGGTGATAAGATAGAGCAGTTCTGAATTCTAAGCCTATGAACTAGAGTGAGTAACCCGTTTTTTTGTTTTTTTTTTTTTTTTGTTGTTGTTTTTTTTTTGTTTTGGTACCCTCTTTTTTCCTAGTAGAAGAATGTTGGACCATTCTTTCATTCACTGTCTAATAGTTGCTTAGAACTTCTTTGAATGCACTAGAAGCAGATGAGTAAAATAAAACCCACCTTCATGATTGTAATGGGGACCCCACTTTGCAAAGCCGAAGATGTAAATCTGAGAGAATGGACATTAGAGAAACTGTACCATGTTTGTAGAAGACTAGCAATGCCTGTTGCTAGGGAAGACTACACTTAATTCTATATAATTCACTGTTGCACGAATAAAGGAAACTCAGGGCCAAATCTCTGTGAAAGGCAGAGATATCAGAGAAGAAACACCACAATCAGATCTCACCAAGCTGTCTTCCAGCTTCCTCAGTCTCACTTCTCCTGGCTTCTTTGGCCTTCTCTGTCTTTCTAGATCTGCCTTAAATACTTTCTATGCTCAGATAAGGCGTGGCACCACTTAAATTTACTGTCTTTAGAATGTACCCTGAACAGGGTAGCACAAAACTAGTAGTGTGTCTTGAGGGACCCACCAAAAAGGTTTTTGTTGTTTTGTTTTTGAGTGTGTGTGTATTTGGTATAATATGATATATGCATTTATACGTACATTTGGGTAGTGTGTGTGGTATAAGCATACGTGTGTGTGATATAGGTATGTTTGGTTTATGAGTGTGTGTATGTGTTCATGTGTGTGTGCACATGTGGGCCGGTGTATTTATGCTCCAATTCAAATATGAATGACAGGCCAATTCCAGGTGTTCACCTCAGTCCTATTCCCTTGAGAAAGATTTATCATTGTACCTAGACCAAGTCTGTATCCGTTAAGCCCCTATTCTTTTGACTTGCCCCCACAGTGTTGGGGTTGCAGACATGTGGCCTTTTCTGGCTTTTAATGAGGCCTTTGGGAGTCTGAATTCAGCACTCTTACCCACTGAACCATCTCTCTAGCCTCCCATCAATAATGAGATACAAAAACAAAGAATTCTACAAAGGGAAGTGAAGATATGCTTACTTTAATGTAGGCTATTGTAGTAGGAAGTTTCTGGTCCAGACTTTTGGGCCTATCCTCCAGATTTAGGACCCACAGACCCTTGGGCCTAGCCTCCAGATTTAGGACCCACAGACCTGCAGTCCCACAGTCCCACAGTCCCACAGTCCCAAAGAGACACACAGATGCTTTCAATAGTTTTAGGCTGATCAGCCTCGGCCCAGGCATATAACTTCCTAGCTCTCTACCCTTATTCTATCCCATGTCTCTGATCTTGTTCAGCCATGGGGCTCGGTACCTTTTCTTAGAGCAGCATAGTTGTCCTCTGCTTCTTTCAGCTTCTCTCTGGAGTTCTCTCTGGCATTCTGCTCTGTGCTTCCTGTTCTCAGAGTTTTCTTAGTCTGGTAGCCCCACCCACACTTCCTGCCTGCCTTTGGCCAATCAGCACTTTTTATTAAACCAGTGGGTGGGACAATTATTTACAAAGAAACAACACAATCTCCCACAGGCTATAGGCTCATCCAGTCTTCCCACAGTCAAATTGGGAAACTCTTGTAAAGGCTTACATGTAGTAATAGGAAATTGTATGGGTTGAGAAAAAAGTATGAGCAGATAAAACTGTAAGGAGGTATTGTGGTTTGGAGGGGTACTAGATAAGGGTTCTAAATTCATATTCTCCTCGGGGGTGTAAGGAACGTAACAGTCCATGGAGGGAATTTATCTTCCAATCCTTGTTTCCTTATGAAGTGTTTGTGTAGAGGGAACAAGATGGTTAAGTTGGGAGAGGGATAGAAAAGGAGAACCTTTTGGGGGCTATGGAGAGACCTGATGCTAGGGAAATACACAAACATGACCCCTCCACTATCTAGACAATAGTGGAGAGGGTGCCTGAACTGGCCTTTCCCTGTAATAAAATTGATGACCACCCTAATTGTCATCATAGAACCTTCATCCAGCAACTGATGGAAGCAGATTCAGAGACCCACAACTAAGCACTGGGCCAAGCTCCCAGTCAGAGAGGTGGAGGAGGGATTACGTGAGCAAAAGGGTCAAGATCATGATGGGAAACCCACAGAGACAGTTGATTCAAGCTATTGGGAGCTCACTGACTCTGGACTGACAGCTGGGGAACCTGCATGGCTAGGCCTTTGAAATGTGGACAACAGTTGTGGTAGTTTGTGGGGGTTTCTGGCAGTGGGACCAGGATTTATCCCTAGTACATAAACTGGCTTTTGGAGCCCATTCCCCATAGAGGAATACCTTGCTCTGCTTTGACACTGGGGGCGGAGCTTGATTCTGCCTCAACTAGATATAACAGACTTTATTGACTCACCCTGGGTGGCCTTACCCAATCTGAGGAGTAGATGGGGGATAGATAGAGTGGGAGAAAGTTGGAAGATGACTTGAAAGATGGGAGGGAGGGGCAACTGTGGGAACTGTGGTTGGTATGTGAGAAAAAAAAAAAAAATCCAAACAACTTTTAAATGAAAATAAATAAAATATGGTGTAGTTTATTTAAATATAAACAGAAAAATGAGCTAATGACTTTTGAGTCTATGATAGAGCTATGACTTTAAAATGGGTAAGAATTAGGCATTGTATAGTCTTCAAGTGGTTTAATTAAAAATGTGTTCAGGGAGAAAAGATAAATTAACTTTACAGGTTATACACACACACACACACACACACACACACACACACACACACACTGATTAATATAAGTACAAAATATAAATACCAAGTCACAATATAAATATCCTGGAAATAGCTGATTGTTGATTCACAAATAGAATGTCATATTTTTCTAAATTATTAGAAAATTTTTAGTTGAGAGAAAAATGTTCATTCGAAAATTAATTCATAGGAAAAGGTACATGTATTTTTCTGGAGTCCTTTAATTCATAGATTTTTTTAAAGTCTTTTAATAAGTTGCCAGAAATTTAGTTAGAGAAGCAAAGGACGTGAATGTAACACTTGGCTTAGGTAAAGTTAAGAGGGAAAACAAAGGGTCGGATTCACACTCTGCAATTAGAGAGCTGCAGCAGGAAGACATTCTGTACCTCCTCCCCCTCATTCTTTTCCTCCTAGTGTGGAAAAGAAGAGTCATGGTTTCCTAGTGACTCTTGAGAATCAGGATTATGAATCTGGAACTCAAGGACAGCTATACTTTGGTGTTACTGCACTGTAACTTGGGATCTTTGAATGACAGATGTCATCAGAATAAGAAATATTGTATTCTTCAGTGCTGTCCTGTGTGTCTCGCTGTTGTGGATTTGCTTAAAAATGGGGCTTTGGGAAGTGTCTCAGATGATAAACAATGCTTAAGAGTTTTTCAAGAGTTATAGAGGCCACCAGTTATGTTCAACATAAAAAAATAATATTGAAACAGGAAATCATACCCTTTTGAGAACCTTTTATCTTCTATTTTAGATATCCATTTCAGGAAATTGTTAACCAGTGCAGCTCTGTGGGTGGAAGTTACCAGGAAACAGATTTTATCTCCTCGTAAGAAAATAAAGCAATTTGACAGTGGAACAGTCTGCTGTCTCTGGAGGAATTCAAACGGAGTATTTCCTCTTGCTGGAGACTCTCAGGGAAGAGCCTAGAATGGATGGGAGGAGATTAAGGCCCTTTAGGTTTTCTGGTTTTTAAAATGTATCTCTGCAACAAGTGACAATGATGGTGGGAGAAAGGCCTCTTAAACACTCTAGATGGGAATAAGTATTATTGTAGCCTCTACCGATGTCACCAGGGGTTGCTGAAAACAACAGCAACAAAAGCCAAAAATAGAGCTACCGTATAATCTAGCTGTATCATTCCTCACTCTCCCCCTGAAGGAATTTAACATATCATACAGCAAAAATACCTGCACATCCATGTATAGATGCACTAATCACAATAACCAATTATGGACTCAGGTTAATGTCCATCAACAGATGACTAGATAATGCAGCATGTATACGCAGATGGCAGATGTTTATTCAGCCGTAACAAAATAAAATAATTTCACCTGCAGGAAATGGTGTGGAATTGAAGATCATATAGTAAGCAAAGTAAGTCAGACTCATAGAGAAGAGTGTTGTTTCTTTCATATGTTGGAATCCAGATTTTTTTTAAGTACAGAAATGTATAACTGGAACAACTAATGAGGAGCTATAGGATCAATGTGAGAAGAGTGGCAATAAGGGGGTACGTTATGAAAGTACATTATTTGCACGTCACCATGAAAACCTTTGCTTAATGTCATCAGTACATGTTGAAAAAAATAGAGTGTGGGAGGGAGCTTTAAATTCCCAAGCATACAGATTGCCAGAAGAACATAAGCTCATGGAAAAGAGCAGGAGAATGATTCACTAAAAGGCAATAGGTGGACTTCATTACCAGCTAATGTGATAATGTATCTTTAAAAGCTTTGCCACTTGTGAACAATTAGTAGAAACTTGTATTATAAAATGCTTAAATATATAGTGAAAGTTTATGCAAGATGCTTATCCTAGGTATTTTTATCTGTCTAACATTAGAAACGTTAAATATCCAATGATATGCAAATGCCCAAGGAAATCTGTATAAGCTCTTATCATATTCACAGGCAATAGTGTATCATAGTAATTAAGGGTAACATAATTGAGGGATATTTAATATCATGGGTAAAATGTCATATTTAAGAATGATGTCCTTTTAGCTAGACACAGTCTTTTCAATTTAGAATATAGTCATTTCTCCCTCCCATTTCCTCCATTCATTTTTAGGGAATTAGGATAAGATTTTTTTCTACTTATTAAGTAAAAGGAATTAAGATTGAAAACTCAAACATCTATATACTAAAGATACACAACTCAATTAGTTATGTGTATATAATGTATATAATCACTGAAGTCAAGCTAATTAAAGCATCTGCTAACTCAATAAAAATAATTATACTTTTAGTGAAGTTAGTAGCAAGATAAATTCCCCGACAAATCTTGGTTAATACGATCCCCTTCTATAGGTAAGTCAACATAATTGGCTCATAATTTCAACCTTGTCTTTTACAAAATTTCATTTTTGCTAGTAACTATACGAGGTACCAAGCTCTCTCCACCTACGTCCTTCTAGTGTGTTCATTGGCAGTAGTTAATAAACACCAGTGCCCTTACTGACCACTTATCCTCCTAAATGTGTGTAACCTTTCCCTGTCATCCTGTATGGTGATTATTTTAAGAGTTGAGGTCCTTAGTTGATGAGGCAGGTAGGCCAGAAGGGTAGAGTCTGTGTGACAGAGACTGGAGTATGAAAGGAGTAAGAAGACATGGTTCTGAGTAAATGATCCTCACCTGACACAAAATCTGCTGAAATCATGGATTTTGACATTCCCAGATCTGTGAGATTAGAATGTTTGTGATCATAGAGTGTTCATTTTATAGCTGTCAGCCTCAGTAATGGACTAAGTCTCCATGAAGTGACTTTGGGATAAGGACAAATTCTAACCCAGGTCTGATAGTGCAGAAGGTTATTTAACTCAGGAACCTAATGTAATAGGAACTTGAATTGAAAAACTTAGCCTGGACAATATACTTGTAGACAAGCCTGGATTGTCTCTACTCTAAACAACAAAACAAAACTAGAGTTAAAGGAAAGAAATAGCATTCTTACTTAACATAATCTGTATACGTCCGAGAGATTTTTCTCACCTGCTTCTCCAAATTCATGTTGTTCAGCCCATTATTCTGTTCTAACACAAATCTATTGGCCAACTTTAAAAACAAAATTATGTATATGTGTGTATGGGCATGTATATGAGTGCATGTCGCCACTGAAACCAGAAAAGGGTGTTGGGTCCTTTGGAAATGGAGTTATATGAGATTGTGAGCCATCCATTGTGGTGGGTAGTGGGAGGTGAACTTAGGTTCTCCACAAAAGGTAGTGTTTACTCTTCATCACTGAGCCATCTCTCCAGTTTCAGTATAAGCCTGTGCTCCCATTTGCCGTGCACCAATATTCATACTGTTCTTTCATATAAGATATGTTTAATATCTAGATTACTTTGATTTCCAAACAAAACTTCAGTACTTTGTTTAATCAGGATAGGCTGAGTGAGCTACTATTTAGGTCTAGTTTTCTGTCACAGATGTGCGTACTCTATATTTCTCATTAGTCTACCCCTGCTAAAATATAAGCACCCTTAAGGCAAAGACATTTTCTGTTTTAGTTATTTCCTTGTGCCTTCAGTGTGTATCATAGTATTGATGAATGAATAAAGCAAGTTGAACAGATTATATTTGCTGTAGAAATATAGCAATATAGAAAAGAATGGTTAGAGAAGTAGTATGTGATACAGGGTCACTAAGGCATTGTTATTTTATATCCTGCCTGCATTTTAAGTATTTTTTTTACATTTCATAAAGCCATAAAATCTAGGATAACTTCATTACTATGTTATATTATTTACATTATATTTGTATCATTTAATTTTATATGGTTAATATTATATATATTAGGTTAGATTTGCTTTATATCCAGCTAAGTAGCTACAAATAAAGAGTAAGATGCAGATTTAAGCTACAAATTTCTGTATTTAAGAATTCAGAAACTTGTACTTAGATGTTATACTTTGAGGTTTTATAATTGTGCAATGTTAGTTTGGCCATCTTTAACAACACATCACAAAAAGGATGACTTAAAAAACAGCTGTTTGTTTCTTATTGCTCTTGGGTCTGGGGAATATAAGTTTCCTTTGAGGACCGTCTTTGTGCTTTGTAGCACTGTTTTTAGGGTGCAGTTGAACATCATGATGGAAGTCAATAGATATGAACAGACCCACAAACATACATAGAGCATAAACAAGTTTTTCTTTCCTTAGGGTTTCTAATTCTTTCCTGGAGGTGAAGTCTTTATTTCTTTAAACTATTTTTTAATATACTGAAGAATTTCACCTTGGGAACTAATGCTTCGACAAATAAAATGTGTGTGTGTGTGTGGGTGGGTGGGTGGTGCACATCAAGAATTTAAAGTGCATTTTTAATCTTAACTTGAGAGAACACCAGGAATTATCAGTTAATTTTGTGTTTTAGGAACCTTAGAACAGTGAATTAAGAAAATTGCAGTGCCCTCTAGTGATAACTAGCTTCTTGAGATGTGGAAACCAGAGTGCACATTTCAGGATGTGGATGCTTTTCGAACCTTTGATGGAATAGTGACTAAATAGAAACCAATAGACTTAAAACATACCTATGTAGAATGCTACTAAAGGAGGTGAAATATTTTCCTACAATGCCGTTTTAAGGTGATTTTTCTCCGTTTCCCTCACTCTCTCTCCACTGTTTCTGAATATGTGACTTTTGTACCCTGTGAACTAAGGGAAAATTTTTGGTTTTAGTTTAGTTGGGTTTTTTTTTTTTTGTTTTTTGGGTTTTTTTTGTTTTTGTTTTTTTAAACTAAGTATATTCAGGAAACATATGTGAGGAAATGAGTCACTGGTAAAATTTCCACTTGGATTTTGCATCATAAGAAAGGAAAAGAATTCCAAAATAAACTCTGTCCTTCCCAAAGGGACATTTAAAGTCACTTTGATTTGAATTACTGTGTGGTTTAATGTAAACACAATAATTAAACATTTCCAGATACACAATGACTAGTAATAAGGAAGGACACACCATTTTTTATAAAGTTTTGAACCCAAAAGGAAATATAATTTATTTGTATTTTTAAAGATCCTAGGTTTTAGTTTACATTTACAAGGGATGTTACTATCTTGGCATATTAACATTGCAGATAAAATAGCTGTCTAGAATCCTTGGCTTAAAATTTTCCTACCATATGTTGATGCCAAATTAAAAGAAATTACACAAATATTTTCATGAAGGCTCACATAAAGAACAAACACATCATTCTAAAATGATGATATTTTCTGATTGAGGTGAGGAATTTGTATTTTATATCTTTACTAGACAGTCAAGAAAAGATGATGTCTATGTGTCCACCCAAGGATATTTACTAAACTGTGTGCCTAAGGCATTCTAACTCTTGATCTGGAATAATACTGTAGAAGTATTAATTAATTTTATCTTTCAAGGAAAATTATTGCTTTTTTGAATTAAAATATACCATCACCCTTTGGAATTTCATATGTTGACAACAACCCTAGCTTAGCAGAGTCAGTATTATGGCTATGTGTTATTTTGGGGTTCTCTGGGGCATAGAGACGTTTAAGACTAGAAACACATCCAATTTATGCATATTTCTTAGTATTCTTAAAGGTTCATTTGATGCCTACTTCTGGACAAATGTGCAAATGGAACCCCATCTTTTATTCTAGTGGGTAGTACTACTTAATAGGGGTGATGCTTCTGCCAGAGTATGATTTACACCAGTATCTGAAAAAGTATTTGATCAATACCAAAGAGTACTGAGTTTCCAAATATGTGTTACACAATGTGATTGTGATTAAATTGTATGAATGAAGCAGAGGTTATCTGTGATGGAAATCTATCAGTGATCCAGAATATAATGTTTCTGTTATGACTATCAGCATGTTATTAAGTTCTTATTATGAAATACGTAATGAATTAAGCTTTTTCTATATATAATTTATTTCATTTTGTTATTGATGAAATTATTATTGATTGAGAATGGTGTTGAAGCAGGATTTTATCATTTCAAGCCCAGGCTGGCTTGAATTTTTTTATGTGTTCCTTACTTTCCTTGAACTCACCACTTTTTATTTCTGCCTATTAATTGTTGGGATTATAGACATTCATCACCATTCCTAGATTTTGTTTATTTTGAATGCACAGAATCTAGTCACTGTTGATCCTCAGTTTCCAGCAAAGGGTTATAGTTTGGATATGGTGTTAATATTTGTATTTATATTTACTAAAGTTCTAATGTAAATCCATGGGTGCCCTTAGAATTGCAAATGACTTATGTTTGCACACTTGTATATCCTTTATCATCCTTTATACTTTCCTCTTCATATCTTGCAAGAAATTCCTATTATTATGAAAGTTGGGTTCCTTATTTACTGCTGAATCAGAATACTTATGTCTTATATACCTACTTACTGCATTCTTTTAAAGATTTATTTTCAGCTCTTAATGCTTTGAGAAACTCTCACTTGTACAAAATGTTTATATATACATTCACCTCTACAGTATTTTCACACACACACACACACACACACACACACACACAACCTCACACACCCCACAAATTTCATGAAAATACATATTTTATTTAGGTCCTTAGTCATCTAAAAGATAATGATTTGAAATAGAGATATATTCACCCATATTTTGCATATGTACAACAAATTGTTCTTTTTTTATCAAATATACTCTTCCTTTGCGATAGCTCTGTACAATTATATCTAAATATTTCTTTTGTTTCTTTGGTGATTTATCTACCCACAAAATTATACTTTAAATCACTCCAACTTTGTAATAAATCCCTTTGTACAGAGATCAAGATTTTCTTTCTCTTTTACTTTTTATGATTTAGCTTTAGTGCACACATTTTAACGTAGTCAGGTTTCATTAAAAAGAATACTAAAGGGTTTTGATCTACATTTCATTGAGTTCATAAATCAACTTGTAAAAGATTAACATCTACATTTGCGTTAGTCTTACCATGAATAGCATAGTATACATACATCTATTCACACCTTTTTTTGCTGCTTTCATATTCAGTTCCTACACACTTTTTAAAATTCATTCCATGGTAATTAAGCAATTATTGGTCATCTAAAATAAAGTATTAAAGTTTAAAAATATTTATTGCTTGTCATAAATACGCTGTCCTGTATAGCAAAGGAATTAGTTTTGGGAAATACTGAATGAATGGCCAGCCACTGAAATTCAGTTGCATATATTTTATATTAATTATGATGCGTTATCTTTGTAACTAATTTGTTACTAGTTTCTAAGTATTTATACACACACACACACACACACACAAACACACACATACACACACATATATGTTTTACCTACATGTATGAGTATGTACTGCATATGTCATAGATGTCCATGAAGTCCACAGGAAGGCTGCAGACCCCTTCAAATTGGAGTTATGGATGGCTGTGAGGAAACAAGCAAGTGCTCTTCATGGTTGATCCTTCTCTTCCCTTAGTTTTTGTTTTATTTGGCAGAATCTTAGTGTTAGTTTTGTATCTTTTTTAAAAAAATATTTTCGATAATTCATAGGTACAATATTTACATAATTTCCACCCTTCTCTTACCCTCTCCATCTACCCCATACCAATTCTCAACTTTATTACTTCCGTAATTATTGCCTTTTAGACAAATGTGTCCATTTAGTGCTCTTTGTATGCATATGTGTCAGGGCTGGTCATTTGGGATTGGATTACCTAATGGAGACTCTTCTCTGGAGAACACTGATTCTTCCTCTTTCAAAAGCCACTGATTGCTGTAGCTCTTCTTCTAGGTGTGAGGCCTTGTGAGCTTTCCTCAACATATTGGCATGTCAACTGGCCTGGTCATTATTTAGGTCCTATATACACATTCGTATTATTGAGATTTCTACGGGTGCAGAATCATTTTTATGTCTAGGAGGCTCTATCAGTCATCTTGGTCCTTCGCCTAATATAATCTTAGTATCACCTCTTCTGTGATGTTCTCCGAACCTCAAGTGTGTCATAATTGTATTAGTGGTAGTTGGGCATCCCATGATTACTTACTTTCTGTATTTTGAGCATTATGTATCTTTGCAAACATCATATTTTCATGTGCACAAATAAGCTTCTTTGACAGGGAGTATGAACTACTGGTGTTACTTTTGTAACTTTTAGGCTTAGAACTTTGGATCAATAATTCATTTCATTCCAAACATAGCAGCATCAAGATTAGTTAATTTTTAATTGTTTAAGCAATGTATTTAAATATTTTTGTTGCTAAGTCTTAAGTTAACTATACTGTTGATAAAAGGAACTTTATGTTCTCTATAATTTAAAGAGCATACTAGTTTCATTCTTTGGTGTTATTTATAATTTTGTGATAGCTAGTTAGTAAACAATATGATTTGACATCTCATAAAATTTTGCATCTAATATTCTCCTTTAATAATTTATTTCATAGTCAAAGATATTATCTCCTATAGATTTAGTTTGTCTTATTTACCTACATACATTTTAATCCTGTGTCCTGAAATAATTGACAATACCTTGATGAATGTTTACTTATGTTTTCCTATGTCCTATTTGTATTGCTGTTTTAAAATTTAACATCAACAGAGTGGCTGAAATGTCACAGATTTATTATAATATAATTCTTTAGGTCAGTTTAGCAAAGCTCAGTTAGTTCTTTACTTTGGAATTATAAAAGCTGAAGAGAAACTATCTGGTAGTTGAGAGGCTCCATGAAGAATTGCTTCCAAATTACTGAAGGTTTTGGGATAACACAGTGTCTCCAAAATAGGATCAATCATTATTTCCAGCATTACTAGTAAGGAATATTCTTAAGTCTAAAAATGTCTCATCATTACTATATGTGATCTGCAGTATGAAAGAATCAGCAAATTCCTGTGCAAGAGAAAACTCCAACACTCCTTTTTTTGTATCATTTTCTGCCCATTGTTTGTTCATCCAGTGGGTCAAAGTTCTGCCCTCTTAAATCTCATGGGTTAGATGACATTCGCCTCATCACTGTAGTATATTCATATATCAAGTTCTATAATTATAATTCCATTTATAAAGTCTATATGGTAAGTAATATAAGTATTAACAAGTTCCCATAATTAAGTCATGGGCACTTGTTTGTGTGTGCAAATATGTTGAGGAAGATTGAGCACTTTACTTATTTATTTGATATTTAAAATGATAACAATATAGTCATAGTAATTTAGATACTGTTTTGTCTAACAACTAAATGAGCATGAATATACAGAAAATTCAGCTCTATTCCCTAAGTCAGTACAGCAGAGATTTTGAGAATAGAAGAGAATAGAATGGTTACATTGTTTTCATAATTCCTCCTTTTCTCCAAAAACCCCAACATAATGTATTATATTTATTTAGTTTATCTGTATGAAAATTTTCTCATGCATTTCTGTCCTTCAAGTGTGTGCCCCATACCAGTACTCAAAGTTGTCAGAATAGGCTGTGGATCTTCTAGAACTGAAGTTATGGATCGTTCTAAAACACCATTTGAGCGCTGAAAACTGATTCTGTGTCCTCTGTCAGAGGAACTCTTTTTATTTTATTGATTATGTATACAGTGTTCTGCCTGCACTCCAGAAGAGTGGAGTCAGATGATTTCATTATAGATGGTTGTGAGCCACTATGTAGTTGCTGGGAACTGAACTCGGGATGTCTAGAAGAGCAGCCAGTGCTCTTAACCTCTGAGCCATCTCTCTACCAACTCACAACCACCAAGCCATTTCTCCAGCCTTCTCTCTTCAATTTCTTAGAAACATTGGATGGACTCCAACAAAAAATTGAGTAATGTGAAAAATGAAATATATTTTGGGGAATCCTTTAATATTTTCCTTCTTGTTTTCTTTTTGTTTTATTTCTTACCCTTGTTCCTTCTCTTTTCTTTTCCTTTCCGCCAAATGCAGGATACATCAAATGTTAGAAAGAATAACATCCATGGATCTTTGCTTCTGTTTCCATTCATTCCTGGATGATGGTTCTATAGTTACAATCAGGAAGGTTATTCATTTGACTATAGGGGAAATGCTTGCTGTTTAGGCACTGCCTCCACTATTGCTTGGAATCCTCGCTGAGGACATCTTGTGGGTTCTTGGATGTTTCCTTAGCTTCAGGTTTCTTTCTAACTCCACAATGTCTCCCTCTATCAAGATATCTATTTCTTTGTTTTCCCTCTCTGTTGCTCCTCCCACTCAACCATCTTCTCTCATGATCTCTTCTCATCTCCTCTTGCTCATTACCCCTTATGATTCCAATTTACTTAAGAGCAGTGGTAGACATGGCAAAAAAAACCTTTAAAATACCCCCCCCCACACACACACCAAAATAACATAAAAAGAAAGAATAACCTTATGGAGTAGAAAATTTCTTGTATTTTATAAGTAATTTGTGACTATTTTCCCTACTTTTACACCTCATTTTATCATTACAGATGAATAATGCAAACATCACAAAGCAGAATAAGAATTAGTAGTAGTTTTTAAATTCTGACAAATTTGATTTCACAGCCTGTTGACTTAAAAATATCCTCTACTGAGAATCTACTCTTTTATCCTTCAATTTTTCTTGCAGTCTACTGGATTTAACTATGCCCTTCTAGACTTGATCTGAATCTTTAAAAAATCCATTAGAATAAACATTTGTATTGATTTATGTAATATAACTAACTTGATTTTATCATTTATTTTTGCATTCAGTCACTTCACAGAAGTCTTACTTGGGGTGGATTTAATAGATAGATTTATATGCGCATTCTGGTGGTTACAATAGGAAGTTATAACATTGGACCTATGTATGCTTCTGAAGTTTGCAGTATTTTTTAAAAATGTATTTATTTTTATATGTGTGTACATTGCTGCATTTCATGTAGACAGATGATATCTTCTGACAATAGTGGGACTTTCACTGAATATTCAAATTTATTTTCTATGATACATAAACTCACCAATGTAAACTTACTGTGTTAAAATCTAATAGTAAGATGGCTATCAGTGCATGGTTTAACTGTGGAGTCATTTAAATTCTGCTTTAACAGAGTACTACCATCTTGTTAGGCTAAGTATAAAATTCTGTGAAAACTAGACCTTGCTTCAGAGAAATGTGGGTTTGAAGAAACAGTAGACAGAAGCAGAAGCAAGTCAGTGATGTAATCCTGGAGTTGAGAGCCAGGTATAAAAAAATATTTATATAAAGATATTGTTTCTATAAATGGTTTTGTGAGAATCAATGCAATGCAGGGAAAGTTCAAGTTTGATGCTTAATCAGACACACATCTATTTATGAGTGTATTAACTCAAAAGGAGGTGGTGCTGGCTAGGATTACAGTAGTAAACCAGAACCAAAGAATGCAGTGAAGCACACAGGCTTGGTGGGAGACGAAATTCAAGATCTTGACTTGGCTAGTGAGCTATACTGGCAACTGAGGCATGATATATGTGGCTCATGGGAACTACTGGAGCTAGCTCATTCCATTTTATAGTCTTTGATAGTTTTTGTCATATTTTTAATATGAGATGAAAAATCATAGTCTGAGTACAGAATTTACTTTCTTCAATTTCTGTGGCTTTGAGCTAGCTACTTGGCTTCCTCAGATCCCTTAATAAATCATCTATAAAATGCATGGAATAATTTTTTTTACAAAGATTTGAAAGCATCTTTTTTTTTTCATTGAACTACATATTGTGCATCAGATGATTAGGCAGTAACTCCAATTGCTGTTCTATATACTATGTCAGTTTTAAAGAAGTATGGTTGTTGTTCATGGAATAATTGCTTTTATATTTCCTATGGAAATTAGGTTTTGAAGTTAAATTTTGGCTGTATACTTGTGTGGATACATTGTGCATCCACGTATTTACTTATTATAGTTTAATGTTTGCCTTCATTTCTTACCTCATAAGCAGCACAGCTTAGCTAAGTAGCTTAAGATTTTGGTCCTTAACCAAATCTGGGTATTGAATGGAGCAAGAGAAAGGGTGTGTTGGAAATTCCATCACCACCATGCCATTTAGATCATTTTAACAAAAATGTTCTTGTGGTTTTCTCTGGAACTACAGAAATCATACTTCAGGCTTCTCTAATGATTAAGAACAGGAACAAGGAACATCTTATGAATGGAAGGTGCTATTAGGTGGAAAGATATCTAAGGCAGTTTTCTAAAACTTCTTACTTCTGATCTTCATTGATCAGTAAACAAAGTATTTACTGCCTGCTATTTGCTTCTGTATTTTATTTAAAGCCAAACCGAAGAGGTAGTGTGTGCATTGGTTAATAGCATATGTACTTGAACCAGAGGCTTTAGGTTGGCATTTTGGTTCTATAAATTCCAAGTTGATTTTGGTTATTGTTGATGGGTAAAATCTTAATATCAGAAATGCACATTATTCTCCCATATAGAAGAGATATTATTAATGGTAATTACATTCTAAAGTTTTACAGGATAGTTAATGTTAATGAATGCAAAAATCACCAAACTGAATGACCAATAAAGATAGATAAATGTGTTTCCTAACATCTGTAGAATTTATTCTATATAATTCTTCATATATTCAAGCATGAAAAAATATTTTAACAGTAATTAAATGAAAATGGATTTTCTAAAAAAAAAAAAACTAAAGCACAGCACAATAAAACTCAAAACACTTTATATGTTTAAACAAATGTATTACAGTTTTATTAGAAATGTATGGTCTTATTTCAAATTGGTCATTTGCAATAACATTCTGAACTTAGAATGTGCTTATTGGTCAAGTGAGCCACACACAGAAGAGAGCTATCATGATGGAACTTCTACTTGGAACCTAACAATAGTTGAATTTGCAGAATCAGAGGGTAGACTAATGATTACCAGGGCTTGCAGCGGTGGATTGTGAAGTGAGGCTATTGTTGAGGATTATGTGTTCTCATGGCCAGTTGAGCAATGTGGTGATGATAAATCAGTAATCTATTATGTGCTTCACAATACTAAAAAAAGTGGAATTGTAGTGACCTTAACGCAAAGAAATGGTAAATGTTGATGCAAAGCAGGAAGTGATGCATCTTTTTGTCAGCCAAGTTCAGTCATGTTCCATTGCATGTTGTTATAAATACTTCACATTGTACCTAATGGATGTATACAGTTATTTGTCATTTAGAAATAAGATTTAAAGAGAGGTGACTGGAGAGAGTGCTGAAAACATGACAGGACAGTACAAAAGTACTGAGAGTGCACGACACACTGGGGTTGCTCCCATCCTCAGGCCAGTGGAATACTCAAGAGGAATAGAGAGTTGCTGGGTGAAGAGCTCGGAGACAAGTGTGTGGGAATCACTAGACTGTGCAGAAGTGGAGAGAGTTCCAGGGAGGGGGCAGAAAACAAAGGAGGTTTCTTTTAGCACTCTCCTGAGCCTGTCAGTGAGTACAGATTCCTGTGAAGTCTGATCATGGAGTTGTACAACACAGACGCTGAGACCACAGGAATCTTAAAGCTAAGATAGTATAAGAAATTGACCTAGATATGGAAACATATATTAAAGTGACTATATCATTAGCAAAAAGGGTAAAAAGTCAGTTTTGTAACCATTAAGAGCAGAAAGATTTTTTTTCCCCCAGAGAGCTTTTTAGTAAGATGAAAGAAACCCTTCAGGATTCTGAAAGGACTTGGGCATTTGTCATGGTCCTTAGAGAGCAGGGTGAGACCGGAAACTGCAGGTCAAGTTGCTTTCCACTTTCACTTGACTTTGTTTTGACCCTCGTCTTGTTTGTTCAGGTAGGATTGTGTCTAAGCAGAGCCTCTGCTTCTGTCCTCAACCTCAACTGCAGCCTTATCCTTTTACCCATGTGTCGGACACTCCTGGCTTATCTTCGAGGATCACAGAAGGTATGAAAAAAAAAGCTTATGAATTTCTGTGGAAAAATCTAGTGTAATTTTAACATGTTAGTTATGCTGTTTTATGAACTGATTTTATGTAGAATTTTTTTTTTCTCAGTGGTGGTAAGGGACGCATTACTTGTAAAAGTGATCAGAAACTATTCTGCAAAAGTAGCCCAGGGCAGAGGATTGAAGGCATATCATCAGTTATGCTTTCAGATACTATTTTTAGTACTTCTCAGCTCTCATGACTACTAACAACTACAGTCAGATGTCGCTGGTCTACTTTAAGCTTGAGAACCAGAGGTGTAGAGAGTATGGCTTGATCAAGATCAGAAATGAATGAACGACAGAGCTAAAGTTAATTCCTGTTCTGAGCTCTTTTCTACAGTATCAGACCTCATTGAGATCTAAATTTTCACTTAAAAAATTCATGTGAGCAAACCGGAGCCCTGTGGCCTTTCAGTATTACACAGAATGATTGCTAGTATATGCAGTTTTTCATTGCTTAACATTCATTATGAGCTATGCAAGAGGCTTACATAAATGTCTCTATTGAACAGTGATGCTTATCTATAATTTTTGCAAAATAAGAGAGGGAAGAAAAATGCTTTGTCATTTTTTAAGAACTCTGCTAAAGTTATTTGTCTTTGATTAGTTTTGTGTATGTGTAAGCATGCACATGTCTGTATGCACATGTTAATGTTTCCCTAAAATAATCAGGGATGTATGGACAGATAAATTTACATTTTTTAGAGGCTGTTTCAGTGATTGGTGAAGTGCGTAATGTTGATTTACTTTATCAAAACTTTTCAGAATTTTTCCTTCTGATAATTGTATTTGGAAAGTTTTTATCTTAATGTAGTCATTTATGAAAATAAAACTTCCTAGGTTGCCAGTATTCTTAAGTGCTAAGATTTGATCCCTCTGGCTGGTTATTGACTTGGCATAATGAGACAGAAAAGAGATGGCAGGAAGTAAAAAAGTTTCCTTCCGATTTCTCAGTAGGTAATAGCTTTAAAGAGTTGTTGCCCAGTATGAAGAACAAGTATTCAAAGTTTCTTGGCAATTATTTTTCTACAAAATCAAGCAGATATTTAAAACCACAGATACAATTGGCCTAACTTAAAAGTAACCTTATTTTTGCAACAAAGAGTCATATATTTTATCAAATTTACACATTTAAAAAACTATGCCTGGTTATCAGGCAGTTTTGGTTATCAGACAATTTGGCTTAGCAGACAGTTTCACCTAATTGTTTTCTGAGAAAACCAATGTGGATGACAGCTGCAGTCAAATGCCAGCACAGACATTTCAGTACAGTGGCCTTTGCTTTAAACAACGTAAGAGCACAGTGTAGTTGTAGTTCCTAATTTGTTTTACCTAACAGTATATATTTTAGTTTTTTTAAAATGTACTTTCTTAAATTTATTTGAATGGCTTCAGTGAATAATTATGTCATAATTCTCTCAGTTTTGACTAAGAGACTTGTGTTGTATTTACAGGTTTTTGATGATAATAGCAAAAAAAAAATGAAGAAATTGTACATATTTTGATTGGTTGTACTACTCTTACCATATTAATTTATTTTTATTTAGGTTCCAAGCAGGAGAACTAGAAGATTATTGGATAAAAGTAAGACACTGCACATAACCTGTGGCATAACTATCTGTATTTTCTCAGGTGAGAAAGCTGAAAAGCATGATTTTATTAGAATTGTACATTTTATTGATGTAGAATATATGATTTTCTTCTGTAGGTTTTCACCTACCATGAGCTTATGTGGTGATTTTCTAGTTATATATGTTAGTCATTCTTCTGTGAGTGACGGGAACTATGGGACATGGGTGTTTCTTATAGCATTTTGCATTATGTTGTCCAGATGCTGAACCCAAGGTCATAATGAGTTTCTAGTAATAGTAACTAATTTTGTTTGTAAAGGTTAAAATAACGAGAGTATTTTCAAGCTTAAAAGTAATATTGTATGACCTTATGTGAATAAAAGTTAGAATGTGAGCTTTTTCATTTAAAAATATGAAAAATATCGTACTAGCTCAAGATATATTTGACAGGCAATTTTATGTGATAATTGCATAGAATAGCTTTTAAATTTGTATAATTTTATCTTGACTCATTTTAAGTAATCACATGAAAAGTAAGAAATTATTAACAGTTGATTCAGTATAAGCTTTAATTTTGAGCATTTATTCATTATATGCTCTGGGTTTGCGCATGTATATAGGGTCATGCACCCAGCAATATAGTATCATTTTGGATATTTTCACTATTCTGAACATACTCAGTTCTACCAGCTTCTCTTTTTCTTCTCTTTGATGCCTACAACTGCCTGTAAGTCTAGTTCCAGAGTATCCAACACGTGCTTCTGGTTTCCACAGACACATGCGCACATGTAATATGAATACACCTACACAAATATGCACATAATTATATATTTTTAAAAAGAGAACATAATTTAGCACATAAAAAAGATATAGAGACTCTGAGATGACTCAGTACATTAAAGCAGTTTCCACACAGGCCTCTTGACCTGAATTTGAGCAGAACCAACTGAAAGAGCCAGATGCATTAGTATGGATCAGTAGTCCCTAGAGCTTTTATCATTAGATCAGAGACAGGAGAATATCTGAAAACTCACAAGGCTAGCTATGCTGTAGGTAGAAAGAAAAATTATTTTGCCTTAGCAAGATGGAAGTAAATACTAACTCATGAGGATTGCTTTTGAATCTCCACGTATGTGCTGTTGTATGTATGTGCACACAAACAAGAAAAAAATCGTCATTTAAAAAAACTGACACACACTCAAATATGATAGAATAGTGTGCCCAGAAATAATTCTATGCAGCTACAGTCAAGTAATTCTCTACACAGGTGCCGAAGAGATAGTAGATAAGCAGGAGTCTTGCCATTAATTGTGCTCAGTCTTGTGCTGGGTCTTCACATGACTCTCACTCCAAAAAATAAAAAAATAAATAAAAATAAAAAACAACTGGAAAGTAGATCAAACACTTAAATTTTAGATGGAAAGATGTGGAGGTTAGAAAGATGACCCAGCATCTAATGGTGTTGCTCAATCATGAGGACTAGAGTTCAAAAACACATCTGGTAGCTCACAAAAGCAGTAACTTCAGTTCCGAGGAATCTAGAACTGTCATATGGCCTCCGTGGGCACTTACTCACACGCACAATTGTGCATACACTCATGCAGTTATACAAATTAACAAGAACAAATAAATTAAAATCTTTTAAAATAAGAGGAACCCAAAAACTGTCAAGAGAAAGAAAGCGAGAAAGAAGGAAAGAAAATACAATGAAACCAGGGGAACACCTCAAGGCATCAGTGTGTGTTAGGTTTTTATGGGCTTAATATTCAGTTGTTCTAGGACCCTTTGTTGAAACCCTACCTTTGTCTTCCATTTGTGTCTTCCCTTCTTGAAAAATATTAGTGGATTGTATTAACTTGATTTGAATTTTGAATTCTTTATTTCATTGTTCCATATTTTTCGGCCAGTTGCACACTTTCTCAGGTACTCTAAATTCATGGCAATTTCTGAATCTTTCTGCTTTTAAATGCAAGCCCAATGCTTCTTCATGCTCAACTCGATTACCTGACTTATAAGTTCTAAAAACAAATTTCTAGGACATTTGGCATTCTGAGCCTCTCCTGTCTTTATTGGTCTTCATGAGTAATCCATAGTTCTTGGTCTTTTTGTATTTTAGACTCTTAAGTTTCTGGGATTGTTAGTTTTTCTAGTTTCCAGGTTATGTTTCCTTTGAACCAGTAAACTTCATATGTTATTTAAACTAGAATGGTTTGTTAGCAATTACAGAACATTCAGAACATTTATAGCTTTCTTTTCTTCTCCATTATTTTACAGATAAATTTAAATTTAGTCAGCAGGTTATAGAGACAAAGCTACAGGAGTTTCATTAGTCAGTGCATTATAACAAAATATTATTTATACTCACTTAAGCTTCCAACAACAACAACAAAAAAACAGATTGAGGAAGAAGTTATGACAGCCTCATTGAACAGATCATTTCCTCCCTGCCTGTCTTGAGATAATTTTCTTCCCTGGTTCTGGCAGAATGAATTGTCTCAAATGTTTTATAATTCCCTGACTCATGCATCTTTTATATGCCATCAGAGTTAGGTGAGCACTGTGTTGGCAGTCTCAAGAGCTGGGATATTTGTAAAGTGGCGATCACTGTTTTCCTAAGTTTTTCTTCCATGGCATGTCTCTTAACACACACGGCTGTTGAGCTTAAAGAATCCATTGACTGTGATAAACTTCAGCTGGTTAAAAGCCATTAAGTAGGCTGAGCCTTGGGGGTGTATGACAGTGAAAGATGGTGTTACAATGTAGTACTTACTCAGTCCTGAGCAGCCAGAGGCCCAGACCCACAGACCCGCAGCCTCAGACCTCTTAGCCACCCACTGCTCCTGCTCAAGTATCAGAAATGACTCAGACACTTATATCAACTTCATGCTGTTTGGCCTATGGCTCAGGCACATTGCTAGCTAGCTCTTACATCTTAAACCAACCCATTTCTATTAATCTTTCTGCCACATGGTCTGTGGCTCACCTGTGTTCCTTACATATTGCTCCTTTGGGCTTCTGGCTCGGTCTCTCTCTGACTCCGCCCTGCTCCTCTTACCTACTCTGATGCCCCCTCCTACTTTTCCTATGGTGCCTGTCATGGGCCAAAACAGCTCCTTTATTTAAAGATTGCTATTCACAGCATACAGAAAGACATTCCCACGTCACTTCCCCTTTTCTGTCTAATCAAAAAGGAAGATTTCAATTTTAACATAGCAAATTTACATGTAACAAAATAGCTAACAAGCAAAAATTACAGTTATAATATCTAGTCTATTTGTATTAATACAGAAAGACATTCCCACATCAGGTTGGAGCAGTGGAAAAGATGATGTGTAATGCAAAGATATATAGGAACCAATTTGTAAACAAATGGATGCTTGTATTGATAGACACAGAATGTGTGTGTGTGTGAGAGAGAGAGAGAGGGAGAGAGAGAGAGAGAGAGAGAGAGAGAGAGAGAGAGAGAGAGAGAGAGAGAGAGAGAGAGAGAGAGGAGGCATTGGGTGAGAATCTTCTCTAAATTTTGCCCAAAGTTACTATGACTATTTTACTCTATCTTTTGGAAAATTTAGTAAATGATCCACATTCAGGTGATTTTTTTTTATTTATAAGAATAATTTGAACCTACTATTCCTTGCTTAGATAACTACTGGAGTTTGATCCTTACATCTTCAATTGTTTATGGAGCAGTGTTGGCTTCTAGCCAAAGAAAAAGCACATGTGGAAAGCCCACTGACTTATACCTGGTGTGGTTCCATAGGTGTGCATGTGGCTGCCCACTTGATGAATGCTCTCAACTTCTCAGTAAACTATAGTGAAGATTTCCTTGAACTGAATGCAGCAAGATACCAAAATGAGGTGGGTGTCCCTGCCCTTCCATTTTCCTTTCACTTGTCATTATAAAACTAATGAGGGTCTGTGATTTTTAGAGAAAATTTGTACCTTGCAGCTACTTTGAGTGCTTTTAAAATGCAGTTGTCAAGTTGAGTTTTATTCCGTTTCAATAGAAATTGCAGGTAATTGCTATTCTATAGTTTCTCCTGCTGAAAATGGGAGATTGCAGTGTCTGCCTTTTGTATCCTGTAATATTCAGAAGGTTGCCACTCAGCTCTACTTTTTGACTCCCAGCAGCTTTTTTCTAATTCCTCTCAGTTAGCTGAGAGTGTCAACCTTGCCAATCTTGGGTGAAAATACTTTGATGGCTCCCTTACTGTGCTGGAGGAAAAGGGCACAGCTATAGGCTGATTATTTGTGATATATTTCCTAGTATGTATATCTGACTTAGGGATGCTGTTCTTTCATATGATTATTTATTTATCATGAGATGAGATTGTTAAGTGCTGAGCCAGAGTCATATGCAGAGCACATGATACAGCCCTGGTTAGGTCTCTGTTACTCAGTACTTGTACATCACCTTCAGATAGTCATTGCTTCTCTAGGCCGTGCTGCAACTAAGCCAGACTGCTCTGTCTACCAACTCTTTTATGATGAATGCCAGTGACTTATCCTCTCATTAAATGCTCCTCTCATTCCAGATGCCATTTTCTCTTGCATATACCATTATGGCTTCCACACTGCTATTATCATTTGTTTGATTGTCGTTTTAAAAGAAAACTAATGACAAAACAAATTGTAAAACTGAACACATCAAATCACTTTTGCTAAATCTCCTGCCTCTAGGATCATCTGTAAACATCAGTGATTTGATTAGTGTGACTAGGACATGGCCATTGCACTTTTTAAAAGGACCACCCGGTAATTATACACTGTGTAAAGCACTGAGATTTCCTGGAGAATCTAGCTTCCTAGCTGTTCAAGTGACAGCTCTCTGCATGGCCTGATTTCAGACTGAGTTCTGTTTCTCCCATTTCCACCTCCTCTTCCTGTGCTATCCTCTAGCCTTTTCCCACATTACCAGTGGCTACCTGTTTCCACTTGTCACTACAATTGCCTTTCTGCAGCATTTCCTTCTATGCTCCTCCCTCCATAATTCATACTTCTGTGACACCTACCATAGTTTTTCTATCTTCATACTATCTAGTTATATTTAGTTGTACAATATTTCACTGTTTTGATGTTTATAGTATTTTTACTGGGGCAGCAGGTGGAGCTTTAAACAGGACTTCTCTTTATAGTCCTGGCTGTCCTGGAACTCACTCTGTAGACTAGGGTGGCTTTGAACTCACAGAGATCCACCTGCCTTTGACTCTTTGAATGCTGGATTTAAAGGCATGTGCCACCATGCCTGGCTTGTGATTTTAGAATTAAAAATTATTTTTGTTAAACATTGAACACAATGTATTTATACGTTATTTTATTTGTAGAATCATTATGATAATGGATTTCTAAGATTACAGTCTTCTGGGCAACATAATGAGACTATAATATATATATTTTATTTTTTGTTATAAGTAATTACATTTCAACGTCATTGAATAATAAGCAACATCACAGATAGTCTGTAATCAGATCAATGGTCTACCTTATCTAGTGCTTTCCTTTTTTTCTTGTGGGAAGACTTCTGGTTTTGCTTTTCATAATGAAAACAAATGTCCTGAGACTTAATTGGGTTTGTTACTCACACTTGAATATTGGAGCCCTATTTACTAATGCACAGCAACACATCTTGCAAACTTCTTGCACAGGATTATGCCATTAGCATTTTATTTTTTGATCAAATTTTTTCTTATCTTTCTCAGGATCCTAGAAAGCTTCTCTTCACAACTGGTAAGTTGTCATTTATTGTTCTTTAGTTTCACAAACAAAAGTTGGAAATAAGCACAATCAAACTACACAACAGTCGATACATGCTAAGTTACAATGTAAGTATAGCATACCATAAACGATGGTTATGTGAGCTGTGATGCTACAGTGCCAACCGAGGGAAAAAAAACAGATAGTTTGGAGCTTGAATAAAGAAGACATGTAATCAGCCACATTGGTTTGATGTACATGCTTTGGCAAGATTTTTAAATGAAAAGACTATAACCCTCATGCCTCCTGAAGGACTGCTTTAAATTGTGCCAGTAGCTGGTGTTGTGGAAGGTAATATACATGTCCTGAATACCTGCTCTCAAAGCTTAGGGGGGGAAACACCAGGATATTGGTGTTAGTAAAGTTCTAATGAGTGAGTCATCTTGAACTGATAAGGAAGATATGATCTTAAAAACTGCAAGTGAGAAAGTCATTAAAATATATGTGTTTTGAGGCTGTGTTACCTTTTCCATTTGTGATTGTTCCTTTTTAAATTTTCACTCATTTTTTTATTTAAAAAATTTTAAACAAATACACTGCTGTTCCCCCTCTCTACCCTCTTACCAGCCCTTCCCCCAGGTCCCCTTCCCTCAATCCCCATCTATTACTCAGAGAAAGTAAGATTTCCAGGGTGAGGCAAGGCGGTCAGTTGTTTCTTTTTAAGAATATTCACTGAGACAGACAGAGCAGTTTGGTACAATTTTGTATTTAAAGGCTTTTGATTAATCATTTTCATATAAGTAGATATAAATAAATAAGGATATTTGTACCAATTTTCTTTCCCCAAAGAAATATAAGTACATATTTAACTTTACTATTTGAGAGGCTCAAGCACTGTCAGAAAAATAAATATAACTCATGTAAGCAAGTTTATGTAACTGAACTAGTGATTAATTTTAATATGCTTTTTCTATGTTTTAGAATTTGTATCCATAGTGGCTAATGGATTAGAGCTTAGTTGCTAGGCAAGGGTATGCCAGAGGTCATTCATTGTTTTAGGGATGATTCAATGTTTATCGCCTAGGCTTTCCTATGCTGTAATTTCTATGGTGTTTAATCTGCTTGGATTCACCACTGGACCAAGATTTTTTTTTAGATCAGTTTCATTTTTTTATCCAACATTTAATGATACACTTTAAATGTCCACCAATAACTAACTGAACACAAAAGCCACTTACTTATCTGTTTAATTTGATACAGAGATCTACACATCCCACATAGTAATATAGCCATTTTTTTCTTTTTTACTGAAATTAGCTAGGACCTGGTGATTGTTTGAGGCAGTCTCAGGCCTTACTTTTTCAGCCATTCTAATTACAACAGGTTTTCCTTATCTTTATCAGTTGTACATTTTTCTTCTTCAGTTATGTGAATTAAATAATCTATCTTATAAATTTTGATCGGTAGTCAGTATTGTGGGGTTGAATCCAGGGCTTTCACGTATTAGGCAAAGAGTTTGTGACTGAGCTTCATACTCAGTCTAAATTATATGTATTCTTAATCATTCTTAGTCATTTGCAGAGATAGAATTCGGCACACCCATGAGTTTTTGCTGCATTATTTACAGTAGCTAAGAAATTGAGCCAGCCAAAGAAAACATGTGATTAAATTTTACTCATATTGAAGAAAAATAAATTACAACATTAACAGAAAATTGATGGAACTGAATGTTATGTTTAGCAAATTAAGCCAGAGAGAGAAAGTCTATGTTTTCTTGCACAACCAAATCTTTGTGTGTGTGTGTGTGTGTGTGTGTGTGTGTGTGTGTGTGTGTGTGTGTGTTGGAGACGTGGATATAGATTATGAAACCCAAAAGGAAATCATGGATAGGGGTTGGAATCCTAAGGAGTGGAATGAGAAAAAAAAAGGGGGGGGGGAATACAAAGCATTTGACATGAAAGCGGGAGTGGTTAGCTGAGGAAATTTAACAGGAACAAAGTATGAATGCCTGTGTTATAACGGAACTCAATATGTTGTATGCTGGACTTAAAAAATAACTTAATTTGGGCATACAAAAAAAAAGCAACAATGAATTTTAGATTAAAAAAATTTCATCAAAATAAATAAAATCATTGAACTTATTCGCTGTTTTCTGATGAAATTCTTGTGGCTTTGCCATAGGAATAATGTCTTCTTTTCAGTTTTTGACTTAACGTGGTATTTTTCCACGTGCTTGCCCTCCTTTCCTCCTTTCCGTCCTCCTAGCCCCTCCCAGTCCTCCCTCAGCTCAGCCTTCCCTCACCCGATTCTCCCCTCCATTTCCCAAGGAGGGCAAGGAGTCCCAGGGTGGGTCAGTTCAGTCTGGTATATTCAGTTGAGGTACGTCCAATTCCCTAATCCCAGTATCAAGTCTGGGTTAGGTGTCCTCTGTAGGGAGTGGGCTCCAAGATGTCAGTTCATCAGATGTCAGTCTGATTGTACTGCAAGAGGCTCCACCAACTTCCCGAGCCATTTGACAGTCGTCTGCTTTTGGAGGGTTTAGTTCCTCTACCTGATGGTCCCTCTCCAGTTGTTTCTGAGTCTGTGAGCTCCCAATAGTCCAGTAAAGAATAGTTTCAATACCATAATGTCAAACCAATATGAAAATTGTCTGGGTGCTCCCCAGAGATGTGTCAGTTTGCTGTGTTCTCTCCTCTTTCCAAGTTTTTTCTGCATATTTTCCATGTTCTTCTTCATGGAGACAATTCTCTATTCAATGTGAGTAAATGTTTTTTGAGTTCATTGCGTTTTCGATTGTAGCTCTTCTGAGATGCTTTCTCACACTAATAATATGACTTGTGCCTCTTTAAAGAATGCTTATGATTCTTGAGTAACAGAAGTGAATATCTTAAAAAAATAGAAAACTGTGGCTGTATTCCAAACATACTTATTTTTTTTTAGGTTTCCTTCTATTAAGATGGTTTGTAGACATATATTCATTGAACAGTTATACCAGGTCCATAATAACACAGAAATCCTGTACAACTTTATAATGATTGAAGGCATAATAAAATTATCAGGGAAGTCCATCTGATAACAAATTTTATAGTATGTAACAATCAGATTCTAAAACCTATGGATTTAAGGCTCAAGTACAGGCTTTTGTTGTTTGTTTTTCAAATCTTTCCACACTTAACTAAAAATCACTAAATTGCACATATATGGAAAACATACTATTTGATTGGCTTTAATACATGTATGTGTTAATCTTTACCAACTCAAGACTTCAAATATTTCCATTACTTTGCTCCCAACTATGCCTCTTAATAATTTCTCTTATCTTCTATTCCTTCTAGTGACTCAGCTACTTTTTATCACTAAGAGAAAACGTGAAAATTCTAGACATTTATGTAAAAATTAATTATCACATTTCTACATTTTAGTAGGTGAAAAAACATAGCTTCTTTTACTCAACCTAATAATTTTGGGGATTCATTTATGATGGTGTTTAATTCATCAATGGTTGCTATTGTATTAAGTAGAGAAACAATTATGTTGATGTTAAGGTGAGAATCTATATTCCATGACATTAAAAACAGCTATAGATATTCTCAAATGAGTATTATTGCTATACACTTGCTTCTTTGAGTAGCTCCTTGGGAACTAGGCCAATAAGAGATGCTGCTTTGAAATAGGCTATTGTTTGGCATTCAGTGTGAGGTAGATTGATTTTTTTCCTATGTAGCTGGGGAACAATCACTTACCTAGAGGAAATGGAAAAGATGCTGTGAAGTAGTCTAGGAGAAACTCAGAGAAGACATAGTTTGAATTAGGAGCATCAGGCAAGGGCATGGTTTCTGATGGCATTAAGTCCGTGTATCTTAAAAAGGACTCAAAGTCTTAAAGTGCCAAAGATTAGATCCCTTTTTTTTCATGTGGCTTTTTAAATTGAAATTTGTTTCTACCATAGCTAGTATTCTGATATCATTATTGTCTAGTTGTTGTAAACACTTTGGAATCTGAATGATGTAGACATGCACTGTCCTTACACTATTCTAAGCTTGGATTTTTTTTAAAGAATTTATTTAGTTTTATTTTATGTTCATTGATATTTTGTCCTCATTCATGTCTGCACAATAGTGTTAGATCCCCTGGAAATGTAGTTACAGACAGTTGTGAGATTCCATGTGGATGCTGAGAGTTATACCCAGGTCCTCTGGAAGAGCAGTCAGTGCTCTTAACTTCAGAGCCCTTTCCAGCCACACCCAGTTTTCTTTAGTGGTTACCTGCCAGTTAAAGCTTTTCTGCCCTGTAGTTGATGTCTGAACAACAACAATAAATGGTTTTTCTTCTCCAAAACAGGATCAGTTGAATAATTCTTTCTTCTGGCTCAATTTCAAAGTTTTTCATATGGATAATTCAGAACTTACCATTATTTATGTAATTTTATAAATTTTAAAAAATGTAGTGAGATTAGTAGATTAATTCATTTTACAGTAATAACAAAGTAAGAGGTCTATTTACATTTCAGCTTACAAATTATATATCAGCTATTCATTCTAGGCATGGTGTATGGTCTAATGCTAGATTTGTAGCTATAAAAACATTAATCTTCACATGTCTGCAGGTTTTTTTTAATTTAAATGAATTTTACACTATATCCAAGCATTGGCTTTGTTTTGTAGACATTATTTGTGTGTGAGGGGCATAGATGAAATGACAACTTATGGGAGTTGTTTTTCTCCTTTTACTGTGTGAACTATGGGGATGACCTTAAATTGTCATGCCTAGTGTCAAGGACCTTTACTGGTTGAACTATCACACAGATTTTACAATGTTTTTGGTATGAAGAAAAATATATATGTAGAAGCTTTTTTCAAATACCAGCACAGTTAGAGCATATCATAGGAAATGGGGAAGACACATAATATGAGCCAGAGGGCCAGAATACTTGTTTCAAGATAATGTCTTCTACATAAAACAGGGAAGCTGGCGATGAAAGCTCAACGGCATGATTCCCTAAGAAGACCTGAGATGTAGACCTGTAGACCATGCTGATGTAGAGTAGCAATAGTCAACTAATGGAAGCATTCATTAAACAGTTTTTTCTTGAAAATTATTCTCCTCCTAGGATTTAGGGATTGTTGCCAAAGAAGGAGTGGAAAGAGTGTAAGGGTTAGAAGAGGTAGACAACTACAAGGAAAGTGTGTCTTCAGGATTTATGGAGACAGCTGCACAGATGAAGTCACAGCAGTTGTGACAGTATGGTCAAGACATGTGCAAGCCTAAAATAGGCTGTATTCTAGCATGTAGGGGGGAGTGAGGCACAGAGATTCGCCACTAGCCAAGTAGCCTTTGGAAATTCTTTGCTGCTGAGAAAGGACAGGATCAGTTTTCTCTAAAAGCATAATTCCTGACAAGTCAATCACATTCCAGTAGAAAACTACAGATCTAAGAATATTTGGGCAGTACAAATTGAGCCTTGTTGAGAAGAAGAAGGAAAAAGAGGAATGGACACAATGTTTAGTGGGACAGGGAACAATGAATCTGGAAGAGCTTGGGTGGAGAGTGAATATAATGGGAACATATTATACAAAATCCTCAAGAACTAATTAAAAAATATTCCAAGTAGTCAAGTCCAAAATGTTACTTGATAATGAAACAGAAGGGAGGTGCTAGTTTCATATAAGGATGAAGAGCGTACAGGAGGCATGTACTTGGTGGAAGTCATAGAACCAAACTGCTCTGGCATTAATTAAGCTTATTTGGAAGAATTTGTATGGGCAGAGGTAAGTGTTCCTTCACCATTATGAGGGGAGTGTTCAGCAATGAAAGAATGGTCTCTTCTACTCCAGGAACAAAAGACTGCTTTGTAAAACTGAAGTACTTTAAGGCTGAACTAATTAACAGCTTGTTTGAGAGGGTATATGCACCAAGAAAAATGATTGAATTTGTTTTTCACTGAATAGCATACTATACTTTAGTCTTTAAGGTCATAATTCGTGACCTTTCTTCCCAGTATGAATTAAGTTAAAATGTACTTGTAAATGTTTTTACAGTTCCAGGTCTGACGGGTGTCTGCATGGTGGTGGTACTGTTCCTCATGGTTACAGCTTCTACTTATGCAATAAGGTTAGTATCAGAGTGACTGTTTTGCTTTGCACCTGTTTATGTTGTCCAGATTTCCTTCATATTCTCATTTCAATACAATTAAGAAAAGTCTTGAATGAGTAAAGTATTTAGACTGCAGTTAGTGGATTATTGTGAGCTGCCACTGCTAAAGTATAGCTATTTCTATATTTTACTTCCATTTTTGAAAATTACACATTTTATTAGTCATAAGGAATAAATATATGAAAGTTTATATAGAATGCCAGTAGAAGTATAATTTTTCAGAATCTTTCATAGAAAACATAATTGGATATGGGATTGAATTTGACCGTATTCCCACAAACTTTGAGAGTTCCCAAGAATATGTGCCTTAAAAATATTTTACAGCTTATTTCCAGATGATAGTTTTTTTGTTTTGACTATAATATAAAATAGTGTTCTAAATAAAGCATTTAAAGCAAAACTGAAACTTTTTAATATATTTAGAAACACTCTGATTCACATTTTTTTTTTAGCTCAAACATTTTGATGTGGCTTGGGAGATACCTATTGGGAAAGTGCTTGTCACACAAGCATGAAGTCCTGAGTGTAAATTCATATTATCAATGTACTAGTCATGCATAGTATGTATCTATAATCGCAGCACTGGGGTGGAGATAATTGTAGACAATGAATAATTTGGGCTTCCTGAACACACACACACACACACACACACACACACACACACACACACACACACACACACACACACACACCAAAATAAATAAATAAATAAAAAGAAAAATAACTAAGATGACCTCTACCTCAGATTGGATTAAGGATGTAGGTTGCTATTCCTGGGATATTCCCTGTGCTGGGATTAAAGGTGTGAGTTACCACTGTCTGATCCTCATGGACTGACTGAGGGTAGATCCCTCTGATATCCCTGAATGTTTTTATTGTATTGAAAATATCCTCACATTGGTTTTTATACTTCTGTACTCATCTGCTCATAATCATATTCCCCTCCCAATATTCACAAAAGATTAGTTCTGCCACAGTGTGGTTTATTTTTATAGACAAAGCCCCCTCCTCTTGCTTTTTATGTGCTATTCTGCCATCGTTAACACATCTTTCTCTGTCACCATTCATGTGTATATTACTTTCAAAAACCATGCATGTTGAACTTTTTGGGTTAACTTAAGGTTTCAGATAGCAAATTCTTAACTGCCCAATCTATGTGTGGACATGCATTTTCAACTCTGTCCTGAGGACAGATTTTTAGATGTAAAATAGTTGTCTCAAATGGAGACAAAAGGCATTTTAAAACTTCCTATGGAAACTATAAATTACAAAGTCTAGGTTTGAGGAAATAGGCAATTCTTTTTTATGGTTGAATATTAAGCTAATAAATTTGTTTTTATGGATAATTAGACTATTATAGAAAGTGTTAATGATTATGTAGCATTTGACCTAGAGATGAAAGCAAATTAGATATGCAAAAAATTTATATTATGAAGATTTGGTGACATTGTTTGGAAAAGCAAATTTTAAAAGTCAAGTATATGGAATATAATTAATTATTACTTACATAGGGTTTTTAAAGGTTGTTAGGGCAAATATTATTGTCAAAGAGCTCTTACTAATATATACCCTCTGCCTTTAATATTTAATAAGCTAATGTTTGCCCTAAATTCATGAAATGAAATAAATCTCTATGCTTCTCACATATTATGCTTCTTATTGTATTTTCTGTTATCCCTCAGAGCAATAACACTTTCTTAGTCAGGGTGTCTGTTGCTGTGACCAAACACCCTTACCAGAAGCAGCTTGAGGGATAAAAGGCTTGCTTCACTTGTAATTCTCAGGTGTCATCTCATCACCGAGGGAGTCAGGGCAGGAATTTAAGGCAGGAACTTGGAGGTGGGTACTGAAACAGCAGCAGAGTGATACTCACCAGCTTCTATTTCTTTAGCTTGCTTTCTGATAGAACTTGGTACCACTTGCCCAAGGTACCACAGTGGGTTGGTCTTCTCTGCAACAATCATTAATGAAGAAAATGGTCCCACAGACTTGCCTATAGGCAATTTGATGGAGACTTTTCCACAATTAAGGTTTGTTTTCCTAAATAACTCTAGCTTATACCAAATTATGGGGAAAAAAAAAAAACTAGCTAGAACAATTGGCCCTCTTGTCAAAAAATTGACGCACTGATATATTACTTTCCTTTATTATCTATTCTTGAAGTCTGATCTTATTATCAATTTCTCATAAAATATGTTTCAGCTTCAATTCTCAGTGTTTAGAAATTCATTCTTTTTAAAATGTTCTAAATCTCTGTAAGCTCCAAATTCTCATAGTTGTCTTCTGCTGCAAAATGAAACATAAATTACTTATTTCTTATTTCCAAAAGAAGAGCCTAGGCACAATTTAAATCAGCTCAAACCAAAACCAACGTTCAACAGTGTAAAGTTCTGCATCAGACTTCTTGGAGTCATGTTCTTCTGGGCTTTACAGGCCTAGGCTGCTCCACTTCTATGGTTCTGCCACGTCGCAGTCCATGCAGCTTATCTTCTAAGCTCAGGCTACCTTCTATACCTGCTGTAGTCCTTGGTAGTCTTCCCATGCTACTAGCATCTCCAAAATGCTGGATGGAATCTTGGCTACTCCTGGACGGCACCTTAGCCAGCATCCTTTCCTGGGCTCTAGTCAGGAACTCTGACCCTGCCACATGATGCCAAGCCTCATTCTTTCCACAACTCCTTCCACCCTGGAGCTTCTACTGCAGCTGAATCTATTCACCAATGGCTTCTTCAGGCCTCCTACAGTGCCAAGACTCAACTGCTTTCCATAACCCCTTCTGGCCTCAGTATCACCTGGGAAATTCAGATTACCACATTCAGATGCCATCCTGAACTTGTCCATCTCTGGACCTTCTAAATTGTGACCCAGACTAAACATTTCCCAGAGGATTTCTTTTCAGTAATGGTGGTTAGGTCTTAAATAGGCCAATTTTTCATCCCGAGCTGACCAGAACTATATATTCTTAGTCTAAAATACTGAATATCCCAGATAGAGACTTTAAGGATGCCTCAAACTTCCTCTGTAACTTTATAAGCCAGGCCGACATTGTCTTCATTATCTTTAGCAGTAAAAGTTCCCACAGTAGCTCAATACACTCCAAATATACAATTCTTTTTTTCTATCCCAAAGTTCCACAAGTATTTCCACCCCTACCCTAGAATATGCTCTAGCGTGTCACAGAAATACCCCATTCCTGTTACCAGTTTCTGCTTTAGAAAAGCTATCTTTTACTGATGAAACACCATGACTAAAAATAGCTAGGAGAAGGAAGAAATTTTTTTTAGCTTACAATTCAATATCACAATCCATTGTCAAAGATAGTCAGGGCAGGAACTCAAGGGAGAAACCTGAAGCAGAACGAGTATGCTGAAATTGCGGTAATTTATTTCCGTTTGAGTTTTCTTTGAACTCTTTCAAAACATCCTTTGAAATCAGAACATTATTTGTATTGGAAATTGCTCTCTCTCTCTCTACACGCGCACACACACACACACACACACACACACACACACACACACACACACACACACACAAACACACGCATGAGCTGAAATTGTGGCGATTACTTTCAATTTTATTATTTAGGAGTCAGAGACAGGTGTATTTGAGTCCAAGCTGGTCTGTGTAGTGAGGTCCAGTGTTACACAGAGAGACCCTGTCTCAAAAAAAACAACAACAACAATAACAACAACAAAAAAAAAAACCAAAAACAAAACAAAACAAAACAAAAAACAGAAAAAAAGTTCTAAATCAAACTACAACAACAATTTTAAAATGGTAAGTGTTTTGTTGGTACACCTTGTGTAGTGATTTAATACCCTGATATCAACAGATGAATCTTAGACAATTGAAATTTCAGTGCTCTTCAATTACACATATTTTCAAAGTGCATGTTCCTTAATGTGACAAATATGAAACCAGACTAAAAGAACCTGATTTGCTTTTTCAGAGCTTCTAATTATGATATCTTCTGGTATACTCACAACCTCTTCTTTGTCTTCTACATGCTGCTGCTGTTGCATGTTTCAGGGTAAGTAAAACAGTTTGTGCTTACAACCTATGTTCTCACCTCATATACAACATAAGGGATGCATTCTCATGAGTCAGCATCTTGTTCCAAGTCCGTAGCTCCACAAAGAGATGCCCTAGTACCCCAACTATAAGAAGGTGGTGTCTGGGTATTAGAATTATATTTTCACTTAATTACTGTTATCTACTCCAGATAATTTTCCCAAAACATAGATAGTACAGCCGGTCTGCTACCATTATCTCATGTCACATTTTTCATGGAAAGAGTTTAGAGAAACAGACTCATCACCCCTTTTCTGATTGATTTCTAAAGTAACTGTCAAGGTATTAGGCAGCTTATATTGTTCAAAATATTCCTTCACTCCTCTCTTCCGTTTTTGAGATCATTGGTAAGGGCAGGAATATTAAGCAGCTTTATTCCAACTTGGTTGGATAGTTTTCTTTAGTACAACAGTCATAGAACATAGAGAAGTAAAGCATCAGAAACATGGCCACTCATAATAATCATGAACATTGACTGGTTATTCCTGCTTATAAGGGAGAAGGCTTTAATAGATGGAACTGATAATTGTTCATTTCCTACATTGGAGGTACATTGTGTGGAACACAAGCCTGCAACAAAATCACTGGGTACAATGAATTTGCTTTGCATTTTCATCTGTAAAGCAGCTCTGTTTATACGATGAAGACACCATGTGATCTCTTATTTGAATAGTTAATTTGCTAGTTTAGAACGGTGAACATGGAGGTGACATTGAATCATATTCTACTCATGGTAACAATAATTTAAAGTACATTTATTCACTGCTTACAATAAGCCAAATATAAATTCAAATTGATTCAAATACTTTCAATATGAAATTTTCAGGATTTTATGAAGATTATTATTTTGAAAACTGCAATTAGGAAACTACATTTAGAAAAGACTCACTAGCTTGCCAAGCTTTACTTAATATAATATAAACTTGATTCAGATATAGGCATTTTGAAGTTGTTTTTATTTTCTAAGAAACAGATCTGAACTAGCAAATTTGTTTCTTTTTAACTGAAACACACACAAACACACAGACATGCATGTCCACGCATGCACACGCATACACACACACTCTCTACATTCATATTTTTGAGAGCTGCACTTCTCATAATTTGACTTTCTAATGCAATATTTTTTTAAAGTTTATCTGACCTTACTCAAATAAATAACTTACTGTAATCTGTTTGTCATCATCTTTTCCTTGTTTAGTTCCTTCTTTTCCTTATTTCTCCTTTTTTTCTTTCTACTTGGAAAGAGAAAAATTTGATCATTTACCAGTATAACCAGTTACTGAGTTTTGCCTTTATGCCTTATTAGGTAAAACTTTTGAAAAACAATCTTTTGCAATTTAAAACAGTAAGGATTTTATGATTCAGGAGTTCAAAAAGTTGTTAGTTTAAAGGAGAATTATATTCACATTTTTGGATATTTTTTTATTAAAAGAAGTCATTTTTATTAATGTATCCCCCTGATCTCTATCCCTTCCCTCCTCCCAATCCCTCCTAGGTAGCCTTAAACCTCACCCCTCCACATCAACCCATCCCCTCCCCCAAAAGGGCTAGAAGTCCCAAGGTGGGTCAGCTAAGCATGGCACATCCACTCCAGGCAAGTCCGATTTACTCATCCCAAAGTCAATGTTGGGTTAGGTGTTCCTCTGCAGGGAATGGGCTCCAAGATGCCAGTCCATAAACAGGATCTCAGTCTGATCTCACCCCTCTTGGCTCCACATACTGCTCATGCCAGTCAAAAGATGCCTACCCTTGGAGGGCCTAGCTCCTTTTCCCAATGGATCTCCAGTGGCTGTTCCTGATTCAGTGAGCTCCCCAGTGCTCCAGCCAGCCATCACTATAGGAATTTTCCTTATAATCTCTGTCCCCTTGCTCATAAAGCCTTTCCTCCCCTGCTCTCAGCTGGACCAGAAGCTCTGCCCAGTGCTCAGTCATGGATCTCTGCTTCCACCTCTGTTCTTTGTCTGATGTAGGTTCTGTGATGACACTTAGGGTGTTTATTCATTTGACATAGGGGAAATCCTGTTTAGGCACCCCTCCACTATTGTTTGGAGACTTGGCCAGGGACATCCAGTGAGTTCTTAGAGGTTTCCCTAGCACTCTGTCTCTTTCCAACCCCACAACGGCTTCCTCTATTGAGCTATCTATCTCTTTATATCTCCCTCTTTGCTTCTCTCACTCAACCATCTCCTTTCCCAACTCATTTTGGTTGCAACCCATTATGACCCCAATTTGCTAAGGTGATCTCTATTTTCTCTTTTTAGGTGAATCTCTGGATGTCTCTCTTAAATTGCTTCTAATCCCAAGCTGTTAAGGGGTTGTGGTTTGCAACTTGGGTATTCTTTGCTTTTTGTCTAAAATCTACTTATGAGTGAGTTCATCCCATTCCTGTCTTTCTGTGCTTCTGATACCTCACGCAGGAGGATATTCTCAAAGTCCATCCATTTGTCTGAAAATTTTAGGATGTCATTTTTTTTTTCTGCTGATTTTACTCCATTGTATAGATGTACCAAAATTTGTTAATCCATTCTTCAGTTGAGAGGCATCCAGGTTGCTTCCAGGATCTTGTTATTAAGACTAATGTTGGTATGAACATAGTTAAGCTAATGCCTTTGTGATACAAATGTGCCTATTTTTGGTATATGCCCAATAGTAGTGGTATTGCTGGATCCTTAGGGAGATTGATTCCTAGTTTTCTGAGGAACTGCCAAACTGCATTTCAGAGCAGCTGTGCAAGTTTACACTCCCACCAGCAATGGAGGAGTGTTCCCTGTTACAATGTGGTTTTTTGGTCCCGGGTGGCCAGAGGTCCAAATCCCACAGACCTGCTGCGCCAGACCCCTTAGCTGCTGCTCAGGCCCCAGAAATGACTCAGACGCTTATATTAAGTTCATGTTGTTTGGCCTATGGTTTAGGCACCTTGCTTACTAGCTTTTTCATTTTAACTCAACCCATTTTCATTAATCTGTCTACCACGTGGCCCGTGGCTCACCTGTGTTCATTTGTTCCTTACATGTTGCTCCTTTGGGTATCTGTTTGGTCTGTCTGACTCTGCCCTGCTCCTCCTACCTGTGCTCTGATTTCCCCTCCTGCTTTTTCTATGGTGCCTGTCTGTAGGGGTATTGTGTTGTTTCATGGTAAATAATTGTCCCACCCACTGGTTTAATAAAAAGAGCTGACTGGCCAAAGGCAGGCAGGAAGTGTAGGTGGGGCTACCAGACTAAGAAAATCTCTGAGAGCAGAATGCCAGGAGAGGACCAGAGAGAAGCCAGAGGAAGCCGAGGACAACTATGCTGCTCTAAAGAAAGGTACCGAGCCACATGGCTGAACAAGAGACATGGGTTAGATGAAGGGTAGAGAGCTAGCAAGTGATATGCCTGGGCCTGAGGCTGATCAGCCAAAAACTAATGAAAGCATCTGTGTGGGACGGTGGGACTGCGGGTCTGTGGGCCTAAACCTCGAGGTTAGGCCTGAAAGTCTGGGCCAGAAACACCATACTACACCTGTCATGGGCCAAAACAGCTCCTTTATTTAAAGATTGCTATTCACAGTATATTCACAGCATAGAAAGACATTTCCACATCACCTCCCCCTTTCTGTCTAATCAAAAAGGAAGGTTTCAATTTTAACATAGCAAAATTACATATAACAAAATAGCCATCAAGCAAAAAATATAGTTACAATATTTAGTCTATTTGTATTTAGCAAAATTAAAAAAAATACTCTTTCATCTACACTATTCTTATGAATCTAAAGTTTTATATCCAATATACCTTTCAAATGACTAAGAAAGACTGTACCCATAACTATCTAATCTTCAAATACATCAAAGACCACAGAAGGATATATTTACCCAAGAAAACCAGAAGTTCAAGCAACTTCCAAAATATAGAAATGACAGAGATGACACCTATCTGTCTGGACAGTCATATATATATATTTTATACTGTTTTATATAGTTCCTTTATACTGTTGGGGCATTCATCTTCGGCCTACAGGCCTAGAGTCTCTTTTCCTTTCAGTGAAGCAGGAAATTTGCTCTTCCCATTCTGGTATAGTTCATCAGTCGCTTCTCCTCGAGTCCTGAAGAATGTCTGACAGTTTTCTCTGCAGAGCAGGAACCTGAAGGACCATCTAGGCTTGTTCTGTCAAAGTTCAGAGGTCACTTTCATAGGGAACCTGCATGTCCAGTTTAAGCATACTGTTAAGCAGTCAGTATAAGAACAGGTTCATGTCCAGTGGCTAACCAATGCCACAAAGAAAATCTCCATATGGAGTTTCTTCCATGCCCATTTTTCTCTTGAAGTAAATTGGTGCTGCCAGGAGCAGACCTGTCTCACTGTCTAGACCTGCCATATTCTGTAGGTCTTAGAAGTGTTTGAAGATTACCTATCTAATTGAATTATATCTTTGTATATCTAAAAATCTAACTAACATGCATTTTTTAATTATACATTATAAATTTAAATCAGTTACATAAACATCATATCTTAAACAAGAGAAGAAAAATGCATACAGAATAAGAGAATTGACCTTAAATTTGTATCAATAAACCAAAATCCATACCAATGTAAAACATTTTGAGATTAACATCTGATTTCCTGATTTAAGTAAACTCAATACTCTATTTTTTTAATCACTCATATACCATATCCCCTTTTTCTTCTTAGAAAGAGATTAACTATGACCATTAATCATTTATAATGAAAACAAACATTTAGAAACAATATTTTGGGAATTTGGGCGTAGTTTTCCATTATTATTTCCTGTTGATTAAGGGGCATTGAAAATCTCATGGGTTCTTGAGAATGGATCATAGTCTACAGCCCTGTATCTGATATGGCCATCTCTTCCCATCAGAGATTTTTTCAGGGGGTCTTGCTTGATGAAACTGTATTTGCCTGGAAGCAATCCACAGGTTCTAATCTTCTGTGGAAACAAAAGCAGAACACTTCCAAAGCAATAAGTCCTTATACACAAATTTCAAAATCAAAATACCTTTAAAATATATATTCTTGTTTAATTTAGTAGCCTTTGCATTTGCAATCCATTGTCTTTCTGCAGTTGGATCATTAACAGTTAAAAAATATAAAGAAAACACAATAACAACCAATATCAAGATTTTGTGTCTATTTTCCATCTTTATGTGGCTTATTATATTTTTATTACTCTATTTCTCTTTTTAAAGACTTTCTCTATCCCCTTTATTTTCTCTCTGAAGCCTATGCACCTTTTACACACATTGTAACCCGTTTACAGGTTTTTCTTTTCATCTGAATCTGTTTTATTGTGAATCATTAATCATCTTCTAACCATAAGAGCTTTTAAAATACTTGTACTCTCTTTAAAGAGCCACATAGTTTTTGCAGGTGAAACTGAATCAGTAAATTCTCTTAAAGGGACAGTGTCCGTTTATGGCCAGCAAACAGAGCAGACCCAAGAAAATGCTGCTACTAAGTATCCGTCTTTGTTTCCTTTTCGTTCAAAATAAATAGAAACCTTAAATCAATCACATGCTACTGAGTCTTCTGTAGGACTTTAAGAACCAGCCTGGTTGCATCTTAGACTCCTGCTGCCAGTCCGACAATGCCATTTTGAATGTGACCCGGATGCCATGCTTTCTCTGTACAATGACTGGTTTCAGATACACAATTTGGAAGCTACTTTAGCTCAGTTTCTGATCTAAAACACTTTTTAAACTTTGATGTGAGAATGTCTTTTTGTATGCTGTGAATAGCAATCTTTAAAGGAGCTGTTTTGGCCCATGACAGGCACCATAGGAAAAGTAGGAGGAGGCATCAGAGTAGGTAGAAGGAGCAGGGCAGAGTCAGACAGAAGGAGCCAGAAGCCCAAAGGAGCAACATGTAAGGAACACAGGTAAGCCACAGGCCACGTGGCAGGAAAGATTAATAGAAATTGGTTGATTTAAGATGTAAGAGCAAGTTAGCAATGTGCCTGAGCCATAGGCCAAACAACATAAAGTTAATATAAGCATCTGAGTCATTTCTGGGGGCCTGATCAGTGACAGGTGACTAAGAGGTCTGGGGCTGCAGGTCTGTGGGTCTAGGCCTCTAGCCACTTGGGACCAAGAAACCACATTATAACAAAACTTTCTCTGGCTTTTAGTGGATATTAGGCCCACCCAGGGACGCCATCTGTTATAATGAATTATGTGTTTGTATACTTAAAAATCTAATTAACATGCATTTCTTAATTATATATTATAAATTTAAATTTGTTACATAAACATATCTTAAACAAGAGTAGAAAGATACATACAACATAAGAAAATTGACCTTAAATTTGTATCAGTAAACCAAAATCTATAATAATGTAAAACATTTTGAGATTTACATTATCTGTTACGATGTGGTTTTTTGGTCCCGGGTGGCCAGAGATCCAGACCCACAGACCTGCAGTGCCAGACCCCTTAGCCACCTGTGGCTGCTGCTCAGGCCCCAGAAATGACTCAGACACTTATATTTAGTTCATGTTGTTTGGCCTATGGTTTAGGCACCTTGCTTACTAGCTTTTTCATCTTAACTCAACCCATTTTCATTAATCTGTCTACCACATGGCCCGTGGCTCACCTGTGTTCATTTGTTCCTTACATGTTGCTCCTTTGGTTATCTGTTTGGTCTGTCTGACTCTGCCCTGCTCCTCCTACCTCTGATTTCCCCTCCTACTTTTTATATGGTGCCTGTCATGGGCCAAAACAGCTCCTTTAAAGATTGCTATTCACAGATATTCACAGCATAGAAAGACATTCCCACATCAATTACCCTTGTTTCAAGTCTTCTCCAGCATAGGCTGTCATCTATGTTTTTTATCTTAGCCATTCTGACAGATGTGGTATCTCAAATTTGTTTTGATTTGCATTTCTCTGATGGTTAAAGATGTTGAACAATTTTTTAATGTGCATTTCAGCCATTTGTAATTCTTTTGTTGAGAATTCCCTTTTTATCTCGTACTCCATTTTTAATTGGGTTATTAGAGTTTTGGGCTCTAGTTTCTTAAGTTCTGTATATGTTTTAGAGATCAGTCCTATATCAGATGTAGGGTTGGTGAAGAATTTTTCCCATTCTGTAGGCTCTCGTTTTGTCTTATTTATTGTGTCTTTTACCTTACAGAAGTTTCTCAGTCTCAGGAGGTCTCACTTATTGATTGTTGTTCTTAGTGTATGTGCTATTGGTGTTATATTTGGGAAGTGGTCACCTGTGCTAATGTGCTTGGAGGGTATTTCCCACTTTCTTTTCTATGAAGTTCAGTGTAACTGGGTTTATGTTGAGGTCTTTGATCTACTTGGATTTGAGTTTTGTGCAGGGTGATAGGTTTGGATCTATTTGCATTCTTCTACATACTACCATCTAGTTATGCCAGCACCATTTGTTGAAAATACCGTCTTTTTTCCATTGAATATTTTTGGTCTCTTTGTCAAAAATCAGGTGTTTGTAGGTGTGGGGGTTAATGATGGGATCTTTGATTCTATTCCATTGATCCACAAGTCTGTTTTTGTGCCAGTACTAGGCTGTTTTTTTATCACTATGGCTCTATTGTACATCTTGAAGTCAGGGATGGTGATTCCTCCTGAAGTTCTTTTATTGAGCAGAATTATTTTGGTAATTCTGGGTTTCTGTTATTCCATATGAAGTGGAGAATAGTTCTTTCAAGGTCTGTAAAAAATTTTGTTGGGATTTTGATGGCGATTGCAATGAATCTGTAGATTGCGTTTAGTAAAATTCCCATTTTTATTATGTTGATCCTACCTATCCAGGAGCATGGGAGATCTTTCTATTTTCTGATATCCTCTTCAATTTCTTTCTTCAGTGACTTAAAGTTTTTGTCAAACAGGTCTGCTACTTCTTTGGTTAGAGTTATGCCAATATATTTAATGCTATTTGCAGCTATTATAAAGGATGAAGTTTCCCTTATTTCTTTTTCAGCCCTTTTATCCTTAGTGTATAGGAGGGATATTGATTTTTTTTTTTTTAGTTAATCCTGTAACCTGCTACCTTAGTGAAGGTGTTTATGAGATGTAGAAGTTCCCTGGTAGAATTTTGGGGGTCAGTTATGTATACGATCATATCATCTACAAATAGAGATAGGTAGATTTCTTCCTTTCAGATTTGTATCCCCTTAATCCCCTTTTGTTCTCTTATTGCTTTAGCTAAAACTTTGAGAACTATATTGAATAATTAAGGAGAGAGATGACAACCTTGTCTTGTTTCTGATTTTAGTGGGATTGCTTCGTGTATTTCTCCATTTAGTTTGATGTTGGCTGTCAGCTTGATATATATCACCTTTATTATATTTAGGTATTTTCTCTGTAGTCCTAATCTCTGGACTTTTATCATGAATGAGTGTTGGATTTTGTCAAAGGGTTTTTCAGTATCTAATGAGATGATTATATTTTTTTTTTTCTTTCAGTTTGTTTATATGATAGATGATATTCACAGTTTTTCATATGTAGCACCATCCCTATATTTCTAGGATGAAGCCTAATTGATCTTTGTGGATGATTTTTTTTTTTTTTGATATGTTGTTGGATTTGGTTTGCGAGAATTTTATTGAGTATTTGCATCTATGTTAATGAGGGACATTGGTCTGTAATTCTCTTTCTTTGTTCCATCTTTGAGTGGCTTGGGAGTCAGGGTGATTGTGGCCTCATAAAAAGAGTTTGGCAATGTTCCTTCAGTTTCTACTTTATGGAACAGTTTCAGGAGTATTGATATTAGTTCTTCTTTGAATGTCTGGTAGAAATCTGCAATGATTCCGTCTAGTCCTTGGCTTTTTTTACTTGGGAGTCTTTTAATAACAGCTTTCATTTCCTTTGGCTTTATATGTCTGTTTAGGTCTTTAATTTGATCTTGATTTAATTGGGGTAAGTGGTACCTGTCCTTAAAGCTGTCCATTTCTTTTAGGTTTTCCATTTTAGTAGAATATAGATTTTCAAAATATGACCTGACAATTCTCTGGATTTCCTGGGTGTCTGTTGTTATGTCTACCTTTTCATTATTGATTCTGTTAATTTGAATATTCTTTTTATGCTTCTTGGTTAGTTTGGATAAGGGTTTATCTATCTTGTTGACTTTCTCAAAGAACAAACCCTTTGATTCATTGATTCTTTATATTGTTCTTTTTGTTTCTGTTGTAATGGTTTCAGCCCTAAGTTTGATTATTTCCTGCAGTCTACACCTTCTAGGTGAGTTTGCTTCTAATTGTTCTAAAGCCTTCAGCTGTGCTGTTAGGCCTCTTGTGTGGAATTTCTCTAGGTTTTTCATATAGGCATCTAGTGCTGTGAGGTTTCCTCTTAACACTGCTTTCATTGTGTCCCATAAGTTTGGATATGTTGTGGATTTGTTTTCTTTAAATTCTAGTAAGTCTTTGACTTCTTTCTTAATTTCTTTCTTGACCCAGAGGTGGTTCAATTGAGAGATGTTCAGTTTCCATGATTTTGTAGGCTTTCTGTGATTTTTGTTGTTGTTGAACTCTATCTTTAGACCATGGTGATCTGATATGATACAGGGAATTATACAGTTTTTATATCTATTGATATTTGCTTTAATACCTAGTATGTGGTCAGTTTTAGGGAAAGTTCCATAGGGTGCTGAGAAACATGTATATTCCTTTGTTTTGGTTGGAAGATTCTGTATATATCTATTAAGTCCATTTGGGTTATAACATCTGTCAGATCCCTTATTTCTCTATTGCATTTCTGTCTGGTTGATCAGAAAGTCTCCCACTATTAGTGTGTGAGGTTTGATGTGAGATTTAAACTTTAGTGGTGTTTCTTTTACAAATGTTTGTACCCTTGTGTTTGGGGCATAAATATTCAGGATTGAAACTTCATCTTGCTAAATTTTTCCTAAGACGAATAAGTAATGTCCTTACTGGTCTGTATTGAATTATTTTAGTTTGAAGTCTATTTTCTTAGATATTAGAATTTCTATACCAGTTTGTTTCTTTGGACCATTGATTGTAAAGTCTTTTCCCAACCCTTTACTCTGAGCCTGTGTCTGTCTTTGAAGTTGAGATGTGTTTTTTTTTTTTTTTTTTGTATGCAGCAGAAGGATGGGCTTCTGTTTTGGTATCCATCGTATTAGAGTGTGTCTTTTTATAGGTGAATTGAGTCCATTGATATTAAGGGATATTAATGATCAATGATTGTTATTTCCTGTTATTTTTGGTGGTGGCTTGTATGTATTTTCCTTCTTTGGGGTTTTCTTCTGTGGTATTATCAATTGTTTGTGGTTTCAACAGCGTATCTGATTTCCTTAGGTTGGAGTTTTCCCTCTAGATCTTTATAGTTCCTGATTTGTGGATAAGTATTGTTTAAATCTGGTTTTATCATGAAATAATCTTGTTTACTTCTCTTATAGTGATTGACAGTTTTGCTGGGTATAGTAGTCTGGGTTGGCAGCCATGCTCTTTTAGTGTCAGTATAACATCTGATCAGGACCTTCTTGCTTTCATTGTTTCCATTGAATAGTCGGGTGTTATTCTGATTGGTCTACCTTTGTAGGAAATTTGGCCTGTTTCCTTTACAGCTCTTAGTATTTTTTCTTTGTTCTGTAGGTTTAGTGGCTTGATTATTATGTGGTGGAACAGATTGTTTTGTGGGGGAGGTGGGGGTCTAGTTTGTTTGGTATTCTGTAAGCTTCGTGTATCTTTATAGGCATTTCCTTCTTTACATTCAGAAAGTTTTCTTCTATTATTTTGTTGAATATATTTTCTGTGCCTTTGAACTGGTATTCTTCTTCTTCAATTCCAATTATTCTCATGTTTGGTCTTTTCCTAGTGTCCCAGATTTCCTGAATGTTTTATGTTATGACTTTTTAGGTTTCATTGCTTTTTTTAACTGATACATCTATTTCCACTACTTAATCTTCCACTCTTAAGAGTCTCTCTTCCATCTCTTGCATTCTGTTGGTTATGTTTACACCTGTGGTTCTGTTTCCCTTTTTCAGGTTTTCTATTTCCAGCTTTGCCTCAGTTTGTGCCTTTATTGCTTCTATTTCAATTTTTAATTCTTGGAATATTTCTTTCACCTGTTTGTTTTCTTTTTCTTGGTTTTATTTATTTTCTTTCAGTTATTTGTTCATTTCTTCCAATTTTTCATTTTTATTTTCTTCTATTTCTTTAAGGAAAATTTTTTATGTCTTCTTTTAAAACTTCTGTTATCTTCATAATGTTGTTTTTAATGTCATTTCCTTAAGTTTCTTCTTCATTGTTAGGCTCAGATCTTGATGTTTTAGAGCCATCAGCTTCTTCTGGTGGTGTCTTGTTGTTCTTTATATTCTTATATGTATTCTTGCACAGCCATCTGCCCATTGCTTCCTCGGTTCACTCTTTGTCATCTCTTAGTCAAGTGTGAGCCTGGGGGCTATTAGTCAGCTCTTAGTCAGCCCTTAGTTAGCTCTTACTTAGCTCGTAGTCAGCTCTTAGTTAGCTCTTACTTAGCTCTTAGTTAGCTATGGACCTGTAGAGAGGCTTCTGGGTATCAAGTTGTCAGTGGGTGATGACATAGGTTGCATTTGGGCATTGTTTGGCCCATGGGATATCTCTAGACCTGTGTTCTTCTGGGGATTGGGATGGGGGGCTCTCCCATATTTCCTTGGTTTAGGGCAGAGTTGGATATTAATGGGATGCTGTGGGCTGTGTCCCCAGGCTGAGGTTCAGAGAACATAGTCTTTGCTTGACCTGAGAGTTGGGGTGCCACTCACCTCTTAGTTAGCTGTGGACTAGGAAGGAGGCTTATATTAAGATTTTTTAATACTTTTTTTTTTAAAGAAAATAAACCTTAAACCAGCTTTATTGTAGAAAAAATATCATAGCCAACAGAATAGCTACAGAGGAATTAAGTATAATAAATCTATTTTATAACTGGATTAATAATGAAATGAAAATAATTGTTATAATATTGAAGTAAATATCACTGTATACATTCACAAACAATAAGCAGTATATGTTACATACTTTTTTATTGACCTTTAATTTTTACTTAAATATAGACTTTCTGACATGAAGAATATAGCTAGTGGTAAATTTTGCAACTTTTTCAAAGGTTGTCTTTTTAATTAACATGCACATATGTAGGCAAGTTATTTTAAATTATCTTTTGTGCCATTTCTAGGAATTTAAACACACTTACTCTTGAAACACCTACATAATATCATCCTCCAGTCTTTTGTTAATAAGAAGTATGTGGAATTGTTTGGAGCAAGATTCATGCATGCATGTTAAAATTTTTATTCAACAGTGTTCTGTAGGCTTGAGGAGAACAATCTGTATTTGCTGGGCACCCACGCCTCTGCTCATCAATGTATTGAATACTTAAGGTAAAGAGGAGCAATCTACTGTAGGACCCCAGTCTCCCGGGAGATAATTGATTTCAGATTTAAAAAAAAAAAAATCAGTAAAAAGCCACAGGCTGTATCTTCTAAATACAAGCATCATTTATTTACGGGAACTCTAGCAATTCAAGGAAGAGCTGAATCCATGTTGACTAGAAATTTTAGAAAAGGCTTGGCTTCAAAGATGAGGTGACTCAATTTTTTTGGCCGCTTTTTCTGCTTACATAGATTTTACAGGAAAAGAGTTCATGACTTCATGTGATTTTGAAAGGTTTTGTTTAACGGTAAAATTTTCAAATGTATTTTGATCTAGCCCTTTATTCCTACTGTCAAACAGCTTGCTTCTTTAAAATTTTACTTCCTATTTAAATGACTGGTAGCAATTACTTTTGGTAATGAATAATTATGTGAGTTCCAATACATGTATACATTCTTGGTTGATCAGGTCAGGTTTTCCAGTATCTATCATATATTAACCTCAGGTGTGCTTCTGCCTTCTGAATCCTTGGGTCCCTATAGTATAAATGCCATTTTCTGAAATGAATGTGGCAAAGCTCTAATTCCTACATAATTTCGTCATTTTAGAACCCAAACACATATCCCTGTATCTTTAACTGAGGGATTTAAGTCTATTCACATCATCATTCTTAACTTTTATTTTTGGACATGTTATCAGTTAATATTAACTGAATGTTGTTCTATTGTGTGTGTATGGTGCTGGGATTTACACCAGAGCTTCATGCATTTTCCATGAAAGATGAGTATCTGCCACTGAGCTATATTGCTAGCCCTGTAATGTTTATTTTACGAGTTTCCCAACAAGCCTATAGTTGCTTATTCTTCATTTCCCTGCTTCTCGGTGAAAACAGTGGTACAAGCGAGGGCCAGTGAGTTGGCTCAGAGGGGAAAGGTACTTGTTGTCAAGTCTGAGTACCTGAATTTAATCTCCAGAACCCATACTGTGTAAGAAAAATATTGACTCCTGCCAGTTGTCCCCCAGCCTCTTCATGACATGTGTGTGAGCATGTATATGTGGAAGTGCATATGTACATGCAAGCACATGCACACACACACACACACACACACACACACACACACACACACATACACACACACACAGTAAAACAAATAAAATCTAAAAGAAGGAAAAGATGCAGAGCATGGTAATTAGATCAGAGTAAAATAAACGATGCGATGCCATTGTAAAAAGTCTCCAGCTAAATTCCCTATGAGCTTTTCATGCGATTGTGTTTACGGAGAGATTGAAAAGCAAACAGCTTTAGGACTTAATGGGTATGTAAAATTGTTTTCATAGCTGCAACAAGCTTTTGATGTCTGTTATTTTCATTTAATATTTCTCTATGAACCAAGAAGTCTGTTTTATCTAGTCTTATTCAAATTAAATTGATCCCTGTGTTTTTCTTTTAAGCTTGAAGATGTATAATGAGGAAGTGGCTGTACAAATGCCTAGCAGAAATCAGGCTTGTCCACTTCAAATAACATCCAGAGACTTGCTCAGGCTTTCCTCACTCCACAGATACAGCATTTGTTTATAGAACCAAACACTTCCCCTACTTCTTAGTATAGCATTTATCTAAACCTTAGGATATGTCAGTAGTTCTGAAATGTATTATATATAGAATAATTTTTATAAAAGGCTATGTAAACCTAACATGAAATAGGAAACAATTGCTTCTCTATATCCCATTCCTTCCATTGATTCAGTCTCTTTTTCATCTCCATGTTTTTATTCAATTTGACATAGTGGACTGCTCAAGTATCAAACCAATTTAAATACCCATCCTCCTGGCTGCATCAGTCTTAACTGGACCCAGTCTCAGGATATTTCCTCCCCAGAATACATCTCAGAACATCTTCATGGAGCTTTGCCTGAAGGATTTTCACAACTAGAAGATCGTAACCAGAAAACATTTGTGAAGATCTGCTTGGAAGAGCCCAAGTTTCAAGCTCATTTTCCACAGGTCAGATTAATTCTATGTTTAAGATCTTCCAAATATGTCATTTTTTGTGACTTACATTGCATTTACATATGTCTCTGAACCTGTGCTATCAGATACCATGGGGCATTTTGGGAAACTTAGAAAAAGAATTGATAATTGTGTGTGCACATCCGTGTTTGTGTGTGTGTGTGTGTGTGTGTGTGTGTGTGTGTGTGTGTGTGTGTGTGTGTGTGTGTGTGTGTGTGGCAGGTATCTAGTACTTCAAGGCTAAAGATATACATTTAGAATATAGAAAAATGTTTAGTTATACAATGTTACTGAAGTACTCTCCATTCTCCTAGAGCTTGCTTCTAGAGACTACATATATATACATATATATTATGATATGAATATATTTGAATACACATTTAGAATAAGTATGTATTCAAAAACTATTAAGACATCCAAAATCTATAAAACAAAACAAAAGCAACTAACATTGTTATAATACCATTTTAAAATATTAAAATTAAAAATTATAAATAGTGAAGCTAAGTTGTTGAAAATTTACTATGATCTTAGCTCTGGGCCCAGTTGCTCTGTATGTATGATTTCTTTTCGTATATATAATTAAACTTTGAAGCAAAAACTCAGTTATCTGCTGAAGATTGTGTGCTTAAACACCTATCCTGACCAAAGCCTGTAAACAAGGATGAAAGAAGTAGTGTGCAGATGCAAAGTTTTCACTCAAATACTGCTTTTGATGAGTTCTCCAGGGATTGCACAAGTAGTTCAGAAACTTCTACCCCCATCTCTTGTCTGCCCTTGTGGCTGAGAGAACTTCCAACAACAAAGTGAGGCCCTTTATTCTGCATATGAAGTAGAGGAAGTGTTTAAAATATCAATTGAAATATACAGTTCACACATTTCTTAAAGTATACCTATGAAAATTTTACCTTAGACTTGGATTTGGATTTCTGGCCCTTTGTGCCTATACTGTGCTGAGAGACTTTACCGATGCATCAGAAGCAACAAACCTGTCACCATCGTTTCTGTAATCAATCATCCCTCAGATGTTATGGAACTCCGGATGGTCAAAGAAAACTTTAAAGCACGGCCTGGTCAGGTGAGCCAGTGGTTAGTTGCCATGCAAACATCACTTATCATTAGGTAACTTAATACTGGGAGACAGATTTATTGAAATAGTTGTTTTTCTCTTTTGACCATTTAAAACATTATTTGTTTGTTGCTTTTTTAGTATATTATTCTACATTGTCCCAGTGTATCAGCATTAGAAAACCACCCATTTACTCTCACGATGGTAAGACATATATTTCTTGAATTTTAAAAAAATTTAGATTGCAGAGTATCTTTGCATGTGTGTGCATGTGTACACATGGGCATATGTATTTGGGTATCTGTGCATATGTGTCTGTGTATGTACATATATGTATCTATACATGTACATGTGCCTGAGTATATGTGTGTATATATATGTATGAGTATATATGTGCATTACATGTGCATATTTCTGTGTGTATAAATTTTACTTCATTCTATAATTATTGGAGGATCATAGTTTCCTTCATGTCTTAGTAAGCCATCTTTTTTTTTTTTTTTGCAAAAGCTATAGTTTTCTGTTTAAAACTTTATGACTAGTTGTTCGCCATTATTTTCTGATTCCTTACTATTCAGTACATATTCTACTTATATAAAATTTGCTAAAGGTTATTGATTTAAGACGCAGACAGTTTCACTTTTCCATGTATGAGTTACGGTTTCAGGGATGTTAGTAGCTGGTAGAATGTTTCTCTCTCATGCATCAAACCCCAGCAAGTTCTCTCTCTAGAACCTTGTGCACTGAACATGCTGAAACACTCTTGTGGTCTCAGTGCTCCAGAGGTGAAGGCTGGAGAATCCTATGTTCAAAGTCATCCAGCGCAACATAGTGAGTTTAAGGACAATGAAAATGGCACGAGATTCTGTCTCAAAAACTATTTTACGGTATTTCATGTATGAATTATGCTTGGAAATATGCTCTGTATCGTTTTATTTAGAGAGCTGGAATGAAGGAGAGTGATGTAGAAGCATTAAAAATATAGACAGTGGGAAGAGAAGATGCAGTTTAGCAGAGAACTCCATAGATGAGGAAGACAAGGTTGAAGAAATAAAGATGTATAAATCATATAGATGCCTAAATAATGCTATCATTAATTATGTTTAATCTTCATTACTATAATATATTAATTTTTAACCCAACATGTTAAAATTTATATTATATACATATAAGCAATTACAAAGCCAAAATGGATGTTACAGTACCCTATCCTACCCAGGTCTCAGTCCTCCTTCATGCCATAGATGATTTTATGTTCTATATAAAATTTACTTTCCACAGTTGACAGAAATAACCAGTAAACCTTTTTTCTGCATCTAAGTTATTTTACTTAATCTGCTGGGCTCCAGTTGGTCATTTCACTGTGTAGTATAGGTGGGATTCACTCCTATGATCTCACTCTATTCTCAGAAAATGAGGTGTGTAGGCTGACATCAACTTATGTAATTTTAATTTCACATTATTCAAAAATATAAGATAAAATAGGATACTAATTTTTCATTTGTAAATCATTTTTACAAATCCCTAATTTGGCATAGATAGTTCCAGATATTTTGACACCAACTTCAGCATATGCAAATGTTGTCACAAGGACATTTCACTAGACATGTACCATGGAAATATTATCATTTCACTATGTTTGCGTGGGCCTCATTCTTAGTGTCTCTGTGGTTAGAAAATAGTTTACTCAATATGTTTAGCTTTTATCTGTGGTGGTGATAAAGAATAAAGACCACATATTAAATGCATTCAAAAAATGAATTTGAATATGTTATGGAAGCATAAAGTAAATATACATATATGTATATATATATATATATATATATATATATATATATAATGTTTATGCTTGTTGGGGTTTTGGGAGTGACTCTTAGAATACATGAATTAGATTGAAAATCCAAAACCCAAAGAAGTGTTATTTTGTCTTTCTGGATGTCTGGCTCTCAATATCCTATTGTGATTAATCAGTTCTGAATAATTTGTGAGATTTAGTGACTGCGAATACAGCATAATGAATAATGTCGGATGTACAGAAAGTATTGGACCTATGCAATGGGGAGTTATTCCAAATCCTCTTTCATTTGTTGCTGTATGGGTTTTGGGAAAGAGGAAGCATTTGTCAGGAGAAATAGTGAAAACTCAGATGCCCACATGGAATATAAAACTGGACTCTCAGCTCTCAGAACAAGTTTGTATAAAAAACCAGGGTTCTAACTCTCATCCATTAGTGATATGGGGTCACACATATTTTATCAGGTTCCAGAAATAGTACGATTAACAAATATTTGGTTGTGAGATTAGAATCTAAATCATGTTTTCTTCTAAAAGTTTTAAGACGTATTCTCATTTTTCAGTTTGCATTTATCTATTAAACACAAACTGTTATCAGGAAAGACGGTAAAAGTTGAAAGGGGGGAAATACACAAGTAACTTTACTGTTTTTCTTTTGCATTTACCTAATTGTACTATTTTTCAATCTTTTTCTCCTTCACCATCTTCGTAATAGTCTTCTCAGTATTCTGCTGTTTCCTTTATTTTATTTGATCTTTTCTCTCCTACATTTCCTCCTATACCATCCCATTCTGTTACCTCCACATTCACCCTTAGTTCTTTGAATTTCATAACATGCTGTACATTATGTTTGTTGGGTTCCCCCCCAATGTTGAATGGCGGTGGATTAGAGAGGTTTAATTCATTGTAAGTATGCTTCTAATTTACATATAACTTTAGGTTCAGTGAATTTAATACCTCTGGTCTTTACAGGCATGTCTTCAGATACAATCATACCCACATAGTGCACATACACACACACACACACACACACACAACACACACACACACACACACACACACACACACACACACACACACACACACACACACACACACACACACAAACTCTACCAGGTTGCTTGATCCAGCTTAATAAGGTGCCCAGTCTCCCAGTCTCACTGCAACTTGATATGCCATGGCTGGTTAGTATCCATAGGAGGCCTACTCTTTTCTGAAAAGAAACTGAGGAGGCATGGGTATGGGTGGTAGTAAAGCTTATAAAACTAAAACCAAGAGAGATATTGTATGAGGTTGTTTTGTTGGTAATTGTGCTCAGGACAGCATCCAGTAAGGCTTGATGGACAAGAAGGGAGCCAAAACTTGAACATTTTGAGAAGAGGTCTCAAAATGACTAGTGAATTCTTTAGATCAAGTATTATTTCACAACTGTCCTGTCTTGAAGTCAGGGGCCCAGAACTTTTTGTCTCCTAGTTGACCTGTCCCTGTGTTTGAGATGACTCCAAGACAGGGAAATTAGATGTGGATGTGGAGGAAACATTGTGAGTGAATATCAGTTTCTGGTAAAAGTCCAAATAAAAGGCTATGTCCTCAGCTGGGAGAGTCATTGAGTGCTTGATTTGTGAAAGTTGAGGACTGAAAGGAAGGTGACATCTGGGCAGCATATCATGTCAATCACAAATTTCTTCTCAAAACAATATCCTTCTGCAAATTAATTTCTGCTCTGTCCTAGAACTCTCTGGTCTGAAACCTACAGAGATCCCCTTGCCTCTGTCTCCCCAGTGCTGGGATTAGAGATGTGTACCACTACACCAGCTCGATTCATAGTTTTTGATTCTTCTTTCAGATATAAAGGAGAAAACCATGAAGATACTCAGTTCTTCACTCTGCCCTCCAGCTCCTGCTCCATCCATTGCTCAGCTCAATAGATTTTCCTCTCTTTCTGTAACTTATCTTCAATGTTATCCACAGCATAACTCCCTGAAGAAAATTCCAAGATTCACAATGCCTTCTTACTATTAAATACAATGATCATTTTTCAGAGCTTGATGGCCTTCAGGGTTCAGTGCCTTTTTATTATTCTGCTGATTATTTTATTGAAACACTTTAAAAATTTTTTCAGGACATCAATTTATCTGGCTTTCTTCCTCATTATTTGCCTACATGGATTCAGTTTTGTTTCTTTTATTCCCCTTGTTATTTCCTTGAGCTCTAAATATCGAGATGCACTATTGTCATTTCTCAGAATCTCTATTACTTTACAGCTGCACATATTTCTCTGGCAACCCATCTGTGTTTCTAGCTCTCAAATTCTGGCTCACATCACTGCATCCCTGACATTTAAGGTATCGCCCTTTTCTTTTACTGGTAAAGCATCCACTGGAGGGTCAGAATAGACAAATGATGTACTATGCTCACTTTTTAAAATTGTTAATTAAACTTATTAACTTATTTTATGCCTGGAATACAGTTTAACCCCCTTTTTTACTCTATTCCCTCTTCCCACCTCTTCTCTGTCCCTCTCCTCTATCCACTTCTCCTCTGTTTCTGCTCAGAATGGGATAGGCTTCTCATGACTATATGGTTTACTTTTGAACAGACTATTTGCTACATTAAGAATAGTTGAAGGGGCAAGAGCAGAAAACAGTAAGAGCAATTAGGAGTCTGTTCCAGTCATCTAGTGAAGGTATGATGATAATTATGGCCACAGTGGTGACATTAGAGATTGTGAGAGGGGTAAAGTTTTGAATCCATTTTGACGTTTAAATGATCAGGACTTATATTTTAACATCAACTGGATTTTAAATGTGAAGAATTCAGGCTTTATACCTGTGTTTCAGCCTAAATAAAATTAGATATATTTTAAATAAAATAGATAATCCTGGACTGGAGTCCAGATTATGATGAGAATTTATAAAACTCAGTTTTAGTCATGATATTTGGACATTACATGCAGAATGCTTGCATTATTTATTTAATGAATGAATGGCAACTTAACCCTTTGCTTTCAATGGACCATTATTACCAGACCCAGAGCTCTATGTGCTGGGTTTGTGAAATGTTACTGTCTTAATTTTTTTCTCTAGACGAGGTAAATTTGGAGAGAAATAAGGTCATATACAAATATAGGTAGGAACTTTTAAACATCTTTGAACTCAAGCTCTTGCTTCCTGCCTCTGAGTGGTAAGATTCCCCAATGTTTTTTTGTTGTTGTTGTTTTGCTTTTGTTAATTAATTAATTTTTTTTTTAGCTCAATCACATTTCCCCTGGGTCCCTCCTTTCCTTCCTGTCCCTCTCCAGCCTCCACATTCCCCAGCCCATCCATTCCTCTTTTCTCTTCAGAAAAGGGCAGGCCTCCCTCTCCCATTTATATCACTCAGCCATGGCAGAGCAATTTTCAGTAAGACTAAGCACTTTCTCTTCTTTTCAGGCTAGATGAGGTAACCCAGTAGTAGGAAATGGTCCCTAAAACCTGGTATCACAACAAGTCTTCACTTGCTTTGTTAGAGTTATATGATGATGCTATATTATTTGTGGTTATTGTGAAGGGTGTTATTTCTCTAACTTCTTTCTCAACCCATCTTTCATTTGCATAGAGGACTACTGATTTTATTTTTAAGTTTCTTTATTTTGTACCCAGACACTTCACTGATGGTGTTTACCAATTGTATAAGTTCCCTGGTAGAATTTTTGGGGTCACCTATGTATACTATCAAATCACATGTAAATAGCAATACTGTGACTTCTTCCTTTTCAATTTGTATCTCCTTACTCTCCTTTAGTTGTCGTATTGTTCTAGCTAAACTTTAAGTACTATATTGAATAGATATGGAGAGAGTTCACAGCCTTGTCTGGTCCCTCATCTTAGTGGAATTGTTTTAAATTTGTCTCCAAAATTAATTTGATGTTGGATATTGCCTTCCTGTATATTGCCTTTATTATTATGTTTGGGTATATTCTTTAATTTCCAAGACTTTTATCAGGAAAAGATGTTGAATTTTTTTCAAAGGCCTTTTCAGTATCTAATGAGATGATCACATTATTTGTCTTCCTTTCCATTTGTTTATATGGTGGAAGACAATGACAGTGTTTTGTAAGATGAATTATCCCTGTATCTTTGGGTTGAAGCCTACTTGATCATAGTGGATGATCTTTTTGGTGTGTTCTTGGATTTGGTTTGTGAATATTTTATTCAGTATTTTTGCTGAAAAATTGGTCTGTAGTTCTCTTCCTTTGTTAAGTCTGGGCTGTTAACTATGGCCCCATAAAATCAATTTGATATTGCTCTTTCTATTTTAAGGAATAATTTGACCAGTGTTGATGATATTAAGCCTTCTTTAACAGTCAGATAGAATTCTGTGCTGAAAACCATCTGGCCCTGAACTTTTTTTGGCTATAAGTATTTTAATTACTGCTTCTATTTCCTTAGGTGTTCTATGTTTATTTAATTTCTCTGTGTGGTCTTGATTTAACATTGGTAAGTGGCATCTATCAAGAAATTGTCAATTTCTTTTAGATTTTCCAATACTGTGGCATACAGGTTTTTGCAATTTTTTTTGAAGTATGATCTAATGATTCTCTGGATTTTCTCGGTGTCTGTTGTGTTGTCCCCCTTTTCCTTTCTCACTTTGCTAGTTTTGATATTCTCTTTTTGGTTAGTTTGGATAAGAGTTTGTCTGCCTTGTTGATTTTCTCAAAGAACTGACTCTTTGATTTCATTGATTATTTGTGTTCTTTTTGTTGTTGTTGTTGATTTCAGCCCTGAGTTTGATTATTTTCTGCTGTCTGGATGAGTTTTTCTTAAGCTTTTAGATTCTCTCTCTTTCTCTCTCCCTTTCTCTCATTCACTCTCTCCCTCTCCCTCCTCAACCCCCCCCCCCCCCCCCATGGCTCTTACTGCTATGAAATTTCCTCTTAGCACTGCTTTCATTGTGTCCCGTAAGTTTGGGTATGTTGTGGATTCATCTTCATTGAATTCTAGGAAGTCATTGATTTATTTCTTTACTTCTTCCTTGACTCAGAGGGGGTTCAGTTTCTATGATTTTTTTGGACTGACTGTAATTTGTATTGTTGTTGAACTCTAACTTTAGGCCATGGTGCTTTGGTAGGATACAAGGGGTCATTTTAATTTTTTATGTTTATTTATATTCCTTTATGACTATGTGATCTGTTTTCAAGAAAGTCCCATGGGGTTCAGAGAACAAGGCATATTCTTTTTGGATTGTGTGGAATGTTTTATATATATCTGCTAATTCCATTTGAGTCATAACATCTGTTATTTCTCTTATTTCTCTGTTAAGTTTCTGTCTGGTAGACCGATCCATTAGTAAGGGGGGCGGGTGTTGAAGTCTCCCACTATTACTTTGATAATAATTTAATGTGGAATTTAAGCTTTATTAATATTTTTTTTTACATATGTTGGTTGTAGTAGTGGGGTTTCTCAGTCCTGGGCGGTTAGAGGCCAAGAGACCCACAGACATGCCGCCCGAGACCACTTAGCCACCCACCACTCAGACCCCCAGAAATGACTCAGACGCTTATATTAAGTTCATGCTGTTTGGCCTATGGCTCAGGCACATTGCTAGCTAGCTCTTACATCTTAAATCAACCCATTTTTATTAATCTGCCTGCCACGTGGCTCGTGGCTCACCTGTGTTTCTTACAAGTTTCTTCTTGGGCGCCTTCAGCTCATCTGCCTCTGACTCTGCCCTGCTTCTCCTACCTATGCTCTGATTTCTCCTCCTACTTCTTCTATGGTGCCTGTCATGGCCCAAAACAGCTCCTTTATTTAAAGATTGAGATTCACAGCATATATAAATGCATTCTCACATCACTTCCCCCTTTCTGTCTAATCAAAAAGGAAGGTTTCAATTTTAACATAGCAAAATTACATATAACAAAATAGCTATCAAGCAAGAATTACAGTTACAATATCTAGTCTATTTGTATTTAGCAAAATTAAAGAAAATACTCTATCATCTATCTTATATTTGTTAATCTAAAGTTTCGTATCCAATATACCTTTCAAATGACTAAGAAAAACTGTACCTATAACTATCTAACTACGTCAAAGACCACAGAAGGATATATTTACCCAAGTAAACCAGAAGTGCAAGCGACTTCTAAAATCTAGAAAGGACAGAGATGACACCTATCTGTAGGGGTATTGTGTTGTCTCATGGTAAATAATTGTCCCACCCACTGGTTTAATAAAAAGAGCTGATTGGCCAAAGGCAGGCAGGAAGTGTAGGCGGGGCTACCAGACTAAGAAAATCTCTGAGAGCAGAGTGCAAGAAGAGGACCAGAAAGAAGCTGCAGGATGCAGAGGACAACCATGCAGCTCTAAAGAAAGGTACGGAGCCTCATGGCTGAACAAGAGACATGGGATAGCTTAAGGGTAGAGAGTTAGCAAGCTATATGTCTGGGCCTAAGGCTGATCAGCCTGAAACTATTGGAAGCATCTGTGTGTCTCTGTGGGACTGCGGGTCTGCGGACCTGCAGATCTAAACTTTGAGGTTAGGCCCGAAAGTCCGGGCCAGAAACCTCATACTACACCTATCTGTCTGGACCGTCACCCAAAGTTCCTTTATAAAGTTGGGGCATCCATCTTCAGTCTATAGGCCCAGAGTCTCTTTTCATTTCAGTGAAGCAGGAAATCTGCTCTGCCCATTCTGGCACAGTTCATCAGTTGCTTCTACTCGAGTCCTGAAGAATGTCTGACAGTTTTCTCTGCAAAGCAGGAACCTGAATGACCATCTAGGCTTGTTCTGCCAAAGTTCAGAGGTCATCTTCCTATGGAACATGCATGTCAAGTTTAAACAGCATGCTGTCAAGCAGTCAATATAAGAACAAGTACTTGTTTAGTGGCTAACCATTGCCACAAAGAGAGTAGACTCCATTTGGAGTTTCTTCGATGCCCATTTTTCTGTTGAAGTAAATTAGTGCTGCCAGGAGCAGACCTGTCTCACTGTCCAGAAAAGTCTAAGCTCTTAAAACATTTTAAATGCCATATTCTGTAGGTCTTAGAAGTATTTGAAGATTACCTACCTAATTGAAATATATCTTTGTATATCTAAAAATCCTAACTAACCTAACTATAAGTTTGATTATCAAAAGTGACTATTAACCTTCATTTCTTAATTATACACTACAATTTTAAAACAGTTACATGAACATCATACCTTAAACAAGAATAGAAAAACACATAGGGCGTAACAAAATTGATGTTAAATTTGTATCAATAAACCAAAATCTATACCAATGTAAAGCATTTTGAGATTAACAGCTGATTTCCTGATCTAAGTAAATTCAATAATCTAATTTTTTTAAAAATCATTTATATACCATGTCCCCTTTTTCTTCTTAGAAAGAGATTAATTATGACCATTAACCATTTATAATGAAAACAAACATTTAGAAACAATATTTGGGGGATTTGGGCGTAGTTATCTATTACTACTTCCTGCTGATTAAGGGGCGTTGAAAATCTCACGGTTGTTGAGACTGGATCATAATCTGCAGCCATGAAGCTGATCTGGCCATCTCTTCTCATCAGAGATTTTTTTTAGGGGGTCTTGGTTGATGAAACCATATTTGCCTGGAAGCAATCCACAGGTTCTCATCTTCTGTGGAAACAAAAGCAGAACTTCCAAAGCAATAAATACTTAGACACAAATTTTAAAATCAAAATACTTTTAAAACATATATTCTTATTTAACTTAGTAGCCTTTGCATTTGTAATCCATTGTCTTTCTGCAGTTAGCTCATTAACAGTTAAAACATTAAAAGAAAACACAATAACAACCAAAATCCAGATTTTGTGTCTATTTTCCATCTTTATGTGGCTTATTATATTTTTATTACTCTATTTCTCTTTTTAAAGACCTTTTCTATCCTCTTTCTTTTTCTCTCTGAAGCCTATGTACCTTTTACACACATTGTAACCCGTTTACAGGTTTTTCTTTTCATCTGAATATGTTTTATTGTGAATCCTTAATCATCTTTTAACCATAAGAGCTTTTAAAATACACTCTCTTAAAAAGCTGCATAGTTTTTGCCGAGGAAGCCGAATCAGTAAGTTCTCTTAAAGGGACCTCGTCCCTGTTCGTGGTCAGCAAACAGAGAAACAGCAAACAGCAAACCAAAGAAAATGCTGTTACTAAGAAACTGTCTTTGCTTTCTTTTTGTTCAAACTAAACAGAAATCTAAAATTAATCACATGCTACTGAGTCTTCTGTGAGATTTCAGGAACTCTCCTGATTGCAGCATACACTGCCTGCCACCAGTCCGCCAGTGCCATTTTGAATGTGACCCGGAAGTCCCACTTTTTTGGTGCAAAGACCTGCTTTGTATACACAATTTGGAAGCTGCCTTTGCTCAGTTTCTGCTAAAACCCTTTTTAAACTTTCTCAGGCATTAAGTGGATAATCGACCCACGTTGGATGCGCCATCTGTAGTGGTGGGGTTCTCGTCCCGGGCGGCTAGAGGCCCAGAGACCCACAGACCTGCAGCCCCAGACCCCTTATCTACCCACCGCTCAGACCCCCAGAAATGACTCAGACGCTTATATTAAGTTCATGCTGTTTGGCCTATGGCTCAGGCTCTAGCTCTTACATCTTAAATCAACCCATTTCTATTAATCTGTAGGCTTCGTGGCCCATGGCTCCCCTGTGCTCCTTATGTGTTTCTTGGGCAGCTGGCTTGATCTGCCTCTGACTCCGCCCTGCTTCTCCTACCTAAACTCTGATTTCTCCTCCTACTTCTTCTATGGTGCCTGCCATGGCCCAAAATCTTTATTTAAAGATTGAGATTCACAGCATACATAAACGCATTCCCACATCACTGTGCCCTTTTATTGTGGACATAAATATTTAGGACTGAAACTTTATCTTGATGGATTTTTCCTGAGATGATTATGTAATGTCCTTCCTGATATTTTTTTGATTGATTATAATTTGGAGTCTATCTTGCTAGATATTAGGATAGGTACATCAGCTTGCTTCTTATGTCCATTTTCTTGGAAAGTCTATTCTCAACTCTTTATTCTTCTCTTTAAAGTTGAGGTGTGTTTATTGTATGCAGCAGAAGGCTGGATCCTGTTTATGTATTCATTTTGTTTCCCTGTGTCTCTTTACAGCTGAATTGAGTCCATTGATATTAAGGGATATTCATGACTAGTGATTGTTAATTTCTGTTATTTTTAGTGGTAGTGTGTGTATTTCCCTTGTTTGGGTTTTCCTTCTGTGGGATTATCTACTGCTTGTGGTTTCATTAGTGTATCTAACATCCTTACATTTGAAGTTTTTATTCTAAGGCTTTCTGTATGGCTGGATGCTTAGATAGGTATTGTTTAAATCTGGTTTTGTCATGGAATATCTTGTTTACTCCATCTGTGGTGATGTGAGTATAATAGTCTGAGCTGGCATCTGTGGTCTTAGCGACTGTACATCTGCACAAGACCTTATGACTTCCATAGTTCCCATTGATAAGTTGGGTGTTATTCTGATCTGCAAGTTACTTGGCCATTTCTTTTGTGGCTCTTAATAATATTTATTTTTTAGGTTTTGTTGCTTGATTATTATGAGATGAGTGGATTTTGGGGGTTCTAGTTTATATAATTTTCTCTAAGTTTCTTATATCTTTATAGGTGTTTTATTCTTTAGATTGGGAAAATTTTCTTTGACATTTTGTTGAATATATATTCTGTACTGTTGAGCTGATATTCTTCTTTTATTGCTATTATTCTTAGATTTAGTCTTTTCTTGGTGTTCCAGATTTCCTGAACATTTTGTGTTATGATTTTTGGCTTTCATGTTTTCTTTGACTGGCGTATCTATTTCCGCTATTGAATCTTCTACGTCAGAGATTCCTTCTTCCAACGTTGCATTCTGTTGGTTTTATTTTCATCTGTACTTCCTGTTTGTTTACTCAGACTTTCCATTTCCAGCATTCTCTTGGTTTGCACTGGCATCTACCCATCATTCCCTCTAATCAGTACAGGATTTGTCTATGACTCAGGGAGCTTATCTTAGTCCAATCTGCTTTGTGTGTCTGTGTTTCAGGGAGACTCTCTTGGTCCAATCTGAGCTCTTGGTCTACTTGGATTTTCTAATTCTGTGTGACAGAGAGCTGCTTTTGGACTAATAGAAGCCAGCTGATTCTGTGTCTCAGGGAGTTTCTGAAGTATCTGACTGATGGGTGGGTATGGGTGATGGATTGGGTCTTGTAGGTTTTAGGGTCAAACAAACTGGGCTATCAATGGTGGATACCAGTCTCCAGGAGACTTCCCTGCTGATCTATAATTAAGGCAGAATGGATGGGAGTAGGAGTCCACCATCATGTCCTCTGGCCAAGACCAGAGACTGGCTTTCTCAGTTTTAAAGGGTGTTTTTCATTTCCTCTTTAGGTACTTCTATGATCATTCAGCTGTGTTGGAATGTTCAGTTCTTGCTTTTGTTGGCTAGCTGGGCTTTGGTGGTTTCATATTGCCCTTAACTGCTGTTAACTGTGTTCATCCACTCTTATTTAGTCATCTTGGCTTGGAATAAGTATAGTTCTAGGTATTCCTTTGTTTGTCTTTGTTGAATAGGTGTTTTGTTCCTTGAGTTTGGTTTTTCCTTTCTGGCCTTGTGGCCTAAATGGCTAGGAGTTTTTGTGACTAGGGGGTCTTCTGGTCCAGTAGGAAGTCTCTGCCATTTTGCTTCTTTTTTTGCTTTTTTTCTGGCATGCAAAATCCCTGAGGAGTGAGGAGCCAATGTTGCCTCTGTATTTCCAAATAACTGTGTCATCTGTGGTTCCAGGTACCTACTTGGTTTTTGCGATTCCTAGTATAGCATAACCTTCAGTGGAGCAGAAGTTTTCTTCAGAGGTTGTGGGCTGGAATATAGAATTCAGAGGAGTAAATGCTGCTGCAAGATGTTAGGAAAATGCAGCCTGTGTTGTTGTGTGGGCTTTAGAGAATGTTATTAGGCTGGCTATGAAGGGTGTCTGAAGTCCCTAGGATCAGCCTGGCTTTGCTAAAGCTGCAGGACTTGTAGGCCAGAATCTTAAGTGTTTTGACGGAAGATAGATTTTTTTGTTCATAGTGCTGACTTCTTATATACAGGGGAATATTATATTCATGTATTTTCTCATTCATTTTCCAAACAACCATCTCACCATATTCTGCCTTTCAAAAATTTTGTCAGATATATTCTAATTATGCATATTACTTGTTTATGTTTGGAATTATAGTTTGTTTGTAATCTTAAACTGGTCATTTTAATATTTGTTTTCTTTTTACTTTTGTTTAGATTTATTTATTTTATTTTATGTGTTTTGCCTCCATGTATGTTTGTGTACTACATGAGTGCCTGGTGTCCTTGAAGTTCAGAAGAGGGCATTAAAGCTCCTGAATCTCGAGTTACAGATGATTATGAGACATCATATCAGTTAAAAATTGAACCTACGTTCTCTGAATTGAGCGGGAAGGGTTCTTAACCCCACTTTTTTAGTATAAGGAACATAATATAACAGTGTACTTTCAACCTATTTAACAAAAGTTCCACTTATATATTTTTCTAGAAATTTTATATTTAATCGGAATGCGACTTTTCCAAATATACAAATGCACACTATTTTATTCTGTTTATTTTCAAGTAATATTTTATATTTATGAAAATATTTAGCAGCATCATTTTACATTAATGTAAGGGTCTCTGTGCTCTTGACTCACTGTCTCTTGAACATTCCTCATTTGTGAAATTATATGAACTCCTATCACAGCATCTTAAATATGTTGAGGAAACCAATCAATTTATGCTTAGCATATGAATAAATAATGGAAAAATGGAATACTTTTGAAATTCATACTTGTAGGGTTCATTCTGTAATATTTTATTCAAGTGATACTTTATTCAATCAATATTCATTTTCACCTTACACCCTGTTATATAATATACTATAGATTTTAGAACATATAATGATTTTGAACTAGTTCTTGATTTCTAGACATGTTTTAAACCTATTCATATGGGCATGATCTACAAAATAACCCAGGCTGTCACAATGAAACACAAAAAACCTATACAAATACTTTAGGTTCAGAGAAGTGAAGAATTGTATTGGTAAAGAAATTCAGATTGTTCTGTTGATATGATGTCTTTTAGATAAGTCTCAAAGAGTTTTCAGGAGTCAACAGCAGAACGGAAAATAAATTACTATAAATAAGCAGTCTGTAAGTAAATGAGGGAAGAAAAGATTTAGATATTGACAGTTGGTTTTGTTGAATTAAAATGGGTGAAACTGAATCGCACAATGTAGAGATGGAAACAGTGGGAATAACTATTTTTGTGTTTTGACTATAAGATAGAATTTGGATAGTGTTCAGTCAGCTTTTTATCACAGTGACGGAGTACCACAGAAGACAACCTAAGGGAAGGGTTAACCTAGGCTTACTATTAGAGAGCTTTCAGTCTCTTGTTTGTTTGAGTTGGGGCATCATGGTATAATATAACGGCATGGAAGAGCAGAATGTTCACTTTCCAGTGGACAATAAGCAGAAAAAGTCTGAGAGGAACCTCTGGGGACAGGGCATACCCTTTAGCACTAGGCTTCCAGTACTTTAGTGGCTCTGACTTGATCTAGTCATAACTCACCCAGCCATGAATTCATCAGTGGATTAAACAGTTGATGCAGCTACTGCCTCCTTTCTCAATCACCTCAGTAGCAGTACCAGCTGGGAGTCAAGACTTCAGTCCATACTAGTATTTTTCCATAGAGCACAAGAACGATCAGCTAATATGAGATTGCTGTGATGAGACATTTTCCTTTGGGAACTTATTTGAAAGGACTTGAAAGTTGATTGATTTCTGGTACCAGGTCTAATACGTGATATTATTATGACATTTGGGCCTTACTCTGTAAATAATTTAATTTCAGGTCCAGGTATATGAAAATTGAAAGAATATTATTTAAGAAGTAAGGTAATAGCAATTCCAGCTAGATTAAATTTATAATGAACTATCTAACAGAAAGTAAACAAAACAGGATATTAGAGCTATAAAAATCAAAATTGGTCACAGAGACAGATTACAAATAGGATTAAATAACGTTGTTGTGGTTATTTGTGATCTGTGATCATTTTGATTGATTTACCAAATTTGGTTACACTGAAACTTTAGATATAAAAATTAAATATAAATTTGAATCATTTTGTTTATTTCAAGATTCTTGATTTCAAAACAAAAAAAATCTCTTAACTTTTGGTATTTAATAAATACATATATAGAGAGATTATATTATGTTCCTAAATAGATATATTTTTATATTTATGTGCCACTGCAGATTGTTCATGTTAAAAATACACTGTTTTGTCAAACAGATATAAAGAAAAGATCTTATGCCTCTAATTTGTCAAAGTAGAGATACAGACCAATCACTGAAGCCCAAATTGGCAATTCTAGCACTTTTTTATTCTCTTATGCTTACTCTTAGGTAATATATATTTGTTATTTATTTTGAGACCAACAAAATCCAAGCTCCCAGCTTTGCATCTAGGAAGACATTGTGATGCTATTTTTATACTTAAGCCAAACTTTTACTTAAACTTTTGAAGTATTTTTGAAACTTTCATTATAGTACAGGTGTTTAATACATTTTAAGTGTGTATAAAGTTATTCAGTAGTATCTTTGTCTTCATTAAATTTTACTATCAAGGGTTTTATGTTATTAATAACAGTATGCAGCTTCCTCAACATTTTTATATGTCAATAATTAATGTGAGCTTTTTTATTTTGTTATGAACCCAACCTGTAAATAATTTGCTGAAACAATTTAATGGAAATTTTATTAAGCATATTGCTTTATTAATTTCTAGGAATGATCATTCTTTTTAATTCTTCATTATTTCTTCCCCTTGAGACGTTTAAAAACAATTTTAAGAATCCATGAGAAGTCATGAACTTATTTAAAAATGAGCATACCTATTCGGGCAATATTAATGCAAGCTTCATCTTTTTTTATGCAGTCTTCTGTGTTAGGAAGTAAAAGTGTTGGTAGTTTATAAAGATGATATCTTATTTTTAAATTTACTAATGAAAACTGGATTTCTATCATTTTTTCATAACTAGAATGTAGATGGAGTAAATTCAGAATCAATTTGATGCATAAATTTATACATATACATAATTTAAGATAGCATTGGCTAAATGATATTTTTAATGTTTAAAATCAGTTAACATTGCATATTCTTGGTAGCAACATTGATAACACCAGTATAATCAGTTTTAAACTATCTGGAAATTCTGTGTTGCATCTTTATCTTCTTTATCACACTTCTTCACAGAGTATTTTTTCTCCTTTTTGAGGAGGCTGGGGATGAATTTTTTAACTTTGTAATATAGCTATATAAATTTTCCCTTCCCTTTTCTCTCACCAGTTAATTCTTTCCACATACTTCCACCTTGTTTTCATTCAAATCATGATCTCTTTTTGTTTAATTGTTGCTGTGTGTGTGTTCTTAAATATATCATTATAACCTTCTCAGTCTGTATAATGTGACTTGTGTGCATGTTTCCAGGGATGATGATTTGGTATTGGCTTACCAGTTACATGCTCTTCCCTGGACTTTCTCTCTCAACATTTCTTTAGTTCTTTGTCTACAACATAGCTCTTATATCTAAGGCTCTGATATCATTGCCGTAAGAACCAGGAAAACAGGGAGCTGGTGTAAGATTGTGAAATTTCAGAGAAGCCACACCCATGAAGTCTCACCAGCATGGCTGCTTAAACATGACTAAGCAAGAGTGATACCAGTAGACATGTTAACATTCAAAGGGGAGACCTAGAGATTCTTAAATGAGCAGCTTGAATTCAATGGCACAGTGGGCTTTGAGATCTTGTAGTTGTGTTGAATAATTCAATTTCCAGTCTTGTGCTCTTTACAACTATTGCTGTTTTTTTTTTTTTTTTCTTTCTCTGGGCCTTAACCCTTCTACAAGTTCCCTCTTGCTGTATATTGTACCCAGATTCTAAAAATCTTTACAATGTATCTTTTAACTATCTATTCTTCTGATTTATATATAATCTTCTCTTTTCAGTATCTTTGCTTTAGTGAAGATTCTGATTTGCCATACTTAAAACCTAATCTAATAGGCCTAGTAAATTTCTCTCTCGTGTTTTTGTTTGTGGTGCTTTTATTTTTCTCTCATACATTACATTCATACCACAGTTTCCCCCATCTCTCCATTCTTTCCTCCCTACCTGCCTTCTCCCCCAGATCAATTCCTCTTTATCTTTTAGTTGCCTGTTTTCCTTATTTATGAAAGATGCTCTTCAAGGTTATGAGATGAGTACATACAATTGTTAGCACAACGCTTTAGAAATGACACTCAATTCAAGCTGAGTCATCATTAGCAAATAATCTTCATCTGTAATTATCAGGTTATGGTGTAGGAATGTCTTTCTGTATGCTGTGAAGTAAAGGAACTGTTTTTTGCTTATGGTGGGCACCATAGTAGTAGCCTGGGAAATCGGAGCACAGGTAGGAGAAGGAGGGCAGAGTCAGAAGAGATGTGATCTAGCCACCCAAGAATCAAGATGTAAGTAAATAATAGGTAAGCCATGGGCCAGGTAGCAGGACAGATTAATGGAAATGTGTTGAATTAAGATGAAAGAGCTAGCTCGCGATATGCCTGATCCATAGTCCAAGCAACATGAAATTCATGTAAGCATCTGAGTCATTTTCAGGGGCAAAGCAAGGAAGGCAGGTCTGGACCATGGGGCTAAGTGGTTTGAGACTGCAGGTCGGTGGGTCTGAACCTCTGGCAGAACGGGGCCAGAAACCTCATGTTACAAGGTATATTTTATTTTCATGGGATTTAACAGGTATATGTTGTCCGTATGTGAATCTCTGTAACAGGATATTGGTCATCACTCCTAAATCAATTGGAGAGTCATTAGGATAATACTTCTTTATGAGTTTCATGCCAACAGTTTACAGCTTACATCCAGTGATAATTTCAGACTACTTAACTCTGCCCAATGGATTTTAAAAATATATCCAATATTGAAAAACATCAAGTTTGAGCATTGTAAATAAGCAATTAGCAATCTAGAAAACGAGGAAAATATTTTCACATCACCAGCTGAAATCTATTCTCTCCTTGACTACCTGGGTGATTTTTATGTTATCTTATTTTTGGATCACAGAATATTTTTTTTTTTTTACTTTCATTCTAGGACTCATTCACCTCTACAGGTTCCATGCAGACTTTTTTCCCCTTAGAATTAAAAGACAAAATGTATTGGGTATATTTTGACCAGTACCATAGTGAACATAGAACATTCACATCTCATTTAGAATTATCACTCTCTGATTTGTCATGTTGCAAAATATATAATATCTATGAATAAGACACACAAAATCATTATTTTATAATTCTTAGTTCTTCCTTCTGGCTCAAAATGTAATTTAACAGGATTTGTAGTTACTTAGGACATACTATTAAATTTGTCTCTGTATTTTTCTGTTTTATGTTATTTATGAGTCTTCAGAGAAATTCAGATGATCAGATGGCATTGCTTTGTCTATAATATAAATTTTATCCTCTTCTTTCCTTCAGCTGTTGATCTTGGGGGTTACTGTCAGAATAAGTTTTAATCAGATTCATATACTTCTTATATATAATGATTAATCTGAATTGATTTCAATATTTTTTTTTCAGTGTCCTACTGAAACCAAAGCAACATTTGGTGTCCACTTTAAAGTAGTGGGAGACTGGACAGGTATGTACCACCAAAGAGTTTTAAATGCCTTGAGAAGAATGAAACATAGCAAAATGTATCCACAAAATAAATACTCAAATATATGGAAAGTTACAGAGATGTTAAGTAGTTTAATTTTCTTTCTTTGCTCATTTAGTTTTAATTACTATATTGTGTTCTTATAAGATTTATTTATGTAATCAGAATAATATGGATATCAGTAATTATAAATAATTCATTATTTAGGGGATTTCCTACTGGCATTAGTTGGAATGCTGAAATCTATTTCTTGAAATTATAACTTTAGCCCTCACGGTTAGTTTGACCCTCAAAATAATTAACGTTTAGGGAGAAAATGAGTTGAGAAGGTATGGATGCTTCTTGTCAAGCTTGAGGACCCAAGTTGGAGACTCAGAAATCATATAGTAGAAGAAAGGTTCTCCTTCCTCAAGTTGCCCTCTGAACTTCACACCCATGTCATAACAGGTGTACACACAGATACAAAGATGTAAAATTTTAAATAAACACCTTGGACTTAAACACTTTGAAACAAAAAACTCTCAATTTTGAATGACCTTTTTGAATATCTGTAACTCAATAACATTTTTAGAAAAGGAGTTACTTTTAATAGTAGGCCTTTTGGTTATATATTAGACATTTATTTAATAAGTGCCTTTCTTATTTGAGAGATGCATTCATTATATTAATTCCCAAACAAATAAATAAAGTATTGTTTGGTATTATATTCCCTTGATTCAAAACAGTGGCTGACAAATGCTTGCTTAGGAAATAATGACCTTTGGGTTTTTTTGCTTTTTTTTTTTTTTTTTTTAGCAGCTGTTAAAAATGAAGTTATAAGAAGTAATGTAAACAAATTAAAATACATTTACAATTAAAAATTAAATAAGACTCTCCTTTTTGGTAGATTAGTATAGTCTAGAGCTAGAATCAGAAAAATCTATAGACACAATACAGTCATTGAAGTTTGGACATTGATGCCAAAAAAATGTAAAATTTATAAGAAAATTCACCCAAGTCAGCAAAGGTAATGATTAACAATATTTGAAAATCAAACAAAAACCAAATAAACCAATTGATTCAAAATGAAAGAGAACAGCATTAACCAAATAAATGTTAATAATTTGTTTTAGTAAGAATTTTTGAGGGATCTGCTTGATAAAGACCTGGTAAATTCACCCAAACGTGGATACTTTGGTCAGCCTTTGAAGCAACTAAACTTCTACTAAAAGTAGTATTAGTTAGGTGTTCATTCCTTCTTTTAGCACCAAAAAAAAAAAAAAAAAAAAAAAAACTTATATATTTTTGGAAACAGACATGAAGGAATCAGAGGGTTATGTGTTAAACACAAAAAATTATCATTGATTTGAAATAAATAATTTTAAAATCAGGAGAAAGTAGAATTTTGAATAACGAGGAAATAATCTGGAATAAGGAGAAAGGTCATTGATATAAGGAGATTATATCATATAGTAAAATATGCGATGTGAATAAAATACTCTGTGTTTAAAGGCACTGAGCTTGGAAGATGAGAGTTGAAAAGTTGGAGAAAATATTCAATATACAACTAAATGAGAAAAACCCAAATCAATTACAAAGATTGATTTAAAAAAAGATTGAGAACTAATAACCTTCTTGAAGTCACAAAATATAATTTTAATTAGATAATGGATATGCAGCAGCATCCAAAAGTGATCCCAACAGTCCATCTATAGAGGTTGTATCATGTAAAGGTTAATTCTTATGATGTACCAAAAGCCAATGGAAAAAAAATATTTTTCACGCTCTCTGGGAAATTTTAAAAAATGGGGAAATCTTTTCAATAAAAATCTCAATATAGCAAAAAATTAAGTTCAGCAATGAGCAGTTGATAAAAATCTGTACCTAAAAGGAAAGAAAAAAAATTAATTCATACGGGTAAGGAAAAGCTTCATTATACTTTGTTACTAGCTATTGTGTCTGATTTTTTTCTCAGTTATTTTTGATCACCAGTAGCTCATTAAAATAAATAATTACTTCTATATTTATTTTAATTACTTCCAATGGGAACATATAATAATGTCAAATTTGACTCCTTTTAAAAATGTGCTGAAACACTGGGAGAGTTGCAAGAGTTAAGTTCTGCCTAACATAAGACATTTCTCACTTAATGTGGCAAAATATGCATGTAGAGAAGCCCTAAATAATTCTGTCACTCATTGAAACAATATTTCAAAAGATTTAGCTGCCAGGAATCAACAGAGTTACAATTATTGGAGGAGGAATGGGAACATTCTTTTGAGATCAGAAATCATGTATTTTTCTCCAAAATTAAAATTATGAGCAGAACAACATGTATAGAAGTGAAAAGGAGCATAAGATAAGAATTCAAACATTGGAATCTTTTTTTCCCTAAGTGATATGGCTTATTTATTAGTGTGTATGTGTATAATGTCACTTGTGTTGTGTGTGGGGGGGGGGTTAATAATATGTGTGTAAGCCTGCTTGTGCATGCCTACAGCTACATATAAGCCATAGTGTACATGTGGTGGGAGAAGGTTCTTTTCTTCTGAAATAGGTTAAGACTGGAGTCACTAGGTTTGAGCTGTAATCACTTTTACTTGAATCTTTCCAGCTCCGTTTGACTTTTAGGCATGCTTTTGCTTTGATGAAATATGCTCTACCATAAAGTAAAGATTTAGGGAGAACATACTGATCTTTCTAAGAGAAACCTACTACATACAATGTGTAAGTTGTAATCTATATAGCAGAAGAAGCACAGGTACTTAGTTTCATACTTGTCTACATTTCATTAGGAATTGAATCTCCTGATTGTATGAGTCACACATTAAATTTAGAAGAGTTGTAAAACCTTGAGTGTGTAAGATAATTTTTCCCCTTACAATGATGATGTTAAAGATAGTCAAAGGAGTTGTTGGATCTAGCTGACAAGTCAACAGAGTCCTAGGGGCAGGCACATAGCTAAAGATAAAATAGAAGATAGGAAAGAAAATGGATATGCCCTATTGTTCAAAACCTTAGTTTATTTCTAAAAGCACTTATATAAATTTTAAAGCTAGGATTCAAACAAAGCATAGTACAAGCATTCAAACACTATCTTGAGAAAACTCCATGCTGCCCTTGAATCAGGCAATGGGCACATCATGTGCTAGCTTGAGTAGGAAGATAATGAATTCTTTCCTAGGGGCTAATCAGACTAGTCCTATGGTCATCAAGGCTAAAGCAAAATGCAAGCTGAACTCATTTGAATTCTAGAATAGCTGAGTCACTGAGTCACTGTGACTCTTATACTGGGAGTCCATATGGGAAACTGAGTCTCTGTATGGGCTCCCACAGGAGTTGAATTAGTATTTTGTTTCTCTTCTATAATTTACAATGTTTCACTCTCAAAAATATGAGCCTAGAATATTACTTTGACTATACTTTTGTCTAAAAGTATATTGTCTGTGCTAGATATGATTATTGTAGAATAATTTTAGTATTGACATTTTAGTCTGTTATTTTAGTTGTTTTAATAGTAGACTTTTAAAAGAATTTTGAATTTTCACAGAAAAAAAGCATTATATACACCATATACACATATAATTAGTCTAAATTTTTGCTATGAACAAATTTAGTAACTAATGGGTAGATAATTATAGACTGACATTAAATAGAATGCCTGTTATATGCATCCCATAATGACTTTGTATTATTTCTTGATTATAAAATTTTTATAAAGTCTGTTATAGTTTGCAATAATCATTAGCTATGGTTTGATTAACTTCTTGAATATAAAGTTAGAATTATGAATAAGGGAACACTGTGGATTTACTTTGTTAACATAAAACCACATAAACCACAGTATAAAAAAAGCGTTAAATGCAATTTTAATTACAAAAATCCACAAAAGTGTTGATATATCTGTCTGTATCAATGTCATTGTAAAGCAGGTATGCTTCAGGTTCCATCCTGTGGCTTTTTCACAAAAAGACTAAGATAGAACACGCACCATGTGTGTTCAGTTTTTTCGTTAAATTTGTAGTTCTCCTTATAAGTTAGATATGACTGCACTAAATTATACTGACTTATGGTAACAACATATTTAGGAAAAATCTATAACTCACCATATAATAGAAATGACTTGGAATGCCTAGTTTTCTTTTGATTCAGGTTGTTGTAATAAATTTACAGAATTGTGGTATCATAAACATTGTTATTTATGTTTCTTTTTAAGTTTCATATCTTGTATACAGTGAATTGTGGTTGTTCCCTTTCTTATTGCCCTCTCATCCCATCGCTCCCACTGAAACATTTTCTTTTGACAAGCCATCTTCCTACATTAAAGTCTTTTTGTGTGTGGCTCAATCTAATTCCAGTTGTCTGTTTGGGCATGTTGGGACTTATTAGAGCATAAGAAAGTCATCAGTGGGCTCACCAATGAAGAAAATTATATTACCTCTCCTAGCAGCCATTAACTGCTAATAGAGCCTCATGAATAGTTGGGATATTTTTAGCTACTACAAAATTACAAATAAGCCTGAGTGCTACCACTAGATCCCAGCGCAAAGGCCATACAAAGGAGAGAGCTAAAATAAATTGAAGACTGAATTATTTGGATGTCATAGTTTATATCTGGGTATAAGAAATGCTGGTGTTTATTAATTCATGTATATACAATGAAAATATTAATCTAAGCTTAAAAACTGTTATCTGCTCTATCTAGAAAGGAAGGATTGGGAGAATAATTTCTGTGATTGGTGATGCTATGATCACAAAATTTCAGTGGTTAGTCATCAATAGCAGACAATTGTTAAACAATTATTACTGTAGTTAATAATCAAACATATATCAAACATCTGCTCTGGAATGTAGAAGGATGAGCTTTGAGTCTTTTAGCCAGGTTAAAGGTATGGTTTTCCAGTGTGTCTGAGTAATTATTCATATGGTTCTAATAGGTTCTACCTAGTTGTTATCAGGAGGTGCTTATTTAAAAGGACTAAGTTTAGGAGGAAAGGAAAATGATTGAGAATCCTTAGCTTTAAAGAAAAATGATAAAATTCTTTGTGAAACTGACCTATAACATAATGTGTGTGGTTCTTTGATGGTTCCTTCATATGGTTCACCTGCCATATGCTTGATGAATTCTATTAACCTCAGTTACATCTTCTGCCTATCAGCCTCTGCAGTACTTGGCAACTGAACTTGCCAGGATGCGTTAGAAAAAAAAAATCACAGTGTATGGCAGCTGCAATCTTACAGAATGTGTTTGTTAAACAACAGGACTTGAAACAGAATTGAAGTTGTGGTAGTTGTACATCTCTGTCACAGTTCTTGGGTTATTAGGTGCATTGCCAGTGAGCAGAAATATCTTGGTAGAAATCTTGCTTTCTGAGCAGTAGCATTTAACAGTGTCTTAAATTATTCATGTAGCCATGTTGTACTCACACTTGGAACCATCCTGCTTGTTCCATTTCCATAATATAGGTGAGGTAATTAGTGTAATTCTGTTGCTTTAATTTTACATGTATTTATTATTTATTTTATGGTTTATTTCATACGTATATTTGTGTTGGTTCATGTGCCATGATGTATGTGTGGGGATCAGAGGTCAACTTGCAAGTGTCAATTTTCTCCTATTCTGTGGGTTGTTCATGTTATCAAACTTGATGGCAAATTCCTGTATACATTAAGCCATCTTGCCATCATGCTTTTTCTTTTTTAATGATTTTTTTTTTTTTTTTTTTTTTTAGAATTTCATGCATGAATAGTGTATTTACATTTTTTTCACCTTACAAGCTCTTCCTCCAACTCCTCTTTGGTCTTTTCTGATGCTCAAATTTCTGACCTTTTCTTTTTTAAGTATTATAATTGCACATGCATGTGCATGCACACACACACACATGTATATACATATATAGTCTACAGGGTTTATTTGGTGTTATTAATGAATACATATTTAGAGTAGACCCCTTGGGATTGGATATCCCATCAGAAACTTATCCTTGGTGAAGACTGAGTATAAACATACACTTTTTGAGTTTAAAGTAAACAAATGCAATTCATGTGACTTACAATGTGTTTTTCCATAATGAAACATCTTTTGAGTTACTTCTGGACACAATTTAGAAGAATATGCTTTCATTTTAAAAAGTAAATGTAATCATAGAATTTTAATTTGGAAATTTTTGTTTTTTATAATTACGAATGATTTTTTTAACTTATATGTATGTTCAGCAAATTCTAAGTATTTTGTAAGTCATTATTTATTGCTTGACTTAGTATTTTCCACAGTATTACTTAATATCCAGTGTACCTGATTCCCCTTTCAATTTCAGTAAATTCTGAGCCATATTTTTTTCAAAAAGAATATTGTTTTAATAACTACTCAGAACCTCTTCTAAGATGTCTTACCTCTTAAAGAGTTTATACCCAAGAAGAATTATGCTGGAGATCTAGACTCTGGGATATTCCAACATGATATATTCAGCAATGGTGACTAACCAGTAGATTAGAAGAGAATAAAGAACATTTGCTTTACAGACCATAGGTGCATGCTTAAAATGAAGATTGAACTAGTTAATTAGAAGATATGATTGATAAAGTTTTGGAATAAAAGTCACATTGAGGCCATAATTTCAAAAGCAAGTGGACGTCCTGTGATGTGTAAGAGTTTCTGCAGATCAGCTGTAACTAGGGCCTCCGTCTTCTCATTTGTGTAGTCCATGAGATCAGATAGTGTAGCTTCCCCTCATCCCCAGTGTTTATCCCACAGAGATGAACAAGTGCTGTCACAGTGACATGAAGCTTCCCCAGAATTCACATGATGAAACTTAATTGCCAATGTGATCATTGGTGCTATCACTGTGAGGGGCATTTATGATCTTCATTCCTGTCATGGCACAACAGCAAGATACTATCTTAGAAACAGACCAAACATCAAACCTGGCACTGTGAAGTTCAAATTCCTGTGAGATATGTTTGTTTTGTTGATGAATTAGTCAATCTTAGATATATTAAATACATATTTAGGAATATGCATTGTTTATTTTTAGGTCTACTTCTTGAAGATTTGCTGAAAACACTACAGGACATGATTTAAAGAATTCTTACTTTAAGTGAAGTTAAGAAACATCAGTAGCTGTTCATATGTTATAAGGATAAAGCCCTAGAGGCATATTAATATATTGTATAACTGCTGAAATAATTGCAGTATATTTATATATTTAGGGAGTGATTTGGACAACCAGAATGAAATATAGAGGGCAAGATTTATAATGTTAAAGAGACAGAAATTGAGAATTCACAATCAAAGTTCACAAGTGCCTCCCAAGAGACTTGACCTAATGTGTACATGGCAAACTTGAACTTCACTATGGCAACATGAACACTTCTTGCTTTATAAAAGAAGGAAGGCAGAGAAGATGATTATAGAAGATGACTAGGAGTCAGATGGTAGATAAGGATAAAATAAATAGAATGTTTGTTTTGCTTCTTTCTGCTCCTAATGCAAATAAGTGGTACGTTATCAGTGAGAATGAGGAAGGTATGCAATAATATTGAGGAGAAGGAAGATACCATGAATATTTTGGAATATGAAATTGGTGAGTGAATCCTGGTGCCTCTTCTAAATTGTGCCAAGTAATCTTCTAAGATGCATATTGTTAAATGGAAAGAAAGTAATTCAGAGTAATTGTAATTTCTTTTTCAGTTATGGTTCTCTATTAGAAATTAGTAGTTGAGCAAGTGGTAAGTTGGATTTTAATTGACATCAATCCACTTCTGAAAAATGTATTATATCTTCCACTTTGAATTCATTCTTTATACTATGGTCTAGAAACCTCAAAACATCAGTCAAGTTAAGATTCATTTCTTACTTGAAACTCAGTTGTTTCTAGGGAGAGTGTGAGATTATTACTATCTTGTCCTGGAAAGACATACCTTGGTGTTCAATTGCTGTGAGAAGACTACATGACCAAGGCATCCAATAAAAGAAAGCATTTAATATGGGCTTGCTTACAGTTTTAGAGAATTAGTCATAAGCATCATGAGGAGAGACAGACAGTCATGGCAGTGGAGCAGTAGCTGAGAGCATTACATCCTGATCTATAGGTAACAGCTGGAGAGCAATGTGGACTGGATCCTCAGTGAGGTTTGAAACCTTCAGACCACTCCCAGTGACATGCCTCCTGCACCAAGGCCACACCTCCTCCAAGAATGTCCCACCTCTTAATTTTTCAAATGATTTATTTACTGGAGACTATGCCTGCAATTATGTGCCTGGGAATGTCATTTTCTTTCAAACCACCATACACGTTCAAGTTCTGGACTTTTTAGCCTCCTTTCAGTTTGACTAAGGTTTATGGCCATCAACAACATGGCCTTTATTCCTTCCATTTGTTGTGGGCTTTACCCTGCTACATATATGTGTCTAGAGACGTTACTACCATGCTACCTGATCTACCCCAACATGTCTTTAGTGCCCTTGGATCACATCTCAGGACTCAAACCTTCTTTGAAATCTCAAGATACCTTAGTATGCGTAGTGTTTTTATACAGGCTAACACAATACATTCTGAGCACTTGTTTTTGATGTCAACTGCAGAACTCAAGTATAGTCATAGTGGGCAAGTGTTTCTACTAACACAGAATCTGAAGTATCCATTAGGGACTTTTTTATTCATTTTTTAATTGTCACTGTACTTAGGGGTCTGATAAGTCATCTGCTCCCCGGAAATGTAAATATATCTCAAGATAAATAAGAAAGAAAAAGGATAAAAGACATATGGAAGCTCAAGTAAGCAGACATGGGATCAGATGCAAAAGCATAGGTAACGTGTTCCTTCTCTGATAGATGATGAGGAAGGTTTGCAACAGATTTGAGAGGTTTTCTGGGCCAAACTTGGTATTAGATATAAATACAACTTTCTTGGAGTAGTATAGAGTTCCAGGGAGAAATAGTTGGAATAGCTCAGAGAACACCAGAAAAGTGTCCTGCATCTGAGAGATCAGGGAAATTGATATCCAGGGGCAAGGACACAAGAAGATTGTGGGGATTCCTATAACCCAGTCTTCACAGAAATGCTGGTGAAATAATGTAGAATTTCAGGTTGGAAATGAAAATAAATTTCTACTTTATATGATCCACCCTGCCACATTTCTGCGTAGTGGAAATAGGGATGGCGAAGTTAGAGATGAAATCAACAATTTAAATATTTCTATTAATATCAAGGAAGTAAAAGAATTTAAACTTATATTCTAAGAAGGAAAAGATCTAAAACAATGAGATTAAATAGATGGCTAGGTTTATAAACATCATGCTTCAGGGGATGTAGGATGTGATAGTAGATATTGCTGCAAACTACTATGCAACATAAGAGAGGAGTCATGCATGAAAAAGAAGCCTGGATTAATGGACCTATTTCATAATTCTTCCTGTTTCCAAATTTCCTTCAAACTCCGCAAATGTTTAATGTTTATTGGTATGGCTTATGATTAGCAATGGGAAATGAATAGAGAATACAGTGCAAATATATGTGTGTGTCTTGATAAGACATATAGGTCAGGAAGAGATATGCTAAAAATGTCTGATTTTCTATTGTGAATATTGCTTCTAGTCTCATAAAAGTCCACGTAATAATTATTGAGATGATTGATTAATTCATTCAATGAACCATAAGATATTTTACTCTGTTAATATAATATGATAAACCATTCAATAATAAGGAGATGGTCCTAAATTTTTACCCTAAATTTTACCCTCAGAAACCAAAGAATATTTTTGTCAGGGAAATGTAAAGGATGCACACACATGCACACATGCATGCACGCATGCATGGCCCTAATGACTATTTATTTCCAGGACAGGATAAATTATTATCTCCTTGTTTTCTCAGTTTATGAACATGAAGTCTGGGCTGTTTTATTTTTCTCTTTTTAGTGAGCAACAGCTAATTTATAGCATAAAGTGTAAATATATCTTAGGAGCTGGAAGAAAGTCAGAATGAATTTTATTCTAATACATCATTGTTCAAAAGTGAAAACAAAGTTTTTTTTTCAATTTACTGAAAGAATGAAACTTTTATTCTTGAAAATAACCAATTTCTGGACTAGATACAATATTATCGTACTAAAGCAGTTTGTATAGATTTTTACAATTTTGTTCTCAATTGTTTTATTCTCAGGAAAAGTTTATATTTTGTATCATTTAGTATTTTCTACTTGAGTTTATATCATAGAAGGGAAAGTAAGAATAATTAAGATTTTTCTTAATTATATTATTTCTTAGTCAGTGTTAAACTGTGTCCATAAATACTGAATGTCTAATAAGGCGCATATTGCTTTACCAAGCCAGTCTAGAGTAGTGTTGTAAACACCTTGAAGGGAGAAAAGACAAGTGATCCGTGCTCTTATTAAAGTCATCATAGGCATTTTGAGTACTCATTTTGTTATTTTATTATTATTACTCATATTATTATGAAAGCATAATAATAGAACTCTCGTTCTCTAAAGAAATTGTAATCTTTAAAACATAGTTTATTTATAAACATATTCGTGTAATGTGTAATATATTCATATATGTACATATGTACATACATACATACATACATACATACATACATATGAACCAACAATGAGAAAGCAATGATTTGATAAAAAGCAAGGAGGGTGTTTGTTATGGTTTGGAGGGAGTGGAGGAAGAAGAAAATTATGTGATTCATAATCTCAAAAAATGATTTACAGAAATTTAAAATATTTCAAAAACAAAATTAAAACAAGCTTGACTGCAGTAATGGAGGTAAGAGGCTCTAAAAGTAAACCAACCATGCTATTGATTTCATTTCAACTTAAGGGAGGCTGGATAAGGCTCAGCAGTTAAGAGCACTTATGTTTTTCAGAGGCTATGGGTTTGAGTTCCAGCATACACACGGCAGTGCCTTCTGTAACTCAAGTTCTAATAGATCAAACACTTTTTCAGACTTGCACAGGCAACAGACACTCAGGTAGTTCACAGACATACATGTAGGCAAAACACACACACACATTTAAAAATAATTTTTAAAAATTAAAGGAAAGGAGCATAATTTTTGTAAATTTAAAACATAATTAAGTTTGGTCTTAATAGAAATTTGAGTAGGCATAGAAGCCTTGACTATATTTTGCAAACATATAAAATGCGGAATAAAGTTTAAAAATCAGCAATTGTTCTAGATTAATTTAAAAGACATTATGCAGCAGGCCAGAACCCCTCTAAGCTGTAAATCTGGATAGAGGATACATGGGTACCCAGCACAGATCCTCATCCGCATAACTTCATAGTTCCAGAGTCTAGGAAGAAAAAATATGAACTGTAATAGTTGAACAGCTAGAGACTCCAGGTGAACAAGGCTGAGCCATAACCACTTTCCAATGGGTCTATGCTTTTGTGAATTTATTGTCTGTGAGATTTATACGGTCTTGATAACAAAAAATTAAAAAGAAAAAGAAGTCTCTCAGTAGCCTCTCTTCAAGAGAGACTATTTTACCAAGGACTAGCCTGATGAGAACCTACTGGACATCATTTCTTGGAGAAACAGAAAATTTAGCATTCCAGACTTTCCAACTTTCTGTCCTTCTTAAGCTAAGAGGACAGAAAGGAAACACTCCCTAACTTCATAGTGTCCTGGCACCAGCTTGTTGGATGGAGCACCAAGATCAAACTGGGGCAGTGGCTAGCCCTCCCTTATCCCATTCTGACACCTGTCTTACTAAAGAGCTATGGACTGCAGCTGATTCCACCTTGTGCACAAATGCCTGATTTTACAGGATTAGAAGACTTATGTAAAGCAAGCAATGGAGAGACAAAGCTGGTACCCAAACTAGATTCAGACCAGTAGTAATGTTTGAATTACCTGCCTAGGAATTGCTAAATACTGAATAATATACTAATATTTTTAACAGAAAATGTAGAACCCTTGCCAAAGCAGATAGATAATTATATAACTAGAGTATAATTTTAAAAAAGAAACAAGTAACAATAATAAGTGCATGCTCATTATTAGACAATTGTGTTAATAGGGCTGAGAAGTTGGATTATAATTAGAGGACTTGGGAGGGGGTAGCTGCAGATACACACAAGAAATACTTTGGATTTTTGCAAAACTTTTTAAAGCTAACCCTATGAAACTGTACTTAATTTCTATCCTAGGGCAAATAAAGTATCTCTACCCCACTGTATACAGTCATTGTGTATAATCTCTCACCAAAAATTGTGAGCTCCGGAAATTCAGTGGAAATATTTTTAGTGTTCGGCATTTTCAGTCAAGGCCTTTTCAAAGAATGAGGCTCTGGGTTGGCCCTCAAATCTTAGACAGATTTTGATTAAAGGCCTGAGGTAAAAGAGATCCTAATAATAGGAAATCAGATGAAGGGGTAAATCATGGGTTTTAGGAAGGCTGTATTGTCTACTGGAACAGCATTATTTACTTGGTGCACATCCTACAGGTTTTGTCTTTGGTCATTATGTCTAAAATTTAAGAGCACACTTTAAGAAGACTCACTGCTGGGTCGGTTTTGATAGATTTCAAAAGACCATTTACTTCTCGGTATTAATTTTCATAGTCCAGGTTTTAGGTGAACACACTTTAAAAGCATACATACACACAAAAAAAAAACCCTTGTATTTTCTTTGAGTCCTGAACAAAATTGCCTACTCCTTTTTGAATATGAGCGTAGGTGGTATTAGAGTTTGTGCTGAAAGCAGAAACTGAATTAATATCAAGCTGAGCCTTGATCACTTTGAGCTATTTCTTTTGTTCAGTGCCGTCACTGCTTAAAAATGCATTTGCTGTGACAATTGTTAAGTATAACATTTTCCTGAAAGGGTAGATTGTGTTGAAGAAAACTTAGTGGCAGTAATGTGTTTATCCCAGAGTGCCTCTGGTATTTGCTTGAACCTGTGTTCTTTCTTCCCTTGTCAGTAGTTCTTATTGCTGTAGCATAGCCTCCACTGCAATAAAAGAAAATTTATATTTTCAGAGAAATCCAGTTATAGACAGTGAGTCATTGATGTGTTGGGGCTCAAGAAGTCTGTTTGTAGTTTCCAAAAGCTTATTTTACTTTTTAAAATTGTATTTTTAACAAATAGGAAGCAGAAGAATGTGTCTCAAAGGAATAGAATTTTATCACTACTTCCCTTAAATGTGAAAGGGCCCATTGAAAATCATTTTCCCTCGTCTAATAGTGAATTGTCTCCATTCAGACATGTGGTGCTTAGTGTGGTTTATTCTATGTAATCCCTACACAACAAGGAAAAGGGAAGGAGGAAGGACAAGTGAGCAGAGCTGTGCTGGAGGAAGTTTTATTTAGCTTTGCTTCTGTTTGGTTTTTGTCTCTTGCTAGCCCTAGCCGGATTCTCAGGATTTGTCTGATGTTGAGTTTTCTTACCCACAACATTCAAATTTGAGGAAATTGTTTGTAATAATTTTTCAGCTCATTACAGAATGCAAACTATAAATCCTTTCAGAGAAGTAAATTGTAGAATAAATACATTAATTCTATCTGAAGTAGCAAAGAAGGTAGATATATTTTCTTATAGTTGAAAATTGAAAGGAATACAGTACAGGAATTATAGCCAGGATAGGATGAGTGTTATGCCTCTTCCCAAGTCCAGTTGGTATAACTCAGTTATTATCTCTGGTTACACATGTGTTGTATTTATGTTGTCTTCTAAAAAGTTTGCTTATGGAGTTGTTTTGTGTGCCTGTATATAAGACAAATAAGGTTTGTATTGTATTGTTCTTATAATGGTCTTAGTATTTGTAGAAATATGTTTTATAAAAACTCACACAGGTAGCTGCCATTTTTCTTCTAAAACTTTTGTCTAAATCTGTTTGAGTTCTGTTAGAGAAGCTTGAATATATTTTCCAAAATAAATTGTTCTTGCTCTAGACCTAGATCTCTTGATCTATTCAAAGTAGTCTGCTCTGGATACATTTGATGTTATTTTGAAAGGAATACCTTAAATAGCAGCTATTGTTATTCAGCACTAGTCACCATGGTAATGAGCAAAGTTATTTGATTTAAACAAACTTTTCAGAATAGCGTATTTATCCTCTATCTCTTTTCAGTTTATATGGCTGTCTCTAAGTCTGCCATTTAATTTCCATTGTTAGGAGTAATTTATTTTGCTAAGATTAGTGTGCATAGTCTTTGCTATGAAAACAAACATCAAAACTTGAAGACCATTAATTTTTGAGTCTCTAGGAGACTTTTTTTCTTCCTTTTTCCTTCTTTAAGTAATTTTGCAATTCCATTTAAAACCCCTTCAACAAGCATCTGTAATGACTTTGAAAATGGTTTTTGTTTTTAACATTTGGTTTTTTTCAGTAATCAAATTTATCTTGTTGTTAATTTGTTTTATTCATAGAGTATGATAAATAATAACCACCAATCAATGTTTTTGTTGAGTGAGGGAACAAATGTATAACATGAAGTAAAACTCCAACTTCCCTAAATTTTGATCTGACTGTATTGTCTTCCATTATAATTTGTTGGCCTTTATTCATGTGGTAGAAAAGGGAAATTTTTTATGAAGTAAATTTAGCTTGTCTTGTACCATATATTAGAATGGTTTACTTCATGAATATTATAAAACTTTCCTAATCCTCTTATCATTTTTTTTCTTTTAAATACCAATATGTTTAGCAAAGTGTGCAATTCTAATCTTACAAACTAATAGAATTAGTGTTTACTAATAATCTGGGTATCTTTCTATAATATCTTTTATGTTTTACTTTTAACACACTGAGTACCAAACATGATGTAGCAGGATCTAACTCTTCCTCTTGGGATTCTTAAACTAAAGAGTAAGAATGGCATCAAAGGGAAGCTCAAGGACTCCGGTAAAAGAACAATTTGGATCATGCTATAAAAGTTTACAAAACTGCATCATGCCAACCTTTAGGTCATATCAGATAGTGGCACCTGTTCCAAGGAATCCATATCTGAGAACAATTTATTCTAACAATGAGCATCTGAATGTACATTGCAGGTATTTCTGAAGTATCTGGAACATTGAAAATGGTTTATTCATGACCTTGGTCCTTATTGGTGTTAAGTACATCTAGTTAAGTTTCATCTAGTACTGACAAATTTCACAGAGAATCCTTCCTTAGAAAATAGAGGCAGGGCAGTCTCATCTTTTGCAAGTAGTGTTCCAAAGAAGCTGCTGCTGCTGTTTGTTTAATGTAACATGCTTGTGGGAAAGAAAACAAAAAAAACAAAAACAAACAAACAAACAAAAACTTGACAAGACAAAGAGTTATTAGATAGAGAGAGAATTTGAATAGCTGCTATATAGGGACAGCACAAAGCACATGCACATGTAATGAGATTTAGAACAAGTATTGAAAATCAAAACTGTTTGGATATGTCTGGAAGATCCTGTCATGTACATTTATAGTTGTAAGCTGTTCTGGGCAAATCATATCCTTTGCACATATGCAAACTCAGAAGAAGCTTAAGGCTCATTATGTCTTTTTGACTGCATTATCTAAAGCTGTGCAACAAGCCCTTTGAAGAGGAATATGAAGAAAATGTTCTACTGGCCACATCACAGCTAGCTTATTTTTATCTTGTTAAATTTAAAGATAGAAACATGACAAAATACTGCATGGATTAGGATGTTAGGTGGCAGGCATAAAGAAGCTGCCCAAGGCAAGCAGATACATGTACACTCATGCTCTTCTACTGACTTTGAAAATTAAGACTGAAAACTGAATTAAGTTGAGAACTTTCTTATGAGTTTGGAGTGTTTCAGTTATTTTTTTCCACAAGGAATTTTGGTCTTTATTTAAAAAATTTTTGTGTGTGGTCAAGGTATACAATATAACATTTGATATATACTGTGAAATGACCACTACATGCAATAGCATGCTTACATTTCCAAGTCATAATGATACCTTCTTGGGTATGTTTGCAGTGATGAGAATATTAAAGATATTCTTGTTAGATTTCATTCTGTTATAATTTGTTGTTTCTAAGTCTTACACACTATACACAAAGAAATTTTTGTCAGTGTTCTTAAATAATTTAATCTTTCGTTATAAAATCACTGTAAAAAATCACAGTATAAAAATCCCAAAAGAATTTGTAACTATATCTATATACATAAATAGGCAGATGTTAGGTATCTCTCATTTTATTCCACTTGACTACAAAGACCAAATGTCAGATATCCATACTGACATAATATTTACTATGCTAAAAACATAAATGTAAGATTTTTAAGTATCATAATAGAATCCCCTTTACAATTTCATTTTATATTATATGGGGCTAGTATCTGTTTTCTTGACAATACAAATTCTAATACTACCTATTCTATTCCTCCATTTAATTTTCCCTTTTTTAAAATTTTGTTTTCTTATGCATTTTCAAAATGGAATCTCACTGTATAGCCACAGCAGCAGTTTTCTTGCCCCAGCCTCCCAGGTGTTTATTATAACTCCGTACCACTATGTCTTATTCCAGTTAACTTTATAACTAAGATCAAATGTGCCGCTGGGAAGAACTTCAGTGTCTTTTAAGGATTTTATTTGGATACTTTTTGAAAGGGATAATTAAAAATGGCAAATTAGATGTAATACAAAGAGTAAAAGAAAGGTGATGGGAAAATGTCTTTCTGTGTGCTGTGACTATCAATCTTTAAATAAAAGAGCTGTTTTGGCCCATGACAGACACCATAAAAAAATAAATAAATAAATCAAAATAAGTAAAAATAAATAAATAAATAAATAAAAATAAAAAAAAAAGTCAAAAACAAATTAAGCTAGCCGCCAAAAAAAAATATTAAAATACAAATAAGCCACAAGCCACATAACAAACAAATTAATAAAAATAAATTAAATTAAAATATAAAAAGTAACAATGTGCCTAAGCCATGGGCCAAACAACATAAACTTAATATTAACATCTAAGTCATTTTTAAAGCTTAAACAACAACAAACAACTAAAAAATCTAAAACTACAAGTCTATAAGTCTAGACCTCTAGCCACCCAAGACCAAAAGACCTCATTAAAACAGAAGGAGGATAAAATTCTATTATTAATAAAGATGTAAGAAATGTGTCTCTTTTTTTGTGGTGACACTGTTATCTTTGAGAGATGCTTTATGTGACTCTCGTTCCTTGCTAGTGATGGTTGAATATTCATAGTAAGTGAAGCATTCATTTTCATATTGAAGATAATGGTGAAGTTGATAGGAAAAAGACCACATGCAGAAACAATGATTTGAAGTTGCTAAAATATGCCTGAAAAAGTCCCTCCAGCAAATAAGTTCCTTCCTAAGATGTTACTGAGGAGACTAATTAAATTCTGTAATCAAAAGACTCTTCTTAGTTTATAAAGGAATAGCATTCCTCAGTGTCAATTTTTTCTTAAATCATTTCATCTTCCTCTTTTTCTTTGTAGTGATAGAAATATTTCCTTCTTATAACAGGAATAGATTCTTACATTTTTATTGTCACTACACAAACCTCTGTTGTACTTAATATACTTCATACTGCCAATAATTGGAAGATTGATTATTTTCTCCCAAGGTGACATGAAACTGGGACATAGCATCAAATATATCAAAACAAAATTCATTTATTGGAAAATAGTTTTCCTTATTTTATTCTTGAGTAATCAGCTATATTGTGTCACAAATGATTATCAATACTGCACACATTAGTGTGATTACATGTAGGATCTCCTCTGGCTCTTTGTGTTGATTGAGTTAGAGAGAAATAAAAAGAAGTTGAAAGTCTGTAGCCGCTTGTGTCAATTAAGGAATCCCGACTGGTGAAAAATCACTTCCAGATATCTCTACCTCATTAGTCAGCTCATCACAGCGTTATGGCAGCAAGTCCCTTGGTTCTTGTCAATAGCTTTAACAACTTCCTCAAAGATGCCCTGTCAAAGGTCTGAGCAGTAGTGTTGGAGAACTGCAGTTTTCCAAGGAAATCATGTATCAGCAGAGAAGATGTATTGAGTTTGGCATGTTTCCATAACGAGAAGTAGCATTTTACTTTCTCAGCAAATGAAACTCAAATTATGTTTTCTAGGAAATCAAACGAAGAATGAGAAGGCACATGATAATTGATAGCAGGAATATGAAAGGCTGAATTCCATAATTCATCTTTATTTTCATAAAGAACAAACAAACATAATCAATGAGTACGCTAGAGAAAAACCCTAAATGATCATATATTCATATAATAATAAAATTTAAAAAAACAAAATTGAATGTAATGCATACTCATTTTGTATCTGTGAACTTTACTTAACATGCATGACAGTTGAATTTTTTTTATAATATTCACTTAGTCTTCTTTGAGTTTATTGTGTTTGAGTATTATTATTTCTTTCTATAAAATTATAAATATTTTACCCAGGGTTTTTAATCAAATGGTTTGGGAGCTTATATAAAAAGAGACAAACCCACTACCAGCAAAATAATGTATTAGAGCAGAACAGTATGCATTAAGAATTCACATTTTGTTTGTTTAAGTAAGGTTGGAAATCATTTTTTAAATTTCATTTCATACTTTTAGCTCCCAATGAAATCTACTATACTCTTTAGACAAAATATTCTTTTACATGTTAAATAAAGTTTCTGATTTTCTTTTTGGTCTTAAGTTTTATTCTTAGAATCTATTTTTAAAAAGGATCAAATGGCTAAACTATTTGGATACAGGTAAACATTGCAGAGTAGTCTGTTAAAATACAAGGCTAGGTCATGCAACATCAAAAATAGAAGCCATGAATTTGAAAAAGAGCAGGGGTATAAATAGGGTTTGAAGAAGTTTCTGAAGGTGATACCTGGCTGGAGCTCTAGGGAGCTCACTGAATCAGGAATTGCCACTGGAGATCCATCGGATGGGAGAGGTGGGCCCTCCCCGGGACGGGCAGCTTTCGACTGGCATGAGTGTGTGGAACCATGAGGGTTGGGATCAGACTGTGTTCCTCTTCAAGGCTGACTCCTTGGAGCCCAATCCCACTAGAGGAACTCCCAGTCCAGCCTTGACTTTGGGATGAGTGAATGGGATATGCGTGGAGTGAATGTGCAGTGCTGGCCTAGCCTGTCTTGGGGACTTCTTGCCCTTTTGTGGGAGGGATGTGTGGATGGGGAGTGGGGAGGTTGAGGGCTGACTGAGAAGGATTGGGAGGGGGAGGGAGGGGGAGCAGGGGGAACATTTATGAAGATGACTTTTTTAATGAAAATAAAAATGAAAAATAAAGAAAATATACAAATTTCAAAAATAATTGATATCATTACAGTGGAACAATATTAACTTTATAGATTAAATACAATATAACAATAATTGATATTAGTTAATTTTTTAAAAAATATGCATATAAAGAGTAAATACAACAGGAAAAAAATGGGTACTGCAGCTTCGGAATTCTACACTTCAGAATAGAATCAGAAAAAGTAATTCCATTCTTGGATTCTACTATTTCACATCTAAGTGTGCTGTAAAGACTGGGTAACAGATACAAAAATAAAATGGAAACCTGTGAAATGATTCTTGTTGAACATGCAAAGATAAGTAGTATTCCCCTTTTCTCACTAATATTTGTGACCTCTTGCTTATGCTTACAAGTAACTTTCCATGTAATGTTCATATCTGGAAGGAGCATTGTCATCAAGTGTAGATTTTTAGTATTTCAGGAAGAGTGTTGGCCTTCTGTCTTAATGAATTTACAGCAATATAGGAATTTTAGTTTAGCACACTACTGCAGCTTGATTGTATAAGTGGTTAAAAGTACTCTTTCTCTTCATATTGGGGTTGATAAAATGGCTCAACTATTCTCTAATGAGTGATGATGGTTTACCTTGCCCAGTTTTTGTTACAGTAAATGCCACTTCAATGCATTCAGCTAGGCATTGTGAAAATAGCAAAGGTAGCATAATTCATCCCATTTTTCTCTGTCATACCTTTTTCTTGCCTTTCTTATGGACTTTAATTACTCGGAAGTCAATTCATTTAAATCTTGGTCCATGGCCTGCTCTCCTCATTTGATTCTCCTAAACTCACTCATTCAGTTTTTATGATAACGTAATTAGTACATTTGAAACATTAACAGTTTTACATTCACTTTCACATATTTAGTACATATAATTAGTAAATACTAAGTATTAATACTTAAAATGATCTTTTTGCTTCTTTATTACTGAATATTTCTACCTCTTCTTAAAAGTTATCATGAAATATAATTAACTGCATCTTTCCAATTTACAGTGGTTTCGTGGATTTATAAATACTGTCCTGAAACAATGCATTATTTCATTGCTTTCTATCTTAATGATATTTTGTGAATTCTCTCTCAAGAGCTTATTAATATGATTCAACGCTTATTTACAAGTTGTTTCACTTCAACTAGTGAGTATTCTATTATATGGATATAGCACAGACTGTCCTTTCTCATGTTTATGGAAAATGTGGAAATTTCTGTTTATGGTTTATAAAAATATAATCATAAGTTTATATTTATATTAAATATGTAAATATTTATAAACATATTATAAAAAAGTTTTTAAAAATGTTTCTGTGAATACCCTCATTGTAGTAGTCCAGATTTCTTGGTCCCAGGCAGCTAGAGGCCCAGACCCACAGACCTGCCACGCCAGACCCTTTAGCCACCCGCCTCTTAGCTGCCCGCTGCTGCTCAGGCCCCCAGAAATGACTCAGATGCTTATATTAACTTCATGCTGTTTGGCCTATGGATCAGGCACTATGTTAGCTAGCTCTTACGTCTTAAATCAACCCATTTCTATTAATCTGTCTGCCACATGGCCCGTGGCTCATCTGTGTTCCTTACATGTTGCTCTTTGGATAGCTTGTTCGATCTGCCTGACTCCACCCTGCTTCTCCTTCCTATGCTCTGATTTCTCCTCCTACTTTTTCTATGGTGACTGTCATGGCCAAAAACAGTTCCTTTATTTAAAGATTGATATTCACAGCATACAGAAAGACATTCCCACATCAATTTCCCCTTTCTGTATAATCAAAAAGGAAGGTTTCAATTTTAACGTAGGAAAATTACATATAACAAAATAGCCATCATTACAGTTATAATATGTAGTATATTTGTATTTAGCAAAATTAAAGGAAATACTCTTATCATCTACCTTATCTTTGTGAATCTAAAGTTTCATATCCAATATACCTTTCAAATGACTAAGAAAAACTACCTATAACTATCTAATCTTCAACTACATCAAAGACCACAGAAGGATATATTTACCTAAGTAAACAGGAAGCGCAAGCAACTTCCAAAATCTAGAAATGACAGAAATGACACCTATCTGCCTGGACAGTCACCGAAAGTTCCTTTGTAAAGTTGGGGCATCCATCTTCAGCCTACAGGCCCAGAGTCTCCTTTCATTTCAGTGAAGCAGGAAATCTTCCTGAAGAATGTCTGACAGTTTTCTCTGCAAAGCAGGAACCTGAATGACCATCTAGGCTTGTTCTGCCAAAGTTCAGATTTTACCTTCCTATGGAACCTTGCATGTCCAGTTTAAACAGCATACTGTCAAGTAGTCAACATAAGAACAGGTTCTTGTCCAGTGGCTAACTATTGCCACAAATAGACTCCATATGGAGTTTCTTTGATTCCCATTTTCCTCTTGAAGTAAATTAGTGCTGCCAAAGGAAGACCTGTCTCACTGTCCAGAAAAGTCTAAGCTCTTAAAACATTTTAAATGCCATATTCTGTAGGTCTTAGAAGTGTTTGAAGATTACCTGTCTAATTGAATTATATCTTTGTATACCTAAAAATCTAACTAACATGCATTTCTTAATTATACATTACAATTTTAAATCAGTTACATAAACATCATCCTAAACAAGAGTATAAAAATACATATAGCATAAGAGAATTGACCTTAAATTTGTATCAATAAACCAAAATCCATACCAATGTAAAACATATTGAGATTAACAGCTGATTTCTTGATCTAAGTAAATTCAATAATCTAACTTTTTAATAAAATCATTGATATGCCATATCTCCTTTTTCTTCTTAGAAAGAGATTAACTATGATCAATAACCATTTATAATGAAAACAAACATTTATAAACAATATTTTGGGAATTTGTGCGTAGTTTTCCATTACTACTTCCTGATGATTATGTGGGGCATTGAAAATATCATGAGTTAGACAGAATCATACTCTGAAGTCTTGAAGTTGATGTGGCCATCTCTTCCTATCAGAGATTTTTTTCAGGGGGTCTTGGTTGATGAAACCATATTTGCCTGGAAGTAATCCACAGGTTCTCACCTTCTGTGGAAACAAAAGCAGAACTCTTCCAAAGCAATAAATCCTTATACACACATTTAAAATCAAAATACCTTTAAAATATATTCTGTTTAACTTAGTAGCCCTTGCATTTGTAATCCATTCTCTTTCTGCAGTTAGCTCATTAACAGTTAAAAAATTAAAAGAAAGCACAATAACAACCAGAATCCAGATTTTGTGTCTATTTTCCATCTTTACATGTCTTATTATATTTTCATTACTCTGTTTCTCTTTTTAAAGACTTTTCTACCTTCTCTCTTTTCTCTCTGAAGCCTATGTACCTTTTACACACATTGTAAACTGTTCAAAACTTTTTTTCATCTGAATCTGTTTTATTGTGAATCTTTAATCATCTTTCAACCAGAAGAGCTTTTTAAATAGTTTTTGCAGATAAGGCTGAATCGGTAAGTTCTCTTAAAGGGACCGCGTCTCTGTTCATGACCAGCAAACAGAGCACACCCAAGAAAATGCTGCTACTAAGAAACTGTCTTTGTTTCTTTTTTGTTCAAAATAAACAGAAATCTAAAGTCAATCACATGCTACTGAGCCTTCTGTGAGATTTCAGGAACCAGCCTAATTGCAGCCTACATTGCCTGCCACCAGTTCGCCGGTGTCATTTTGAATGTGACCAGGATGCCACGCTTTCTTTGTACAATGACCTGCTTCAGATACACTATTTGGAAGCTGCCTTGGCTCAGTTTCTGTGATCTAGAACCCTTTCTAATCTTTCTCAGGCTTTAAGTGGCTATTCGATCCATGTTGGATGCCATTTGTTGTAGTGGGGGTTTCTTGGTCCCAGGCGGCCAGATGTCCAGACCCACAGACCTGCTGTGCCAGACCTCTTAGCCACCCGCCTCTTAGCTGCCCGCAGTTACTCAGGCCCCCAGAAATGACTCAGATGCTTATATAACTTTATGCTGTTTGACCTATGGATCAGGCACATTGCTCTAGCTAGCTCTTACATCTTAAATCAACCCATTTCTATTAATCTGTCTGCCACGTGGCCCATGGCTCACCTGTATTCCTTACATGTTGCTCCTTGGGCGGCTTGCTCAATCTGCCTCTGACTCTGCCCTGCTTCTCCTACCTATGCTCTGATTTCTCCTCCTACTTCTTCTATGGTACCTGTCATGGCCCAAAACAGTTCCTTTATTTAAAGATATACACAGCATACAGAAAGGCATTCCCACATCACCTAATACTTGCTATCAAATTGTTGCAGAGTATGGAATGGAAAAACTTAGCAGTAGTCAATACAAAATTCACATTTCCAGAATAGCCCTAAATCACTCAAGCTATTGTAACAACTCTGTATTGTCAGCAGTATATAACACGTGTTTGGTCCTAACATTGGTCTTACAACATTGATTTCTGTCAAATGCTTACCACATAACATGAGATCTCTGGTTGGTGTTTTTTATCTCATATCACTCAAATAGCAGTATACAACTCTTGTATTTAATATCATCTGTATGTTTTCTGATCTTTTGGGGATAAGATTTTACATACCAAAAGAGTATACTTTTAAAAATATTTTAGTTACTATATTATTTTATTTATAAAATATATGATGACAGTAGAAAGAAAACCATTTCTATTTTGAAATTACTCTCATAACTTGTATTTCACAGTTGCAATACTTTCTCCTTTGACAGAACGTTTCCGGGATCTACTACTGCCTCCATCTAGCCAAGACTCTGAGATTCTTCCCTTCATTCAGTCTCGAAATTATCCCAAGTAAGTAATGGAAGTTTGGTAGATGTTGAGAATGAAAGGAGCAAGTGCTGGTAGAAACTGATGTAAGGAAGGTGAAATATAGTTAATTTGTGGGATTTGTAAAAATCCTAAGAAGCCTGGCCTAATCAATTAAGATCTCTCTTATAATGTGTGATCTCTGGCTCTTTGCTAATGATACAGAAAACCAAGCTCTGATCTAAGTACAAGGAGCTGTGACTTGGAGTTGTTTCTCTGTGTAAGCAGTGATGCTGTATCAGCGGGTAGCTCCTTATCTTATTCTTGATTTTCTGTTCTTTAAATTAAAGAGGGAGGATTTACATTGAGATCATCCTTTTAGTTTTCTAATTTTTTTGATGATGTATTAAAATAATTGTTGGTTAAAAAGTATGTCTTATCTAAAATAAAAGGCAAAAATAAACTTGTCTACCATATATTATATACATAAGTAATATCTATGGAGCATACCATACTCTGGATACACTCACAATGTATGTGTTAGGTTTGGGATTTGGGTTAAACTTAATCAGTTTGCATGGCTTCCTTTTATTTTTTGCATTCTCCAAACATGAAAAATCTACAAAAAGAATAGACAGTATAAAAACGTGGTCTCCAGACAAAATATACACTGAATTTTTTTTAAAAGGCATTAATTAAATATATGTTTGTGCATGTGAAAGAAAGACAGAAAAAGAAATATTGGAGAGGGAAGTCATTGAAAAGCATTTCCTGATGTCACTGGGGAACATTGTTCTAAAGTATAACAAAGTTTCTTAATCACATTCTTAAATTCAAGAACTCTCGTTTGACCCATTGCCAAAACCAGGGGCATCTGTTCTCCAGAATTCAAGCACAGACATTGCTCTCTGTAAAGGTTCTCAGAGCATGAATAGATTTGACGGTTATGAGAACAGAACAGATGACTTACAGAAAAGAACACTTACACAAAATATGTGTGAATGTGTTGTTTAGAGAAGAGAAGCAGGAGTATCAAGTTAGATTGTTCATTTTCTGCTCAGCTCAACATCATTATGTCTGATAAAAGATGCTGGTTTATGATATGTATTTGGAGAATTTGGGGCATTTTTTTATTTAAAAGGTTTTTTTTTTTAACCTACCAAGCACAGTTCCCCTTCCCCACCCCACCCCACCCCATCCACTCCTCAGAGAGGATAAGACATCCTCCAATAAGGAGTCAACAAATTCTGGGACATCAAGTTGAGGCAGGACCAAACCCCTTATTTGAAAGATTATTATATTTACATTCCTATAAAAACAGCTTATATGTGTAAAATGTATGAGGAAATTTAGAATGTATGACATAATTTAGAATGGGCATTATACCGAGTAATTAAGGCAACAAAATATGACACAGTAGCTCTGGAAGGTTGGATACAGAGATGTAGAAAGGACTGTGGAAATACAGGAAGAACCTTCTTCTACATTGTTTTCACAGAAATTAAGTCCTATAAGAAGCTAAGCACCTAGCTAAGCATCCACAGCTTGTAAAGGGGAATATTATTTATGACAGAAGTCAGGATTGTTCTTTGGCTTGACTGCCAGAACAACCTTAATTGTTTGGACAGGAAATTCTGTGTCTCAAGCCAGTCTCATTTCCAACTAGCTGCTTAAGAACGTCTCCAAATGATAATATTGGGTAATATCTCTAAAGCACAAGTCCTTAGAAAACCTTTTCAGATTTCATCTCTTTCTCCGATAATCTTCCTTTTTCCTCCTCTCTATTTAGAGTTATATTTCTAAAAATTCTCCTTCTTCGATAGTTTTTGTTCACTTTGAGTGGGTATATTTTTAACAAACTTTATTGTCATGTGTAATAATGAAAATATTAATAGCATATAGAATACTTTTATGTGTTAGGAATTATACTATGAGTTTAATACTTCTTTAAATATCTTTTTCTCCCTACTGTTTTTTTTTAAATATTTTATATCAGAAAATTGAGAGAAAAACAAGTAAATGTTAAAACCCAGCCATATATGGCTATTGGTTTGCAAACCCAGATATCTATGATCCCAAATTATAATTAATTATATTATATTGGATCTCATTCATTTATCCATCTATTTTGTAATTCAACCATTCATTAAATCAAGTATTACTCCATCATAAGTACTAATAATATCAAAATGACTAGTGTATGGTGTATATATTGGAGGAACCTAGAATCCCAAGAGAGAAAATCAGAGTCAGCTTAGTGAATAAATCATACCAATGTGTTAAGGCATATGTAGAGAAACAGTGATTTATATTGAAGAAGAATAAAGTATAAAAGTTTAATTTTGTCCTTGAGTAAAATTGTCCAGATGAGACGTTGTTTAGTCAAAACCAAGATTATATAGCATACGAAGTCACTGAGATATTTGAGGAACACCTCCAGTTAACTGATTATTATGTGGTACATACATCTATAGGCACATTCTAGAGAAGAATCATCCAATCGGGTCTGCAATTTAAAGGAACTTGGACTTTGTTGCAATGTCTATGGAGAATCATGAGGCTTTAAGCAATAGGAATAAAATTTAACCTATATTTTCAAACACTTATCATAAATCAAAAATAAGATGTAAAACATTGCCTGGGAGTATTATAATCTCCATTAAAAAATTTCACATGTTCACATTCAGGTAGCAAGCCATAAAGGATCCATGAAGTGCTGGTGATGTGGAATATTCAATGGCTATCATGGGCTGTAAGGAGGCACAATCAATACAATATAGTAGTGACTGACTAGATAGATGAAGAGGAGAGAAATGGAACAGTGAATTCTGGTTGTCTGCAAAGATATATATATATATATATATATATATATATATATATATATATATATATATATATATATATATACTTTTACTGCCTTCATGATGAGAAATAAGTGACAGTTTCTATGAGTATCTTTCTTTTCTGTTATATTTTGATTGGATATAACAAATATGCTTCCTCTTTACATTAATTTGAGGATGCCCCAGTGCTTATCTTAATTCTTTTACACAGCTTTATGGTATTGAAGAAAATGTTGTAAAACCCTGTCTTGTCTAAAGAAATGAGTTCTCATTCTATTCCTCATGTTTATCTCTGTTCTGCACTTTCTCAACCCTAAGCCTTGCCTTGGGACAGCATGAAAGCACTGTGTGAGTTCTGCTTACTAGACTCTGATTTTGATGCTGTCCTGACAATTACTGTTCTTCCCAAGAAAGATGACCTGTTCATAGGATCTCTTTGCAGGATGGTTAGTTGGGATTGAAACTTCCTATTGTATTCCTGTGTATGTGATATGGGTGCCATTCTAGACGTTTCCACAGCCACAACTCTTTATGATGTTCTTTGCAACACATAGACTATTTTAATGCTGCCTTTCATTGTTGGGATAACATAAGTGACTCAACAATTAAGAGACTTAATTCTTTTGCAGAAGACCTGAGTTTGGTTCCCAGAATCGACATCAGGTGGCTCACAACAGTCTGTCAGGACTCAAGTACCTCAGACTTCCACAAACTCCTGTATTTGCAACGTGTACATATCTACACAGACATGCAAACACATAAAATAAAAAACAAAATAATATTTTTACTTTTATAATAAAAAAGAGAATATCATCTCTTTGTCTTCTCATCCCTCCCTGCACTGTGAACACTTGTTCTTTGTGGCATTCTGCTACCTAGCTGGCAAGAGAAGTAAAAATAATGAACTTTGACTTTATGTAGAATTGAAACATGAATATACCTAGGGAAACAATATTTCTAAAAGGGGTTATTCTGTTAATAATAGCAGGTATTGCATTCCACTGCCCCTGAAATCCAACTCACGATTAAAATCTCCTGTCTTTGGAACTTTAGAAACCTAGCAGATACAATAAGTCAAGGAGCTAATAGTTCAAAGCCAATAAGCAAACAAAAGGGCACCTTAGTGACTAACAGAGTAACTCAGATTTATTCATAAGAACTGGTTCCAGAGGAGGCATGTTTGTCAGCTGGCTGGAAGTTAGCCTGATATCCTTAGCACTCTGGGAATTCAGAGGTGTCTAAGGAGATAAACATGTGTGATCCGCTATCTGCATCCTTGAGAGACACTGGCTTTGTTGGTTTGTTCCTCTGTTATTATTTCCTGCCAGGTACCTTGCAGTGTTGGCAAATTAGGCTTAAGAGGTATTGTTGTTGTTGTAGGTTTTTGTTTCTGACTAGTAGATTGTCCTGAAACTCTTCCTTTGCAAAAAGATTTTAAAAATCCGGGTTGTATGTCTTTCAGTGATAAATGGCTACCTGGCATATGTGAAGGCATAGCTTTGATCATCAACATAGAAAGCAGAAAAATAAAATCTAAAAATCCAATGTTGGTGCTCTTGGATAAAGACCCTTTTAACATAACATTGTTTATTGCTTCAAAAGGTATTCTCAGCTCTAGACAAATAGAAAGATATCAGAGTTAGTCCATGACCTCAGAAACAGTTGATGAAGTATGTTCTATAAATGAATATTAAAACAGTAAGTTAAAAGCCATTTTTAAATTATGTGTCAACTTATAATGGATATAGAATATAATTTCAAGAATATGCTTCTTTATAGCAATTCCTTTTTAGAAAAAAAAAATCCTTACAGGCCCTTAAGTGATGAATGTTTTTTGTTGTTTGTTTTTTCTTTTATTTTGGTGTGTGTGTGTGTGTGTGTGTGTGTGTGTGTGTGTGTGTGTGTGTGAAGGAATGCTTAACAATTTACCGGCAGCGTTTCTTTTCTTAAGTGTATATGCTGCCAAATCACCTAACAAGGTCTGTGCCTGTTCATTTTATATCTGTGCTTTCAGACTCAGAGCCTCCAATGTAGGCAAGTGTTTTACTGAAATGTACCACTGAGTTAAATCTCTTGTCCTATATATAGCTTTTTTTCTAAAAGTTATGACCTTCCAGGACCTCCCATGATCACTGTATGTAAAATAATCCCCTACAGTAGTCCAGCAGGGATGCTGTTAGAGCTTCATGTCTTAGCCTTTATCCAAGATATTAACTTTGAAGCTAGGGGTAGGGTTCAGATCTGTGTGCTTTAATAAGACTCCAAGAAATTCTGATGCACATGTTAGTTCACAACCCATTAAAACAAGATAGATTTTGAAAACTATCTCAGGCTTTTAAAGTTCCCTCGCCACTTTATATGGCTTTTCCTGGTGTAATTATCTTCTGAGTGATCTAAACTGCAAATCATTCTTCTCATAGGGAGTAGTTAATCATAATCATTTTCTCCCAGATGAAGAAGAAATTGTTACCTGATGGATGGTCTAGGACTGTCTGCCCTTTATTTCCCTAACCAGAATAAGTGGTGACTGACTGGCCTGATTAATGAAGGTCATTAAGGAAAAGAATATTGGAGATAGATGCAAAGGGAGTTTAGGAATGATCTTTTCTTTAAATAGAACTTTTGGAGATTAAATTCCTATGACAATAATACAGAAATTTGTTTTGACTGCTTCAAGTTATTTTGTGACTCAGAGTAAAGATATGTATTGAATAATCAGTACACATTCTCAAATAGATTATATTTTAAAAAAACAAATTTTTTATTTTGATGATATCTTGTTTTAGTCTCAGAGGTTAAGCTTCAATGTTTTTTTTTATTTTATTTTATAATTACAACTTTTTAAGATTGAAGCCTCAAATAATTACCTATAATTCCAGTGGCAAAAATCTACTGCCTCTTTTTGCCTACAAGGGCAACTGCATATATATGGCATGTATTGACATGCACACACACACACCCACACACAGAGATTCTCTCTCTCTCTCACACACACACACACACAACATCAACAACAATAAAAGTAACAAATCTTTAAAAGGACATATAAATAAATTTCAAAATTATACATTTAAAATAGCATGAAATGGTTGTAAACAGATCATAAGTTTGTCATTAGTAACAATATCATTTTATAAGTATGTTGTGTGTCAAAGTTCCATATAGAAATATAAATTGAATGTGATAAGTTTTTTTTCTGTATACATTACCCAATATCTGGACTTTTGTTATAGACACAAACAGACTGAGGCATACCACATTACTTAAATAAAGCATTAAATTATAGAACCTGTGAAAAGATGCACTTGCATGTGGCGTTTAAAAAGGTAAAGTCTTAGAAGCAAGTGATATGATGCTTGGAAGGGTCTGGGGAGTCAGAGGTGTCATGATTATCATCTGCTTTAAAAAGTTAATAAGGACATTACCTAATTATACAACTAACTTTCTCCTCATATTGTCAGAGACAATTCATCACTAATTTGTTATTATATCAGTCTGATCTAGAGAGGTAACAGCAAGTACCTGGATAAAAGCTTTTTGAGAACTATCTCAAATGACTGTTTAGTCAACTCCATCTTAGCAAGCACCGGAACAATGTAGAAAACATGAATGGAAATCATTTATGGGAAAACATTAAGATGTAAAATATATAGATATAGATTGGTGTGAGCCATGGAAAATATATGACTCTCTTAGGTATGCTGTTCTTCATAATAGAACATTTCATCACTTATCAATTAAAATTTAAATATATATTTGTATCTCAATTGCAATTTTATAGAAGTATACATATACACAAAGTTAGGTTTCATTAGGCAACCAGTCACAATGTTGTAATCATGCTTTTCCTTCACCCTTAGTTGGGCAGTGTGTGTGTGATGTGTGCACATACATCCTATGTATGTGTGTCCTGTGTGTGTATACTGTGTGTATGTTTGTGTGTGTGTGTGTGTGTGTGTGTGTGTGTGTGTGTGTGTGTGTGTGTGTGTGTGTGTGTGTATAAGGGGTGGAAGGTTGAACAGTGGATACTAACTTACAGTTAAATGAATCAGAAGTTGTGATTATAACTGTGCTGTGCAGTCTGATGACTGTAGGTAATGGGTATAATAAGCTTTTAAAGATAGCATAAAGGATTCTGAATATATTCATAGGAATAAAGCATTAAACATTTGAGTTTATATGACTAATATGACTATATTCCATAGTAAATTCCGGTTTCAAATATTACATGGAACTTCATTTATGTGTGTGAATTATGAGTGTGTCAATTTTTTAAAAAATTGTTAAAGTGTTTCAAATGAAAAGCAGCTGATTCTCAGAGATCCATCACAGTGATTTCCTACCAGCCCCATCTTGTCATAATCTTAGTCTACTTCTTCTTTTATGCCTCATCCCTTTGGCATACTATAGATACACTAATGTCATAAGTGTAAACCATCTCTGATGTTTGTATTGCATTATACAATTTCTAATGGGTTTTTTCTGTCACCACACCTTGTCTCTTTTATAGATGAATGAAATGGAGTTTGTTGAGGTCAAGTAGCTCATCTGTGATCTCATTCCTATTAAAGGACTGGAACTTCAAGTTCTAGTGTTCATGTTCAAAGATATTACAAAACACCAGAGATGCTATTCGGGGAGGGAGGAGGATGTGTTTTTTTGGAAGAAGACAATTAGCAAAAGGTCTCTTTCATGATTCCTCTTAGTTGTTGATGAAGTAAAGTATAAATATTATTGCTAAAGTTTTTAAAAAGGATATCTTCTTTTAAAATATCAATGCATTCAATTAATTTATTTGTTATTTTACTCGTTTAATGTGGCATTCAGACGAAGATGCAGAACTTTATAGGGCAGGTCTCAATTCATTGTTTCTGTTAAATCAAAAACAACATGATCACGCAAATAATTCACACATAGTTTATGTTTCCTGACTAAATGTAAGATGTGAGTTAAGTAGTCAGAATAAGAATTATATAGATGCAATTATGTAAAGTATTTATTAGTAACATGCCCTCCCACATTAGACATATTAACTTTGGTGATTGTTTGTTTAGGTAAAAAAGGGTTTTCATTTCTTCCTTTACTAGATACAGTATTTTTCAAAGGCAACATTTGCAAGTTTTCTCTCAGGATAACACACATATACTCTCTAGGATGACCTTAGTTCTTTCAGTGTGAACAGTTAATCTTGTAAAAGCACTACAATGTAGTGCAGCACTGAAAGAACTAGTTCCTGCATATGCATCATGTTCTGTGGCTTCAGTGAATGTCTAAGATGGTATCCTTCAAGCAACAATGCAGAGACTCAGTCTCTCATTTCTGGGTCAACACATGGTTTTTAGTTACAGATGGGAAATGTCATTTGCCTGTCTCATAAATAGCAAATTGCTGATATGTAGAACTCAATAAATAGAATTGTCCATATGCCCCAATATACTCCCAGATAGCTAGAAAATAAAGCCACTTGTGTGAAAGTGAAAAGCAACATCAAATTTAAGCAATGACTGTCATGAAGCCCAGAATTCTAGGAATTGCTCATTAATGAATTTATTTTACAGACATGTAACAGATACCTAACTACTAACTCCACACATGTATAGTTTTAGGTAGCCTTTTATTTAAGTGGCCTCAAACATAAATGACACATAGACAACCTTTTATACAGATTTGCTATTTGAAAACATATAACAGGGAAGAAGTTATAAAATGGCATTGTCTTATATACATTGAGTCTGTCTGTCTATTCTATCAAGATAAATTACACAAACCATAAAAGTATGGTCCTTCTACAGTGGTTACAGATAAGTCTTTTGACCATAAAAATGAACCTTTCAGATATCAGAGATGCAATAGTAAAAGTAAAGTGGAAGAATCCCAGAACCCAAGTGAGACAGCTTTTCATAACGAGCCTTTTCAGTTCCAATTTCACTTGCACCATAACTGCCAAAATAGCCACACAGTCAAAACAGATGAGTGGAATTTGAGAAATGTGGTGTTTTGGCTGGACATTTGCTTCCCTAGATAAAATTAATGTCCTGTTACTAAGAAAAGGAGAATGGATATTAAATAGACAAGGATTTCTGATTACAATTAAAGATAATTTCACACACATACATACACACACACACACACACACAAGCATTCACAGAGCAAGGACAATTGTTGCAATGAGGTTTCTGGTCCGGCTAGGCATTAGCTGTTATAATGTGGTTTCTGTCCCCGGGCTGCCAGAGGTCCAGACCCACAGACCTGCCATCCAGACCGATTAGCTGCTGCTCACTGCAGCTTAGGCTCCCAAAATGACTCAAAAGCTTATATTAATTTCATGCTATTTGGTCTATGGCTCAGGAACATTGCTAGCTAGCTCTTACATCTTAACTCAACCCATTTTCATTATTCTGTCTGCCATGTGGCTTGTGGCTCACCTGTGTTCCTTACATGTTTCTTCTTTTGGAGACCGGCTCAATCTGTCTGTACCCTCTTACTACCTATTCTAATTTCCCTACTTACTTTTTCTACAGTGCCTGTCATGGGCCAAAACAGTCTGTTATTTAAAGATTGATATTCACAGCATAAATAAAGACACTCCCACATCAGACAATTTCTATTTTGATTTGTTCATTAGCTCCTATACTTACTAATTTAACTAAGCAAGAGAAGGAACAATGTCAGAGTCCTCTTCTTCTTCTATGATTTTCTATGCCCATAGTGCGTATGTGAGTAAATATGTGACAGACTATTTGCTACTGAAGGGGACACTATTCAGTACCAACATAGTGACCAGACCAGTATTTTATTTTGTCAGTCAACACAGTGAAACATGACCACAGCTTTAACTGACCACTACTCATGCAGAATAGATTTTTCCTGTACTTTCCTAAACTTCTTGTTATTTTAGAAGTGGGAAAACTTCTTGTTTTCTATCAATATTTTGTACTTAACACTGTAAGAAGCAATGAGATAAGACCCAAGCCACAACAATACATAGAAGTTGGATTCAGCATGAATGATCAATGTTATGGAAAATTAACTTATTTTCACTTTCTTCAAACTTTGTCTGCCTTTTCTATAGGTTGTACATTGATGGTCCATTTGGAAGTCCATTTGAGGAGTCACTGAACTATGAAGTTAGCCTCTGTGTGGCTGGAGGCATTGGGGTCACTCCATTTGCATCAATACTAAATACTCTGCTGTATGTCACTTTGATCTATTTTACTACTCCAAATAGAGAAATGCCAATATTCAAACAGTCCTGTTTTACATATAGAAATAGTTCTTTACAGTTTTTTTGTTTTTGAGTCACTATTCAAGAAATTCCATTTCCTAATTAGTGAAGGGAAAAATTCAGTAACTCTCAGTACATGGTCTGTAGCTCCCAGCATGCTCCCTGTAAAAAGAAATCCATCTTCTTTTCCTATTAAGAGTTACTCACCCTCAGACTCCTTTCTTGACCTCCTCACAGTGGTGCCACTGTTCATTCATTTGGTCAACAATTATTTTGGAGTGCCCTTGAGCTAATTAATCTTAGAGTTACTGGGGATAAAAGACTGCATGCAAACACAGACTCGGCTGTTATAAAGTTCACATTCAATTAGGGCAACTTAAAATAACAAAATTTATAAGGTGAATTATTTCTGAAAATATCAAACAAAAAAATCTCTCTAATGATTAGAGAGGCTTTAAAAAAACAAACAAACAAAAAGGAGGCTAAAAGAAAACTTATAGAGACAAGGATTGAAATGTCCTCTTCTGAATAATATATAATCATTGCAGTCATGTCTTTTAGTTGGCAGAAGAATGAGCACATCAATAGTCAGGTACAGATGAAGGAGGGGCTCTGGTGTCCTACCCTTCATTGCCAAACTACGTGCTTTTCATAGGCGTGGGGGTGAGGGAGAGAGTGAGAATATAAAGAAAAAGAAAGGAAGGAGGAGAGAGAGAGAGAGAGAGAGAGAGAGAGAGAGAGAGAGAGAGAGAGAGAGAGAGAGAGAGAGAGAGAGAGGTCATTATCTTCAGTTTAGTGCCAACTGGTGACCCCACAAGTTTCAATCCTCTGACCACAGAAGTGGCACTAGTTAAAATCAGTGAATCGGAGATCAAAACCAAGAGTCATTAATCTGGGGAAAAAACCAACACAAGAGGGGCTGATAGTGATGGAGAAAAATAGGATAGGATTGGGGGAAGAGTAATCAAAATGCATTCTATACGTTTGAAAGAAATTAATAAAACAAAATTCTTATAAAAAATAAAGCTGAATAGATTATAAAATTATTAGGGGTAATTATAGAAATATAGTTAGGGAATATAGAAAGCCTTTGTGAGAAGATGATAAACACATCATCATTTCATCCCATCTTTTATTAGCAAATTTGCAACAGACTGAAGAAAAGAAATATCAAGGTTGAGATTTCCCAACTGGGAAATACTCTCAATATTTTATTTCCAAGATTATAAACAAAGGTTAGTTCATCACAATAAAAACAAGAAGCAAGAAGGTGCTCCCAGCTTGTTTCCGTTCACTTCTTTAGTAGACAAAATTCACATCAGAATGTTTTAGGGAATATTTTAGAAAGAAGCAGCAGCAGTATTTCTTTGGTTGGTTAGGAAGGTCACAAGTTCAAGATAGATAAACTTGGGCTACATAACTAGTCCTTGTATCAAAACAAATATAAATGAAAGATATTTTTGAATAATATTCCATTTTCAAATATTATAGTAGATGTGATTTGGGGACATGTTGGAGACTGACAAAAATAAGCAGGTTGCAATCCAGAAATCATTTGTTACTGACAGCACATTATAAGTTATTTTGATACTTAATATTATGAAAAAGGGAACATTTTCTTAAAATCATAGTCATACGTAGGCATCCAGACTTGGAACTGAGAGTTACTGGAATGTATTACATAGTGTGTGGTTGTGAAATCTTTATTAAATGATTATTATGAAAGGGATAAACAACCAAGGTTTTGGACTGGTTTTGCCTAAAAGTGAGGGCAAGTACGAATGACCTTTTGATCTCTTCACAATGATACGGTTCACTGAAACAGAAAACTTGTTTTTCTGAGACTCATGAGCCAATGTTCTTCTGATCCAAGAGCTCAGTTTATGGTCTTGAAATGGATACAGGGGGTGGGTATATAATACTGACAGGTGATGGGTGTATAAAATTTAGCAGTTGATAACCTCATACAATCAATGTATTGTTTACTATAACTGACAGTAATAGTTAATATTGTATAATATGCTAACACGGAAGTGGCTGTGCTTGGATGTGTTTGTTTGCTTCTTCTTAGTTGCTTATGAATGAAAATGTTCAAAAATATGTGGATTTTGTATTGTTTAATCAATTCCAGTCACAACTTCACTCTATTGATTTTAAAGGGATGACTGGAAACCATACAAGCTAAGAAGACTGTACTTTATCTGGGTATGCAGAGACATCCAATCATTCCAATGGTTTGCAGACTTGCTCTGTACGTTGCATAACAAGGTAATATCAACTATTGTTTTAGTTATATAATTTTCTAAGTAGTATTGTGATTCTATGACATGCTTTAACATGTGTTTCTGCATTTGAAGATAAGACACTAAAAACAGATACATACATATATATATATATATATGTACATGGCTAGAAGTGATGAGAAAAGAGAGATAAAGAGACTGTCGCACACCCTACAGCACCTTCTAAGCTCAGTTATAATAAATTTGCCCCAAATTCTTGTTCTAATATTATACTAAGCAGGTTTCTTGATCCACTATACAGTTTAAAAATCAAATTTTTATTTCTTATTTAGAAATAAAAGTAAGCTTTTTTTCACATGTCCTAGCAGTAATACTTTGTATTTATTTATATCTATATTTATTCAAATTATTTAAGTAAAGCTTATGTTAGTATTACACATGTGAAATACTTACTACAGATATTTCAAGTCAATTTAGAAAGTCAAAATTCTCTTTCTAATTTGTATACAAAGTCTGTGTCACTAAAGTTATAGCACATTATTTATATTTTTCCTCAAATTATTTTAAACCTTATTGCTACATCTTAAATATTGCTTTTCTATGAGTGAACCTAGAATCACTTTATTGTCTTTACTGATATGGAGTATTCCGTGGCTCACTGCTTTTGACTTACTTATTAATTCCTTAATGTTGGCTACTTTGTAAAAAGTTCTTTAGTGATTATCATTTACATGCTTCATGGAAATATTTTTTTCTACATGTAGTGAATCTTGTTATCATAAAGCATATATGTTTTACTGTCATTTGTCAGGATCTGTCTTAAGGTATAAGGGTATATTAAGAACAAAATAAAATCAAGCTTTTTATCTTTGTTGTATTAATAATAGGATAGACAACTAAATCGGTAAATATGCAGGATGTCTGATTCTGTTTGAGCCAAAGAAAAGTAAAAGAATACCAGTATACAAGCAGAGGGTCTGTTTATTTAAGAAATGTGTTCAGGAGTGTCCCCCGAACCAGATGCTATTAGGATACAGGTGTAGGGGTATTGTGTTGTTTCATGGTAAATAATTGTCCCACCCAATGGTTTAATCAAAAGAGCTGATTGGCCAAAGGCAGGCAGGAAGTGTAGGCAGGGCTACCAGACTAAGAAAATCTCTGAGAGCAGAGTGCCAGAAGAGCACCAGAGAGAAGCCAGAGGAAGCCAAGGACAACTATGCTGCTCTAAAGAAAGGTACCAAGCCGCATGGCTAAACAAGAGACATGGGTTAGATGAAGGGTAGAGAGCTAGCAAGTGATATGCCTGGGCCTGAGGCTGATCAGCCAAAAACTAATGAAAGTGTCTGTGTATCTCTGTGGGACAGCGGGACTGCGGGTCTGTGGGCCTAGACCTTGAGGTTAGGCCGGAAAGTCCGGGCCAGAAACCTCATACTACATACAGGCTTCATTATATTGGCTAGTCTAGAATCTTGGTAGCAAATACAAGACAAGGAGTCTAGCATTCCAGAAAGTGCTATGGTAGTCATATGCTTAATGCAATAGAAAAAGAAAGAGTTCTATAATGTATAAAAGACAAGAGATGCAATAAAAGAATTGTGTGCATAGTTAGGGACATATGTGCACGTGTTGTATACATGCATGTGTATGTATGTATGCAAACATGTATGGTACACTAGGCAAAATAGATTGTACACTATATGTTAGAAAAAAGGAGTTTTAACTACAAATATACTATTATTGAGGGTGTTCACTTGTACAGAGTGTTCCTAGAAGCTTTATTCACAGTATTTACTATGATAATCCAAATTATCAATTGTGTTAGAGAATCATATATGCTAGCTAGAAACTGGGTATTTGGAAAGAATTAAGCTAGTCTTTTCGTTTTTATGTTCTCTCAGTTTTGGCAGGAAAACAGACCTGATTATGTGAACATCCAGCTGTACCTCAGTCAAACAGATGGGATTCAGGTATGTGGCTGGATGTTATTATTAATTAAATGAGTCCCTTGATAATACAAGATTTACTACAAGAGCTATGGAGGAAGAAAATTTCAGCAGGAGTTTTGAGCAGAAGTGTCCAGAGGAAAATCTCTGCTGGAATCTGTCCAGAAGACTCATGGCATATCCTTAAAGTCAACTATGTTATACCTTTTGGTTCTCCTCACAGCATACTAAAGCAAACCTTTTGGTGCCATTTTTCTTCTTTGGTGTTATTTCAGGTTCATCTTTAGGAAGACTTCAAGCAATAAGTGAACAACCTTGTGTTCCTTTTTTATAGAGGAAGGATTTTTTATAGTGAGAAGAGATAGGCATACTCAATTAAACTTAATCCATCAAGGAGGAATCGAACATAGAAACAGTAAAGCCACTGTGCCTTGTTTGCTATGAGAGAGACTATGCTGAGGCTTTCCCTTAAATCATTCTGTGTCATCTCAACTAATTGGAACAACGTCTGCTATTAGTCTCTATATTTTGATGTGAGACCAACTAATGTTTAGAAACCAGATAGTTTTATAATGTGATGAATCTTGGTGCAAATATTTTTCCAGACTAAAAAATAAAACCTTGTGTGTGTGTGTGTGTGAGAGAGAGAGAGAGAGAGAGAGAGAGAGAGAGAGAGAGAGAGAGAGAGAGAGAGAGAGAGTGTGTGTGAGAGAGAGAGAGAGAGAGAGAGAGAGAGAGAGAGAGAGAGAGAGAGAGAGATTTCCCTATGACTGTTCACTGTCATTTAAGAAGCAGTGTTTATTCGTAGCAAGAATGAGCCCATTAACAATCATTTGTTAACAGGGTAGAGATTTAGAGCTCCACTATCTTAAGATGTCTAGAGTTATTCTCCCAAATTTGTGATAACAATTTGTGTTAATTTACTCATACAATGAGTATAATATGACAACTGTACTTAGGTACAAACCTATGTCAGTGACACTTAATTTTGAGCCCATTTAATAGTATGTAATGAACTAGAGATCCTTCTTTATCTTACTTTGGATTTATTGAAAATTAAGCAAATTGCTAAAAATCTAGGTATGTTAGCAGTTTGCAAAAATGACATTCAAAAGGATAGTGATTTTAGAGGAACTGAAAATAAAGTGACATTTTGAAATGGTTGTACTTCATAGATTTCTATCTTACCTTTTGCCATAGCAGTTTGGAAAGAAGATAGAGCCCAGGTGAATTCATGCAAGAGAAGTGTGATATTTATACAAAGATATCTTATAAAACATGTGCTTTCTTTTTGACAGAAGATTATTGGAGAAAGATATCACACACTAAATTCTAGACTTTTTATTGGACGTCCTCGGTGGAAATTTTTATTTGATGAGATATCAAAATGTAACAGAGGGTAAGTAATATACTTCATAAAATTGGCACAGGGCTAAAGATCAAATTAGGATATTCCTGGTTTATCCCATGAAATATTAAATATGAGTTGCCAATATGTTTACAAATCACAAAGTCATTTGAATATTCAATTACAATCAAAAGATGAAGTATGATAGTTACCACCCTAAAAGCCAGGAATACTGAATAATATTTAGAAATAGTGAATTAGATTCACCTACCTACTTTGAAATATGTATACTCCCTTTAGCTTAGATATTTATTTTCATGGTATATTACAGACAATCAAGGTAAATTATTTTCAATGTCACTTTGGTAAACTGGAATGTCACCAATATATCTAACAATAATTACATTCAGAAATTACATTTTTGTACTTATTATTAGTTGAAGTGATTTTCCATGCTTTTAAGGTTAACTATTCAAACAAGAAGTATTTCCAAATGCATTTTTTTCCTTCTTACAAGCTAAGCACTATCTTATTCCCATAAGTCCCTTCTAAACATCCTTTACTTTATTCACTATGAGACCCTAAATTTTAACTCATGGCTTCACTCATCAATAAATGTACACTATGCCTTGCTCCTTGCTGTGTATATTTACTCTGGGACATGCATGTGAAATTAATTATTTTAATGAGTTTTATATAACACACTTGGAAATAATGAATTAAGAATTTGCTAATAGGACAATAAATACTACATATCTAGAAGGTTTCACTTATGATAAAACATTTGGTTAACCTCTGGCATATAAGTCCCCAAAACAACAAAATAAAAATTGAGATGACTAACATATACGTTTAACTTTTTACCACTATGTTAGACAAACATTTTTTTTTTCAGAAAATATTTATTTATTAAACCAGTGGTGTCCTTTTATTTAGTATATGATGTAGATAGAAAATTTTGGTGAAAGTATCTATATCAAAGAGCTAGGGGCTGTTAATTCATTGTTAGGGATTCTTATAGAAGTTCTTAGTACCTGTGCGTATGTCTTTGTGCTCAGTAGGTTCTAGTCATCTTAATACTAACTAGGGTTATCTGGAAAAAGGGAACCACAATTGAGTAAATGTCTCCTAATATTGACCCTGAGACAAGTCTGTGGGAGCATTTTCTTGTCTAATGATTGATATAAAAAGGCCCAGTTTCTGTGGGAGATGCCACCCCGGGGCAGGTGGTACTAGATGTATAAAATGGCCAATGAAGCAAGCTCTGGAGAACAACACAGTGAGCACTGTTCTTTCATGGTTTGGGCTTCAATTTCTGCATCTAGTTCTGGCTTTGAGTTCCTGCCTCAACAACCTTCCACAACGGTCTACAAGCTATAAGGAACCTGTCCCTCCCTAAGTTGTTTTTGCTCACTGTGTTTCTCATAGGAATGGAAAATAACATAGGACAGTATGTAAATTGATAGGTGTACATACATGCAATATAAACATAAGCTTTAATATTTTAAACAAAAAAATGTGGTGACGCTACAATATATAATTATTTTTCTATCTATCTTTAAAAATATTTTCAAATTTATCTTCAATTTACTTTTAATAATCTCACATTTTAATAATGGACAATACCATGATATTCTACCTTACACTATTATAAAATATGGATTATGTGGCCACTGCTTCCTTAGTTAGGAACATTTGGATTCCTCTAGTTCTCTACTGTTTTAAATACTAAGGAAATTTCTTTCTCATATGGGCATAATAAGTTTTTTAGGAAAAAAAAATCCTGATTCAAAAAATAGGTTCAAAAAATAGTCACCTATATATCCTGCAGAAAAGAATCAACTTTCATTTGGTGACTTTTTTAATTTCATAAAATGAACTGTATAATGAACATTTGCTCATGAAAAAAGAGGATATTTTAAATTAGGCATAAACTGAAACCCCCAAGTCCAACGATGTATTGAATGCTATAATGGATGAGTCGGTTTCAAAAATTAACTATTCTCTCCTTGCTAGGGATTCAGTGTTCATCTTATAGTTTATAGCTTTCCTCAAATAGAAAGATTAACTGCCTAACTTTGCAATCTGTCTCTTAAAAGATGGGACTTGACAGCAGGGTTATCCAATATTTCACACACACTCAGATCCAATATTTCAGCTCTAACATCATGAAGGCATCTATAACTCATGTGCCATTTCATTCTCTATTCATTTGTTTCTGTTTCTCTGCAACCTAGAAATAGAAGCCACACTTTCTGTCTAGATGCTAAACAATCATTTTATTAATAATAGTTTTCAAAAGCATAAAGGGAGAGTATAACAATTACTTTGTAACTTTATCACATTTAATAACATGTCAAACTAATTATCCTAGCTCAAATTCAGTTTCCTATTATTTATCATAGAAATGCATATTGTATTTAAGTCATGCTATGTATTTATTTTATAAAGAGAAATAAATATTGTATAAAATACAGGTTAAATGTTTGAGTCCATGTTTTTATTTACTGCTTCATAGATTTTCCAAAGCAACACAGACTAAATGAACCATTATTGGGATTGGTGCTCACATTACTCCCAAGTCCTTGGGCCTGGGCTGTGGATACTATGTAGAATGAACTAGTTCTGTTCCTCTGATGCCCACACCCATGCTATACATGCAAAAGCAGCTGTTTCATTGAGAAATTTTGCACTGGCGTATTAAGCATTTTTAGAATTAATCTCAATGTCTACTTTCAGACAGCATTCTCTGCTTAGCAGTTGATGCCATCCATCTCTTTAGTATTTGTAAGTATGATAAGGTGCAGGGATCTATTAAAAATTTAGTACATATGGATTATAAAGATTAATTGTACATATTTACAATGTTGTAGGATTTTACTAAGCTAGAGACAATGACTTGTGAAGAGAAAGAGACTTGTGCTGAAATATTGTATATTTAGTAAAATTTTTCTGGAATATCAGAGGACAGAATCACCCACAGCCAAGTCAGGAAGATCAGGGAGTGGTGACCCACACCTTTAATCCCATTACTATGGAGACAGATAAATCTGGATTTCTGTAAATTCAAGGCAGTGGTGGCACACACTATTAGTCCTAGCATTTAGAAGGCAGATCTGTGTTTTTGAGGCCAGCCTGGTCTACAAAGAAAGGACAGCCAGAACTGTTATACAGAAAATCCTGTCTCAAAAAATCAAAACAAACAAAAAAGCTGGAGAGATAGCTCTGTCTTCTGATATTCCAGACTATTTTATTAAAAATACAATATATCAACACAGGGACTCTCTGGTTATAGGAATAAAGAACAGCATATGCAATTGAACAGGTGAAATCAAACAAAACTTGATGGATGTGAGTGTTTTGAAAGTAATGATTTAATTATCAAGAGAGTCTTTGGGAAATTAAATACTTGAAAGTCTAACTTGGTAAAATTTTCTGTCAAAGAAATTCATGATATTATCTCATCATTGTACAGTTTAAATGCAAATGCTTACAGGCATCCATTCACTTTTCCTTCATCTTAATAAAAACCACCGTAGTTTTAATAGTAATCCATGGTTTCCTAAGCATGGCAGTACGTATTTTCACACTTCTTTTCTGTATTCATCTTGCAGTTGAATTACTATGTGATTGACTAGAACGTTAAGAGATACACATAGTGTTATCTTTGGATTCTTTTGTTATAAGAATCTTTAACAATATAAATTTCTCTCTGACACCACTTTGTTTACATCTTACTTTTGTTACATTTTTTCATGGTTATACAGATCTAAATAATTTTATTTATCATGCTTTTTTTCTTTTGTCCTTGCAATATTTAGAGTTATGCTGAACACCTCCTGAATATGAAAATATTTACAAATATATTTTGGGTATTTATATAGATTTATTTGAATATCTGCTGATCAAGCTTTAAACATCAGTACTGGAGAAGAGCACACCCTGTCAAATTTTGGGCTATAAAAGTTTACAAGCTAGTTTTTTTTGTAAATAGGTTTTTTTTAATATAATATATCATTATTATGGTTTATCTTCTCTCGACTCCCAGTTTCTCCTCACAACCCCTCCCATCTAGACCTTCCACCCTTTCTGTCCTTTATTAGAAAACAAATAGGCTTTTAAAGGAATATAATGTAATTGATACAATATGTAGTTTTAATAAGATAAAACCAAGACAATCAGAATAGAATGAAACAAGCAGAAGGGAAAGGGTCCTATAAAAGATGTAAGAAATGGGTATAGATAGAGATCGTCTATAACAGGTATAAAATACAGAGATCTGTTATTCACATGCTTAGGAATCTCATAAAAACAAAACAACAACAACAAAAAACACTTAACTGGTTTAGTGGATGCCATAGTATATATGCAAAGGACTTGTAAGGTTAAGGAAAAATAGTAGTAAAGTAAAAAGATAGAGTTAAAAAAGAAAAAAATCCCTGATATGACATAATGAGACAATGAACCTCCAAAAATGCCACAGCTTTCATTTTCCTTTGACCATCTACTGCTGGGCATTCAGGCTACCCTGAAGATTAGTTTGTTTCTGTGAGCAAAGGGGTCCAAAGAAAACACACAGAGGCAGCTGACCCAAGCTAATAGGAGCTCACTGAGTCTGGACTGACACCTGGGGAACATGTGTGAGACTGAACTAGGCCCTCTGAATGGATGACAAAAGGTGTGGGCAGTGTGTTGTGCTTCTGGCAGTGGGGCCAGAACTTATGTCTAGTTCATGCACTGGCTTCTTGGAGCCCATTCTCTAGAGAGGACTTTCTGGGCCTTGATAATGGGGGAAGGGGCTTGGTCCTACCTCAACTGGATATGCCAGAGTGTATTGACTCAGTCTGGAAGTCCTTACCCTCTCTGAGGAATGGATGGAGAAATGTGGTGGTAAGAAGCTGGGGGATGATGGGGAAGAGGGGAGGGAAGGGGAAAATTAATTTTTTCCAGTGGTATCTCACTGAGAATACAAGCTAAGATATTACGAGAGTTATCAACTAGAAATAGCTTCTGGGTTAAGGATAGAGGCTTGCTTTTGTCCACTGCTGTTGTTCTAGGACCCTCCCCCCAGTCACGTACAGAGACATGCCAACCCTGTGTATGCTGCCATGGTCTCTGTGAGTTCGTATGTGTGTCAGATATGTATATCTGTAACTTATTTTGTTAGTGTTTTTCATCCCTACTGACTTTTCCACTCTTTTTTGCCTCCTCTCCCTCAAGGTTCCCTGAGAACTGACGGGAGGAATTTGATGTAGACGTTTCATTTAGAGCTGAGTATTCCATGGCCTCTCACTCCCTGCATATTGTCTCACTTTGGTATCTGTATTTGTTCCCATCTGCTACAGGAGAAAACTGAGATGTTGATGACTGAGCAAAGAACTGATCTATGAATATAGCAGAACATCATCGGGGGCCATTTTATTGTTATGTTCCTTTAGCAGAGCAGGGTTTGGTTTTACTCTATGTCTCTGCACTGTCTAGTTTCAGGTTCCTAGTCCTGCAGGAAGCATTAGCTATGAGTTCCATCTCATGAGATGAGCCTTAAGCCAAATCAGATATTGGTTGGTTATTCCCACAAGTTTTGTGTGCTTACTGCCCTAATATGTTCTGTGGGGAGGAGACCACTGTGTAGATAACTGGTTTGTGTCTGACATAATGTTTATGTTTCCCTTTTGGCTTGTCAGCTGTTATTTCAGTCTGCAACCTCCCAGCAGCACTGGACAGCCTACTCCATGAGTCTCCCCTTTATGATCCCAATCCCTCCTTTCATGCAATCTTTCCTTGCTTTCTTCAGCTGGACCAATAGATCAGTCCAGTGTTTAGCTATGAATCTCATTCTCTGCATCCATCACTGTTGGATTTATGTTTTATAATGGCCATTAGGATGGTCAATCATATGATAATAGGGAAAGGTCAGTTTAGGCACCCTCTCCACTATTGCTTAGAGGCCTAGCTGGGCTCATCTTGTGGGTTCTTGGGTGTTCCCTAGTATCAGGTTTCTCTCTGATCCCACAATTACTTCCTCTGCCAAGATATTCACTTCTTTGTTCCCCCTCTCTGTTACTCCTCACCCCCCACCCCTGCTCTACCATCTCATTCTCTCATGTTCTCTTCTCACCTCCCCTCACCCCTCCCCATCATTGCAATTTTCTCAAAAGATCTTTTCTATTTCCCCTTCTTAGGGGGATCCATGAATTTCTCTCTTAACTTCCTTATGTTATGTAGATGCTGGGAGGAGAGTATGGATTGTAGTCTGGCTATCATTTGCTTTACGTCTAAAATCTGCTTATGTGTGTATAAATCATGTTTGTCTTTCTGAGTCTGTGTTTCCTTACTCAGGATGGTACACTCCAGGTTCAGCCATTTGCCTGCAAATTTCTCCACTATGTAAATGTACCACAATTTTTTAATTCTTCAGTTGAGGGGCATCTCGTTGTTTCCAGGTTCTGCTATTATGAATAATGTTGCTATGAACATAATTGAGCTAATGTCCTTAGGGTAGGAATATGCATCATTAGGGTATATGCCCAATAGTGGTACATCTACATCATTGGGTAGATTGATTCCCAGTTTTCTGAGGAACCGCCATACTGATTTCCTAAGTAGCTGTACTAGTTTACATTCTGGCCAGCAATGGAGGAGTGTTCCCCTTGTTCCACATCCCCTCCAGCATAGGCTGTCGTCCGTGTTTTTGATCTTAGCCATTCTGACAGATGTAAGATGGTATCTCAGAGCTGTTTTGATTTGCATTTCTCTGATTGTTAAGGATTTTGAGCAGTTCTTTAAGTGTCTTTCAGCCATTTGGAGTTCTTTTGTTGAGAATTGCCTACTTAGCTCTATATCCCATTTTCCCATTGAGTTCTTTGGTTTTTTGAAGTCTAATTTTTTGAGCTCTCTATATATCTTAGAGATTAGTCATCTGTCAGGTGGAGGGTCTGTAAAGATCTTTTCCATTCGGTAAGCTGTCATTTTGTTTTATTGACAATGTCCTTTGCTCCTCAGTTTCAGAAGGTCCCACATATTAATTGTTGCTCTCAGTGTCTATGCTACTGGTGTGATATTTAGTAAGTGATCTCCTGAGCCAATGCGTCCAAGAGTATTCCCACTATTTTTCTATCAGTTGCAGTGTAGCTGGGTTTATGTTGAGGTCTTTGGCCCACTTGAATTTGAGTTTTGTGCAGGGTCATAGATATGGATCTATTTGCATTTTTCTACATACTACCATTCCGTTAGGCCAGCACCATTTATTGATGATACTATCTTTTTCCATTGTATATTTTTGACCTTTTTGTCAAAAGTCAGATGTTAATAGGCATGTGAATTAACGTCAGGAGCTTCAGTTTGATTCCATTGATCCACGTGTATAGAATTATGCCATTTCCAAGCTGTTTTTATTGCTGTATCCCTATAGTAGAGCTTGAAGTTGGAGATGATGATACCTCATGAAGTTTTATTATTGAATAGCATTATTTTGGAAATCCTGGGGGTTTTTTGTTACTCCATATAAAGTTGAGTATTGTTCTTTAGATGTCTGTGAATAATTGTGTTGGAATTTTGATGGGGATCGCCTTGAATCTATAGATTGTTTTTGGTAAGATTGCCATTTTTACTATGTTGATCCTACCTATATAGATTAGCTTGGAAGATCTTTTATTTTTGATATATTCATAAATGTCTTTCTTCAGTAACTTACAGTTCTTGTCATACCGGTCTGTCACTTCTTTGGATAGAGTCATCCCAAGGCATTTGATGCTATTTATGCAGTTATTGTAAAGTGTGAAATTTCCCTAGTTTCTTTTTCAGCCCCTTTATCATTTTATCATTTGTGTATAGAAGGGCTATTAATTTTTTAAGTTAATCTTATATCCTGCTACTCTGCTGAGTGTGTTTATCAGCTATAATATAATAGTTCCCTGGTATAATATTAGGAGTTACTTATGTATATTATCATATTATCTGCAAATAAAGATAATTTGACTTCTTCCTTTTCAGTTTGGTTCCATTCAATCTCCTTTTGTTGTCTTATTGCTTTAGCTAAGACTTTGAGAACTATATTGAATAGATATGGGGAGAGAGGACAGCTTTGTCTTGTTTCTTATTTTAGTGGGATTTCTTTGAGTTTCTCTTCATTTAGTTTGATGTTGGCTGATGGTTTCCTGTATATTGCCTTTATTATGTTTAAGTATTTTCCCTGTATCCCTGATCACTTCAGGATTTTATCATGAAGGAGTGTTGGATTTTGTCAAAGGCTTTTCAGCATCTAATGAGGTAATCTTGTAGTTTTTTTTTTTTTTTATTTCAGGTTGATTATATGATGGATAACATTGACAGTTTCTAATATGTTGAAACATTCCTGCATCACTGGAATAAAGCCTGCTTAATCATGGATGATAATTTTGATATGTTCTTGAATTCGGTTTGCCAGTATTTTATTGAGTATTTTTGTATCAATGTTCATGAGGAAGATTGGTCTGTAATCCTCTTTCTTTGTTGCATCTTTGTGAGATTTTGGTATCAGAGTAACTGTAGTATGAGGCTTCTGGCCCATCTGGCTGGTAGTCCAGACCCAAAGACCTGCAGTCACAGACTAACTAGTCTGAAATAATCATATAAAGCTTATATTGATTTCATTCTGTTTGGCCTATGGCTTTGGCATATTGCTAGCTTCCTCCTGCATCTTAATTCACCCATTTCCATATATTTGTCCTGCCTTGTAGCTTGTGGCTAACCTATTTCCTTATCTTGCTTCATGGGCAACTGGATCATGTCTCTTTTACTTTGCCCTTCTTCTTCTGTTTTTGTTCCGATTTCCTACCTACTTCTAAGGTGCCTACCATAGGCCAAAACAGTTCCTTTATTCACTCATATAGAAAGACATTCCACATCACTTCCACTTTTCTGTCTAATTCAAAAGGAAGGTTTCAATTTCAACATAGCAAAGTTACATATAACAAAACAGCTATCAAGCAATAATTACAGTTATAATATCTAGTCTATTTGTGTTTAGCAAAATTAAAGAAAATATTCTATCATCTACCATATCTTTGTGATTCTAAAGTTTCCTATCTAATATACCTTTTATAATAACTAAGAAAAACTATACTTATGACTATCTAATCTTTAACTACACCAAAGACCACAGAAAGATATAATATTACCTGAGTAAACAGGAAATGCAAGCAACTTCCAAAATCTAGAAATGACAGAGATAATACCTGTCTGTCTGGACAGTCACCCAAAAGTTCCTTTGTAAGGTTGGACCATCCGTCTTTAGCCTACAGGCTCAGAGTCTCTGGCAAATCTGTCCACTCTGGCATAGTTCATTCAGTAGCTTCTCCTCGTGTCTTGAAGAATGTCTGACAGTTTTCTCTGAAAAACAGAATCTGAAGGCTTTTGATTTTTTATTATTCTATTTCTTTTTTAAAAAGAACTTTCTCCACCTTCTTTCTTTTCTCTCCCAGCCTGCGTACTCTTTTTCACACACATTGCAACCCATTTAGAGGTTTTCTCCATCTGAATGTCTTATTGTGTATCCTTAATCATTTTCCAACCAGAAGATCTTTTAAAATGCTAGATTGTGAAGCATTGCTTTGCTGACTCTGCCCCACTCAGCTTTTCAGCATAGTGGAGGCACCAAAGCCACTCTTATTTTCCCAATTCTTAGAATAGCACTAAATATTGTGGAACTTTTTACCACCCCTACTCTGGGGAATTTTGGAATCCACATTATCACTAAGTAGAGCACTGCCACCCACTGCTCATGAACTCCATCTAAGTATTTGACATCTTATAGGGCCACAGTTTTTGCTGCTAAAGCTGAATCAGGAAACCTCTCATAAAGGAGCTGCATTTGCTCACCACCAGCAAACAGAGCATTCCCAGAAAATGCAGCTACCAAGAAACCACCTTTGATTCAGTTCCCTTTTTGTTCAATATAAACAGAAACCTTAAATCCATCATATACAATTTGTTGCTTATACCGAGTTTTCTGAGACTTCAGGAACCAGCCTGTTGCAGCTTAAGCTACCCTCTGAAAGCCCACTGCCATTCTGTATCTCCGGCCAGCTTATCACTCTACTACATCACACTTCAAAGATACAACTCAGAAGCCACTTTTGTCTCTGTTTCTGTGCTCTAGAAACCGTTTTAAGCTTTCTCCAGCTTTATGTGGGTGTGCATGCCACATGGTGAGGTGCCATTTGTCATATGGTGTTCCTGGCCCATCTGGCTGGTGGTCTAGACCCACAGACCTGCAGTCACAGACCGACTAGCCCCAAATAATCTCACAAGGCTTATATTAATTTCATTCGGTTTGGCTTATGGCTTTGGCATATTACTAGCTAGTTCTTGCATCGTAATTCAATCCATTTCCATACTTCTGCCCTGCCATGTGGCCTGTGGCTCACCTATTTCCTTACATCTTGCTTCATGGGCAGCTGGATCGTGTCTCTTTTTACTCCACTCTCCTTCCCCTATCTATGCTCTAATTTCCTACCTACTTTTAAGGTGCTTGCCATAGGCCAAAACAGTTCCTTTACTCCTAGCATATAGAAAGTCATCCCACATCAGATGACTGTAGACTCATAAAAAGAGTTTGGTAATGTTCCCTCTGTTTTTATTGTGTTGAAAAAATTGAGGAATTTTGGTATTCTTCTTTGAAAATCTCTGGTGCAATCAGTTAACTCAGTAGTTATATGAAAATGTGGTAGAATTCTGTGCTGAAACAAATATGGCCCTGGGCTTCTTTTCCTTGAAGACTTTTAATAACAGCTTCTGTTTTCTTGAGGCTATTTAGGTCATGTATCTTTTAACTTGGTAAGTAAAACCTGTCCAGAAAGTTGTCCGTTTCCTTTAGGTTTTCCAATTTTGAGGAGTACAGGTTTTTGAAGTATGACCTAATGATTCTCTGAACTTCCTAGGTGTCTGTTATTATGTCCTTTTCTTTTCGGATTTTGTTAATTTGAATACTTTTTCTGCCTTTTGGTTAGTTGGATAAGGGTGTGTCTACCTTGTAGACTATCTCAAAGAACCAACTCTTTGATTCACTGATTCTTTGTATTATTCTCTTTCTTTCAATTTTGATTTCAGTCCTGTGTTTGATTATTTCCTGCCTTCTACTCCTTCTAGGTGAGTTTCTAATTGTTCTAGAGCTTTCAGATTTGTTGTTAAGTCTCTTTTTGACATTTTATATGTAGGCATTTGGTGCTATGAACATTCCCCTTAACACCGTTTCATATGTCCCAAAAGTTTGGCTATGTTATGGATTCATTTTCATTGAATTCTTGGAAATCCTCAATTTCTTTATTTCTTCTTTGACCCAGAGGTGGTTTAGGTTGTTCACTTTCCATGAGTTTTAGGCTTTTTGTGGTTTGTGTTGTTGTTGGACTCTAGCTTTATTCCATGGTGGTCTGATAGGATTCAAGAGGGTATTCATATTTGCTTTATGGCCCAGTATGTGATCAATTTTAGGGAAAGTTTCATAGGGTGCTGAGAAGAAGGTATATTCTTTTATATTGGGTTATATATATATATATATTCTATATATTCTATAATATATTATATATATATATTCTATTTGAGTCATAACATCTGTTAGATCCCTTATTTCTCTGTTAAGTTTCTGTCTGGCAGACCTATCCTTTGGTGAGAATGGAGTATTGAAGTCTCCCACTGTTAATGTGTGGGGTTTGATGTGAGATTTAAGCTTTAGTAGTGTTTCTTTTACGTATGTTCCCTTGTGTCGGGGACATAAATGTTTAAGATTGAGATTTCATCTTGATGGATTTTTTTCCTGAGGTAAATAAATAATGTCCGTGCTGGTCTCTTTTGATTGATTTTATTTTGAAGTCTTATTTTGTTAGTTTTTTTGATAACTATACCAGCTTGTTTCTTAGGACCATTTAATTGGAAAGTCTTTTCCCAAGCCTTTACTCTGAGCAAGTGTCTGTCTTTGAAGTTGATGTGTGTCTCTTATTTGCAGCAAAAGGATTGTTGTTGTTTTGAAACCATTGTGTTAGACTGTTGTCTTCTTATAGGTGAATTGAGCTCATAGATAGTAAGGAGTATTAATGTCCAGTGTTATTGATTGTTAGTTCCTGTTAGTGTGTGTGTGTGTGTGTGTAGTATGAGGTTTCTGGCCCAGACTTTCGGGCCTAACCTCAAAGTTTAGGACCGCAGACCCGCAGACCCGCAGATCCCCAGTCCCGCAGTCCTGCAGTCCTACAGTCCTGCAGAGACACACAGGCGCTTTCAGTAGTTTTAGGCTGATCAGCCTCAGGCCCAGGCATATCACTTGCTAGCTCTCTACCCTTCATCTAACCCATGTCTCTTGTTCAGCCATGCGGCTCGGTACCTTTCTTTAGAGCAGCATAGTTGTCCTCGGCTTCCTCTGGCTTCTCTCTGGTGCTCTTCTGGCATTCTGCTCTCAGAGATTTTCTTAGTCTGGTAGCCCCGCCTACACTTCCTGCCTGCCTTTGGCAAATCAGCTCTTTTGATTAAACCATTGGGTGGGACAATTATTTACCATGAAACAACACAATACCCCTACATGTGTGTGTGTGTGTGTGTGTGTGTGTGTGTGTGTGTGTGTGTTTCCCTTTTTTGCATTTTCCTTCTGTGAGAATATCTATTGCTTGTGGCTTTGTGGGTGTATCTAGCTTCCTTAGTTTGGAGTTTTCCCTCTAGTGCTTTCTTTAGGGCTGGATTTGCGAATAGGTATTATTTAAATATGGTTTTGTCATAAAATATCTTATTTATTCCATCTGTGGAGATTAAGAGTTTTACTAGGCATAGTAGTCTGGGCTGGCAACCATGGTTTCCTGGTGTCTGTATAACATGTGACCAGGATCTTGGGGCTTTCATTGTTTCAATTGAATAGTCTGGTGTTATTCTGATGGGTCTGCCTTTATAAATTACTTGGACTTTTTCCTTTGCGGCTCTTACTATTCTTTATTTATTCTGTAGGTATAGTGACTTGATTATTGTGTAGTGAACAGACATTTTGAGTTGTCTAGTCAATTTGATGTTCTGTAAGCTTCTTATATCTTTATAGGCATTTACTTCTTTAGATTGGGAAGGTTTTCTTCTATGACGTTTTTGAACATATTTTCTGTGCCTTTGAGCACAATTATTCCCATTATTCTCTTCAATTCCAATTATTCTCAGGCTTGTTCTTTTCATGTTGTCCCATATTTCCTGGGCACATTGTGTTATGATATTTTGGCTTTAGTCTTTTCTTTAACTGATGTATCTATTTCTACTCTCAAATCTTCCACACCAGAGATTCCCTCCTCCATTTCTTGCACACTTTTGATTATGCACCTGAAGTTCCAGTATGGTTCTTCAGATTTTCTTTCCCTCAGTTTGTGTCTTCTTTATTGGTTTCTGTTTCAATTTTTAAATCTTGAAATATTTCCTTTACCACTTTGCTTTTTCTTTCTTTTCTTTATTTTCTTTAAGGAATTTGTTGACCTCTTCTAATTTTTTGTTTGTCTTTTCCTTTATTTCTTTAAGGAAATTTTCTGTTTCATCTTTTAAGGCTTCTATTATTTTCATAACATTATTTTTAACATACATATATATATTACATAACATCATTTCCTTATGCTTTTCCTACATAGTCATGTTCTTGTTGTAGAACCAACAGATTCTGGTGGTAACATATTGTTCTTTATGTTGTTATATATATTCTTCTACTTGTGTCTGTAAATTACTTCCTCGCATAAATGCAGGATTTGTCTGTATGTTCTGGCTGTGTCTGTGTCTCAGGAAACCTCTCTTGATCCAGTCTGGGCTCTTGGTCCACTTGGAGGTAGCATATTCGGTGTCACAAGTGAGTTGGTCTTGGTGCAATAAGAGCTGGCTGTTTCTGTGTCTCAGGAATCAAATCTTGGTCTAATATGAGCTCTTGATCCAGAAGGACTTCTTTATCCTATAGGAGCTCTTGATCCAACAGGTCCTGGGGAATTGTGGGTATCCAGTAGCTGTTCTTGATCCAGTAAGTACTGAGGAACTGTGAGTTTCAGGTAGCCACTGAGGTTGCTGGGCGATTAGGTAGGTTGGCAGTTAGGGTGGGATATGTAGATGGGGTGTTCAGGGAACTGGATTTTACTGGCCAGGTCCGACCTCCAAAGGGGTTTCTCTGCTGGCCTAGATTTAGTGGGGGGTCAGTCTCAGTTTCCTCTTTTAAAGGCTTGCTGGGTGATTCCTTAGTACAGAGGTAGATTAATCCAAAGTCTAAGGCTAATAGTATCAACATTGCCACTAACCATCCTTCACAAATACCAGGATATTTAGGAACACTAACCAGGGACAATGAAACACAAATCTTTCCATTCTAGTTTGTGATATTATAAATTCTTCACAGACTCCATAAACTTTGAGAAATACTTGATCTATTGATATCTTGTAGTCCTTTGACCAAATGTATGTGGTTGAAAATGACCAGATCAGTTTTCAGCCAAGAACTTGGAGGTTTCTACTTTCCAGAACTTCGGAGATTCTTGTGTAGGTCTCTTATCTCTTCTTTATTCTCTCACATGTCTTATAGCATCTTTGGCTTCCATAAATTCCAGGTTTTTTTTGTCTTCTTAACACAATGAGACTTTTGTGGTTTTGCACACTGTTCTTTGACATACAGATTGTTGCTGGGAAATAAGCAATGGTAAGTCTAAGCTTAGTTTGTTGTCTTTATTTTTCTCCATGAGATATCATAGCTGTGTGTCCAATTTCTGAAACATTTGCTTCACATATTTGGGATATTTGACAAGTATAAAATATTTGAAAATTTTATAGATGGATAAAGTATATTTTGATTGAATTTATCTCCCTTTTCTCCTAAGTCCTCTCACATTCACCTTCCTCTCTCTTCCCAACTTTACATCCTCTAAAAACAGCAACCCAGAGTCTAGTTTGTACTGCCTTCATATACAGTTGTGTGGGCCTCCAGTGGAGAATAGTTGACTTACTGGAGACTAGACCTTTAAAGAAATTTTCTCTCCCTCCCCAGCATCCATCAGCTGTCACCAATTTCTCAGCTCAGGGTAGTATTCTTTAACCCTGCCTATATGCTACAATGCTGACTTGCCTATGCTTGTGTATGTCTTGTGCAGACAAACATAGCTGCCATAAACTTACGAATGTGGCAGTCCCATCATATTCAGAAAATATTTAGCCCACTTATCCCTATACTCTGACTCTTAAAATCGCCCTTCTTCCATCATGGTGCCTGAGCTTTTGGGAGAGAATGTGTGATATAGATGTCCCCTTTGTGAGAGAGCAGTCCTCAGACACTAATTCTCTGAACTTTGACCAGTTGTTTGTTTCTACATTAACTAACAAACATTGCACCATTTCCTGCTGAGTTCTGAGGTTTGAAGTAATACATAATGTTATACATAATTATTTTATTTTTTGCCATTATTGTAACCAAGGTCTTTATTGCAGCTCTCAGTATTTACAACTGTGTGTGTAAGACTGTAGATGACACTTATCTCCAGCAACCTACAGAAACTCTTTTTGGAAGTTTTTTTTGTTTTTTTTTGTTTTGTTTTGTTTTTTTAATGAAAGCTACCTATGAAGCAGAAAGCTTCCTTGTCAATAACAACTTGATTTCCCTATTTCCTTGGAATAAAGTGTATTGTTTCTTACCATCTGTATAATTTCTATCCAACAATTTTTACTCTTAGTTACATGTTTCTAAATTCAACTGTGAATTTCATAATTGGAAAGTTGTTTTAAATGTAAATAACATCTTAACATCAGTTCTGGTGTCCACCAAAGAACAATGACAATAGCCTTTATTGTTTTGGGTGTCTCCAGGATACCTCAGGAAAGGCTTCCCATACCTGGCTCTAAGCTTTTCATTTGTTACCCTGTGGTTTATTAAAGTAGCATGATCTCCTGTGTACAGTAACAACAATTAAACTTTTCATATACGTGTGTGTGTGTGTGTGTGTGTGTGTGTGTGTGTGTGTGTGTGTGTATGTGTGTATGAGCCTTATACACTAGTAGGTTTGTCACAATTTTAGGATTGTTTATCAAAACAGGGCTTCACATGCTAGACAATAGCACTATCACTGAGATATACCTAAAGCCCTTAATTTGGTTCCTTAATGGAAGAGGATGTCTCCCTTTTACCATCATGACTACAAGTAAATGTTCTGTTTTCATATTTCTTAGTTTAATTTTCAAAGTGAAAAGTCTTAATAAAAATATTTTCTGTATTTGTTTGTTTAAATACATTCTTGCCCTTGTCTTTTGCTCCTCATTGTTATGGGGTAATGAGGGCTTCTTGTATTGAGCTTCATTGGAATAGCTAATGTTCAACACAGGATATCCTAAAAGAAAGCCAGTGCATATCAATAACCTAGAGGAAGAGTAAATTGAGATGTCTAATTCTTGGAGTTTATTTCTTCTATTTGTTAAAGATACATGGCTTTGATTACTGAAGAAAGTTTTGTGTTAGAAAATAATAAAGCTCATACAGCATGTCTTATGTATATAGCAGTGCAAATATTTTTTTCAGGTGCAGAAAAATATTGCTTCCTAATTGGTAATGTCTTCTTAGTGTCTTTTTAAAACTACAAGCCATATAACTCCATGTGAAAAGTTTGGAACAATGTTAAATGCCAAATAAAGAATAGTCATCTATTTACTCTTTGATTTAGTATGGTTACCAGTGGCATGTAGTGAAAGCATAAGACATTGTATAATTTCTACCCAACAATTTATGCTCTTAGTTACATGTTTCTAAATTCAACCCTGAATGTCATAATTGGAAAATTGTTTAAAAATGTAAAGAAGCAAGAAATTAACTTTTCCAGTTTTGTCAAGTTTTGTACCCAATTTCCCTTTGTTCTCTTCTCTTTCCAGGAAAACAGTTGGAGTTTTCTGTTGTGGACCAAGTTCGATTTCTAAGACTCTTCATAAATTGAGTAACCAGAGCAACTCATATGGGACAAAATTTGAATACAATAAAGAGTCCTTCAGCTGAAGCCTCAGGAGATGAATTTTTTGAGAACTCTGAGAAAGAAGCAGTGCAATTTCTAAGACTTGGAAACTTAGCTGAATAAGGCAACTGTGCTATGCCAAAGAATATCTAGGTTTCATTATTTATGATTATTTAAAATGAGATGCGAAGAATGTGGCAAAATGAAATGCTTAATCTGGAAGCCAAAGAGGCCCTGAAGAATATTTGATGTGGTGATTCACGTTTTGATGGGCAAATTACAAGAATGCTGTTAGATGCACACTGTTGATTTTTATGGGAAATTCAAGAACTCTCTTGCGAGGAACTAAACTCCCTTACTCGGGAGCTGATAGCCACAGTTCTCTCTAAATTGTTTTTGGTTGAACAGATTCAAGATTGAACAAAATTAAAAATTCATTGAAACTCAGACTCCATTTTCTACGTTGTAGATAAGTGGAGTAGCTTTAATTTGAAAGGATCCAGGCAAACACTTGGAGTTTGAAACTTCAGCACAAAACTTTGTATGGATACGGGTATTTCATGTCCACTGCTAATCTTTTTCCCTACTTACTCTCCTTGTATTGTTTATACTCTCCATGCTCCCAAGCCTTCTGCTCATGCTGATTCAGTATCTACTTCCTTATTTTTGCACTTTATCTGCTCCTAGAGAAATCACTTTCTCAGCTGACTTTCGGCACGATTTAATAGAATGATTTTATCTCCGATTTGCTCAATTTAGTACTATTGCATAGAAATGAAAACTGTAAATGATAGTCTTCTAAAGTGCTTTGCTTAGTTTATACTTAGACACCAAAGAACTTTTTATCTTACAACAAACACCAAAGCACAAACCCTCTCTCCTTTGTCTCACTTTGCTTTCAGCTAGAGATGTGGAAGTCACATTCCTGAAGTGAGACCTTCACTTTGCTTTCTAGAAAAGTGGAACTACTTCACTATTTATTCAAATTTAAGTTAAGAATCACTAGTATTATTTTGTCACTGTTTGGTATGGCGGTGGATATTACATTTAAATTTCCTGTTCACGTGATTCAATTAGTTTATGACCTCTTATGTAATACTCTTGAATCAGAAGGAAAATCTACTTTACTACCTTAATAATTAAGATATTCCTAGGATTTTCAATTTAATTTGGTAGATATCAATTAATGTTAACAAGTGTAACTCATTGCTGAAATCAATTCCTTGCCTTATTTTTGGTAACCTTTTGCATGTCACCTAACAATGATAAATGCTCTTATTATTTGATTTTGGTGTGATTCACCAGGAACAAACAAGCATACAAAAACATCTAGCATGAGTAACCACAGGTGTATTTATTTACACATTTTTTTCTTTCCTTGAAACTCTTTTTTTATCCCTTTTATGGGCAATGTGCAATGCTCTTGTAGATTGAGCTTTGAAGACATGTACACACACAAACACACAGACAAGACACACACACACACATATCTTAGCAACGCTGTCCAGATTAGAAAGGATTTTCAAACACACATTTTGAGAGAAATAAGAAGAAAGTTTAGTTTATCCAGGCTTGATGTGCAATACTGAATTCTTATTGATCAAAACATCCATGTGATTGTGTGAATTCATCAGATTTCAATAATTGAGATAAACAATTTTAAAAAGAAAGATGGAGTTTCAGTGCTTCTCTGTTATGTTGGATGAATCTCTTTGCCTACTCTAAATTCCAGTGCATGTTGAAGCATTTATATGTTAGTCATGGTCTGTTTTTGAAGAGGAATAAAATTAAAGCTTTATCACACATATAAAGGACAGCTTTGTTTGTTTTGACATATTCTTTTGATGGTGGTGGTTATTGCTCTGTATGCCTTTAATTACTAATTTTGGTGGCAATAAATATTAAAATTGAAATGGTGTTTATAAAATCTCTCTAAGTTTACCTCTGTAACAGATAAATTACCAATTTGGGGGAGGAACGTGTTTATTGGTTTGGGAAAGATGAAAATAATTGAAGAAGTACAAATACATGCTAGTATGATAACCTTAAGAATTTGGAAGCTGCAGCTATTAAGGTCTAGTCATGTGACTGTGGGTTATGATTTTTATTTGGGCTCAGTTCATGTAAGTAGTACTATTTGTTTTTTGTTTTGTTTTTAATTTGTCTGGAAACATTGTCTTGTATAGAATAAATTGTCCTCAAGCTTGCTGTGTGGCCAAACATAGCCTTGAACTTTTTTCCTTTTGTTTCCACATCCCAAGTGCTAGAAATACAAGCTTTCACTGCCATTCAAAAATACTAATTAATTTATGTAAAATATCTTTTGAGAGCATAACACAAACTATGCTATGATCTATAACATACTGGATATAATTTGGGAGCACAAACATTCTCAAAGAGCAAGAGCATATATTTAAGAAACTCTAGACAACATGATTTACTGTGGATTTTCTCCTTGTACATTTCCCCTATGTTTTTAAGGAAACTATCAATAACTTTTAGGCTCATACTAACAAATTTTCTTTGTGGATTGAGAAAATTCCCTTTATATGTTGCTAAGCAAAGAATTCAGTGGTACCTGGAACAATTTTTTTTTATTTTGCATATCATTTAGGCAAAGAGAACATTTAGGTAAGGGAATAGAGTTCAATACCAGATATGTTTGTGCGTGCGTGCGTGTGTGGATTTTTGCCACATGTGTCCTTTTTGCCTGTGGAATCACAAGAGGACGTCAGATTTAATTTATGTATTCATGTATATATGTGTGTATGTATGTATGCATGTACTTATATATGTATGTAATATGTGCATATGTATAAACATATAACACACACATAAAGAAAGAGGAGACTATATCCCTGTATTCATACACGTTTAAGGCTTAATTCTCTTTTCAAGGTTAATTTCTGGTAAGAAAGAAACACTGCTTTTTGTTGAATCAAAAATATCAGTTGAGTGACTGTGAAAACATAGCCACTTTTAAAAGGCATGATAGACAAGCTGTATGCTGAAATGTATTCTGCATAGCTATTTGATTATTATTTACCCAATCAGTGATTTTTTTGGAACATTTACCAAAAGCAATAATGGATTTCAATTACAGGACATTGTTTGAGACTTACTAGAGACAGAAGATGAAATTGTCATCAGTAGATTAAACTGATGTAAAATAATGTTCATTATACTCAAAATAATTTCTAATTTTTAACACGATACTTTATTTTTTGACAGTGTCATACATTCATACAACATATTTTTACCATGTTTACCCTCTGTTTCTTCCTGTAAATCTTCCTGGATCTACTTAGTGCTTCTATCCATCACTCCCAACTTCATACTCTTGCTCTTTTTATTGTTTCATTGGATCTAAATTTCTCTTCCATTGCCCTCAATTTTACTCCATTGTGTTATTTTCAATGGATAAACTTGGAAACGCTGTGAAACTCGGTTTCCTAAAGAAAAGCAGGATAGTACTAGTAAATTGCAAAGGCTAGTCAGCTGAAGAAGAGGGGAGAAAGTGATCTGCATCTTTTTAAACTTAGTATACATCAAATGTTGAAACAGATATTGGCATTTAAATGCAGAATGCTATTTCATATACTTACAAATTGATCAGTTCAAAAACATTCTTCTAAGAACAATATTAGAAATGAGGGAAGAATTAGAAGAAAATTTAAAACAGCAAAACTACTGAGTTGGTATCTTAAAGCACACACAAATGGGCAGTGAAGCTGAACATCATTTTTAATGGGTTCATTCTTCAGGAGGCTTTTCGCATTTTCAGTGACATTAGTATTTAGCAGAACCTCTGCCTTTTTAACAGAATTATATCTGGCTTCTCTAAGAAACACCACTTCCATGCATTTTCTAATATAGTACTGACAAAGAAGAGGTGGGTGCCATCCTTCCCTTATACAGTGAAATTGCCATTGTCATTTTTTTTCTCACAACTCTTAGGGAATGTAAAGCTCAACAAATGTTTTCTATTTTCACTTTCATTTTCTATTGTATTATAACTGTAATTCTGTATGCCTATAATGGCACAATCATTTGAACCCTGTCATCTAGTAAATATAACTAAGTAATTTACTTTAGTAATGAGAAATTTTCATAGTGCATAACATTGGGAATTTGTTCATAGGCTTAAAAATATGGTTTGGTCAATGCATTGACTAAAGGGAAGGCAGTTTTTTGTTCGTTTGTTTTTATAATCTTCAATTGAACCTTGAATGTAAAGTATCTTCCTGTACTTAACTTGGAACACAACCTCTGCTGTATTCTGTAAAGTATAAAAAGAAATATTATGAACTTTCTGGTTTAGCAGTGGACTAGCTCTTGAGTCCACTTGACATCTATAAAGATACCACTATACCTTTATTTAACACTTATGGTTATCTTCTCTGCAACTGCCACTAACTAACAAGAAACTTTCTTTTAGTTATAATTTGTTTTGAAATAAGTTGTGATTAATTTAAGAACTTAAATTATTTGTGCCTTTCATATTCTCTTAGATGTATAGCTTTCTAATGCTGTTCCACTCAGCAATGGCTGCACCAATAAAGAAAACTGACTGTCCATGGCCAGATGGCTCACCAGCTAGGGGTGGGACTTTTTAATGACACCCCTCATCATACTGGGAGCTTTGTCTGACTTGAGCTCATTTTGGTTTTTTGCTACCAAGAACTGCTGAAAGTCCATATAGCGACAGTTCTGCTGTGCCCAGAAAGCTCCTGTTCCCTTTAGTCCTCCTCCTCTGACTCTTAAAAGATGTTTCACTTCCTCTTATGAGCATTCAGAGGAGCAAATGTGATAAATTAGCTGTATAAGAAGCTGTATCAAACTGCCTATAGTTTATAACTAAATCATTTTACACCAAGAAATATGTAATACATCGTGACTTCTCTTTCTTTTTAGAAGTAAAGAAAATTTACAGATCTTTTACCCTCATAAAAGGTACTCTGCATTATTTATTTGGGAATCTATACTGCGTTTTAGACTTAAAAATTTAAATAATGTTGGTAAGGGCCCCGAGGAGGATCTACAGACAAAGGGAGGAACCACTCAGTCTCAGAAAAGCAATAGGACAGAAAATAAGAAGGTGGGTGAACATAACTAGAGAAACTGGGTGAATGGTTTATTTAAAAATGTCACAGGGCTGATAAACACCTTTCATGTTCATCTATTATAAGATCTATAGGGAAGGAGGGACAAGAATTTAGACAAGCTTCAATTCTGCCATTGTCATTTTTTAACCATAATGAAGGAACATTGCACCATGGCTTTACCGTGGTTAACAGTGTCTATGCAGCTTTACGGCTCCTGGTAATAAAAACATGAAAATAAATACTGCAAGCTTATGTAACGATCATAGTATTATAGTGGCTAACTCCCAACTGAAGAAAGCATAGCCCTGTAATTAAAACTTCAGGTTCATACTGTGTCATTTAATGCTATAACAGTTCTAGGGAGCAAATGAAGATTGGTAAAAAGATGTAATCCCTCTCTGCTGTAAACTAATTTTGTATTTTGGGTGGAAAACTGCATGGAATTCTAGCAGAAGATAGTTGTTTTGGCTATTTTCTGATCTTGAAACTTTTATACACCAAGTCTAAGATTTAATTTTGTTTATTTTGATTTGAGTTCATTTTATTATCGTCAATTTAAATATTTTTTTCTAATAGTATAACATTAGATAATAGTAAATTTTTTGGAAGTCGAACCTAAAAATTTAGGAAGTATATTTTGTGCCATAAAAACCCAATAATTTGTAATTTGTTCATTTTGAAATTCAGATTCAATTTTACATTAGATCATTGTAAGTTTCAGTTTATGTACCTAAATGCTGGCATATTGTCCAGCTTTACACTCTTGTAACTACTCTTGACTCTAGCTAACCACCATTTTATTGTTATGCAAAATGAAGAAAAACAGAGTAACTCCCAGGTTTGTTTGACATATAGATAAGTGGGATATAAGACATTTGCATCAGTTTGTCTGCTCCCATCTGAAAATTTGTTTTCCCCATCAGTAAGCTGAAGATCAGAATTTTCTCTATGAATCATTCTATTTTGTTTTTCTATATTGGCTGTGAATTTCAAAATAATTTGCAATTTACAGGTAGCTGGATGAGTAAACATGCTTTAGTATTCATGAATATGGTGACCATTAGGTCTTAAAACATACCTTGTATTGTACACAAAGTTGGAAAGGGATGATTCCTTTGTTTAAGTTGAATGAAGATAGTTTTGCTTCAGAATAAGAGACTTTACATTTTTTATGTTCTTAAATAAAAGTCCTTTACATTACAGGATTACTCTCTATTTTCTAGTGTAAAAACTACTCCGTAGTCAAATCAGAATCTGCTGTGTTCCAATTTGCAAAACATTTTAATAGTGATGACTGGGTTGTAGGGTTTAAGCTGGTTATTTCACTATGTGGCACTGAATTCTCTTTTCAAATCAATTCTTACCATGTGGCAACCTTTCAAGCCATTTAATTTCAAAGAACCTGCTTTCCTGAAATGATGTCTTGCTCCTTCTTTTCAAAAGGCTGTCATACAATCTGTAATGAGCATTTCAGTAGAGTTCAAATGCATTTAGATCATCAGTTTTGTGCATACATTTTTCATCCACATTATTTGCTTTGTGTCACCCAGGGGTCAGGAGTACATGCATTAATAGGGTTAGTTGTGGGAGATTGTGTTGTTACATTGTAATAATTGTCCCACCCACTGGTTTAATAAAAATCGCTGATTGAATAAAGGCAAGCAGGAAGTGTGGGCGGGGCCACCAGACTAAGAAAACTCTGAGAACAGGAAGCACAGAGCAGAAGGCCAGAGAGAAGCCAGAAGAAGCAGAGGACAACCATGCTGCTGTGAGAAAAGGTACCGAGCCCCATGGCTGAACAGGTTAAGATTCATGGGTTAGATGAAGGGTAGAGAGCTAGCAAGTGATATGCCTGGGCCTGAGGCCGATCAGTCTAAAACTATTATAAGCATCTGTGTGTCTCTTTGGGTCTGCGGGTCTAAACCTTGAGGCTAGAACCGAAAGTCTAGGCCAGAAACCTCTTACTACTGTTAGTGTTGTAAAACTGCTCGGTAAGAGGAACACAAATGATAATTGGGGGGAAATGGATTTGGGGTGTGTGTATGCACAAATCAAGGAGCTTTTCATGCAAATCTAAATAGTGAAGATTAAAAGTTTCTCAAAATCATTTTTTCTATTCATATTGATTACTCTGTTGACAGTAATGTACTTACTAAAGCATCAAGGCATAAAAATTGAGAAAGTTAGTTTCATTAGGCTTTTTTCTTGTATTAAGAAGTTTTGTTTTAAACATAGTACTTATTGTTTCCCCTTTTTCTGCTCCCCCACCTCCACTCCACTTCACCCCATCAACTCCTCAAAGGAGGTAAGGCTTCTCCTGAGTATTCAACCCAGGCTAGCATACACCATCTTGAGGCAGAACCAAGCCCCTCTTCCCTGTATTAAAGCTGAGTAAGGTATTCTACCTTAGGGAATTTTTTAGTGCAATAAAACCAGTAAGAATTTCCTAAGTTGTCTGTGTGTTTCTATTTGGCAGGAGTCATGTTTCCTGCTTTCTAATGAGTTTGTGATCATTAGGGAGGTAGGAATGGGACCCCCATGGAAGTGAATCACATCTCAAGTGGTGTATGGAAAGTGTGTTTTACTTAGAGCAATGGCTAATTTTGATAGATTATAAAATTTCTTACATTCATCTTGACAAAGCAATTTCCAAAATTAAAAATTTTGTTTACTCTGAAAAAGTTAAGTGAGAATTTTGTAAACAAATTTCATGATGCTTACCTCCCTCTGCGCCTTGGGTTTCTTTTATTATGGTATTAATTGCTGACTCAATTTGGTCTTTCAAAGTCTTTTAATGGGCTCTTTGGGGGTGAAGGTGAAATGTGAGGCAGTTGGTAGGTTTAGATTTCTAAAACAGATTGAAGTAAAGTATCTATTAATACACCACAACAGCTCAAGCTTTGCTAAAACTTCAAATTTGCAGTCAAATGACCCTTACCTGTAAACTTTATCTGCCACTTACAGGAAAGGGAACTAAAAAAGAGTGGGAGCAGATAAAGCTTTGTAAGCCACAGACACACCTGGAGGTTAAAGGAGCTATTGAAACTGTACTATGACGTTGTCTCTTGTCATTAATGGCAACTTTCTTCTTTACATTGGTCCTCAAGACCAGCTTTGGCTATGGCTCTGTCAAACCTGTAAGACATCTTTTCTAGAATTCTAGGCCATACGTCACACTTGATATGTGCCTGCTTGTAACCTTAGATTTACCCTGGCTCTGTGTTGGTCTATTACTGATGACCAAATTCCTAAACTGCCCATATGATTTGCATTACCTGGTATCCATTCAGCACTCATTAACTTTCCTAGGCAAGATTCCTCTGTGCTCCTGGCTCTTCCATCTCCCAGAAGCATTAAAGTGTGACACAGAATCAGCTGCCTATGATGGGTTACTAGGTCGAATATATTCACATAAGAAATGCTGCAGAGACAGAAATGCCAGATTTTGTAATCCTAGCAGTTGTGAAGGTGAGGCAGAAGATTTGCTGTGAGAAAATGTTAACCTGGACTACCGAGTTAAAACTTGATGCAAAAAAAAGAAAAAAAACTGAAGCAAATTAGAACAAAACAGAGGGAGGGAGGTAGAGGGTAGGGAGGGAGGTAGAGGGAGGGGAGGGAGGGAGATAGAGGGTGGGGAGGGAGGGAGGGAGCTGCTGACAACCAATTCTCCCTGTGTTGTTTTGCAGTTTTGTTATATGAAGTCTCTGCAGACAGCCTGAATTAATTAAGCCTAAACCATTGCCCCAGTTATGTTCTTCTGAGATGGCATTTTCCTCAGCTAATGAATAAATAACCTCTGACATTTGTGCTTCTAGATAAAGACATGCATATATCTATTAAGTAAAGCATTTGAAGACAAGAAAAACAGGTCAGCATTCAAAAACTGCTATGGCTAAAAACCTAAATTTGATACCCAGGCCCAATATGACCGCCAAATAAAAATTATGGCAAGTGAATGCTTCCACATGCACACATTTAATGTACATACATAAGTGGGATAAAATTTAAAATATATAATTGAATTTGATGAACGTAGAACTATTGGCAAACAGTTACTATGTCACAGTTGAACAAAATTAGCTATTATTTTCCACTGAAAGCCAAATGACAGCTTTTTTACTTTATGTCATGGATTTTTTCATTTCTTTGTTTGCTTAGCTTTCCTTTTTATTATTTGAATTTCATGCATAAATGCTATGAATTTTAATCATTTGACTCATTTCCCTTATTCATTCCTCTTGCACTCCTGCAAAAGCTGTTTTCTCCCCAACAAATGCCCCTACTACCTTCCTTTTGTGTGATACCCACTGAGTATAATTAGATAAGTATGGGTAAGAGATGGTACTCGGGTGTAAACGACGCTTCTTCCCATAACAGCCATTAACTAGTCCCCCAGAGAAAGAGAAGAGTGTCATAGGCCACTCTCATCCATGAGAAAATGTCTACACCCTCATGCTCCTGCATATCTTATATAAATAACCATGGCTTCAGTGAGTTGATTTATGTTATATCATTTCTTTAAAAAAAAAAAAATCTGTACACCTCTCTGTCCTCTAACTCTTACATTCTTTCTATTTGCTCTCCCACTAATCTTGAATAAACATCAGTGGAAGTAATATATATTGATATCCTATTTACCCCTGAGCATTTCACTATCACATATTCTTGGCACTTTTACCAATTATAATTGTATCCACTAGCTACCAATGGTGATACATTGGGGACTTATGTATAAACTGAAATATTTAGAAGGACATTTAACACTGTGGCTTGTGGTGAATGTGGTCTATGGTAATAAGATTAACTGTTCTAAAAAATTATTTCTTCCTTTAGTTTTAACATGTTTTCAAGCCCATCTCATGTTGTCTATCTCAGAGGGCAGAGTATACTCAGGAAAACAAATGTACTTTTTGTCTGCTGTTTTAAATTACATTTGTAATGCCTTCTAGTGACCAGTGATGAAGAATAACCTTGCCAAGAGGAATTTTAGAGCCACATCTATTTGATAACTCCAATGGAGCTGCTTTTCCAAGACCTATCATATTACTGTCAATATGAAGTAGGATGACTTCTTTCTATCCAATAATTATTTCTGTTGCAATAATATTTGACCTGATGTGATATTATAACACATTTGCCCATTATAGATGATAGATTATGAATAGAAAGGCCTCATGGACGATGGAGGCAGGGTGGGAGGCAGTGGCAGGTTGTCAGCAAGGCAGGAGAAACTTAGACTGCTTCCATGTAACATAGAAAAACTTTATTATTGTGGTGAAACATAGAAGTAAAAAGGACAGAGAGAAAGAGAAGAGAATAGAAAAGAGAGGGAAAAGGAAGGGATAAAGAGTGCTCCTGTGAGGAAAGAAATGAGAGAGAGAGAGAGAGAGAGAGAGAGAGAGAGAGAGAGAGAGAGAGAGAGAGAGAGAGAGAGAGAGAGAGAGAGAGAGAGAATTTTAAATGGAACTTGACTTCAGAACTCAGGAAAGGGGTATGGCTTCAGAAACTATAACAGAACCCTAACAATTTATTTCTTGAATTTGTGTCTTTCTGGATCTATAGAATTCCATGACTTGCCGTACAATGTTGTAGTTATTTTTACTTCCACCAATTTGAGCTATAAAAGCCATACAATTAAAGTATTTCCATTTTACATTTTCATTTTCATCTCTGTCTTTGTCTGTAGAACTGTTTCTTTCTCTCTCTCTCTCTGTCTCCCTCTCTACCCTTACCTCTCCGTGTCTGTGTGTGTGTGTGTGTGTGTGTGTGTGTGTGTGTGTGTGTGTGTGTGTGTGTGTGTGTGTGTGTGTGTGTGTGTGTGTGTGTGTGTATACATTACAAGGAAGGAATTCCAGTGTCTATTTATCACTGTCCACCTTAATTCACTTAAGACAGAACTTCTTACTGAATCTGGAACTAGGTAGAGAGACAGGAACTCTGGTAATTTTTGGTCTCTATACACTCTCTGCACAACACTGGGGTTACAGGTGAGCATGTGATCATGCCTAGATTTATGAATAGATGCTCAATTTGAATTCAGACTCTTATGCTTGTACAACAAGAATTCTTATCTCCTGAACTCCCTCCTAATCAATACACCAATGGTATATGTGCCAACAAATGTGAGATTTTCTGTTACACAAAATAAATTCCCAGTATTATTAATAATGATGATAATTATATTAATGTAATCAAAGATGTATATGAAAGTCATGGAAACAATGTGACTTAGCAGGAGAGATAAGGAGGGCATGAATCAAAAGACACTAATTTAATAGGTGTTTGAACTTTTAGAATGTCTCTTATTGAAGCATCTTCCTCATTAAAATAAAATAATATATCCACTCTCAGTGTTCATTGACAAGTAGAAATTATATATAGTAGTAATTAGAAATGTGTACAATATATAAATGATTATGTTCTAATTATTTTAAAAGAAATTAATCCAATCTAAAAGAAAGTGTTTTAGGTTAGGGATATATAATTAATTTTTTCTATTTTATGACCTTATTTGTTAAATTGTGTTTTGAAATACTACTCTAGAGTGATTATATTTCCATCATAATTTCACAAGTAATTATCTACTTGCCTGTGACCTCCACTGATTTACATTTTTCACTGTAGCATGTGGTTTATGGGTATTAATCATCATTATAACCCCTAATCCTAGCAAAATATCCATTGGTTAAATTAATTCTGCTTTTATTTTGTCTTTATAAGTAAAATGTTACTACTTAAATATAATTTTTCTTTCATCACTGTCATATATTTATTGTACAAAGGAATGAATTTATTATGACATCTTGATACTTGTATAACATGTACTTTGCTCATACTGACCCCACCCCAAGTCATCCTCTATTTCTACCTTTCCCCGTCACACTAGGATCCCTTTCTTTTTCCAAATAGTTCCTCATGAAAATATGAATTTATACATACTTGTGTAATTATAACATAGATTACATGTATGTAAGAAAATATGGACTTTTTCTTTTTAATGTAACCTATTGTATTCAGTACCATAAACTATAAATCTATCCATTTTGCAAATGACCAATTTAGTTCTTCTTTCTGGCTGAACAAATCTTCATCATATATACATTCCATAGTTTCTTTATTCATTCATATGGTGAAGGACATCTGTGCTGTATCCACAAACTAGTTATTTTGAATAGAACTAAATAAACAGATGTTCAGGTAACTGTAATAGTATATCAACTTATATTGCTTTGGGCATATACTCTATAGGTGGTAGTACTAGAATAATTTATGAAACATTTCATAATGTAACTGTCATTAGGAAAGCATAAATTACTAAAAATAAAAAAATAGATTGTAATGTATGTTGCCATTACATGCTGTCTAGTTATAGAAAAAAACATATACTAGATTTCAAAAGAGAACATAATTTTTACTGGTTTTTTTCTTGTTTTGATATTCTCCACTGTGTTATTTTTAGATATAACTTAGATATCAGTTAATTAAACACCTACTATAAAATGTCATTAACATAAAATTATTAGCCTAACATAAAAGTTTCACGTGAACTTGAAAATATCTCTCACTACAACAGTCCATAATCTGTATGTATTCATCTGGGCAACACAGTATAGCTCTTGGAATAATGGTGTAGGTGTAGTTGAGCTGGTCCCTGAGAGCACAAAAGCAATAGAACTGGTCCCACCCCTTGTTTATTTAAATGAGTGAGCCAGTCAGAGTAGTGCTGGAGAGCTCACCCTGATGTTGAGGATGAATGAAAGCTGGTGGCTTTACCAACCCAGCAACCACCCAAGCCCAGAACCAAGGCTATGAGTTGGCCCATTTCAGCATTCACCTTGTCTACGATCTTCTGGAGCAAGTAAAGGGGCTGGTCCTGAAAACTCAAAGTTGCAGGATCTGCATGACAGAGACAATAACTATATGTCCAAAGGAAACTCCAGTAAGAGACCATTATCAATAGTGTATCAGAAACCAGAGGCCTCGAACCAAATCAATGACTAGATACAATGAGCACTTTCAAGTAAGATTCATACTACAGTTTCCACAACAAAACGTTTCTTTAATTATACATTTTAGTTGTTTTATGAGGGCAGAGGGCATTCCAAGGGCAGATAGCAGATGCAAAAGGGTGAAGAAACTGGGAGATTAAATAGTTCTGGATACTTGCTGTTAAAGACATAAAGAATCAATAAAAAGTTAAACTTACAAAAACTAGTTCACTATCAACTTAGTGCAACAGTATATGCCTATAATCTAGACTCCTTTTGAAAACTAAATGAATATAGAAATAGAAAACCAGCTTCTGAAGCATACTGATAAACAATTTAGAAAATATATTTTGTGTTTCTGAGTATTTTTAATGTTGTAAAAAAGATTAAGATATCAAAATTAATTTTAATAATACTAATTTATTAATAACTATATTCCACAAAATATTTTCATTACTCAACATATTATTGTCTCACTTAATTTTATCTATCTGTGTGATAAACAGAATTCAGAGATATTTATTTAAAGAAAGATGATGCAAATATTTTAAATTAGGAAAAAAGAAATTAAAAGTAGTTACCATGGATTTTGAAGACTTATTCTAGTAGGCATATTCAAGGGTAAAGCCAAAGTTGGAATTAAATAATTAAGGCAAGCCTTGAATCATATGTATAAATGGCTCATAATAAATTCATATTCAGATCTGATGTCTGAGAATAGTACTTTATGAGCTTTCATTTCAATACATCCATTGATCATTAAGTTATAATTTATATTTTTTCGTGTTAATAAAGGAAAGAACTTAATTAGCCCTAGCACAGTGCTTAAATGAACTTTATTTCATTCTTAATTTTACAGATGCCATTTATTTTCAGATTTCTTAGATCTACATGAATTCCTTCTTTCAGTCAGATTCTTTCATATATTGATAAGCAGCTTGATGGCTTTGTGATTTTTTCAATCCCATTTTTAAGAATTTGAATATATTATCCCTTTTGCCTGATGTTGCAAAGATCCATTGTTATGGGATGATCTTTCTGTATGCTGTGAATATATGTTACTACTATCAACTAATAAAGAAGCTGCTATGGCCTATGTCAAGGCAGGATTTAGCCAAGTGTTTCCACAAATAGTTCTTGGATGGAACTTTAGAATCACTGTGCATTTTGGAATGTCTATTGTTGTTGCCCTTGCTCATCTCATATTGAGGCAGTCGTGTTGGAGAAACTTTATGAGCGTACTTTCTGTCACCCACCTCACCCAACTATGTTATCTACCTACCTACCTACCTATCTATCTATCTATCTATCTATCTATCTATCTATCTATCTATCTATCTATCTTTCATCTATCTACCTATGTATCTACCTATCTATCTACCTTGTATCTATCTATCTATCTATCTATCTATCTATCTATCTCTCTCTCTCTCTCTCTCTCTCTCTCTCTCTCTCTCTCTGTCTGTCTATCTATCTAATCTACCTACCTACCTATCCATCTATCTTTAACTCAAAACAAATAGACAAAAGTATCAACAACAAATGAACATAAAAACAAAAATCAAAGTCAACAAGCAAAAAATCCAGAAGACAAAAATGTCCAAACTAGGAAAAATAAGATAAAACAACTACAAAAATACCACTGAGTATGTTTTGTGTTTGGCAAATTATCCCAGGTATGGTTTCTTCCTGCAGTATGGTTAATATATCCAATCAGACACCTGTGTCTATTACCCCCTCTTAGTTATGATATTCCATTTGGATTCTGAATGCTGCCAGTCTGTGACTTTATTTATAAATATTTTATTAATTTTTTGAAAATTTGGATTTTTACACCCACCTCATTGCTTCCTCCTCTTCATGTATTTTCTTAATTTAATAACTCATTGACTCCAATTTATGTTCTGCATATGCACTGGACTATGAAAGATTTACCAAGAGGTATATTTGTGAGGAAAACTGACTCTCCCCCTCACAGCAACTATCAGCTGTGTCAATAGTCCATCAGCTAAAGACTTGGACTAATGACTTCATGCCTACTCCACTGTATACTCCACTGTAGGATGCTACTTTTATATTTTAAAAAAGGCATAAAATAATAAACCTGAAGCACATATAATTTAAAAAGCACTTTGAAAACTATGCCTCTCTCTTTTTCTCTTCCTCCCTCCCTCCCTCTCTCTCTCTGTCTCTCTCACTGAAAGGTGATTAAACATCAGTGGCCCATGCTCATTATCAGCTAGAAACACTGGATTAATAACTTGTATCGTTAGAAATTCATTTCTGCAGAGAGAGAATTAACTTTGTTTTATTAAAAAATATAAATTAAAATGACACTTTTAAAAACAAAACCCGGAAGGAGGGGAGGAAATAAAAAGAATGTCAATTATTTATTAAATCATAACAAATCTGACAAGATGTAGCAACAGAACAATTTTATGATAGAAAATGAAGCAGCTTGAAAAAAACACGCACAGTTAGCAGCTAAAGAGAATTTAATAAATTTGTTAAATAGTTGAAATATAAGTAATATAATTTTATTTTTATATATGAGTCAATATGGAATCAAAGAGGCAGCAGTTTTTATCAAAGATATGGCTTTTGCACAGATTCCTTGAACCTCTAGAGAAATAAAACAATATTCTAGGGTGACATACAACGGCAAAAGAGGGAATTGTGTAGTGATAAAGGAGAAACCTGAGTTTATAAAGATCCCTCTCAATTGTAACCACAACGAAAAATGGTTGTATTTTTAAGTAAATGCTTTGTAGGAGAGTTAAGCAAATGCTAACACTGCTTGTGCAAGGCCCTGGATTGATTTCCAGAACCGCAAATAAAAACACTTAAAATTTTAAAATGTGATTAGAAAGTCATTTGGGACTAAGAGTTGACTTTCACAGCCAACTTTAGTGAGCCATGCCCAGGGAACTTTCTCAAAGCTGACCAACACCAATCCGTTCAAGACTGACCCACACCACTCCATGCTGACACTGACCAACACAAATCCGTTCTAAGACTGGCCCACACCCCTCCATGCTGACACTGGCCCACACCCCTCCATGCTGAGACTGGCCCACACCCCTCCATGCTGACACTGGCCCACACCCCTTCATGCTGACACTGGCCCACACCCCTCCATGCTGACACTGGCCCACACCCCTCCATGCTGACACTGGCCCACACCCCTCCATGCTGACACTGGCCCACACCCCTCCATGCTGACACTGGCCCACACCTCTCCATGCTGACACTGGCCCACACCCCTCCATGCTGACACTGGCCCACACCCCTCCATGCTGACACTGGCCCACACAAATGTGCCCTAGACTCCAGCGCAGACGGTTTCCTCATTTCTCTTCTCATTCCTTTTGCTCTTGCTCTTGATTCAGATTCCAGTCACACAAACATCAAGCTTGAAATTCACCGCAGCCATCCGTTTTGATTTATTTTCTTTGATTTTTATTGCCTTTAACCTGGATCAAGTACAGGTAATAATCTCTAGGAATAGTCTACTCCGCCCATGGGCCATCATTGTTTTAGGGAGTACATTTTCATCTCTTGGTTTATTTTCTTCCATCAGACACAGAATTTAGATAAGATAGTTTAAATATGGCAACTAATGAAGACTGGCAGGTGATTCTTCTCTATGACTGATTTAGTAGTAATTTGTAATTCCTAATCATTAATTAAGTTAATTTAGAATTAGGTGACTATTTTTATCTATCTCACACTTTTGAAAATGTCTGAATCAACATCTAATTCACACACGGGATGGGGGAGATGGTGAAGAAGGAGGGAGAAAAAAGAAGAGTAAGAAAAAAATTTATTTTCCTGGAAATTCTAAATGAATGAAAACAAAAATGTGCCTCAAGTTCATATGCATCAATTGGTATAGTTTCACTTTAATTTTATTTTAAATAATCAGAAAACATTTATCATAATCAGCTCAACTATTGGTAAGAGAAATTTTATTCAGATACAAGTAAAAGCGAATTTTTAACAAATAGTAGTCTTTCCTTAGAAGCTTGGGCTTAGGGGAAATCAAAGGGCTGAGCAAAAATAGTGAGGCAAATATGTATGTATGGTCTATGTTTTGTATTAGACTAAAATTGTGGAAACAATCTTCACCATCACATAGATAGAGTGAAATAAGACCTTTTGGCTCCACTCTGTTTCCTAGGCTATTCATAGATGACTTTGATACAGCAAGCTGTGGTAATCATCTTTTTCAACAAGGAGCGGTTGCCTTTCTTCCAGGAGCTGCCTCCTCTTGCGATAGCACAACCGATGGCTGAGCCCTGCCAGTGCTGCAGTAACTACAGCTCCCACCACTGCAGCCCCAAGGAGCCATGGCCAGATCCTAGTTGCTTGCTCCAAGTAGGGCTCAATATAGTTTCTGTAAAAGCCTGGATCTGAAATAGAAATAGATTCAGCTGTTTACACACCACTACCACCACCAGCAGCCTTTTGGTACTTTGATATTAGATGTTTTAAAACAAGTCAGTCCTTTTCTTATCAAATAGAAGAGCTTGGGGAAAGTTAACATAATCCTTCTCAGGCTCAGTTTCCTCATTAGGAAGAAAGGAAAACAATTCCCTGCCAATGAGATCTTTTGAAACCTGTACATACCCTTGATATGTAGTACTGTTAGATATATTGTTACAACTCTTTTTGGTAATTACGTAACAGTACTATGGATCTATATAACACAGTTGTATTATTAACTATTGACCTGCTTGATAATTTGATTGTTATTTGAGAAACAAACACTTCACTGCTGGCTAAAATTGAGTAGTATCAGAGCAGTCTCAAGAAAGTTTTTTACAATCTTGGCTTTTACAGCAATCTCAACTTTTAATTATTTTATACATGTCTGATGTCATGGAAGCCAGAAAATGTTGGATCCTTTGGAACTGAAGCTACAAGTAGTATGAGCTGCCCATACTGGTGCCGGAATCAGAACTCTTTCCTCTGTAAGAAGAGCTAGTTCCCTTAACTGTTGAGAAATGGCTCCAGCCCCACAACTTTCAACTGTAAAATGATAGATTTTAGCCAAGGGTATTTTGAAGTTGTTGTTTTGTTGTTGTTGTTATTTGTTTTTCATGACAGGGTTTATCTTTGTAGACTTGGCTGTCCTGGAACTTATTCTATAGACTTGGCTGGCTCCAATCCCACTGCTTCTTGGGTGGCTAGATTACTTCTCTCTTGACTCTGCCCTTTATTTATGTTCAGATTTCCCACCTGTTTCTAAAATGCCTTGCCATGGGCCAAAACAGTTCCTTTGACATTCACAGCATCAAAAAGACATCCCACATCAAGAACTGAGTGACATTAACTTAAATAATCAAAAGACTTAAGCCAAAAATAAAATGTAAAAGTCATTTTCAGGAAGTCTGAAAGTCACTGTCTTAAATACATTTTAAAAATATTTTTGATAATTGGATTTAAAAGCCTAGTTTCAATTGCTTTTTATTTAAATACATAGCTCATTGTAAATGTCCAGTCAATATGAAATGTTTTACATAATACATCCTATTTTCTTTATGTTCCAGGAATCAAAACTAGAGAGCTGCCAGTTGTCTTAACCAGTATGCAATCTCTCCAGTAACTTTCTTTACTTTTATACAACCCCATACTTAAAAGACTTTCAATATCTTAAAGATACTGAAATTTTATTTTTTTTAAAATTTTTAAATACTGTAGGACTTATAAGGCTATATTATATACTTATATATTATATATTATATACTTATAATTATATATTATATACTTATATATTATATATTATAAGGTATATTCTAAATTGTAGTGGCTGCTATTAACATGACATTTTAGGGACAAAAGAGAAAGGAAGTCATGGAGTTAAACAGTGATGTGTTTGTGTCAGCTTGATAAGGGGTCAATTTTCCTGGTTCACTTAAAACAAGCTAGGATTGTATGGTAATATGGAGCCTCAGTTGAGAAAATATCTCCATCAGATTGGCCTGTGGGTAAGTGTGTGGGCATTTTCATGATTAATGATTGATGTGGGGGTGTGGGATATTCCAACTCACAGGTGGACATTGTCATATCTGAGCAGGTCATTTTGGATTGTGTAACAAAGTAGTCACCCTCAACCTGCAAGATATGCTGGGATAAAGATGGCACAGAACTGAGGAAGTAGCCAACCAATCACTGATCCAATTTGAAGTTCATACCACCTGATGAAGCCCATGACTGGAACTGCCTAGATTACCAAGAATCAAAGGCCAGATGTTAAACCTAGTCCAAACACAAGTGGCCAAAATGAATGAACGAATGAATGAATGAATTAATTAATTAATTAAGATTAATTAATAAATGTCAATGAAATGATTCCATATGATATTTTGCTATACTCATAGATCAGAGCCTAGCTGAATTACCATCAGAGAGGCTTCCTTCATCTAGCAATTGATGGGAACAAATGCAGAGACCCACAGCCAAACATTAGGCAGAGTTCAGAGAACCCTTTCCAAGTTGGGAAGAAAGGATTGATTGTAGGAGCCAGAGGAATTGAGGATACGAGAGACAAGGGCCACAGAATAAACTAAGCAAGATTCCTGGGGGTTCACAGAAACTGAAGCAACAATCATGGAGCCTGTATGGGTCTGTGCTAGGTCTTTGCATATATGTTATTGTTCAGTGGGAATTGGGATTGTCTCTGACCCTTCTGCCTGCTTCTGGGACCACTTTCTTCCTACTAGGTTGCCTTGTGGCACCTTGGCATGAGAGTTGGTGCCTAGTTTTATTGTAACTTGTAGTGTTGTGTTTGGTTGATATCTCTGGGGCCTGCTCACTTCTGAAGAGAAACAGGAGAGGAACTGGGATGTGTGTGGTGGGGAGGGGCTGAGAGGAGTAGAAGAGGGAGAAACTACAGTCAGTATGTAATATATGAGAGAAGAATAAATTCAAAAGGCCATATTTTTCTGGCATATTAGTGTGCTCAAAGTGTCATTATTCTCGCCACACAAATAATTCAAACTGTGTTATACTTTTTCATTGCAATGAGTCTTCTCATTATCCACATAACAAATATATAATGTATAGTGTATTTGGGAATTATTGCTCTAATTTAAGGAATTAAGGTTGTGTCATTTTAGAAAGATTTGTGTGTGTGTCTGTATGGATGTATCTTTGAAAGAGTGTTTGAAGATAATGCCTTGGTAATAATGAACGCTGGCCTCCCCTTAAATAATCCGAACAAAAATATTGAAGCTTATGTATTTGTGTATATGAGCATATATATGTGTATAATAAACAATTTATTTTCAGTATTGTGCTGTTTAAATTAAAACTGTTCTCCATTGGCTCAAGTATTTGAACACCTTGGCTCTTTCTGGTGTATCGTTTAAGGGAGATTAAGGAACTTTTAGGATGTGAGCTTTGCTGGGATAAATACATTTCTGGGGGCACACTTTGATTGTTCCTAGCCTCACTTCATTTTCTGTTCTTGTTTATATGTTTTCTTATGTGGTTTAGAGGTTGATATATCTATCAGCTTATTGCTCCAGACATCTGCTGCTGTGCATTCCCTACCTTTATGGATACCAAACTTCTGGAATCCAAACCAAAATAAATTTCTTTCTTAGATAAGTGTCTGGCCTTACTTATCTTTTCTTTATTTTTACAGTTTCCCGTACCGTTTCCGTTCCACTCCCATTTACCTCTATTTGCACCCGAGCATTCCTCCTCTGTCTCTATTCAAGAAGGGCAAGGCCTCCCATATGCTTGATCACAGCATGATACATGAAGTTGGGGTGGGACCAAGCTCCTCTACCTGGATCCCAAAAGCTAGGTAAGGTAAACATCATGGGAAACAATTTCCAAAAAAAATTAGGACTTGTCTCTGGTGCTTAGCTGGCTTTTGAGAACCTCTTCTCCATGCTTGCCTGACCTTTTAATCAGTTCATCTTAAAAGAAAATCACTTGTTATTCAGTTTTTAAAACATCACTAGATTTGAATACAAGAGAAAATGTTTGACAAATTTAGACATTAGCTGCTCCTAACAATGAAATACTTAAGCAATTATCAACATGAATACCTGAATAATGAATAATGACCCTCTTGAACTAAATTATTTAAAAGAACTTTAAAGTTTTTTTTTAGAAATCTTGAAGGTTAGTGATGAATAGAGACAAATTATAAATACTTTGAACACACAAAAGAAACAATAGTAATAATGATTAATAAGCTAGAAAGTGGGCAATTTCTGTTATTTATTTAAATCAATTTTTTCTAAAGTTAGCGGTGTAAATTCACAGCTATATGAAAACATAGTAAATAAATAAAGTATTTCAAATTAATTTTGTTTATTTTAATATACTTAAAATAAATATATTATGCCTTCTAATGGAAGTTTTTACCCTCATATCCTTTCCCGCTTAAGAATGTTTGTTACCTTTGCCTCACCCATGTGGCATGAAGGAATAATGATTAGTCAGGCTCTGTGTGTGGAAGGTCATGTAACAACTGAAAGAAACTACATTGGAGTAATAGAAAGATAATTCTATACATACTTTGTAATTTAGAAATAATAATTTATCTTTGTATTTCTCAGTTTACCATCTTAAACATTACAATATCCATTCCTAGAAACTAGAATTCTAAAGATTGCTCAAGATAGCACTGGGCACATCGATGGCTCTCTCATATAGGTTTAAGGGCCAGGTATCGGCTTGGAGTTTCCATTCTACATATCTTACTGCACTGAGAAGTATCTACCCTGATGTGTCGTATCTCATAATTCTACCACACAACAAAACCTGAGTCTTCCCTTTGCACCTGGGCCTTCTCTTATTATTCTCAAATATAACAATGATTTGTACTTTAATTTACTTGTTTTACAGATCCAAAGCTTCAAGGGTCCTATAATCTCCTTTTCTTTCATTCTGTATATAATTAATTTTCAATCTCTATTAAATTTTGTCCTCATAATAATGAATAATAAACTGACTCATGTACCAGTCATAAAAAGCACACAATTTGTGTTAACTATTATGAAATGTCTCAATTTTCTCAATGCCAATTTTTGTTCATATCACTAAAGAAAAGAATTTAATATTCCAAAAATACAGTGATTTTCTTTGCTTTTTATGTTTAATTTTTCAGACCAGAATATCTTCTGTCATTTTATGTTTTCATCCTGCTTATCAATCCTCAGTGTCAAAGTTGAACTATGCAAAAATCACTGCTGTTCTATCTCTACCTTGAAGATTCCGTTGTTAATTGAGTCTTTGTACTTCCTTCCACAATGTATCAGAATTCCACATAATTTTTTGTGCTTACTGACATCCAGACTACATTAGTCATTGCAGTGGAACTAAAGTTGGTTATAAGAACTAGGACATTGTTTCCTTTTCTATTAATGTTTCTTAATTGTTCATGAACGTACCAAAATAATATCGCTTCTTGAATATCTCTTATCTATAAGTCAGTTGTAGTTTTACATTGTATCTCTAGTCTTTATATACTACAGTGGAAGTTGAATGTTCTAAGTGTACTATCAAAATTGGCGTCTTCCATATATTGCTTCAAAAATCACTTAAGTTCTATAAAACTGACATTCTCACTTCCTCTCTTGGAAAATAATACTTATCTAATAAATTAAATACTTAAGTAATTCATGGATTATGGTTTAAGTAGAAATTTTTCCCTCACCACCTAACCACAGATGTTTAAAGGACTTAGCTGCCAGCTGATAGGTTTGCAAAATGATTGTATCATGAGGATTCTGGCTACATCAGTTAATTAATCAATGATAGGTGTCCAGCATCATGGTGGCATAATTAGGAGGTGCTTAGAGGTGCTTAAAAGTAGGAGATGAGACCTGATTGAAGGAGTTAAGTCACTAGAAATGTGCCTCTGAAAGATACGTCTTAGATATTAGTCCCTCTTTCTCTCTACTACATACTCCTAGCTTCAGCTCCAAACCAATGGAACCTATGAAGTATGGTCTGTAACCTATGGATCTATGAAAAATAATATTCTTTTATGTTGTCTATTTCAGTCATTTGTCATTGCAACAATCAGGTAGACTAGAATACTATGTAGTTTCTGCTGGGATGGACTTTCATTACCACCTATCATTTCCTTGACAAGAATATATTAACATAGTTCTGTATAGCAAAATCAAAGCTCAGTGCTTATTCCAGTCTTATGGCTTTTATTTAAAGGCATAATAATTAACATCAGAAAGTATTATCATGCTCATTATTAGTTGGTATTGAAATTTTCCTTTATTGTATTAGTTAGTAATCCTACAAAAAGTCTTACAGTGGTAGATCATAAACTGCTTACTTGTGTCATACTACATGCCCTTCGTTTTTTAACATAGTTCAGGATAGTCATTGAGTTATTCTGATCTAATTATATAACATGAATGAACTGTGATTTAGAGAATTGAAGCAGTCTCCAAATCATAAAGTAGCTACCTGATAGAATTATGGCTTAGAAGTATTCTGACCCTATACTCTTAAATGATTTAATGTAAAAAATACATATAGTAGATGAAACAGCTATAAACTTAGGAATTCTAAGAATTTAGTTTTATATATTTCAATAAACTGGTATAATGTATATTTTTAGGTGTTTTGAGGAAACATTGCATACACATAAGAAATCGGCCACATAAAATTCCAGTTCTTCTGAAGACAACTGGCCTTACCTGCCTCTTGTAAGTAGCTGTAGTCATATCCCAGGTCTTTGGATGAAATGAAGAAATCACCATTTCTGTATAGTGGTATGAAAGGAACCATGTAGGAGTCTCTGTTATGGCCAATGGGCGCATTGGCTTCTGGATAAACTTCCAGAAGAGGACGGTGTCTTCGGAGCCACTGTTCAAAAATACTATAGAGGGAAGGGTTACTCAGATTTAGTAATAATTTATTTATAAGATAAATATTTTAAATTCTTAGAAGGCAGTTATTAATATCCCAAGACATGAACAAACGCTATCTTTAAACTCTGGTAAAGTACTATTCATATCCTGAAGAAGGCACTCATCAGAAATAAAAGTCAAGATAACATCAAGTTTTTCCTTATGAAAAGAAGTCAAGCTTTTCTATCCAGTTTAAAGCCTTCAAAATGTTACTTTGGGCTGCATGGAATTTAGTCATAGTCATAAGTTAAATATAAGTTTTTACAAAGATAAAGAGAGTCAAAGAAAATTATAACAAAACTAAGTTGACAGAGTACTAGAACTTATTTTTTGTTTGTGGTGGTTATTTTAACCTTTGTTTAGGTTTAGAAAAAAATGATGTTTTCTGAGGCAGAACTTACCTTTAATGATATAGGGTGAAGTAGATCATTTCCAGCTTTCCCTAAGCTCTTATGTGACCACATGATCACTATGTGGTATTAAAATAAAACAATCTTAGAAACAGGAAACAGTGACATAAAGAAAATAAACAATGGGGATCCATCTTAGTAGTGAGCAATGGCTATCTTTAAAACAACATTGAGTTTTCATGGGCAGCAAAACTAGTTGTACCATGAAATAAATCTATTCTCTTCTCTAGAATGATTTCTCTAGTCTAAAAGCTCAGAAATTTGTGGACATTGGCTGTTTGTTCTCGTTTTTCTGAGTTTCTTTCCCAATAGTAATGGGAGCTAAAATCTTTTCAAAATCATTCCTATTAAAGTAAGCCAATGTTAATATCTGTTCAGCAAAATTAAAACTGGAAAATGCTAAAATTTAAATGGATCAAAAGCTTAAATAAAAATGAATTAAAATTCAACCAGAGAATTCATAAAGAGCCCTTAAAAGCATGACAAAAAAGAGATTTATGTTACTAGACTGTGTAATGTGGGAAGAATATGAGATCTGGAGTTTAGAAACTTTCCTTGAGCAATAAGTTCATGTTTAATTACTTATGACTATATTATACATACATATATTTAGATATATATATATATATAGATAGATAGATAGATAGATACATACATACATACATACATACATACATACATACATACATACATACATACATTGATACATAGATACATAGATATAAAGACAGAAAAGACAGACAGACTAAAGATATGGTCACCTCATCCTTATAATGCATCAGATCTAAAATCCAATGTGATAATATTTTTATGAGAGTACCAAATAAATAAATTACTACTTATTTCAAATTTTAAATTAGGAAATAAGAAGTTATTTCATTGTAAAGAGCAAGTTATATATGGGGAGAATAATACTTGAGCAAACAAAAAATTTTACAGTTTAATATATACTTAACAACAAGAAAACGAAATAAAATACACACGTTTTTGGCCTGTGATATAAAGCAATACTGTTCATTTAAAATCTGGACTTCAATCACTAGTCTGGTCAGTATAGAATTCTTCCTGTGCATTAATGAAGGGTCAGAAGGTCATTGGTAAACACAAAAATCTGGCCCATGATTACTATTCTTTTTTAAATTTGTTTTATTTTTAAATATATATTGAGCATATAATATAGGTCAATTTCTTTTCTTCTTTAAAATGGGGATTCTTATTGTATGAAGACACTGTGCCAGTGAAAACAGCAGCAGTCACAGAGTTGTCCATTAAATGATGGCATCTTCCCCACGACCCCTCTTGTGTGTCTTCTTCCTTATTATTATCAATTTGCTAGGAAAACTTTACAATTTGTGAGGGAAATGATATATGCTATGACAAAAATATGAAGGCTCTATGTTTGAAGCAAAATCTCTAATGATAGTTATTCTGGTAGGCAGAATTGGAAAGAGGAGGCTTCTAAAAGACTGATTTTCTATGGCTCTTAGATTTTTCAACTGAAGAAAAAAATCAGAATTAATTTAAAAGCCCCAAATCTATGTAAGACTTAAAATGTTATGAAGTTTTTAATATTAGCTTATACTATTATTTTCAAAAGAGTCTTAATTGATAATGACATGTAATTTAGATAATACAAATGATCCAAAAATTGAAAAATCACATGTAATTATTTTATATCTTGTTATTGAGATATGTACATATAATATTCCATATATATATGACTCCAAATAAATATTATACTACTAATTTTTTATATAAAATATTTGTTTAAATCCATATGTTTTAAAATACTAAATATATTTTCAGCCATAGGAGAATCTCTGACAATTAGTTTTTTCTCAATCCATTTAACACATTGACATAGAAACAGCCCAGGATGCAATGACTCACTAGATGAGACTGGAGGTAAAATTTGTACCTGATGTCAACTGAGAAAGATTAGTGTTATACCTAATTTATAAGTAATTTTGTTTCTACCAAGAAATAAAACAAGAGCATCAATTCATAGTACCAGCTTTAACAGGTGAGACCATTAATTTGTTTATTATCTTATCAACCTTTGAAAATGAAGACATTAGTCTTGATTAAAATCTTCAGTGGTACTTCTCATCACCAGTTAATTTCATCAAACTGTGTCTAGAATGGCTCCCATTGAAATACTAATAGTAAATTGAATAAAAACCTGACAGTTTGGAAAAAAAATCTTATCGAAAATTAATTTAAATACAACTGAATAGATTTCTAAAAGTCTGAGAGATAGACTTTGTAGAATTAGGAAAAATTGATCATAGAAATATGTAATGGACTGTTTCGTAGATAAATCAAACATAGAATATTTTATTCCAAGACTTCAGTCACTCTTATCTGTGTTATAATAAAAAGACAAAGTGGGAAATGATCAGCTTCCCTTGAACCCATAAGAGAATCTGTTTTGGGTCAAACTAATGACCCTAAAGCTGTCAATATATTTTCATCCCTCAATTTTTTTAAGTATAACAAATAATGTGTAGAGGGACCAGCATTAAAAATTTAGTTAGTATAAAATTGCTACGCAAGCATGACGACCTGAGTATAGATTCCCAACACCCACACAAAAGTAGAGTCATCTGTGCATATTAAAAATCATCTGAAAACAAGGTGGGCCCTTTGTCTCAAACTCAACTATATTTATCTCATGTCTTTTAAGAACCTTTTTAACATTTGATGTCCAACTAGTTTTGGCAATTGGCAATATCCAGGTATAATGAGAAACTTTGTCTCATAAACCAAGGTAAAGTGAGATAGGGGAACATATCCAATGTTAGCCTTTGATCTCCATATATATGAACATAAAAATACATCCATACATACAAACACACAGGGGGTGGACACAGGGACAGAGACAGAGACAGAAAGAGAGAGTCAAAATTTGTGGGCTGATCAATTTGTAGAGGGTTATGTAGAAATTATGAAGAATTCTGAAGCTGGAAAATTAGGTTGAGAGTCCAGTAATAATAAATAGCTCTAGAAACTTGGGAAAGCTATTTAACCTGTGCCTGTACCAGTTTCCATTTTTAGTAAAATAGAGATTGTAACAGTATGAGATGAACCATTGCACCAATAAAACTCATATGGTGAAGCAACTCCTAGTACCTTGTTGACTACATTTGGGAATGAATGGGATCTTTTAGGATATTAAAGATTGATGTAGAATAAGGTTTTAGGACTAGAACAGTCTGATGGAAATCTTCAGGAGTAGAGTAGATTTAGGTAGAGAGAGGGACAGAGGGAAAATTCTGTGAAGACACAAGAATATCTTTTGGTCACAAAAATATGGCCTTAAAAAAAAAACAGCTTCTCTGTCACTTTGATCTCAAACTTAAAGGCTCCAGGATTCTAAGAAAGGAAGGAGAGTCATGCATAGCTTAAAAGATCACTGTTAATGATATCGGTGTTAACATTAGAATTTGATTTTGATCTTTTCTTCCATGGGGCTTTCTAATATACATGCTTTCTACTAGCTTTCTGGGTTTTTTTTTCCTGTCTTTTACTCCTTCAAGGCTTAGGTCAAATACCACTTGTATGAGAATTTCAATAAGAGTTAATTTTCTTCCTTTGATTATTACATTGTTACAAGTTTTTGAATATATGTTTGAGAATTCCTTCACAATATTTATAAGATTTGCCTAATATCAAGTGTATAGAATTTACTAAAAAGAAATCCTGTCACCTCACTGATTATTTTATACCATATATTTACCGTAGTACTTTCTCACAAACCAGGTTCTGTGATTAAAATCATTCATACGCACCATAAATTTTACTCATAGGAAGTTATAGGAACTATGCCTTTAATTGGAAAACTACAATTTTAGAAAATACTTAAAGTAGTATAAATTAAGTACTTTTGGAATTTATCAGAATTAGAAAAATGAAGATTGCAAGAGATGTTGGTGATTTTAAACCTCTTGTGACTGAACCATTCAGTCATACTCACCAGCTAGAGACTGCCTGCAATATCATCAGCAAGATGCCTTGTTCTGGAGATATGAAGCTAAGTGAGAAACTGCCCTTGTCTTCCATGAAGCTGAAGTTGGGTCCATTACTCAACACAATATATTATGAATGTCACACAATAATCAAAACCCTTTATACTTTGAGAGAACAGTGAAAGAACAGATAGATTCTGCCTGGGTAGGGGTGTATCAAGTAATGGGACCTTTGTGTGGCATTTGAACACAGTTTTGAAGACAGACTTACAGAAATCTTGCACTGTACTAGAAAAATAAAAGACAGTTGAGGAAGACTGCAGGTCCCACATAAAGGAAGCCAGGGCCAAGTGAAAGGGAATGTATAAGCAAATGCACGTGCTCTAAGAGATTAGGTCTTGTTAGGTCTTGCAAGGATTCAACTGAGTCTAGGTAGCACTGTGAAACTGTGAGCTGTCACTGTAGGAGCTTGGGCAAAGAAGTGACAGTCTTGTTTAACTCATACAGAAGTGGATGTAGAGTCAAGTTTGGGGGTTTAAGGGAGTGAACCTGTCTTGAATACATAGCATATTTGAATTAAGATTACTAAGGAAATGTGGAGCCTCTCTCTGGGTGGGAAATAACAGTATCTTGTTGGTTGTGTTTTCTGTTGTCCCTAGCTAATAATGGAATTAGTCACAGTTTAAAAGGATAGATTATCAGACATGAGTAACATTAAATGAAAATTATATAAAGGAAATATGAAATTCAACTGATCCCAAATACGATTGACTATCATTTTAAGTGCATACATTAAAACTGTTTAACTTAGTCCTTGAAAGTGAAAATATTATTAGAGAATGAAAAGGAATTAAGATGAGATTAAAATCTTTTAAACGAATGAATAAGGTTGGAGGACTGAGCATAAGAATTAAAAGGAGATGTAAGAATTAAATTCAAAAAATAAAGGCAATAAAGTTCTAATTTTTCTTCCCTAGAAAGATTTAAGCATATCTTCAGAGAGTAATCACTGCATTTTGGACTATTTGGAAAGGAAGGTGATTGTGATGTGCAACTAATTGAAAGATTTTGTAATTGACTAAAGCTTATTTTAAGTCAAATGATACAGGCTGTACTCATGAAGCACACTTAGACTATAACTCTATAAAATACCATCATAAAAGGCTGGCTGGCCTCTTCAGATCATACTAAATACAGGTAGTGGACTGGCTCTGCATTTGTCTCTCTATAGATAATGGGAATTTGTTTTTAGAGCCTCTGTACCCTAACATGTGAAATCATAATAATGAAGTTTACTTTATCACACTCATTATGTTCTTTGTTAATTTTTCAATATTTTCTATCATGTATCCAATATATGTAAAGCTCCAAGTTTAATTATAATAATCTGTAGTGTCACAGACTTTGTTTTGTGTTGTGATAGACATGTAGAAAATTTCAAGCAATATAAATAATATTCTCAGAAACATGTAGATAAAACCTGTGAGATTCCAACAGGAACAACATCGCAGAAAGTGCTTAAATTGACTGAGACAATTATGGAGAAGAAATTACATCCTTACATGAAGTCTGAGCATAATAATTAGAAAATAATAGGAGTTAGCTATGGGACACAATATAAAAAATTTCAAGGTCAATAAGAAGTGAGTTTTGACAAGTGGAAATGAATCAGAGTGTGAAAAGTTTTGTAAGCATAAATAGAGAACATGAATGGCAAGCTGAGAATCAATCTTCCAAAAAGTATATCAAACAAACTCTGTCGCATTGAAACTTTTAATTATGATTATATTGGCTATATTCATTATATGTTATCATACTATAAATAAACATATATTTCTGTGTTCTATTGTCCATTACAGCATATAGTGTATGATAGGACCAATAGTAAATAAGGCAATGAGGTACTATATTTTTATTAAAACCCTCACACAAGGGTAAGCAAGGAAACAAAACCAGAGCACTTGGACAATTTCCTTAAATTTACTCCATTAACATATGGAGCCATTAGGATTAAAACAATTTCTGTAGAACTCAATTTCTGATTCTATTTAAAACTTCTGTGTGCTTTGCAAATATAGATGCATGCAGAACAAATTATGTAACCAGGAGATGGGTCCAGAGTTCAGCCATTGATCTCTGCCTCCACTTCTACTCATTGTTGGATGTAGGTTCTGTGATGACACTTAGAGTAGCTATTCAGTTATTTTTTGGTGAAGTCCTGTTTAGGCATACTCTCCACTATTGGTTGGCGACCTAGCAGGAACATCCTGTGAGTTCTTGGAGGTTTCCCTAGTACCGAGTTTCTTTCCAGTCCCACATTGGCTTCCTCTATCGAGATTTCCATCTCTTTTTTTCTCCCTCTATATTTCTTTCCAAGTGGTCTTAATTCTGAGGTAGAAAGATATCTTTAAGTTCTATAGATAAAACATAATCATTAATGGTAACAATTTCAGGATGAACCTGGTATTAGCACACTTATAATATTTTATCTTAAAGCAAAAGACAATGCCCTTTTTATCTTCACTGAAAGGTTCAGTACTATACCAATTTTCTATATGTTATTAGCTTCCTTACTTCCTCTCCTAGTTGTGTTAGATTGTACTGAGCCCCCTCCCCCATCCAGGATTACAGTGGAGAAGCTCATCATGATGATGAGTTCCTTATTTGTGTTTTTAGCTATTCACTCCAGACCACTGTACAGATGACATTTTATATGTAAATTTTAACCTTCTTCGTTTCACAGGTAAATAGCATGGCTTTGTGGAAACCCAAATAAATTAGGAAATCATCCCTCCCCCTCATAACCTAGTAAGAGACAAAAGATTCTTGTAGTCACATATGCACAAATGATACAAGTCTATAGTCATTGGTCATCCTTCTGCATCTATTATCAGCATGTTCTTCACTTTTCCTGAAGTTCTAGTTTTCCTGTCAATGAAAACTGCCAGAAGTTTCATCTATTATCTTAGATTGCCACTTTATCCACACTTCTACAGATCTGCAAATCACTAATTTCCACATACTTATGGAAAAATAAAATAAAATGAACACCATTTTTGGTTATTCTGTTTAAACATTAGAGCAGGGAAAATGAATGACGTAAATTAAATAGAAAAGAGATTATGTATCATTGCTAAAGACTGAATTAATTTTTGTATCCTGTGGGAGATGTGCTTACCATTTGATCAAGGTGATATTGTGAAAAAATACATTGCAAAAATTTTTATTTCAAAGTGTTGTGCAGGGAAATTTTTTTAATTTAATTTACTTCTTAAGATTTGTGGTAGAAGACCAAAACATATGGTGTGGTTAAGTACCAAAGGCCTACAATAAATATGAGAAAAGCTAGAATACTGTTGAAGATTTGACAAATAAAAAGAAAGCCACAGATGTTTTAATGCCAGGAATGACATTAGTAAAGAGAAATTTGATGATGAACTGAAATGTTTTTTTTCCAGCTAACAGCAAATGTTCTATACACGCCTCAGCATATATATAATTTATAATTATAGAAGCATATGGAGCACAAATACCCAAATAATTTATACTGTAATAATACTGATGTTATTATAAGTTAAATGACAAAGAAGGGGTGTTTAATCTAGTTTAAAGAATCAACATAAAGTAAACCATCCTTCAGAAAGTGAATTTTCCAGGTACTGACAGCTGACGTTTCAATCACAACAAATGGTCCTTACAACTGGAAAGCAGAACTCAAGAAAACACAGATTAAAGACTGGAGAACACATTGGTTTCTTTGTTTCGGTCTCTCTATCTTCCCATCTGTCACTACTATTTTCCTGGAGTGAGGATCTTCATCTTTATATATCCAAGTCTCTTCCTTTTCCTACTTATTTAATCTTCTCTTTTAATTGGAATAATTTAAAAATAAGTCATTCCTTAGAAAGGCTGTTGATATTTGTGTCAGCTAATCAGGAGTTTTAAAAATGTAAACTGACATATTCAGCAAAGGGAAGACCTGGTACTCTTTTTGAAATTTTTATTATGGGAAAGAAATAACAAAAAGGAGAAGATTTCTATATGCCAAGGAATTATCTTACAAAAGTTAAAATTGGTGAAAAAAAAAAACAATAAATCACAAAGGGTAGAGCATCAAGAAACTCAACATGGATTATCTGGAGAAGAGGCAGAGACATGGGCCAAAGAGAATTGTGAAATTTCTATAAATGTCACAAGTTGCTATGAATTTTTGTTTTTCTCCTGAGGTGGATTGCAGTAAAATTTATGAAACTTAAGTTGCCCAATTAAGTAATGTTAAGGGGGAAAAATGTAAAGAAATATTCAACCTACAATCCAGAGCTCACTGAGGGAAAATTTTAATGATAAAAACAACATGAAAGTTATTTACAAATCCCTCTTTGAGTACACCAGACTAATTGTCCTCAGTGGTTAGAGTAATAATCTTTCTGAAGATTCCTGGCTGAAATCTTTGTTCTAACTGACGAAAGACTCCCTCACTTCTTCTCATTAATCAGAGATAGTAGAGGAAACGATTAAGACTCTTGTCACATTAACAAGTATCTAAAAATCCATGAACAAGAAATATTTATTCATTCCAGAGATTCACTAAATTTACTTTAAAAATATTTCTTTAGTTTTCAAACTATATATCCTGCTCTATGAGGTTAAAATTATTCCTGTTATCCCAACTGCTTTTTAAGATGAGTTGGGAGAAATATGGATTTCCTAATGTTATTTCTAAATGACACCCATGAGCAGTTTATTTAGTATGAGATGTGATATTCAAGCTAAAATGGGTGGCTAAGATTATAGCTTTAGAAAGTCTGCCTGCACGACATTTTTTTTCACCGCTCAGAGTACAAAGTTGACAAAGTGCCAATCCTCATAGGAAGAATTTTAGACAAACTAGGCAAGATATTAGCACTTCCATCCAGATATTTTTTACAATAGTGCACCAGTGATTTGCAGGATCAAAATATTAATAAGCTTGCAAGAAAAAAATCTACTTGTGTGGAGGATGAGTTCAAATAAAGGGCCATCAAGGACCATCTGCATTCAAGTTTATACTTTAGAGTTATGTATATGTTCCTAGTTATAGGCTTCCCTAGTGTGGACGTGAATACAGTTCATTAAAATACTGATACCCAGACTTCCATTCATCTACTTCAGCATCACTGTGTGTGAGTTTGCTCAGGGTCCTCCTAGAATTTATCTACACAGAAAGGAATGTGTGATACTTTAACAATTGATAAAAATGAGAAAGATGTTGAGTAGAAGGCATAAGCTATCTCAAACTAAACAAGTCTAGAAAAGCACTGGGTAACAAATTAAAAAGAAAAAAATTCTGTTTTTCATATAACTCAGCAATGTGAAATAGTGATGTGGTACAATAAAGTCTCTGGAAATTGCCTTATTAAATCAACACCACTTTTTAAAATTATTTCTTTTATTCTTGAGATTATAATTACATTATTTTCCCTTCTCCAAACCCTTCCACACATGCCTTCTTGTTCTCTTTTAAGAGCACAGCTTCTTTTCCTTCATTAATTGTTGTTAAACACACACATACACACATGTACATTCATACCTACCCAAACCACATCAATTTCTAAATAAAAAGCAACCTGCTCAGCCTATATAATGTTATTTGTATGGCTGGTTTCAGAGCTAGCCATTTGTTATTGGATAAGAATTTGTCATGCTCTTTCCTGGGAAAACTATTTCTCCTGCTCTCAGAATTCATTAGTTGCTTATATAGTTCTTTGTGTAGAATTGAGGCTTCCTGAGCTGCCCTACTGTGCCCATATAATAGGGAAGGCCAATTGTTGCTGTCCCAAGGGATGATTACAGAAGAGAAGGTAGAAAAATTGTAAAAGCCAGAGGTTCAAAGAACCAGGGTGTTTGCTATATGGTTGTGCTGTATGACTACTGTTAAAAGCTACACCCATAACTCTCACAAGTATGGCTACCTAACCACAAGCTGAACAAAGACAGAACTTATTTTATATACTAATGAGCTAGGTCTCAACAAACCAATGAGACTGAGAGCTATGGTGTAGTTAGAATTCCTAAGAAAGTAATCCCAGGAAAGCACACACAACCATTTACTGTTGCTTTCTGCAAGCAATTCCTGGCTGACCATGAGAAAGACTGAGAAGCATTAGGCAGATGTGCTGGCTTGTCCTAATCTTAAGTAGTATTAGGATTTTCTGCAGAAGCTGATGTGCTCTTGGCAACATAAGTGTAGGGTGTTAATGGGCAATGACTGAAGGAAAGAATAAGACTTCCTTTTATTATGGGTTTTTCTGTGATATAAAGCAAAGAAATCAGATGCTGGAAAATGTGAGAAGGGTCCCTGCCTGCTACCAGCAAGGAATAGCTTAGTCTTTGTAGGAAGTTTAGAACTTTGTTCATTGGCTCCTTGTTAAGTGAGTGAAGTTAAAGGATCTATAACAGGCCACAGCAGCACCTGAGTTCAATTCTAGAATCCTGCATTAACAGAAAGCTAAATCTGATAGATAAGAGGCAGAGCATGCTCTCAAGCTCTTCAGAAAAACAGTTTCAGTGTCATGTATGAGAAGAATTGAAAACCATTGTCAGAAGAAATGTTAAAGATTGTTACCACTGGGACAGATGCAGTAGAGCTAAAAGTTCCTAACCTCTGAGGCTGATAGGCAAAAAAAAAAAAAAAAAAAAAAAAAAGTACCATAAAACTTAAGTCATCACAAAATAGAAAACCTCCTTGACTTCTGAAAGAACGGTGCAAATATGAGCAAGGTAAGGGTAGGAGGTTTTACTCTGTATTATGTATGATCTACTTAAAGCTTTGACCATAGCAAAGATACTGAAATACTCTAGACAACCATATCTCAAATGAAAAACACTAATGTTAGTTCATATTTGGTGGGACTTAAAGTCTGTGATTCATCAGAGATTCATCATGGGATCCTGAAAATACAAAACTGACCAAAAAGTATAATTAAATGCTATACATCAATATTGACAAACTCTGGTTAGCTGAGTTATAACAAACATTAGAGCAGAAATTATACTATCAAAAATAACTGTGAGTTTCACTGCAGAACATATATACACTAAAGGACTAAAAAAAAAACCCAAAATTTGAAATATCTTTGACCACTGCTTAAAAACTTAAGAAAAATGGGAATTCTATGAAGATCACAAACTACTAAATGTATCTAAGAGAAAGGAGTTGGAGAACATACTTATTTAAACAACTGAATGTATTTTTGAATTATATATTACAAAAAATTCTTATTTTGTCTTACTGTTAGATTATTTTATATATTTAAGGGTAACATCAGCAGATATAAATGTTTCCTTGAAATAGAAGAGGAATATGTATATCCGTTCTGTACAGCCAATATACTTTGATATCAATGTGTGGTAGGACTCAGAATATAGTGAAAATGCATTATGCAAAATAACTTAGCAATCAAAGAAACATTATAAATAGAGATTAAACATTGTTCTTAAGAAATTATATTTCAAATTGACAGACTTTGCTACCTGCATAAATGCTTATGTATAAAGTCTACAATAGAACAGATATTAATGCTGCTGGGAAGGGAGGGAGAGAGGGGGAGGGAGAGAGGGAAGTAGAGAAGAAGAGAGGGGAGGGAAGAAGGGGAGAAGGAAGAAAGGAAGAACAAAATAAAGGATCTGTCTGTCACTAGCAAGTAAATAACAAATAGAAATGTTTAAGGACTTTTATTCTTGGTAGTATTGATGCTATTAACTTCTTGCTTGGTTCTATTGCCAATAAATAACCTTTTATTATTTCAATTTTATTTCAGAGAGATTCTAACACAGACAACTAAAATGAAATTCTGCTTACATTGGAGTGGGCATGATTGACTTCTTTGCCACATGAGGAACAAAACAGCCGTATGGGGCAGAAGAAAGTACTGTGGGTTGGTGGCCAGAGGATTCTGATTAAATCTTCTTCCTGATCACTTAATCATGTGTGGACTTTGAAACTCACTATCAATTCTTTAAAATCCCATTTTTTTTAATTCAAAATAAGTTATTGCAATTTTGGCACTAATAATACACAAGAAACAAAGGGAAAATTCTAAAGTCCTGCCTCCTGTCTGAATTTGTTTAAAATCTTTACATTGCCCTGTGCCTGATACTTTTCTTTTGTGTGTAATGTCCCAGAAATGCAAACATATATGCTCCATGAACTTAGTTTGTTTCAATATTAAATGCTCATTTTCTCTTACTTTTGAGTTCTATGTTTAATTATATAGCAGAAAATTGAATGATGCACAAATCCAAGGTATTAATTTCTTCAAGGTACTATGTCTAAGAAATACACAGCTCAATTTATTTGATTTTGTTTTTATAGTACTCTCAGTCACTAATGGTGCACATTTCCAGGAAACTCAAACTTAAGAAGCAATTTCAGTCCTAGCCATGAGCTCAAGTCCTTTATTTCTATCAAAATCCTACACATTAAGTTAGAGAGACTAATATCTTAATAGTCGAGATTAGGAACAAGCCTGCTTTTAAAGGTAATGCTCTTTTCAATTTCTTTCTTCTTCCAGATTTGTTCCATCTCAGTGTTTGGAGAAACAGCTATGCTTGTGTGTAAAATGTTAAATAATCTATAGTATGAGATTTGTTAAAACTTCATCTGTTCATCTTAGTAGAATTTCACATTCTTTCACCTTAATATCCTTTTGATCTATTTCATTTTTTTCTATGTTTCTTTTTTAGTTTTGTGCCCTTTTTTTTTTTAGTTTGTGCCCATGTTTGTTTGTTTGTTTGTTTGTTTGTTTTAATTTAGTTTTTTGGATTTACCTTTCTTCCACAGCTTTGCCAAACTCTATTCCCCCTTTGCTACTTATCCAACTTTGTGACACCCATATGCTTTCCAAAAAACTCATCAATTTCAATTTCTGGTGTCTGTAGGCTCTTGGGTTTGTGTCCTTTCGACATAGTATGGGCCAGTGTACCAGGGACTACATCCTTAATCAAAGCTGACTCCCCTTCTCCCACCTGTCAGTTGCCAGTATCTTCAACATGAAGTGAAACATTTTATAATTTAGTATCTTTCTGGAACAGAGGGATTTATCTAGCATATAATTACAAACAATTGATATAAAATTATAAAGAACATTTTCTTAAAAGAAATGAGATATCTTCCCTTCCTTATAGCACACAAGAGAATGAGACAGAATTGAGAATCAGAAAAGAAAGGGAGCCTATGGAGAGTAAACAGGTGGATTTTACAGAGTACCCTGCTCTCTGCTGGCTCCCTGCACACTATACATCAATACAGTGTTGTTATAGCTCAGTGATGTGAGCAAGGGCTTTGATGGCCTTCTTTCTGGAGACTTCAGAGAAATCACTGTTATTAAAGGAATTCTGTGTGGCTTTCTTTCCCAAAACATTTTAATGTTGATTTATTAAGATAAACATGGTAAAGACAACATTCATAAATTTTGTTCTTTTTGTTAAGTAGAACTAACAGTACATAGCAAATGCAGGAAGTTTTTAATGCTTATTTTCTTGTGAGAAAAATGACATTTTAACAGACCTTATTCTTTTGATCAGGACATACATCTTTCTCTGATGAATATTTTGCAGTTAAAGAAAACTATTTGACTGGCATTTCACTCTGACTTAATGGGCATTGTAATATGTCTTTTTCCAAATCCTAAAGTTCTGTATTCTCCTTGTTATTGTAGATTATGTGACAGTTTGTACTCCACAAATGTATCTTGGCTTGATGCTAGGGATGGAAATAACATTTGTATTATGCATCTTCTGTTTTTCCAAAAGTACAAGAAGAAATTTTGCTTTGCTACTTACAGAAACACACAATGAATCAGAGTTATATTAGTAACATAAATTCATGAAATTAAAAATATCAAAAATAAGGTAGAAAATTAATATTTCCTGTGCATATTTTGTACTTTATTAGTTATTATTTGCTTTAATCTGTCATTTAAGAACAATATAGAAAGTTCTCACCTTAAAAAAACTTTCAGATTGAAGCCATACAATTTTTCATAATTCAATTTTCAAAGCAGATCAATGTTCTTCACTTCTAATATTTTTCTACCATTCTTTTGGAAAAATTTCCAAAATTCCCTAGGGGATCTGTCTTTTATTATTAAACTAATAATCTATTCTAAAATCTATAATTTTTCTTCTTACTTTTGCTATCACAGTATTAAAATATTCTCTTTAATTCGTCATTTCTTATTCTAGCTTCACTGGAGTTTCATTTTTACTTTTTACCACATTTTAAAAAGTTAAATGCCACCCCCCCCACACACACACACAAATCAATATATTGAAGTACTAATCTCCAGAACCTCATGGTGTCACTCACTGGATTTAAAGACAAAGTCAGAGACTGGCGATTAAGTTAAGTAAGTCATTAGTGAGTCCTGCAATCAGATATGACTGTTATCTGTCGAAGGAATAGATACAAGGCACAATGTACTAAGAAAGAATTTTACATGAGGACACAAAAAGGGTAACTATGTACAAGCCAAGGACAGAAAACCTCAGGAGATTCAACTCTATTGACACTGATTTTGAGTATTTATTCTTTGAACGAGATTAGCATAAATGTCTGCTTTTAAGACACCAAGTTTTGGTACTAAGTCATAGCAAAAAAAACTGAATTATCCTCCAGGAAGTCATATTTCTTATTTGACTATTCTTGAAGGCAGACTCAGGAGATGCTACTTCCAAATAATAGAGGTCAGCTGAAATCTTGACAGTTAACTACTAGTTCAGAAATTTTATGTAAATTCTTTAATATTTCTGAATGTGACTTTTCAGATGTTTAATGAAAGTTTTAATATCAACTTTGATAGGATGATAATGGGTGGTATATATAGAACTGTACTGCATAGTTTCAAAAAGCTTGTAACAAACTGCACTATGTTGTAGAATTTTCCATTGTCCATACCAGTATATTTCTTACATTCAACAACCTACTGGTGTATTGAATGACATAAAGAAAAAAATTTCCTCACACATAAAATTTTTTCTCTATTTTATCTTCCCAAGTATTCATCAACAAATTTAAAAATGGAAACTTCCAGTCCCATTGGATGAAAAATAGGAACAAAAAATAACAATAAAATAAGATCAAAATATCTCACCTTCTCAATACAACATTTGCATATACATATGCAAATATTCTATAATCTTTTCCTATTAAACAAGCAAAAGTCCTGGACATTCAACCTACTCTTTTGTTTTCAGACCTCAAATGTTAATGTGTTTGTTTGCACGAGAACACCTCCCCCCATAGAGGGGTATAGATTTGAATGCACAGTCACCAGGTCACGAAACTATTTGGGAAAAATATGGAGGTATGATCTTGTTGAAAAAGTTTGGTTTGTTGTAGCACCACAATTTCTAAAGTCCATGTCAGACCCCAACTCTCTGCTTGTTGCCCACAGATCAAGATATAAGAGCCCTCTGCTACTGCTCCAGTGTCATGCCTGTCTTCTTCTCACCACAATGTGATGTGGGAATGTCTTTCTGTATACTGTGAATATCAGTCTTTAAATAAAGGAGCTGTTTTGGGCCATGACAGGCACAATAGAAGAAGTAGGAGGAGAAATCAGAGCATAGGTAGGAGAAGAAGGGCGGAGTCAAGGGCAGATTGAGCAAGCCGCAGAAGGAGCAACATGTAAGGAACACAGGTGAGCCACAGGCCACGTGGCAGACAGATTAATAGAAATGGGTTGATTTAAGATGTAAGAGCTAGCTAGCAATGTGCCTGAGCCATAGGCCAAACAGCATGAAGTTAATATAAGCATCTGAGTCATTTCTGGGGGCCTGAGCAGCAGCGGTAGGTCTGTGGATCTAGGCCTCTGGCTGCCCGGGACCAAGAAACCCCTACTACAATAATGAATGTGAATTATACTGTTCTTTGGAACCATGACCTTCAATTTTAATGCTTTCTTTTATGAGAGTTGATTTGGTGCCTCTTCATAGCACTGTATATTTTCTATGTACAACTTAACTTCCTAATGGTAAAGGTTTTTAATATACCCTATCCATTTCTCTGCCCCACTTTTTCTTATAAATCTTTGCAAAACATTGTTCTAAAACTTTTCCATTCTGACTCATTGTAATTTGAGCAGCCATCAGGTCTGCTGTTACTACCAGGTCCATTAGCCTTAATCATCATTTTATTGCTGTTTTTAGATCAGTAGGACATATTTGTTGATTTCCTTGCTGAGTATTTTTATGTTTTTAGTATGAATTTAGGATTTCGTACCCTGTTTTCCTCCTTTGTCTCCAGTCAATCCTCCTGAGACTTACTGCTTCCTATTCTGCATCTGCTCATCCTCTGAAATAACGAGATGGGTTAAAATATTTTGACTATTACTTCTATTAATAGTGTTAAGTACCTGTATAATTTCAAATGTTTCGATGGATTTGAACATTGTCTACATGCTAAATATTACCAAATGTATGTTTTCAAGTTTTTCCTGACTTTTCAAACCACATACCATGATCTAACTTAAAGGTTGGAATCCTGTTGAATATCTAATTGTAATATCTATAAATTACTCATATATTGATAAGTGAGCAATGATTTATTTTTCACCGAATTTACTTCTTGTAATGTCTACTAGCATTTCTTTACAGCATTATTTCTAACTCTAGTGTTCCTAATCCTGAGGTATCATTGGGGCCCTCTTACTTTTTAAATTAGTAATTCTTGTTAAATCAGTATCATCATCTATTGTATAATGGTTTTACCTTTGAATTACACACCGACTATTTTCCTCCCACCAAGCCTCCTGTCTTCTCTGTGGTTGATAACATTAGTTTCTCACACTATAATTAATGCCAAATAATGATCTGCATCTGAACTGCATATACATTTACACTGAAGTTCTCCAACAATTCATTTGTCTCAGCAAGCAAGGTAATTTAAAACTTGTTAATATATTCATTTCTATTTGGTCAATACCTTAATAACTTGTGAAATAATCTTCATGGACACTGTGAATATATGTCACTCTGATCACTTTAATAAAAAGCTAAATGGCCAAGTACTAAACAGGATTTGGGCGCAGAGAGAATGCCAGGAAGAAGAAAACAGATGTGCCAGGAGACGCTGAGCAAGCAGGATGGGCAAAAAGAGATGAAGTAATAAAACCAGGAAACAGAAAGTATTAGTAAAAATCAGTTAATTTAAATTATAAAAGGTAGTTATAAACAAGCCTATCCTATTGTCCAACTTTTCATAACTAATAATAAGTATCGCCATAATTGTTAGGGAGGTTACAGTCCCATTAAAAAAATCCAACTCCATATGCTGTCAAATGTGGAGCATATATTTCCACATAAAAGTTTAAAAGGTATTGATATGGGATGTATTTCTGTACATCGTGAATATTCTTTAATAAAGGAACTGTTGTGGCCTATGGCAGGCATCTTAGAAGTAGGTGAGAAAATTAGAGCATGGATAGGGGAAGGAGGTGAGCCATAGGTCACATGGCAAGACAATAGATGCAGGAGCTAGCTAGCAATATGCCTGACCACTGGCCAAGCAGAATGTAATTAATATAAGCATCTGGGTCATTTGGGGGGGTGGGGGAAAGCCATTGTAGACAGTCCAAACTTTGGGGTTAGGCCAGGCCAGAAACTCATTCTACAAACCTTTTAAAAAATAAGTTCCAAACACATAAAAAAAAAAAAAGGCAAATATTGCTTTCTAGTCATGAGCTACAGAGAAGCATGTATGTCATGGCTACTGCTTGTAGGCTTGAGCCACAAGCATGCTGTTAGCTAAGCTGTGTATCAAACAGTTATTGCTACTCAATAAAGCAGGTTTAGATGTGAAAAAAATTCTGAAGAGGTTGTAGCATGTGTAAAAATGTGTATAGTGTTAAGAAAAAAAATAGTATAGTCATGAAAAATAGTTCAAAAATAATAAAGTCTTTAAAGAGAGAAGTAAAGCAATTCAAAAGTAAAAGAATAAGCCACATAAGGATGGGAAATATTAAAAACAGGTATTTGGAACCTTACATGGTGCTATGTTAATTTTTAATTTTTAAAATACTAATCAACAGGCAACAACCTTATGACTCTATTATATTATTATTATTATCATTATTATTATTATTATATGTCATCCTACATAGGGCATAAATAGAAATTTATATTATAGTTTGTTTATGTAGTCCTAATAAACTTATACATCTAATAGTCATCTGCTCAGACATAAAACAATAACAAAAAAAAATTTATAAATGATTTGTGCCCCTGCGCATTTCACACTGGTGTTAATAAAGATATGTGTGTTACTTTTAAAGGTCTGTTTTCAGAACAAGGGAACCAGACACTAATGAACATGAGAGGGTCAGGTGATCCAGCCAGTCAAACTACCTCTGTTGCATTTTCTCAAGAGTTCTACATCCAGAATAGCATCAAGGCTGCTGGTTGAGATGTCCCCAACCTCACAGACTACTCCAAGACTTCAGATAAACTCTGCACATTTTTATTACACAGATATTATACAACAAATAATATAGATAGCTCTCCCAGGTTGGATTTCACCATTAACAAACTTTCTCAGGATCTCCTAAAGATGTCAAAACACACACAAGAAGCACTCTACAAAGCACAATGCCACATTCCCCAGACATGGAGTAAGTGGTTTTGGTCGTTTGATGGGTTATAGATGCTTGTTATTGTTTAGGGATATTCATTACAAATTGTTACTAATCATGTAAGAAAAACCAAACTGAATAAAGGAGATTAAATTTGTACATCTATTTCTAAAAGAAATGGTTTATAGTATGAAAGGATGTGATAAAAGGCTGATTGTTAAGTCTACTTTTGAACAACCACTAGTCACAAACAATTTGCATATTATGGATTTCTGTACATTAATACAAATTTAAGGTTATTTATTCATGTTTCTATTCTTGTTTAAGATATTATACTCATGCAGGGCACTTAAACATATAATATAAAGTTTGGGTCCTTTAGAAAGCTACTTACGATAATAGAGAAATACAGGTTAAACTTATAGTCATGTTTAGCATATTTTCAAGGTCATACAAAAATATATTTTATTCATGTAGGTGATCTTCAAACACTTCTATGACCTACAGAATATGCCATTTAAAATGTTTTAATAACGTAAGATTTTTTTCATGACAGTGAGGCACATAGCTGCTGACTGCACCAATTTACTTAACAAAAAAAAAAAAAAAAAAAAAAAAAAAAAAAAAAAAAAAAAAAAAGTCCTCAAAGAACTTACACTTGGAGTTTGCTCTCTTTGTGGCAAAAGGTAGCAACTTGGCAAATCAACTGCCCTGCTGACAGTGTGCTGCCCAAACTGGACAAGCAGGACACAAAAGAAAGTGACTACTAAACATTCCAAGACAAGGTAGAACAATGGTTCAAAATTTTTGCATTACATAAAAGATAGGCCTGTAGATAAAAGGTTAGTGTTGTGGAACATTATTTTAAGATGTATCACCTTCATTTGTGCTATGAAATATTTGTTTAACAATGCTAATATTTCTTGTATTCTTATATGTTGCATTTGTTTAGCTCTGTGAAGCTGTATTACTTTGCCCATCTAAAAACTCTGAATGGTCTAATAAAAAGCTGAATGGCCAATAAAGAGGCAGGAAAAAGTATAGGTGGGGCTGGCAGATAGAGATAATACGGAGGAGGAGATATCTGGGAAGAAAAGATTAAGTAGTAAGAAAATGAAGGAGAGAAGGACATCAGGACCAGCAACAGAGCTATACAGTAAGCTATCATGTAAGAAATAAAGATATGCAGAAATAGAAAAAGGTGAAAGCCCAAAGGCATCTGGTAAATGGAATAATTTAAGAAAAGTTGATTAGAAACAAGCCAAGTTAAGGCCAGTCATGTGTAAGCAACAATAAGCCTCTATGTGAGCTGAGTGCTAGGCTCCTCAAAAAGGCAATGAGCTTAAAAAAGAAAAAGAAAGCTACAGATGGATGCCCCAACATTACAGAGGAAACTTGGGTCCAGACAGCCAACTGTTTCTGTCATTTCTATACTTTTGAAAATTGCTTGTTCTGCACTTCCTGTTTACTCAAATAATATTTTATTTTTCTCAGGTCTCTGGTGGAAATTGAATACTAAAGAGTTATAGTTTTAGTTTCTCTTGGTACAAATTTGGGAAATTTACATAAGAGATGTAAAGTCTATAAGTTTGAGTGATATAAACCTTAAAATGTTTATCTAAAATGTTTTGAATTCTAAAAGATAGTTTTGAAATAGTAACACAATTTGTAATAAAAATGATTTAGATATAAAACTTTAAGTGTATCAAGACAAGATAGATAATAGACTATTTTTTTCAGAATATGCCAAATACCAATGAATTGGACTGTGTGAGTGTTATTCTTACTTCACAATTGTTTTTATTGTGTACAGTTTCATTTTTCAACATTAATATCTATCCTTTCTATTTAGATAGTTCCTAGTAATTGTTCTTATTGTATATAGTTTTACAAATTTTTTATAGCTAAAACCTTTCTTTATTATTTAGACAAAGGGGGAAATATTGTTGAAAAATCTTATTGTGCACGATGAAGGTGTGTCACTGTGATTAATACATAAAAAGCTAAACAGCCAATACCTAAGTACGATTTGGGGGCAGAGAGACTGTGAAGAAGGTTAAGACAGCAGGAGATGCTGAACAAGCAGTATGAACAATATAAAAGTGAGGTAATAAAGCCATATGACAGAATGTAAAATAATAGAAATAGGTCAAGCTATAAAAGCTAGAAACAAGCCTAAGATATTAATATATTTAGCCTAATATATTAGTATAATAATTAATAATAAGTCTCCATGTCATTTTGGGAATGACATGATCCTGCCCCCCCCCCAAAAAAAAAATCTGTGTGTGCCTGGAAATTGTTAGAGAAGTACAAAATGTTAAAAAATTTTCCCCAGCCAAAGATATTATTGGCAAATAGTGGAAACTATAAATGAGGTGCTCATAGTAGGTTATTAGGTCATAAATATGTCCTTGAAGGGCATTTGGGGACCCCAATACTTTTGTTTATTCATGTTGGCTTCCTAGTCATGAGCTCAGTAAGTTACTTTTAACACACACTCACACTATGATATGCTGTCTCACCCAATCTTAAAAACAACAGCTTCCACTAATCACAAATTTGAAGACACAAAACTGTTAGCCAAAATGGACTAATTTTGGAAATGGAAAAGTAACACAACAAAATAAGAAACAATAAAATCTTCTTATTGTAATTGTACCTCTCTCTTAATTCCAACCTTGACTTTCACCAGATCACCACATTAATCATCTTTAGTGTTTCTAATCTTTCCTACCTTTGTATAAAAACTTTCACCCTGTTTTTTTTTTTTTTTAAGGGGCATTTCTATTTCCTGAAATACATGAGTCAAAGGGTGATTCAGAGATGACTACCTTTTTAATATATAAATGTCAAGTAATAGCTCACTTCTTAGGAGAAGGTGGCTACATTATTGCACTCAGCTGGAATGTTCACCCAAGTAGTTCTTTGGTGATTTAATTTTCTATGTCACATCATAATGCTTAACTAATTTTAGGGGGTTGAATTAGTGCTGCTTCAATAGAAAAAAAATGTTCCTTTAATCTCAGCATGCAGGAGACAGAGGCAGGCAGATTTCTTTGATTTCTAGAGCTACATACTGAGACCCTGTCTCAAGATAACCAATAATAATAAATAAAGTAAGTATCTTAATGGTGGACAATATTTACAAAAGTACAGCAACAAAAATAAAATATTCAGGCTTGGATACCTGTATCAGAAATAAAGCACTTAAATTATACAAGATTATAGATTCTGTTCACAACACTACACACAATCACTCCAAAACGTGAAAGCTATAACTTCATACAGATACTAATATTTGTACCATATCTGGTTTAGCAAGTTTCAGATAATAACAACTAGCATAGTAATAATCATCCAGATGGATGACTTAAAGTCAGGATTGCCTAGTACCAAAGCCTCTGATCTTGATCATATGATTTATAGCCTACAGATTCTATATTCTGGACCTTTGCTTTTTTAAGCAGCTTTCTTGAATCTGCTATTTGGTGTTATTACAGAAGCTCTCTGTGGAGATATTTTGTAATATAATAAAAACATTTGGAGATATCAGAGGGATCTACCCACAGTCACTCTAGGAAGATCAGACAGTGGTAACTGGCACCTTTAATCCCAGCACAGGTAATAACCCAGGAGTGGTGATCTATGCCTTTAATCCAATCTAAGTTTGAGGTCATTTTAGTTTACAGAAGGAGTTCCAGGTTCCCAGGCAGGCTATGGTGGTGCCACGCCTTAACTGAGCAAAGAGAGTATTTAAGGCAGACATAGAGAGGTAGAGGAGGCAGAAGAAGTCAGGAGGAGCAAGGCTGAGGAAGCTGGAAGACAGCTGGGTGAGATCTGACTGTGGGGTTTCTTCTCTAATATCTCTGACTTTCTTCACCAAAGAGAGAGAGAGAGAGACAGGAGGAGGTAGAAGTGGATCTGTCCTCTGATATCTCTGAATGTTTTTATTATATTACAAAATATCCCCACAGCTCTCATCTTTGGTCTCGAAGTAAGGAAAATAAAGAGATTTCCCAGAGTCCTACTGCTTCTGCTTGTTTTGGTTAAGTATCCTATTGTCATGTTAAATATTCTGTGCTACCTCTGGGAACTAATAGTTTACATTCCTTCCTACACTGCTGCACATTGTCTGTGGGGATTATCCTGTCTGTGCCCTTAAAAAGTTTAAAGATTTTCTTCAGATTTAACAGTTGGGTGATAATGATGAAGACCTATTTTTCTATCTACTGCTGTCAATGAAATATTAAAGTAAACAATATTGTAATTCTCCTACTTCTAAAGCACATTGATTGTACAAACAGTTGAGAGTTTTTCACTATAGGACATGTTTTAGGTTACTAGTCATAGCAACTGATTTCTTTATCACGAGATAAAGTACAATTCAATGTCCCTGAATGATATATTTGATCCCACAACAAATGTTATAAATAACCCATAGTGACTGCCGGCTTCAACATTCTCAATTACATGACACTTAGGAAGTCTGAGTAGATGGTTTCTATGTGTAATGGACATTGATAGATGGCAGAGGTGGTCAATATATAGACTCTGACAGTGGAGAGCGCAAGAAATATTGGGAAAGACACACATGAATCAATCTAACAGATAAACTGTTGTAAGAGCTAAATCTAACAAGATGTGAAGCCGTGGAAATATGGCTAAAGACGATTATAATGGCACAATGACAATTAAAGAGAATTAATTCTAATTCAGAGTATAAAACAAGAAAGCATTTTAAACCTGGTTATGGTCTAATAATAAGAAAAACAAACACAGAGACAGACATTGGCAAGAGTAGAGTTGATATTTCTCTGATTTCTGAGATTACCTTCTTCTATAACCCTGATATTTCAGGCTTTCTGAGCAAGCTTCAACATCTAGTCACCATCTGGAAAACAATCTCCTGTTATTCCTGAAGTCCCAAGTACCTATCTTGCTGCCAACTTTCTGCTTGGACTATTGTGCTACCAATTTGGTACAGTATCTGATTTGAGGGCATATGGTTTGAGGTAGCCTTCTTATCAAGGAGAGTAGAGTAGAAAGAAGGCTTCATTGGCAAATACAGCCAAGAAGTCACTGCAGGGTGATAATTAATCTTTTCTGAGGATGGAGGCAGGTTCATTATTCCTAGGATGCACGAGTTTATATGGAATTGTCCTATTTTCAAAAGCAGACTTCAGGAAATGGCTGAAGTAGTATTACCAATATTTTTAAAACTGCAAATAAAGAATATGCAGTGACCTTTGAACATCCTTCTCACTCCTTATGAGACCTAATCTTCATATATTGAGTTCTAATTTAAAAATTGAAACTCCCATTATTCTGAATAAGGCAGTATCACTACCATTATTGTGTATGTGAGGAGAATTAGGCTCAGAGAGGTCCATTGCTTTTACAATCTCACCTAAGAATCATACAGCAGCAACAAAAGTTTTTCTGCAGGTTTTGATGCCAGAAATAATGTTTTTTTTTGTTGTTGTTTTTTTGTTTTGTTTTGTTTCTTGGGTTTTTTTCCTATCATAAGATTTCTCTTTATATTTAGGAATATTTAGGATCTAGGATCTCAAAAACATGAACTGCTAAAGGTGAGTATCTTATCGGTTCTTTCTTTCTGTTTTACTTGATTATTCTGTATGCATGTCAACACAGTCTCACTCTTGTGCCAAATAGCACCAGAAGAGAGAGTAAGAAAGAATTAAAATGTCTAGTCTGAACTTGGAACTCTAATAGGCAAGAGACTCATTTTGGTGAATCTTGTTTCAAATTGCCAGTTGTGTAATTCATTAACTCTGATGATGTCAATCTATAGCAGCCATATTGCTGGACTTCTGTTAAAACAACCACTATGATGTAATTCTAGATTTCTCATGAGTGGAAGGATATACTTTCTTTGTCTATAAAGACATATACCTTCTATCAACTATTTTAAGAAGGTGAACAGCAAGGGGCACTTAAACTCTCTATAATAGTTCTATTTATAATGTAATGACATGGCATTTAACTGATATGATGACAGAATCTGTAGGTATTAAATGATTCCATTTACGCAACACATATAGAGCTAGGTATATAATTTTTTATAAATGCTACTTATAATCTTAATATCTTAGTAGTTTTTATAATAATTGGCACAAATATGAACCTTCTTTAACTGCATACTTCCTTGTGTGTTATGTTAGCTGTAGGATTAACATTTTTACTCCCCAAAGCCATCAATCAAAATCAAAGGCATGTTTCAGAAAGTCTTTAGTCATAAATATATTTCTTAAATAGTGACTATTTGCTTTTTGATAGTCACAGTGAGTCCAGTGATGAAACAGGATATATGTGTAACTTCTGTAGTATATTTTTCTTCTTCCAAATGCCCTTGTATATTTAATTACCGCAGAAGTTATATTTTACTGTATGTTAATTAATTTACAATATATAGATTTGGTGGAACTAGGTGAAGTTGTAAAAAGCCTGTTCAAGTCTTTTGGGGCATATATAAAATATGAAAAAAATTTCCTGAGTGTACAGATAATTAGATGTATGTGTGCAAAATTGTACTTGCTTTTGAACCTTGAGCTTTTAAGTGAACAGAAAAACAATATCTTTATGAAGTTCTTTTCTACTTCCAGACATTTATTTACAATCTGTGCTACCAAATAACAATCTATTATTTCCTGAGGATGGCATAGTTTTCTCAAAGTTTGAAAATAGGAACATTTCTAAAAAAATTAAATGACATCAAAGTGAGACATGGATTTTTAAACCTTAGCACAGACAAAAAAATTTCCAAAGGGGAATTTGAAGATTAGCCAGTACAGAAAGGTGATAGTGTGAAGATAGAAAAATCCTGTTTGATTCTTTCCCCTCGACTACCTTCCTGAGGTCCCTGAAACTAGCCAAATTTGACAGAGTTTCGGTTCCACTGTTAAATGGCAGCTTGCTCAGAACAGAGTTTCGGCTCCATTGTATCTCTAAATTAGATGGCAGTTTGTTCAGGCCTCAGATTTTCGGAAAAGCTTTCTTCACAGGATTTATGGCAGTTTGCTCAACTGCTCACAGGATATATTGAGTTCTTGACCTTCTGGACTTCACTTGAGTGGGACCATCCAAGATGGTCCCTGGGACCACATTCCTGATATAACAACCTGGGTGGGGCCACCCGGGAAAGCCCTACCATGAGAACTGTTACAGCTTCTATCTCACAAGCTGGATGTACCCCTCCCATACCCAGAGTGCAATATAAGAATTCTACTCTGAAAGCATTCGGTGCTCTTGGCTTCCACAGTGCCTCAAGCCTGCACATATATGTGTACCGGTATATCATTCATTAAACTCTCTTTTTCTTTAAAGTTAACAGTGGTCATTAGCTGTGGTCTTGGGGTGTCTGGGGCGCTAAAGTTAGGGGTGCCCACCCATTACAATAGAAATGTTTGCATGTAAGGCCTTCACCATGATAGACTTTTTTAAGATGTGAAGCCATTTCAAAAGCTGAGGCTAGACAGGTATCGTTGTAAAGAGGGACTTTCCAGATGGTGCGCAACAGCTTTCAACACATGATAAATATCCACAGAGCATTGTAAAATCCTCAGGACGTTGACAGAGGTTCTGCTCCTTGTGATAAGATCTAACTAAGTATCTGTTTGTTCTGGAAAAGCTTTGTTTGCCGGATATGTGGTTACCGTGGTTACCTACCCAGCTGCAGGTAGCCACATTCCTGACCTCCTACCCCCATGATTCACTTTCTACCTTATAAAAGCTTTGCTCCTTTGTAATTTGGGGCTTATTGTTTCTTAGGATATAGTGGGTCCCATGTGTGGAATAAATCTTTTTTTTTTTCTTTCTAAGACTAAGACTTAAGACTCTGCCTTGGTTTGTCTCACTGGCTCGCTCCAACCATAACATCATCTGATACATAACTGGAATATTAAGCAATTTGAGATGATCAGTTTAGTGGAAGTCTTAATTAAACTAGTCTAAGAAGTATAGGCTTCAAAATAAATATGTATCACTAGAAATCACTTTATTAAAAGCTGTTAAAAAAAAAAAACCAAACATGTCTATTACATTTTGAGAGTGTTAGGAAAACAAATGACCATTTCCTTTCATTGTTTTGAGTTTTCAAAACTGACTCTATCATTAGTTGATGTGGGAATGTCTTTCTGTATGCTGTGAGTATCAGTCTTTAAATAAAGGAGCTGTTTTGGCCAATGACAGTCACCATAGAAAAAGTAGGAGGTAAAATAAGAGCATAGGGAGGAGAAGGACAGAGTCAGAGGTAGATCGAGCCAGCCACCAAAGAAGAAACATGTAAGGAGCACAGGTGAGCCATAGGTCACGTGGCAGGACAGATTAATGGAAAAGAGTTAAGTTAAGATTAAAGAGCAAGCTAACTATGTGCCTGAGCCATAGGCCAAACAGCATAAAGTTAATATAAGGTCTGAATCATTTTGGGGGTTCTAAGCAGCTATGAGTGGCTAAGGGATCTGGGGTGGCAGGTCTGGGGTCTGGACCTCTGGTTGCCCAGGGCCAAGAAACCATATTGCAACAATTAGTATTATTAAAGACATATATTTATGCATTTCTAAATATTAACAAATTGAGAAATTGAAGTGAGATGACTTTCTGGATGCTGTGAATTACATTGTATTATAAAGAAATTGTTTTGGCCTATAGTAGATGAACAGCTTAAAGGCAGGAGTGAATTCCAAGCATAGTTAATGGGGAAGAAAAGCAGAGTCACAGGAGATGCTGAAGACTGCATTGTAGAGAACATGATGTAAAAGCACAGCTAAGCCGCAAGCCACAAGGCAGTACTACTATTAACAGAAATGGAGTAATTTAAGTTGTAAGAACTAGTTGTTATGAGGCTAAGACATAGGCTGAACAGTTTGTGATCAATATAAGCCTTTGTGTGATTATTTGGGACCAAGTAGCAGTGGGGTTGTGGTTCCAAGCCTTGGTGCTAGGCCGGGCTAGATGAGACAGAAACTTCTCATTACAAAAAAAACTAATAAATTTGTATTTAATCTCAAATCCAGGGACAGTTCATTAACATTTATTTATATTTTATTCTCATCTATTAATAGGCAGATTAATACCTATTAAAACACATACACAGTTGAAGTAGTTGAATACCATATAGCTTTCATTCTTCAATTTATAATATAAATAACATTGTAAAGACCATCAATTATAAATACATTAACATTATTTTAGTGCTCATTATATTTTCCATTAGTGTGCAAGAGCTCACTACAGTTTATTTTGTGGAAAGACAATAGAAGAAATATTAAGCCAGTTCTCCTACCCAATTTTCTTTTAGCATATTTTAGTTGTGCATTATAACGCTCCACTTACTCCCTCAACTACAGATTACTTGGTGAACTGCTGAGTACAGAACAAACAACCAGGTCATGATTGATCAAATGAAACAACTTAATAATTGAAGACCTGTTTAAATAAATTAGTATTTAGATAATTTTAGTGCAATAAATTAAGCTCTATAGAAAAAAGAAGAACCAAAAAATATGGACACAAAATAATTTAATAAGTTTCCTGGAGAAATGAAGAGAACTGTATAAAGAGGAGTGTACCTGAAATATCCTTTGATCTTTAAATATGGGCACAGCTCATTGCTCTATGCTAACAGTCTCAGTTATAAAGAGATGGGTGCCCAACTCATTCTAATTCTTTCTTGAATAGCACTGAATGAATACATAAAAATAAAGATACCTTATAAAATATTGTTACATAGTAATAGTAAATGATTTTGCAAGATTCTATACTACAATAATATATAATTTTCCTTTACAGTACCATTCTCAGTATCATTTACTATATTCAAAATTTTAAGATAATGTACCTGTTGAAGAATGGTTATTCAAATTGCTGGGGAATAAGAATATTATAGCTTGCTATTATAGTGTATCATTAAGTTTATTTTCACCACTTGACATTGTGACCAAAGTGGGATTATTATATTATTTATATTAAGTATGTGCCCAGAGGCTCTATGATTATCAGCCTCTCACTCAGCCATATATTATCTGTACTGCTAATAATAGTTGGCATATGCACACACACACATACACAACTGTTTAATTAGTTTCATAACTTGCTTGTCTCTTATAACCTCTACATTCTTTAAAACGTCTTCTAAACAACAAATCTAGAGATAAGAAAAAGAAAACAAAATAGCTTCATGCTTTGCCTAAACTCCCAATGATATTAAAAGATGAATTATAAATATTAAAACTGATTTACATTTAGTGATCTATGCTGGCAGTAACCACTTTCAACACACTGTTGTTTCTGTCAAAATCCTAAAATGTTAGCTATCAAGATAGATACAGCTGATTCTCTAAGATCTAAATGATTCTAAAAGATTCCAAAGTCTTCTCACACCCACAATTTCTGTTTGTTTTAAAAAAAAGTAACAAACCCAATGTGTTTCAAACCCTGAAAATTACTATGAAAGATTAATGTGCCTTTAAACCTGTCATTATTTTGTCTTTCTGAACACAGTTGATTCCTTATATTAATAATTTTTTACTTGACCACAAATCCTCAGCACTGGAACCACATTGTCTATGAGGAATCATGATAGTACTTGGGAGCTTGATATTCCCTATCTCAAGGCAACCTGTATTTAGTACCAGCCTCTTTAGTATTAAATTTCAAATTTGTTCCCTTGTCATAATCTAATATTTAGTAAAGATAGCCTAAACTGTCTCAAGACATGGCTGACTGGACTCCTCAACTGATCCCATATCATAACTTGAATTTTACTCCTTTCTTGTTATGCCTTACCCCTTCTGATTTCTCTTCATTAAATACTACTTCTATAAAACATTTGCACTTTTAGCATTAGCTTAGAGTCTTTCAAGATAACAAATCATCATAATTTATTTGATATGATAGCTAAAGACATATGTTATAGTCAAATTTAAATCCAATGAATGAAGAATTTATAAAAAAAAAAAAAAATGTCAACCAACCTATCCACAAAAGCATGATGAAGAAGAAAAATGGGATCATTGGCTGATCCTTGGACTTGGGACATTGTTCCATTCATAAAGATATGCAAAGCATTGTGCATGCTGCTTTGAGAAGCATCTGCTATGCCTGTGAGTGGACTGGCAAATCCTGTTGACAAAAAAAAGAAAATTTCAAACAATTAATTTATGTAAATGATTGAAAATCTAAGTGATTATCTCACTTCATCTAGAATTACAGAAGAAAGCCTAATTCTACATAAGCAAAACCAATAAGTAAACTCATTTGTTGTTTCATTCTGAATATTTATTGAGATCTTTGCAGAACTCACAGGTATTAGGTTGGGCACATCGTGTGGTGAATTAATTGGTGAGAAAGGTGGAGCCAATATGTACTCCATCATGATGCATCTCTGTTAAGTCTTTTGAATACCGCAATGTCCCTAAGAGCCTTCATAATAATCATCATTTACTATTATTTAAATACAAAACAACACCTGTAGAAGTCTTTTACAGTGTCTTTGTAACCTCTTGCTTTCTGGTTCCAACAAACATTTTAATTTTGGATTCTGGTTCCAAAAGAAGTATAAAAGTTGTCATCAATTTTTATGTCATTCATCTGGATTGTCACAGAGACATCAGGTAATAATGTATTTATTTTTGTAGAACAATCATTTCACAATTATGGACACAAAATTAGGACTAATTCTCAAGAACAAAATCAAGTCCTAATCTCTCTGTAAGGCAACTGTAAGAACATACAATACTCTCCATTGTACTTTGTTATCTATAAGTGTCTGGGGCATTTTTCTAAGAATTTGACATAATTAATTTCATACAATTAAAAATATTATATAAATTAGTTGTATTGTTTTAGACTTGAAAAAAGGGGCTTAGTAAAATAAGGAACTGCATACATTATGGACTGAAACAGGGTTTGGAAGATAAACCTGTTAAAGGAAAGAGTTAAAGCTCTCAAATGCCATGTTTTACTGTCTTTCCTATGTAGCAACAAATTCTACATCATTGGGGAATGTGGTATATATAAGAATAGTCTTCAAGTTTTTTCTTTAATAATAATCATAATAAAAATGGGAGCTTTAGAACTTTATTTCATATATGGTCTCAGATAATTTTAAGTACACCTTCATTATTTTTTTTATCAAAATTAAGTAATTTCAGAAGAAATAATTATGAAATATCAGACATCATATAAATTTTTAAAGGTAATATAGTTTTTAAAAGTTAACCTCCTTGATGATTTAATATTCCCATCCATATCTAAATGCTTAAAAGAACTCATATCTTAATATTTTATAGTTACTTTTATGTGTTTGTCTAAGTGTTTATTTCCTACACAGTTATTATTCTAAATGTTACAAATTTTATGGTGGAGATATTTTTAAGGTTGGTGAAATTTAGGGATATACTAATCAAATAAAATTTATGTTGGACAGGAAGAATAAGGGAGGGAGAGCAACTTACAGCATGGGGGTAACAGTTCATCACAGTGCATAGTACATTTGGAAACTGCTAAGAAAATGGATTGCAAACACATTGAGGAATAGTAAGTATGTAAGGGAGAATACGTGATGCTTAGTTTAACTTATTCTATAATGTGTATACCAGTATCATAATATCATGTACCATAATTATGAATAATTTTGTCAATTAACAATAAATATAAAAATTAATTAATCAAATAATATGTTTCTATAGCTTAATCATTGATATAACTCACTTTTGCTACATTGGCACCAATACTTGTAAATTTTTTGGTTTTGACCTCACAGATAATTTTACAGCCTCTGGAAAACACTATATTAAAAATAGAAACAAGGTTTTTTTTTTCTAACAATAATTATACAAAGGAATGTGAATGTGCAATAGAGTCAGGAGGCCTTCATAATCTCTCAGCTACATATGTTTTAAAAATTATGGTAGGATGAGAATTAAAAAATTAATTCCTTTCCAAGTTTTTGTGCTTTGTAATCTTCAGAGAACCTGACACACTCTCTAGCCCTATTTGAAGACACTGATGTAATAGGTTGAACAGTCCTAGCTTTAACTTCTAGGTTATTGATTAGAAAGATGTGCAGCATTTGTCAATGTAGGTAACATTTTGGCCTCACTGTTTTCATTGATATAATAGAGGAAAACTAAACACATATCTTAGGATGTAAAGATTAATTCTGATAGCTGGTGTAAAATCACCTAGCATTGATCTGATACCAGCAGAAGCTTTCTGAGTAATAACTATGTGGTCTGGTTTAGTTGATAAATGAGTGCTTATTGTTGAAGTTGCTAGCAAAAACCTGCCTTTCTGTGTGGGCAGTAAGATAATTTTCTCCACAAAACATACAAAAGACTTTTACTGATTTGTAATGTGGAACAAACTATTAGAGATTTAAATTCTACTAATATGGAAATAATTAATTTTCTACTTTACTTCTTCGCAGTTCATTTGGAGATGTAGGGGGCATTAAAACTACCACAATTATCTTTATAAAGCAGGTATGACTACTCTGTCAATTGCATTTCTTGTTGCATTTTGCTCTTTTCTGAAATAAAAATTCGATTACTTCTAAAAGCCAAACACGTATTACTTAAGTAAAGAGTCTCACTGAGCAACAGCATTACCTAAAAATGTACAATGTTGTTTTGTCCCAATTTTACTGATGATAAAATAATGATTCATAAATTTATATAACACATCAAAGATGAAGTAGTATTTCAAGAACAAACAAATGAAATATTACTGTGATTGACTTTTAAACCTGATCTTTCCTGAATAGCAGGTTGGTTTTTTTCAAGTAGATTAGAAATGTCTCAAAAATAAGATCAAATAATTTATTTTGACTTATTATAATCAAAATCAGAGTCTCAAATGTTTCAGTATTTAAAGAAAAATATCCGACAGAGATTGAGAATGAGAAAGGCAAAGTCAATCTTACCAAAAGTGATCTACAGATTCAATTCAATCACATCAAAATCCCAACACAATTCTTCACAGACTTTGAAAGAACAATACTCATCTTCATACAGAGAAACAAAAAACCCAGGATGCCAAACCAATCCTGTACAATAAAGAAACTTCCAGAATTCCAGACTTTAAGCTATACTATATAACTATAGTCATAAAAACAGCTTGGTATTGGCATAAAAACAGACACCTAGATCAATGGGATCTAACTAAAGACACCTATGAATGTAATTATGCCATGGAAAAAGAAAACATCGTCAACAAATGGTGCTGGCATACCTGGATGTCAACATGTAGAAAAATGCAAATAAATCTGTATCCATTGCCATGCACAAAACTCAAGACCAAATGGATCAAAGACCTGAACATAAATTCAATTACACTGAACTTGATAGAAGAGAAAGTTGGAAAGAGCCTTGAATACATTGGCACAGGAGACAACTTCTTAAATATAAAACCAGTTGCTCAAGCTCAGACACTGAAAACAGCTAATGGGACTTCCCGAAATTGAGAAGCTTCTCTAAGGCAAAACACACTGTCAATAAGACAAAACAGTAGCCTACAGAATGGAAGGAAACAAAACAAAATTCCAAATAATCTAATTTAAAAAATAGAAATGGACTACAGATCTAAACAAAGAATTCTCAACAGAAGAATCTCAAACTTCCCAAATGGCCTAAAGACATTGAAAGAATAGCTCAATATCCTTAGCCATTAGAAAAATATAAATCTAAACTATTCTGAGATCAAGCTACACAACTGTCTTTTGTATACAGAGGATACTGGTCTCATAAAGGTTCTACAACTGTCTGTTTAAAGTTCATGAGTTCTCACTAGCTTAGTTCATTTGCCCCTGTAGATTTCTCTATCATGATCTTGACCACCTCTTTGCTTAAATAATCCCTCCCTCTCCTTTTCAACAGGACTCACGGAGCTCAGCCTGGTGTTTGGCTGAGGATCTCTGCATCTTTTTATATCTGTTACTGGATGAAGTTGCTATGATAACAGGGTATTCACCAATCTGATTATCAGGGTAGCCCAGTTCAGACACCCTCTCTACTATTGCTAGTAGTCTATTTCAGGGGCTCCTGGCACTGAGATCAGGATCTATCCCTGGTGCATTGTAGTGAGATTCAGATGTCAGCTGTTAAGGTCAGAAGACACTTAACCAGGCTCCCAGGCTTCTGAAGGAGGAGTGGCTAGGCCCATTGAAGAGGGGCTGCTGGGATCTTGGGGGCCCCGTTTGTTCCTGCCTTCTTGAGAGACTAGATCAATGTCCATCACTTGGTCCATCCAATCACTCAAGTATGTTCCTAAGCTATAACCTGTTATCATGAGTGTTAATTAGTTTTCCAATAAATATTTATCTTATATTGATATTAAATGAGATTTACTGCCACATCTGGCACCCAACTAGGGCCGGGTACATGAATTGGCTTTCTGGAGTCCATTACCTATGGAGTAACACCTTGCATAATCTTAATGCAGAGGGGAAGGGGCTTATATCTTTGTCAACTTAATGTACCATGTGTTCTTGGAATGAGTATGTATACTTGCCACTTTCAAAGTCAATTGCAGTAATGGAGCTACAGGATGTTAGAATGATATTGCATTTGCTTGTTCTGAGATTTCCCATGGACAGAGAATATCCAACTTCCAATGAGCCACTATGGAACATGTTAGCAACCTTAGATTCCAAAATGGCTCAGAATTCTTTACAAAGATCAGCAACAGTAGCTCAACATTTTGAAAGTTGCCTTTAAGTTCATGTGTGTCATTCCTATGGGAAATTTAAGAACCATTTTAGATGAATGACAATAGGGAGTTTCAGTTTGTCTATCCATCTCCTTTCCCCTTTTATTTCTCCCCCAGTTCTCCTCTGGAGAGCCTTGGCTTATTTGTTTTAGATATGGATGTTTATCTCTGATACCTGGAGATTTGGATTTAATTGGTTTAGAATTGAACTCAGTTACTTAGTCTTAAAAGCCCCTAAGTGATTCTAATGTGCAATCAGGGTTGAAATTTACTGATTTTGACTAAATTGTTCTTTGTTCTCTAAACCTAAACTATGCTTCAAAATGTTTACCTCTGATTATATTATTTTCTTCACATGATTTTTTTTACTTCTACATTTTGACATTAAAAATAACAATTATTCTGACTTTAAAATCTCACTGTGTAAACTTATGTTGTAAAATATTTTCTTAGAAGTAGTAGCTCCACATTTTCTTGAAAATGTGTTAGCTACTGTGTGGTAGGTAATGCAAAGGCATTTTCATGTTTAACCAGATACCTATTTTTCCATTATGTGAGATCATAAGGATCATAGGTAATGTTGAGCTTACTTTATTATGCTTCTTAAGTTCTGAAGTGTGAAAAGACAGGTGATTTAATTTTCATTAGAACAAAGCACATTTAACTTTTTTGGTGTCATTTAACTTGAAATTAATATTTAAGTCATATTAATATTTCAAAGTTAGTTTGGAAATAGAAAGAAATGAAAAAGTGAAGAAAGAAAACAAAATGGCAAATTTATTTTAATGCGTATAAAGAGTTAAGTGACTCTTAGATACTTTGACTGAATTTCCTTTTAATTTACTCTCCTAAGAAGACTTAACAGAGGTTTCTGAGTATCACAATTTCCAAATGACACAGTGATTTTGGGAGTTTGTACTTAAAGGATAGGTACCTTTGAAGGAATCATAACTAATATAGTTTATAGCATGCATACAAAATTCAGATCAGGGAACATAGTTTTTAAGTAAGTCTTTAGGTGTTTTGGAGGTAATCTAACTTCCAGTTTTCTCAAAAAATGTGATCTTAAAGCCATAAATGGAATTGTCATTTTTGTTTATTAGAACTTTTTAAAAAATCATTACATGTGTGTATGTATGCTGTGTGAGTCTGGGCTCTGCAGTAGAGTCAGAGGACAAGATGGTTTGTTGAGCCTCCCGCTATAACTTATTTGAGATAGTATTTTGGGTTTTGTGTGTGGAACTGTGAAGATAGAAAAATCCTGTTTGATTCTTTCCCCTCGACTACCTTCCTGAGGTCTCTGAAACTAGCCAAGGTTGACAGAGTTTCGGCTCCATTATATCACTAAATTAGATGGCAGCTTCTCAGAAAAGCTTTGTTCACAGGATTAATGGCTTCTTGCTCAACTGACACACCTTGTCAGCAGCTTGACCTTCTGGGCTTCACCTGAATGGGACCACCCAAGACCTGCTAACCATGTGCTGTTTTGCTGAGGCAGGAACTTTCCGAAGCTTGCACAATGTGCCCATTGTGACCATTGCTCCAGGAAATGAATATCCTCAGGTGGTCCCCTGCTTGCTCAAGACTCTATTGTTTCACAGGAAATACACCTGCCTGCCTGTCAACATTCCTAAACTCCATCCTAAACTAACCTTTGGCCCCATCCTGTTATAGCCTTCCGAGCTCAGATGTATCCCCTCCCCTACTCAGAGTGAGCCTGGACGTACCCTCTCTCCTACCCAGAGTATGGTATAAAAATTCTACTCTGAAAGCATTCTGGGCTTTTGGCTTGCACAGTGCCTCGAGCCCGCACATATGTGTGTACTGGTATATCATTCATTAAATTCTCCTTTTCTTTAAAGTTAACAGTGGTCATTAGCCGTGGTCTTGGGGTGTCTAGGGGTGCTGAAGTTAGGGGCTCCTGCCCATTACAGAAGATAGAGAGCTCATGAACTTTTCAGTGTTCTATCATCTCATTGTAGAAGTCCTGGGATTACAGACATACAATTCTGGATTTTTTTGGATTTGGGGTGGGGGGGGTTCAATTTAAGTTCTAATGTTTATGCAGTTAGCACCTTTTCACAGAGCCATTTCCTCTGCCATAGAATCCACCTTCCATTTGATTTGCTATCAAATGTAGGAAACAAACCAAGGTGCCACCTATTGTCATTTGATGGTTGTATGGTGTTTCTCTCCACCATGTAAATATTATGTGAGTAAAGAGCGTTATTTTTATTTTTTTTAAGATTTCAAGAACATAGAACCCTCCAAATGTTTCTTTCAAAGTATTGCCTTTGCTAATATTGTTTATACCACAATAATGTCCACCCCAGGCAACTCATGAACCATATGGATCATCAGAACACGATGTCCTTGCATTCTAAATATTATCCTTAAACAAACTAGATAATTGTTTGGGGCTGCCACTCACTGGGTGACAAAGGATGACTTCATTATTTAACATTGCTGAACCTGTCATTCCTCTTTCAACTGAACATAAAGAATATAATCTCAGAAGACAATCATGTTTGAAACAATATCACACTAAGTGACTGACAGATGCTCTGCACATAGCAATTACTTTTTGTTAGAGCATCATTTTATTGTTCTAAGATAATAAACATCAAACATAATTTTAATCTTAGCCTCAGTCACCAAAGTTTATCTCTAAAATTTGGCTTTCCTTTCTTATATTACTTATGGCTAAAAGGCTTTAGGATTATCTTATATAGAAAGAAGAAAGTTAACATATTAGTTAGGGATGCAACATCTTGTAAAGTTCTTTCATAATAGATGAATGGTGACCATTTTCTTAGATAAATGCTGAAGTCAGTTGTTTCACTTCTTGCCTGTCCTACACTATAGTCCAAGGGAATGACCATTCAGAAAATTTGTCAGTCACTTAACATTCCTTTTTTGACTACTCAGGGTTGCCAAACTTTGGGTCAGAAAGTAATAATTTTAACATCATTCTCTTCTTTCTTATAACTACTACAACTTGTAATGGACAGTTGGCTTTGATTTGGAAGAGAACCCTCTCAATAGGTGTTTCTCCAAGGAAAGATCTGCTCTGCCAGCACGTCTCTCACTCTCTTGTCATTGTCAGTCTTACTATTTTTCTGGCCTTCCAAAAGAGACAGCAAATTCATTTTATAAAGTAAACCAAGGAAGTTATGATGAATGAGACACACTAATGACAAGAAAAAAAGTTATAAGGTTCCTTACACTCTATGGAGGAGACAAAGGTTGTCTACATGCTAGATTGCAGAAGATTGAAAAGGCAGCATCTAGTGGCAACTTCTGTGAGTTTTGCTAGAGGTTAGCCTTGATGATTGCTCATGTGTGAAATCTCTGACTTGAGTTCTTTAAGTTTTGTTTCACTTTAAAATAAGTCTGTTGATATGTTTGTCTCCTCAGTGTTAATGGAAGCAAATGTGATGGGCAAGACTGCACACTGATAGCAAGAACTGTACAGGAATGAAGTGGTATTGAAAAGAAGTGTGAGTATATGGAGAGATGTGCTGAACTGGAGAGTACAAAAGGATGTGAGAAGAAGCCACCTCTGGTGAAGTGCAGATACTGGATGTAAGAAGACAGACTTGAATTGACATGGATTGTGTTTTTACTACAGTTAGCAAGGCATAATTGACCTCAAATAACTTTGTGTCTAGGTATTTTTAAATCAAAGAAGAATCTCATTTAGATTTTGAGAAAACACTATCTTTTCATAGTGATGTATTTCCATTTCCACAGCTACAGAAATGGAATGATTTTGCTTTGTACTAACATACCTTTATTGAAACACTTTTGCTCCATTCACTATTGGCTCCTGAATGAGAATTCCTGGAAAGATTACCAGACTACAAAGTCTGGTTGGCAGAACATGTTGGAATGTTGCAAGTTCATAATCAAACTACCTCAGACCTGTCTTTAGCTCGCTAACAGCCATTTCTTGCTTTCTTTTGTATGTAACTTAACATCTTCGTGATCACTGGGTAAACAGTGTAATATACAAACTTCCATGTTTGACCAATGAGAAGTCTAAAATATGGTCAGATAACATCTGATGTCTATAGCTTAGATATCCACATTCTTCTGTAAGTCATTTACCTGATGTTTCTCCTGATATATTTGCAAAGTATCTTGTTCCTTAAATGCTTTGCTCTATTACTGTGAAATTTCATAGAGCTCTTATCATGTTAGAAAACAGCATTGGAAAAACCTGATTCAATGTTTTCAGGTTATGGTCACTAAATTTTGGCTTCAGAAAATCTGTCTCTTTTGTCTCTTATCTTAAGATAAGAGCTGTTTCTTTTGTGGAAAACTGCTTGTTGTCCCCACTTTTTCCCATGGTGGGTAGAACACACAACTTGCTTTCATATGACTAGACTGTTGAATATAGTATGATGTTTTGAACTGGCAGGGTTTACTGTCAATACAAATATACACAAAGCATAGCATTACACAACTAACAAAATTATGATTTCTAACTATATGTGAATGCAGAATCTCTGAGAAGATATGTTAAATAGGAGGAAAAAATAAACATTTCTGAGAATGAGGATATTACCTTCTAGTGTGTTTCTAAAGCTGAAATTGGCAGTTTTATCCATGGAGCCAGCCTCATACTGGGTCAAACTCAGACAAAATTCCACATCTGCTGATGATGGGAGCCTCGGGGTTTTGGCTTTGTCATGGTTTCCAGGATTGCGTATCAGTGGTCCCTCAGGTTTCCCGTCGCATAAAACCTGACGGCTGTTATATTCTTCTGATCTGCTACAGATGATCTGTGAAAAACACTTTGTTAAACCACTTACCTCTGGGTCTAGAGAAGGAAGGAATGTTGAAGTTATTTATTACTATGTTCACTTAGCTTCCTGACAATTAGATAAAAGTGCCGAAGGATGCAGTGAATTTTGTAGGACAGAAGATGAAATGTCAAACCCAGGGTGGGGTTGGTTGTAGTCCTACATCTAGTAGTCACTACATCTAACATGTAACACAATTACTTTGGTTTCCTAAGTCTTATACACTAAATTGAGACCAAAATGAGTACTTCATATAAATATTTTAGATATAATTAATTTGTGAAACCTCCACTATATGTTAATCACTATGTGATTTGCTAAGTCTAGAGTTGTTACAGTAAGGCAGTTACTGCTTCATGTAAAGTCAATCCCATCACATAAGCAATAAACACCCAACAGAAACATTAATGAAAAAATCACTAATACCAAGTACTGGTGATCATTCTAGCTCATGCTTTTTGTTTTTGTCATAACATCCAATTTTAATGTCTGGCTTTATGTACAACATAATTTTGCTCATAAGGAAATTTCAAAGCATAGCAATTTTTCTAATTCCTATGTTACTCTCTGACAATTTTTTAAAAGAATCATAATTTTTCACATTTTTATGTGAAAGGTTTTGAGGAACCGCAATGCATGAACTATTTTATTTAAGTCATGTGGCAATATTTTCTATATTAATAAACTAAGGATAGAGAAGTTTAGTGACAATTTGAAGATAAAAAGTTAGAGCTTCCATCAGAAACCAAGCTTTTCACCTCTATCTTTACTGGACTTTGAGCAGTTACTTTGATATGTGTATGTGCATACTCATATGTGGCATTAGCACGTGAGCTTACATGTATGTAGGTAGATGTGTGTGTGTGCGTGTGTGTGTGTGTGTGTGTGTGTGTGTGTGTGTGTGTGTGTGTGTGTGTGTGTGTGTACATGCACATATACATGTGTGTATGCCAGTGGAGGGCAGAGGTTGACGCTGAGTTTCTTCCTTAGTCATTTACTACGGCATACATTAGCTATGGTCCCTCCCTGATATAGCACTCACTTATTTGACTGGTTTTGCTAGTAAGATTTCTTTGGCAATTTCTCATTTCTATTTTGTAAGCAATTGATATGAGCAGGAAGCCATTACTCCTTTTCAGGATTTAAGAGGGTTCTGGTTGTCTGATACCCAGTTCTTATGCTTGCATTGCAAGGTTTTACTCATCCTTATAAGGTTAAGTTTTGTGGGCTGGTTACTTCAGTGGTTAAAAACACTGTCTGCTCTTCCAGCTGACCCACATTCACTTCCCAGTACCCACATAGCAGCTCACATTTGTCTCTAACTCCAGTTCCAGGGAGTCTAATATTTTCATATTAATGCACATGAAATAAAACTAAATACATTATTTAAAGAGATTAATCATTGTACTTAGAGAAGAGAAAGAAGAAACAAAGGAAGACTGGACTAGGGTGGTTACTTTGCAGGGAGGCAAACTCAGTACTGACAAGCTATCCAAGGTAATAAAAAAGAAATATGGCTCCAATTTATGAATTACAACTGTTGATAGCATAAGAGATTTCTGGGAACTTTCTGGATGCACATTAGTGTAATAAATGTCTGCCTTAATAAAGATAAATGCCTAAGATAGTGGTATAAATTCTTCTTTCATTTAACTGTAATTATCTCCTTGAAAGTCCTATCTAAAAATGCAGTTAGTTACGTTGGGGATTCTACTGAGCAAATAAATTTTAAGGACACACATTGAGTTCATTGAGTGATATTGATGAAAATAAACCTGTGTTAATTAATCTTATACCCATTTATCTATCATTGTTCAGCCCTGAAAACTTTTGCTCCAACTTGTACCAACATATACAGAGGGCTTCATCCTTTCCAAACTTTCCTCAACCAGAATGACATGGTAGGTGGCTTTAGGTGTTCCTGCCAGGAGCCCTTAAAGACTTCAGATTAGATGGGGCTGGTACTACAAAATAAGGAGTGACATTCAATATTGCATAAAGGTAAAGACATTTTCTGAAAAAAAAGGGGGATATCACAAAAGTAAAATCACATTGAGCTCCTATAGTATGTTTCTCTATGAAACACAAATTCACATGGAAAATTATTTAGAATAACAAGTTGATTAATTCTTAAAACTTAGTTCAATTTCTGAGCATTGGGCACTGCAGTGGATTTATGAGCATTGTGTACTGCTCATTTTTCTACTTTGCATTTTGTTGCTGTGATTCAAGTCTGGCCAAAGATAGAAAAGGGTTTATTTGAATCACAGGACAAAGTCCATCGCAGAGAAAGGCCATTGTGGAAACCTGGAGGCAGGAAATGAAGCAGAAACAATGGAAGAATGCTACTTTTTGATTTGTCTCCCTTGTTCTGATGTGCTCAATTTTCCCTCTTTGCTGCCCGGGCCCACTCACCCAAAGACGGGACTACCCAGAGTGGCCTGGCTCTTCCCACATCAATCAGCAATCAATAAAGTTCTTTATTAGGAAGCCAACATGCTAATCTGTTGAAATAAAGTACTTAATTAAGACCCCTAATTCCAGGTATGTTCAAGTATGTGTAGTGTTGACAAAAACAAACAAGTAAACTTGTGCTTTATATAGAACTCAATTCTATACATTTTTTCTATCTTTCCATTTTTATTCTTTGGCCATATGTATTGGAGAATTACATGACTTACCCACCAACTACATTAATGAAAATTCTCATCTTCTAAGCATATACATCTGTTTATGACTTAAAATTCAAACATAGTTTTCATAAATTACAAATATATTATTTACATCAAAAAACTATCCTTTCTCTGTACTGTTATACCAATCAATCTTCAGGCAAAGCCAGAATTCAATTGATTTTATTTTGTATATTGTCCTCCATGCTCTTTCACATTGACTTTGTCAAACATTATTTTCAATTCTCCCTCCAAAACATGTCTTTAATCTGACTTGTGTTTGCCACATGCTTTCATTCTATGTGGCCCTGCTGCTGAGGCTGCACTGCCTCCTCTGCTCTGCACTCTGCTTGCGTTTCTTTCCACTCCATATTTCCACCCACACCTAAACATAGATATGTTCACATGAGTCCAAGATCCTACCTATTCTTCAGGACCAAGAGAAAGACTTAGTAAAAATAAAACTAATTATTACATCATTGACTCAAAAGGATCTGATAAAGAATGGAAAGAATTGTAGAGATCCATTAAAATCAGGTTGGTTATGCAGCCTGAGAATCCCAGTTCAAAAAAACAAAATCCAGAGTGCTGAAACATTATATGACAGAAGCCGGGATGTGTGATAAAATGGCTTAAATTTTTCTTAAAGATATATACTAAAGTATATATAAAATATAAATTAATTTTTTATTTAGACTTAGGTCTTATCCTTAAAATATCTATTTCTTTGCAAATAAAGGTATTTGAAGATCTATAAATCCAGCTATATGATTCTAAAGTTTTATCTACTTTATTTATTTATTCATATTAATGACTCATGAATGCTTTCATAAAACTAGTTCAACTTCTGCTCTGAATGTAACAATTTGGAAAGGCTTTCAATGTCAGTTGACTAAACATTATGGCAGAAACACAGAGAAAGTCGTTTTCATTCCTCTTTGACTAGTAATCTTCAGGATATTTCCAAGAGGTCTCTTTGCAGAAAAGACCACTACAACAGACTCAGTTAAATTAGAGAGTTTGGAAGGAACTATTTTTACTGAAATGCCAACTGTCATGTGACTAAGTGCTTGGGTGATGGAGGCATAGTAAAGATAGATACCCTGGTTATAGAAATAATGTAGAAAATAGGTCCAAATTGTTTATGTTTTATTTAGAGGCAAAGGCAAGGATGAAAAATTTGTTGGATTTGTAGATAGCTGTCCTGGAAAATGGATTCAGAAATATAGTCTCTAATATTAATTATATTAACCCCATGACCTTAGGAAGGTCAGCCAGACTCTCTGTCAAGACTTTTCATCTTTAAATGGAGAGTGTAATGACTCTTTATTCAGGATCAAGTAGTCCACCATATTTAAAGCACATGGTGAAATACTCTTTGACACCTGTGTAAAACATACAATAATTATGGCTGGCATGTAGCTGAGTTTTAGGATATTTGCCTAGAATTTATAAGACTGTGGGTTCTACCCTGATTGCTTTATCTTAATAATGCCAAAAATTATAATTATTTTAAAATAAAACCATTATTTAGATATCTAAGTTATTTTAATCACTAGGTATATGTTGAATGTTTATTATATTAATATCTGATTCTGATGTATCATTTAAAACACAGTATTTCCCACACATTGCAAACAATCTGGCAAAGATTTAATAAGTAATTTTACTTAAACCAATTACATTTTTATAGTAATGTTATATTGGGTTCTTTTATCTATTAGAAACAAAATCTCTCTAAAATATCTAAATAACTTCCTGGGGGTCTGGTAGGTAATTTAGAAAAGTCTATGTAAATTTATGTTTATGTGTGTCATAAGACAATGGCTCTCATAGTATATTCCATTGCTTTACAGTCTATTCAGTTCTCTCATTAGCATAGAAAACAAGTACATATGTTAATAACACTCTATTTTCTTGTTGAAAAATGTTAAATGTTGTAAATTCTAAATGGCTTATTTAGGAGTGCTTGGCAAATGTTAGAAGTTGGACTGAGTCCAGGTCTTCTGGTGAAAGTGTGGTTCTTTTCCTTCCAACCAACCACATATGATGTATAACATATGCTAGGAGCAGCCCAACTAAACATCTAAGTCCAAAGAATCAAAGAAAGGGAAACAGAAGAAACCAGAATATTAGTATGGAAGTTGAAACATGATAGCGTTCTATTAAATGATAGGAAGTAGCAATAAACTGCTAGTTCTTAAAAGCCTTCTGCAGCAAAGATTCTATTAGAGTATTTGAGTATTTCCTGGAAAAAAATTAAAAAAAAACACTAAACCATATGACATTCCACAAAATCGTTCATAAAGAAAAAAGAGAAGCTGTTATTTCACCGAGCTGTTGTCATGGTTACCTAAACCCATGACTTTCTGCTGAAATGTGACTTTGTATTTTCCCCCTGTGGCTTTCATGTGATATGTTTTCCACCTGATGAGTGAATTCCCTGGCTGCAGTTCACTCACATCTATCATCAGGAACTGTTATCCTCTCTATTATGATCCGTGAGACAGCTTTGACACACCTTTTCTTCTGAGGCTAGCTTCTCTAGTTCGCATAATATTACAACTAATGGTTGAGTATTTTGTACATAAATGTCATTAAGTACGTACGTTTCTTTTTCTAAAAATTACAAACTATTTTAATGGAGACAGATATTCTTTTACTTGAAAACATTTTTCAGAATACTCAAACAAATAAATGAATAACAAGCTAGGAAAAAACTGTGTAGTAATGGGGTTTCTTGGTCCTGGGCCGCTAGAGGCCCGAGACCCACAGACCTGCTGCCCAAGACTGCTTAGAAGCCCACCGCTGCCACTCAGACCCCAGAAATGACTCAGACACTTATATTAACTTTATGATGTTTGGCCTATGGCTCAGGCACATTGTTAGCTAGCTCTTATATCTTAAATCAACCCATTTCTATTAATCTGTCTGCCACGTGGCCCATGGCTCACCTGTGCTCCTACATGTTGCTCCTTTGGGTGTCAGCTCGATCTGCCCTTGACTCCACCCTTCCTTTCCTACCTATTCTGATTCCTCCTCCTATTTCTTCTATGGTGCCTGTCATGGCCCAAAACAGCTTCTTTATTTAAAGATTAAGATTCACAGCATACAGAAAGGCATTCCCACATCAAAACTGCACATTAAACCTTATTTCTATGAAAATTAACCTTCATTATTTGTATTATCTTCTGGTAATTTTGTATCTCAAGTAGTGTTTATATATATTATGATCTATTCCATATATTTTCATATACACATGTACACATTTACACAAACACACACACTCACACACACACTCATGTAGACTAGTAAGCACTAAACAAAATGCTCTATTGTAGATGTTAAGCAAGTGCTGTCTGTTGGCATTTTTGTGGTTATCACATTGAGCATTCAGTGCTGTAAAATATGTACTGAGATCTTAGAAATCCATCTTGGATAAAAATTAAATTTCTCTGATTTTCTTTTTTGTTCAATTCTTTATGTATATAAAACACATTCTGTTTCTATATCATAGTCCATGGTCCATATATATGTATATGAATACAAACATATTTATAAATAGTTTCTACCTTGGAGAATATGGCAGTAGCAGAGATAGGATCAAAGATCATTCTTATGTTCTGAAATATTACATAAGCTGTAAGATAAATCTGCACAAAGTGTAGAACAAAGGGAAGTAAATCAATTCTATCTGACAGAAATAGAAGTGTCTGTTTCTTCAGTGTCCAGTGAACATGAATTTATTATTATTATTCTACTTTTTATGTATATGAGTGTGGGGGATGTATAGACCCTAAAGGCTTTTAAGGGCTTGGGGGTCAGACTGACCTTAGCCAGTTTAAGCTGGTTATAATTAGTGCTTTAAAATATGTGCTTGCAGCATTTCTAATAATTATGAAGGTATTTTTTTTTATAAGCCAACCTGGGTTCTGTCTGGGGGCCTTGACAACAAAGACAGAGTCCTGATGTGAAATAACCTGGACCAGTGAGAGACAACAGCAAATGCCAGCAAAGAAAAAACCTTTCCTTCTGGCTAAAAGAAGAGTATAAATACCTTACCCTTCCTCAATAAATTAAACTTGTTTGCTTCAACTAGTTTCTAAAAACTAAGTCATTGCTCTCCATGCCTTCTCATTCCCTCCCTCAATGGGGAACCAGCAGGGCCCAAAGCATAAGCAACATCAACATTAACATTTTTCCTAATGTGCTTGGTGCCCATAGAGGCCAAATAAGATACTCTGGGGTTGTGATTAGAGTTACAAATAGCTGTGAACTATCCAATAGGTGCTAGGAATCAAACCCAGCTCAATTGGAAAAGAACTTAAGGTAGGAAAAGTAATCTCCTCTCAAATTATATATCCATAAATCAGTTTGTTAATAGATCTTCTTTAAGCATAAGCCAACACAATATACTTTAATAGAAATTGAGACATAGCCACTTGGGTTTTTGTTTTGTTTTCCACATAAATCCTCTTACTATTCCAGGCCTATCATTTTTAAAAGGTGAACAACCCATGAGACACCACAAAAGATCTCTCAGGTTTGAATGGGTAAATACTATCAACTCTCTAACATCTCCTTTCCTATAGTAAAGAGATATCTTAAGTCTTCAATGAGTAGAACCCATATGAAATAGGCTATTAGCCTAGCTAATTCAGAAGGTATTAATGAGCTCATTTTAACTCGGAATCTATTTGATCTCATTAAACACAAACAGTCTAGTTTTTAATTTGAATGTTTAGTTTAGATAAAAGCATTCAAAGGATGTATTCATTATAGAGACTGTGCTCTCATAAAGGAAAGTAGAGAGATAACTAAACAATCTCCATATTAATTAAATCTGTGAATCTTAGTGTTGAGTTCAAATTAGAGTCACATAAAGAGGTTTACAAGCAGAAGCACCCTTGGGAGGCAGATGCAGGAGGATTGCTGTGCTTAGAGGCCAGTCTAGGCTGTGGAATAAGTTTCAGGTCAACCTAAGGCTATAATGTAGGATCTCTTCCCCAAATAAACAACAACAATAATGCACACTAGAGCTTTACAATAGAACAAACCGACTCTCTGTCTCCAGAAAGTAGTTAGATCACCAATGTTTAAGCAACTACAGAGCAATGACAAATATAGTAGACTGTTGTAATCCTGACAATGATTGAATTAAAGCAATGTAAACATAGATTTCATAGTTATTCATTTATAACTTTATGTCTAAGAGTGTCATATCTGCATGTGTGCCATGTATCATGTATGGGCCTGGTGCCCAGGGAGGCCAGAAAAGGATGTCAGAAGCCTAGGAATGGAGTTATGATGGTTGTAACTTGCCATTAGGGTTTGGGGACTTGAATCTGGTTTTCAGAAGAAATAACCAGCATTCCTAATGTCTAAGCCATCTTTCCAGACCCGAACATTCATAATTTGCTTTGTTGTTACTTCTGTAAGTCATTATTTGGTTTTCTTTTGAAGTGATATTTTTTTTTCCTTAGGAGTATGTAACAGTAAGGTTTTTGGTTTTGGGGCGGCTAGAGGTCTGGACTTATAGACTTGTAGTTTTAGATATTTTAGTTATTGTTGTTGATTAGGCTCTTAGAAATAATTTAGAAATTTAAATTATGTTTATGGTGTTTGGTTTATGGGTTAGGCAAGTTCTTAGGTTTTATATTTTAATTTAATTTATTTTTATTAATTTGTTTGTTATGTGGCCTGTGGCTTATTTGTGTTCTTTTATATTTTGGGGGGGTGTTTGTTTTGGTTTGTTTGTGACTTTGTATTTTTTTATTTATTTTTATTTTTTATTTTTTTATGGTGTCTGTCATGGGCTAAAATAGCTCTTTTATTTAAAGAATGATATCTACAGCATACAGAAAGACATTTACACATCACCTCTTTTTTTCTTTAATTAAAAAGGAAGATTTTAATTTTTATATAGCAAAATTATATATTATAAAATAGTTATTAAGTAAGAATTATAGTTACAATATTTAGTTTATTTGCATTTATTAATCCCATATCAGAGGTATATTCACTGAACAGGAGTATCATAGGACATCTCCAAGGAAGCATATAATGTGTTTTGACCACATCCCTCCTCCCAGACCTTCCAACCCTCTCCTAATGGAAAGGGCAATAAGAGAGAAACATTTATTTTTGAAGTGCTTTAACAAGACATTGTATAAAGAAAACAGACAACATCAATTAATCTGTCATGTCTGCAACTGTTTATCCCTGGACAACTTAGCTAGATAGAACAAAGTTTTACTCATTTAACCTCACTTTTAAAAATGTTGCTTGTTTCCAAATTTTTTGTTGCTTTGTTTTACTAATTCTTATATATATATTTAAATATTGTTAAATATTTATGTAGTAAATATACATAAATGCATATTTAACTTTGCTTGTTTTTCCTCAGTGATTTTTTTCACTTTCCTAATTCTATGTAAAAAGCCTCTTTCCTCTGAAGAACTATAATTGCAGTAAAGTTTGTTTGCAATATTATAGCAGTTATAGCTTATGGCTGACTAAGGCAGTACATCTATTGTGGCTTTACATTCTTTTTAAGAAAGTTATACAGTCAACCATAAATGTAAGATGAGCTCAATTCAAAACATGATTGGAAACATTAAATCTGGGTATCATCCGGAAGTAGACTCTTAGTGTAATTAAATATTAATTTATATTTTCTTACCAAACTCAGTGTGTATTATTAGAACTTTTGATAATTTAGAAGGTTCTTGATCCTTTTTGTATCAAGTGAAGTTATGTAGCAAATCAAAGTATTATGTATCTAAGAGAATCCCACATCCAAGACTAACATAATTTAAAACGATAGCCAGAGGAGCAGAGAGCTAGATGAGGGGTCCCAAGTTCACTGAGTAAGGTAGAATAACTGAAAACCCACAGTAATAAATTTTTCCTGCCACATTCCTCCATATAAAAAGAACTCACTAGGTTTAATCAGCAGTGGGCACCATTGACACCAGGAGTTGACATACCATTGACAGCTGTATTTTACAATGGCACTTTAAGAGGCTTCATTTTGGAAGTTTGTCAGCAACAGGGATACAGAGAATTTGTATTTCAAAATTCTCGAGTGTGAGGCAGCCTCTGTAGTGTCCTTTCTTTTCATCAAGTTTATATTGGTGGTCAGAACAGTTGCATTAGAAATGTTTGTTTTGTTTTTTCTTTGTTTTAATTAATTTTTTTAACATGCCCACCACCATTCCCCCTCCCTCCCTCTTTCTAGTCTTCCCCCAGCTCCCCTTCATGCCTTTCCCCTATCCAGTCCTCAGAGAGGGGAAGGATACTCAGTGCCAGTCAATGCCTTCTGGCATATCCAGTTGAGGTAGGGCTAAGCCCCTCCTCACAGTATCAAGGCTGAGTAGGTCTTTCTATAGAGAATGGGCTCCAAAGGCCTGTTCATGTACCAGGAATAAATTCTTGTCTCCCTTCCAGAGACACTACAAACTGCCCTCGCCATTTGACTGCCATCCACATTAAGAGGGCTTAGTTCAGCCCCATGTAGGTTCCACAGCTGTCATTTTAGAGCTAGTGAGCTCCCAATAGCTTGGTCCGATGTCTCTGTGGGTTTCTTCTTCGTGATCTTGACCCCTTTGATCCTGTAATCTCTCCTCCCTCTCTTCAGCTGAATGTTTAGTTATGGATCTCTGAATCTGTTTCTAACAGTTGCTGAATGAAGGTTCTATAATGACAATTAGGATGGTCATCAATTTGATTATAGGGGAAGCCAGTTTGGGTACCCTCTCCACTATTGGTTGGAGTCTTAACTGAATCATCTTGTGGATTCTTGGGTGTTTCCCCAGCACCAGGTTTCTCTCTAACCCCACTATGGCTCCTCTATCAAGACCTATATTTCATTGTTCTTCCTCTCTGTCATTCACCCAACTAGGTTCATAGTATCATTATTTGTAATTGCTAGAGCCTGGAAGCAATCTAAGTGTCCCTCAACTGAAGAATGTATTAAAAAATTGGGGTACATTTACACAATGGAATACTGCTCAGCAGGAAAAAAAAATGACATCCTGAAATTTGCAAGCAAATGGATGGAACTAGAAAATATCCTGAGTGAGGTAATACAGATCCAGAAAGATAAAGCACTGTATGTACTCATAAATGTATTTTAGAGGTAAAGCAAAGGATAATCAAGCTAAAATCTATAACCTCTGAGCAGCTAGTAACAAGGAAGAACCTCAGAGAGATATTCAGGGATCCCCCTGGGAAGGGGTACTAAGATCTCCTGAATAAATTGGGATCATCAGGGGGAGGGGTAAGGGAAAGTGAAAAGAGAGCATGAAGAAATGCATTAGGAAATTTTAGAACGTAAGGCTGAAAATATCTTTCACACTTGTGTTTATTTAAAGGGAAAACATTTTAACATTTATTCCTTTTCTTTATCTTTTGCCTCTAATCTAAAATAAAGAAAAACAGTAGGAGAAATGGGAATCTGATCTCAGAGTAGCAATCTCTTAACTCTATTTCTAACATTTGTACAGTAAGAGGAAGGCTAATTTCTTCTTCACCCTAATGGAAAAGGTAAGGATAGTCGAATCCCTTCAAAAGGCCAGTCTTGTTTCTGAAAATAAAGGGGTTAGTTAGATAGCCATTGTCTTGTGAACAAATGTCATCTTTGCTATTTATCAAGAGTGTAATCATACAATTCTAACACATTATGTGTATATTACGACTTTAACACGGGGATAGATTCATATTAAATGCACATGAAATCAGTTAATGCATATAAATAGAGATTCACATATTCTAAATAGTCACTCAACAGACTTTAGTTAATTTTTAAATTAAATAACTGAAGATTTTGTGTCCAATTACTGTTTATCAAGCATTCCTGTAATAAGGTTGTCACTGATACTTAGGGAATTATTCCAGCACTCTCCCTAAAAGTTTCAGTTTAACTGGTCTGGAATAGGACCAGGATTTTTTTATTCTTAAGTAGTAGAACATATGAAATTTGTTGGTAATATTATTTTATTATTCAGAAACATGGACTAAGATAATCTGGTTACTCATCCATTCCTAAATAGCTTTGAGCTACTGTTTATACCAGATACCATCCTAAGTACTAATAATACAGCAGTGAACTGAACATTCTTTGTTCATAGCAGATTAGAAATCAAATTAAGCTATTAGATGTTAGATGAATAAGCATTAATTGTGATTTTGAAATTTTCTCAAAAAAATCAAGAAGCATAAGAATCCTTTAGTTAGGCACATTTTCTACACTGAAAAGTCTGCAGATGTGGCTGACGAAGTACCATTTCTCTTACTCAGCATGAGAAGTGTATCTTACCTGCCAGGAGGAGAACAAGGATGCTGGACTGAGTACATTAGGGTTTTCAGGGTGTTGGGCACCCAAGTACTCATCTGTGCAAATGTCACAATTTTCTGCATCCCGCCAATCCCAGTATGGAACGGTGAAGTTCTCATCCCCGGTTAGCTCCCGTATTTCTTGTTCCCACAGTAGCAAGAAAAGTCTATGCCAAGGCAGAAAACCTGGTGCTTCGTGAGCAAAATCAATGTCCCTCCAGATTTCAGAACCTCCAAGCAAGGTGTCTCTTGACACATAGTAATGCATCCATACAAAGAGATCATAGATATTGATATCATTAAACATGGGTGTTGACCCATTGTTCATTTGGCCATATGTGCCTGTGGGGATGACATAGACTGGGCTGATAGTATGCTTTGCTAAGGTTAGATAAGCAAAGAACTTATTCTTTTCTGGGACACTCAAGTCATAGATGTTTCTTCTAGTTAAAAGTCTCTTCTCTGTGCAATTTGGGCCCCCAAATCCAAACTTACAGTTTCCGCAGTTGAATCCCATGAAGTTGCCAGAGCACTTACAGGTTCTGTTATAAAACACAGAGGGCCAGGATTCACGATCATCCACCCCTTTGAAGGGGTATTGAGGTCCAGACGGTGCATTGGACAAAAGGATGTTTTGGCAGGAACCTCTGCCTGAAAGCTGGCCGCAGGGACTCCCATCACCCGTCCATGGAGGACAGCATTCTTTTGTCATCAAGTTCGTCGAGGAGGCACAGGCCCGAGGGAAATGGCCAGAAGAGATCTGGAAATTCCACAGAAGGCAATACAAAACAGCCAGAAACATTTTCCTCTTTAGATGGGGCAAGATCTGCTTGAATGGGTTAAGGAGAGTCACAGACTTCTTTTTTTCAGCAACCCCTACAGTGACTGTCACATGTCTTGGCTAAGACCTATATAACCACTCCCCCTTCCTACATCAAATACTCTCAGTCTTTACCCTAAGCTTTTATCTTCTGGAAAGCACATGACTAACTTTTTCTTGGAGTTTGCACAAAGCCTACAATGAGGTAGACTTAATTCAAAGGAAAGTATTTTATTCTAATTGATAGGAAACTAACACTGATTGGAATTTGCAAATGGGAATTATATCAAGACTAGATTGTCTCCTGTGAATAAAAATCAAGAAACAGCTAGATTCTGAACAAAAGACTGGTGTGTTCAGGAACTGTAAGTGGATAACAACATTCAGATAACTCACTTTGTAAAGAGATTTTCATCAGAATTAGTAGATTACTTCTTATATATGACTACTGCTGAGTTTAGTATTTTATAAAAATAGACTAAAATAGTGGCCTCTCACTTTTCCTTAGTTAGCTTACAAAGGTGGCTTACTTTGGTGAATTACTTCAGTGTGGGATGTTTTCTAATTCAAAAACCAATACAATCTCTTTCTCTCTCCTCCTCCTCCTCCCTCCCTCCCTTCATTCTATTGTTTCCCCCACAAACTCTGGAAGTTAGTAATGGACTTACGGGATGTTTTGAACTAAATGGGAGCATTGTTCCATGGGCTGAAGAAGAATGAGAACGGTTAGGTAATACCTATTGACGATCCCTTCCCTATGCTGCTTCACCCTAAGGCTGTGCGGCCTCTAAATTTAGATAGCAAGGAGACAATGAGGGTTTGAGGAAACCATTTTGTCTGAGCCCTGGAGCTGAGGAGATCTGGAGAAAACCATCACTTTTTGATGAAGCTGTGCTTCTTCCTCTTCCCCAAGGGTTAGTTTTAGTATTTAAAAAGTGTTGAATCCTCCATAGTATTCTCTTGAGATTCAAGGAGCAGTGTGTGGGTGCTGGGAAAGGGAAGTTTCCATGGAGATTCTGTCTCTTGCTGGAATCTGGAAGCTTAGTCCTATTTTGCTTTTGTTCTCTTAAAGCCAAAAAGAGATTAACATAGGAGTCCGTTACCCTGGGGAGTTTTTGTTTTGTATTACCTGTAGCCACATGCAGCATTTTCTAATTCTTTCCCATATGGTTGCAGGTGGAATTCAGCTTCTTCTGTTTAATTTAATTAACTTTTTCTTTCACTTGTTCCATTATCAGGCATCTTAACAAAGTTCCCACGGTGCTTCCTAAGGACTTTTCATATACTTTGCCAAGTCCAATTCCAAAATTTGTGGAGCCTGTTTTGAACACTGACAAAAATGTAGTTATTTCTTTTAGAGGGTTTGAGTCCCTTAAACTAAAGGTTCTCTTTGTTCATCTTCAATGTGGTTCACTGACTTCTCTAGTTTACTTTTATGATAATCCTGTCGCCAGTGCTACTTTCTCTGTCTCATAATCCACTTATACAAGTTTTTTCTTCTCCCTCAATATACATACAATCTTCATGTTATAAAATTTGATAATGTATGTCCTAAGACAAACAATGCAGTATTACATTAGCTATAGTTGGAAGTTTATTAAATACACTGAGATTATTTACTAATTATCTCAAGGGCATTTGGTGACAAGGGGATTGTAATGTTATAGGAAGTACAACAGGGCAGTTTCCACAATAGTAAGAGTGTCTTTTTTTAAAAAAAAAAATAATCACAATTGAATTTTAATATTTGTAGCTACATGTATTTAAATATTTTTCTAAATTAATTAAAGAACTTTTTGAAGTTTCTATTTAAAAAAATCTATAAGAAAAAAATAGGTGGATATATTTTTGAAGAAAGTTTTTTTTGGGATAGAACATATTTGAAGAGACATCTGATGGTGTCATAGAAGTAAGAAAAAAAAAAAAAAACCAAGAGTGTAATCTTTTATAGAAGGAGTTCTTGAATTAAAACTTCCAGTGGAAGTGGCATAATACTCTCAAGAAATCTAAGGACTTTAAGGTGCCTGCACCAATGAAAGGTAAGATATACACATGGACATACCAAAGGGTAGTTTGAGTTAACCCCATGGGAATTTAAAATATATTCATATATAAGCTGCTGAGATGAGATATGAACAGAGAATTAAAGTATAGCAATATCAGGTGAGTGATGAAGTAAATAAGGTGCATATGGTGTTTCTTAGACATAAGTGATAACTTTGTAGATGAGAAACGCTCAGGCTTGTCTTGAACCAGTTATGTTGCCATCCTGGCCTTGAATCCTGAGCTTCTTGCCTTTTTCCTCCTAGTGCTAGATTACAGATGTTCCCTGGTCTCCCTGGCTCCTATTAAGAAAGTATTTAGTCATTTTTGTTTGTTTGTTTGTTTGTTTATTTGCTATTTGTGTCGGCTTTGTCAAATTGATGGGATCTAGAATTACTTGGGAGACAGTCCTCTGGGCACACTTGTTAGCATTAGTTGTTTGGTGTGGAGAGACACATCTTAATTGTGTGTGGGACCATTCCCTAAACATGGGATTCTGGACTTTATAAACTATAGAAATCAATCTGAGCATGAGTATGCACACAACCTTCCCTCCCTCTGTACTTTATAATGGTAGACATAGGGTAGGTGCTTCTGAGTCCCACTGCCTTGACTTCCCCACCATAAGTATTCTTGAACTGTGAGCCAGGATAGACCTTTCTTTCCTAAGTTGCTTTTGTTACAGTACTTATTTTTATTATAACAGAAAACAAAACAAACACAGTAATCATTCTAAGATAATGGAGTACTGTAGTTTCTGGCTTCTTTCCTTTCTTTCTTTCTTTCTTTCTTTCTTTCTTTCTTTCTTTCTTTCTTTCTTTCTTTCTTCCTTCCTTCCTTCCTTCCTTCCTTCCTTTCTTTCTTTCTTTTGGTGTTTTAAACAGATCATTGGCTTGCAGTGATGCCAGACTATTCTATCAAGTAATTTTCTTTTATTTCATTTTATTATTTTTAAGAATTGATTCTTATATACATTTTTAAGATTTCAAAATGATTATCTGTCTTTCTTCCTTTCTTTCTTTCTTTTAATCATTGTCTTACATTTACTAATGATTTTCCATGATTTTTTTTTTAACACTGAAGTCAGTTTTTATTGGGAATGATATGTGTTTTTTTACAACTAGTTTGGGCGGGGGTGTGTGTGTGTGTGTGTGTGTGTGTGTGTGTGTGTGTGTGTGTGTGTGTGTAAGTACCTGTGTGTATGTATGTACATGAACCAATGTGTAACAAATGCTCAGTGTCAATCAGAAGAAAACTTTTGAGAGTCATTTCTTGGATTTTGAGGACTGAACTCTTCAGGATTGAAAACAAATGCCTTTACTTGCTGAGCAATCTAACAGTTACTAATATATACATGTATAGATACAGGTAAAGAAAAAGTTTACAGTAATAAATTTCTATAGTTAGGATTTAGACACATTAATTTATTCCATAAATATGGAGCTCCTACAATTCCTAAAACCTTAAGGATTTTAAATGGTAAAATGTTGAACAAATAATTGGCCCTGAGTTGTATGATCTGATCAGACATTCTAAATTTTTAGTTAAGATTTTCTATTTACTAATTTTTAGGATTAAAAAATGTGGAAGAGAGTAAGAATATAATTGGAATTTAAGAAAAAACAGTTTTATATATCATAACTTAGTATACCCAATTCTGACATGAGGTTCTTCATCACTTTAAATGACCTAGTACACGCCAGACACGCCATATAAGTTCTGACATATATTTAATTATTTCACGCCTGTTTAGTGTTTTTATTAATGACTGCAAATTGGGTGTTCATGATGTTCATCATTACTGAATTCTCATTACCAGTAAGCCCTTTCAATGCACAATGTTAAAAGATAAGTATTTTATTAGATACACTTAAATACTATAATTGGACTCTTCTCAGCCCAGCAATCTCTCTTGTTCTGTCTCCAATTAAAATATTGCTCCCGAAGACAGGGGATTTTTGCAATTGCCCTGACATGTCATGCTTTCTCATGACTCGGGGATTAGCCCATTCTCTTTTTCCTTCTCAAAATGAGTACTTGCTTACTCACTTGCATGATTTCTATTCACTCACTAATATTTAATGACATTGCTGCATGTTCGAGCTGTCGGATGTTTGTTAGGCTTTTGCGGCAGAAGGAATATCTTGATGTATTAGAGCCAAGGAATGACACAGAAATCACAGCTTACAACAGATCTCACGCAAAACATGTGTTACAGGGATTGGGATTGAAAGGCAGTCTTGATCAGAGACAAGAAAGAGACACAGAGACAGGCAGAGGGAACAGGAGACTATCATAGATAGACATTCCCCCACAGAAGCCTACAAAGGAGAGAAAACAAATTAGAATTTACTTGGATTTCAATTAAAAATTATTCAATTATTATATATAATACTATTGAGAAGATTGATAACTTCTTTGGGCAAGGATGTAGAAAATTTTAATACTCAAAGTAATCCTGTATGGTACATATTATATCTCACTGTTTTCAAAACATAATGTCAATGTTTATGAGCAACTTATTACTAGGTTATAAAGGTTATTTCTTCCTGTTTAATCACAAATAGCTAGATATTTCATTTTTTAAATTACATTATCTTTCACAATGATGGTAGTTTTATTTTCCAATTATATCTCATTGTATTCATCCTTCTGTTTAATCCTTAGCCTTGTATAAAATGTTTTCATAAGTGTTTTGAAGATGATCTTGAAGTATTTTTATTATGTTCTGAATTAATATAAGAAAAAATCAATATCTATCACCTCTTGCTCCAGTTTAAAGGCACTCTAATATGAAATAACTCAATTATGTTATATACTTGTTTTATTAAATTTTTACCTTCATAGGCTATAGGAGAATTAGTAAAATGAGGTTGTCATGATTCCAAATGAATTATATTTCTTAGTTGAACTATCTATACATTATTCAGAAAGCACAGATTATTAATTTTCCATGAATCAAATTCTTAATTGCATACTTAATGCTTCCACGTGCACACAAATTCTCCTACCTTAAGAGAATTAGCTTAAGGCAAACATTACAATTACGTGGTTATTATATATTACAAAAACAAAAGTTATAATCGAGGAACCAAAAGTTCCTCCATCTTGGAGTCAGCAGCCATGTTGGCAAACAGGTCAAGGAAAGTTCAGCCTAAATCCCCCTTCAGTTCCAAGAAACTTGCAAAAGGTGTTATCCAAAAGGACATCTAGGCCTGGCCCTAGCCTAACTGCAGAATGTTCCAACCCTAGGGCCACTCAATACAAATCCATACCACCCTGACCCATTCTGATTCAAAGGCCAGGTTAAGCAATTGCAGAATGTTACAACCCTGGGGCCAGTCAATAGAAACCCAGACCATCCTGACCCACCCTGGCTATAGGCTAAGTTAGTTATCAACCTGAACTATGTCTTCATTTTACCCCAGTTCACAGCTATTGCCTATAAAAGATACATGTATTCTCAAGTTAAGAACTCCTCCTGGCCTCCCTGCCTGGCCTGCATTTGCATTTCAGATTCCTCTGACTCTGCTGATCTCTCTGAGGGTTGTTCTCAGGGCAGAACAATAATTTAACTAGAAGAAAATAAAGAGATGTAGAAATGTAGAATGACTGCTATGAGTCACCAAATCTCAGAAATTAAAAGAAACTTAGATAATAAAAAGATGTTAAGACCTAAATTATAAAACATTTGGGTGTAAAGAAACTTTAAAATCTTTTATTAATTTTTTTGGCAATTTCAGGATTCTCTGATTTAGAGTGAGAGTATCATACATCTTTGGGCAAAAACCTAAGTATTTAGAAAACAGCTTTGTGTTGTATGAATTCAATTGACCAAGAGAGGTAGATTTCCCTTAAGGCCCAAGTCCAACTCTACTGAGTTCACAGTAACAAGCAAAAATTACCACTTTTGGTCTGGTTGTCAAATCAAGCAGAAAGTATTTGATTTTCTCTATATCAGTGGTGCTACTGTGGTACCAGGGAGTATATTTTGCCTGGCAGGTTGGTCTTGTAGTTTAAAAGGTTGTCTGTTGTGTAACACCATCAATTACTTTTCTCTCATAGCAGCCTATAAAAACTGTCCAGCTGAAAGTAAGCTTCCACCCAACAGTAATAAACTGATTAGATCCTAAGAGAGATGCTACACAATTTTCCATGTTATTGTTTAGCAATATAACAATCATCTTATTTGAGCTCAAAACAAGATAATACATACTAAATTGTTCTTGTTTGCATATCATTATTATTCAAATAAAAGATGTGTTGGAGGGACTCTTTGACATTTCCATTTTCCCTATTTTTTTCTTTACTTAAAAGGGGACATGGAAACCTTTTTTATCTCCCTTTTATCTAGACTTTAATTGGAATGTTCATCAAATTTTTATTGTCAATAAGTGTACAACAAAATATTAAGCACAGTGTAATTGAATTTCATTTTTTGTATTGGAAAATTAATAGATGATATTCTAAAATAAGACAGGCTTAAGTTTGTCTTCTGTTTTAAAAACATAACATAATTCTGGAAAACCTTCTAGCCCAAAACATGCTGGCAATGGGCTCATGCAGTCAAAGTTAAAAAAAAAAAAAATCAAAGTTCTCCTTCCTTACCTACCTAACCAGCATCTTTTTGAAGGTTGTTTTTTGTTTGATTTTTGTCCTCAATAAATTAAATGCAAAGAAAATAAGAGTGAAAGATAGGCAGAAAAAAAGAAAGAGTAGCTGAAAGTTTCTGTTCTGCCAAAAATTCTCAAATACTCAGCAGCCACTTCCAAAAAAATTGAATTGGAAGCTTAATATTGTAGTAAGTGTTGGGCCAGTAGCTCAAGCATATTACTAACTAGCTTTGTACCTAAATTAACTGATAATTTTTATTCATATTGGCTTGCTACCTTTTTTCAAACCAGATTTCTCATCTTTCTTCCTCTTCATCTGGCTGGCAAACTGCTTCTCTGCTTTTCCTCTTCCCAGAATTCCCCTAGGCTATACTTCCTGCATGGGTACTGGCCAATCAGCTTTTTATTAAACCAATATGAGTCACTGTCCCTGCCCATGGGGTCTACAGTAGACCTTTGGAAGGGGGCAGACAAATTAAGGGACAAGAAACAGAAGAACAAGAGCAATACAGTATTCTGATCAAGTTTCTCAGCAGTACACATAGTCCTTTAGGGGGAAGGGTAAGCAAGGTTAAACAGGTGAGGAATTCACAGCTGCAGGCTATTCTGCCAACAGGATATGTTGTCAGTAGAGACCTTTCTAATTTTAGCTATTGCTCAACCCTAGGAATGTTACCTAATTCCTGGGAGGGGACTCACCTAACAGCAGGCTAACAGCAGGGGTGGCCTCCTGGCTTCTGGGGAAGGACTCTTCTAGGGAAAAGGAAGCTTAATGTGCTGGTCCCAAAATAGCATCGCCACTGCAAAGGTTTTTCTGGCCCCTGGAAAGTGACAAATGTTTATAGTGTACAAGAACAGTAGTCCATATAGCACTAAACAGGGATTTGTGGTGATATATTGCATATTTTAAAAAGCTAGTATGAAAATCAGAGGGCAGAGCCAAACCATGATGTAGTAGGTAATTTCTGGCCCGGACTTTCGGGCCTAGCCTCAAGGTTGATGCCTGCAGACCCACAGACCCACAGACTCGCAGTCCCGCAGTCCACAGTCCCACAGAGACAAACAGATGCTTTCAATCGTTTTTGGCTGATCAGCTAACTCTTGCTAACTTGCTAACTCTGTACCCTTCATCTAACCCATGATACTTCCTGTTCAGCCATGTGGCTCTATACCTTTCTTTAGAGCAGCATAGTTGTCCTCTGCTTCTTCTGGCTTATCTCTGGCATTCTGCTCTGTGCTTCCTGTTCTCAAGAGTTTTCTTAGAACATGAAACAACACAATCCCCTACACCATGAGTATCAGAGAGTGTTGACCCAAGCCTTTAATCTTAGCACTTGGGAGGCAGGCAGAGATCCTCTGGATCTCTGTGAATTTAAAGCCAAATAGAGCCAGGTGTTTGTGGCATACACCTTTAATCCTAGCACTAGGAAATTTTTAATGAAGATGTGATACAGCTGGGCAGAGAAAGAAAGAGGAAGAGACAGGAGTTTAACCCTGTTGTTAATGCAAGTGAGAATGGATCCTTAATGATACCAGTACCTCATGCTAGAGCTTATTAAACAGCATAGGTGGTGATTTGGGTGCTCCTGGGAAAATGTGTGGGAAGAGCTAGGGAACAAGGTTTGGTTTTTGGTTTACAAGGGCATGTGCCGAGTTTACATGATCATGCCTGCTCATGTATATGGATGAAAAGGGTCAAAATAATTTCTCCCTTCATCTACTGCTTCAGGAATTCTAAAAAACCCTTCAGCTGAGCCCTGTACCTTTTAGACTTAAGATTTGTGATGAGTTGCCTAGGTGAGAAGTGGCTGTGGCTTATTTCTGTCTCTGACATTTCAACTTTTCTTCAATATATGGATTTGGGTTTTTATTAATAATACCAAGTAAAATTCATGCAATAAAAGAGAAAGAAAGACAAACGGACGGAAGGAAGGAAGGAAGAAATGAAAGAGGCAGGCAGACTGAATTTGGAAAATGGACCTATGATAAAACATGGCTGTTCTGGTTTAGATTATTTGGGGAAAGGGGGTTTAAGACAGGGCTTCCCAGTGTACTCTTGGCTGTCCTGGAACTCACTTTGTAGACATGTCAGCCTGAAATTCACAGAGATCAGTGTGACTCTGCTTCCAGAGTTTAAGGCATAACTGTTGTAGAATACTTATCTTGGTAGCTCATAAGTTAGCTTAAATTATTTTTGGTGCTGTTTTGTTGTTTGTGACTTTCAGCAAATACACTAGAGCAATTGTAACTTTCTACCTCTGTTAATGTAAATGATTATACTTGTTTTGTCCACTTCTGCATCTTGCTTAAAAATAACATATTTTCATAGCTTAATAAAATGAAATGCCTTCATGAACTTCATTCTTCTATGTATCTATGATTGCTTAGCTGGCAAAATAACCTGACATGCCCTGGAGGAATGAAATCAGGTCAGGTTGGAGGGGTCAAAAAACAACTGAGACTGTGACAATTTTATTGAGAACCATCAATATTTTTCTACCATTGTAGGAAACAGATTATAATGTTAATTTCCAGGATAAATAGAGTTGTATTTGCAAGGCTACACAATAGGGTACACAACATTAATGTTTAGGACCAATTGCTTTGTCAAGCCTTCATGCTTCTTTGACTATTAAAAGAGCCTGAATGCTTCACTGCTTGAGGAAGTGATCTGTCTCTCAGGAACTGGTCAGTACATTGTGCCCCAGGATCCATGGAGTCTCACCCAAAAAACTTAAGATGCATACCTCTAAAGGCACCTAGGCCAAGTCAATTCCATGGTTTCTTGAATATTCTTTTCATCTTTAATTTTGAAAATTTTTTTATTGCATTACAGTTTTATATTTATTTTGCATAAATGTGAATGTGTGTAAATGAGCATGTATGTGTGTGTGTATTAAATCCCCTGCATCTATGTGGAAGTCAGAGGACAACTTGCAGAAGTCAATTCTTTTCTTTTAACATAAGAGTCTCAGGACCTGAAATAAAGGAATCAAGCTTGATAGCAAGAACTTTTAGCTGTAGAGCTATTTCACCAGTCTCATTATCATTATTTCTTTACAAAGTTATACTTTCATCATAATCTATGATTTCTGATTTGCCATTGGAAATATAACATCTTTCCATGAATTTTCCTGTTGTTTCATGGCCCTCAGTGATATCTGAGTTGGAGGAGAAATTACAACATCCAACATCAGATAATGCTACAAATCACAATAATAAAAATGTTCTTGTATGAACAAGAAAGATATGAATCTCAGTGATAATAAAACAATCAATGCCTTTCCAAAAAGATATTCTAAAAATTTTCTATGACAATAGAATTTAGAATAAAATATTTGCCTGAATAATCTATACAGTGCTTCTTTCTTGATTTTCTTTTTTTCTAAGTATTCCCTGTATAGATTTCCAAAAAAAAGCATGGGTTTATGCACACATTTCCCAAATAAAAACTTCCTACCTTCCTGAGAATCTGTTTACTATGTCTACTGTAAGCTGATTTTAGCAGGTACTTGCCTTAAAGTTGTGCCTGCAAGTTTAATTTTTCTCAAAACATTCTATCTTATCATCTTGTATTTTTCTTTTGGACAAATTCACATCCTTACTGCAGCCATTCATTCACATTATCTATCTGTCTATCTGCTCAAAGCTTAAGAAGAGTATGAATCACCATCTACCTTTAAGGAGTCAGAATAGTATATGTTCTTCATTCAGTAGATTAAAGAAATGAGTGCTTTGTACTTTTATTTTATTGAGCAGTGACTATGACAGCAGAGAATAACAGAGAAACAAGCCACATCCTAGCTCTGTAGAAGTTCACTGACTGTCTAAGGAGTAAAAAAGTTGGGGACCCTATTTAAGGACAGTTTTTTTTTTTTTTTTTTTTTTTTAGATAATGTTAAATGTGTGGTATCAGCCAGGACCCTAGAGGGAAGCAGCTGACACACTCAAACTGATTCTTTGAACAGAGTTTAAGAAAGAAGCTATTTACAATGTTGGGGGTGGGGTTTAAGGAAAAGGACAGAGGATAATGTGGTGCATGAAAAGAATGGCCAAAGAACAAGTGCTGGAACACAGACATGACTGTCTAGATAGAGTCAGCTGGCAGGAACTAAGTAAGACCTCAGAGAAGGATGCAAGAAACTCTCTGCCCATGTGGCAGGGAAGACTGGGGACCTTTGGCTTTGCTCTCCTGCTGCCCCAATCTTCTAGCTGTGAATAAAGTTAAACTCAAGTCAGAAAATGAATCACTCTATTAATATAGTTATTGACAGTCAAGATCAAGAGACCCAAAACAGTGCAGAGAAGGACAGAGTGGGTTTAGGGGTCTAAGAAATGACATTCAACACAAATACCACTTCTTATATAATATCACAAAGTAAAGAAGAAAACCTCTACTGAATTTTTTTTAGAATCTTAAATTTTAAAAAATAAATGAAAATCAGAGAGTGTGAAGTTGTATAGAATAGTAACTGATGAGTCTGAGTTAACATTTACAAGTGCAAGAAGACATTTCTTGTTTATCACCAGGTCTATATCTTGGGATTTATATTCATGAAAATATTGAAGCCTGGTGGAGATATAACTCATACCCTCTATAAATGGGCTTAAGAGACAAGATTGTTAGGAAAGACTGCCTATAGGAGAATTCTTAACCATGAAAGAAGAGTAGTATAAATAGATGAAGGTTAAAAGAAGGGAAAATGTTGCCTAGTACAAGTAACAGGGAAAAAAATGTACAGAGATTATAACATACTGCCAGGATTTAAAGTAAGTCATTGAATTTGAAACAGAAGACCAGAGTAATGAGAAAAATAATAGTGTAGGTAGTTACAGATGGATTAAAGATCATATACTTTATAGTTCATGATACTTGGTTTTGATGGTTCATATAAGCAACTGAACATAAATGCTTTAGATGAAAATCTGAGATTGAATATTAAGATATTTCATTTTTTTAGCCACAGTGTGAGTACATATTATTAAATCCTAATTATTTCTACTGAACATCACTTGAGAGGTTTAAGTTAGCATTAGTTGGAGTTTTATTTTGTAGTGGATAATAGTTGGTAGAGAGATGTCTAGCTGGTCAAAATGCTGTGAATAAAATAATTAGTGCTCAGCCAAAAATGACACATCTATGTGTCCAATGCTACACCAAAGCTCAGGAAACATAACTAAAAAAGAGGCAGAAAGAATGTGACAGCCAGAATATAGTGGTGAGAATGAGAAATGTCACTCATAGGTTGATGTATTTGTACATTTGATCCCCAGTTGGTGATATTTCTTGTGAGGTAATGGAACCATTAGGACTTGTGGGCTCCCTAGAATGTATACATCATTTAAAATATTTATCACCTCACTTTAAAGAATGTTTTGAGAGTTTATTTTTTAAAAAATATGTTTTAGCATACCCACCATTGTTGTGTTCTCCCTCCTTCTCCTTTTCCCAATCCTCCCTCAGATTCCCCCCACCCCATCCCCATCCATTTCTCAGAGAAGGCTAGGATTCCCAGGGTGAGTCTATGCTGTCTGGCATATCCAGTTTAGTTAAGACCAAGCCCCTCCCCCTGGCATCAAGGTTGAGAAAGGTGCTGCTCTGTAGCCAGTTCATGCACCAGGGATAAATTTTGGACCCACTGCCCCACAAACTGCCCATGTTGTGAATGACAGTCAAATAGCTTTGAGTTACCATCTCACTCTACTTCTGTTGTGTTCAGAGTCGAGACCCCCAAAATATCACCAAAAGACCGGCCTGATGCAACAGCTAAGAGTCTCTTTATTGACAAGCTAGCTTGGGGCATTTCATCCACTTGACACAGTGGTGAAGTAGGAGCAGCCCTGAGCAGCACGAGGCAAGGGTTTTTACTGAGGGAGGGCTCTAGGGGCTTCAGAGCTGTTTACAGTCTTTGAATTGGACCAAGCTCGGCAGAAGGGTACCTTTTATGAATTCATTGGCTCTTTGAATTCTAGGGATGTTTCAACATTTAGCAATGGTCATTTTCCTATATCAATCAGCAGCTCAGCAGGTGTATACCTGGAGACTATCTGTCCCATTCCCAGGAAGGGAATGTTTGGGATATCAGGTATTTCCCCTCAGGTGCTGGTTCCTCCCTAGATGGTGTCTGGTGATGGGCCCCGCACTTCCTGTTCCCTTCTTCATCCTGTGTGTATATGGATGAGTATGTAATCGGCCAGCTTCCAGTTTCTGCCGCTTCTCTATATACTTTCCCCACAAGTATAGACTCTTATCTTTCTGGAACTATAATCTAAAATAAATCTAAATTACTTTTGTTTATGATTCTTTTTTTATCACAGGATGAGACAATGAACATGGAAGATGGGGAAAATGTCATGAGATACTACTATCTTCTGACCACAATTTGTCAATGATTACATGCAGAAGACCTTTACAAGATCAAGCCAGCCAAATTCTTTGGTATAGATGATGTAAAATATCTCCAGGCTATCAACTGAATGTACCAAGCTTTGCTGAATACCCATGGGAGGCCTTACTTCTTTGGGGGAGGTAAAGGGAGTGGGTCTGGAAAGTGGGGTTGGAGTGAATGAAGGGGAGGTTGGGAGGTAATAAGAGGAAGGATGAAAGGTGGATCTGTGGTTGGCTTATAAAATAAATTTAATTTTTTTAAATAAAAAAAGAAAAAAATCTCCAGGTTATATTTCTCACGGAGACTCTAATGGTAGTAAATAGTTTCTGGATGAAAATCATTGTCATTAATAGATTTCCCATGCTTGAATGGATGGCTCTCCATCATGCACAATGAATAGCACTAAATGAATCTGTAGGTTATCTCCTTAGAAAAGACATGAGTTTGGGAGTTTGATATATTAGGGAGACATAGAGGTAGTTGACAATAGTAAATGAGGAATAGATAAAATCATATTACATGGTACACATGTATACAATTCTCAAAAATAAATACAAATCAAAACAAATCAAAAATCAATCAAAAATGTCCATTCTCTTAGCATTTTTCCAAAAATATACAAAAAGTAATCAGAATGTTGTACAATAACACCTTTTGAACTTTTTTTCCCAATATAAATAAATCTTTTACTCTTTGACTAAAATCATCTCAACATACTACCGTTCAACCCTGGCAAAAACATTTTATTCTCCTCTTTTATAAGATCAAGAATATTTTATATTTTAGTTGTTAAATAAGTTATGCAGTGTTTGTTTTTTCCAGCCTGGCTTCTCTACTAGACACAATGTCTTCAAAATTTATTCAAGTTGTTGCAATGAAAGGATTTCTTTTCATTATTTAAGGGCTGAATGGAATGTCAGTGTGTATAAATTACATTTTTAACCACTTATATGTTTATGAATAATGGACTCATTTACATCTTGGGTGTTCTGAATAAAAACACAGAAGTGCAGATGTCTCATCAACATACTGAATAAATTTCACTTTGATATATCTATCAGCACTAAAGAAATTTTAAAATAACTTCTGTACAACAAAAGAAATAATGGAAAAAATAATGAGACTACCTACAAAACTGGAGAAAATATTTATAAACTATATTTGAAAAGTTAAAAAACAAAACACTTGACTAGTTTAAGTGAACATCAGTAGACATATAACTAGAAAAAGTAAACAAAGGATCAGGATAGATATTTCTAAAAAGAAACCATAAAATGACCCTTAGGGTTATAATTACATATGTTAAATATAAAATATTCACTTGAAGTTTTGTAAAATAAAACTTAACCGCACTAGCCATCAAGAAGACTAAAATTAAGATTACATGAAAATAAATAAATTGAAAATAAATTTAGATCCTAAAAACACAATTTAAAATATTAAATTGACTCATGGCAATAAAGAAGGAAATAGAAAAGAAGACGTCCTTTTCTGGATTCTAGAAATTGATAGAAAACTTAAAGCCATTTTAGTAATGTTTCAATATAATTCACATTAATAACCATGGAGATACTAACAGAGCTTAACTTATATGTATAATGAGTAATTGGCCTTTATTTAGTTAAAAACATGTAAGAGGCTAACAATGTGGCAAATCTCATCTGATTGTGAATGTGTTAAGGATGCCCTTTGGGGGGAAAAATGGACAGAGACAGGGAACAAATAAACAAGCACATATAGGCATTTGGTCATAGCAAAATAGACTGAAGCTTTTTAAAATTTTAAATATCCTATATTCTCAATTTAGAAAATACAACAAGCTCTAAACTAAGTAAATAGATAGATTTCTAAAAATATTAAGATAAACAAGAAAAATAGAACTCTATAGAATAGAACTCTATAAAATAGAACTCTATAGAAAAGAGAGTGGTGTTCCTCAGAAAACAGTTATAATCAATAAAAGAATATGTCCAAATTACAATCAGAGCATGTTGTCACAACATAGAACTTCGCATTTTAAGAATAAGATTAAACAAAAACATTTTGGTTACTATTCATAAGTTTTCAATAAATGGAACATCAAACTGTCTACCTCTTGTAAAGGAATAAAAAGAAAACAAGAAGTTGTAGTTCTTTGGGACCTTATCTGTAACAAATGAAAATTTCCCCCCAAAGGTTTTATAATATTCCTTGCATATATTTATATCATTGTATTTATTAACTCATTTGTCAAAGAATATTTGACCTGTTTTTAGTTCTTGGTTATCACTGAAAACATAAAAGGACAGATTTCTCTTTAAAATAGTGTTTTCAACATTGCCTAGAAAAATAAGGACTGTGTCAGTTTTGGTTCAATGTGGCCAAATGACAGCAGAACCTGGGAGCATCATTCATTTGGAATTGATTTTTCATGAATTAATGATCCAAGATTGAGGTGAGTCTGGCACCAAGTTTCTAGAGATCCAAAGAAGCCAGGCAATGTGTACCATATCAGAATTGCTACAAAGAACTTGTGAAAGCACCACGAGATGTCAGGTACTTTGGAACCACGGGCTAACTGCAAGAATAGAGTGCAGCTAGACCATGAGAGATGGTATATGTGCTACAAGTGCCAGAGATGAAGTGGCAAGGGAATCCAAGCCCTTAGTATCTCAAGTGATGGATGCTACCTATGTCCAATGTGTCAGATACAGAGATGGAGGCCTTCCACCTGCTGGGTTTTAGTCTTTTATTGGTTGCATCATTTCTTCCTCTGTTTAATTTCTCAATTTTGGGTGAGAATGTTTATCTTTTGTCACCATATATTGTGATATTAAATATGTTTTGATTTTTGTAAGTGATCAGAGTTATCACAGACTGCCTTGGGATGCTGAAGAGACTCTGGACTTTGGAATTGAACAGTGTTGACAATATTTAAAAAAATACAGATGCTTTTAGAGATGAACAGAGTTAATTCTTTATTATCAGAGGAAAACTAGATGTTAGAGACTAAAGGTGGAATATTATGTTTTAAAATAATGTACTTGAATATTAAGGACAAGTGGAAGAATTGTGATACTTAATCATCTATACCAACTTAACGATCCTGAGAGTCACCATGGAAACAGACCTCTGAGGATGTATCTGCCAGTACAAGTTTAACTGAAAAAGGAAGAGGCATCCTGAGTACAGTTGGCGTAATCCTACAAGCTGGGATCCTGGACTGAGGACAAAGCAAACGTAACCTTCACCTCCTTCTATTTTTCGACTGCACATAAGATAGAATTAGCTTCCTCAAGCTTCTATCCCCATGACTGTCTTGCCACAATAGACTGCGTACTCAATGTACAGGCAAAATTAAGCCCTTCTTCCTCAAAAAGCATGGTTTCTATTTTCTTTGAAGATAACCTAATAATAGGCTTGCTGAACCATATAAAACTGTTACATGTTGAAGAAGTTGCTGTTTCCCATACTGAAAGGGAAAAGAAAGGAGGGGGAGAAGGAAAGAAAGTGAAAATAGGAAAAAAAAAAGCATGAGTAAGGATGGGGAGGTAAAGAAGAAGAAAATGAATAAAATGGACCACAAGTAGTACTGGGGGGGTGATGTGTATCATATCAGATGTTTACAATTTAGTTTTGGCAATAGTGACAGGAGTAAATTACATAGTCAATGATATGCTGTTTATACCGATGGCATCACAGTCAAAGTGTTAACGGAAGACTGGCTGTAGTTTTATAGTAAGGAGCATGAGTGGGCCCTGTAGGCTTTATTAAATGTTGAGTCTTATTTGTTAAAAATCCCATGCCGAAACAGAATGACATGCTTCACACGTAGTTTAGTGACTGATCTGTTTTTCACCCTTCTATAAGCCATAAACATCTTTTAGAAAACTATACAGTTATAAGGAATTTAATTGCATAATTAAAAACATTAATTGAATAATTTAAAGGATACTTTGTTTTAAAAATGAAGTGAAACAGCAATATATACTACAAACATGATATTAAACTGAAAGTGTTAAGAATAAAAACACCAATACTTATAGAGGTAAGAACTAATTAATTTACTAGAAGCTAGTCATTTTATCAAACTGTCTATGCTGCTACTCATTGCCCCAAATTTGATGTCTAAAAATAGAAAAGATTAAAATCACAGGAATGGGGGCTGGAGATATGACTTAACAGTGAAGAAAATTTGCTCCTCTTGCAGAGGACCCTGATGTGGGAATATCTTTCTGTAGGCTGTGAAAATCAATCTTTAAATAAAGGAGCTGTTTTGGCCCATGACAGACACTATAGAAAAAGTAGGTGGGAATCAGAATATGTAGGAAAGTAAGGGAAGAGTCAGAGACAGACTGTGCCAGCACCCAAGAAGAAGCATGTAAGGATCACAGGTGAGCTACGGGCCACATGGCAGACAGATTAATGAGAATGGGTTGAGTTAAGATGTAAGAGCAAGCTAGCAATGTGCCTGAGCCATAGGCCAAACAGCATAAAGTTAATATAAGCATCTGAGTCATTTTGGGGGTCTGAGCCCTGGCAGGTAGCTAAGAGGTATGGGACTGCAGGTCTGTGTATCTGGACCTCTGGCCGCCCAGGGCCAAGAAACGTCATTGTAACAGATGGCTTCCCAACATGGGCCGACCACCATATAAAGCCAGAGAAAGATTAGTAAAGGCTCTAGATCACAGAAACTGAGCCAAAGCAGCTTCCAGATTGTATATCTGAAACGGGTCATTGTACAGAGTAAGTGTGGCACTCGGGCCACATTCAAAATGAGGCTGGCAGACTTGTGGCTGGCAGTGTAAGCTCCAACCAGGCCAGATCCTGAAGTCTCACAGAAGACTCCGTAGCATGTGATTCATGTAAGGTTTCTCTTTATTTTGAATAAAAAGGAAACAGAGTCAAATGGTTTCTTAGCAGCATTTGTTGGGTTTTCTCTGTCTGCTGGAACTTTAGGAGAATTTCCTGATTCAGCTTTAACTGCAAAAATTATGTAACTCTTTAAGAGAGTGCAAGTATTATAAAAGCTCTTCTGATTGGAAAATGATTAAGGATTCACAATAAGACAGATTCAGATGAGAATAAAAAAACCTATAAACGGATTACAATGTGTATAAAATGTACATAGGCTTCAAAGATAAAAGAAAGAAGGTAGAGAAAGTCTTTAAAAAGAGAAATAGAGTACTAAAAATATAATAAGCCACATAAAGATGGAAAATAGACACAAAATCTGGATTTGGGTTATTATTGTGTTTTCTTTTAATTTTTTAACTGTTAGTGAGCTAACTGCAGAAAGACGGTGGATCTTAAACAAGAATATATATTTTAAAGGCACTTTGATTTTGAAATTTGTGTCTAAGGATTTCTTGCTTTGGAAGAGTTCTGCTTTTGTTCCCACAGAAGATGAGAACCTGTGGATTGCTTCCAGGCAAATATGGTTTCATCAACCAAGACCCCCTGAAAAAGATTCTTTAATTGGAAGAGATGGCCATATCAGCTTCAGGGCTGCAGACTATGATCCAGTCTCAAGAACCCATAAGATTTTCAATATCCCAGAATCAGCAGGAAGTAGTAATGGAAAACTATGCCCAAATTATCAAAATATTGTTTAGAAATGTTTGTTTTCATTATAAATGGTTAATGGTCATAGTTAATCTCTTTCTAAGAAGAAAAAGGGGATATGATATATGAATGATTTTTTAAAAAAATGTTAGATTATTGAATTTACTTAGATCAGGAAGTCAGCTGTTAATCTCAAAATGTTCTACATTGGTATGGATTTTGGTTTATTGATACAAATTTAAAGTCAATTCTCTTATACTGTATGTAGTTTTCTACTCTTGTTTAAGATATGATGTTTATGTAACTGATTTAAAATTGTAATGTATAATTAAGAAATGCAGGTTAGTTAGATTTTTAGGTATACAAAGATATATTTCAATTAGGTAGGTAATCTTCAAACACTTCTAAGACCTACAGAATATGGCATTTACAATATTTTAAGAGCTTAGACTTTTCTAGACAGTGAGACAGGTCTCCTGGCAGCACCAATTTACTTCAAGAGAAAAATGGGCATCGAAGAAACTCCATATGGAGATTAGTTTCTTTGTGGCATCAGTTAGCCACTGGACATGAACCTGCTCTTATATTGACTGCTTGACAGTATGCTGTTAAAACTGGACATGCAGGTTCCATAGGAAGGTGACCTCTGAACTTTGGCAGTGCAAGCCAAGATGGTCATTCAGGTTCCTGCTTTGCAGAGAAAACTGTCAGACATTCTTCAGGACTCGAGGAGAACCTACTGATGAATTATACCAGAATGGGCAGAGCAGATTTCCTGCTTCACTGAAATGAAAAGAGACTCTGGGCCTGTAGGCTAAAGATGGATGCCTCAACTTTATGAAGGAACTTTGGGTGACTGTCCAGGCAGGTAGGTATCATCTCTGTCATTTCTAGATTTTGGAAGTTGCTTGCACTTCTGGTTTACTAGAGTAAATATATCCTTAGATAGTTATAGGTATTGCTTTTTTTTTTAAAGTTATTTTAAAAGGTATATTGGTTATGAAACTTTAGATTCATAAGATTAAGGTAGATGATAGAGAATTTTCTTTAATTTTGCTAAATACAAATAGACTAGATATTGTAACTGTAATTTTTGTTTGATGGCCATTTTGTTGTATGTAATTTTGCTATGTTAAAATTGAAACTTTCCTTTTTAATTAGACAGAAAGGGGGAGGTGATGAAGGTGCAGGTTCTCTTAAAATACACAAATCCAAGATTAATACTTATTAAAATATAAACCAACACTCATGATACAGGTAACAACTTATATATTATCTAGACTGTATTATCCAAGTGGTGGACAATGGACACCAAACTGGTCTCTCCAGCAGTCAGGAACCAGGAAATGTGGCTCCCAGGATCCCAGCAGCCCCTTATGAATGGGGTTGGCCACTCCCTTCAGGAGCCCGGGACCCTGGATAAGCGTCTTTGGACCTTATCAGCTGACACCTGAATCCCACCACAGGACCCAAGTTTCCTTCTAAGTACTCACATCACAGTTCAAAACCATCTATAACTCCAGTTTCAGAGTTTGGATGCCCCCTTCTGGCCTCTGTGAGCATGAGGCAAACACTCATGTACATAAAAGAATATAAATGTTTTCTTTTAAGTGGATGAAACACAATCATAAAAACAAAGGAATTAAATGAAGATGTGCAAAGTGTTCTTTCAAATACTTTATTTAGAAATAAAATCTTATGTTAAATATTTATGTAGGAGAAATATAATTTGCAAAAAATAGACTCACAAAAAGCAGCATGAATACCTTTGAAACAACTAACAAATATATATATATGTATACGTGTGTGTGTATACAAAAAGGTTACTGTTCCAGATGTTCTTAATGGTTTTATTATGCACAATACCCAGGACCACATACCTCATATTTTGATCTGTTATGAATAAGAAAACTAGGAAATACCTATATAAATAATTATATGAGTCAGTCTAGTTAACTTCCTTTTAGAATGCAACTTTCAGATAGCAAGATAGAAAAGCAATATAAAATATTTGTAAGTACAATAAAAAATATCGGTGGATTTTATCTAAAGGATCACAGAAGAAATTAAAAATAATAAACAAACAAGGATTTATTGTAGTAAGTAAAATCTATTATTGAGAAATATATTATTGAAATTTAGTTGAAGTAAATTAACTTCCTACTAAAATTTGATACAGTGATAAAGGCCTCCTTAGATCAATACTTACCTTAGAATATAACTAAAAGGAGAGATGACTCTGTCGATCTGACAGGGGGCACAGAGTTGGTGTCGTTTCAGTAACAATGGAGGCCATGAAGAATCTCAGGCTGAATGATCTCATTGGGAACTAGAGATATTTTGAACAGCTCAGATTGAGGAAAGGAGTTTAAAGAGAAAAACTCTAAAAGTCAATTTGGAAGAAAAACTGGATATATTTGAATGTCTCTTAAAGAAGAGGTTTAAGTTTTGATTCTGACTTCAGAAGCACAGGAACTTATTCTTTGAGTTCATGCATTGAGGACACAAAACAAAGTTGAGGATGTGAATAATAAAACTCACCAGAGAGCTTATAGGAAATCTTTACATGACAAGGTGAGCCTCGGATCCCATTTTCAGCTCAAACTTATTTTCTGGCTTTCTAGAACATTGATTTTCTTTTTTCACCCCCCCTTCCTTTCCTTCACCTCTGCATCCTTTCTTTTCCCTTTAGGCAGCAAAATATCTTTTCAAGAAATCTAAGCAACCCTAGTAAATATCAGTGGTGTTAAAATTGAGACAACACTTTCAGATCTCCCACGACTGAAGCAACAACCTCTGAGATTTCCTTCCAGATGTTCATGTTTCCTAGTAAATGTATTTAGTTATTCAAGTTCAAAGTGTGAGTAAAATACTAAGTGTTGAGAGAAATTTGTAAAAGAAAAAAGACAAGGCAAAATTAGTAATGTAGTGAGAACCCTGGCTAATTGATACCAAGTGGTCCCGCTAGAAGTAGTTATGGCTTATTCTTCTACCAAAGTCTAAAGAAAATGTTTGTTGCCATTAAGATTCAGTTTTCCAGATGTGAGCAAGGTCAGTGACATTTTTGTCTCTTTTCAAATTTTATTTGTATGCATGTTCACCTGTTTGTCTCTGTGTCACCATATATGTGCAATGATTGAAGAAGAAAGAACAAGCCCATGAATACTCAGGAACTGAAGTTGCAGACACCTGTGAACTGCAGTGCATGTGTGTGGTGGGAACTAGATACCCTGCAAGACCAAAAGTGCTCAGCTCAGCCTTTTCTTCATTCCCTATTTTCTTTTTTGTTAATTATTTTTTCCTTCTTGGAGTAGCAAAGAAGAAAAGTTAATGAAAGGAGTTGTAGGAGGAAAAGGAATGGGGAAGTTATTTTATTAAGCTTAATTTCTTAAAAAAAAAAGCAGTGGATGAGAACATTATGAACACAATAAGAGTTTTTTTTGTGAAAACTTATTTAATGTTTTCTTGGTGTTCTCTTTGATATTATATTTAGTAGAGATATGCACTTTTAAAAATTGATTTAAATTCTTAAGTTTTGATATGTTACTATATCTGAAGAATTTTCTAAACATTAACCCAGGTATACTTGAATACCAATAATATCTGTAACATTTCCTTAGGATTGCAATATCCATTACATAAACTTTCATACTTTGGGTCTATAATGGAAGGAAAAATTTCATCTCTAACACTGTCTCACAGAGAGACCATTTTTTTGAAAGAATAGTGTATACCTTTAAGACAATCCCAGAGTAATAGAAAGATATAAATCACCTCCAAAAACTATTTTCGTATGCATAAAGATATTCAGGTCAAAACATAACTCATGATCATAAATGTGTTCAGTTACTTCTTTACAGTCCTATTTATTTTAATCAGTTCTGTGACTTATGGTAACTTTGTGAGTATCTTTAGCTTTTTTTATGTTAGTGTCTAGTTTAGAAGATAATGCACAATTTGTTGTTATCCATGTCTTTACAAATATCTTTGTGATAAATTAAGAGGCCATGTATCTTTAGAAATGTTAGTCCTAGTGCTATTTAGAACAAAACCAAATTTAAGATGTCATTTCATAAAACTAATACTTTTAAATTAAATGTTTCTATGTCCTTTTATTAAAATTATTTAATATATCTTGGTGCAAATGTTTTAAAATAATAATCTGTCAAAATGAACTTGTGACATTGACAGATATAATCTCCCTCATTCTCTTTAAAATACCTTCTGAAAATCTCAGATTGTTGACTTCTCACATATGTTACTAGCAGACTGAAGAAAGATGCAACTAATGACAATAATGCTTCAAACAATGTAACACTATGGGTTATCCTACTATTCACTGGAAGAAAATGTTTCTTTTTTAACTTTGTCAAACATTATTTTCATTTCCACTACAAAAAAATGGAATATAAAAATATATCTTAAAGAAAGTGTGGTTGTTGGAAAGCTTTTTCAGACGATAAGAGTGCTTTCTGCTCTTTTAGAGGAGCCCATTTTAGTTCCCAGGTTCTACATTGGGTAACTCATAACCTTATTTGTCTTCTGGCTTTTGTCGGTATTCACAAGCATTTACTTGTACATATATACATGGACACACAGACTCCAGCACCACATACACATTGATGTGCAGCAGACATGCTACAAAGAGATTTGCTGGAAAAGAGTGGACAATCATACACCCATTCCTGTTTGCTCAGTTGCCTGTATCCAATGCTTATTTCTAGACTTACACATTTTATAGTATTCTGTAATAAAATATTAGTTTAAGATGTGTTATACTCATTTATGTTGTGTAATATTTGTTTAATGATGCAAATATGTGTTACATTCTTTTATGTTGCATTTGTTTAACTCTGTAAAGCTGTGTTGCTTTTCCTGTCTAATAAAGAACTGAATGGCTAGTAGCTATGCACAAGAGAAGAATAGATGTGTCCAGGCAAAGACCCACAACCAGCCGCAAAGTAAAAAGTAAAGAAACTTATATAGAATAAAGAAAGGTAAAAAAACCACAGAGACAAAACTTAAAAGAGAAATGAGATTATTTAAGTTAAGTTAGAAAAGTTGGCCAGAAACAAGCCAAGCTAAAGCTGGGCATTAATAAATAAGAATAAATCTCTGTGTATTTATTTAGGAGTTTTGTGGCAGACACCCAAAGAGTGATTGAAAAACAAAACAACTACATTTTGGTCTTCCAACATGATGCCTGTATTTCTGTGTAAAGGTAGATAAAGCTGAAAAAACAGAAAGAAAAAATAAGAAAAAGAAAATAGATATGAATTCTTTAATAAACTTTACTATACTGAAGAGGAGGAAAGGGTATATGAGCAAAGAGATCAAGATTATGAGGAGGAGAACCACAAAGACTGCTAACCCAAGCTATCGGGAGCTCATTGACTGACACAGGGAGGAATCTTCATAGAAGGAAATAAACCCCCTGAATGTAGATGACAGTTGAAGTCATAGGCAGTTTGTGGGATGTCTTACAGAGTTTATTCCTGGTGTATGAACTAAAATCTTGGATCCTATTCCCTACAGAGGAACACCTTACTCAGTCTTGATACTGAGGAGATGGACTTGGACCTACCTCAACTGGATATGCCAGAGGGAACTGACTCACCTTGGGATTCCTTGCTAAAAGTTACACGTTGAAATAAGTCTAGATTTTGGGGGGGGGGGAACAAACAAACAAACAAAAACCACACACACAACCCAACTCTAGACAGGTTACAATGTATTTTACAAAGTGTATAGGCTTAGCAATATAGAAAGAATACAGACAGCCATAGAAAAAATAGTAAGTAGTTTTAAAATAATGTAAAGTCTTTAAGGAGAGAAAAAAAAAAGTAATATGAAAAAAAAAAAGCCATGCTGAGATACATAGGGAGTCTGGGTCCTGAACGTTGCTATATTGACCTTGAAATTTTGATTGCTGATAAGCAAAGGAAAGCTGTTAAGAGACATAAGGTTGTTAAAATAAACCAGAATATATATTTTAAGAATGCCTTACTTTTTAAATATAACTCAAACAATGCATTGCTTGGGAGAAAGGGTTTTGTTTTTGTTTCTACAGGAAATGAGAGGCTGTGGATTCATTAAGGATTAATATGGATCAGGTTTGATCAGTGGAGACCTTCTGAATCTTGACAGTTGGGTATAGCTGGTTTTCACAGGACTTTGCCAAAGGAAGCCATCTAGAGAAAATGATGTCCACACTCCCAAGTGATGTGATGGATAGTTGTTATTACTTATTTGGTGAATTGTGAATGTTTGTTATTATTTAGAGGAATAGAGAATAAAAAGACAACTATTAATCTAATATTTTGTATTGTCATGGATTTTGGTATATTAGTACAAATTGATACAGTTATTTTTGTAATACTGTATGTATATTTCTACTCTTTTGGGGGCAATGTGCTTATGAAGCTCATTTAAAAATACAATGAATAATTAATAAATAAGGTTAATAGTTATTGGACAGACAGATGATTTTTCAGACATTTTAAAGACCTATACAATACGGATTTAAGATGTTTAATAATCTAAGGTTTTTCATGACGAGACACATCTGTTTCTGACAGCACCAGTTTATTACATAAAAGGAATATGGGCATCAAAAAAACTCTGTATGGAGTTTGCTTTCAGTGTGGCAAGACTAGAAATTTGGGAAAGAAACTGCTCTTGTTTTGACAACTGACAGTATACTGTATAGACTGAATAATAAAGAAACAGGAAAAATGACTGTTGATCTTTGCCAAGAAAAGGCAAGGCAGTCCTTTGGGAGTCCTGATTTACAGAAGAATCTGCCGGATATTCTGTAGGACACAAAGGAAATTGATGGATGAGCTTTGCAAAACAAGGCAGGACAGAAGTTCAAATTTTTTGCTTCACTGAAAAGTCTACCAGGTTTTCTAGGCCTGTAAGCCTAAAAGACCCACCATTGAAGAGTAACTTTGGGGTGACTGTTACAACAACAGAATGTCTCTGTTGTTATCTAATATTATATCCTTCTTGAGTACTTGATGAAATTAAATACTAAATAGAGTTATAGTTTTTCTTAGTTATGTTGGAAAGTAAATTATGTATAAAACATTAGAATCACAAACATAGATATTGACTATTTTCTCTGAATTTGCTAGATAAAAATGGACTAAATACTATAAATATAATTCTTTTAAATTTTAAAATTGTTTATTATTTTTATATATAAGTCTTTTCTCCCCATGTGTCCCCCTGCTCCCCATCCATTCACTCCACCCAATCCTTCCAAGTAAGCCTTCAGCCTCCCCCTCCCTATACCCCAATCTCCTCCCCTACAAAGGGCAAGAAGTCTCAAGATGTCTCAGCATGGCATGGATTTTGGTTTATTGATACAAACTTAAGGTCAGTTTTGATATGCTGTATGTATTTTTCTACTCTTGTTTAAAGTATGTTTATGTAACTCATTTAAAACTATAATGTATAATTAAGAAATGCAGATTAATGTGATAACCAAAGCTAGATTTTTTAGGTATTCAAAGATATATTTTAATTAGATAATTAATCTTCAAAGACTTCAAAGACCTACAGAATATGGCAGTTAAGAACTTAGACTTTTCTGGATAGTGAGATGGGTCTGTTCCTGGCAGCACCAATCTATTTCAAGAGAGTAATAGGTATCAAAGAAACTTCATGTGAAGTTTACTTTCTTTGTGGCAATGGTTAGCCATGGTAAAAGAAACTCTTCTTGTATTGACTGCTTCACAGTGTGCTGTGTAAACTAGACATACAGGTTCCATAGGAAAGTGACCTCTGAACTTTGGCAGAATAAGCCAAGATGGTCCTTAAAGTTCCTGATTTGCAGAGAAAACTACCAGACATCCTTCAGGACATAAGGAGAAGCAACTGAATACCAGAATGGGCAGAACAAGCCTTAAGATCTCCTGCTTTACTATAGGATATGCCAGAAACTCTAGGCCTGTAGACTGAAAACAGATGCCTCAACATTACAAAGGAACTCTGAGTAATTGTCCAGGAAGATAGGTGTCATCTCTGGAATTTCTAGATTTTGAAAGTTGCTTGCACTTCCTGTTTACTTGCATAATATTATATCCTTCTGTGGACTTTTATGTAGTTGAAGATTAGATCATTATAAGTAGTTTTCCTTAGTTATTATAAACTGTACATGAGATATGAAACTTTAGACTGACAGGAGAAAGCATATGATAGAATATTTTCTTTGATTTTGTTGAACACAAATAGACTAGATAATGTCATTGTAATTCTTGCTTGATATCTGTTTTGTTATATGTTATTTTTCTATGTTGAAATTGAAATCTTCCTTTTTGATTAGACAGGAAAGGGGAAGTGATGAGAGAATGTCTTTCTGTATGCTATGAAATAAAGGAACTGTTTTGGCCCATGACAGGAACCATAGAAGTATGTAGGAATTAGAGCATAGGTAGGAGGAGAATAGAATAAAAGAGAGATTGATGCAGCTGCCCAAGAAAGCAACATGTAAGGAACACAGGTTAGCTGAAGTTCACGTGGTAAGACAGATTAATGGATATGGGTTAAACTAAGATGAAATAGAAATCTATCAATGTGCCTGAGACATAGGCTGAACAGCATGAAATTAATATAAGCATCTGAGTAAGTTTTTTTGGGGTGTGTGTGTGTGTGTGTGTGTGTGTGTGTGTGTGTGTGTGAAACAACTGCAGGCAGGTCTGGACAATGGGGCTAGTTATGCCAGATACATCACTGTTATATAGCATCCACTCCAGGCAAGTCTGATTTCCTCATCCCAGTATCAATACAGGATTAGATGCTCCTCTGAAGAGAATGAGTTCCAAGGTGCCAGGCTATATAAAGGAACACTGATCCCATCCACCTTTGAAGTTCCACATACTACCCATGCAAATCAACAGTTGCCTACCGTTGGAGGGCCTAGCTTCTTATCCTGATGGTTCCAAAGAGGATATTCTTGATTCAATGAGCTCCCCAGAGCTCCAACTAACCATCTCTGTGGGACTCCTCCTCATAATCTCTATCCCCTTGCTCATACAAATTTTCCTCCCCTGCTCTCATCTGGACCAGGAGCTCAGCCTAGTACTCAACTTATAGATCTCTGCCTCCACCTCTATTCATTGTTGGATGTAGGTTCTCTGATGACACTTAGGGTGGTTATTCATCTGATTATAGGAGAAGTCCTATTTAGGCACCCCTTCACTATTTGTGGAGATCTAGATAGGTACATCCTGTGAGTTCTTGGAGGTTTCCCTAGCACCCAGTCTCTTTCCAACTCCACACTGGTTTTCTCTATCAAGATATCCGTATTTTTTATTTCTCTCTCTTTGTAGCTCCTCTCATTCAACTGTCTCCTAATTTCATGATTTGTTTCCACCTCTAATTGCTTGCAACCAGTTATGATACCAATTTAATAAGGAGATCTTTATTTTCTCTACCTAGGGAAATCTCTGAATGCCTTTTCTAAGTTCCCTCTGGTTCGAAGCTGTTCAGGGGTATTTGTTTACAGCTTGGATATTCTTTGCTTTTTGTCTAAAATCTTCATATGAGTGAGTACATCTCATGCCAATCTTTCTGGGCTTGTGATACCTCACTCAAGGGGATATTCTCCAAAACGATCCATTTGCCTGAAATTTTTAGGAAGTCTTTTTGTTTGTTTGTTTGTTTGTTTGTTTCTGTTGGGTAGTACTCCATTTTGTAGTGTACCACAGTTTGTTAATCCATTTTTCAGTTGAGGAACATCTAAGTTCTTTCCAGGTTTTTGCTATTGTGAATAATGTTCCTATGAACATAGTTGAGCTAATGCTTTGGGGTAATAATGTGAATCCTTTGGATATATGCCATAGTGGTATTGCTGGATCCTTGGGAAGATTGATTCCAAGTTTTCTGAGGAACCACCATACTGCATTCTAGAGTGGCTGTATAAGTTTGAACTCCCATCAACAATAGAAGAGTGTTTCCCTTGCTCTGCATCCACACCAGCATAGGCTGTCATCTGTAGTAATAAGGTTTTTTGGTCCTGGGCAGCCAGAGGTCCAGACCCACAGACCTGCTGCACCAGACCCCTTAGCTGCCTGTAGCTGATCAGGACCCCATAAATGATTCAGATGCTTATATTAACTTAATGCCATGTGGCCTGGGGCTCAGGCACATTGCTAGCTTGCTCTTACATCTTAACTCAACCCATTCTCATTAATCTGTCTGCCATGTGGCCCGTGGCTCACCTGTGATCCTTACATGTTGCTCCTTTGGGCTTCAGGCTTGGTATCCCTGACTCTGCCCTGCTTCTTCTACCTATGTTCTGATTTCTCCTCCTACTTTTTCTATGGTGCCTGTCATGGGCCAAAACAACTCCTTTATTTAAAGATTGCTATTCACAGCACACAAAAAGACATCCCTACATTACCTCTACCTTTCTATCTTATCAAAAAGGAAGGTTTCAATTTTAACAAAGCAAAATTACATATAACAAAACAGCTATCAAGAAAGAATTACAGTTATAATATATATATAAATAGTCTATTTGTATTTAGCAAAATTAAAGAAAATACTCTATCATCTACCTTATCCTTATGAATCTAAATTTTCATATCCAATATACATTTCAAATGACTAAGAAAAACTATATAACTATCTAATCTTCAGCTACATTAAAGAACACAGGATATATTTACTTAAGTAAACCAGAAGTGTAAGCAACTTCCAAAATCTAGAAATGACAGAGATGACACCTACCTGCCTGGACAGTCACTCAAAGTTCCTTTATAAAGTTGGGGCATCCATCTTCAGCCTACAGGCCCAGAGTTTCTTTTCATTTCAGTGAAACAGAATATCTGCTCTGCCCATTCTGTTATAGTTCATCAGTCACTTCTCCTTGAGTCCTGAAGAATGTCTGACAATTTTCTCTGCAAAGCAGGAACCTGAATGACAATCTCAGCTTGTTCTGCCAAAGTTCAGAGGTCACCTCCCTATGTCCAGTTTAAACAGCATACTGTCAAGCAGTCAGCATAAGAACAGGTTCATGTCCAGTGGCTAACCGATGCCACAAAAAGAGTAGACTCCATATGGAGTTTCTTCGATACCCATTTTTCTCTTGTAGTAAATTGGTGCTGCCAGGAGCATATCTGTCTCACTGCCTAGAAAAGTCTAAGTTCTTAAAATGCCATATTCTGTAGGTCTTAGAAGTATTTGAAGATTACTTACCTAATTGAAATATATCTTTGTATACCTAAAAATCTAACTAACCTGCATTTCTTAATTATACATTACAATTTTAAATCAGTTACATAAACATCATATCTTAAACAAGAGTAGAAAACTACATACAGTATAAGAGAATTGACTTTAAATTTGTATCAATAAACCAAAATCCATACCAATGTAGAACATTTTGAGATTAACAGCTGACTTCCTGATCTAAGTAAATTCAATAATCTAACATTTTTAAAAAAATCATTCATATATCATATCCCCTTTTTCTTCTTAGAAAGAGATTAACTACGACCATTAACCATTTATAATGAAAACAAACATTTCTAAACAGTATTTTGGTAATTTGGGCATAGTTTTCCATTACTACTTCCTGCTGATTAAGGGGCGTTGAAAATCTCATGGGTTCTTGAGACTGGATCATAGTCTGCAGCCCTGAAGCTTATATGGCCATCTCTTCCCATCAGAGGTTTTTTTCAGGGGGTCTTGGTTGATGAAATCATATTTGCCTGGAAGCAATCCACAGGTTCTCATCTTCTGTAGAAACAAAAGCAGAACTCTTCCAAAGCAATAAATCCTTAGACATAAATTTCAAAATCAAAATACCTTTAAAATATATATTCTTGTTTAACTTAGTAGCCTTTTCATTTGCAATCCATTGTCTTTATGCAGTTAGCTCATTAACAGTTAAAAAATTAAAAGAAAACACAATAACAACCAAAATCCAGATTTTGTGTCTATTTTCCACCTGCAGAGACACACAGATGCTTACAATAGTTTTTGGCTGATTGGCCTAAGGCCCAGGCATACATTTTGCTAACTCTTTACCCTTAATCTAACCCATGACTCTTATCCTGTTCAGTCATGTGGCTCGGTACATTTTGTCAGAGAAGCATAGTTGTCCTCTGTATCTTCTGGCTGCTCTCTGACATTCTGCTCTGTTCTACCTGTTTCTAGAGTCTCTAGACTGGTATCCCTGCCCACACTTCCTGTCTGCCTTTGGCCAATCAGTGTTTTTTACTAAACTCATAGGCGGGGACAATTATTTACAGTGGAACAACATAATCCCCCTACAAGATTTCTGGGTAGATGTTGTTTAAATCTGGTTTTGTCATGAAATACCTTGTTAACTCCATCTACGAGGATTGATAGTTTTGCTGGGTAGTAGTCTGGGTTGGCAGCCTTGCTCTTTTAGTGTCTATATAACATCTTACTAAGAACCCCTTGCTTTCATTGTTTCCATTGAATAGTCTGGTGTTATTCTGATTGGTCTGTCTTTATAGGAAATTTGGTCTTTTTCCTTTGCAATTCTTAGTATATTTTTCTTTGTTCTATAGGGATAGTGACTTGATTATTATGTGGGAGTAGATTGTTCTGGGGAATCTAGTCTATTTGGTGTATGTAAGCTTCTTGTATCTTTATAAGCATTTCTTTCTTTAGGTTGGGAAAGTTTTCATCTATGATTTTATTGAATATATTTTCTGTGCCTTTGAGCTGGTATGCTCCTTTTTTGATTTCAAATATTCTCATGTTTGGTCTTTTCATGGTGTCCCAGATTTCCTGGACATTTTGTGTTATGAAATTTTTAGTTTTAGTGTTTTCTTTAACTGATATATCTATTTTCACTATTGAATCTTCAACTCCAGAGATTCTCTCTTCCATCTTCTGCATTCTGTTGGTTATGCTTGCATCTGTGGTTCAGGCCCATTTGTTCAAGTTTTTTATTTCCATCTTTTTCTCAGTTTCTGCTTTCTTTATTGCTTCTATTTCATTTTTTAATTCCTGGAGTGTTTCTTTCACCTGTTTGTTTTCTTTTTCTCTGTTTCCTTCTCTGTTTCTTTCATGGATTTGTTCATCTCTCTCAATTTTTGTCTGCATTTCTTCATTAAGGGAGTTTTTTTAAAATATCCTCTTTTAAAGCTTCTATTATCTTAATAAAGTTGTTTTTAAAGTCATTTCTTTCTGTTTCCTCTTCATCGTTTTGCTCTAGTCTTGATGTTTTAGATCCACCAGTTTCCTCTGGTTGTGTCCTATTGTTCTTTATATTGTTATATGTATTCTTGCACTGGTGTCTGCCCATTACTTCCTAGGTTCACTCTTAGTCAGCTCCTGATCTGCTCTTAGTCATTTGTAGGCCTAAGGTCTTTGTGTCTCTCTAGTAATTGTAGGGGCTGCTCTTACTCAGCTCTTGATTGGCTTTAGGCCAAAGGTCTGTGTGTCTCCAGTTGTAACAAAGGTCCTTCTTAGTCAGCGCTTAGTTGGCTTTTAGTAGGCTCTCAGTCAGCTGTTGACCAGGAGGCTTTGTGGTCTCCAGTTGTTGGTGTGTGATGACATATATTGTGGTTTGGGTGAGTTTATCTGTGGGATGTTTCTCCAACTGTGATTTTCTGGGGATTGCACTTGTGAGGCTCTCCAAACTTTGTTTGGTTTAGGGCGGAACTGGGTTTGGTTGGAGTGCAGGGGGTTGTGTCCCTTTAGCTGGTGTTTGGAGACCATGGCCTTCACTTGTCCTGGGGGTCACGCTGCCACTCACCTCTTAGCTATGGAGAAGAAGGCTTTGGGGGTATGCCAGCTTTAATTTTTTTAATTTTTGAATTAAATGCCATTTTTGACCTCATAATTGGAAAGCATACACTATAGTAATTTTAACTCATTAATATACTTATTATTTATCAGATACATTGTCAAGAGAAGGCAAGCATTAGCTTATGATGTCTGATAGATAGTTTTGTATCTTATCTCAGCCTCACAAACTTGTGAATTTGATTTTTTTTTTATTGGCAAGGTTTAGATTTTAATACTTTCATTTGTATCTGTTCAATCATGGAGAAGACATATGCATTTATAATTTAGTAAAGACAGAAATTTTAATATAAAAATCTAGTGTTAGATTCTATGATTCACTTTAATCTATACATTTTATAAGCTCTATAGATTTATATATTCACATATATTCACTTTGAATTATTGGAATTATTCATTGAAACTTTTAAAAAGACTATATTTGTTAAGTTTATTTCACTTTGATTGTAAGTTGCAGAAGCATGATTTAAAATAAATTTATCAAGCCAAGTGTTACATATACCTGTTCTCCCGGCTGTGTGGATGTATGTGGCAGAATTGCCCCTTTAGCCTAAGAGTTTATAACTATTCTCCAAAGCATAAGAAGACATGTCTCAAATAAATTAAATCAAATTAATGAAAGAGAAGTTATTGGAAGGTGCTAGAAGCCTAATCTTTAAATCTATTTTATGTCTATGAATTATAGGTGCTAGGTGCATAGAATAATATATAGGCCAGACTTTGGCCTATATATTTGTAGCTAAAGACCTGGTTTCTATCCATCAAAACATAAAGGAAAATTATTAGACAAATATTGATAGGAACACTAAAACCACGTTTCAAATGTCTTTGATTAATGATTCCATTATTAATTCACATTTCCTCCCATGAAGCTAGGAATTTAACTTAACACTTATAAATACACTAATTATTTATAATGTAATTTTATAGAGTATTTATATGTTTCTGTACAATTTTTATACATTTATATCTTTCAATATACATATAGATAACTAACTCATTCAAGTCATAGTATTATTTTTCTAAGAATCTCATAGTAAAGGACCAAATACTGGCTATAGAAATGTTCTCACATAGTGCTAGATATAAAAAGTCTGAAATCAAGATGCAGACAGGGCTGATTCCCTCTGAGTCCTATAAAGAAGGATTTGTTTAAGATTCACAAACACTGTCTTTATATTCAAATGCCATTTCCCCACATGTGTGCTTGTTAACAAAGTGTCTCCTTTCTACAAAAATCACAAGCATTTTCTATTGAAGTTCACTCAAATGATCTCATTTTTCATTAGTTACCTCTGTAATGACCTTATGTTCTAAAAATTCATGTCCTGTGCTGCCAATCATGAGACCATCACATTGTGGAGAACTGAGAGTCAGAAGTTTGATTTACTAATTTTGATTAGACACCATTTCACCTGAAAAAACTAGAATAAGTCCATCCAGAACATTTCATTTCACTATGGGTGTCCTGCTAAACCATTCTTTCCTCACCTTTGCCCCTTTTGCATAGCTTCTTTTTGGAAGGATACATGATACATTTTACAGCTTACTCAGTCCGTAGGTATGCCTTTAAGTCAGAAACTTAGAAAATTTAATCGGTCTGTAGCTTTTCTCATCAAAAGAAATGATTTTGTTTTCTTGTTTCCCAGCGGAGTAGAAGCTCATTTCTCAATGAATTTAGTAAATTTATTGCCTCTTCTTTATTATCATTCTTTATGTACAAATTATCCAGTAAGACAAAAAAAGAAACAGCAACAAAAATAGAAACACAAATGTAAGTTGGCTAAGTGATGGTGATAGTAGTTTGAGTTAAAAATCAGTATTTTTTCTCATACATGATTAATTGAAAGGTGTTCAGAAATCTCCATTTCTTTGTGTCTAGGATAATTATATTCATTTGACATAATGTGCTGAGTAACCATTCCCAGAGCACTTCCTCAAGATCCAGGTAACTAAAGGGATAGAAAGCTTTAGATCTTTCCCACAAATTTTTATTAACATTCCTCTTCTTTATAATTATGCAGCTCTTGAAGGTCTTGGTCACCTGCTCAGACCCTTCCAAATCAGAATCCCTTGGATGACCTTGAATGACCTTAACCTCCTTCCTGCATGCCAGAAGTTCTGAGCCTGACTGTAACCACACCATGAGATCAAAATGAATATATTAAATTTCGTGATCAAATGGAAATAATTTGAACTCTAGAACTTATGAAATCTTTGAGTCTTTATGATATAGGCAAACAATAGTAACAACTAAAGTCATCAAAATGGTTATTCTTTTAGTTTTCTGTAGAGTATCAGATTCAGTTTTCCTTATATAACCCAATATGGAGAAGAACATTCAATGATTTCTTTATAGAACAATAATAACACTGTAAATATCTACTTGGCTGAAATACAATTTTGTGAGATATTAAAAAGTGGTTTTCACAGAGCTACATATTAAATATATTTTAAACTATAACTATTTTAGGGAGTCAAAATGACTGTAAGTATTCAAAGACTGTTTGTACATGTTTATCCAGTCAATGAGAAGAAAAATATATAATTGTATTTCTAAGTTAAGAGAAAAACTGGCTAGTGTCCTGGAATTATCTTTCTCTGGAACAATAGTCATTTTCTTTCTTTCAAAAGACAAAATAATTTTAGATATTATTTGAGATTTTCATAGATAAATATATTCCCATTCAGATTCATGATCTCTTCTTTATTTTTGCATAAATATGCACGTGTGTATTCATATACCCTCTGGCTCTTACAGTCTTTCTAATACTACTTTCTGTGTCCTCTTCTAGTATTCAAGCAGAGAAGTAATATAGAAGATGTACGGAGTAGGCAGATACCACAGGATCACTTATTCTCTGCATTTGGGCTGATTTGGATCTCTGAAGTATCTTCCATATCTTCCATCTGTTACAAACAGGCATTTCTTTGAGAAAGTGTGAAATCTACACTTATCTGAGGGTATAATGATTAGTATTTAGAATAGTTAAAAACTATATCCATCTTAAGAATAGTAGTAGTAGTTTCTCCTTTAGAGTCAATGACCTATCTAGCCATGGGAAGTTGGCTAGGTTTATATTGTCAAGCATGTCAAGTATGAGTATTCCAGTACCGAGCAGACCTTAGGTCCACTTGCACAAGTGTTAGCCACCTCTTAACTTACACTTGCCACTTATATCATTAAGGATGTCTTCATGACCAAGAACCTCCTTATGTGTGTGGCAATTTTGTAGCTTGGTCTGTTTGTAAGGTTCCTAGTAGTGAGATCAGGATGTGTCCCTGCCACTTGGGGAACTAACACTTTTGGGAAAATGTTTCCCATACTGAATTAACTTGCCCAGACTTGGCACAAGGGGAAGGGCTCATGCTTGCCTCAACTTCATGCACCACAATTTGTTTAAGCACATGGGAGGCCTGCCTCATTCAGAATGAAGACAGAGGAAGAATGGAAGGGGACAAGGCTAGATGGTAAGAGGGGATTGGGACTGGGAGAAGAGAAGAGAAAGGGAAACTGTGGTTGGTATGTACAATAAATGAAAAAAAAGTTTTAAAAACGCTGTCTTTGCAAACTCGATTACAAAGTATCTTCACTTTAGTAAATTTTAACATGTAATGCATGAACAACCTTTAGAAAGTGGAACTTCAACAATCATTAATACTAAAGTATGAAAGCCTCAACAGGGGAAAATTGAATTAGGATGAAAACACAGGGACATTTAGGAGAACATGGTGAGAGAAAAAAGATCCATTCTCCCTGGTATGTGCAAGTCTCCTTTTAGCCAAGAACATATTCGGTATGAAGGAATTTAACCTTTTTTTTTTCAGAGAAAGTCTACAAATCATTTAATTAATGTTTCTAGTAAGTACATTTATTTCCTTCATAATGACTGATTTAAAATAATTCCTTAGACCCTCTTTAGCTTAATTTTAGAAACTTTTTTAACTTGAAAACCTATTAAATGACCTCAGGAACCATCATATGATCTCATTTACTAAACTTATTTAGATGTATATAGTAAGAATATTCTCAAATATTTATATATTTTAAGAGAATTATGCTCTCAAGTATTTAATATATATAAATATAATTTAAAATATAATTAATAAATATGCATCCTTATCTTATGTAGTTTATGAACAAAATTAGGATGGGTAATCAAATACAGATAGATATATTCATGTAGAAAGTAAGGAAATCCTAAACTTTGGTTATCTAATTTACCATACATTCCTTTCTGATTATGTATATGTGTTTATTTTTTAAATACTATTTGAAATAGTAGATTGAATATTGGTTTTTGAGTTTGATATGGAAATAAGACCTTTGTGTTATTTTCATATTTTAGATATTTTTTTCATCAATTATTCTAATGGTAAGTAATGGATATATTATATCATTAAAAGATACATATCTTTAAAGCAGCAACTTTTCAAGTAAAATAAATCAAATTTTTAACACATGTTAATTATTATTAGCAACCAAGGTTATAAACATTATTGTCCACTTAAATAACTATTTCTTCTTTCTGTATATTAGTGGAGTTAAAGAAAAAAGAAACAGTTGTGTTTCTTCTAAGTTATTCAATGCACTTATTCCAACATTATATAACTAAGCATCATGGTAGAGTATAGTGAGAATAGAACTTGGCATGGTTGATATTAATGCCTCTCTTAACTAAAGTATTTTGACAATTGAATAACTTGACCTATAAACAATGGACTGGAAAAAATGAGATTTGTTATGTTGACCTCTGAGTTCACAATCTTTGTGATATACCACTTCAGAAGACCTTCACACAATTTTAGGGAAGCTTATTAGAACTGTGAACTTTAATAAGGTCACTACTGGCAGCTTAATCTCAAAGTTTGATAGGATGAAGATAATTGCTTGGAATGACTAAATAAGCATGAAGGAATGCCGACTATCTTAATCTCCTATAGCAGAAAGCAATTTCGGTCTTAAATGTGAAAAAAGGAAGAGAAGGAGATTTTCTTAAAGTCAAGGTTAGAGTCATTGTAATAAAAATATGTTTTATTTGATTATCTGAAGTGATTGTGGAAGAAATATGGAACAATGGCAGAGAATGAGTGTAGGGTCCTACATCGTAATCTCCTCTTCAATTCTGCATGGCCTGGGTAGGTTAATTTGTCCCTCTCTACTCCATGTCCTGATGATCTTAAATCGAAGATATTGAACTAGGTAGTCTTGAAGGCCATTTGAGCTTTACCATCTCTGCATCTGCTATGGGGTCAGTGATAGACGACAAACAGTGTAAGCACAGCAGAATCATATAAAATACTGTCAATGACTCACATTTGCAGTGTAGAATCATATTTAATATCTCTAAAACTGAAGTTTTCAAACTTGGTTTATAGTTCATATTTTAGTTAGATTAAAAATGTATAAAACCTCACATTTAGAAAATGGCATTATACAAACACAAACAACAGTTAATACTGACTATAGTTAAGTTAATATATATGTGACTTTCCCCAAGACCCTTTGATTTAGATTTCATACATTTTATTACCACTGCCTCTTACAATAGTTTTCATATCATACTGGAGATATATAAACTGCAACTGACCTTATATTTGACTTTAAGATGTCATTTCCTGGTAGCATTTTATTTTTCACAAAGTAAGTACTTAGAATTCAGTGTAAAACAGATTGACGTGGAAAGTATTTTATTCTTTAAATAAATAAATATGTAAGAGACAGTGAATCTATTGAAGATGGAATTTAAAGCACATATGAAGAGGAACACTCAGTATACAGTATTATATACTGAGAAGAGTAAAAAAAAAAATGTCACAGAGGATGAGATGAAGCTGTTTCAGTGACTAGGGCATTTTTATTTCACACAGACTTGTTTATCAGAAATGTCAATTTATAAAAATGAGAGGACAAACAAAAACAGTCAACAGAAATAATTAGAAAATAGTTCGTGTATCGTGGAGGAGCAATTAAAGGGTATGATTTAGTTTGATTGTCAGATTTGCAAAGTGTTTTAAAGGAAATTTTAATTTTTCTGATGTGACTTCTGAAGGTGGATTTAGTTGCCCTAGTTCAGTCATTAAATCAAAATAACAACACCCCCCCCTAAAAAAAAAATCCCAAAACCAATCAACCAAAAAAAAAAAAAAACCCAAAAAACAAAAACCGTGTTATTTCCATGTTTGTGAAAAGTCCCAATGGTTAAGGGCATTTGTTACTCTGAGGATATGAGTTCAGTTTCCTCACAACCATCCATAATTCTTGTTCCAGAGATCTGACATTTTCTTCTGAATTCTATGGCCACCAGATAATCATGATAATCTTTGTGGCTACTCCATACTGAATACTGTGGAGATGCAGTTTCCGCAGTAAAACTTGAGTTGTGTCAATATTTGGTCAATATTTGCACGTCCATTTGGTTGATACAGAATAATTATTAACTGTAATTAATGATTGTTGCCATAATAGCACTTGTATTTTATCTCTAGTAATGAGCCTTATGTGATATATTTTAAAAACTTTATGCCTGGGTAAGGCACAAGCTTTTTTAAAAAAAGAAACATGTTTTACTTGTAGAAAATTGATGAGATTTCAGAGATAATTAATAGTCTTAAGGGATTCTGTGAGCATGATACAGTGAGAATTTGAATTCATCCCTCATTATAGTATTAAAATCAAGTCATATTTCATCCTCTGATTTTATATACTCATGTTGTATCCATAGATAAACACTGTGATATTTGAAAGAAATTTCTGCTTGTCTTGCTTTTAATTTTTGTGATTCTAATAACACTTATCCCTTCAGTTGCTTCTCTCCTCACTCTCCTTCAAATTCACATGCCCCCCCCTAACAAATTGCTTTATGAAATTCAGGTCATCAGTTGTTGATTTAACTTCTGGGCACATGGATTTCTGTTCAGAAGTTCCTTTCCTCCACCCATATTTTGTACTGCCTGTGATTGTGGCAGGTTTAGTGTTTCAGGGTTAAAATTGAGGCCTTTAATTCACTTAGATCTATTATTTGTGTAGGATTTGACTTCATTATTCTGCGTGTGGAAATTTAGTTTTTCCAGAACCATGTGTTAAAGATGTCTGTCATCACCTAAAATTACTTTGTCCCTTATTAAACAGTTCGTAAGAGACTCATATTGTATCTTCTATTTTATTCCATTGGTTTGAATGTCTCTTGGATAAGGATAATATTACCATATCTTTTTCCTTACCTTAGTTCTATATTTGTATCTTGAGTCTGCAAAATCTATCTTCCTAGTATTCTTTTTGCTCAGAAGTTCTTTAACTATTTGAAGTCATGTCTAGTTAAACATAAATTTTAGGGTTCCCTCCTTTCTAGTTGTGTAAAGAATGTTGTGGATAATTTGGTTCTTTAATGCATTGGATCTATAAATCATATTTGGTAGAATGGTAATTTATGGTGATATATTTTATATTTAATATAATCAGGCTGGAGTGTCAGGGAACAGAATCACCCACAGTCAGTCCATGAGGGTCAGAGAGTGGTAACTCATGCCTTCAATCCCAGCACCAGAGTGACTAAGTAGTGACCTATGCCTTTAATCTCATAACTCAGGAGACAGAGATCTTTATGTGTTTCTGTGAGTTCAAGTCCTAAAAATCAAATAGTAGTAGCTCACACCTTTAATCCTAAATCTAGGATTATGATGCAGAGAGGTACCCAGAAGTGAAACAACAGGTGAAGAAGATATTTAAGGCAGATGTAGGCAGGCATTGAGGGATTCTGTAGAGGTGACCAGCCAGGTGGAAGACTCTTGAAGATAGCTTTTACCCTGATTGTCCTGAGTAGTTGGCTTGGTGTATATTGACTGTGGTCTGTTCACTCTCACTGATATTCCAGCTTTTAACCAATGTTTGGCTCTGAGTTTTCATTAACTACCAACTAGAATTATTGTTTCAGTAATTTTCACTGTATTAATTCTACTGACCCATGATCATTGATGTCTTTTCATTTTGTAATGTATTTATCAATCTCTTTCTTTAAGGATTTGAAATTTTCATAGTGAAGGTTTTTCATCTCTTCGATTCTTTTTATTCCAAGATATTTTATTGTCTTTGATTCTATTGTAAATGAAATGTGCTATTTTCTCTTTCTAAATGTATTGTTTTGTTAATATATAGAAAGGCACTGATTTTTCTAAGTTGGTTTTTACCTTGCCTATTTGATGAAATTTTTGATTGTTTCGAGATTTTTCTATTGAAATTTGTGTTAACTCAAGTATAATATTATACTATGTAAAAGAGGGATAATTGAGCTTCTTTTTCTACTTGTATACCTTTAATTTCTTTCCCTTGCAGTTTGGCTCCATTATTTGCATCTATCAATATACTAAAAAGGAGTGGAAGGCAGGACAAACAGCCTTATCGCATCCTTGATTATAATGGGATTACTTCAAATTTTTAGGATAATGTTGGCTGTGGGATTGTCCTATACAACCTTTATTATGCTGGGGTATGTTACCTCCAGTTATGCTCTCTTATAGGACTTTTATCATGAAAGCACCTCAGATTTTGTAGAAGGCTTTTTTTTTTTACACCTATTGTGATGATCGTGTGATTTTTGTCTTTAAGACTACTTGTGCAATTTCTTATATATATATTTATCACTTACACATGTTGAACCAAGCCTGTACCTCTGGAATAAAGCCAAGTTGATTGTGGTAGATGATCTTGATATGGGCTTCTATTTGATTTGTTAGCATTTTCTTGAGAATTTTTTTTATCTATGTTCACCAGGAATAGTGCTCCATGGGTGTTTGTGTACGTACATGTACATGCATGTGTGTGTGTGTGTGTGTGTGTGTGTGTGTGTGTGTGTGTGTGTGTGTGTGTGTGTGTATTGGTTTTGGTGTTAGGAATACTGACATCATAGAATTAATTTGAGAGTAATCATTCTGTTTATTTCTTTTTTTCTTATTGAAGAATTTAAGTACTGTTTATAGTTCTCTAAACATACATATGGTAGAATTGTTATGAACCTACCTGGACCTAGAATTTTAAAATTATTATGGGTTTGTTTAGATTGCTGGTCTCTTCTTAGTTTAAATTTGATAGTTTGGATGAATCAAGAAATTTATCCATTTCTTTTAGATTGTATAGCTTAACATTGTACAGATTTTTTTTTTTTTGGTAGCTACTCATTTCTGTTCTCTGTGTAGAAGCACAAGCAATTTTATTTTTAAAAAATCACTGTTTTTTATGTCCATTTTATTATGATTTAATAAAATGTATTTTTTTATCCATTTATCCCTCTTCATGCCCTCCCTTCCCTCTCCTCAATTTCTCCCAGTCAGCCTTTAGCCTCCTCATACCCCATTCCCTTTCCAAAAAGGGCAAGAAGTCCCAAGGTGGGTCAGTTCAGCTTGGAACATCCACTCCAGGTAAGTCCTATTTCCTCATCCCAGTATCAAGACTGGGTTTAGTGCTCTACTGCAGGGAATGTGCTCCAAGGTGCCAACTCATGCACAGGAACACAGTCTGATCCCACCCCTTGAGGCTCCACATACTGCCCATACCAATCAGTAGTTGCCTACTCATGGAGGACCTAGCTCATTTTACTGATGGTTCACTGGTTCTTGATCCACTGAGCTCCCCAGTGCTCCAGCTAACCACCAGTGTAGGAATTTTCCTCATAATCCCTATTCCCTTGCTCATACAGTCATCCCCTGCTCTCATTTTTAAATTTTCTTATTCTCTGCCTCTTTCATTTTGTTTATTAAAAAAATTCCCATATCTTCCACTGCTCTCCCTTTCTCCCCTACTCCCAATCCTTACCCAGCCTTGCCCCACCTCCATTATCCCATCCATTACTCAGGGAGAGCAAGGACTGCCAAAGTGACTCAATTTGATCTGGCACATCCTTGGGTAAGACCAAGGCCCTCTCCCCACTATCAAGACTCAATAAAGTGTTCCTCTGTAGGAACAAGAAGCCAATTGATGCACCAGAAATATAGTCTGATCCTACTGCAATAGGTTCCACAAACTGCCCACACCGTTTGATTGTCATCTAACTTCAGAGGGTTTATTTCCTGTCCATGAAGGTTCCTCAGTGATTATTTCAGAGTCAGTGAGCTCCCAATAGCTCCATTCAGCTGTCTATGTGGGTCTCCTCCTCATGATCCTGATCCTCTCTCCTCTGTTTATTCAGCTGAACTGGGAGCTCTATTTAATGCTTAGCTAGGGATCTCTGTGTCTGTCTCCATCAGTTGCTAGATGAAGGCTCTGTAATAACAATTAGAGTGGTAATTCATTTGATTATAGGGGAAGGCCAGTTTAGGCACCCTCTCCACTATTGCTTGCAGTTCTAGCTGTGGTTATTTTGCGAGTTCTTGGATATTTCCTTTGTACTGGATTTCTCTCTAAACATGGCTCCCTTTGCCAAGATTCTTCATTCCCTCTCTGTTGCTACCCCAACTCAACCATCCCATTCTCTTATGTTCTCTTCCCACCTCCCCTTGCTCCCCCATAGGATCCCAAATTACTCAGGAAATCTTTATTTCCACTTCCCAGAAGAATCCATATATGTCTTTCTTAAGTTCCCTCTGTAACTTTGCTGCTCAGGGATTATGGACTGTAGCCTGGTTATCCTTTACATTACCTATATAATCCACTTATGAGTGAGTACATACCATGCCTATTTTTTCTGGGTCTGTGTTACCTCACTCAGGAAGATACTCTCTAGATTCATCATTTGCCTACAAATTTCAGGATATCATTTTTTTTTTCTGCTGAGTAGTACTCTACTGTGTAAATGTACCACAATTTTTAATCCATTCCTCAGTTGAGGGGCATCTAGGTTGGTTCTAGGTTCTGGATATTCAGAACAATGCTCTTATGAACATAGTTGAGTTAATGCCTTTTGAGTAAGAATGTGCATCCTTTGAGTATATGTCCAATAGTAGTATTATTATATCATTGGGTAGATCAATTCCTAGTTTTTTAGGAACTGCCATACTGATTTCAAAGGAACTGTACAAGTTTACATTCCTACCAGCAATGGAGGAATGCTACCCTAACTGTGCATCCCCTCCAGCCTAGGCTGTAATCTGTATTTTTGATTGGCCATTCTGAAAGATGTAAAATGGTATTTCACAATTGTTTTGATTTGCATTTCTCTAATGGCTAAAAGTGTTGAACAATTCTTTCAACCATTTGAAATTCTTCTGTTGAGAATTCCTTATTTAGCTCTATACCCCATTTTTAGATGGAATCATTTCGTTGTCTTGAGTTCAACATATATTTTAGAGATCAGGCCTCTGTCAGATGTAGGGTTTGTGAAGATCTTTTCTCATTCTTTAGGCTGTAGCTTTTTCTTATTTACTGTGTCGTTGGCTTTACAGTTTAAGGAGGTCCCATTTATTAATTGTTGTTCTTAGTCTCTGTGCTACTGGTGTTATACTTAGAAAGTTAATACCTGTGTCTATGCATTCAAGGGTATTTCCACTTCTTTTCTAGCAAATAAAACAGAGCCAGAAAGAAAGACATGGTATGTACTCACTCATAAGTGGATTTTAGAAGTAATGCAAAGGATAAGCAGGTTACTATCCAGACCATCCCCAGTAGCTAGGTAATAGGATAGTTAAGAGAGACATCCATATACCCACCTATGGAAAGTGGAAACAGATGTTCTCCTGAAAAATTGCTATTATGGGGTGAGAAAGGGGAAGGGAGAAGAGACCATGGCGGGGGGGAGGAAGCAATGGAGAGGGAGAGCAAAGAAGTGATGGATATTCTGATAGAGGGGGCCATTGTGGAATTAGAGAGGAGGCCATTGTGGGATTTGAGATAAAACTGATACCAAGGAACACCCAAGAACCCACAGGATGAGACCAGCTAGGACTCCAAGCAATAGCAGAGAGGGAGCATCAACTGGCCTTTCCATAATATTATATGAATGACCACCCTAATTGCCATTATAGAACCTTCATCAATCAGCTGATGGAGGCAGAGATGCAAGAATCCATAACTAAACACCATGCTGAGCTACTGTTTCAGCTGAAGAGAAGGAGGAGAGATTACATGAGTGGAGGGATCCAGATTATGACAGGGAGACCCATGGAGTAGGCATGCTATTGGGAGCTCTCAGATTCTGAAATAACAGCTAAGAATATAAATGAAATGGATCTGGAACCCCTGAATGTAGATGACAGTCAAAAGGCATGGGCAGTTTCTGTAGCCTCTTGCAATGAGACCAGAGTCTATCTCAGGTCCATAAACTTGAAGCTCATGCCTAGTAGAAAATCACCTTTCTCATCCTTGATACTTGGGTGAGGTCCTAGCTTAACTTTATATAAGTAACTTACCTTGGGATTCCTTGCTTTCTCTGGTGAGTGAACTGGGGTAGGAGAGAGGTGGAGGAGGATTGAGAGAAAGGGATGAAGAGGGAGCAGTCAGGGATATGAAAAAAATAAAAAAAAACCAAAATAAAACAGAAGAAAAAAATAGTTAACTAATAAAAAATAAGAAACAAGCAAAAAAGATAAGGAGAGAGAGAAACCCTTGTCTTGTCTGATTTTAATGGGATTGCTTTGAGTTTCTCTTTATTTAATTTGATGTTGGCTGTCAGCTTGCGGGTATATTTCTTTTATTATATTTAGGTATTTTTTCTGTATCCCTGATCTCTTCAGGACATTTATCCTGAAGGAGTGTTGTTTTTTTCATCAAAGGCCTTTTCAGCATCTAATGAGATGATCATGTCATGACATTGACAGCTTTTTGTATGTTGAATTATCTCTGCATCTCTGGAATGAAGCCTACTTGATCAAGGTAGACCTTTTTGTTCTTTTTTTGATATGGTCTTGACTTCAGTTTGCTAGTATTTTATCGAGTATTTTTGTATCAATATTCATGAGAGATTGGTCTGCAATTCTCTTTCTTTGTTCTGTCTTTCTGTGGCTTGGGTATTCTAGGTATTGTAGCCTCATAAAAAGAGTTTGTCAATGTTCCTTCTTATTCTATTGCATGGAACAATTTGAGACTTATTGGTTTTAGTTCTTCATTAGAATCCTGCCTTGAAAACACCTCATCTTGGTGGTTTTTTTGTTTTTTTGTTTTTTTGTTTTTCTCTTGGGAGACTTTTGATAACAGTTTCTATTTCTTTAGGGGTTATAGGTCTATTTACATTCTTATCTGTTTTGCTTTAATTTTGTTAAGTGGTACCTGTACAGAAAGCTGTCTACTTTTTAGTTTTCCAAATTTTGTGGAATGCAAGTTTTTGCCTAATGATTCTCTCAATTTTCTAAGTATCTGTTGTTATGTCCCCCTTTTTATTTCTGATTCTGTTAATTTGGATATCTTCTTTCTGCCTTTTGGTTAGTTTGGATAAGAATGTATCTACCGTGTTGGCTTTCTCAAAGAACCAACTCGTTGATTCATTGATTCTTTATATTATTTTTTTGTTTCAATTTTATTGATTCCAGTCCTGAGTTTGATCATTTCCTGCCTTCTCCTTCCAGGTGAGTTTGCTTCTAATTGTTATAGATCTTTCGGCTTTATTGTTAAGTTTTTGTTGACATTTCTTCAAGTTTCTTATGTAGGTACCTAGTGCTATGAGTTTTCCTCTTAGCACTGCTTTCATTATGTCTCATAAGTTTGGGTATGTTGTGGATTCATTTTCATTGAATTCTAGGAAGTCTTTGATTTCTTGGTTTACTTCTTTCTTGATCCAGATGTGGTTCAATTAAGAGATGTTCAGTTCATGAGTTTGTAGGCTTTCTGTGATTTGTGTTGATGTTGAATTCTAACTTTAGTCCATGTTGATCTGATAGGATAAAAGGAGTTAGTTTCATTTTTTGTACCTGTTCATTATTGCTCTATGACCAAATATGTGGTCAATTTTAGAAAAAGTTTCATGGGGTGCTGAGAAGAAGGTATATTCCTTTGTGTTCAGGGTGAAAGTTCTGTATATATTTATTAAGTTCATTTGAGTCATTACATCTGTTAGAGCCCTTATTTCTCTATTAAGGTTCTGTCTGATAGACCTATCCATTGGTGAGAGTGAGGTATTGAAATCTCCCCCTATTCGGTGCGTATGGTTTGCTGTGATGTGATCTTTAGTAATGTGTATATATATATATATATACATATATATATATATATGTAGGTATGCTTGTATTGGGGCATAAATGTTCAGGAGTGAGATTTCATCTTGATGAATTTTTTTTCTGAGATGAATAAGTAATGTTCTTCCTGATAACTTTTGATTGAATTTAGTTTAAAGTTTATTTTGTTAGATATTAAGATATATACACCAGTTTGTTTCTTAAGTCCATCTGATTGGAAAGTCTTTTCTCAACCTTTACTGTGAGGCAGTATCTGTCTTTGAAGTTGAGGTTTATTTCTTGTATGCAGCAGAAGGATGAATTCTGTTCCATTGTTTTAGCCTGAGTCTTTTTATAGGTGAATAAAATCCATTGATATTAAGGAATATTGATGACCAGTGATTGACAATTTCTGTTATTTTTGGTGGTGTGTGTGTGTGTGTGTGTGTGTGTGTGTGTGTGTGTGTGTGTGCGCGCATGTATGTATGTTTTCTTTCTTTGTGGTTTCTTATGTGAGATGTCTATTGCTTGTGGTTTCTTGGGTGTATCTATCTTCTTTAGGTTGGACTTTTTCTTCTACTGCTTTCTGTAAGGCTTGATTTATGGGTAAACATTGTTTAAATCTGGTTTTGTCATGGAATATCTTGTGAATCTGTGGTGATTGAGAGTTTTACTGGGTATAGTAGTATGAGCTGGCATCTATTGTCTCTCAGTGTCCTTATAACATCTTATAATCTTCTAGCTCTCATTGTCTCCATTAAGAAGTTGAATGTTATTCTGATGGGTCTGCCTTTATAAGTTACTAGGCCTTCTTTTTTTGAAGTTTTTAATATTCTTCCTTTATTATGTATGTTCAGTGATTCAATTATTTATATGGTGAGCAGACTTTTTGGAGGGGGTCTAACCTATTTAGTTTTCTGTAATTTTCTTGTATTTTCATAGGTATTTCCTGTCTTAGGTTAAGAAAGTTTTCTTATATGATTTTGTTGAATATATTTTCTGTTCATTTGAGCTAGCATTCTTCCCTTTTTTTCTATTACTCTTATTTTTAGGTTTTTGTCTTTTCATGGTATTTCAGATTTTCTGAATGTTTTGTGCTATGATATTTGTAACTTTAGTGTTTCTTTGATGGATAAATCTACTTCCTCTATTGTTTCTTCCATAGCAGAGATTCTTTCTTCCATCTCTTGCATCCTATTAGTTATGCTTGCATCTGTAGTTCTGCTCATTTATTCATATTTTTTCATTTCCAACATACCCTCTGTTTATGTCTTCTTTATAATTTCTATTTCAGTTTTAAAATCGTGAACTGTTTCCATCACCTGTTTGATTGCTTTTTCGTGGTTCTATAGTCTTTCTTTAAGATTGTTACTGTTTTCTTCCAAATATTTGCTTGTCTTTTTGTTTATTTTCTTAAGGAAATTTTTCATTTCTTCTTTGATTTCCTTTTATAAGCTTCTATCATTTTTTAATAAATATATTTTAAGATCATTTTCCTCTGTTTCTATATTCAAATGTTCAGGTCTTTCTGTTGTAGAACCATAAGTTCTAGTAGTGCCATACAGTTTGTTATTTATGTTGTTGAATATACTTTTGGGTGTCTATTCATTTCTTCCTCCCAGTGGTTCAAATGTTTCCTGTATTCCAGGGGGGCTGTTTTTGGTCCACTCGGTGCTCTAGATGCAATTGGAGCCTTTGGAAAAGTCAGAGGCAGTAAAGTCTGTGTCTCAGGGAGCACCAGCGATCTGTAGGTGGAGTTCTTGTGATGGAGGCTGTGTGTCAGGAAGCAGCTGAGGTTGGGGAGATAGGTAGTTTTGGGGGAATGGAATGAGGCTTATGGGCAAAAGTGTCCGATGAATTGTAGTGATATTCAGGTTTGCATGCAGGAATTCTGCTTGCTTTTCTACAGCTGGAGCTTTAATGGATTTGGGGGCCACATTTTTGTGCCCTGTTGCCCAGACATGGGGGCTGTCCTAGCTGTCCTGGCTGGCCAGATGAGAGGTGTATAACTCATCTCTTATGATGGCATTCTCCAGAGGCTGTGTCTCAGAAAGCAGCTGAGGTTAGGAGGACAGATGGGTTCGGGAATGGATTGAGACTTTTGGAGTAGAGGGTCAGATGAAGGATGTTGATAGTCAGGCTTACTGCAGGGTCTTGTCTGCTCACCTGCATCTGGAGCTGTGATAGGTTTCTATTCTGTGTTTCTTTGTTGTCTGTTATAATATTTCCTTGTTCATTTCTGATTCTGTTAACTTGGACCATATCTTTTTTTCTTTTGCTTAGGTGGAACACTGGTCAATTTTTTATCTTCATAAATAATTGGTTCTTAGATTCATTAATGTTGTGAATTGATAGTGATTTTCTTTTCTATTTCACCAATTTATGCTCTATTTTTTTTAAATTTTACCATTTCTTGGCATCTATTTGTTTTTTAAGTTTGTTATGGTTTGTGCCCATCTGATATTAATGTCCATTTTAACTGCTTTAAATGTGTTGCAAATATTTTGTTTTATTGTATTTATATTTTATTTAGTTCTATGAACATACTGACTTTTTTCTTGATTTATTTTTGACCTATTTATCATTCAGCGATAAGTTGTTTAATATTCATAGTTTTATGCAATTACTAAAGTTTCTGTTTGCTGTCAATTTTGACTTTATTTTATTTAATGAAAGAATATATGGAATAATTGTGATTTTTGTACTTAAGGTTTGTTTTGTATGTTAGCACGTGATCTATTTAAGACATCTTTCTATGTGCTTCTGAGTATAGTGTATATAAAATGATACTGGACAATAAAGGAAACAATCAGGTTAAGAAGAAACTCACAAGTTTGGAAAGAGTGTGAGCTATACATCCAACAGAGGACCAATACCTAGAATATAAAAAGAACTCATAAAAAATAGACAAGAAACAATGCCCACTTAAATAAATGTGTTAAAGTCTTAACATAGAAAAATAAAATTGATTAAGTTGTACCAAAAAAGTGTTCATCATCCTTAACAATTCAAAAAATGCAAATTAAAACATCCCAATAAAAATGGTTTAGCAAAATAACTAATAACACATCAGGGGGAGAATGTGGAGAAGGAAGGACCTTCATTCACCGTTTGTCAGAATGCAAACTAGAGAAGCTACTCTGGAAATGAGTATGGAGAATCAAAACTATTCAGTTGTAAAGAAAATGAAACCATACAATTTGCAGGCAAATAAATGAATTTAGAAAGGATTATATATGAAGTGAGGAAATCCAGACCCAGACAAACGCCTCATGTTTTTGCACACCTGCAGTTTATAGCTCCAAATTGGAATAGCAAAAGAAACTAGAAAAGTATAAAGGGACCATAAGTAAAGGGTGGAGAAAGAATTGATCTCTATTTCTGTCTGTCTGTCTGTCTATCTATCTATCTATCTATCTATCTATCTATCTATCTATCTATCTATCTATTTATCTATCAATCTATCTAGTGTGTGTGTGTGTGTGTGTGTGTGTGTGTGTGTGTGTGTGTGTGTGTGTGTGTGTGTTTATGGCTGACCACTTAGTATTTGATAGTCAATTAGGAGGCCATCAAATATTTTGACTGAATTTTTGTTATATTACACATTACAAAACTCATCATCTCAATAAAACTCATGTCTATACATTAATTCCCTAGCCCTTTGCACATACAGGCCACATAGCTAAACCACTCCAACCTCACATGAATTCCAATGCTGTTATTTTCAGTTAAATATGTTTTAGTAGAAATAGAGTAATATCACTTACTTCTTCCTTTTCTTTCTGTCTGCCATTCCCAAATACCTTTATTAAATTTACAAAAATTTCTTAAATAATGCTTAAAAAATAAAATGAGATGAAATTTTCATTAGACTTACAGTTTATGAAAATTGGTAACAGATGGAGCATAATGGAATTTAAAGAATGGAAATAGATTAAAACAAACAAAATGTATGAAAATATCTCATGAAAATGTTTATGTATTATTAAGCTTTGGAAGTAAAATTAAAGTGATTAAATGTAAAGTTGTAAATGCTGTTGTCTTTAATAAATGAGAATAACAAAAATGAAGTGAAGAAGAAGGAAAAATTCTTCACATGGATCACAATGGGTCTCTTTATTATTGAATTATGAGAAGTTTTGGTTATGCGATTAATGCATTTATCAGATTATAATAAAATGATGATGGCAGCTCATTTAGTTGAAAGCTAAATATTCTGATTTGAAAAGCAAGATTGGGAAACATTAAGTAGATAATCTTTACCCCCAAAGAAAATTATAAATATAGTTTTGAAAATAAAACAAGAATATTTGAGTTCTATTTAATGGTTTATTAATATAACATTTCTTACAGTGCTTTTCCCGTCTTTGTTCTAATGATTTGGTCCATCAATTAATATCATTCAGTAAAATAATGTGTGTGGTGACTGGCTGTTTGTCTCATTGCCATAGTGTCTCTTCTTATAACAGTTAAAAAAAGTATCTCAGTCCATACAGAAAACTAAAGTTCATTAGCATCTGGACATGGTTTTTTGTTGTATGATCTATGCTAAATGTCTGAGACATTTTAAATAATTAGATAAGACACTTTATGATTTTCCAATATGTCAGTTACACTTCCCTCATTGAGAAAGAGAAATTTGAAATTGGTGCTGTATTGTGGCAATTTTGATAACGGACAATTGAAACATGTTTACAGGTTGTATCTATAGGCTCATGACCAATCAGTCATTGGAAGACTCTTCAGAATGAAGAATAAAATTGAAGTATGACTTTATAACAGTAATTTTATGGTCTTGAATACAAGAAAAAGCATTGACTTCATCACAATTTTTACTATATACAAAATTAGGGTAATTATATCTTGCACATAATATTATGTGTTATTTAAGAGTAAATTATTATGAAAAAAATACCAACTTGCAAAGAGAAAACATCAAAAATACTAAAATTCTTACTAATTTGTTATGGATATAGTTTTAGATTATATTACATATAACTACATGTCTGTAGTTACAGAAACATGGAAAATCAATTGATGTAACTCTTTCAATGCTAATTCTCACTATGTTAATAATTGCAGATACATACCTAAAGTTGAGGCCAACATCCATATGATTATGTAAACAGAGGAGTGAAACAGAGAGGGAGAGAGGAAGAAGATAACATTCTAATTGAGCTATTGGTCTACATAGCAGCATTTATGTCCTGCTTGTCATATGAAAGGTGTAATCCATGTGTTTTAAGACAGTTTGTAATAGATTTCCTTTACTTAAATTCAAAATAACTTAAAACTACTATCCAGCCAAGCCTTTTAAGAATGATTAAGGTGTTAAGGCATCTAAAATCCTCATTACTTTGACCATAGGATGCAATTGAATATTTGTTTCAAAAAATAATATCACAAAGAAATAATGTTTTTCAGATTTCATAAAGGAGTAGCAAGCAAAATAAACAGCTTCAATGGGCTCCATGGGCAAGCCCCTATCTTTTAGCTTCAGTGTCTCTAACCCGTGTTTAGTGTCTTTTCTCATCAATATGTACAAAAGTAAACAGGTATTTTGTAGAATATTTTGAGGATTAAATACAACACTGGATGGCAACTTCTCTCTATAAAGCCTCTCAATAGTAAATCATATTCACTAATAACTATTAGCTCCTTGAGTGTATCATTGAAAGTTTTCATCTCTCAATATGTAACTTTTCCTTTGAAGGGTAAGTTCCTCATAGATGGGCCTTACATCATTTCCCTCTTTTGATATCTTTCTTTAATCCCAATACTTCTTGTTATCTTGTTATAATAAGGTTTTTTGGCCTCATTTGGCTAGAGGTTTAGACTTATAGACTTGCCATTTTAGATTTTTTTAGTAGTTTGTCGCTGTTTAGGCTTCTTAAAATGATTTTTATATTTATGTTAAGTTTATGTTGTTTGGGTTATGGCTTAGGCATATTGCTAGTTTGGGTTTTTTATTTTAATTTAATTTATTTTTATTAATCTGTCTGTCACGTGGCCCGTGGCTTATTTGTGTTTCTTACATGTTCCTTCTTTGGGCGACTGGCTTGATTTGACTCTGACTCCACCCTCTTTTTTTTGTAACTATTTTGATTTTTTATTTATTTTTTTATGGTGTCTGTCACATCCAAAACAGTTTTTTATTTAAAGAGTGATATGCACAGTATAGAGAAAGACATTCTGACATTCCCACATCAACTTCCTCCCTCTCCATTGGACTACAGCACTGAGATATACTATTTGATATAAACATTTCTGAAGATCTTTACCTACCCAGACCTCCCTGATCTTTCACATATGAATTTTCATTTAACTTTCAAGATAAAAGTGAAAAATTTATGTAATTGAAAATGTTGTTTTACATCAGTTTATTCTGGGAAGTTGAAATCTTTTCAAGGCTGAAAGGAACACCACGTTAGTATTTCTTTGACAACACATTATTTTCTTGAGTATGATGAACAAACATGAAAACTGCAAGACTGAGTCCATTTAAATGGTAAGAATGAAGAGGCATCCTGACCTCTATCTATACTATCACACTCCTTGGAAGTTGTATTAACCATGTGACAAAACTGAATTAAGTGTCAGGAAGGGTTTTTGCTATAATTCTTCTTTTCCAGTTATCTAATACATGAATTAGAATAATTTAAAAAGCACCTCGGTAAGACACACTCTTCTAATCAGATTCTATTTTCCAAGGGTGATAAGGAAAAATAGCCAACATAACCAAACCTCATTGTTTATATTTCATGTCTCAGTGATTGTTAAACTCACTTAATAGAATTGTCAGCTTTAGAATCAGGGTTGAGAAAATACAGTAAAAAGCTGTCATTTGAAAAATGTTCAGTGATTATAGTGTAGACAATGGGATTAGGAGTGCAATCTAGATATAAGTCAACTTCTTCCTACTTCCATAATTCCAGATTGCACTAGCGTGACTATTCCTCATCTATGCTATTCTCTCCAACAGGGCTGAATTTGTGAGAAAAGCTGATCTCTCATTAATAGTTCAATTTAAATTAATGATTGTTCTAGCAGAATTTTTTAAATGCACCTGATACTGACATAAGGCAAACAAAACTACACACACACACACACACACACACACACACACACACACACACACACACACACACACACATTCTTGAGAAAACATGAACTTTTGTATTTCTGAGTTTAGGTCACCTTTATTAATCATATTTTCTAGGTCTAGCTGTTTCCTAGAAACTATATTTTCATTGTTTTAATAGCTGGAACAAGTCCATTTTGTATCTATACTGCATTTTCATTATCTATTTGTCTGCTGATAGACAGGTAGGCTTGCTTCATTTTCTTGCGATCATTTACAGAGCAAACAAGCAGCGATATAATGACTGTTCAAGTGTCTCTATGGTAGCCTTTGTGTATGTGCTCAGGTATAGTATAACATGGTTGATCTATTTTTTATTTTTTAAGAAACCTTCATACTGATTTCCATAGGCTGTAATAGTTTTCATGTCTACCAGTAGTAAACTGGCTTTTCCTTTACACACACACACACACACACACACACACACACACACACACACACACACACACACACACACACACACACACAAACACGAGATTCTAGTAAGCATGTGTTTCAAGTTCCAGGATACACATTTGCTTTCTTTGGGGCATTATAAAAATGAAAGAGATTTAATTTAATTTTAAACAAATCTCTATATAATTTTATTCAATTTATTTCATTTTAAATACTAACTCCAGTTCCCCCTTCCTCCCCTCCTCCTGATCCTCCCACCTCCACCTACCACCCAGAGCCACTCCTCAGAAAAAGTAAGCCTCCTTTGGGGAGTCTGGTTTATCAAGCTGAGTCACAACCAAGCCCTTCCTTCTGCATCAAGACAGAGCAATATATCCCTCCATAGGAAATGGGTTCCAAAAAGCCAGTTAATACACTAGGGATAAATCCTGGTCCCACTGCCAAGGGACCCACAAACTGACCAAGCCACACAACTGTGACCCACATTTAGAGCACCTAGTTTGGTCCCCTGAAGGCTTCCCACTTGTCAATTCAGAATCCCTGAGTTTACACTAGCTCAGGTCAGCTGTATTTGTGGGTTTCCCCATCATGATCTTAACTGCCCTTGCTCATATAATCTGTCCTCCTTCTCTTTTATTGGAGTCCAGGAGCTCAGCTGAGTGCTATGAATCTCTGCATCTGTGTTCATCAATTACTGGGTAAAAGTTCTTTGATGACATTAATCTGATTATAGGAGTAGACCAGTTCAGGCATCCTCTCCACTATTGCTAGGACTCTTAGCTAGGGTCATCCTTGTGGGTTCCTGGAAATTTTTCTAGCACCATGTTTCTCCTTATACTCATAATGTGTCCCTCTATCAAGGTATCTTTCTTTCTATCCTCCAACTTGATCATCTTGTTCTCATCCCCTACTACCTCCCCTCCCAGTTTACCCAGGATATCTTATTTATATCCCTTTTCTTGAGGAAATCCATGCATTTTCCTCTTAGGATCCTCCTTATTACCTAGCTTCTCTGGGGTTGTGGATTGTAGCCTGATTATATTTTGTTTTACACTTAATATCCACTTGTAGTAGGAGGTTTTCTGGACCAGACTTTCAGGCCTAACCTCAAGGTTTAGGCCCACAGACCCGCAGACCCGCATAGACACACAGATGCTTTCAATAGTTCTCAGCTGATTGGCCTAAGGCCCAGGCATATAATTTGCTGACTGTTTACCCCTAGACTAACCCATGTCTCTTGTTCAGACGTGCGGCTCGGTACCTTTTCTCAGAGCAGCATAGTTGTCCTCTGCTTCTTCTGGTTTCTCTCTGGTGTTCTGCTCTGTGCTTCCTGTTCTCAAAGTTTTCTTACTTTGGTAGCCCCACCTACACTTTCTGCCTGCCTTTGGCCAATCAACACTTTTTATTAAACCAGTGGATGGGATAATTATTTACAGCGAAACAACACAATCTCCCATATATCCCCTTTTCTCTTTTAAAACAAAAAGAACTCCACATCTAATATTCTTTTCCCCCCTTATCTATAACAGCTTATAAACAACACTGTAAATAAACACAAACATCCATAATCCATGTTTTGGGAATGTGGGCGTCGTTCTCTAGGCTACTTCTTGATAAATGGGGATGCTGGCAATCCCATAGGAATCCAAAGAAAAATGTAGGATTATGGACAAGTCTTTAGTGGAGTAATCTGTAAGGCTGGGTTATCACAACCAGTCTCTTTGAAATTGTTCTGGATACAGAGCTCTGGAAACTTCAACAGAGGTGCTCTGAAATGCTGAATCATCTAGGCCATCCATTTCCATTGGAGATTTTTCAGGGGGTCTTCCTCTATCAAACTTTATGTTCTTTATCCAGGAATAAATCCACAGCCTCTCATTTTCTGTGAAAATAAAAAGAAAACCTCTTTTTCAAAGTAACATATCTTTGGATTTCAATTTTAAAGTCAACTCATTTACAAAATATATAGGTTGAATTAAACCAACAGCATTTATAATCAACTGTCTTTTAGCAGCTCTTACTATTTCATTTTCAGTCAAGAAGCTTAAAGATAAGACAATAATATACAGTATCCAGACACTCTTTGTATTTTCCATCTTTATGTGGCTTATTTTTTATTTATTTATTTATTTATTTATTTATTTATTTATTTATTTATTTATTTATTTATTTATTTTACTCTATTTCTTTTTAGAAGGCTTTCCCTACCTTTTTTCTTTTCTTTCTCTAAGTCTATGTATATATATTTTTCAACACACTTTAAACCACTTAGACTTTTTTTTTTTTTAAAAAAAAAAAACTGCCTTTATTGTATATTTATTTCTTAACTTTTTCTGCCTCTGACCGCACCTTTGCTTGGCTAGGGTGATTCTTCTATTTCTTTCTGTTTTTGGCCACACCTTTAATCTGCCAAGGTTCAAGGTTGGTAGAATGGGTGGATGGCTCCACCCAGCTCCCAGTCTAATTTCATAGAATTTATCTTTTTAACCCAGGTACTCTGGGGAATTTTAGGGTCCATATAATTATCAAGTAAAGCTTTGCCATCTGCTGCTCATTAACTCCATGTAAGTATTAGGCAGCAGGGCCTCTTAAAAGAGTCAAGCATTTTGCCTCTAAGGCTGAATCAGGAAGTTTCTCTTAAAAAAGCCAAGCCTCAGTTTGCCTTGGGCAAACAGAGCTGATCCATGAAAACATTGACATTAAGAAGCCATCTCTGATTCTGTTCTCTTTTTGTCCTTTTTAATAGAAACCTTAAATCCACCATACAGAGCTCTTTGCTTACACATAGACTCAGGAGCTGGCCTTGTTCACCTTAAGTTGCATGTACCAAACACAGCATTTTATAATTTAATCGCATATATATATATATATATATATATATATATATATATATATATATATATATATATATATATACCACTCAGTCTCTTTACCGTGGGCCACTTCAGAGACACAATTAAGAGGCTGCTTTTGGTTCCAGACCATTTTGTAAGCTTTCTATGCTTTTATGTGACTATATATCATGTATATGACCCACATTGGGCTGCCATTTGTAGTAGGAGGTTTCTGGCCCAGACTTTCCGGCCTAGCCTCAAGGTTTAGGCCCGAAGACCCGCAGACCCACAGAGATGCACAGATGCTTTCAATAGTTTTCAGCTGATCGGCCTAACACCCTGGCATATAACTTGCTGACTGTTTACCCTTAAACTAACCCATGTCTCTTATCTTGTTCAGCCATGTGGCTGGATACCTTTTCTTAGAGCAGCATAGTTGTCCTCTGCTTCTTCTTTGTCTGAAAATTCCATGATGTTATTTTAACCACTGAGTAATACTTCATTATATAAAAGTACCACAAAAGCCAAAACTGTATGATAGAAAAAAAAGAAAGATTATTTAACAAATGGAGCTGGCATAACTGGATGTTGACATGCACATCCATATACATTTCCATGCACAACACTCAAGTTTAAGCAGATCAAAAACCGCAACATAAATCCAGTTACAGTGCGTCTGATGGAAAAGAAAGTGGGAAGTAACCTTGAACATAATGGCATAGGAGACCATTTCTGAAATATAGTACCAGTAGCACAATTAGTAAATGAGACCTCCAGAAATTGAGAAGCTTCTGTAAGGCAAATGACACTGTTATTAAGACAAAACGACAGTTTAGAGAATGGGAAAAGATCTTCACCAACTCCACATCTGACAGAGCTAATCTCCAAAATATATAAAGATCTTGAGAAATTATACATCAAAATAACAAATAATTAAATTAAAAATTGCACTGATCTAAATAGAGAATTTTAAACAAAAGAATCACAAATGGCTGAAAGATACCTAAGAAGTTGCTTAACATCCTTAGCTATCAAGAAAATACAAATCAAAATAAATCTGAGTTATCATTTTACACTTGTCAGAATAACTAAGATCAAAAACATTGATGACAGCTTACATTGGAGAGGATGTGGAAGAAGGGGAACTGCTAGTGGGATTGCAAACTTGTATATCCACTTTGGAAATCAGTATGGTGTTTTTTTCAGAAAACGGGGAATCCATCTACCTCAAGAGCCAGCAACAACACTCTTACACATATACCAAAAGGATGCTCAATTGCACTACAAGGACACTTGCTCAACTATATTCATAGAAGCATTATTTGTAAAAGCCAGAACCTGGAAACAACCTAAATACCCCCCAATTTAAGAATGCATAAATTGTTTCAAGTTTTAAATCATCTTATGTATATATAAAATTTGAACTGCTGTCAAGAACAAAAGTAAAACTGAAGGACAGAGACTACCTTGCAAAATTGTATTTATAGTCTGCTTCTCATTGATAATTCAGGGAGACTGAATGGTATTATAAGGTAAGATGATTGTTCAATAAAAACTGGATTTGTAGAAATAATCTATATGCTCCTACCTTCATATTCTCCTCTATTCCAAGAGATAAGGCTTATTTACCTGTACAATCAGAAAATTCGAATTATTATGCACTGAAGCATAAAGCAGGTCACATTAGTTGCACAGAAATACATTGGGAAGTAAAGAAAAACATTGATAAAATGACAAGCACTCTAAAACAGTAACAACAACAATAATATAACCTCATAATATTTAATACCTTTTCACACATTATGTAAAATAGAAAAGAGCAAATAATTGAAAAATATTTGTTTGATTTTACAGTATAGATAAGAAAAAACTCGGTGCTTTTTCTTTTCCATTTTCATATACTTGGCTCTAAGACTATGGGTGATTGTCTGGCTTTTTGCCCAGAGCTTCTGTTAGTTGATGTGCAGAGAAAGCTGCTGGCAAGTCTACTGCAGTTGACAGGTGGCCGAATACTGGCCAAGGCATGCTGAGACAGCTCTGACCTTTGGCTTGTGTTAGACTGACTGTCGTGAAGGGTGATGATTTAAAGATAATACTGGTTTTCTTTATTGCATTTTCAAGTTCATCTGTTTGCTATCACTGTCAGGATGCTTCCCAAAGGGTTCAGTAGAATATCTTCCTGCTAGGCACTGTGACAAAAGATGTGTTATGTCTGGGTTCTATAGAGCATAAGGTGGAAATAAAATTTGTCCTACATCTGCCTTTGTGAAGTAAAAGTAACACAAAATTTTTGTTTAACCATTTGAGGAAATAAAAAACAAAAATTATGGAGTGTTTGAAGGTATTGTACTGTAGAAAGAACTATAGAAATTACCCACATAGGTGGTTTTGGCTTCAACTTCGTGGTCTTCTCAAATAAAGCATTACCATGAGAATGCAGTTTTCATACTTCTAAGGCACAAGTGCAATCAAGGAGCTCATGATGATTAAAAATTTCTTATGTTCTAATGAAGGACACTTTGAATTCTGAGATCTCATGGTACACTTAGGGTTCATTATATTGTTCACTGTGTAGAGTCTAGCAAGCATAGGGTGAATGAGAAAAAAACGTAGTCATAGCAAAATACATTGACAGGAACAATAAGATAATAGCCATTCCGGTAGTGATATACATGTAGGGGTGTAGTTCACTTGACTGAAAATCAAAGTTCTGATAGCTGCTAAGACTGCTTCTCAGGTTAGGGCTCTGGACCTGTCTACTGTGCTGTCATCTCTTCATTTCTTCCATAACATATGCTAACCTAGACTAATGTTCTTCCTTTTGAGCTATGTTCTTCCTTCTCTGGCAGTTTACCCAGTGTACTTAACTCTCTTGACTTTGGCTATACTGAAACTTTGAATACACCTTTTTTAGGTTAAGACCCATGACAGCATCAGCTCTTACTCAACAACCCTCTGCTACCCTCTTCTGGCTATAGCCTATCATTGCACGTAACCCTTCAAGTAACAGACTCTGGGTGTGTTGTCCTGAGTAAAAGTGACATGAGGACAGATCATACTGCAAGGTATAGCTGCTGGTTCAAGGAAACCATGACCCGGTACAGAGTGTATCTTTAAAGGCTGATTCAATAGTTTGTATATAATGGCCCAGTCACACATTCAAGACCAGGTTCATGGTCCTTTGCATGGTGGGTAAGTTCTCACCCAGAAAACAAATATAGTGCTAGTAATAAGAAAGCTTTCTTTTATCAAACAAAATTAGAAGTCTCAAACAGCAATGGAAATGTAGGCATCCTTCAGTGGGCCATTTCCAAATGACTTAAACTAGTAATTTTTACATTTATATTTCCTTTATTTGCTTTCATCATTTTTCATGCTACATGTGATTAATTTTTTAGATTGTATACAGATGTTTATAGAAGATGTGTGGTAGAGAGACATGTATGCTTTTCCTGTTGTTTTGTTATAAGTATTCAAGAGTCGATTTTGGCATCTATTAGTTATTTAGTCATTTTTAGCATAAGAAAGTCTCAATTTAGTGGATGTCCAGTTGAAGCAAGAGAATGACTGTTAAAATATGGAATTTCTCAGTTTTTCTCATTACTTAGTGAGAACCCAGTAGTGACATAACAAACATGAATTTAGTTACCAGGATTCAGTTAAGACCTTGTCAGGCTTTGGGAAAATATGATCAAGGCAGTTACTCAGGATTCTCAAATCTTGAAATTTATTAGAAATGCCCAAGAAACTTGTTAAATGTATATTTCTGAAAATATAAAGAAGCTCTCAAATATTCACCCAAAAGATGGATTCAGAATATTTAATGGTATATACATTATATTATGAAACAAATAATGCTGATGACAGCTATTGTTAAACAAAAAATCTAAAAATTATTTTTTCAGATTACAATTGTTTTCAGGGAGTGGAGAGAACCCTGAAAGAGAGTCTATCCTCATGGAAGATGGGTTGCAATGCCTAAAAAAGTCGAGTGCTTGTTCGAATATACTTTCTTCAGCTTCATTTTTAAAGATCAAGTTGTAGTGCATATCAGGTAATTTTGATGCCAGAAGGCAAAAAGTTGTGTTTTAGAAGTATTGTTTTGGTTTATAACTCTATAAAATGTAATATCTTGAAGTATTCTGAGTAATTTCTGCATTGCTGAATATTTAGACCCTTTCTAAATCATTGTAATTGATATCATGGCTCATAAAGATGTTGGATATCAGAATGTATTTTTACAATATTAGAAATATGTAAGACAACGTATAGATATTTAGAGTAACATTGTAAAATTAATATTTTTTTCTTCCAGCTTTATATGCTACAACCTAAGAATGTTCAATGGACAGCAAACTCATGGCTTATTGTTGTGGCAGAGGTTAGTTTTTCTACAAAGAGCCACTGTATATATCCTGTTAGAGACACAATCTCTATTGGACCTGAACACTTGTAGTTATCATGAAAGCAACAAGGGGTAATATGTGACATGGTTACATAGCTGTGTTTAATTAAATGTGGACTTTAATAATGTACTAGATGTACATTGCTATAAAATTAATATTTATGGTAAAGAATTTGGATTCTTTTTAATCAGTCCTAACCTTTTATCTGTTCTCTGTAATTTAAAATTTCATCTATTTACTTATAAAGACAGCATAATTTTATAATATAATTAACTGTATCATACTAATAAATAGAGTACAAAATCACCACAATATTTACAAATTACATTTAAAAAAGAAATAGTGGCATTAGGAGAAAGAAGAGAAGATTTTAAAATAGCATTTATTACGACTATGTGCAAGATACTATTCCAAAAACCCTACCAAGATGTATTGATGCTGTTATTTAACAGACAGGGAAAGTACAATCACACATTTCCTCACTTTGAGGTTGGCCTGATTAGAGAGGAGAAAGCTATGATTCAGACGAAAGGAGTTCTAAATCCTCTACTCATGGTCTTTCTATTCCTTTAGGTTTTTCCATAATGATTAACTTGTAATTATTAAACATTTTGATTAATCTATAGTACATCTGCAAAAGGGTGTTTCAATACGGGGAGAGTTTAATGGAAAAGTAAGTCATATATGCTTAAATGATAGCAACAAGACTATTAAACAGGTGATATAAAAAAGCTGCTGTGGCAATCGGGTGCCATTTAATGTTAATCAGACTCACTAATACACTCTTCTAGCAAAATCAACTCACTATGCTTTGCGGAATGCACATTTTAAGAAAATATGAGCTATGATAGTGTTCAACATATAAAAAATACAACTCTTCTAAATATGAATTGGAGAATAGATAGCACTTTAAAAAATTTTAACATCCAAATCATTCTCTGCTGTTATATTTGGTTTTTTCCTTATTTTTTATTTTATTATTTTTGTATAAAAGAATATTATTTTTATCTATGTATTCCCACTCCTCCTCCTTTCTCTCCTCCCAACCTCTCCTAGTCCACCTTCAGCCTGGCCCTCCCCATCCATTAATCCCCTCTCCCAAAAGGGCAAAAAATCCCAAGGTGGGTCAGCTCAGTGTGAAGCACCCACTCTAGGCAATTTCAATTTCCTCATCCCAAAGTCAAGGCTGGGTTAGGTGTTCCTTTGTAAGGAATGGGCTCCAAGGTGCCAGCTCACACACAGAAACACAGTCTGATCCCACCCCTCAAAGCTCCACATACTGCTCATGACAATCTACAGTTGCCTACCCTTGGAGGGCCTAGCTCCTTTTCCTGATGGTTCCCCTGTGGCTGTTGATTCAGTGATTTTCCCAGAGCTCCAGCTAACCATCACTGTAGGAATTTTTCTCATAATCCCTATTCCCTTGCTTATACACACTTTCATCTCTAAATATTACATATCATGAAATCAGATTTTACTTTTAGAGCTTTAACTTTGTCTACAATTTATGTAAATGAAACTAAACTTGATGTACTTTCTTGAGTTTGCATGACCTATACTTTTACAGTAAATGCTATCAAGTAGTGAACACAATGACTCTGAGTTATTTCATTTTTCCAAAATATAATTTAAATTCATTCTGTAAATTTGTTTCAAAGAAAATGTTTGCTGAGTGATTTATGTAGCTTAAATTTAATCTTCTGATCAATTTAGGATAATTTGTGTTTCCTAATGCTGAATAAACTATACTTATTAATCAACTTAAGCTGTCATTAATTTCTCATAGCACCCTCTTGTGGTTTTTAAGTCTGTAAATATTTTATGTATTTTGTTGATTTATATCTAAGGATTTTTAACATTTTTGATGCAATGTATATATTTTGATGTTCAAAATGTTTATACTAACTTTAAAAGACATTGTGTCTTTTTAAATACTAAATTCTTTTCCACAGTTAAATAAAAGCATAAATACTGACTCATACACTCATTCATTTGTCTAGCAGGTTCTTGGGGTCAGGTATTAAATGGTTATAAATAGTGATAATCTTTTTATATTTGAGGGCCATTTGTATAAGTTCTTTACATAGTCTTACATAAGGGCTATTGTCACTTTATATTTTTCCTGATGCTGGGTTTAGAATCTCTCCCCATGTTATAGATAGTAAATCCCTGCTTTGCAAATATTTCCCCATACACCTAACTAGTTATGGAACATATTATTTTTCTTTCTGAGAGAGTTCTAAAACTTCATATTTAGTCATGTTCTTCTATTTTTGCCTATACTTTCAGTGTCCCTATCAAGTCTTTCAAATTCAAACAATAAATATTTTCTTTAAGTTTTCTGCTAAAAGTCCTAGGCTTTAAAGTCCTATGTTTATGTTTCTAATATATTTTGGATAAGCTTATAAAATGTGTGAGAGAAGGGAGCACCTCAGTTTTCCTGATCTGTATTACAGGGTTTCTGGAACCACCTGTAGAAGGGTCTTCAGTTTTTGATTATGTAACCATGAGCCCTTCATTGACTGTAATTGTGCTCTTTAGTTCTAGGCGTTCTATTAAATTTTCTTGGCCTGTCTTTACTGAAATGCCACGTTACAATTATTGTGCTTCATATTATTGTTTGAGGTATGGTACTGTTAGAATGCTAGACTGGCAACTTCATTATCACCTGAGATTGACTTGAGTTTCAATCTTTGTTTATGCTCTCTTTTTTCCTTTTCTTTTTTACTGATTCTTTGAGATTTTTCTTTATAATGAGTTTTGATCAGTTTATCTTCTTTCCCTACCTTCCTTCAGATTCCCACACACTTAAGTTAATGTTCTCCTTTTTAATCTTTAATTCAGCAGAGTATAATTTGTAATGTCCACATATCCTTGAATGGGTGGCTTTTGATTGATTGAGTTACCAAGAAAACACTGCTAAAGAAAACTGACTCTTCTCCCAGAAGCTATCAGCTCCCAACAGCTTTTTGCTATAGGTGGAAATTCTTGCCATCTTGCCTCTCCATGCTGGAAGTTTTGTTTCACTTGAGCTTGCAATGTTCTTATGCATGACATAAAAAACCAGTGTAAGTCCATTCATGCAACTGCCCTGCTGTGTCTGGAAAACAGTTTCTTTGTATACACTCACTGCCTGTGGCACTTATCATCTTTTTGCTCCTTCTTCTATACTTGAGTACTGAGCCTTGGGAGAAGGAGGTATAGTATATATTTTCTTTTGGTGGCTTAGCATTCTACAGTCTTTTATTTTCTACATCTTGCAGTATTATGGGTGTCTGCATTAATTGCCACTTACTACAAATAGATGCTTCTTTAATGAAGAGTAAGAGACGCATTGATCTATGGAGATATCAGTAATTCAGTAGGAGTTGTTTCAGTACTAAGTCTATTTAGCAAAATAATAATAGATTCTTATGGAGGGCCTATGGAATGTCTAGCCACAGGTTTGTTGACCTGATAATGCTGCCAGCTATAGATTTTATCTTGTGGAGTGGATGGCTGCTTCCCTGGAATTTATGCCACTATTATTCCTTTGGATGTATTGTCATGTCATTCATTATTGTACATCTCAGAATCCACAGCTACTCAAGATTCATGACTAATTTTTCTCTCTGGTTCCATAACTTTTATAGTTTTTTTTTTTTAAAAATAAGTGCCGTTACTTATTTGGTAAAGATTATTTTGAAATCGTGTACTACTTTGAGCAGTATACTTATTTTTACAGTACTAGCAATCATTTTCAAATCCATTAACATGATAGAATTACTTTTATTTGTATATTCTTTAGTTTGATCACTGCTTGGTAGTTTTCATCATTAACTCTTTTATTAAATTTTTATATTTTATTTTAATGCTATTAAAAATTCTTTTCCAAACTGCCATATGGAGTATTCATAGTGAATCTGTAGGAATAAACCACTATTTCTGTATATATGTATGTATATATATGTGTATATATGTGTGTATATATGTGTGTGTATATATATATATATATATATATAATCCCTCTCTATATATGTCACCTGTAAAATTAGAATCTACTTCTAAGATTATATATTATAAAAGACAATTTTATCTTTTATTTTCAAATATTAAGTTTTAAAAACTTTGTTATACATGTCATTATTTGTCTTTATGGAATGTACTATAGCCAGAGAGATATAATCACAAGCACAATTAATAACACAAATACTAATTTCATTTCAGTTCTAAGATGAATAAGAAAATGAATTGTTACAGCATATTTATTGCATTTAAACAAAAATTACTCACTTGGACTGAAGAGTTAATCCTTCTCTGAAAAAAGTTTATTTATTCTGAGACTTGAAAAGTGAGTAGAAATCAATCAGTAAGTGTGTTTTCTATTATTTGATGAATAATAAATGCATTTTATAGTAGTAAGAGTATTATTTTATTACATTTCATATATTCATATAATTTTTTGATAAATTCCATCACGAATCCATTCCCTAAATGTCATCATATATCCAGCATCACTTTCTCTACTAACCTCATGTTCTCTGTCCTTGTTTTAAGTGAATTTATTCCATTTAATGATGTATGTATGTACATGGGTACAGGACTATCTACTTGAGCATAGGTAGTCTTTTAGAGGCTATTCCTTGAAGATATCCTACTTTCCCTTTTCTAGAAGCCATCAATTGCCAATAACTTTTCGGATGGAAATGAAGCATCCATGCTGGGATTTTACCTAGCTTGACCTCGTCTAGGTCTGGTACATGCAGACACAGTCATTGTGAGTTCATGTATGCAATGTCTTGAAGTAAATACTTATACATAATTAGAGTATTATTCACCCAAGGCTTAGAGAATTAGATTTTTTTTTAATTTCATATAGCTATTTAGGAATAGGAACTGGAAAGGAACACAATGTTAGAAATATAAGTTTCTCATAACTTACAGAGAACTTTTAATTAAAGCTATTTAATAGTATATATTTTCTTTGTATTCTAGTAAATATATAGAATCCTTGAAAAAGTAACTATGTTCATAGTAGGATTAATGAAGTTTGAGCGAAGTTAGTTCTCATGCAGTATATATGAATGCATAGCCCTTTTTTAAAAAAGAAAATCAAACAGCTAATTGATTTATTTGATTGACAACTTCCAAAAATAAATGGATGTCTTAGGATCATGTACATATGATCTAGTAACATTGACTGATATTTAGCATAGGGATCCTCTAAGCTCTGTGGGGACATTTTAAATTTAATAAGAAAATTAATATAAAAGAGACATAAAAATAAAACATCACTGTTTAAATGACATCTTTTTATTAAGCTACTTTTTATCTTCTTGTTTAAGTTACCAATTATATCAAAAAAATTTTCATTTAAAATACTTTTGAACAACCAAGTTTAGTAATAAGAACAGAAGAAACACTGAAAAGAAAGAAACCCCAAAGAAGACAATAAAATTGAATCAGCTCTGGATAAATGAAGTGTGATTCTAATTAGTCTTATTAATGAAAATCCAGGGTTAGATATTAGTGTTAAAGCTGAAAGATCAGAGAAACAGACCAGCAGCAACTAGAGACTTCTTACCTCTACAAGTTCTCAGACCCAATAAGAGGCCAAGATCCTGTCTCCACTCGCCTTATATATTTCTGTCTGAAGAAATATGTAAGTGTTAGGATTGAAAGCAAGCACTACAACTGTCCACCTCTGTTTCTCTTTTATATGGGTTTAATCTCATGTATCCCAGGGTGACCTTGAATTCATGATCTTCCTGCTTCCTTCTCTTAAGTACCGGATTTAAAAGTGTATGCCACTACTGCCTGGCCTCTACAGTTAACTAGTAACTAGCTTTGCTCTCTGATCTGCAGGCAAGCTTTATTTGTCAGAAAACAAACACAATATTATACAACATTTCCCCCTTTTTTGTCTAAATAAAAAGTAAAAGTTCTAGTCACTATAGAAAAACTATATACAATAAGTACAATAACTGTCTCTCTCTCTATATATGATACATGTCATATATATATGTATATATATATATGTGACAACAGTTACATTAACATTGTATAGTTCATTAGTATTTGACCAATTCAGAGAAAATACTCTATTATCTGTTATATCTTGGTGAGTCCAAAGTGGTCTGCTGTAACAAAGAGATTTCAGGCCCCCTGCCAGAGTTTCAGACCCACAGATCTATGGTCCCAGAGTGCCCAGCCACCCATCTCTGCCTAGCCCTCCCCAATGACTCAGACGCTTATCTTAATTTCATACTCTTTGGCCTATGGCTCAGGCACATTGCTAGCTAGCTCTTTCATCGTAACCCATTTCCATTAATCTGTCCTGCCATTTGGCCTGTGGCACCTGTGTTCCTTGACATGTTGCGTCTTTGGGCACCTGGCTAGATCTCTCTCTGTCACTCTGCCCTCCTTCTACTTATGCTCCGATTCCCTACCTACTCCTATAGTGCCTTCAAAGGGGCAAAACAGTGATGTAGGCAAAGTTTACTTAGAAGTCACCAGTGCAGGAGAGATATTTATTAAAATATAAACCAACACTCACGGTACAGGTAACAGTTTATAGTAGCACCTGAACAGGGACTGGAGTCTGGAATGGTGGACGAGCGATGGACGGACGATGGATTCCGATCCTGTCTCTCTAGCAGCCAGGAAGAGACCCCTCATTTCCCAGAAGCCACTTATCAATGGGCTTGGTCACACTCCCTCCAGGAGCCTGGGACCCTGGATAAGTGTCTTCGGACCTTATTGGCTGACACCTGAATCCCACTACATCTCCCCCTTTTGTCTAACTAAGAAGGTTCTAAACTAAGACTATGTACAATAGGAATTATTATGAGGTAGTAACCTTAAATACCTATTCTTCAACCCCTTCAACACCTGAGGAGGAAGATGTATCACTTGAAAGTCATGGAAGTACATGGAAGTAGTGGCTTCCAAAATTTTGGAGAGGACAGCAACACAGCTACCTGGACAATCACCCCTGGTTTTGTGCCATTGGAGCATCTATCATATTGGCTATAGGCCTATGGTATCTGACAGATCTTTTCCCAAGCAGGGCAATTTTGGAGGGACTGTCTTATCCTGTCCAGGCAGGTTTAGTCAGTCTCTATCCATCAACTTGTTTGTCCAGCTTGACACCATGTGTGTACTGTCAGCAATCAAGGTAAGGACAGTTCCTTACTCAACTGGCCATTCTCTGCCAAAAGGAAAAACTCCAATGGAGTATCGTCAATGCTCAACACCTTCTCATGAAGGGAGCAGTGAACCAGGAGTCGTCGTGTCTCTCGTGGCCGAATTTCAAATGTTAAATGCCATATTCTCTGGGTCTATGAAATGGTTGAAGATTCCTGTCTATCTATGATGTTCTAACCTGTATCTGATATGACTGGGATATGATACCTTAAATAATGTTGACTGCAGTTCTTGTCTTAAGGAATAAACCCTGAACTAAAAATTAGAATACCTATATAAGGGGTGTACAATCCCTGAACAATGACCTTTAGTAGGACTATCAAACATTAGGCAGGGGTATATTACCAGATAAAGTGGCCACAGCATTTTAGACATGTAAATACATATATATCATCTAAACAGAGGTATATAAAACATCTTGTGCATATATCATAACTAGTGCAATCATACATTATATCTAGTATAGTTAAATGGAGGTAGTAATTGCATAGTATACATGACAATGGTGTGCAAATATTTTAAACAGAGGTAGAAGCATACATAAAATAAAGCAATTTCAAATTCAGTTTTACATAATAGTTAAAGATTCAGATTTATACTGAAGTACAAGTTGCTTTGGTTATATAAAGCAATCTCAGATTAAACTTTGTACCAATGTACAAATTATCACAATTAAACATATAAAATGATTTCACATTTGTATCAATATACAAATATCTATGCCAGTACAAATTGTCTTTAGCTTAGCCCATACATTCAGCTAGAATGGTGTATAGGTAGGTATAACAGTCTACCTTTATCTTATCCTATCTATCCCCCCTCTCTTCTTCAAAAGAGATCTTTGATGCTATATTATAGTTCTGTCCTTCACCCAGTTTTAACTTATAACTATTCTATTAGAATAATAATTGCCCACAACCCTCAGAGCATAAAACTTATTGGGAAAGGGGGAGTAGTCTTTCATAATATTGCTTCCTGCTGACTTAAGGGCGATGACTTCTCTTAGGGATCCTGTAAAAGCTAAAGCAATGGTTATTAGTTCTTAATGGACTGACCATATATATCTGTAACCGTTCTTAGAATAGTGGTTAACTCCATCTGGAAATCTAATTAGAAGTATGATTTGAAGGATAATAATAAAGAGCTATCTTGCTGCTGTTTTTGAATTTTGAATTTTGAAACAATTATTGATTGGTGCGCACCAGGTTCTTGATTTTTCTATTTTTGTCTCTGTCTGTCTGTCTACCTGTCTCTTATTCTCTCTCTTATACTCTTCCTTTTATTCTTGTTTCACTAGTAGGAGTTGTTGTGGTGGGGACCCCATCTCGGTTCCAGATTCTTTGTAGATAGCTGATAGGAGGAAATGTTATTTACAATGGAAAACTTAAGCATTGTTGATACTCAAAAGAGATATTTTTATGACTTTAGGAGACTGTATGAAGACAGGATTTTTGAAAGGTACAGATACAGAGAGAAACAAGGTTTGAGATGAAGTCACAATAATATTGGTCCCTAAACATTTTGTCTTCTGTCTCACAACAGGTGGCTTTTCTGATATGAGACAGAATTCTTCACATTTTCTTTCTTTACCAATATGCTTGGGTTTAGAGAGGGAGAAAGCCACTTGCTACCAATCCAAATCCAGCCCTATTAATAGTCAAATCAGGACCACTTTTTTTTTTTTTTTTTTTTTTTTTTTTTTTTTTTTTTTTTTTTTTTTTTTTTTTTTTTTTTTTAGGTGTAGATGCAAGATGCAAAGCAGTAAGAATTGAGAAATTACCCAGTAGTGCATATGCATATCAGTTGGTCTCATAGTCCATCATGTACATTCCTTCATCATCAGTCTGTCTTCTATTGCAGGTAATTATTCAATGTCTAGTCAATGTCTTAAAAACAGTTGTATCCGTTTTCCTGTAAAGACAAAATTGCGACCCTGCCCCAGGTTTGTTAAATGTGTTTTCCTTACCATGTATCCATTTGTCATATCAAGGATGAGCAATTACTTCTCTTCCTCAGGAAGGGACTCCTTTTCAAAGCGAACTTTTATTAGTTTTGTTGGTACCCATATCTTTTCTGTCCCTGTAGAAACAAGAGAAAAACCCCTACCCCATATAAGCACATATCCCTGCTTCCACTCTGAAGTCAACACATCCTTGAAGTAGATGGGTTGATTTAACTCAGAGGATTTCTCTACTACCCAATGTCTCTCAACAGCTGATGTTCCCTTTTCATCAGCGTTAAGAAAATTTAAAGTCAATAAGGCACTGTGCAACCTCTCTCTGGGTTTTTTCATTTTTTTCTTTTGTTTATAAAGCATCTCTTTTAACGTGTGGTGAGATCTCTCCACAACTGCCTGTCCTGTAGGATTGTATGGAATCCCTGTAATATGCTTTATATTATAGTATCTAAAAAATATCTTCATTTTTTGGGAAATGTAAGCTGGAGCATTGTCAGTCTTACTCTGAGTGGGAATTCCCACTACAGATGGAGCATCCAACATGGGGTGATTATAAGCATCTGAGTCATTTCTGGGAATCTGAGTGGTGGGCGGCTGGGCGGTAAGGGGTCTGGCGCGGCAGGTCTGTGGGTCCAGGTCCCTGGCCGCCCGAGATCAAGAAACCTCACTACTACACAGCTTCCTTATTTAAAGAATGATATTCAGAGCATACAGAAAGACATTCCCACATCATTCTACCTATTTACATTCTATCCTAATTTGCATTACTAGTACAAAACTATCTTTTTATGTATCTCAATCACATATACTTTATACCCCTTTTGTAAATTTATTTTCTGAAAGAAAACTATAACTATAACTATTTGGTATTCAATTCTATCAGAGACCTGAGAAGAATACATTACTTGAGTTATCAGGAAGTGCAAATCAAACAACTTCTAAAATAAGAAATGACAGAAATAGCTGGCTGTCTGAATAGTCACCCAAGGTTCTCTGCAACATTGGAGCATCCATCTTTGGCCTGAAGACCTAGAATATCTTACAGACTAGTCTGTGAAGTAGGAATTTTAAAGGACTATCCTGTCTTGTCTTGGCAACGGTCTCAGTTACTTTCTTTTCTGTCCTACTTATCCAATTTGAGCAACATACAGGGAGTAGTCAGAGAAATGACAGTTTGTTCCTCCCCTACCCAGAGGTTAACTTTTGCCACAATGAAAGTAAACTCTATATGGAGTTTCTTAAAGGTCCATTATCTTCTTTGGAGTAGAATGGTGCTTCCAGGAACAGACGTGTCTAATTGCCATTAAAAAAACCAAAAAAAAAACAAAAAAACCTTAGGTTATTAGAACATTTTAAATGCCACATTCTCTGAAGTGTTTGAAGACCACTTGCCCATGTAAAATATATCTCTGTTTGACCTTGAAATTATATACCTAACGTGACTTCAAGTGTGACTGTAATAGGTGACTAACTTAACCTGCACTTTTAATTTTTCTAAATAGTTTGTAATAATAACTTAAATGACTAGATTTTTTTGCATTACATTGCCTGATAAGCTGTATAGGTACAATATCTTGAACAAGAGTAGAAATGTATGCACAGTATGTTATTACCAAAATAACCTTAAAATTTGTATCAATATACAAAAATTCATATCAATGTAAAATAGTTAAAACTATTAGATGCTTTTCTGGTTTAAAAGTATATTCAACAATCTACCTTTCTATCTTATCAAATCTATCACACATGTACAGTACAACAAAATAACCTCAAATATTTAGAACTAGTTGATTTTTAAAAGTAGATTCAGTAATATCTTTTTATCCTATTTCTATATTTCCCTTTTTCTTTTTAGACTAGGATCCTTGAATCTAATCTCCTTTGTTTAGCTGTTTCCTGATCATTCCCAATAGCAACTTGTAACCAAGTGATGACAAATATACATAACTCATTGAATGACCAAAACTCACCAATTTCATCTCTTGGGAATGTGGGCATCATGTTTTAAAAATTACTTTCTTCTGTTTGGGGCAAGAGCTTCATTAGGGGACCCTGGGAAGAAAATTGGATAATTGTCAAGTCTTGGAAGAATTAGCTATATTATTTGTTATCTAGTCTCTGTGTAATGAAAATGTGCAAGTCTTCTCTCACGTTCTTGCTAGAGTAGTCTGTAAGGCTGGATCATCTCAGCCAGCCACTTTGAAATTGTCCCGAGCTGCTCATAATCCAAAACTGATCTTTAGGTGGTGTTTGTCAATTTAGTGTCATTACTATAATTCAGGTGGAATTATTGTTGCGGGACCCATCAGTCTTTTGGAGACTTTAGAAATCACATTGAGCTTGACTATTCATTTTATTTGTAATTTTTTCTGGGTAGTTCTTTCTTCTTTGGGTGATTATTTGTCCAAAAGTCCTTAAATTCTTCAAGATGGTTGTTTCTATTTTCCTATAAATATGAAAACAAAAAACCTGCCCCCAATATTAACTTTGGTGGGGGCTTCACTTTTGTCAAGTTATATCTGATCAAATGAAAAACATTTGTTAGTTTTATAAATTAGGTTAGATTGAGAGGTCATGAAGTGTGATGAACTATTACCTCCTCTAATCAAGAGATTTCTCTTGCTCAAATCTAATCTTTATCAGTTTTTATTTATGGTTTTTCCTGAAATTTTATTTCCTAAAGGAAATTTGTTTTCTAAAGCCAAAGTTGGGGGGGCTCCAGTGAAAACCCACAACCCATGGGGAAAGAAGAAACCAAAGAACCAGCCATCTGTCTAGGTGAATATGCAAAAGTGATAATTCATGCTCCAAAGCTGGATACAGGCTCAAGCAGGATCCTAATTAGTCTTAGTAATAAAAACCCAGAGGTCAGATATTAGAGTGAAAACTGAAAGATCAGAGAAGCAGACCAGCCAACACTACAGACACTTCTTACCTCTGTAAATCCTCCAACTGAATAGGAGGCCGAGATTCTGTCTCCATCATTTTTATTCCTGTCTCCACCATCTTTATTCCTGTCTCCACTTCCCTAGTTCTGGAATTAAAAGCATGTGCCACCCCTGCATGGCTCTGTTTCTCTTTTATATTGCTATAAAAATCTCAGGTATTCCAGAATGGCCTTGAACATCTGATCTTCCTGTTTCCTCCTCCTAAGTGCTGAGTTAAAAGGTATGTGCCACCACTGCCTGTCGTCTATTGTTAACTAGTGATTTGTTTATTGATTTAGTATGTGAGTGTGTGTTTGACTGAGTATTCTGTTGTACACCAAATGTATATAGGTGTGCACAGAGGCTGTAAGAGGGCATTAGACTCCATGGATCTGGAGTTATAGTCAATTGTGAGCTACTCAGTATGGGTGCTGGGAAACTAAGCTGAGTCCTTGGAAAGAACAGTAAGTGTTCTTAACTGTTAAGCCATCTCCCCAAACTCACGGCTGTTTTTCTCTATTCCCTAAATTGTATTTCCCATATTACATTTATGCTCTAAAATGTCCATCTTGCATTTTTTTTTACCTGATTTAATCATTAGGAAAAGATTTGACTGTAATTGGTTTACATATCTTAAAGCCAATCAGCATACTCAATTATAGGACATGGGAAATGCAACTAGCATAATTTATTTCATACTTGTTGTAAAATAAATGTTGAAGAAGTCATTATGTACATAAAATAAAAATAAGCTTTATTCCTGTCTATAGGATTTTTCCCTCTTTACAGATAGTTTTAATTTTTTATGAGAATGCCTCTTAATCTTTCTTTTTTGGGTGTGGCACTTAGGATTTTAATTCATCCTGGAAGAGATAATTCCTGGTGTCCAATGGATTTCAGTTAATGTATGAATTCATTACTTACAGTTTTATATTATACTATATGTATGCAATTTTGTGCTAGACTTGAATCTTATAAAGACTGAAATACCTGTCTCATAATGAAGAATGCTTAACTCTACCTAATTGTCTATACAGAAAAAAAGTAATATGCTACTCTTCCTATATCCAGTAAAACACACAGGATAAACAATCAGCTATCAAATGGTTTTGCTGTGTATGTTACTCCCACAAGATGAAAACTCCATTTCAAATACATATAACTTTGTTATCATTTTTTCCTATAGACAGAGATTCTATTTTTCCTTTGAGAAAAGCTTTAGAATTTGGTCATTTTCCATAGTTCCTATAAATTTGTTTCCTGGCTGAGAGAGCCCCAGTTATCATTAGGAAGAAAGTAGACCTAGAAATAAAGTTGAAATTAAAGGGGAGAAGATCAGTAGAATTAAGAGGTATTCATTTATTCTAAAAATATTTTTTTAATGTTAAACCATTGCCAAGTACTGGTCTAAATGTTATAAATACTGAAATAAGTAATGGCGAAGTGCTGTTGTTATCATATTCAAATATTACTGCTTTATACTAAATCATTTTCAAATTTTCATAGAAAATGCCAGAGGCATCATCTATTGATGTGTCCATGTATTGTAAAATTTTGTCAGTGACTATGTTCTATTAATTTGAATAACACTTTTTGATGATATCTCTTTGATATCTGCAAAAAAAAATTACTTAAGGCTTGAGGCTCTGATACCATGAACTGTAGGCCCAAGGGGCCTGACTGAGAGGACAAAATGATTTCTCAAAATACCTGCCATGTTTTGTGATGGTCTTCCTTTGAGACTTCCATTCCTGTTTTCTAATTACATGTCTAGTGTATAATTGTTGTCTTTATCATAATTTCTAAATTCATCTTAAAGTATTAATTAGGTCTCAAAGATGTTGCCAATGTACTCATAACCTGTCCTCCTATAACAATGCATGCTGAAATTTGGATCACTTGTTTCATCAGCCTTGCTGTTTTCTCCTCTATGTTCCCCAAAGACTAAGCTTTCTAGAACATAGTTCCTGTTAAGAAGATGGCTTAAAAATAGGGCTGACAAATTTAGTGAATAAAAAACCCCACAGTAACCAGTGAGATGTGAGTTTCAGGAAGATCACACTTAATAAAGCTTATCCTATCAATATTTTGCAATAATAGGAATATTTATATTGAGAAAAATTGTTGAAATTTATCAAGGATTCGTGTATTTTTGTCTGGAAATTTTGCTGTAAGGATTTATAACAGTCAGAATTTTTGTCTAGAAAACTTATTGTAAGGATGTATTGTAGTAATAAGTTTCTGGCCTGTCTGGCATGTGGTCCAGACCTGCAGACTCACAGTCCCACAGAAACACACAGGTGCTTATATTAATTTTATGCTGATTGACCTGGAGACCAGACATATAACTTGCCAGTTCTTGCTCTTAAACTAACCCATGATTCTTGGTACCCTTTCTTAGAACAGTATAGGTGTTCTCTGCATCTTGGCTTCTCATTATGTTGTCTCTCTGGCATCTCTGCTCTATTCTTCTTGTTCCCAGAGTTTTCTTAGTCTGGTAGCCCAACCCACACTTCCTGTCTGCCTTCTGCCATTCAGCACTTTTATTAAATCAGTAGGTGGGACAATTATTTTCAATGGAACAAAGCACAATCCCACTACAATGTGTAACAGCAAGAAGACTAATTCTACAAAATGTTTTTTTTATAACATGTATGTGTGTGTGTGTGTGTGTGTGTGTGTGTGTGTGTGTGTGTGTGTGTGTGTGTTTGTGTGTATGGATGTACATGCATGTACAAATATCTCCCTTAATCACTTTATACATTTTCTTTGTGAAACAGGGCCCTTCATTGAAAATGTAGCTCATTCATTGAATCAGGTATCTTCAGCTATATTGACTTTCCAGAAAACTCTATTCAGGCTCATGATTCTGCCTGCCTTCCAAGTTCTAAGTTTACAAATGTGTGCTATAGGGATTTACACTTTGTCCTGTAGGTGCTTGGAATCTTCATGCTTTTACAGCAAGAACTTTAAAGACTGAACCATTCCCTCAGCTCTGTAATTTTGTTTTAATGAGGGAACAATTTTCTCACTAGCAATGGCAAAAAACCTTATTCTATTATTTAGCAAGAATTTATTTCTTTATATCAATATTAATGCATACATAAATAATTTATACGTGTATATGTTATATTTATACTATAAAATATGTGTGTGTATAATACATCTTAAAATGTATTTATTAGTAAGTCTTAATGTTATTGTCTCCTCATTATTGCATCAAAGGAAAGGAAAGGATATCAATTCATGTAGTTATTCAGTAAAGATTTATCAAGCAGCAATGGTAGTGTGACAATGAATTAGAAAAATAGGCATTTGGGCTTGTTCAACAATTAAAGATTAGACTAACAACCAAATTGTAAGAAACACAGGCATTCAAAGAAATTAAACTTACCACATTCTCATAGAAACAGTATTAAATCACCAAGCCAACAAATACCCAAATTGCATAAAAATTTGTGATTATAGAAACTTGCATAACTTGACAGCAAATAAGTCTAAGATGTATTTCAAGGTAAGAAAGGATCCAATGTGAATGAAACAGAAGTAACAAGTTTATAAAAGAAGACTCCCAGTGCTTCCTGGTATGCATGTGCATAACTGCTTCCAACTTAAACAGGGTGCTTCTAAAATGTGAAGTAAGTGAAAAATAAAAAGAAACAGTTAAAAATTTAAATGAATAATGGTGGATCTGATGAGTTTAAATGTTCCAGTTTCTATAAAATTTAAAAGCATAAACCTTGTGAAGTTTCTAGAAAACATTTATGATTGTATTTCTACAATTATTTTATGGAGAGTCATAATAGAAAATATTGAATAAAAATTAGAATGTATTTAAGTTTATCAAGTTAATCCTCATGTAACATAGTTTCTTTTCCCAATGCATTTTGTGTTTTACTAAATCTCCCTTGATTTACAGATCTCAAGTTTCCATGGATGATAAAACATTTATGTGGGATACTTTGTAATATAATAAAAACAGCAGGAGATATTAGAGAACAGATCCACCTCTTCTAGTGTCTTTTTTTTTTTTTTTTTGAGACAGAGTTTTCTGTGTAACAGTCCTGGCTGTCCAGGAACTTGCTCAGAGATTCTCTTGCCTCTGTTTCCCAAGTGCTGGGACTAACAGTGTGAACTATGGCTTCTTCTGCCTGCTCTATCTTTCTATGCCCACCTTAAATACTCTGTTCACTAAGTTAAGGCGTGGCCCCACCACTGCCTGCCTGGGAGCCTGGAACCCCTTCTGTAAACTAAACTAACCTCAAACTCAGATTGGACTAAAGGCGTAGGTCATCACTTCCAGGATACTCCCTGTGCTGGGATTAAAGGTGTGAATTACCACTGTCTCATCTTCCTAGACTGACCATGGGTAGATCTCTCTGATATCTCTGAGTGTTTTTATTATATTACAAATACATCCACACATATAGTTACCCATTGTATCAGTGCATTTAGGATGAAGATATAAGATTCTTCTGTTTAATCATTTACATTTACCTATCTCCAGCTCTGCCACAACATAAATATTTTATTTGTATTTAAAAATTTTATTTTTTCTAATAATACATTGAGAAATATGATTTTATTATCTCACTTAAATACAATTACGTTGTAGACAGTATTTCTTGGGATGCTGAAGAAATGGAGGTAAATTTCTAATTCCAGGATTCCAAAATAGGTGATTAAAATGACAGCTTTCATATTATTTAATAGACTCATGAGAACAGTCACTATAGAAACAAGACATGAATCCATGAAACACAAAGATTTCAGAAGAGTGGTCTTGAGCTGAGAATTTGAGTCTTAAATTGAAAAGTTGTCATAGATCTTGGCACTTGATTTTCTATAACTAAATTACTAAATTTAGTATAGATCACATAGTCCTAAAATTGATAATTTGGGCAGTATTCCATGTTGTGGTATTTCTTTATATTTCTCCCCCTGTTTGCTTCCTCCCTCTCTCCTTCATTTCTCCTTCCTATTATGCTATTCTCTTACCCTATCTCCATTCTTCAATGAGTTTTCTTTTCTTTTTTTTTGTTGCTGTTAATTTTCTTTGGGTAGAAATAAGAAATTATAATGGTACTTTAGAGCTATAAGAGATGTGAAAGAACTTATTTTTAGCTTTTAAATTCTTAGAATGTTTCTTAAAAATACAAGAATATCACATAGTACATTGAGATCTAAGATGTGAAGAATGACATTAAAATAGTTTACTTGCATTTTTAATAGTTAACTTAAATACTTTAATAATTAAGTGAATTTATGTATATATTCTTATGTATTTTGAAGACATATAATTATAAATACAAAATGAAAGGTACATAGAAAATAAGCACAAGGCAGAATATCTACAATTTCAGGAAGTTATTTGTTGCATTTGATTTTTAGATTCCCAAATGATTGATGAAGAGAGAACATAACTTCTAATATCTTAGGTGCCCCAGTGTCCAGACTCATTATTCTTACCATTGTGATCACCAAATTACATGTGCCTGACACTTTGAGAAACTGTCCAATTTTTTCTCATCTCTTACTGTCTGCATTATCAGCAGCGTCAATAGAGGGGTACTGTGAGAAAAACAAAACAAGAAATTTCTAGTAATATAACAATGCAATTCAAAAAGAATTTACTTTTGTTATTTTATGATATTAATAATACAACACCATTATCTAAATTTGCACCTCCACAGTGTTGTACTGGGACAATAGAGTCAAATTATAAAAGAATATGAGTGGAAAACATGATTTGCTGAGAATTCAACACTTTTGGTTTACAAAACAAATTAATGTATTCCCAGATTAGATTTTTAGAATTTATCTTTTTTATTTTCTTATCCATAGACAAGGAGCTAGGGTTTAAAGATTCAGGATTTTATCCAAGTTTCTATCATCAAGAATTCAAGACTCAGTTTTCAAAAGCATCTCTACCGTACGACAAGAACTTAAAGTATTTGAAAAAAGAAATTGGAGAATTTACCAGATCATAAATTTCCCATGCTCATAAATCAGTAAAATAAATATAGTAAATATGGAAAACTTTCCAAAAATATTCTATAGGTTCAATGTACTTCCCATCAAAATTCCAACACAATTCTTTACAGATATTGAAATAAAAACAATCAACTTTATTTAGAAACAGAGACAAAAAAATCCTGTACAATAAAAGAACTACTGGAGAAATCACCACCCTGATTTCAAGCTCTAATACAGAGCTATAGTAATAATAAATAGCAGGATATTGATATAAAAACTGACAGATGCATCAATGAAATCAAATCAAAGACACAGACGTAAATCCACACATTTACGGATTCCTGATTTTTGGTAAAAGGCCAAAATTATATGATAAAAATAGGAAGTATCTTCATCAAATGGTGCTTTAATAACTGGATGCTAGCATGTAGAAAAATACAAATAGATTCATGTCTATCATTCTTCACAACACTCAAGTCCAAATGTATCAAACACCTCAACATAAATTCAGTTACACTGAACCTGATAGAAGAGAAAATGGGAAATGGCCTTGAATACATTGGCATAGGGGAAAACTTCCAAATAGAAGACCAGTAGGACAGACACGAAGATCAACAATTAATAAATGGGACCTCATGAAACTTAAAAACTTCTCTAAGGCAAAGGACAAAGAAATAGGTACTCAATCATAAGTGGATATTAGCGGTAAAAGTAAGGGATAACCATGCTACAATCTACAGACCCAGAGAGGCTAGATAACAAGGAGGGCCCAAGGGGAGATGCATGGATCTCCCTGGGAAAGGGAAATAGAAGAGATCTCCTGAGTAGACTGATGGGTATGAATGAGAACTTGTGGGATCTGGCTAGGGAGTGAATGGAGGGGGAGACTACTCAAAGAGATGACTCTGAAGAGGGACATTTAAGGCCAGATAGAAAACTTATGCAAGGGAAACTCCCACTACAAGGACGACATAGCTAAGACTTCTACCAATAATGGAAATCCTTTCCTGTGATAAGATTGTGACTGCCCAGTTGTCAGCAGAGAGCCTTCAGCCTGTAAACAATGGAAACCAATGCAGAGACTCACAGGACATTAGCCTGAGCTTGGGAAACACTGCTGAAGAGGGGGAGAAAGGAACATAGGAACTAAATGGGTCAAGGATTTCACATAAAATTCCACAAAAAACAATTAACTTGGCGCATAGGACCTCACTGTGTCTGAACAAACAACAAGGGAGCTTTCATGTGACCAACCGAGGCCCTCTCTATGTATGTAGTTTGGTCTATTTGTGGAACGCCTAACAGTGGGAACCAAGTTTGTCCTTCATACTTTGGATGGCTGGTTCTGATGCTTATTGCTTATACTGGATTGCCTTGCCCACACTTAATACAAGAGAAGGTGTTTAGTCTTACAGCAATTTGATATATTATTATTTGTTAATATCCAGAAAAGATCTTCCCCTTTCTGAACTGAAACAGAATAGTAGATTGAGGTGTGGACAGAGGATAAGTGGGGGGAAAGAATGGGAGGAGAGAAGGGAATGGAAATTGAGGTCAGGATATAAAGTGAATAAATAAAAAAAGTCTGTCTAGTAGTCTGATAACAGAGGGATGGGTCGTCCACTGCCCCCCACACCCACCCCACCCCCCTTGCTTAGGGCTTCTCAGAATATTTTCCATGGGATATTCATCTGGCCATTCAGTCTCTTGGTATAAGAGAGCTAATAGTGACCAATGATCATGCAATAAATGAGGAGAAGCTTTTCTGGATTTGTTATGTGTGTCAAGAGTGTTGTTAAGACAGGTTTTATTCCAAAAACACAGACTAAAGCAGCAGTAATGTCCATGTACTGAAATACTAATACTCTTTTCTCTTTGTTTACTCAGTAATTGGAATAAAATTAAAAATTCAGAAGGCAATGTTCTGTTTTTCCTTTATGGAGAATATCAGTAAATGACCTCAACTTATAAATTTCGAGTTAAAAATCCCCTGTTATGCTTGATTTTGTCTTGAAGTCCTGTGGAAAATGACTTAATATGAAATTCTTTCTAGTTCTACTATAAAATTCTCTACAAAATACCAATTTATAAAATTCTCTATGAAATATCAATTTATAAAATTAACCAAAAATGTCAGAAAGATTTTGGAAAGTCAATAACAATAGAGTTGCAAAAATATTTAGCATGATCACAGCTTCTTTGGCATAAGAGAAACATAATACCAGAGGTATATGTGTCTAACTTTGAAAAGTGACTGGCACACGGTCATCCTCCAGAATTTCTGTCAATACTGTGTTGTATTTTTTTATACCAGAATTACCAATCTAGACAATAAAAGACTTGTAGAAGATATTGTTCTTTTAAGTATTCATGTAAATAATTGAAATAACAGCTGATTTTCTTCTATTTTGTAGAAATATCTTTGGAATATTTTAATTAAACAAAAATTCCTTCCTTAAAGATATTGCATTTTAATACAGAGGAAAAAAAGACAATGATCAATTATGATTACAATTGATTGAATTAGACAATATTTTAGATTGAGTTAATGAGAGGAAAAAAAAAAAAAAAGCAATAGGACACCAGAGCACTGAGAGTTTTCAGAAATAATAGAGTTAGAACCAAGGAGGTTTTTGCTTTTAGTTTTAGTTTTTTGATTTTGTTTTTTTTTTCTAGAAATAATAGATTGAAGGAAAGTAAAGGGTTAATGTAGTGATAACTTGTAAACAGCATCATGATAAAAATAGTGTAAAAGCTGAGGAAAGGTATGGTTTTAAATATCATTGAGCAGTTTAAGATTATCTAATGGTGTTCCCCTTCTCCGGTGAACATATTCCCATTGATCAGCATTGAATTCCATTTGCATGTTCACTTTTAGAGCACAGGAAACCACCCACAATGCATAGGGATGGTTTCATCATTTCTGAGTCTTGTTGGATGCCACCTTCCCCATTGACCTTGGAAACAGTAGAGAATTAAATACGTATAGGTACTTAAAAACCTCATATCTATTCATAAGTTTTAGGTATGATCTATGTAACCCACAAAGTCTGTTTTAAAGTTGTCCTAAACAAAAACAGTATTGTGATAGTTATGATTTTTGTGAGACACTTTCTTTGAGGAACCACTGGTTTCTTCAAGTTCCTCAATCAACTTCACAGCAGGGCTTACCTCAAAGCACAGAAATAAATGGTCTCTGCCTAGTCCAGAGAGTCTCATATTGCACCAACAGTCATTTTAAATTCTATACCAAAAGATGATAACAAATTCATATTTTATACTTAAAGTACCTAAAATTTAGACACAGAAACATTTTTGCAAACTCTACCTTTTAACTTTTTAAAGCAACACACAAGTAGACATTATTGTGCCTTTCTCAAACACAGTGTCATTTAGTAAATTGCTTTTCCCTTCACCTTCCCACTGACCCCCCACCCAACCTATCCCAGTCCTCTTTCCATTTTTATGGCACTGTGTCCTTTTGCCTTCTCCTTGCTTAGAAACTCCTTTTATCTTCTTTCAGTTTTCTTTCTATATTTTTAGGTTATTAATTTTGTTTGTTTTTCAAAAGTCTTTCCTACACTTTGAGCCATTTCTACATGCACACATTACAAAGTAGGATCTGCAAATGACAGAGAACATACTGATTTTGTATTCCTGGATTTAGACTATCTACCTTAATGTTATATACTTGAGGCCCATCATTTGTTTTCTTTAAAGCTGAATAAAAGTTCATTATGTACATATGCTACAATTTCATTGTCTATTCATCTGTTGGTGGACATCTAGTCTAGTTCTAGTTCTTTGTTGCAAATGCATCCTGATACACATGTATGTACTAATGTGCCTGTAGTAGAGAATAATATTCCATTATAATGCTTAACACAATGTGATAGATAGACACTCCTTTCCATACTGTCTTATCACTGAGCTGACCGAAGAATCATCTGCCTGTTGTCAAGGGTCCACTAACAAGTATTAGTAATTATTAATTGACTGGTGCCCTTGGCTTCAGTGTCATCATCTTTTAATTGTTAATTTAGCTGAGAAAGTACCTGACTTCCCTAATATGCTCAGGCAATAATAGTATCACTGCACTGATCTTCTGTTTAAGCCATACAAATAATCAATAGGAACCCTTTTTATTCTTCACTTAAATATAAAGATAATCTCAACACTTTTGATGGTCCTAGGCTGTACTAGGGGTAGCATAAAGAGGGAATTCAAGCCATTTGAAGAAGTACCACAGAGCAAGAGTTTTAATGGATGCAGAAATTATCATTTTTAAGAAGTGCCGAAAATGCAAAATGGTATTACTAATGAGCATGTTTATTAAAACACTGGTTTTTCTAACCACTCGTGTTTCTGAATCATCTTGGAGTCCACCCCCCCCCCATCTCTCTCCCTTCCTCTCTCTCCTTGCCTTCTGCCTTCCAACAGTGACACCCCTTCTCCAAGTCATTGTCAGGAGTATCAGTACATCTTCAGAGAGAGGCTGATTATCTACCTGCTCCCTCAGCTTCTCTTTGAGTGACATGCTGCCACCCACGCCTCCCAGTACAGATCTCATTCTCCATCTCTGGGTGGGAGTGAGTCGGAAAGGAAGTCCAGGGCTACCCTAGCCTGAACCCTGAGACCACAAGGCTTTATGAGCAATGTTCACACACTGAGCCCAGGCGAGCCAGCAGCCCTGAGCCGCACTCTGCAGGAGTGGGAGCCAGCCCAGCGCTGCGCTTCCCAGCTGCGTCTAGGCGCAGCACGTGCTCCAGGCGCTGGCGCGAGAGAGCGAGCCCCACCACCGAGGGCCCGCAGCCGTTTTGCTGGCTGCCACTATTGCTTCGATCACAGCCACTAGCGCTTTAGCAGGAGCCAAGGCCGCCACGAAAGCGCTGGGAGCTTGTAAGGAGCGGCTGTCCAGGGGAACAAAGCTCAGGGCGCGCACCTGGTAAGAACAGCGCTGTGTTTTTTTTTCCTCTCTCTCTCTCTCAGCTGTAGAGTTACCAGGGATGTAGGATGCCGCCAGAGCCCCTCCCCCAGCGCCGGGATGGATAGTGAGCAAGCGAGAGGCGGGAGCTTGAACTAAAGGGACCCAGGAGGGCAGGTGGTGGGCAGGTGAAGGACAGGTGGAGCCAGGGACACTAGAAGGTCCTGTAAGTTTAGGAAAGTCACCCTGCAAGGACATGTGCCTTGTAAATCAGACATGAATCTAGAGTAAGGAGGCTGGCTACTGTGGTGTGTTTAAATGGGAAAATTTTGAACATCTTTTTGTTTTCATTTGTGTAACTAAAGGAATTAAGTGGTCTTATTTTCATAGAAAAACAACTAAAATAATCAGGGACAAAAAGATATAAAGAGCCAAATGAAGCTCCCCCCATGTCTCATGCTGGTACATGTGCAATGATAAAGCATGCATTTAGCCAGGCAAGGGGATTTTAGATCGCTAAGGATATTAGATATTTTGGGGCTAATAAAAGCACTTGCTGATGCTGCATCCCCAAATGAAGCAGGAAAGGAGATTACGGATGGTTTTGAATACCAGTATTACAATTCTAAAATGACACTTACATGAATACAATACCAGGAATGAGAGATTTTCTAGAATCATAGACCCGTTTAAAAGATATATCAGCACATGTGGACCTTTATACCAAGTCTATGTATTTCTGGCAGTGCAAGGGAGAAATGTGTATATTAAGATAAATAATACATACATACACACACACACATACATACGTGTATAAATCTTAATTCATTGTAGAACTTTCACAAAGGATGTTGGCAGAGTGACAGAGGCCATGGAGACCAAGAGGAAAAGAAGGGAGTTGAATAGATGGAATGAGCTATATGGTAGTATAGCAAGAATAGTTCTGGCTGTCAGATTAGTACCAACCTCCATTCAGTCACACCCTGAGAAGCCCTTAGGCCATTGTCTAGGTAAATATGTGACCTTGAACAAGTTTATCAATCACTGTATACTTATTCTTTCTATCAAGAAAATATAGAAAGTATACTGCAGTTTGGGACACTCATGAAACAGTGTGTGTTTGTATAGAATTGGAGAATTGCATAGAAATAATGGGGAGGGAGAATATTTGGGAAATACAAATAGATTGTGAAGATGTTCTCCCTCAGAGTATGATATGCAGTTACAAAATTCTGAGGGTTTTTGTGAAGATATATGTGGAAAGGTCTGTGGGAAGGGGTGAGACTGGCAAACATTCAGCCACCATTCAAAAATTCTGGAGTTCTGAGAGTTGTTTGGAGGCATTCAGACGCACAGAACTTAGTTACACATTTTTGTTTGTTTGTATATTTTTATTGTTTTGTTAAATAACACTTGAACATATTTTTGTGACAAGCTATGAAGTTTTTATTTTTTTAATTGAAGATTTGAGAAGTTATCTATATTTGATATGACAAGAAAAATGACACCTCAAGTTCAAGGTTGGTCATTTGGTGTGTCAAAAGAGGCTTAGAAATGATATAGAAATGTTCTGTAACATAAGCAGAAGAGTTGGGGAGGAAAGAGAGATGGGATCTTTCTCCTACGACATACATATATATATACTCCCAAGGTTGGGCCGGCTGGCACCTACCGTGTCTTGATGCGTCTTCCACTTGACTGAAAAAGAAATGACTACTATCCTTTCTGCCTTAATACATATTCATTCTTGAAATTTGGAAATTTGCATTGCAGATCCTGAGGTGGTGTGCATTTACAAACTGATCTCCCTGGTGCATCCAGCTCTCCCACCAGTGTGAGGGTCTGGCTACGAACTAGTCTAACCATCCTGATCTGCCAAGTAGTCTGTGTTCCTAAAGAAACTCACTGTGCCACTTGGTGGCACCAAAAAGTTACGCAGAGAAGTCTTTTCTCTATAAATACTAACTACCACCCCTCCCTCCTCCGCTCTCTCTCCTGCTCCCCTTCCCCCCTTTCTTGGTAGAGGGGAAGATTGCTGCACATACCGCCCTCAGCTCGGCTGTTCTGAACACTCCGAGCACAGGGCATGAGCTTGAGATCATCTTGGGATGGGGAAAAGCCCGGGACTGAAAAGCCTGGCTCAACCCCGATGATCTCTGCTGCCCAACTTTACTCCTGGGGGCTAGCTAGACAGCGTCTCATTGCCTGCTGCGGGGCCAAGAGGGGGTAAGCTTGCTATGTCTGTGTGACCAGGTATCCCTAGACCCGAGAAAGATTTAGAATGCTAAGCTGCTCACAGTGTGTTTTGGAGGAACGGATTTGGTGGAGGGAAGGTGACTGGAGCTAAGGAGGTTCACAACTGCTTCTTTTATGAAAGGCTATCGTTAATTAAACCTGTTGGTGGAAAAGGCGCGAGCAAGAGGGTAAATCGGGGGAGAGATGCAAGGGCTGAGTGAGGTAGGGATTATGCATGCCTTTGGATCCCTATGCCTGAGCTCTAAAACAACAGAAAAATGATTTAGAATGCAAACCGATTTATCCAAATCATTGGAGGACTCAAAACCGAGAAAGCAACGATAGAAAGGGGAAGGAAGGAGAAACACTTAGGATAGAGGGGGTTCTTCTCTGAAAGCAGCATCCTTTGATGCAGGGAGAGGGGGAACAGCGGGAGGTGCTGAAAGCACATTTTGGGCTTCATTGCCTCAATGTGAATGCCACTCTAAGCCCCTATGTGCTTTCTTTTCCCTTGGATGGAGCTTCTTTTTCCTTCCAGGCACAGAGCTACCCCAGGGCAGCAGAGCAGTGTGCAGAGAAGGGATGCCAAGCTACAGGAACTAATGACAAGAAACCAGGACAGTCCTATCAAGGCAAATGCTAGCTGATGTTCTATGTTCTTAGCCTAAGCCACACTTTGAATCTCTCAGTAGGAGGCGGCTGTCAATGTGGTGAATTCTTCACCTAGTTCTTCAGTTTGTGGTTGTTCATATTTCTTTCTAGTGCATGAAGTTGGAAAAGAGACTTTAAGGAGGGGATTACAGATGCTTGTGTTTATCTAGTCAAAACCCTGGCATTGCTTTACCTGAATCAGATAAAGTACCCAGTCAAGTAGGGAGTACTAAGGCACTAATTTATATTTTTATAAAACAAAATGTCACTCACCAGTGGAAAGGTAAATTTACATTTCTCCTTTCCTTTCCATTCCCAACCTTGTATTTTACTACTTAAATTGCTTAAAAAGTGGGCTAATAATCACCTGTTTTCCCAGTGCTGGCAGCATGTCGTCTAGAGAACATGCCTAGGTCTAGACACATCCCCTTCTTCCATCAAAGATTTGCTCTGAGTTCTTTGACACTTTACTGTGATTTTAAGTCATAGGGCTCAGGTGTGTCAACTTTCTTGTTATGTATGCTTTGGGCTCTTCCCTTACAGAATGCAAATAATTTTCTCCTTTAATTTACTTATTATTTATATGTCATTGTCACTTCTGGATATTTTTGTCATTTGTAGATTCAAGTTTTCATTTCAATGGGTTACTGGTTTAGAAATAGAATCATTGCTTCCTACACTCACTAGGTTAATGACATGCATGGCACAAAGTCTGCAGCCTTCGCCCACAAAACCTTTCAGCACCCTGGACAGGTCCTGACAAACTCCATAGGTTGCACTGCACTGAGCACTTGCTGAGCAACCACTCCTTAGTTAAAAGCTTTCCCTGGTCCTTTACACTCCATGAATAAATGTGAAATAAATGTATTTTAACTGAATCCCCTAGGACTTTGTAATTTTACATAGCAATGTTTATCCTGTGTGATGTATGCTCAAAAAGAGAAAGAATTTAAAGAAAGAAATAATTTCCAATTATTTATTACAGACCCTTCTGAGATTATTTAGAGAAGGATGGTATTCAGAAAGAGATACACAGTACCCTGGAATATCCAACTGTAGATATGTGCCTAAATGTAAAGATTATATACAATTTTGAAATACTTGAATAATGACATACTGCTTTCATTGTTTCTGAGCTGTTATTTTGTTGTTTTTACCTACTAGATTAATTGACATCCCTAAATAGGTTTGCATTGATGATTAAATGTCGTTAATGATTATTTTAAGATTAAGAACACATCAAATATTTTTATAGGTATATTACTATATTATTTTGTTGAAGAGTGGTAAGAATATCTTTGCAGTTAGAAAAACTAAATTAAAGCTGGGAGTTGTGATGTACAAGTATAATCTCAGAACTTGATGGTGGAAGCAGTAAAGACAAGAGTTCAAAGTCATCCCTAGTTATGTAGCAAGTTGCATGAGGCCATGTAACAAAAAAAAAGAAGAAGAAAATCAGAGGCTAAAAACCAGAGGATGACATTAAGTGGAAAAGATGAGACTAAATTAAACATGTATTTAATTGTATTATTTGAGTAAAATATGTATACATGTTTTATCTAAAGTTTGTTACATTCATGGAATAGACACATCTTTATATATTTTGCTATTAGATTAATATATATATAAACAGTCTTTATTTTTACATAATTTCTGATTAAATAAATTTATCTTAATCTAACTTTGTAAAAAAATTAGGACTTTTAAATGTGTGTGTGTGTGTGTGTGTGTGTGTGTGTGTGTGTGTGTGTGTGAAATAGATTTGTTTGAGATTTGCAGATCTTGACAATGTAGTATATAGAAGCAAAAAGATTCCCTGATTTAGAGTTATGTGTTTGAAAATATTAATTCTAATCCTAAGGCAGCCGTGTCCTTTCTATCAGTAATTGAGCTTTTAAAACTAAAGATAGATAAATCTAAAGAAGTTTTGTTTCACATTCATATAACCCAAGAAAAGAAAATTTAATTTTGAATTTTTAACTGTTTGTAAATCAGATAGAACCTTCTTGATATTCCTTTGTCTCATTTAAATGAAAGTATTTTAATAAAAGAATATATCATAGACTTACTTTCATTTCTTCCAATGCAGAGGAAAAATGAATATATATCCTTATACTAATGATTTTGCTTTAAATACACACACAGGCACACACACACACACACACACACACACACACACACACACACACACACACACAAATACATACATATCTTTAGCTATGGACCTTCCAATAAAAGTTTATTTGTAGACTAATGTTTGCCATGTTAAATACTATTTATTGAGCACATTAGTTATCATATCAAGTATTAAATGTGTTATATTAGCTTATCATCAAATGAGTTACAAAATACTGGTTTTATTTTTGTTGTTTCAAAAACTGAAGTTTTTCTTTCATTGTCAAAACATGGAAAAGGGTACCAAAACAAAACAAAACAAAACAAAACAAAACAAAACAAAACAAAACAAAACAATCCCAGCAATCCCAACAGTACATACATACTTCTCTCTCTCTATTTCTCTGTCTCTCTGTCTCTCTGTCCCTCTCTCTCTCTCTCTGTGTGTGTGTGTAAATATTATGAAATAAACTCCATTTTCATAGAGTTAATCTACAGTGCAGATAATTTTGGATGGTATTTAAGCTGATTCCCAGTATGTTGAGATTTCTAGTGTATTTTGGTATGGAAGATTCTGCACCAGACTGTTTGGATGTGGATTTCATCTTTTTTTGAGTACCTATGAGAATTTAGAAAGAAAATTAAATCAGTTACGTGACCTGAAGTGCAGAGAGTATAAATGTTAAGTTATGACTCTTTGTTGTCTTTACGACTTTGAATATAAAATGTTGTCTGGGTTATGATGGTACTAATTTTCTCAACAGCCAAGTGGATTTCTTTTTTTTTTTTTTTTTTCTTTGCGAGCAAGAACATATGATAAAGAGAGAGATTATTTTATTTATTTATTTTTTGATGTTTGCTTGCTCATTTCATGACAAAGCAGATGTGTAAATTCAGGGACGTTTGACTCCCAAGTTCTAGTTTTTGACCTGATGTTATCCTGTACTTGGAATGTAGAGATTAAGGACTTTTTGTTTTTTTCTTCTAGTCTACTCAGCACCACATTCTTCTTCCATAGCGCGTGTGCAAATAGTTTTTCCTTAAACATTCAAGAATATTTAAAATTAGACATGCAAAATTTGGTAGATAATCAGAAATCAAAATGGTACATAATTACAGTCTCAAATGTCTTCCTTTTTTTAGCTAAACTGTTCAAGAAAGTTACAAAAAATGATGCAGAAACTAAAGAGCATATTTTAAGTAGAGATGATTGTACTGTCATTACAAAATTTCATCTATTGAAGGTTTCTTTTATGATTACTTGCCACAGTAGTTTTGAGTGTAGTTCATGGATGTTAAAATTTTGAGGTTAAGTCTTTTTTTAATGAAAATTTATAATTGCAATGGTCTAGCAGGCAATATGACTATATAATACCCATCATTTTATTTGGCAATTATAAAATTAATTCTTAGACTTTAAGTTAGGGGTAAGTACATAATACAATATTATTGATTTTTCAAAAATTAGTTAAATTATATTTTCTGAATGCATATATAAAACACTATATATAAAATAGTACGTATTATTCTGTTTGTTATAATGTATTCTATAACTGGGATGCAGCAGCCTGTGACATTACAAATGTATCCTAGCCTATTCTCAATATTCTTTTATTGTAATTTGTGAATCCTCAAAATTATGCTTAGAGAATGTAAAAGAAAACCTTACAATATCTCAGTTTAGATTGTGTTTCTACAATGGAAATAAATTCCTTGGCAACAAGATCATTCAGAAATACACAGTGAAGTGAAGAAGGCATACCTGTGCTAGTTTCCTTTGTGCCATTGATTGTTTCAGGAAAAAACTGTAAAAATGAGAAATCACAACGTCTTGCTTTTAGCTGCTTTTTTTTTTTTTTTTTTTTTTTTTTTTTTTTTTTTTTTTTTTTTTTTTTTTTTTTTTTTTTTTTTGTTACTAGTGGTACAGACATTACTTTGAAGACTTTCAAGTGAATGAGTGCTTTTCAGCTGAAAGTGAGTCTCACCTGCCAAGGGCATTCGGTGATGTCTAATGCTATATCTGCTTTCACAAATAAAAAAATTGTGTTACCAACCCTTTGGCTCAGTAGACAGAGAACAGTGACACCACTAAACTTCCTTCAATTGAAAAGACAATAACTGCTACAACAATATTCACAAATAACAGTAGCACTGCGGTTAATAACAGTGATGGAAATGATCCAGCTAGGCAAAGTTAGCTAATTTGATTTATATAACATAGTTTCTAATGGAGGAACTTAAGACAAACATTTAATGGACAGCTCAACCTCTAGAATGGCCTGGTCTCAATATGTGAACTCTAAATAACCAAACTCCGAGGTCCTACAAAAGACACTGCTACTTGATTATAACAATCATGGACATCAGAGACAGGTTTTTTTTCCTGCTTGTTCTATTTTATAGCTATGAACCCTGCATAACAGTTTTGCCTGTAAATTTCCATAGTAAGAACTATTAATGTAATCACAATACCTCCTAGGGTTTTTGCAAGGATTACATAAAATAGAATTTATGTTTTCATATAAATAATAAATATTAACAATTAGTATGTAAATATAAATTAAGGTTTAAAAATACAAAGTATACTTACAAGCATTCAATGATTGGTTTTCTAACAGGAACAATAATTCTTTATGGTCTTTAGAGGTATTTCACAAATATGTGGAAAGCATCTGGGGGCCATGAAATAGTTAAAATTTAAAATCCCTCTTGATAATTAAATTGAGACCAGTTAGAAATGGTGGATTGTGTTATTAATTTTTTATTGCTTTGTTACAAAAGGCTGTTTTGGGTCTTCATGGACCACTAAACCACCACTTGTTTAAATGATTTACCATGATTTAGTGAGTTCCTGTCCTAGAACTTTTTAGCTAATGCATAAAATTGCAGATTTCATCTTTGTATGGTGCCATTTATGGCTTTGTGAGGATTAAAATATGGCCCATTCTTTGTCTTCAGCTAAACAAAGAGGATGCTATTCTCTCTTGTTTACAAGGTCACAGATGTATGCTTCAGATACCGTTGACAGCAGAGCTTTCCAACATTTCATGGGTCTCAATACCATTATACTTCCGAGTGCTTCTTATCTATACATGCAGTTGTTTCTTTAAAAATATGTATCAAAGGCAAATAGAGCACAGGCAATGTTGACACCCTGTTTGTGATGAGGTTATGGCTGGTACAGAAGGAATCTTGTTAGCTTTGATGTCTTGAGCTATGTGATTTGTTTTTGTGAGGATTAAGTTATATAAGAGACATCTGTGCCAGAAAGATGTTTGGGCAGTGAGAAGATTGTTGAAAACAAAAGACAATGTGAGCTACGAATCTGATTACATTGTCATTTGCCATTTATAGCAAATTTTACCCACCCACTTCTCCTTCTCTATACTAGTGAGGATATAAGGCTGAATAGTTACTTAATGAAAATTATACTTTTGTACATTAAATATATGTCTTCTGATTTCTGTGATGGGCAATAAACTCAGAAACATAAAGGGGATTATGGTTCTTGATTGCTTCTGATGTTAGCATATTGAAATAACATGCCATATAAATTAAACTATCCATGGTCATTTTGAATGAGTTAGAGGTCTCTATATTATTAGAATTTGGACCTACACTGTTTGAATATCATTTTGATCATTATGTGAGGTAATACTGCCCTATTACCCATAGTAAGGACCTATTTTTCTCACCAAGTTGTGACCCTTACAATCTAAGAGCTACAACACACACACACACACACACACACACACACACACACAGTTTTGAGGTGGTATACTTTAGTTTATATGAAATGAGGATAAACAGTTACTGTTTGATAATTTATTTGTTGGTATTCTTTGATGATTTCAAACATACATACAATGAACAAATTGGGTATCTAGAACCAATATCAAAAGCCTGGCATAATGACTGTTATCTGTCACTCTAGCACAGGTGGTCAGAGACAAGAAATCCCAAGAATTCACAACCCAGTCAGTCTTTGAGAAATCACAATTCCCTCCAAGGCTCAGTGGTGAGAGACTTTTTTGTTGTTGTCGTTGTTTGTTTGTTTGTTTGTTTTTGCTTGTTTTTTTTTTCTCTCCAAAAAGTGTATGAAAAAGAAATTGAGGAAGATATCCTGGTCTGAGCCTTTGTCTACCACATAGGACTTTATGGGAATATTCCTCTCATATTCCTGTATAGACAAATACACACTCAAAGGAATAGATAGATGTAAATCATGGTTTTGCTACTAACTTACCCTTGAAGCACAGTCAAAGAATTCTATATCTCCGAGCATCAGATCCACCATAACAAAAATGTATACTATTCAGCCTCCTTTCTAGTTTTCTTCATCTGAATCCTATGGAATTCAGTTGTTGTAACAACTACCATTTGTTTTTATACTTTTAAGGTGATTTCATCCAGATTCTTAATTTACATGAAAAGGACATCCCACAGTGATGGCTATCTGGAGCTCTTGAGAGCTCACTGAATCAAGAGCAGCTACCAGGGAAGTATCAGGAAAAGGAGCTAGGCCCTCCAAGGGTAGGCAACTGTCTATTGGCATGGGCATTATGTGCAGCCTCTCAGGAAGAGATCAGACTGTGTTCCTCTGTGTGGGCTGACACCTTGGAGCCCATTCCCTGCAGAGGAACACCTCACCCAACTTTGACTTTGGGATGAGGAAATTGGACTTGCTTAGAGTGGATCTGCCAGGCTGAGGTGACCCACCTTGGGACTTCTTGACCTTTAGGCATAGGAAATGGGTGGATAGGTTGGGGGGAGGCTGAAGACTAACATGGAGGGACTGGTAGGAGGGAAGGGAGGGATAGGTGAGGGATACATGGATAAAAATGATACTTTTTAAATAAAAAATAATAAAATAATAAAAAGGACATCCATATGCTGATGCCTCTCACATTTTTATCAACCATTCAGACCTTTCTATGGAGTCTCAGCTTTGTATAGACAGCTACTTTGTCCACATATGTTCATGTAAGTATACAAAATTCAGTTTCTCTCGTATCTACCCAAGTCTGTTGCTCTGTGCTCTTCCTACCCTAAGAGGTACCCAGGCTAAAATTCACATCTTCCTCATTTTCAGGGAAATCTTTTTACATTATTTTCTCAAGTCATGTGACAGCAGACTCTTTTATTTTATGTTCAAAATACACACAGGGCACTTCCTGTGACCTCATGCCTACAGATGCTGTGTCTACCATCCAGACACTACTTGACTGAGATTCATCCTTGTTTCCTAAGCATCTGCCTTTGTGATCATTCTCTTGTTCAAACATAAGGCAGAGTGTAGCCCTTCTTTGTTGAGAACCCTTCCAGGAAAACATTCTCATACAATGTTAAAGCCACAGTCTTTTCAAGTCTAAACAGGCTCAACACCATTAAAAGGACTTCACAGATTGGCCTCTGCTTCTCTCTCAGTTCACAGCAGGTACACTAGTTCCTTAGTATTCTCCAAGACACTAAACAAAGTCCTATCTCTGAAACTTGGTATTTGCTTTGACCTTTACCTGTACTTTTCCTAGATGTTTTCCTGGCGTGATCCTTTCCTTCTGTACATACTTTATTGCATAAAGACTTTCACTGATTTACCTTATTTATCATCTACCTACTCCTCCTTCTGTTAGATTGGTGTAGGTTTTATTTGAACATGAACCCACTCTATCCAAGTGATTCCCTGAGGGTACAGCAGAAAGTTTGGTTCATAATAAACAATCAACAACTATTTATTGGCCAAATGTATTGTATTGATATATGTGGTATGTTTTCTACTTGTAATTAACCTACTATTAGTTAACAATATTTTGATATCAGAAAGGATAATCTTTTTCTGAAGCTTTATTATATAATGTTATAATATATCTCTTCTAAATTTCTAAACTATAATGTCTTTATGTCAGAGGGGATATTCACTGTGTATGCAGATACGTGCCCCAAAGGAAGCTAGAGAAGGCCATCAGGTGTCTTGATCTATCATACCTGACTTAATTCCTTCAAGATAGTATCTCTCACTGAATATGGAGCTCAGTTAGTGTCCCAGAAATCTCCATGTATCTGTCCTCTGAGGATTTGTGTATGTTAAAGGACATGCGTAGAGTTTTATAAGCACTGGGGATTGAATTCAAGACCTTACCTACCAACCTACTTTCTTAGCTTCAGCACCTTATTCTAAAGGCAATTTCTAGGCATCAGGCATCATAAAATGGAAATTACTCTTCTATTGCTTTGATGAAAACCATGACCAAAATCAACTTGGAGATAAAGCAATTATTTGGTTCACAATTCCAGATCATAATCCATTACTGAATATAATTAAGGCAAGAACTCAAAGAAGTAACCTGGAGTGAACAACCATGGAAGAATTCAGCTTGCTGGTTTTTCCTGTGACTTGTTTACAGCCATAATACTTTGCTGCTTTTCTCATACTGACATGGAAAACTTACCTATGAATGGTGTCACTAACAGTGTAATTAACATGCCTACACCAATCATTAGTCAGATAATTCCTTAAAAGATATAGCCACAGGGCACCTTGATCTTGGTAATCCCTCAGTCAAAACTTCCCCAGATGACTCTACAGTGTAAAATGTTGATAGTTAAATCTAATCTAGACATACACACATACACATGATGTATGCATTTTCTTATAGTAGTCAAAATACACTTTGTACACATCTATCACTTCTCTTTTCTGAATCATTCCCCCCCTCCTCCCTCCCCATCCCCTGGAGGACTGTTCACTGTTTGAATTGAATTGCAAAGCAACTCTGAGTTTTTGTGACAGCAGAAATTTTGAGATGTATCTGTATAATTTCTCTTACTTTCATGGACTTAATTAGTATAAGTCTGTAGGAATGGGTAATAAGACAACAAAGGATAATGAGAAAGTATATTTAGAGTCATCAGAAACAAACAATTGTTATTTACCATTTTAGAAATGATTGACTGGCTTTTAAGTTATCAAACCCATATATGATATATGTTTCTGAAATGGAAAAAAATACAATGTTCGCATCTTAGTTTTAAAATAAGGAATGTTAATACAATGAGTAATGTACGTACATAAGACACAATTATTGTATCAAATATCATCAAAATATGTGATGTACATAGTAAATATATTTTCAATAAAATCAGATTTTTTTCCTATGCAACATAGAAGTCTTAGATATGTCTCTGAATATTTGGTTCTGATATCACCCTGTATCCTTTAATATCACTTGCTCTTGTTTGCTTATCACTATGTAGGCTATTACTTTCTTTTTGTTTTGTTTTAAAATATGGCTTGGGGGTAGCACTTTGAAACTTTAGTTTGAGAGGTTTTTATGTTCTTTTCAGATGTTTTTTAATGCATTCTAGATTTTTATACACTGTTTTCATTATATTTACATCTCAAACTAAAACTCTCTTCTAAGCCTCACACATAACTTTCCTGTTTGACATCTGTTCCTGGAAACATGAAAGGTATCCCAAATTTAAAATATTCCAAAGAAAATAATTATTTTTCTTCTGCTACTCACCTCCTCACCTATCTGTCTATCTCGTATCTATCAACTTTATCAAAATAAATTAGCTTCTTAGGATTTCAGAAATAGATCCACCTTCTAGCTCTACTCATGTATAATTTATCAACATGCCAAGTGTGTTCTACCTGGAAGTAATATCGAATTGTGTTCCATTCTTTTTATTTTTACTGTTATCAGTCATGACTGGACCATTCTAATTCCACCTAGATTGCTATGACTCTTCTAATCAGATTTCTTGGATCTATCCAGAATATCCTGAGGCCTGAATGCTCCAAAACTTGAATTTTGCCTACCAATTTCTTACAGTTAGGATGGCATGTAGTGGCAATTCACATTAAACATTGGTAGATCCAAACATCCATCATACATTACTCTTTCCCAGTCTAGCCATCTTTCTGCATGAACATCTTTTCATTTTTTTCTTTTTAGTGTTCTTTGCATTCAGTAAGTATCTACAAATGTCATTGCTTAGAGTATTGACTCATAAAGTTATAAGTATCTGGAGCATATATACCCTTCTTAATCTTAAACATTCAATTCTGAAGAGAAGTATAACATAAATACATACAAGTAAGTGATTGGGTTGTAATAGGTACTTCAGGAAAGACAATGATAACTCCTAATGCACATCATTGCACAACCTTTTCACATATCTCTTACCTAGTTGTTAAATTTTGTTTGAAAGAGTAGTAATTAATTTTACATGTAAAATGGAGGAAGCAGTACTTAAATTTGTGTACTATATTTCATTATATGTGACTTTGCTAAAACAAATTCTATAACTTTGGATTGAGTGTTCAGGTTTATATTGTTGATAGGTCACTTCTAGCCTTGTATTCATTTTAAAGCATAATTCTTTACTGATTCTTTGGGAAATTTATATCATGCACCCCAATTCTGCTGACTACCCTTTCTTTCTATATCTGCCCCTCACCCCTTAATCATGTCCCCCAAATTAACTAAAAACAAAACAAAACAGACACACCCTACTCCTCTATCTTTAAAACACCTATTAATTCTAGTGACATTGGGAGCCATGGTGTGTCATGCAGTATTACCAACTTACAAAACGATCATTGTAATTATTTATTAGTTTTTTTTCTAGGTAACTCTGCCACACCATCATCACTGATCCTCCACCAAAACTCCTCTAGGATGTTTTGCTGTTGCCCCATGAAAATTCTATGGATATTATTCTGCAAGATCAGTTTCTTAGCACACTATGGCAGGTCATAGATAGGGTACATATTAGGGTATCCCAACCCAACTCAAGGCTAAGCCCCTCAGTCTAGGCTATTGGGACTACCCTCTCAGATGAGGGGCAGAGCCAGCTCTTCCAGGCCATGTCATCAGGTCTAGCTCTTCTACATTGTAGTAAGGAGTGGGATCATCTCTCCTGAGTTCAAGGACTACCTATTCAATGGGAGGAGGAGGGCAAAGATTATTGCTGCAGTGTCCACCCAGGGGCAGAGCCAGCTATCCCAGGGCCAGTGAAGGGATGGGAGGCTCATCATGGCCTGTGAATGTCAACAAGCATGGTTCCTATTACCTCCTGTGGTATCATGTGTCATGAACAACATCACAGTACCTGGATGTAGCTTAAACATGGATCCAGACATGCTCTCACTAGCTTCTTGGGACAAGATGTCACCATGGCCCTAGTGACAGCACTGGTCACACATATCAGTATGGCTTCTGTAGCAGCAAGGCTCTGAGACACCAACACGGTCTCAGTTTGCTGTCTATATCCAGGGCATCCACTCAGCACCTTATGGCAATGGTGGCCTTGGATATCAATTCAGATCCTGTCTAAGAGGATACCATGGCCCCATGTGGCAGCACAGACTATATGGATCAAAATGGCCCAGTGGTGTCATGGCCCTCAGATACCAACATAGTCACAAGATGTGGCTTAGACCCTGGGAATCCATGTGGCTTTTGATGTTATCATGGGCCATGAACATCAACACAGAACATGGCTGTGATAGGATCATGTACTCAGACATGTTCTCTGGTCGCAGCTTGTGCTTGTATTTCACCATTGCCCTGGATGGTAGTGTAAGCAACTTGAATTGTCATGGCCTCCATGTTAGTGTGGTTCTCAGAACCAAGGCATTGGCATTGCCTTTGATAATATCAGGAATGACTGACATCAAAAGAGTAGGGCCACCAACCCAGACATGCTCCTCTGCAATAGTCTGGGTTAGGATAACACAGGATAACACATGGCCATAGATGGCAGTGAACTTCATGGCCTTGGTAGCAACATGGCCCTTGGGCACAAACCTGGCCACAGGTTGTAGCCTAGACCCTAGGCACCATTTTGGCCTTTGGTGGCACCATGGACCATGGGCATCAACATAGACCCTCCTGTGACAGGACCATGAAGCCGCATATTCTTACATAAAAGAAAGTATTGTTTTATTATTGGGTTTTCTTATTTATTCTCAATTTAATGATCATAAGAATCAACACAGTGTATATGTCTTTGAGCATGGGAAACTGAACAGACATCTTTAGAGTGCTTGGGAAATTTCACAATGAAAAAACTAACATTTTTGTTCCATTTATTTTGGCCTAAAATACTAAATTAGAAAATATGATACATGTGATGCATAAACACTTTTGTACATCTAAGCACCTCATTATTCTGTAAAATGTAGCTACTGGTAAAATTTTAATTTTAGTGTTTGATACTATTTAAAGGGTTCTTTCTCTGTTGCTATAGAAACAGTTCAAAGAAACAATGTAATGAGGGTAGGCATGGTTAGAAATGCAATTCAAGTTATATTTATTATTTGTCCAAAGTAGAGTTTTTGAAAATCTGATAAAGTTTAAAGCCATAATTACTCCAAAAGAGGCAAGTTAATCACATAAATTCCTCAAGGAATTACACCTCTGTTGAAAAGGAAGTCCTTTCTGGGTTAGGGTTACCTCATTTAGGATTCCGTTTGCCTGCAAACTTCAAGGTGTCATTTTTTTTTCTGCTGAGTAATACTCCATTGTGTAAATGTACCACATTTTTTTAAAATTTAATCTTCAGTTTAGGGGGGGTCTAGGTTGTTTCTAGGTTCTTAATATTATGAATAATGCTGGTATAAACATAGTCTAACAGATGATTTTGTGGTATGAATGTGTACCCTTTGGCCATATGCCCAAAAGTGATGTTGCTGGGTATAAGATAGGTTTGATTCCCAGTTTTCTGAGAAGCCACCAAACTGATTGCCAAAGTGATTTTACAAGTTTATATTCCTAACAGCATAAGGAGTGTTCGCCTTGCTCCACATCCCCTCCAGCATAAACTGTTATCAGTTTTTGGTTTTAGCTATTCTGATAGATGTAAGATGGTTATTTCAGAGTTGCTTTGATTTTCATTTCCTTGATGGATAAGGATGTTGAACCATTTTTATGTGTGTTTCAGCCATTTGAGATTCTTCTGTTGAGAATTCTTTTTGTTTAGATCTGTACTCTATTTTTAAAATTTGATTATTAGGTATTTTGATGACTAGTTTATTGAGTGTGGTGATAATTTTTAAAATTTTAAGATTCTGATTGGCTGGTACCATCCAAAGTAAATAGATTATATAATCCAATTAAACTAAACAACTATTAATCTTTCAGTTTTTTCACATTAATGCAGAATTTGCTGTTAGAAAAGGTGGATTTTTCTTTCATGTAGGAGTTAAAACTGTAATAAATAACTATGGTGGTATCTACACCAAGTTTTTCTTCTTGGAAAGATAGTTGATTCATATTACTATGGAGTTTATATTTCTAGACCAAAAAAAGAGGGCTGATTACCATGACTTTTATTGTAAGATTCCAAAATAGCTTTGAAAAGTCTCTGGAGTATCATGACACTTTATTTTGATAACTATAAGGCCAGCCTAGCAATATCATCAAAATTTACTAAATTGGAAAATACTTGTTTGTGACATCAAGCACTTTACTAATAATTCTTAATAGAAGAACTTGTAAATTATTTTCCCCTAAACTTGTATGTCTGTTACTTTTGATTGCTTATAGAACTTTGTAATGTTCAAACCTTCTCATTCATCTTTGATATATATTTTCCAACATAATTTACATTGCACTAATGCAGGAAATATACATGATTTTAATATTTTCTTTTGTTGATGGTGGGGTTGATGGGAATGGAATTCAGGGTCTTGTGTAGACTATTCAAGTCCTCTACCATTGAGCTATATCCAAACTCTTTAAGAAAAACTGTTTTTATAATTGAGTAATTAATAAATGTACAATAGATAAATTTAGAAAGAAACTAAAGTCTGATTTAAATACAATGCTACTACCAAAAGATAACTCATCAATCTTCAAAAATATTTATGAACAGGTGCTTTAACAATATTTAGTTCATGGAGTAGTTTGAATTTAGGATACTGTTTTTAACAGGTCCCTCTAGTATATATCCCTTTTGGTTTTATGTACTGTAGATTAATGAAAGAAAAATATTAATATATAAAGTCAAGGCCAAGAGACTGAGATAGTGACAAAATAAAACAAACACAAAAAATCCCCACACCTTTCAGTTTTGTTTTTTTAATGTGTATGAAGTTCTCTGTTTTTCCATTAACATGGATGGATGTTCAGAGCATCCCTGAACTAGTATGTACACTCTTAAAACTCAGGCTTCTCATTTTTTTTTTTTCAGGTAATGAAGATCATGATCATATGGATGAATTTAACTAGACACAATCTGGGGACCTTGCTATTTTTTAGATTATATATTTAATTTTTTTTTGTCTAATTCCTCAATATATTGCTCAACACAGGACATTATTTGATTGCACTTGTTGGAAATCTGAGTTTCTTCTACCATGATGTTTTTATTATTAGCTTAAATTGCTTTTCTAAAATGGTCCTTCTGTTGATCCTGTCAGTTCTACTTTTGAAAGAAGATGTCAGAGGGAGTGCACAGTCCAGTGAGAGGAGGGTGGTGGCTCACATGCCTGGTGACATCATTATTGGAGCCCTTTTTTCTGTCCACCACCAACCGACTGTGGACAAAGTTCATGAGAGGAAATGTGGGGCAGTCCGTGAGCAGTATGGCATTCAGAGAGTGGAGGCCATGCTGCATACCTTGGAAAGAATCAATTCAGACCCTAATCTCTTGCCCAACATTACACTTGGCTGTGAGATAAGGGATTCCTGCTGGCATTCAGCTGTGGCCCTGGAGCAAAGCATTGAGTTTATAAGGGATTCACTCATCTCTTCAGAAGAGGAAGAGGGCTTGGTACGTTGTGTAGATGGTTCTTCTTCCTTCCGCTCCAAGAAGCCTATAGTGGGAGTCATTGGGCCTGGTTCCAGTTCTGTGGCCATACAAGTCCAGAATTTGCTCCAACTTTTCAACATACCTCAGATTGCTTACTCTGCAACCAGCATGGATCTGAGTGACAAGACTCTATTCAAGTATTTCATGAGGGTTGTACCTTCAGATGCCCAGCAAGCACGAGCCATGGTGGACATAGTGAAGAGATATAACTGGACCTATGTTTCAGCTGTGCACACAGAAGGTAAGTGATTTCCTCTACACACATTAAATAGGTCATTATACTTTGTAACACCTCTCAGTTAAAGTATCATCTTCTGAATGCCTAAAATATTATTTACTAATGTATTTTTAGGTGATTCAACTTCATCAGTACAATAAAAAGACTATATACTAATATAATAATTTATATGTCTACCACTTGTTAAATAGCAAGATATATTTTTGTATGGATTGTACTATTTCAAATTCAGCTATAATGATGCTTATTCCTCAAGGTTTTTTTTTTTTTCAGTTTTCTGACTCTCCAGTGAGCATTTCACATCTTTAACATTTTAATATTGCATTACCTATTGTTTTTTATAGTTGAAAGGAGGTAGACATAAAGATAAAGCTGTAAGGAATAAAACTCATTACATTGTTATGAAGAATTCACAAATGGTGTAGACTTAAAATTATTTGTTATAGATAATGTGTAGTCAATTCCATAATAATAAGAAGAATGGATTAGTTTAATGCTTGTGTAGAATCTATTTACAAACAATAATTTTCCAATAAAATATGTAAGGTTTTGAAATTTATTGCTTTGTTTATTGAAAATATAGTAATAAAAAGGATCATATGAACCAAATTTTATGTTAACATAATAAGTTTTTTTGCCAACAGTGTCCTGAAATTATTTTGCCTATACACTTGTTCAATCCATTGTTTGTTGCAGTATGTTTATGCTAACCTACAGGACTTATATGATCTAAATATTATTGTAATAGTATTCCTAGGGCAATAAAGTACATATATTAAGAATAAAAAGAATGGAGAAGGTAGAAAATCCTGCTTACAAATCATAAAAACATTTAGAAGACAGAAGATTTCAAATATTTAAATATAGATAAGTAGAACATAAATATCACAAGATGTGGTAGTATTTTATTGGTAAATTAGTGAACTTATTTGGGGAAATTTATATTAGATTTTGAGACAGTTTAAATAATTCAGATAAAACAGACTTCTTGTTATCAAGTTGCATAATAGCGTGCACTTCATTGTAAAAACTTTCATTCATCTTTAGAATAGTACAAATATAAGATAGGTCCAATTTAATTGACATTTCTCTAACTCTGAACGTTTTCATTTGTAAATTGATAGTTTATTTGAAAACATATTGATATGTGGTAAATTTGAGCAACAAAATGCTTGGGTAGCAAAACAAAATGCTAGGGCATCTTTGATGTTTTCTTTCCTGAGAGAAATTTATGTTCCTTTTACTTGGATGTGATAAGCATCAAACTCAGGGTCTTTCCAATTGTAAATGTTAGCTAAGTAATATTCCATCAAAGCACATCACAACTTTTCCTTTCTCATCCTCTAATGCTTAGATTTTTCATGTAAGCATCTCAGTTTTCTTTGATTCTCACAGCAATCTAGTGACATAGTCTGTCCATATATTTTATTTCAATTTTAAGATTTAAAATCTTTAATGTGTTTGAATAGTTAATTTTTAATATACCCAATAGTTATTTTAGTGCCAGGATTATAGCATACAGCTGCTAACTTAGAATTTTATATTCCATTTCAATTTAAGATGATCCAATGGTCTAATGTGTTGGCTAAACATTCATAGGACACAGATTTGTCAAAAGAAAATATATTTCTTTGATAGTTTTATATATTATATATATCAAAATATTCTATGAATTTTTATTTCAGTGAAGAGGATAAAGCATGCACAGAAACTCATGTAATCGTAACTCAAAGTGACAGAAAATTACAAATAATGTCACTAAAGTACATTGATAAATGATCACACTCCATTTTCTGTTAATGTGAGAAGTCTGACGGAGAATTTGATGTTGTTATTTTAACAGAGAAAATACTAATACTTACTTAGAAACAAAATACAAGCATAAGAAGTAATGAGTTTCAATCAAGTATATTATAAAGTAGAAGCGGAGGAGTCACTTCAGATTTCAGAATATAAGGTTTGCACACCAGAGGATGACTTAATATATTCTCCCAGAGAAACTAATCACTACATTTGTATTTTACAAACTTCAATTCTTGTTTTAGTTTAAAATGGCACTAATACTCAATGAGTAATTTAGTAAAGTATATGATGATGTATTTACATAGCATACTATTATTTACCTATTAAAATGAATGACATGGTTTGTTGCTAATAAGTAAAAGTAATCAGTAATAAGATGATTTTCAATGAAAAAAAGGTATGGTTCTTTATATTTGGGATTCTATACGAACCATTTCTTTGTATTTTAATAGAACTTCTAACTATAACGATCAAAATTTTAGAAGTTCCTTATTCCAAAAGAAAGTTTAAGTCAATCAGAAATATTACAGGATGGATAGATTTGGTTTTTCCTAGATAATTTTTGCATACATTCATTTGTTATATTAAGTTTCTGGGCCAGACTTTCTGGCCTAGCCTCCAGGTTCAGACCAGCAGACCTACAGACCCACAGAGATACACAGATGCTTAGATTAATTTTATGCTCATTAGCCTATGGCCCATGCATATGACTTTCTAGCTCTTTGCTCTTAAACTAATCCATTATTCTTATCTGTTCAGCGATGCAACTCGGTACCTGTTCTCAGAGCAGCATAGTTGTCCTCTGCATCTGCTGGCTTCTCCAGTATCTCTGTAGCATCTCTGCTCTGTTCTTCCTGTTCTCAGAGTTTTCCTAGTCTGGTAGCCCCACACATACTTCCTGTCTGCCATCAGTCAATCAGTGTTTTTATTAAACCAGTAGGCGGGACAATTATTTCCAATGGAACAGAATACAATCCCACTACAAACACTCATTTAATGTTTTGCAATCCACATATTTTTTTTATTGTAACAATTTATCTAGAAAAAAGTATTTTGTTTGAGGAAAAATAAAACAATAGAAGTTGTTGATAAATACACGCAAAATATAGTATAATACAAATAGGATTTCAGGGATATAGGTTTGAGTATTTACTTATTAGGGAATTACCATTTATGATTTATACTTTTCTGATGATTTCAGAAATAACTTTGCTTACACACAAGTGTTGCACGAAAGAATGAGACTCAGGGATATATCTCTGAAGAAGTTAGAGATACTAAAGGGAATAAACACCACAGTCAAATCTTACCAGCTGTCTTCCAGCTTCCTCAGCCTCGTCTCCGTTGGAAATGCTTCCCTCTGTGTTTCAATCCTGTCTTAAGTATCCTTTCATAAATTAAGGCATGGTTTAACCACTGCCTACTTGGGAGCCTGGAATTCCTTCTACAATGCGAAGTGACCTTGACTCAGTTGGGATTAAGGGCGTAGGTCACCACTCCCAGGATACTCCCTGTGCTGGGATTAAAGGTTTGAATCACCACTCTCTGATTTTCCTAGACTAAATGTGGTTAGAGCTCTGGGACTTCTGGAGCTTTTACTAAACCCCACATAGACTGTGGGTAGATTTGTGGGTAGATTCCCTCTGAAACTTCTGAAACTTTTATTGAATCCCCACACACAAGAATATGGATAGTGGTAATATGACTGCGGTGGTATAAATATTTACACAATAAAGCTAAAATTCAATCAGAAAATCTTTGAGTCAAACAAGAGTCACTTGCATTGTGTTGTGTGAAAACTCTCCAAAGTCGTTTTTGTTCTTTTCCAAGGCCCCCTGAAATCCTCTGTGGGATCTTTTATAAATGAAAATGCCAACACATACTTTCTACTATCTACCTACTTACCTGTCTACCTATCCATCCATCTGTCATCTTCTATTTATAACAGTGGTTCTCAACCTTCCTAATGTTCTAATCATTTAATATGGTGATCTCAAAACATAAAATTATTTTCACTACTGCATTACAACTAGAATTTTGCTACTGTTATGAATTATAATGTAAATAATTATGTTCTCCAATGATCTTAGGTGAGCCCCTTGACCCAAAGGTTGAGAACTCATGATCTATAACCTTCTCTGTATGCACCTATATGTCATTCTTTAGGTTGGGATAATTTTCTGCAGTTCCAGATAAACTGGTCTCCAGGCCTTCTAATTTATCCTAATTTTCTTACAGCTATCCTCTTGACTTTTTTCTTTCTTGAAAAGTATAAAAATTTCTAGATTCTTTTATGTGATCAATCAATTATGAAAAGATAAACTGTGTTTCTAAAGTGCCATGTTTTCAAATTACCCAATTACTTTATGCTTAAACCTGACAGCACTGTATCAACAAATCCTTTGGAAACTATCACAAGATGTCTCTTCTATAAAATATATGTTATCTTTATTTCCAGAGGAAGCCAAGAAGACCCGGGATGCAGCTTTAATATTAAGTGATTGTACTTGTAGTTCCTGTGATTTATACTACCCGTGTAGCACATAAATTCATATTAATAGTGATCTGTGATACATAAAAACTACACCTAGAATTTCTAGGCTTTGGGTTTCATAAAATAAAACAAGTGAACAGAGCATGAAGGCAGTCTTCTTGAAGGGCAAGGCAAACTAGTCCTTCAGCGCTATAGAGGAAAAGAATATGTGGTGAGTCAGAAGAGAAATGTCATTCCTCTTAAATGAGTCAGGCCGAACAGTACTCTATTTTCTTTGAGAAATTTAAAGAAATTTTCACCTCAGCACTTTTGCATATGACATAAGATAAATGGTGTGCACCTTTTAAGGGCTCTGACAGATTGATTTCATAGGTATCCCCAATGAATGTCTCCTTTGAATTCTAATCATTCAGATTATAAGTAGAATTTGCTTTCATGCAACAGTGGCCTTATAGCTGCTTTCTTTAAGAAAGTTTTGAGTGGGGAACTACTCTCCTTTACTTCTGTCCAGTGCTTGGGATATAACTTGGGATAATTCATGCTAGGCCAACTTTCCATCACTGAGATGTATTCCAAGTCTCATTTACTTTTTAAGACAGGATCTCACTAAACTGCAAAGGCTGAGCTTAGACTTTCAATCTTCCCACCTTAGCCTTCAGAGTAGCTGATATGATACAGGCTTTCTTCTTAGGTTTTTTTATTTTTGGAAACCCCTTTGTGAAACATTTATGTTCTCAGGGGTTTCAGAGAAAGCTATCATAAACTTTTGACTCCAACTATTTGAGGTCCTGATCTGATACATAGCTATTTGCAATACCATGAATTAGTTCAGTTGAAGTCTTCAACATTATCCAATAGACAACAAGCCCAGTTGTAAGTAATAGGTATATTTTTGTATTCTAACCTCACTGGACACATTTATATAACCACAACCACATTCAAACTTCAGTATCAAAAAATAAAATTATCGCCTGCTGAACCATCTCACTATCACCCTAAAAAATACATGAAATAACATAAATTAATAATACTGTCCTGATAATATGATACCACAGAATACATGTTTCAGGTGAAAGTACTTCACTTCCATTCTTGTGAGTTAGATAATAATACTATGAAATATAACCTGTACTTTATGTAAAAATTCAATGTACTTGTATATAGTCCATTATTGTATTCTTTATAATTATGCAGTTAAATTTCCATAAGAAAATTAATATTTGAGTTAGGTTTTCTTTAGAAAAATACATATATCATACTTTATATGTTGCTTACAATGCTTTTATACTTTAATAATTATTCTGGTCTTAGCTGGGATTCTAAAGTGTTTCTATAGTACCCGCTAGAGTATCTAGTATAAAATAGGCCCTCAGTGGTTTTCTGAACAGATGGATTTCCCTTATCATAGCACCAACTCATTATGTATGAATATGTGGCATGTGGATAAATAGCTGGCACTTAATATTCACAGTTTTGCTTTTTTACAAAAACAAGGTGTTAAAGTACGTCCTTTGACTAATTGTGAAATGCTGTTTATGCCTCACTCCATTTTTGTTTTCACAGGTTCTTATTCCTATCAAGTGATATAAAGATGCTAATTTGTTCTAAAAAATGTCAGTGATGCTCTGGGGAAAAAAGTATCAATAAGTTTTCCTGGTAGCACAGAATCATTAAAATTCTGTTGCAAGTCAGCTCATACACCCCCATGAAGGGCCTGCTGCACTTTCTGATAACTGTGTAAATAAAGAATAATAATCAAAATTTGATTTAAGTATCTTTATCGTCTAATTCATAGTCAGAACGTTTAGTTCAAATTTTAAAAAAAATTTAGTAGCAAGTTAATTATACATGTTAATGGATTTCAATGTGACTTCATATATTCACAAAGTATATACTGAGAAGCCCCAACCAATTTTTTTATTCTACCTCTGTATACTCTTCCCAACACCTACTCTATATACTCTTCCCAACACCTACTCATTGCTACTCATTTACATGTGAGTCATTTATAACTTACATGTATGTGTAAGAGGGAAAATGGTATTGTCTTTACTTGTCTAGCTCATTTCAAAAGACATAATTACCTCTTAATTCATTCATTGGGTACAATAATGAGTGTCTATCCTTCTTTATGGCTCAAAAGTGTTTTTTAGTCATTAGTCCACTAAGGGGCAACAAGATAAATTCCTTATCTTAGCTAATGAATATTGCCGTTATTAAAACATAGCATGGGAATGGAGGTATATGTGTGAATATACTTTTCTTGTCTAATCTTTTTACTTTTTATAATCAAACTGAAAAAGAAAACAATTTAGTCTGGAAAAGTTTAAAATGTCTTTATGGAGTCTGCCAAGTGCAGTTAAAAACATTTCTCTTTTATTATCTCAGAATTGAAATATATTGGAATTTGACACAAATTTGAAGATGGTGATACTAATGTTTGAAAATTGAAAACTGCTGTTCTTTTAACAGACCACTAGAATAGAAAAAGTGTTCATTAGTCAGTAGATGCTGATGAAATTATTTCTGTTTATCTTGGGGCTGGGAGCAGACTTCATTACTGTTGCCTAGCCAGTGTCTTCTCTGTATGTATGTTTTTAAAGACTAATCATTGGCTTGAATTCTGACTTACCCATAATGGATTTTTGTCAGCAATAACTTCCCAGGTATTTCCCAAGCATCATTGCTGTGTACCACTGAATATTCCAGAGCACCATTCCCAAACTTTCCAGGCATACATGGCTAAGATCAAAAAGGATGCTACTGTAGCATTCTGTCAACACTGACAAATAAATTATCAAGTTATGTGCAAATACAGACATTGCTTCACATTAAACAGTCACCTACCTCTTGAATCTGATGACCACCTGTGTTTTTGTTGGGTAATTATCTTGAACAGAGTTGATGCCTACATGCATTTTCCCCCAACAAGTCTCATTTTAGATCTCATAAAAGCAACATTATTTATAATTTAAATATTTTTAAATTTTAGTATTTCTTACTATTAAAAGCAATCTAGTGACCCATATCCTCAATCATAATATCTTAGTAACTTCTAGGTTATTAATATTTAACCATGTTACTTTTGAATAAGGAATCTGGAAATGTTATGAAGTTTTATGTTCCAGTTTATTACTGGAAGTATACAAAACATAATATAATATTTGTTCCTCAAAGTAAACAATATACCAAGTAAGTAAAGGACAAACCTAAGGACAAAAAGATTGAGATGTCCAGAACTACACGGATTAGCCGATAGGTCTTCATTGTTTCCACCCTCTGTCTTTCTTCTATCCTCTACCTCCTCTTCATCAAATTATTCCTTTGCATTTTACTCTACCCACCTTTTTTCTCTCCTTTTCTCTTCTCTTTGCATTCTTTCTTCCCCTTGTTCTCTTTTTCATTAAATACTTTTTAATTGAACTCTTTAAAAACATATTTAGGCTAATTAGTTCACTTGATTAGTGATAACACTTTCTCACTATGTCATAGGAAAGATGAAGAAAGATTATTAATATTTTAGATTTAAAAATACAAGATAGTAAATTTCAATATGTGGTAAAAAGAAAGGCAATTAGGATAACTGGAGCTCAGTAATTCATTTCAAATACCACTTTCATTAGTCCTAAGAGGAGGACTGGTGTAGTAGTGGGTTCTCAGGTCCCGGGCAGCCAGAGATCCGAGACCCACAGACCTGCCGAACGAGACCGCTTAGCTGCCCAGCCGCCCGGGTCCCCAGAAACGACTCAGACGCTTATATTAACTTCATGCTGTTTGGCCTATGACTCAGGCACATTGCTAGCTAGCTCTTATATCTTAAATCAACCCATTTCTATTAATCTGTGGGCCATGTGGCCCTTGTGGCTCACCCGTGCTCCTTACATGTTTCTTCTTGGTCGGCTGGATCGATCTGCCTGACTCTGCCCTGCTTTTCCTACCTATGTTCTGATTTCTCCTCCTACTTCTTCTATGGTGCCTGCCATGGCCCAAAACAGCTCCTTTATTTGAAGATTGAGATTCACAGCATACATAAACGCATTCCCACATCAGACTGGGAAAGTTATTCTTTTTGAGACCTTCTAACTTACTTTTGGTGACTTGTTATGACTCAACACCTTTTGACAGTGGATGAACTGAATCAGCTATTAAGTGTCACTTAAACAAATGCAGCGATGCATTATCTGTTTTAAGAAGTGATCAGAATGATTATAAGACTTGAAGCTATGTCTGCAGAGAAGTAATTAAGTGGAGGGAAGAAGAGATCTTTAGGCATATGGTATGTTGAAGTATTTGGTCCATTTATATACTTACCTGGTACAATATAAAGAGCTAATTATCAAAACAGTGGGGTCACAATTATAGGTACATGGTTTCTCATCAACAGAACCATTTTATGTTTTCTTAGGAAATACTTTCAATCCTTTCTAGTGTCTTTCATATAAGATATGGGACAGTTCTGAAGACATGAAGAGAAAAAGCTTACCAGATCTGGATCACCCTGGCACAAGTAGTACTTAGGACCATGATACAGGTAGAGAATCACAAGCTCAAGACCATCCTGGGCTATGGAATGTGATGCTATTCGCCCCAAAAATTAAAAAAAAAAGTAACAGCTTTGAGCTGACTGTGATTGCATATAGTTGCCATCCCAGTATTTGGGAAGGTGACATAGGGTTGCAAGTTCAAGGCTGCATAGCAAGACCATGTCTTAAAACTAAAACACACACAAGAACACAAAACAAGACAAAAAGAAATGCAGACTTGAATTTAGAAATCAGACATCACTTCATTTGCATTCTGCTATGAATGAAGATAATATCATGGAGTATACATTTGAAAACTCTGTGAAGCCACTTAGTCACCTTACAACTCAGCTGAAATAAAGTAATAGTGTACGGGTTAGGAAATATATGTGAAAGATCAACCAGTCAGTAGCAAGGCAAAATTTCAGACCCAGGGCCAACTATTGAGGCATTTCTTTTTTTTCTTTTTCTTTTTTCTTTTTTTTTTGGTGTAGGCAAGGCAGCTTTAGGGATGAATGGACTGCAAGCTTTCACATTATTTTTGCTTCCCTAAGAAATACAAAACAGTATTGCTTTCCTTGGTGAGAGTGTTTCTGAATTTTGCATGAATAAATATTTCATATAGCTTTTATCCAACTTTGAAAGCAATGCGCTCATGTTTCTATGCAAAGAAAAATTAAAGGTGTGTGCAGTATATGTTTACCTCACAAGAGACCTTTATATTTGGATGATACTGTGGACAGACTGCTTCTCATCTTCACTGTAGACTCTTCCTTAATTCTGTTCATCAGATGCCTGTTATAAATAAAAACAAACACAGACACATTTTTTTTTAAAGCAGGAGACAAATTGTTACAGTGTTAGGTATGAGAGGAAATTCTTTAGAATTCATCATCGTTGGTATGAGTAATAAAATCTTATTTGGCACAATCAATTTGAACAGAATTGTTGAATTAAGGAAACATTTTACTTCAGTATCTTTTTGATTTGTAAAACACAGTTCTAATCTACTAGTTTAAATAAAACTGGGAAATATATAAAACATCATTTTAAGAGGAAAAACAGTTTTATATAGTGAATTTAAATGCACACAATTTATTGTGAAGTCTTTTCTGCAATACAAGTTTCTTTATCCGTTTGAGTTATTTTTCATTAAGAGGAAGCAAAACCATGCATCATTTGAATGCAAATACCAATTAATGTTCAAGGTAATAATGATGCTTTGTTCCAGCTACACACATTGATTTCCTCACTATAAGCATACATGTCCTATACAAATTTTAGAAAATCTAAATGTAAATCACTTAGTGTGAAGTTCAGTGGTTAGTAAATAGTCAATATGTTCCTGCTGAGTACTTGAATGCTTTATCTTGGTTTTATACAAAAACAAGTTAAATACATAATAAAAAACAGATACTGAGCGCTGTAACAGTGTTTCATATTGGTTTTGCCTACATAAAATTTACTAATGAAGAAATAGATAATTCCTTAGGAAAGTGATCATTACTTTTAATGATATTTATGCTAAATTGCCATTTACAAGGTATACAGTCATATAATAATGTGTAGTGTGTTTTGTGATCTGACACATTGTAAGAATGCTGCATACCACCCCAATCAACTACTCTGGTGTGTTTAGAAGCATGGAAGTGTTAAGATGAGCATCCAGGAAAGCCTAGAGCTAGAGTATTGATATGTTTATCCTTGATTTCTATATGTCAGAGGTAGTATACGGGTGGAGGTCATCCAAGGAAGAGTGTCAATGCAATTATTAAGCTGTCCTATGGTGTCTTTTTACTTTTTCAACTAGAAAGAACATCTTTACAGTGAAAGAAGGCAAAGGCAAGAAATAAATATATAACTTCTTCATGAATTTCAAATCACAGAAACTCAGGAGCCTTAGATAATTTGTGACTGGATGCTTTATTAATAGAATCTAGCTGTGAGTACAAAACCCAAATGCAACAATATGGATTCTTGCAAATTAGACAGATAACTACACTAATTGATCTATCCTTTTTGAAACCCAAATGATAGCAATAATAGTGAAAGCTATCTAAAAGTTCTCCCTATATTTTCAGAAATAAAAAAAAAACCCTGTAACTATGGCATGCTACCAAACTGCTATTAGCAGTGTTTATAGATATTTGTTTTAAATGAAATAATTCTATTCTAATTAACTCACAAATAAAAACATTACACAGCTAGTTTAAGAATCCACTCCATTGCTTCAGAAGGGCCTTGATGATTGTTTAAAAGTTCCCTGAGATGAATAGAGTTTGGGGATGGGCAATTGTCTGACTAGTATTTAACTTATAAACGCATATGTATGCACAAACATGCACACAAATTGTGTGTGAGTGTAATATATGCCTGTGTAAGTCTCTGTCTCTCTGTAGTAGGAAGTTTCTGGCCCAGACTTTTGGGCCTAACCTCAAAGTTTTGACCCACAGAGACACACAGACGTTTACAATAATTTTAGGCTGTTTGGCCTAAGGCCCGGGCATATAACTTGCCAGCTCTTGCTCTTAATCTAACCCATGACTCTTAAACTGTTCAGCCACAGGGCTCGGTACCTTTTCTCACAGCAGCATGGTTCTCCTCTGCTTCCTCCGGCTTTTCTCTGGCATTCTGCTCTGGGCTTCCTGTTCTCAGAGTTTTCTTAGTCTGGTAGCCCCTCCCACACTTCCTGCCTGCCTTTGGCCAATCAGCGCTTTTTATTAAACCAGTGAGTGGGACAATTATTTACAATGTAACAACATAATCCCCCACCTCTCTCTCTCTCTCTCTCTCTCTCTCTCTCTCTCTCTCTCTCTCTCTCTCTCTCTCTCTCTCTCTCTCTCTCTCTCTCTGTAAATGTAGATGTATTCCTAACTTGGTCTACATATGGAAGTCAGAGGATAGTGTGTCAGTATTTGTATTTTATTGTGTTTGAGGCATTAAGCCTCTTGTTAGAGGATCTTGCCCATGAACATTAAGAGATTCTCTGTCTCCCATTTTGCATAAAAGCATGGCAATTACAGGCATGTGTTTCTGTGTCTTCTGAAATGGGAACTCAAGTTCTTGCCTTGTCAACTGATATATCTCCCCAACCCCAGTAATTATCTTCAATATTATTATTATTAGAAATTTCCACCATAACTATAGTGAAAAGTGGATAGATATTTTTGCATTAGCTTTCCCAATGGCTAAAAAGAGAAATTAATTGTATGCTTGTCAAATTAAAAAAAATTCTTCTCCAATCATAATTTGCTATATACATGTACATATATGTGTGTGTGTGTGTGTGTGTGTGTGTGTTTGTCTTAAGTGCTGTATTTATACTATTTAGTGGCTTTGTGTTACAATCATAATCATCTGGATACAGTCTTTAGGAAATATGTTTTCTAATATTAATACATTAAACATTTCTTCCTTTAGAAAGACTGGAAAATCTAAACTGGCCTTCCCCTATAATCAAATGGATGACCCCCCTAATTGTCATTATAGAACCTTCATTCACCAAATAATGGAAGCAGAAATGGAGATCCATAGCTAAGTACTGGGTCAATCTCCCAGTTCAGTTGAAGAGACAGAGAAGAGATTATATGAGCAAAGGCGTCAAGATCATGATTAGGAAACCCACAAAGACTGCTTGCTGACTTGAGATATTGGGAGCTCATGGACTCTGAAATGACAGCTGGGGAACCTACATGAAACTGAATAAACTGAGGTCTCTGAATGTAGATGACAGTTGAGTGGAGTGGGTAGTTTGTGGGGCCTCTGGCAGTGAGACCAGAATTTATTCTCAGGGCAGGAACTGGCTTCTTGGAGCCCATTCCCTATTGAGGAACACATTGTTCAGCATTGATACTAGGGGGGGAAGGGCTTGTTCCTACCTCAACTGGTTATGCCAGACTGTATTAACTTGACCTGGGAGTCCTTACCCTCTATGAGAAATGAATTGGGGAGATGGTTTGTGTGTGTGTGTGTGTGTGTGTGTGTGTGTGTGTGTGTGTGTGTGTGTGTGTATGTGTGTGTGTGTTTGTATAAGGTCAGGGAGGACTGGGAAAGGAGAGGGAGGGGGAACAGTGGTGTATATAGAAAAATTTAAATAAAAAATTAGAATCATTATCTTTTGTCCCAGATGCTACTACAAGATGACTTTTAGAAAATATGCTCTCTAATACTAATATGTTACATTTCATGTTACATTTTATGTATAAAAGACACTGGAAAATATAAAATTAACATTAATCCAATTCAATGTTATGAATTTGAAAAACAATCTACAAACTAATCTAAATATATTTTCTCCTAAATTTTCTCAAGAAAGAAATAAAAGGTTTCTTAAGGTGTTACAAAAACAAGTAATCTGGCTTTATTATTTGTATTCAAATCTAATTTGGTTGTTTGTTATCAAATTATGACAGTTTGTTCTATTTCATGAGTATCACTCACTCTAAATTTTGCTGAGAAGAAATAAAACTCATGTTCAATGATCAGTTTATATTAAAAGTTATGTTTCAACCAGAGGCTTTATTTTAAGTATATATAATACTCTATCCAGGAATATTAGTCATATGGTTCTGTACTTTTATAAACTTGATAAGAATAACAAGTATCAAACTCAACAAAATTAAAAAAACCTAATGTTATTTCTCACTAACTTTTTTAAGCATTAAAATAATTGAAAATGGTGGCAATATTTTTGTTAGCTGATGATAGTTTTCAAAATAGTTATTATTTTAATGAAAAGCAATGTATCTTTTAAAGGGTATCTAGTATATTATAGTGCACCAAATAGCACTCAATATTCATGTAATAGTAATTTATTCATTAATATACAAATACTAGGTATACATTATGTACTTAATACCTTTATTAGACACTGAAATAATGAGAGATGAAAAAAATCTGTGAAAATTTTATTTTCTCAGAGGTGTGTCATGCTGAGGTTTTACATTAATGTCAAATATACTCATCTAAAAAATAGAGCTACATAAAAATAGAGCTCACAAGAGATACTTAGTTGCCAAACATGAGTATACATATTAAAGTAAAATCTTTATTATGTATAAATTGCATAGCTATGGACAGTTTAAATGTGTTTGGTTAAAATAAGCCTAAACATAAAAATTTCCCAGTACAGCTTTAACCAATATTATAATTTACATGGGTGACCCATAGGTAGAGTTCAGTATATCAGTGTTGAACATTATAGGAGTTTTAGTTATCATATTAATTGCTCCAACAAAATATTAACAAACGGAAATTGAAGAAAGGAGCACATATTTGACTTACAATTTATCATAGTAGAAAAAATATGGTCCAGGAGCAGAAGACAGGTGGTTACATTGTATCAGTATTCAGGAAACAGAGAGCAAATAGATAATTGTACAGGGTTATAAGATATGGATATTTTTGTTTAAAATATGTCACACATTTTTGAATTTAATATATTTGAAAACTTCTAGAAAGTGAAAATGTCTAATATGTATATCATGTTATTGAAAGAAGTTCTATGGAGCACTCTAGATGACTTTGTAAAAATATATACATATAAATGGATGTCTCTTGTAGAATAAAGATGGCAAATTTTATTAAATTTGGGATAATACTTCTATGTTAGATGTCCTTATGTTATTTTATATAATAATGAAGTTTTAATCACCTTCATAAACAAAAATTGTGGCCAATTATAGTCAATAAACTATAAGGTTTATAATCACAAGCAATTAGGTAACCTGGATTAAGTCACCCAAATTAAGATAAAATTAAACTTTCTATGATTTTCAAGGGACATTGTTTCCAGATAAACTTACATACTTCTCATCTCTTTTAGCAACATTGAATACTTTTCTGACAGTAATTTAACATTTTTTAGTGAAATTATTTATAACCTAAAGAGTTTTGCCTCTTCTACTTATCATCCTCCCATTTTTCTCTCAGTCAAACATTCTCCTTTTCAAGATGTCATTTGAATAATCAGATAAGATGAAGGAAGATAATGCTGAATTAATTTTACTTATTTAGAATGTACCTTCTTTGAAAGAGAATGCATAATTTTTCCACACTAGAGAACAACAATTTGGGTTTCTTAAACAGGAAATTTTATTCTTAATTCCAAACTTGTCACATGCCTTTGATTTTACTTTTATACTTTTAGTTGATGAAAACTTATTGTACTCTGAACATTTGAAGTGATTTAAGACAGTATAATTCTTGTGAATATTTACACACAAACTATGTGTGTGTGTGTGTGTGTGTGTGTGTGTGTGTGTGTGTGTGTGTGTGTGTAGACAGACAGTCCTAAAATTTTACATATGAAAGACAAAAAAGATGTGAGTAGAGTTTTTCAAGCTACACATCTAATCCTAGGCAACTGAAATAAATTTTCAAGAGTAGAATTTCCTGCTGAAGTGATTCAACTTGAAAACAGGAACATTATTTATGGACTTTTAAAGAAATATTCAGTCTTTTTTTTTTCAGGTCAATAAATACAACATTATATCTATTATTCCTCTGGCAATCATATTTTATTTGACACTTTGAGTGATCTTTTTGAATATCCTCCTTCTCAGGATGACAGGATGCAGTATCCATATGCTCTGTATGAATGTTGTGTTTTGATAGTCAATTGGATAATAGTACTATTAGTGAATCTGAAGTTGTCTGATGTTAATAAATTGAATATTAAATGAATACTCATTATGTGCAAAGATCAGATATTTGTGCTAAACCATAAAATGATCTAACAAAATATTAAGCATATTCTTGTGAAAATTAGATACAAATCAAAATCATACCAATGATGTCTCTACAACTATAAAAACAGTGACATTTTCATTAAAGGATTTGGTCAAGAGAAAAGTTAAGGTCCTGTTATACATTCTATATATATTATATGAGTACTTGTCAAACATTGGTAGTGGTAGATCTGAAAATATTCTCCCATGGGAATTCTAAATATAATTATGTTAACAAAGATTAACTGCTGCATTATTATTGTTTTTCTTCTAGCTAAAGAGAGCTTACTATATCCCAGACACTGCAATTCTTTTATTTAGTTCTTACAACTAGATTGAGTTAAATAAAAGACTATTTACCATTTAACAGATGGTAAGTGGGCACACAAAATTAGTAGAAGAACATATTTGTCAAAATGTTCCCTGAAGATGTCAGCCACATGTGTTTAGCTTTTTCTTCCTTTGCTTGAGAGAATATTTCCCCAGGATGAATGTGTGCTGACATTTTGAAATTGCCACAAAATTCTGTAGCAGTTTGTGAAGACAAAATAGACAGAATAAGCTGTTCAAGAAAAAATATTATTTGAGAATTTAGAATTCCATTTTACAGACACATGCATTAAAATATTAGCAGCTTTTTAGGAGGAATAAAATCAAATATCTGAATTTTGTTATCCAAGAACTACATCAGAGTCTTATTCATGGTTTTCATGGTTATGTTAAGGATAAATTTTGGTTGATTTATTTAGTACATTTACTGCATGTGTTCACATGTATGTTCTCCCCCCCCCCCCCCCGTGTGTGTGTGTGTGTGTGTGAAGGTTTATGCATATGGAGGTCAGAACAACTTTTGTGATGTTAGTTCTTTTCTTCCACTACAATGAGTTCAGGAATGTAACTGAAGTTTCCACCCTTGTGTGGTAAGAAGCTTTACCCACAAATCCATTTCTCCAGCCATGCAACAAGTAAAACTTTAGTGAGACAACAGACACTCAGGGAATTCAGAGAATTATCAGGTCATACTTTGAAAACCTATACTCCACCAAAATGGAAGACCTAAAAGAACAGCTTTCTGTTCTTTTATTTTCTCTTTCTATTTCTATTTATTTTATTTTCTGTTCTAATATTTTCAGATCTACCACTATCAATTGTTTGACAACTACTCATATAATATATGTATAGAATGTATAACAGGACCTTAACTTTTCCCTTGACCAAATCCTTTAATGTCCTTAGGTCTTAGGAAGACCTAAGAACAGCTTTCTGGATACGTACTACTTACTAAAACTAAACCAAGATCAGATAAATGACCTAAAAAAAGACCAATAAACCCAAAAGAAATTGAAGCTGTTATGAAAAGTCTCCTGGTGGGGGAGGGGGAAGCTCAGGACCTGATGGTTTCTGAAGAATTCTACCAGACATTCAAAGAAGAATTAATATCAATACTCCTCAAAATGTTCCATACAGTAGAAACTGAATGAACATGGACAAACTCTATTTATGAAGCCACAGTCACCCTGATTCCCAAGCCACTCAAAGATGCAGCAAAGAAAGAGAATTACAGGCCAATCTCCCCCATGAGCATTGCTGCAAAAATACTCAATAAAATTCTGGCAAACCTAATCCAAAAACCTATCAAAAAAATCATCCACCACAATCAAGTAAGCTTCATCCCAGAGATGCAGAGATGGTCCAACATATGAAAAACAGTGAATGTTATCCATCATATAAACAAACTGAAAAAAAAATAAACCACATGATCATCTCATTATATGCTTAAAAAGCCTTTGACAAATTTCAACACTCCTTCATGATAAAAGTCCTGGAGAGATCAGGAATACAGAGATAATACCTAAATATAATAAAGGCAATATACAGCAAGCCAACAGCCAAATCAAACTAAATGGTAAAAAAAAACTCAAAGCAATCCCATAAAATCAGGAACAAAACAAGTCTGTCCTCTCTCTCCTTATCTATTCAACATAGTTCTCTGCATTTTAGCTAAAGCAATAAGAGAACAAAAGGAGATTAAGGGAATAAAAATTGGAAAGGAAGAAGTAAGACCTCTCTATTTGCATATAAAATGATCATATACATAAGGACCCCCAAAATTCTACCAAGAATTCCTACAGCTGATATAACACCATCAGCAATGTAGAGGAGTACAAGATTAACTAAAAAAAAAAAAAAATCAATAGCCCTACTATAAACTAAGGATAAAAAAGCTGAAAAGAAATAAGGAAAATATCACCCTTTATAATAGCTGCAAATAGCATTAAATATGCTGGTAACCAAAGAAGTAAAAGACCCATTTGACAAAACCTTTAAGTCACTGAAGAAAGAAATTGAAGAGGATATCAGAAAATGGAAAGCTCTTCCATGCTCCTGGATAGGTAGGATCAACACAGTAAAAGTGACAATTTTACCAAAAGCAATATACAGATTCAATACAATTCCCATAAAAATCTCAAAACATTTTTCCAATCCTTGAAAGAAAAATACTCAACTCCATATGGAATAGCAGAAAACCCAGGATTGCCAAACCAATTCTTCTCATTAAAAGAACTTCAGGAGAAATCACCATCCCTGACTTCAAGCTATAATACAGAGCTACAGTAATAAAAACAGCGTGGTACTGGTATTAAAAACATACTTGTGGTTGAATGGAATTGAATCCACAACCCCAGAAAAGCTAGGTATAAAGGAGGATCCTAAGAGAAGACATGCATGGAGGGCCTGGCTAAGGAAAAAATATTAAGATATCTTGAGTAAATTGGGGAAGGGCAGAAGAGAAGGGATAGGAAATGGAAAAAAATAAGGATCCAAATGACCAGATTGGGGAGGGCAGAGAGGGAGAGCAATGAAAGAAATATTTTGATATAGGACCCATTAAGGGGTTGGGTAGAAACCTTGAGTTAGAGAAATTTTTAGAAATCCACAAGGATGACACAAGCTTAGACTACTACTGATAGTGGAGAGGTAGTGCCTGAACTGGCCTTCCTCTCTATTCAGATTAGTGTTGTCATGATGGAACCTATATCTAACAACATATGGAAGCAGATGCAGTGATCTAGGTGATATCCTGGAGTTTAGTTGAAGATAGGGAGGAAGGAACATATGAGAATGGTAGATGGTCAAGATTGTGATGGGGAAAACCACAGAGACAACTGACCAAAGCTAGTGGGAGCTCCAGGACTCTGTACTTATACCTGGGGAATCTGCATACAACTCAACAAGGCCCTCTGAATGTGGGTGACAGTTGCGTGGCTTGATCTCTTTGAGAGGCCCATGATGGGTGGACCAGGACTTATTCCAGGTACATGAACTGGCTTCTTAGAGCCCATTTCCTCTGGTTGGATACTTAGCTCAGCCTTGATACAAGAAGAGGCTTGGTCCTACTACAACTTGGTATGCCAGAAACTTACTGCTTCTGAGGAGTGGGTGGTATGAGGTAGGGGGCAATTGAGAGCAGGAGGAGAGGGAGGGAGACTTGGGTTATTGTGTAAAATGAAAAAAAGTAAAAAAATATTGGAGAGATTGTGGATACCAGGGACATAACTAAACATAATAAAGACAATTTATAGAAAGCCTATTACCAACATTAAATTAAATGAAGAAAACTAAATGCAAATCCACTAACATTAGGAGCATGACAAGGCTATACACTTTCTCCATATCTATTAAATATAGACTAGACAAATAAGAAAACTGAAGGACATCAAGTGAATGCAAATTAGAAAGTATAAAATCAAAATATTTTATAGATAATATGGTAGTATTTGTAAATACTAAAATTCTACCAAAAACTTTCTACAGTTTATTAAGTACCTTAATATAAGTAGGTGGATACAAGATTAAATCAAAATAAAAACTATTAGCCCTTCTATGTACAAACAAAATAATTAAAGAGAAACCAAGGAATCAACACTCTTGACAATAGCCATGGATAATATAAACTCCAGTCAAGCAAGTGAAAGACCTGTATGACAAGAACTTTAAGTCTTTGAAAAAAGAAATTGAAGAAAATATTAGAATATGGGTAAGATCTCCCATACTCATTGATCCACAAATTTATTATAGTAAAATTGGCCATTTTACACACAGAAATCTACAAATTCAATGCCATCCCTATCAAAATCTTAAAACAATTCTTTATAGATTTTGAAAGAACCAATATAACTTCTAGCTTAAAACAAACAAACAGAAAACCTCAGGATAACTAAAACCATAATTTCCAATAAAAGAACTTCTGGATGTTTTATCATCCCTGATTTCAAGATGTATTATAGAGCTATAATTATAAAACCTTATGGTATTGGTATAAGAAAAGACAGATTGATGAATTAAATTAAGTCAAAGATCCAAACATAATCCCACACACCTATGATAATCTGAATCCTTATGAATAAATCAGAAGTACACAATAATAAAGAATACATCTTCAAGAAATAGTGCTGGTATAAGTGGATGTCTGTATGTAGATGCAAATAGATCCATATCTATCACCCTGCACAAAGCTCAAAAGCTCAAGTCCAAGAAGATCAAAGGTTTTAAAGTACTTTGATCCTTATAGAAAAAAAAGTGGTGAATATCCTTAAATGCATTGGCACAGGAGACAGTTCATGAAAAGAACATTGATAGTATAGGCACTAACATTGACAATTAATAAATGGGAACTCATAAAACTGAATAGTTTCTGTAAGGCAAAGTACACTAAAATAGAACAAAATTGCAACCTACAGAATGGGTAAAATTTTCAAAAACTTGTCCACTGATAGAGTGCTATTATTAAAATATGTGAAGAATACCAGAAACTAGCCATCAACAAACCAAGTAATAAAACTTTAAACACTGGGTACAATAAAAAAAAAAAAAAAAAAAAAAAAAAAAAAAAGAATTCTAAGAGGAATCTCAAATGCCTGGTCAACACTTAAATCAATGTTTGACATGCTTGGCCATCAGGAAAATGCAAATAACTATGAATTTGCGATTCCATTTTACACCTTTCAGAATTGCTAAGATCAAAAACACAAATGAAAGCGCATGCAGTCGAGTATGAGGAGTAAGGAAAACACTCCCCTATTTCTTTTGGGAATGCAAACTTTGTACTGTCACTTTGGAAATCAATATGACATTGTATGCTCCATCCCACCACAAGGATACTTGCTCAACTATTTTCAAGGCGCCTTTATTTATAATAGCCACAAACTCAAACAATGTAGATGTACCTCAACTGAAGAATGGATAAAGAAAATGTGGTACAATAATTCAAAAGAGTATTATTCAGCTGTTAAAAACACTGACATCATGAAATTTGCGGCCAAATGCATGGAACTAGAAAAACTCATCCTGAGTGAGGTAACCCAGACCCAGAAAGACAAACATGGTATATATTCACTTTTAAGTAGTTATTAGCTGTCATGTACAGGAAAATCATGCTACAATCAATAGACCCAGAGAAGCTAAATAACAAGGAAGACTCAAAGCAAGAAATCAGGATCTCCTTAGGAAAGGAAAATATATTTTGCAGGTAGACTGGGGGCAGTTTGGAATGGAAAGAGGAGATACAAAATTGGGGGCAGGGAAATTTAGAAAGAGAGAGAATTTGGAGTGATGACCACAAGGGAGGTGGGAACACTTTGGTAATGATGTGGAAACTCAGTGCTGTAGAGACTTCCTGGAATCAAAGAGGGTGAACCTAGTCAAAATTCTTAGTAGTGGGAGATATGCAGCATGAATCAAACATTTTCTGGAAATTAGGTAACGCTTACAGTGGAGAGACTGGGACATCAACCCACTCACAAACCTTTGTCCTACAATTTTCCTTGCCTCTAAGATGTGCTGGTGCAGAACTTGTGAACTTGTGGGGGTGGCCAACCAATGACCAGCCCAATTTGAATTCTCCACCACTAGAGGGAAACCACACTTGACACTGTCTGGATTGCCAGGAACCAGAGACTGATAGCCCAGAGACCCAGAAGAGAACCAATTACCACTGGTCACAAAATGTTTCCTCTATACTCACAAGCCAGAGCCTAGCACATCCATCGTCAGAGGTGCTTTATGCAGCAACTGATAGAAGCACATGTACAGACCCACAACCAAACTTTAGTTGAAACACGGGGAACCCCACAAAAGAAGGGAAAGGCAGAGTGTAGGAGTGGGAATGAGGTCACAAAAGAATAAGAACATAGCCAGAATAAAGTAACCAAGGTTCATAAAGAGTCATAGAAACGAAGGCAAAAAATCAGTTAGCAAGTATAGGTCAGAGCTAAGCCCTCTGCATAAATGTCATAGGCATATAGTTTGGTGCTCTTGTGAGACTCCTAACAGTGGAAGTGTGACCTAACTCTGACTCTTGCCTGCCTTTGAGGACCCATTACCTCCTTCTTGCTGGGCCTTAATTCAGTATGCCATGTTCAGTTGATATTCCTTGGAGACTTGGTCTTTTGGGGAGGGAAATTAGAGAAGAGTGAATTGGGTGAAGAGGAGGTGAGAGAGAGAATCTGGGAGAGAAAGAAAGAGTGTGTGTCTGGGGAGGAGACTGGGGAATAGAGGGAAGGGAAACTGCAGTCAGGATGTAATATATTAGAGAAGAGTACTTTTAAAAAAATCATGAAGGGCAAATCCATTAAAATAATAATAAATTAGTTTCTGAGTTATGGAAATTCATTTATTTTTGTTTTCCTGAAAAAAAATTTCCTAGAAAAATAGTGAATGTTGTTGATTAAGTAAATTTTGAAAAATTATAGAGAAATGATAAAATATTGCATATGAACCATGACAGAAGTAACCTGTAGAGTAGAATCTGAGGGCCAAGATTGACTTCAGGTAGTTTATACTTCATATAATTTGCTCCTGAAACTTTTATGACATGGTATATTTGAAGGGCTTTGAAGTCAGATAATATGGATGAAAATTTAAATCTATGTGAGTCATTCAATGGGAGTGATATCTCGTATGCTGAGACCATGATGGGAGCAAAAGAAAGGGTCATCCTTTTACCAAGAGTTAAATAAATAAAGACAAGAGGAAATACAAAAAGTTATTGGAAGTCCATCCAGGAAAATTAATTTTACAACTTGAATTTTTCATAATGTGTTACATCTCATTGAACAATGGCAAGAGTAAGTATGTGGCACTTGTCAATAATGGAGTAAAAGTCTTGTAGCAAATAATGAAGAAACGATGATACAATGGCAGAAGGCAATAAAGTTTTCATTGTTTTTATTTATTCATTTATTTAAAAAGTCTTTTTTCCATGTATTTCCTTGATCCAAATCCCTTCACTCCTCCCAATCTCTCCCAGTCAGCGTTCAGCCTATTCCCTCCCCATCCTACCATCTCCTCTCCCAAAAGGTCAAGAAGTCCCAAGGTGGGTCAGCTCAACATGGCACATCCACTCCAGGCAAGTCCAATTTCCTCATCCCAAAGTCAAGACTGGGTTATGTGTTCCTCTGTGGCAATGGTCTCCAAGGTGCCAGCCCATGCACAGGAACACAGTCTGATCCCACCTCTCAAGGCTCCACATATTGCCCATGCCAATCGACAGTTGTCTACTCTTGGGGGGCTAGCTCCTTTTCCAGATGGATCTCCAGTGGTTATTCTTGATTCAGTGAGCTCCCCAGACCTCCAGCCAGTCATCTCTGTGGGACTTCTCCACATAATCTGTATCCCCTGGCTTATACAGAGTCTCCTTCCCCACTCTCAGCAGGACCAGAGGCTCAGCCAAGTGCTCAGCCATGGATCTATGCCTCCAACTCTATTAATTGTTGGGTGTAAGTTCTGTGAAGACACATAGGGTAGCTATTAACTTTATTCTATGGGAAGTCCTGCTTAGGCACCCCCTCCACTATTGGTTGGAGACCTAGTCAGGGACATCTTGTGAGTTCCTGGAGGTTTCCCTAGCACCTGGTCTCTTTGCAACCCCACATTGGCTTCCTCTATCAAGATAGCCATCTCTTTCTCTCTCTCCTTTTGTTGCTCCTCTCATTCAACCACCTCCTTCTCTCATGATTTGTTCTCACCTTTTCTTGGTTGCTACTCATTATGACCCTAATTTGCTATGGAGATCTCTATTTTCTCTTCATAGGCAAAACTCTGGATATCTTTCTTAAGTTCCTTCTAATCCCAAGCTGTTAAGGGGTTGTGGTTAGCAGCTTGTGTATTCTTTGTTTTTTTGTCTAAAATCCACTTATGAGTAAGTACATCCCAGGCCTATCTTTCTGGGCTTGTGATACCTCACTCAGGAGGATATTCTCCAAGTCCATCCATTTGCCTGCAAATTTTAGGATGTCATTTTTTTTTTCACTGCTGAGTAGAACTCCATTGTGTACATGTACCACAGTTTGTTAATCCATTCTTCAGTTCAGGGGCATGTAGGTTGTTTTTAGGTTCTTGCTATTAAGAATAATGCTGCTATGAACATAGTTGAGATGATGCCTTTGGGGTATTAATGTGCATTCTTTGTGTATATGACCTATAGTAGTATTGCTGGGTCATTAGGGAGATTGATTCCTAGTTTTCTGAGGAATAGCTATATGGTATTCCAGAGTGGCTGTACAAGTTTACACTCCCACTTACAATGGAAGAGGGTTCCCCTTGCTCCACATCCTCTCCAGTATAGACTGTCATCTCTGGTTTTGATCTTGGCCATTCAGAGAGGTGCAGTAAGGTGGTATCTCAAAGATGTTTTGAATTGCATTTTTCTGATGGCTAAAGATGTTAAGAAATTTTTTAACTGCCTTTCAGCCATTTAAATTCTTCTGTTGACAATTCCCTTTTTAACTCTGAACTCCATTTTTAAATTGGGTTATTTAGGTTTTTGAGCTCTAGTTTCTTGAATTCTCTCTATATTTTAGAGATCAGTTCTCTGTCAGATGAGGGTTTGTGAAGACCTTGTCCCATTCTGTAGACTGTTGATTTGTCTAATAAGACTGTGCCCTTTGCCTTACAGAAGCCTCTCAGTTTCAGGAGGCCTCACTTATTAATTGTTGTTCTTTGTGTCTGTGCAACTGTTATTATATTTAGTAAGTTATCACCTGTGCAAACGAATTGGAAAGTATTTCCCACTTTCTTTTCTATAAAGTTCAGTGTGGCTGAGTTTATGTTGAGGTTTTTGATCCACTTGGATTTATGTTTTGTGCAGTGTAATAGGCTTAGATCTATTTGCATTCTTCTACATACTACCATTCAGTTACACTAACACCATTTACTGAAGATACTGTCTTTTTTTCCATGGAACATTTTGGTCACTTTGTCAAAAGTTAGGTGATCATAGGTGTGTGGGTTATGTTGGCATCTTTGCTCAATTGCATTGATCCACAAATCTTTTTTATACAAGTATCAGGCTGTTTTAATTACTGTAGCTCTACAGTATAGCTTGAAGTCACACAGACGGTGATGTCCCCTGAAGTTATTTTATTGAGCAGGATTGTCTTAGCAATCTTGGGTTTCCTGTTATTCCATATGAAGTTGAGTATTGTTCTTTCAAGGTCTTTAAAATATTGTGTTGGGATTTTGATGGGGGTTGCATTGAGTCTATCTATTGCTTTTGGTAAAATTGCCATCTTGCTATATTGATCCTACCTATCCAGGATCATAGGAGATCTTTTCATTTTCTAATTTCCTCTTCAACTTCTTTCATCGATGACATAAAGGTTTTTGTCAAACTGGTCTACTACTTCTTTGGTTCAAGTTATGCCAAGATTATTAGTCCTCTTTGCAGGTATTACAAATGGCGGTATTTCCCTTATTTCTTTTTCAGCCCCTTATACTTAGTGTATAGGAGGGTCATTGATTTTTTTTTTTTTAGTTAATTTTGTACACTGCTACATTGCTGAAGGTAATTATCAGCTGTAGTAGTTCCAGGGTAGAATTTTGAGAATTTCTTATGCATAGAATCATATCATCAGCAAACAGAGATACTTGATTTCTTTCTTTCCAATTTGTATCCCAGTAATCTCCTTTTAGTCTCTTATTGCTTTAGTTAAAATTTTGAGAACAGTATTAAATAGATAAGGAGAGAGAGAGAGGGGGCAGCCTTGTCTTTTTTTGTGATTTTAGTGGGATTGCTTTTAGTTTTTCTCCTGTTAGTTTGATGTTGGCTGTCAGCTTGCTGTATATTGCCTTTATTATATTTAGGTATTTTTCATGTATTCCTAATTTCTCCAAGACTTTTATCATGAAGAGTGTTGTTATTTGTCAAAGGCTTTCTCATCTTCTAATGATATGGTCATATCATTTTTTCGTTCAGTTTGTTTACATTATGAATGACATTCACAGTTTTTCATGTGTTCAACCATTTCTGCATCTCTGGGATGAAGCCTACCTGATCATAGTGGATGATTTTCTTGATAAGTTCTTTTATTCAGTTTGTCAGATTATTATTGAGTGTTTGTGCATCACTGTTCTTGATGGAGGTTGGTTTGTAATTCTCTTTCTTTGATGCATCTTTGAGTGGTCCTGGTATAAGGGTGATAGTGGCCTCACAAAACGTTTTTGGCAATGTTCCTTCAATTTCTATTGTATGGAACAGTTTGAGGAGTATTGGTGTTAGTTCTTCTTTGAATAACCAATAGAGCTCTGCACTGAAACCATGTGGTCCTAGGAATTTTTTTTTAACTTGGGAGACTTTTCTTAACAGATTCAATTTCGGTCATTTATCTGATCTTGATTTGATTTTAGTAAGTGGTACCTATCCAGAAATCTGTCCATTTCTGTAGTAGTGGGGTTTCTCGGTCCCAGGCAGCCAGAGGTCTGAGACCCACAAACCTGCCACCCAAGACCACTTAGCAGCCCAGCTGCCCACCGCTCAGACCCCCAGAAATGACTCCAATGCTTATATTAAATCCATGCTGTTTGGCCTATGGCTCAGGCACATTGCTAACTTGCTCCTATATCTTAAATCAACCCATTTCTATTAATCTGTCTGCCACGTGGCCCGTGGCTCACCTGTGTTCTTACATGTTGCTCCTTTGGAGGCTTCAGCTAGGTCTGCCTGACTCCACCCTGCTTCTCGCTATCTATTCTGATTCCTCCTCCTACTTTTTCTGTGGTGCCTATCATGGTCCAAAACAGCTTCTTTATTTAAAGATTGAGATTCACAGCATACAGAAAGGCATTCCCACATCACATTTCTTTTAGGTTTTTCCATTTTAGTGGAGTATAGGTTTTCAAAGTATGACTTGATAATTCTCTAGATTTCCTGGGTGTCTCTTGTTATGTCTCCATTTAATTTCTGATTCTGCTAATTTGGATACTCTCTTTTTGGTTATTTGGATTAGTGTTTATTTATTGTGTTGACATTCTCAAAGAACCAACTCTTTGATTCATTGGTTCTTTTTATTGTTCTTTTTGATTCTATTGTATTGATTTCAGTTATTAGTTTGATTATTTCCTTCCCTCCACTTCTTCTAGATAAGTCTACTTCTAATTGTTCTAAAGCCTTCAGCTGTGCAGGTAGTTCTCTTGTATGAAATATCTCTAGGTTTTTCATATAGGCATCTGGTGCTATGAGCTTTTCTCTTAACACTGCTTTCCTCTGTCACATTTTGGGTATGTTGTGGATTCATCTTCATTAAATTCTAGGAATCTTTGATTTCTTTATTAACTTCTTTCTTGACCTAGAGGTGGTTCATTTGAGAGATGTTGAGTTTCCATGAATTTGTAGGTTTTCTGAGATTTTTGTTGTTGAACTCTAAATTTAGACTATAGGAGTATGATATGATACAGTGAGTTATTCTCATTTTTTTGGTATCTATTGATATTTGCTTTATAGCCAAGTATGTCATCAATTTTAGAAAAAGTACCTTGGGTTTCTGAGAAATATGTAAATTCTTTTGTGTTTCGGTGGAATGTTCTGTATATATCTATTAAGTTCATTTAGGCCATATTATCTGTTATATCCCTGATTCCTCTGCTGAGTTTCTATCTGGTTGACCTATCCAAGCATGAAAGTGGGGAATTGAAGTCTTCCACTATTAGTGTGTGGGATTTGATGTGAGGTTCAAGTTTTAGTAGTGTTTCTTTTATATATGTAGGTATTCTTGTGTTAGGGGCATAAATTTTCAGGATTGAAACTTCATCTTGGTGATTTTTTCCTGAGATGAATAAGTAATGTCTAGCCTGTCTCTTTTAAGAGATTTTTAGTTTTAAGTCTATTTTTTTCCTATAATTGAATGGTTCCACTAGCTTCATTCTTAAGAACATTTACTTGGAAAGTCTTTTTCCAAACCTTTATTTTGAGTCTGTGTCTGTCTTTGATTGAGGTGTGTTTCTTGCATGCAGTAGCATGATGGCTTCTGTTTTTGTATCCATGTTTCTAGGACATGTCTTCTTATAGGAGAATTGAGTCCATTGATATTAAGGGATATTAGTGACCAATGATTGTTATTTCCTATTATTTTGGTGGTAGCTTGTGTGTATTTCTCTTCTTTAGGTTTTTCTTCTGTGGAACTTTAATTGTTTGTGGTTTCATGGGTATATCTGGTTTCCTTAGGTTGGAGTTTTCCCTCTATTGCTTTCCTGTTGGACCAGATTTGTGGATAGGTATTGTTTAAATCTGGTTATGACATAAAGCATGTTGTTTCCTACATCTATGGTGATTGATAGCTTTTCTGGGTAAAGTAGTCTGGGTTGGGAACCATGCTCTTTTACTGTCTGTATAACATCTTACTAGGAACCTCTTGCTTTCATTGTTTCCACTGAATAATTTGGTGTTATTTTGATGGGCTGCATTTATATGTAATTTGATCTTTTTCCTTGGCAGCTCTTAGGTTTTTTTTTTTTTCTTTATTCTGTAGGCTTAGCGGTGTTACAATAAGGTTTTCTTGGTCCCAGGTGGCCAGAGGTTCAGACCCACAGACCTATGGTCCCAGACCGCTTAGCCACGTGCAGTTGATCAGACCCCCAGAAATGACTCAAACACTTATATTAAATTCATACTGTTTGGCCTATGGCTCAGGCACATTGCTAGCTAGCTCTTACATCTTAACTCAACCCATTCTCATTAATCTGTTTGCCCACGTGGTCCGTGGCTCACCTGTATTCCTGACATGCTTTTTCTTTGGCAGCTGGCTCGATCTGTTTGACTCCACCCTGCTTCTCCTACCTATGTTGTGATTTCCCTGCCTACTTTTTCTATGGTGCCTGTCATGGGCCAAAACAGCTCCTTAATTTAAAGATTGATATTCACAGCATAAAGACATTCTGACATTACCTCCCCATTTCTGTCTAATCAAAAAGGAAGGTTTCAACTTTATCATAACAAAATTACATAAAACAAAGTAGCTATCAAGCAAGAATTACAGTTACAATATCTAGTCTATTTGTATTTAACAAAATTAAAGAAAATGCTCTATCATCTACCTTATCCTTATGAATCTAAAGTTTCCTATCCAATATACCTTTCAAATAACTAAGAAAAACTATACCTATAACTATCTAATCTTCAACTGCATCAAAGAACACAGAAAGATACACTTACCCAAGTAAACCAGAAGTGCAAGCAACTTCCAAAATCTAGAAATGACAGACATGACACCTATCTGCCTGGACAATCACCTAAAGTTCCTTTATAAAGTTGGGGCATCCATCTTCAGCCTATAAGCCCAGAGTTGTTTTTAATTTCAATGAAGCAGGAAATCTTCCCTGCCCACCCATCAGTCACTTCTCCTTGTGTCCTGAAGAATGTCTGATAATTTTCTCTGCAAAGCAGGAACCTGAATGACCATCTTGGCTTGTTCTGCCAAAGTCCAGAGTTCACCTTCCTATGGAACCTATGTGTCCAGTTTAAGCATCATGCTGTCAAGCAGTCAATATAAGAACAAGTTCATGTCCACAAAGAAACTAATCTCCATATGGAGTTTCTTCAATGCTCATTTTTCTCTTGAAGTAAACTGGTGCTGCCAGGAGCAGATCTGTCTCACTGTCCAGAAAAGTCTAAGTTCTTAAAACATTTTAAATGCCATATTCTGTAGGTCTTAGAAGTGTTTGAAGATTACTTATCTAATTGAATTATATCTGGGGGCTGATTTTCTCCAGTAACTGCTGGGGGTACTGCTAGCAGCCTCTCAATTGTAGGTCAAGGAGCTATGTTTCTCCATTTGCCACAGGTGTCATTTTTAGTTGGCTCTTAGTCACTGTGGACCAGGAGGATTCGGGGTCTCTAGTTGTAGCTATGTGATGATACAGATTGTGTTTAGGGTGGGATTTGGCTCATGGGATATACCTCTAGCTGTGTTTTGCTGTGGATTGGTTTTGCGAAGGGGGACTCTCCCAGCTTTGTTTGGTTTTGGGTGGTGCTGGGTGTGGTTAGGCTGCTGGGGGCTGTGTCCCTATGAAGACCACACTCTCTGCTTTGCTTGAGGCCTGGATGCCACTCACCTTTTAATCAGCTATGGCACAGGAGGGAAACTTTAGGGTCTCCAGTTGTCAGATTTTTTTAAGCTTGATTTTATAGTGGATTTATATTGACAGATTTTTGAATGTTGAATTAGCGCTGCATCTCTTGTATAAAACCTACTTGATCATGGTGGATAATTGTAGGCAAAGTTTACTTAGAAGGCACTAGTGCAGGATAGATATTTATTAAAATTTAAACCAACACTCACGGTACAGGTAACAGTTTATAGTAGCACCTGAACAGGGACTGGAGTCTGGAATGGTAGACGAGCGATGGACAGACGATGGATTCTGATCCTGTCTCTCCAGCAGCCAGTAACCAGGAAGTGGGCCTCGTGTTCCAGAAGCACACCCCCTCCAGGTTGGCCACATGCCCTCCAGGAGCTCGGTACCCTGGATAAGTGTCTTAGGACCCCATCAGCTGACACCTGAATCCCACTACAGATAATCTTTCTAATGTGTTCTTGGATCTGATTGGCAAGTTTTTAATTAAATATTTTGCATCAAAGCTTATGAGAAAATTTGGGCTGTAATTCTCTTTATTGTGTCTTTGTGTGATTTGGGTATCAGAGTGACTATGGCCTCTTAAAACAAACTTGGCAATGGCTCTTCAGTTTCTACTTTGTGGAATAATTTGAGGAGTATTGGCATTATCTCTCCTTTGAAAGTCTGGCAGAATTCTGCTTTATATCCCTCTGTTGCTGGACATTTTTTGTGCCTTTCAGAGACTTTTAATTACTGAATCTATTTCCTGAATAGTTATAGATGCATTTGAATTTTTTTATCTGACTATTATCTAATTTTTGAAAGTTGTATCTGTAGAGATAATTGTCCATTCCTTTTAGATTTTTCACCTTTGTGTTGTATAGGTTTTCAAAACTCATGGAAACTGGATTATTCTCTACTGACTGACTTAATGACTCTAAGCAAAAATAACTTCAAAAATTAAAAAAAAAATTCTAGAATTCAATGAAAAAGAATACTCACTATCCCCAAATTAATGGGAATCAATGAAAACTCCAGAATAAAATGACACAAGCTCACTCAAGAGGAGTAGACGGAAGGAAATAATCAAAGTGAGGACTGACATCAATAAAGTAGAAATAGAGAACAATACAAAAAAACCCCAATGAAACAGAGAGTTGTATTTTTGCAAAAATTAACAAGATAGGCAAACACTTATCCTAACTTGCTACAAGGTAGAGAAAAAAATATCCAAATCAGGAAAAAGGGACATAACAGACACCAATGAAATATCAACAACCAGCAATTTGGGGATAGTGAGTATTCTTTTTCATTGAATTCTAGAATTTTTTTTTTAATTTTTGAAGTTATTTTTGCTTAGAGTCATTAAGTCAGTCAGTAGAGAATAATCCAGTTTCCATGAGTTTGTTTTTTTCTATTTTTTAAATTTTTAAAAATGAAATCCAGCTTTAGTCTGTGGTAGTCTGATAGGATGCATAGTGCTATTTCAACTTCCATGCATTTTTTCAGACGTGCTTTGTGACTGAGCATGTGGTCAGTTTTGGAGAAAGTTCCATGAGATGCTGAGAAAAAGTTATATTCTGTTGTATTTTGGTGAAATGTTCTGTAGATATCTATTAGGTGCATTTTGTTTATAATGGTTTTTTTTTTCTGTTAGCTCCAGTATTTCTCTGTTTAGGGTTTATTTTGATAACTTGTTCCATGGTGAGAGTACATTATTTAAATCTCCTACTCTTAATGTATGAGAGTTGGTATGTGGTTTAAGCTTTAGTAATGTTCTTTTACAAATGTAGGTGATCTTACACTTGGGACATAGATGTTAAGAACTGTGATGTAATTTTCATGGATTTTTCCTTTGATGCATATGAAGGGTCCTTTCTTGTCTTTTTTGACTAATTTTGGTTTCAGGTCTATTTTGTTAGATATTAGAATGGCTATATCAGCTTGTTTTCGAGGTCCATTTGTCTGGAAAATCTTTTTCTAATCCTTTACTCTGAGGTCACGACCTTCATTATTTTGTTAATGAATGGGTTTTTTTTTTTTAAAATCTTAATCACTTGTGTTTTCTATTTCACTCGAGTTTTATAAGAAATGACAACCTGGGATAACCATCACTTCACATTCCAATGATTTTGTTTTACACATAGACCACTTCCAAATCAGACAGTCTTCTGTTCAATTACTCCACTTTTCCTTGATGATTGTTTCAAATCTTTATGTGTTAGGTAGCCACTATCAGAGTTCTGTTTTCAATGCAGTGTTCCAGCAGCATTTGATGCATTTTTTTTCCTTTTCACATTATATTTTCCTGGTCTGAAGAGCAATATTCAATTATGTCTATGCTTATCTAGACTACTGAGCTAAAACGCTGTTTCAGCCACAGAGACAAATACAATAATTCATTGTCAATCCAATAGAACTCAAAATTCTATGCAGAATTTATAAATATAGTATATTATTTCTCTTTAGAACATAGAAACATTTGTGTTTTGTTTTGCCCACATACCATGAACATTATACAACAGTAAATGCAGCTGTACAAGGACTGTTTCACTCAAAGGAGACTTTCTAGATTTTATTTTTATGACTTGGAGTTTTCAGTTTCTCCTACCAAAACCATCTGATATTTTGTCAGTGGAGGGAAAAATTATCTTCCTTGCTGGAAAACTTACCTATTAGTTTTATAGAACACACTTGATCACATGCCACCGGATATAGTTATTCATCTGCAGAAAATCCAGCTCTTTGATTTAGTCAGTCTTCTTCCATAACATAAGGTTAGACCAAGATGTGGAGCATAATTTGCAAGCCTAGTGTTAGAGACCAACATTAATACATGGTTTAATTCATAATTTAGAAGATTATTGATGTAGCAATTACAACTGTTCTTTCCTAATTATATAAATATACATTCAAAATATTTTATCTAAATGCTGACTAGAATAGAGAATACCATTTTCTCAATATCAAGTACCAGGATATATGGGGACCAAATTAATTGCTTTGTTACTATGCCCTTGAGATCATTCTTCTATAAAGATGACATGAACAAACATATTACTCATATTTTGTAATTAATTGGATTCAAAAATTTCAATGGAATTTTATTGTTTGGAATGATTAATTTTAAAGAAGCAAATACTGAAATTGTCTCCCTAATTAACATATTACAATAATGATTACTGATACAAGATTCTCACCTAAGTTTCTAATGTCAATGATACACTGCAGCTGTGTTGGTATAATTTCAATGCAGTGGAGGGTCCATTTATCACAACTTCCTCTGTATCTCTGGAATGTAAGAGGAATCTGTTAATATCTCATTAGTCAGTGTCTTCAGGAAATAGACATTTTGTACCTGATGAGCAATTTAAACTGTCATTTAAAAATAGTATATTAGGATCCCATCTTAGGTAACATGTCATCAAGGTGCTGATGATACATTATGGCTGGAGAAAGAAAGGCCCTAATCTGTCTGTGACTTAAAATAAAAACTACTCTGCTTCATATGGAGCTCATCCCGAGGCCCAGCCAAGGAAATGATCGTGCACACAAAGTGGGTCTTCTCACATCAATTATTCCAATTTGAAAATTCCACACAGGAATGTCCACAGGCCAACAAAATAGAAACAATTCTCACTGATAATCTCCTCCCAGATGATTCTATATTGTATCAAGTAGATAATCAAAACTAACCATTCATCTATTACAAATTGGAGTATGCAGTCTTAATTAAGTGCTTTTGAATGGGTGAATTGTAGCATTGTAAGAAGGCACTTTAATCTCCATCACAGTTAAAAAAAAAAAACCAACATTCAAATGTGTAAGCATTATGTCCAGGAAATGTCAATTCTTGAATTTAAGATCTTGTGTTTCAATCACTAGGTTTGTGTTTCTTAGCTTCACTGACCATTCCTACATGATTTTTTTTCATTTAGCATTCGTTATCTATTTTTACAAGATTGTATAAGAGTTTAAGTTTGATCTGTTACTGCAGATAGCCAGCATTTGATTACTATTGTTCAAAAATAATGAGGAGCTAGGCAGATAATTATTGTTGCCACAAAGTAAAAGATTTAAGATGTCACAAATTTACTCCAAAAGAGCTTTTCTAGGAGCTTTGCTATCTACAAATTCAGTTAGTGGAAGATTTCATGAGATTCAAGGAAGCAGAAAAGTAAGATTAAAGAAGCAGTTAGTCAATATATTGTCAGTCCTGTGAACTAACAGTAGGAACCTTGTCTGTGAACTGGTTTTAACCAGGACTGTGCAATTGATGGAATGACCTTTTTGATAAGATATTATTTTTTCCTTCCTTCACATTTTATGTATGTTCTTAATTTGAGGGAATTAGATGATCAGTAGCTTATCATGACACAATAATATTCAAATGAGCTGGAACTGATGTTGCTATGGTTCTCTGCCCAGGACATGTAAATTATTAGGAGGTAACATAATGGAATAATAATTACCACCATATTTTATCATGGTTTTTATTTCTCTATCCAATAGTATGATAGTTGAGATGTTCTGACTGCCAACCTTTATATTCTTCCCTAGTTATCACTCTATCACTACATTTTATCACAGTAGACTATCAATTTAGATCTGTATTGTTTATCTAATCAGAGAAAAATGCAGTATAATGTTTTTCCCCATGAATAAACTCTACAATCCCTATAGAGGAAATAGAAGGAAAGTGGTGGGTGTGTTGCTAATCTTGCTTGAAATATCCTTTGATATTGTAAATATGTGATTAGAATTCTAAAATACTGGGTTAAAATTTATTTCTGAAGCTTAGCATCCAGCATGAAAACTCAGGTTTTCACTGGACTTTTTAAAGACAGGATCAGAAATATCTAGCTCACATTGTTATTGGGTGAATGAAATTTAAATTGGTTAGTTATAATTGTTAATGCTTTTGGTTGCCTTCCCTTTTATAAATGACAGATAGCCATTGACATATATGCTATTCCTTGCTGAGATTTTGTACTGCTGAGGTTTTAAAAGCACATATGAAGGCTCCTACAGCTGAATCAAATAAAACTGACCTTAAAAGACACTAGTATAGCCATCTCACTTCTTCAGGCAGAATATTTTAGTTTACTGAATAATATTAGTTGCTAAACTTAAGGTCTCTGATTCATTCTCTTGTTTTAAAGTAGGGAATATTTTTAATGGTCCCATATTTCTGCTCTTTGAAGTGAAGGTGAAATGAAATCGAATATTTTTGAAATTGTATTTTTGTACACAACAAATCTAAATACTGTGGAATAATAAAACTCTTTTATTAAAGGAATAGCCTAAAATATTACCTATCACAAATGATGATGATAAACAAAAATGGATAATTCCTTTAAAATTAATTATTACTTATCTACTTGTTTGAGAATTTCACATGTGTACAGTATATTTTGATCATATGTACCCCTCTTCCCTTTATCTTTTTTACAACTTAACATTTGCTTCTTCTCTAAAGCTGCCTGTAAGCATGAAGGGTATAATGTCATCAGATGGAACACGAGCAACCCACCAGAGGCCACAGCTCTACAAAAAACTGACTCCGTCTTCCCTGAAAGACATCAGTTTTCAGTACTTTTATGTGGAATCAGCCTAAAATCCAACCACAAAGCCATTGATGATTGCTGTAACATTCATAGCATTATTACATAAAATTCCAAAAATGGGCATATCTTTCCTGAATTGTCATTATTGTGCCTCAGAAGGCTCACAAATGGGCAGCACAATTGGTGGTTTTTTCCTCTCCCATCAGCCTATAAAACAACTAACTGCTAGAAATATAAAAGCTAATCAGAAGTGAAAGAGACCAGTAACACATTTATTTCTCTGAGTTTGATTATATAAGTGTATGGTGTTTTCAAAAATTTCACCTTGTCATAAAATTGTAATGGGAGATCAGAAACAATGGAAACAGTCTATAATGATTTTGGGTCCCAGGAATTGCAGATTAACAGCTGGCTATAAAGAAATATCTCACATTTAAAGCTTTTTTTTTTTTTCATTAGACAACTACGGCTTCTGGAAGAGGTGTCTTCCTTTGTGAAAGGTTAAACTATTTTCAAATATATTTTAAAAATAATCTTATATAATATTTGATTTCCATTTATTTTCTACTCAACATCTTTAGTTTTAGTTATCTGTCCTCCTACCACATTCCCTCTAGGACTAACCTATGCTTCTCCACTTAAACCTTTCTGCCTTATGGCACTGTGGGTCTGTGATACAGCAAAATGAAAACTTGAGTTTTTCTTGTGGTATTTCTCTGGAAAATATGCAATGCCTAGGGCAATGATACAGAAAATATGAAGTAATTGTAGTCTTTGGCATGACTCTACCAAATACCACAGTACTCCTCAAAACTCCATGTATTCCATTTATTCAAAAAAGAAGAAAGAAAAAGGGAGAGAAAGAAGGAAGGAAGGATAGTAAAAGAAAAAGAAAAATCTGAGAATCAGTCTTGAGAAACCTTAGGAACAAATGTGTGGTGATCTGATGGAAGTGATCTTAGAAAAAATGTAAAGAATGAAAACTAAGCAAATCTAAATAAAGTGTGAGCTTCGGTTACAATAGTATATAACATTAGTTCATGATTTCTGCAAATGAGCCACAGTAAAGCTAGATGCTGATAGCAGGAGAGATAGAGTAGCTGAGCATAGATTCTATTGTCTTCACAGTAATAATGTAAACAACTACTTCTTTTAAAATCATTGTTATTCCTATTTATTCCTTCAAATTAGACCTATTCCTATAAGAAACCTAACCTTGTACACTGTTGAAAACCTCCGTACATCCACTCCTTCCCACTAAAGTTTGGGCTCTTCCTTTAGTCCATCTCAAATTACAAAACACTTCAATGGACAAAATGTTCCTCATAAGAAAGGACATGATATTTTGTTAGCATATTCTAGTGCTTCCAACAGCACTAAAGAAGAAATGATAGATAATTTAGCACTCAGTGAGTAGAGTAAGTGAAAAATAATCAAAAATTGAGGCTAGAATAAATGAATTTTAGTAATTCTCACATTAACTAGGAGGCTATGTAGATTACATTAGCTGTGATTATAGAAATAATGTTTGGAAAGAAAATTGATAAAGGTCACCACAGAACATTTATATATTGCATCACTGATAAAATAGTATTTATAGATAATTTGTTTGAGGGATAATATTTCTATTTGGAGTTTGAGGTTAACACATAAATATTTCTTAGTATAAAAGACAATTATTTTTCTCACTTTTGTTAGTTCTTTGAGAATTACATATAATATATTTTAGTTATACTTATAACTAATCCTCAATCTTCAATATACCCAGATATACCTCCTTTTATTTTTTAACACTCAACTTTGTGTTCTCTTTTAAAGACCATCAAGTTTGTATTAATACTCCCAGATGTGTGGCATACCCTGAGGACACTCAGCCTACATGAACCAACCTTTAAAAAGTTTTTTGTGGTTGGCAAAGTAAATCCTTGAATACACTATGTATGTGAACCATATTGAATGAATGTGTAGGACAAGGGACAGAGCAATAACTAGCATTTAGTGGAGCAATGTACCCTGCATTGTACTAGCTGCTAGTTAGTATTTTAAAATAACCAGTGTATACATGCAATATCCTTGGTAAAAATTACTGTTAGTATTAGCACTTAAGTTATAAGCAAAAAACTTGAGTTGGAGAGATTGAGTAATTTATTTTATTTTATACGAAGAGACTACCATGTGGCAATTATTGGATATTCAACTGAAAGGGTGAAAAATAGACATGGTTAAAAACCATTGCTGCTGAGCATACCAATTTAAACTTTTATATGGAAAGTTGGATTGCTCTTAGCTTTTGCTTTGTAAGAATAAAGAAACCATTTTTTTTAAAATCTTTTTTTGAAACAGCAAGTGTAGGTGAGCATTCAACAAATATCAAGTTATAACTGTATACCCTACATAGAGTTTCTGAGAGAAGACATTTTTTAAATTAATTACCTTAGGTTTGATTTCAGAGAGAGCTAGGTTGGGATACCATGTCTATTGTACTGGAGAGCAGGCATTATCACCTTGACCTAGAAGCTTGGCCTTTGGGCTTTGATACTAGAGTGTTCAGGGAATAACCAGAGGGCTAGTTTAAGATCAGGTACATGCTGGCTGGCTTTCTGTTTCTCTCTCCTGATCTTGGCTGGAGGACCTGACCTGCTGAGCTTCAGCCACATGGACCAGTTGAGCTTTCCAGGAACTGCACAACTGTTTAATTTCTTATATCAGTGAGTTTTCTCTCTGAACCCCCTAAATAAATATTCCCTTCCTTATCAGTTGCATTAATAGGTCGATAGTTGGTATTTTTTGTTACTTTAACCATTCATCATCATGCTACCTCTGGTAAATGGGAAATTCCAATCTTCTGTTGAAAAATTATAGAAAGGATTAATAATGTGTAGCAAACACTGAGAAAGTGGTAAAAATTTGGTAAATTGTTGGAGCTACTTTATTATGCATGTGGATATTTAGAAAAAAATACAGTAGATAGTGAAAAAAAGTATATTGAAGGCTATATTTAATATGTGTATATTTTCCTAGGTTTTATTTAGAATTTTATTTTATTCTATAAACCTGGCCTATGAACCATAATCTCAGTAGAGTTTACATATAGGAATCCATTATAATTAACAGATGGCTCCACTTATCTTTTATTACAGACTTTAATAATAATCAAATTCAGAATCCCAGCAGTTAAGTTATGATAGTCTGAAGACCAGGCCAGAACAAAGATATGCTAATATATTTTTAATTTTCGACAGGGTTAAAGCACATGCAGCATTGTATGGAGGTACAGGCCTAGAACCTGGAAGGTAGAAGTAGGAGGGCCAAAGTGAAATCATATATTAAAATAAAAAACCAAGCTAACCAACCAAACAAATCATGATGCTTCTCCCCATTCATATTCATCCTATTCTTATTTACCTCAGAGACAGGTTGGCTAAGTGGGATGGAATTTGAAAAGTTACTGAGGTCAGTGTTAGACACATCCCTGTATATACACTTATGAGAGAAAAGTTATTTTCTTTATATTATTGGTAGTGATAGCCTTGAGAATTGTACTGGTTATAGGTTATCTTTCTACATACAAGTTAAAGTATAATAATTATATATTCCACTTAGAAACTTTACATGTGGATGAATATTAACTGTATTGCTCATAGAAATTAAGCTTAATAATAGTTATTTTTTAAAAATTAATGTTTTAGATGAAGTTAATTACATTATTTCTTCTATCCCTTTATTTCCTGAAACACCTCATGTATCTTTTCTTGCCTTCATTTTCATGACATATTGTCATCATTAGTTGTTGTTACATAATATGTTGTGTATGTATATATATACGCACACACATATATACATATAAATACACACACATACATATATACACACATATATGCACATACACACATACATATATACACACATATATGCACATACACACATACATATATACACACATATATGCACATACACACATATATACATAAATATACATGTATATATATGTATACATACACACATACACACACATATATATATCATAAATACAACCACTAATCTGTATAATTTACTTATTTTCAGGGCTGACTGCTTTGCTCTGGATACACAGGTGTGCTTTTCCCTAGGGAAGACTATTTCTCTAGTAGTTATGTTTCTTTTCTGTCATCCAATTCAAAAATAATCACTCAGCGTCTTAATATAACATAAATGATGGTCTATAGCTCAAGCTTCTTACTAGCTAATTCTTACACTTAAATTGACCCATATTTTATATTTATACTCTGCTATGTGGCTCATGGTTTAATATCTCATTTTCTACACATCCTGCTTTCTTGGAAGCTGGCTGGCAACTTCAGACTCCACCCTCCTCCTTTTTCCTAGAATTCTCCTTTTCTGACTCTCTGCCTAACCTCCTCTGGTTCAGCTATAGGCCACTCATCTCTTTACTAACCAATAACAGCAATGATACTCATAGTGTACAAAAAGACTGTTCCACAGCATGCTCCTGCTCTCAGCATTCTTATTTACCTATAGTTTTCTTTGTTTGGTCGAAGCTTTGTAGGCTTTCCTTCATCCACTTTGACTTTCTATTGGTTTTGGCCTGTTTAGAAAACATTCAGAAGACAATATTACTTTTTTATCCCTCTAATGGTAGAAACTAGTATTCATGTAACAGTTTTGGCATGTCCATTATTTAACTATGTTATCATACAATTTTCTTTTCAGAAAAATATGTGATGAGGGACTATAATATACAGTTATTATATTTAATTATTATTTTATTATATATAATTATCCAGTGAATATAACTTCAAAATGTAGAAAACTTATGAGCTTCCTTTAAACAGATAGTCATTTAAACCTTCAAGTCATATTTTTAAGTTTATTGTATAAAGTCATAGCCCAATGAAAATGATATTTGGAATAAATCAGATAAAATATATTTCCCTTGAAAAAATTAGTTTTTCATATATTTAGTATGTGTATATGACATATATACACACAGTTTTACAACATAATATATAAATATGACATTATTTATAGCAATATTTTAAGTAATTATATATAAATACATTAATGTTTAGATAAGTGATAATGTTTAGATAAGTGATCTCCTTTTTAATCTCAACTCCAGGATAGAGTGGTTTTTAAACATAGAAAAAGTTTCCCCTAAATGTTTGCTATATTTGGAGTTTTTTCTTTTCATCTGGATACTGAATTGTTGATGATGGTCAAAATTGAGCACTTATATATGTCATATAAGAACTGTATTGCTGGGCTGACTATTCCCCAAAACTATATTTGACTATTTTAATTTTATAAATTTATACTATTATAAGCTACACATTGTGATCAATAGACATTGCTTAGAGGGAAAGAATGGAAAAGGTATTTCAATTCACAGCAAATGTAGCTATTCTAATATCTGAAAAAATATATTTCAAGCTAAAATTGAAGAGATGATGACAACCACTTCATACTACTTAATGGAAAAATTAACCATCAAAAATACTCCAGTTCTAATCATATATGTACTAAACACAGAGGCACGTAATTTTATTAAAGATTCACTGTCATAAACAGCAGATCCCCAGAAGCAAATGTATTATGTCAGTTACAAAAGACAAACAAAGGCTATGAGCTTAAAGGTATGCTGTTTATGTTGCATTGTAAGCTAACAAGATAGCTACAGGTATGAGTAAGATGGGCCTGTTTTGTTTCCTTCTACAATGTATGATATGGTCACTCTTAAAGTTTCAATGAGAGTCTGTGAATCTATTTTCAATCAAGTAACTTTTATTCATTGAAGATGCATTTCTAATGAAAAGTTTCATAAACACCATTCAAGGTACTTAACACATTGCCCTGAAAATGCTATTTAGTACTGTAGGTGCTTAAACACATGACCTTGTGTAGTCTCGGGAAAAATAATGGACTAGCAGTTACCTAATGAAGAATGAGGCCCTGAGACATTCCCAAACTGACATTCTCATGTCCAGAATAATTGCTGTTCTCCATGAGTAGCTAACTAAATAACTAAGACATATGCCTTTCAAAATCCCATAAACAGAGTCCCATTTATTTTTTCTCAGTCATGATCTCTGAGTGGCAGAAAAAAGTATAATGAAATGTGCAGCTTACATATTCTCTGGGGGCTAGTAACAAATTATATCATGAGTTATTTTATGCTAGAAGGACACAGAAGCCATATTGCTTGTAAGTTTTTAGTTAGATAGTTAGTCTTGCTAGATTTGACATAATAATGCATAGTTTACATGTAATTTAATGTAATATATTAATTTAATATATTAATTATCTAATATAGGAATCCTATGAAGTGAGCATAAGCTTTGATCCTTAGAGTTCTGACTACCCTGTGATCTAGCCTTAGTAAAAAACCATCAGTATATGTTACGTGGGCAGCTATAATGGGTACTTAGGTCATACAAACCAGGAAGGCAAATATAAACATATAATAGGGGTAAACTACTAGTAGACACATAGGACAGATTAAGGAGAATACAGAAGGAAATATATCCTAATCATCAAGAATAAAGACTATAGGTAGTACTCTCTTAGCCAAGTTCAACTCAACTCAAAAAAGGCGTTTTTTGACTTTAAGATGTTCCAGCACCAATGCCCACTGAAGAATTCTTTGAAATTTTCTTTCCTGGAGCAATATAATTTTTTTCATTAAGAATAGAAACTGAGTAACAGTTCTAAAATGATAGAGGTTTTGTATGCTTATGCAATTCATGATCATAAGTATTCTGCATACACAAATACATTTGTAATGTGTGTACATATGCCCATGTGTGTTCTAGGTGAATATGATAATAAACAATTTCAAAGTAATGCTATTGTGATATTAGTCATAGTCTTGCATGAAATAGGATAAAAATGTATGTAATCTTAGAGTTTCATTTCTGTTGAAGCTTTCACATATAATGCATTTTATAAGTAGGTCACACAAATAAATATTGGCTAACTGCAAGGAATTTGCCATGTACTCATTAAGCAAAAGTGCACACGTGAATAACTTTTATAATCACCTGTCAGGCTGTGATATGTGCTGTAAAAAATGACTAAGCATTTATAGAAGGAGGAGCACTAGATTATGAGTGGGGTGTAAGTACCATTTCTTAGTGTTAATGACATTTGATGAGTTTCTCCTGAAAAGGAGGATGATAATAGCAGGACAAGGAGCAGCTTTTACAGTTCACAGCAGCTAGAACAAAGGATCTTTTTCTGAAAATGTTTAGGACAAGTTGCTTTCATGTACCAGACTCTTCAGTCTTTCAGAATGCCTTGAATGGCTTACATTGGAGGCTAGCATCTGATCGTACACTGTATTCCCTTTCCTTTAACAAGATTCCATACAAAGTTATATTCATAAAACCCTTGCTTAGACACATAGCCCAGCCTTTTAATTAAATAATTTATTATAAATAATAATTTATTTAGTAGATTATGAGTATGGTATATGCATCTATATGGCAGGAAAGGCTATTGTGTATCTTATGCTATGAGACTCTATCTTATTCTCTTGAGTTGGGATCTTCCCTTCAATCTGGAACCAGGCCTACAGCAAGTCCCAGTGATTCACCTGTCTTTCCACTACAGGGCAGGGATTACAGGTATACACTTAGACTTTTCACATGCATGTTGGGGATCTGATTGTTAACACTCATGCTTGTATACTAAGTGATTTTATCCACTGAGCCATGACTCCAGCTTCAGTGAAATTTTTGTTAAGCATTATATAAATAATGGCAGAGGACCTTACCTCTTCCTGAGTTTCTGTGAATAAAAGCAAATAAAATACAATGCTTTTCCTTTTAATATATCCAAGAACACAGGGTGGGTGAGTGGCAATTAGTAGCTATAGATCATGACAAGAATACTCATGAGGAATCTTTAAATTCTTTATTCAACAGCTGAAGATAAATCCAAGAAAAGTAACAAGTCTGCTCTGTTTCTGACAGTTGTTATTAAACTCACTCAGTTCATGAAAGTCTTACACGAAATAGTTGGATACATCATTCTATAGTATCAACTAACATGAAACAAAAGGAAACACAACTATATATTGATTTTGTCCAACAAAAACTTAGATGCAGTAAAATATGGAGAACTGATGACACTACATTAGTAAATGACACATTTAGTGCATAATGAATGTTCCCTTAAATGACACATTTAGTGCATAATGGATGTTCTCTTGCTATATTTGGGAAATCATTTGCAAACATATACTTTCCTCAAGACCTTATAAGATTTTGAATATATGGAAACTAAAAAGTCTATGCCACTGGTAAAGAGAAACAATTTTCAATGCTGTTGTGAATAATAGATACAGTATCAGGGGGGTAATGACATTCACACAATGCCTAATGATTTCTTAATGTTGTTCATGAACCCTACTTTCTTGTCTTCAGCTGCTTGAGCTGGCTGATTTGATTGTTGTGCTGAAGCTTTTTAATGTTATTGCTTGATTCACATGAAGTGTTTAAATTCAGTGACACTTAGGATAAGCTCTGAGCCAATGTCTCAGATATATATTGTTTCTAAATAAATTTCATTATATAGGGTGGTTGTCAAAATCTGTTCACCAATTAGATTCTGAAAGTAAACTTGGGTCTTGAAACAGAATAGTGTTTAGACTTAAAGTAGATTTACAGGTTAATCACAGACCTTGCTAAACACAAATTGAACAAAAACAGTCCAGAATTAAAGTAGGCAATGTAACCAAACATTTAAGTTAAAAAGTATGCCTTGTGTTTATGATTAGCTTGCTGAGAGAGATTACTGAATTATATGAGAATGCTCTGACATAAAGAATGAGAAGCAGCTCCCTCCTACTGGACACCCACTTACTTCTGTATTAAGCACTTGTTATTCTCACAGATTTTATTTTGTGTGTATTGCTTGCAGGTGCATTCTGCCCACAACACCATACCATCATTTTAACTTTGATTTTCAACTTTGTCTTTTCTATCCATGGAGTTTTTATTTTATAATTTTATTTTTCATATGTTTTAAATTAATTTTTTTCCTTTTTTCTTTTTGTTCATACATTCCTTTATTTTTCCCAATTCATTTCTCTGTGTCTCTGCTTTTCTTTATATTCTGTATAACTTTCTTTTTGTTTTTAGAATCAATATAGGAATTATAGTCATTAATCTAGCTTCTGTCAGAATAAGACAAAACAACTCAATTCTAGGAATCAATAGAAATAACTTGGATCAAATAATATGAAATTAAATTCACATCTCTCCTATTATTAGTTCTGGAATTAAGGCAAATTCATTTGCCACTTCTAAATGGAATTATTTTCACATATAAGAATATCTATAAAATGTTATTTCTTCATTATATGTAGAATAAGAGTAATATAACCTATACATACTTGCTAATGCCAAATTTTTATAGGTAGCAGATTGTGTGTTTTGGTGCTATGGAGGCAGAGACAAATATCAGACAACATCACTCCTTCATACTTCATTCCCCTTTAAGCAAACCACAGACTTGAGACCTTAATGATGGCATGCCTGTGACTGAAAAGATGACTTTGTGGAAATCTTTGTCTTTTATCAGTTAGTTAGGATTAATTATTACATGTGAATTAGACACTAGAGAACTCTTCAGCATCTCCTGTCACTTTTTGTGCAATAAAGATATTTTCTACCAGATACAACTCAGTGAGTAGGGAATATATCAGCCCCTTCCATAATCTGTAGTCACAATATCAACATCTCTGTTGGGTCGGATACTTTGATGAATTGATTCTTTTGGATATTGCATTTCTTGATTATACTCTCAAAAATCAACATTCAGATCAGCTTTAAAATGATTAAAATAAAAAAAAACATGATCATGAATTTGATTAACTAATGTTAATAATGAATATAAGACTTGAAAGAGGAAGTAAAGAAGGGGATCATGTGCTAATAATATTAAACAGATGCACTGTGGGCATTAATTATAGTTCACTGGGGTTTTGTTTAGTTAGGGTAGCAGATTCCAGGTCACTGTGTTTTCTTAGAAAATGACCTTTGTTATCTTACAGCATTGTTAATATAGCAACAGTTTTCTACAATCTTAAATAAACTTAAACATAGATTTTCATACTAGTTCTTGGAAAGTCAAGATTTTCCCAAGACATTCAACACAATTAGTACCTTACATTTCCTCAAAATTGTGTGCCATACTCTACCAACATTATCTTTGGGTTTATATGCTCATGGTGTAGAGGTCAACTTGACAAGTTCTAGAATTTCTGAAGAGAAAAACCTTTGTGCATGTCTATGAAGGATTGTCTAGATCAGGAAAACTGATGTTGAAAACCCACACTAATTTATGGGCAGCACCATTTCATGGGCTTGGACTTCAGAATATATATAAAAAAGCAAAATATAGGTGACTATTAACAGTTATCACACTTATCAGTCTTTTCTTCCAAATGTGGATAAAATGTGACCAGAAACCTCTTGATCTGGCTGCCATGACTTACTGTCATAATAGACTATATGTCTTGGAAACTTAAGCCCAAATAAACCTTCTTTAAGCTGCTTATAATAGTTTATCTAAGCAACTATAAAAATGTCCCCCAATTCTGCTTTTCTCTACCTTCATTATATGGTATCCTTCTTCCACATTTACATATTTTACTTATATCATTTCTTGAGGACTAGTATGTGAAGTTTTTTGTCTCTATATTTGTTTAAAACTCCACATCCTTTAATTTGCCCATAAAATTTCCAAATATACATAACACAAATTTCCACATTTATCCATCTTTTAATATAAGTGTTGTTGTTCGAGAGATATCTGTGCATATTTGCTTACATATTGCATCATGCTGTAGTTAATAGAGAATGGAAAAACAATTGGGTAAGAAATGAAAACTATGTTTAATTTTTTTTTCTCTTTTTTTCTTTTTTTTGCTTTTGAATTTGACTGACAAATACTTAATAAATAATAAAACAATCAAAGGAAATAAGAGTTTATTTTGGCTCATCATTCTAAAAAGATGTTCACTCCATTGTTAGATATTCTCCATTGTTTTGGAGCCTATGTGAAGGTTAAAGAATTTGATGGCAGATGTGCCTCATAGAAGACAGATTCTTATTTTCTATCAATCAGGAGGCAAAAGACAAGAGATGGGAAGTGGTCAGAGATCAGTTTGCCTGAATAGGTACAATCTGAATAACCTACTTCCTCTGTGGAAGCCCCATCCCACAGAACTTGGACAACCTCCCAACAGATTCCCATTATCAGGTGCCAAACCTTGAACAAAGAAGCATATGCACATTTTATATTCAAACCGTGACACTGACCTGGAGTTTCCCATGGTCAGTGGAAGTCTCTCTGCTTCTGTCTAATCATATATAAAACAGTCATTTTATATCATTATTTTTTTTTTAAAGTGATGTCCAGTTAGGTCACTCTTTAGAACATCAGATTCTTAATATTTAAAAACTTCAGTTTTTGCAAATGTTATAATATTATGTATTTATATATGTGTATATATGTGTGTGTATATATATAAACTTTTCAAAAAATATATCCATGTAAACTTTCAGTGATTCTTCATCTTCATCATTTAAGAGCTTTATAGTTGCATGTATCTTAGACTAAGAATTCTTATTCTATATTATGTTTTTCAGCCTACTCTTATATTTCTCTGATCTTTAGACATTTGCATATTTTCCCCAAATAGCTCAAACTATTTGTAGAAAAATATATGTAAAATGTTTCTAGGCCAGATTTCTGAGTCAGAGATTATATTCATTTTTTTACTGTCTACATCTCTGGATTTGTTGGAAGATTTAAATGATTTACATAATTTATGTGGGTCATATTTATATGCTATTATAATGAGAAAAGCTTGCATTTTGGAAGCACAGACCACATATATCTTCATTATTTTCTTGTTTATATGGTATATTTTATTTATTTTCATTTTTAAGACAGGCTAGATTCATACTTTCTGTATAGCCAAAGGTGACAGAGATGGAGAAATACAGAATAACAGAGAAATGAAAAATAACAATAACTATGTCTGAAAAAGTAATGAGCAACCATACTATTACCAATCTACTTAAAAATATCAACCTATACCATGCCTCATACATATAGATGTATATGGTATATAGGTAGGTATACATATTCATTTGAAGTAGAGCTGTCTCATTTGGGATGATAATGTTCACTTCAAAAGCCAGAGATCATCTAACAACAACCTCAATACCAGTCATAAGAAGCCCTATTTTTCTTGTTTGGTAATGTTCATCCATCAGACTTCCCAAACATTACAGATTATTGCTGATGCCAGTGGTAACACTGTAGTGGTGGAAAGCAAGTTTCTGTTGCTGGAGAAACCATGTATTTTTGACACAGTGCCCAGAGACCCCTGAGCTGAAATTGACCTTAATGCTTCCTTATTGAGAAATAGTTTTCATGGTTCCAGAAGGCACCTTGCAAATTCTATAGGAGAAAAGCAAATAATAAACATAATGTCTATGAGCCACAACAGTGACTGGCATGTCACAATAACCATAATGTTGCAGTAGTGGCACATATACCTTGGATCATAATCAATCTTACAATTTAGACTTAAGACCCACTCAACAGGAAGAAAATATACCAGGTACTAAAAATCTATCTAACTTCTCAGGCATTATTATTCTTAGATAATATACTACGACAACTTTAATAAACCAGAATGATTCCTAACACAATATATGCACACACACACACACACACACACACACACACACACACATATATATATATATATACACAAATAATTGATGTCCTAGTCCCTCATCCAGAAAATTTCTCTTTGCAATAAAAAAACTATTATAGAAAGCCAAAACATTCAAAATGCAGAGTGGTAAGGCCTAGTTCCAATAAATACAGCTACAAACAGTCATTTATCTAAAGCTCAAGGGAAATTGAGAACAGGTTGCAAAATGCATTTAAGAGTCAGACATTCAAGGAGTTTGCTGTGAGACTGTGTATCCTAATAATGTGAGAACTATATTTATAAATATTACCAACATGACTTCCTAAACAAGAGGTGTAAACAATAGACATTCCAAAGTGGATGGAATAAAGACCACAAAAGACCTACATAAAGAAATGTATCTGTCCAGAAAGCTGTCCATTTCTTTTAGGTTTTCCATTTTAATGGATTATAGATTTTCAAAGAATGACCTGACAATTCTCTGGATTTCCTGTGTGTCTGTCATTATGTGCCCCCTTTCATTCATGATTATTTTAATTTGGATTCTCTCCCTCTCCCTCCCTCCCTCTCTCTCTCTCTCTCTCTCTCTCTCTCTCTCTCTCTCTCTCTCTCTCTCTCTTTGTGTGTTTTGGTGAGTTTGGATAAGTGTTTATCTATCTTGTTGAAATTCTCAGAGAACCAACTCTTTGATTCATTGTTTCTTTGTATTATTCTGTTTCTATTGTATTGATTTAAGTACTAAGTTTGATTATTTCCTGCTATCTACTCCTCCTAGGTGAGTTTGCTTCTAATTGTTCTAAAGTCTTCAGCTGTGCTGTTAGTTCTCTTGTGTGAGATTTCTCTAGGTTTTTCATATAGGCATCTAGTGCCATGAGTTTTCCTCTTAACACTGCTTTCATAGTGCCCCATAAATTTGAGTATGTTGAGGAATCATTTTCATTCAATTCTAGCTAGTCTTTGATTTCCTTCTTAATTTCTTCCTTGACTAAGAGGTGGTTCAATTGAGAGACATTCAGTTTCCATGAATTTGTATGATTTCTGTGATTTTTTTCTGTTGTTGAATTCTAACTTTAGACCATAGTGGTCTGATATGATACAATGAGTTATTCCCAATTTTTGTATTTATTTATATTTGCTTTATGACTGAGTATATGGCCCATTTTAGAGAAAGTTTGATGGGATGCTGAGAAATATGTATATTCCTTTGTGTTTGGGTAAAAGCTTTTGTATATATCTCTTACCGAAATTAAATCAAGTTCAGATAAATTATCTAAACATAACTACAACCTAAAAGGAAATTGAAACTGTTATTAAAAGTTTCCCAAGTAACAGAAGCCCAGGACAAGATAGTTTCAGTGCAGAATTCTACCAGAAATTCAAAGAAGAATACCAATACTCCTCAAACCGTTCCATACATTCAGTAGAAACTGAAGGAACATTACTAACTCTTTTATGAGGGCACAATAACCTTGATTTTCAAGCCTTTCAAAGATAAAACAAAGAAAGAGAATTACAGACCATTCTCCCTCATGAACATTGACGAAAAAAAATACTCAATAAAATTCTGGCAAACTTAATTCAACAGCATATCAAAAAAATATCATCCACCACAGTCAAGTAGGCTTATTCCAAAGATGCAGGGATGGTTCAACATATGAAAACTGTGAATGTCACCATCATATAAACAAACCGGAAAAAAATAACTACATGATCATCTTTTTTAGATGCAGAAAAAGCCTTTGAAAAAATCTAATACTTCTTCATGATAAAAGGACCTGCGGACATCAGGAATAGAGAGAAAATACATAAATATAATAAAGGTGATATACAGCAAGCTGAAAGCCAACATAAAACTAAATGGAGAAAACCTCAAAGCAATGCACTAAAATAAAGAAGACAAGGCTGTCCTCTCTCCTTATCTATTCAATATATTTCTCAAAGTTTTAGCTAAAACAATAAGAGAACAAAAGAAGATGAAGGGGATTCAAATTGGAAAGAAAGAAGTCAAATTATCTCTATATGCAGATTATAAGGTCATATACATAAGTGACTCCCAAAATTCTACCAGGAAACTCTTACAGCTGATAGACACCTTCAGCAATATAGAAGGGTACAAGATTAACTCAAAAAATCAAAAGCCTTCCTACACACTAAGGATAAAAGGGCTGAAAAGAAATAAGGGAAAAAATCACTCATAATATTTGCAAATAGTATTAAATATCTCAGCATAACTCTAACATAAGAAGTAGCAGACCTGTTTGACAAAAACTTTATGTCACCAAAGAAAGAAATTGAAGTGGATAACAGGAAATAGAAAGATCCCCCATGCCCCTGGATAGATGGATTAACATAGTAAAAATTGCAATATTACCAAAAGAAATTCACAGGTTCAATACAATCCCCAACAAAATCCCACCACAATTTTTTTTACAGACCTTGGAAGAACAATACTCAACATCATATAAAATAACAGGAAACCAAGAATTGCCAAACAATCCTCCTCAATAAAAGAATTTCTGGAGGCATTACCATCCTTGACTTCAAAGTATACTATAGAGCTACCGTAATTCAAACAGCCTGGTACTGACATAGAAACAGACTTGCGGATCAATAGAATTTAACCACACACCTATAAATACTTGATTATTGTCAAAGAGCCCTAAGATATTCAATGGGAAAAATAATATCTTCAACAAATTGTGTTGGCATAACTAAATGGTAATATGTAGAAGAATGCAAATAGATTGAAACCTATTACCCTGCACGAAACTCAAATCCAAGTGAATTAAAGACCTCAACATAAACCCAGCTACACTGAACTTATGAGAATAAAGTAGGAAATACCCTCCAACACATTGGCACAGGTGACCACTTCCTAAATATAACACTATCACAGTCACTAAGCACAACAATCAATAAGTGGGACCTCCTGAAACTGAGAAGCTTCTGTAAGGCAAAGGACACAGTCAATAAGACAAAACAACAGCCTACAGAATGGGGAAATATCTTTATCAACCGTACATGTAACAGATGACTGATCTCTAAAATATAAATAGAACACAAGAACCTAGAGTCCCAAAACATAAATAATCCAATTAAAAATGGGATCCAGAGCTAAAAAGTGAATTCTCAACTGAAGAATTACAAATGACTGGAAGGCATCTAAAATTTTTTTCAACATCTTTAGCCATCAGAGAAATGGAAATCAAAACAACTTTGAGATACTACCTAACACCTGTCAGAATGGCTAAGATCAAAAACACAGATGACAGCCTATGCTGGAGCAAGGGGAACACTCCTCCATTGTTGATTGGAGTTTAAACTTGTACAGCTACTCTGGAATGCAATATGGTGGTTCCTCAGAAAACTTGGAATCAATCTCTGCAAGGATCCAGCAATACCACTATGGCATATACCCAAAGGACACATTCTTACCCCAAAGCATTATTAGCTCAACTATGTTCATAGGAGCATTATTCATAATAGCAAGAACCTGGAAAGAACCTAGATGCCCCTCAACTGAAAAATCAATTTACAAACTGTGGTACACTACACAGTGGAGTAATACTCGGCAGAAAAAACAAACAAACAAACAAAAAAGACTTCCTAAAATATTCAGGGAAATGGATGCATCTGGAGAATATCCTCTTGAGTGAGTTATCACAAGCCCAGAAAGATTGGCATGGGATGTACTTACTTGTATTAAGATTTTAGACAAAAAACAAGGAATATCCAAGCTGTAAGCAACAACCCCTGAACAGCTTCGAATCAGAAGGAACTTAGAAAAGACATCCAGAGATTTCCCTAGGTAGAGAAAATAGAGAAGATCTCCTTATTAAATTGGTATCATAACTGGTTGCAAGCAATTAGAGGTGGGAACAAATCATGAGATTAGGAGACAGTTGAGTGAGAGGAGCAACAAAGAGAGAGGAATAAAAAATATGGATATCTTAATAGAGAAAACCAGTGTGGGGTTGGAAAGAGACTGGGTGCTAGGGAAACCTCCAAGAACTCACAGGATGTACCTGTCTAGATCTCCACGAATAGTGGAGGGGTGCCTAAACAGGACTTCTTCTATAATCGGATGAATAACCACCCTAAGTGTCATCACAGAACCTAAATCTAACAATGAATAGAGGTGGAGGCAGAGATCCATGGCTCAGCACTGGGCAGAGCTCTCAGTCTTGCTGGAGAGCTCAGGAGAAGAGTCTGTATAAGCAAGGTGTTTGGGATTATGAAGTGGACTCTCACAGTAATGGCTAGCTGGAACTCTGAGGAGCTCACTGATTCAAGAACAGCCACTGGAGAAGCACGGCAAAAGGAGCTAGGCCCTCCAAGGGTATGAGACTCCTGATTGGAATGGCAGTAAGTGGAGCCTGGTGGATTGGGATCTGGCACCTTGGAGCACATGTGTTTGTGTGTATCAAATTTGGGACCTGGTCTTCAGATAAACATCAAAGATGGAGCAGTGACTAAAAATCATAAAAGTCCTCACATATACCATCTTTCATTTTAATGACAAAGTTGAAAACTTGAGTAAACAAACCCTAAAATATGAGAGTTGACATTATCAAGGGAAGGAGTGACCCTCCAAGATCAGTTACAAAATAGCTCTGCCATTCAATAGGAATCAGCAGCAACAATTCTGGTTATTGATGTTAGCAGCCTCTCATCTCTGAATTTTTTTTTAGGAAGCAAGGACTCAAAATAGGACTTTTCTGTGTACTTTACCTAATGTTCTCAATAGAAAGCTCACTGAACATCCGGTTTGCTAAATATATCCACCTACTCTTTCTCTGATGCAAATAGCCTACTCACTTTGATAAAAATCTTTCATTTCAGTGTCATGACTTTGCTTAAAATTTGGAATTTCTAACTTCTACCCAGCTTTAAAACTACATTTGTCTTTACCTGGATACACTTAGGGAAACTGCTAGCTGAAAATGCTTGGCTTTGACGTATAGATTAATTTCAACCAAGCTGTTTGAAGATTTAGTAATCCCTAAGCACTGACGTTGTACCCACATGTTATTACCCTATTTTAAGAATTCTCCAGAAGGAAAAGAAAAGTCCCAGTGCCAAGGAGTATAGATGCTTTGTTTCCACATGAGAAAAAATCCTTATGAGGAGCAAATACTAAGAACAAAAAGAATTCAGAATTTTTTCTTATTATGAATATTGGTTAAAATCTTTATTTTTCTTAATTTTTCACTTAATAATGTGGTTGTACTCTTTGAGTGAGATAAATTGGTCTAGATATAAATTAATATTAAGATAATGGTACACTGTGCGGCCCCATGTGGCATTAACCAGTTTACCAGTTTTATTCAACAGTTTGTGCAAACAAGAACCAGAACCTTTTCAGAAACACAGCTGAAAAACAGCAGCTTAACTAACAGGCAGGATCACAGCCTTACTTTCAATAGCAACATTCTCTTCCTCTGTATATGCAGCATTTTCTCCATTTCTGAAATTTTGTTATGTTAAAAAACATTATGTAAGGAGAAACATAGAGGGCATGGTTTGGGGAATTTGTTCTTTCATACAGTATAGCTCTCTGGAGATTTGCAGAAGTTTGTTGGCTATTACTAGCTACCCATTCCTTTATATTAGAGGGCATGGGTTTCCTTCCATTAAACTCTGACTATTGCTCTTGGGGAATAGCTGAGCTTATTTCAGCCTCCGAGTCTCTGACTGTGGCAAGTAAAGCTGATATAAACATCCAAGCAAAGGTCTGTCTGTGTTCCCTAGTTCTCAGTTCGTCCAGATTGATGTGTGAAGTACAGTTATTGGGTTGTATGATAGCAGAAAACTTATTTTGGTACTTGTGTTTCAAAGAAACTTGTCAAATTAATTTCAAGATTCAGTAATATTTGTCTATAAGTGCTTAAAGGTGTCATGTTTTGATCTCAGTCATTTTTTAACTTGGAGTGACATCTCACTGTGGTTTTAATTTGAATGTCCCTGGTGGCTAATACTCTTGAAGTTTTCTATGGTTTATTTGGTATCAGTGTATTATCATTGCCTAAATTTCTCACCAGAATTATGCCCATATTAAAACTGGTTTGTGGCGAGGGGGCAGAGGAAGATTGTTTTGCTTTATTCTGTCTACTTAGCTCAAGTTAGAATCATATTTGAAGGAGGAACCTTAACTGATGAATTGCTTCCACCAGATTGCCTAGGCAGATTCTGGGAGGACATTTCCTTCATTAAGAATTGATGTGTGTGGGGGGGATGGCCATCTTAATCTGGACAGTGCCTCTCCTGGGCAAGTGTTGAGTTGGCAAGTGGAGTCGTGAAAATGAAGCCAGTAAGCAACACTCCTTCATAGTCCCTGTTTTACTTCCTCCCTTCAGGTTCCTGCTCTGGCGAGCACTATTCGGTGTCTCTTGGTGACAGACTATGATCAGGACACTAAAGCCAAATAAACCCTCTTTGTCCCAAATTCCTTTTAGTCATGCCTGTTTCTCACAGCAATAGAAAGGAAATTTAGAAAATGGAAACTTGTCAACTATTTACTGTTGTATGATGTTTCTTTCCTGAACTTTCTGGTTTAGCCTGGTGGCCCAGACTTTCAGACTCACAGTCCCATAGTCCCACTGAAACACACAGATGCTTATATTAATTGTACGCTTATTGACCAGGGGCCCAGGCATACAACTTGCTAGCTCTTGCTCTTAAACTAACCCTTGACTCTTATCATGTTTAGCCATGCAGCTTGGTACCTTTCTCAGAGTAGCAATTCAACTTCTTTCCTCTGCATCTGCTGGCATCTCATCGTGGTGTCTTTGTCACTTCTCTGTGGCATTTCTGTTCTGTTCTTCTTGTTCCCAGAGTTTTCTTCGTCTGGTAGCCCTGCCCACACTTCCTGTCTGCCTTTAGTCAGTTGGCATTTTTATTAAACTAGTAAGCAGGACACTTATTTGCATTGTAACAACACATAATCCCACTACAATTTACGTTTGAGAATTTTAATATGTTCTGGGGAATAATAGTTTGTCAAATATATATGTTAAAATATTTACTGCATATAGGTAAAAATATTTCCTAGTATGTAACTTGATTATATATGTTTGTTATAAACCTCTCAATAGGTTTTAATTTTAACTAATTTTAATTTTAAGAAAGATACATTCACCAATTTTCTATGTTAGGAATTTTGCTATTGATGTCCAATTTACTCTTTGCCTGACACTATATGACAAAATATTTTTATCTTTGTTTTATAATTCTATATAGTTTTAACTTTATAGTTAAAGTTTAGATTTATAGTTAAAATGTCATCAATCACACATTTTATGTGTAAAAAACAGTGTTTTTTATTTATTAGTTGGTTGGTTTGTTTCTCCTTCCCTGTATGGTCACTTTTTCTGTACTTATTGATTGAAATTAATGTTACTCCTGCTAAATTGCTCTAGCATATTTGCCAAAAATCAAGGGAATGTGGGGAATTAATTCTGATTTTTGGCATTGGTCCACTGTTGCACATGTCTAAACATCTGTAAACATCATATTTTGTAGAGACAACAATAAGCAAATTGGAAATGAGAAAACCTGATTTTATGCTGCTTTTCAAAATTATTCTGTGTTCTGATTATTTTAATTTTCATATACATTTTAGAATAATATCTATCTATATGTTGTTAGATTTATGATCAAATACTTCAGTTTCTTCATAATTTTAATCATTACCATTTGGTCTTTACCATCCTTGCTACCCACAGATTTCTGATTCATGTATGTTTCTCAAGTCTCTTACTCTGTGCATGAACTTACTGAGTTTTCAGAAAGATACTCATAGCTTTCAGGAGATTATTCCTTTGAGACCATAATCATTTTCAAAAGGAACAGCTTTATTTCTTCATCTGTCATCTGTGTTCCTTTTATTTATTGTTGCTTCCTGTTGCACTGTCTACATTATCGAGTACTTTGATGAACACTAATGGGAAGATTGCACAAAATCAGCTTGTTTAGAATTTAGTAGGGGAACATTAACTTTCAGTCTCACTACAGAATTAGCCATGGCAAATTTCTTTGGAAATACTGTTATCAAATTGAGGAAATTTCTTTTGTGTTGTAATTATGTCAAATGATAGTCCTGTGACTATTGATATGGTCACATAATAAGATGTATTACATTGGCTGATTTTCAAACAAGAATCAACACTGAATCTTCAAAAGAAAAAACATATTTAATTTTATTAATTATTTTCATGTTACAGAAGTCAGTGTGCTAATAAGTGGTTAATATTTTGTGATTAAAATTGTTAAAAACAATTTTTATGTGTTCTAAAAGAAGTCATTATCAGAAAAACATTGAACTAGAAGATATATTTTAAGATATTTTTAGGTTTAAAATTATGAACTAAATGACTTTACTGCTTCACTAATATTGCTTACTAGAATATCAATTTGCATTTTAGTACCTATACTTGAAGTTTTCATGGAATTTTTTTAATTTTCTCCAAGACACTGAAAAATATATTGAGCTTTCTGAAGTATTTTCTCATTTCTTTGGGTACTCATAAATGTCTAACATTTAATTTGTGATATTCATAATTTTATCATCCTTTTTTGTCACTAAAAGATTTGATTTTGCTATTTTTTTCTAAAGGAGTCTTCATTGTACTGACTTATTTTATTATCAATTTTATTGATGTTTATTATTTTATTTTATTTCCTTTGTGTTCATTGTTTTATTTGCCTTTGCAGGTTTGGACTTTAAATCATAAAATTGAGAATTTGTTATTTAATCTATGAAAATCATTTAATTGTATATATTTCTCAACAATGCTATCTGTGTTTCACGAATTTTGATACTTTATGCTACAAATTTAATTCAGCTAAAGGAAATTTTAAACCTACAAATTATTAGCAGTGTATTTCTTATTGTCTGGTGGGAGATTCTTGTGATTAACGTGTGACTAATGCTGCATGGTTTCAGGCCCTTGTCCGGTTGGAAACCTGGTTTCTACCTAGGCACTTGAAAAGGAAAAGTTTCATCATATTACTAGGTAGAATACTCCATCAGTTAGGTTAAGCTATGCACTGTGTGTGTGTGTGTGTGTGTGTGTGTGTCTGTGTGTGTGTGTCTGTGTGTGTCTGTGTGTGTGTGGTTTTACATTTATAACAATTTTCTTTTTGATGTTCTATAAGTTGTTGAAAGAAAGTAAATAATGTTGATAACTTCCAGTAAAGTTGCATGTTAATTTTTTTTAACCAGGTGTGGGATCATGACTACACTTCCTATGCCATGCTCAGAAGGCAGCACTTCATATCCTCTTATTTCATACCCCCTTTCCCTGTTTTCCAGCTCTTAAGTTCTTATCCACTCTCTCCAGTGGTGTTTCATGATTCTTTGAGCTGCTGACATAAATGTTCTATTTAGGGCTGAGCACTCGCCATCACTTATTCTCCACACCCTGAGCAGCTGAGTGTCTCTGATACTCATTGCAGAGAAGCTTTTCTGACTGTAGCTGTGAGAAGTATCTGTTTATGTCATAAAAAGCACATAGTTGGGTGATTTATTTTTAAAATTTTATTGTGTTAATCTCTATTAACTGTGGCAACTGTGGCTGTATGACACTATCAATTACTTATGAATAAATTATAGTTTTTCTGTTTTTTAATGTTCTAATTTTCTCTTTATTTTCCATTACTCTTCCTATTTTTCAGTTAGGAACTTGACTATATTTATGAATTCAATCTTGATTTGTATAAAAGATTTGATTTATAAATTTTTTTGTATTTTATGTTATAATTTGTAAGTTTTTTTTAACATTCCACTGCTGTTCCCCTCCCTCCTTTCTCGCAGTCACCCCAAACTTACTCGTATCCAAACCCCCATCCACTCCTCACAGAGGGTAAGGACTCATAGGGTGAGTCAGTTTGGTCTGGCATATCTAGTTGAGGTAGGATCAAGGCTCTCTCCCAAGTATCAAGGCTGAACAAGGTGTTCCCCTGTAGGGAATGGGCTCCAAAAATCCAGTTCCATTCATACCTATCTCAGCCTTGACACTGGGGAGAGGTACTGGACCTACCTCAGCTAGATATGCCAGACTTAACCCTACTCACCTTGGGATTCCTTGCCCTCTTTGGAGAATGAATGGGATGATAGGGTGGAGGAGGCTGAGGGAGGAATGAGAAGAGGGAATGAAGGGGAGCGTGACGGACATGGGGGGGATCTTTTAAATAATATAACAGAAGCCAGTTCCTGCACCAGAAATAAATTCTCTTCCTACCACCAGAGACCTTACAAACTGCCTATGCCATTCAGCTGTCATCCACATTCAGAGGGTCACTTCAGAGTCAGCTCTCTCTTTTGGTTTCCTCAATATTCTTTACTTCCACTTTGTCCCCCCTTCCCTGTAATGCAATAAGACGTGTCTTAGAAATTTTTTTCAGGTCTTTCTCAGAGATCCCTGTATCTCTGATCTTATTTTTTTTCTTCAAAGAGTAACTTTCTCCTAGTCAAACTAAATACGATCCATTTTATAATTCATAGACTTTTCATAAAGTTTTATTCTTTCTACATTAATTGTGGGTATGCATTTTACTTCTAAAATTTCTATGAAGTTATTTCTTTCATTCCTTAATTCTTTGATGAAGATTTTAAATAATTAATTTTACTGAGATACAGTTATATTAATAACATTTATAATAACAAATTCATAGTTGAAAAATATGAAAACACATTTAAAAACATTTATACTATTTACTGACAATTTTATTGCAACAATTATATTGATATCTTCTTTTGATTATCCTATGAAAGTTTTTCCTGTTCATTTATCATTTGTGTGTTTGTATGTGTGTGTGCATGTGTAAGTATGTGTGTGTATCTTCTATGTTAGAGCATGTTAGTCTGTGTACATGAATCTGTGTGCATATGTGTGTGTGTGTTTGACTTTGTGTTTCTATGTAGAGGCCACAGGCTAATATCCAGGGAATGTCCAATCTTATTTTTGAGATATTTTATTCATGGAACACAGAACATGTTCTTTCATCTAGGCTGATTGGCCAATAAGTTCCTGGGATCTGCTGACTGAAAACATATATTGTTATACCCAAGTTTTATGTGTGATCTGAGAACTTTTCTTGGGTCTTCATGCTTGTCTGGCAAGAAACTGAATGACTGAACAATCTCTCTAGCCCAGTAGCTTTCACATTCCTTGTACTATGACCCTTTTTAACTACAGTTCCCCGTGCTGTAGTGACCCCCAACCATAAAATTAATATTATTGCTACTTCCCAAGTGTAATTTTGAATATGTTATGAATCATAATGTAAGTAGTTGATATGCAAACCCAAAGGAGTCGCATCTCACAGGTTGAGAAACACTTCTTAAGTCCCTGTTTTTTTTTGTTGTTGTTGTTGTTTCTTTTGGTGAATGACATAGAGATTCATTGTTAAAACTTGAACATCATAATAATTATAGAAAAAGATCTCATTCTAACTTAAGCTGATTCACATTAATACTTCCCTGGTATGGATGCCATATTGTTATAGTCAGGTGGTCTTAAAAACCTAGATTTGCCCCTGGTTTCCCTTCATAATGTAAGGAGACTTATTTACATTGATGAGCGAAGCAGCAGTTGCAGATGACCATATTATCTCCACTGGCAATATTGGGGATAATGAAGACACACTGCCCACATTATTACTGGCTGATGGTGGAGATTTATGAAATGCATTAAACCTTCTTTAGAACCAACCAAGAGAAGAAATCTGTGCTGAAAAGTTAGTGTGGAATTTCAAACCATTAATGCACTGTCCAGTGATGTAGGGATTTCCTCTACTTTCCAATATCAAGAGATGATATTATTGGTAGACTATTATTATTTAGCATGTATTCAAAAGATTGTCATCTTAAAACTTTTTGTTATGTTATTATCAAGTGAATTTTTCTATGGTCTTCATTTTTTTCATGTTTCATTATTTCTCATTCTAGTATTAGTATCAGTTGATAGGGTAATTATCTAACATAATTTTTATTTATACAAATAACAAGTCAGATTTATGGTCCCTGCATTTCAAGTATTTGTTCAGAATAGATAAGCTCATCTAAGCATTTTTTTGTATTAAGATTTATTTTCTTTTATGTGTAGGAGTTTTTCTTACATGTATATATGTGCTGCCAGTGTGTGTCTGGTCCCCAAGATCAGAAGAAATTGTCAGATATTCTATAACTGGCCTACTTGGGGCAGCCATGTGGTTGTTGGGTGCGATACATGAATAGCAATTGTTCTTAATTGCTGAAACATATATGCAGCCCCTGTCTTGGGATGTTTATAAACACAATTGCTTTCAGATGGTTGTGAATACATATTGAAACCTCTCAGCTATTCATCACCCATTGCAGCTTCCCTTTGATTTCCAGATAGTCACTTGTGAAAATGGGCATTACATTTCTGCATTATATTATAGGTTGAACATCTGAGAGATAACCCAGTATCTCTTTATGAAACCATTTTTTCTTTTCCTAATTACAATGTTTATATTAAAGGCTACATTTTTTGCCCAGTTGAGACTGATACATCAGTTATACTCACTTCTGTTCATCTTACCTTTCATGGATTGTTACTAAACACATTCTTTTTTAAATATGACGCACCTCTTTTTGTGTTTTGCTTTACCATTCTACACCTGCCATTTAGTCAACCTGGTTGTATCTTCTTTTATTTATGGAATATTGCAATGCAATTATTTAAATCTCTCTTTCCCTCTCTCCCTCCCTCCCCCCCCTCTGAGTCTCTGAGTGTGTTTTTATCTCTGTGTATCTGTTGTCTCTCTATCTTTGTTTCTCCTGATTTTTGTTAATACAAACCTACCACAGACACTGTGAAAATACACACTTTCTTTGATTTCTTTGACTAAACTGTTTAAAGTTTGTTGCTACCCATTTCCACAAATTAAGTCCAAAATACTTAATGTTGTATTTCTGACACCCTGCTTTAATTCATGTTTTCTTGTGATATGTCCAAGATAACCATGCACATATATAGGTGAAATTGATAGTCTTGGAAAGTAATTATTTTGAGTCAAATACACCATCACCATTTTGAGGATGTTGGGTACGTGGCCCCTTTTAGTGGCTCTTTGTCAAGTCTGCCAAATTAAGTTCATAGTCTCTAAAAATAATGTATCATTCTATATGAATCTTACAAAAAATGATACATCAGTATCCATGAGAAACAGCCTAAGTATCAATTAAGGTATGAGCACATACAAAAGTCATAGTTCACTATGTAATGAAATATATTATTCAAACAGACGAAGTAAGGTCATTTTACAATATGCAACAATTTGGAAGAACTTGAAGGAGATTCTGCAAGTAAATAAGCGAACATTGGGAAGAAAATAATTATGTGGTCTCACCATACAAATAACCTTTAAAAGACAGAATCAGTGGCTAGAGATATGGTCAGTAGTAAGAACACTGACTTTCTTCCAGAAGACATGGGTTCAATTGCCAACACTAGTATGGCAGCTCTGAATCTTTGGGAACTCTAGTTCCAAGGGATCTGACATCAATCACTGACCTCTAATGACAAAGTATGTACAAAGTATGCATACATACATTCAAGCAAAACATGTATACTTGTTTTAAAAATTCAGAGGCTAGAGTATTGAAGAAGTATGGAGTGCCAGTCAAAGGATACTGATATCCTGGCATAAGATGAGCCAGTTCCTGACATCCTAATATTCCACATGTTTGGTGATAGCTGCTGAATGATCTTGATTTTTATGTTCATTACACAACATAACATGAAACCAAATTTTATAAATTGAATGTATTCAGTCTTCTAGCAGCTGAATATTTTGATAAGAAAGAATTTTGATGCATTAATTCTACAAAATTCAGTGAAATAAGAATTTTAAGAGTTGAGGGCTGTGCTTTAAAGTTACATTTCCAAACTACAGAGCAACTGAAATGAAGATATTTTCTAGTTGAAGTCACTTGGCCTTCTCTTACACACTTCTTCCTCATGTTTCATGGGTTAGAAAACCATGCTGATGCTCATGAGGATCTGCTCACAGCTGAGCAAAATGCTAAAAATAAGTTACAGTGCTGGAAATAGAAGTGTTACTAATATTGCTGAGACAGTTATGGGAAGACTCATGGCAAAGTCATGATCCAAACTGAGTGTTTAATCCTAGTGGGTTTGTCACATAAGAGGACCAGATGTCAGTTCTGGTGACAAGCCTTATAAAGGTGTTGTTCCTGGTTGACACACCTAAAAATTGTAAGGTTTCATATACTAACAGTTGTGTAAAGTCAGTGGGGCACAGGAGGGAGCTTGGGAGGAAGTAAGACCTGAAGAAGCATTTTTAAATTTCTAGACAGAATGCACAGTGGTTCACTGAAGAAATGACTAGGGTGGAAATTTAACAGTGAATAACTTAGAAATAATGTTGTTTTAAAAAAGTTGCAAAACTGTAAGAGTACCAAGTATTCATCACTCAGACTTCCCTGCTGTTAACATTTTATATAATTGTGCCACATCTGTCAAGAAGAATGAGACATTAATGCTAAGTGTTATTATTGACATAGTTAATTTACTGACTTTGCTTGATTTCACCAATTTTCTACTATTATACTTTTTTTGCTACTCCAGAATCCAATTTGGCTGTCATGCATCATTCAGTAGCATTGTGTCCTTGGCACTTTCTGACCTTTAACAGATTCTTTGTGTTTTCTTTTTTATGATGCTGTCATTTTAAAATATAATTTATTAAAAGCACCACTGCTGTTTGTACAAGTCATAAAGATATCTATCTGTCCATTTAATAATTCTTTCTTAGTAGAAAAAGATATCCTCCTCAATATATCTCATCTCACTATTTTGCTGGACTACCAGTGTGTAGACAGGCATTTACTCTGTGTCTAAAAAGCTACGATCAAAGTTCAGCTTTTCCATTCTGATATAAATTTGATCACTTTTATTTTTGTTTAATCTTATTCACTTGAAGACTAAATTGCCCAGTTTTCTCTTATTTTCCTAGCTAAATTACTTCCTCTCTCATGCCACATTTCTTCCAGCTATTTGCATGGTTAGTTAGTTCATTAAATAAACCCATATTTTATAAATTTTCAGATAAAATAACATATTTATCAAGCAGAGATGATGACTTGATATTAACTACAACAGATATGAGTAAATTTAGTTAATCAGCATATGCAGAGACCCATTACAATTTCTTGGCACTTGATAAGGACACAGACATACCTTGAAACATCCCTTTCTGTCCATGATTTAACTCTTTCAGTTTGCAACAAATGTAGTTTTACAAGAAACTTTAACAAATAATACAGGCAAAATTCTTAGATCCATTATCCAATTTTTAGAAATGGTAGTGATTTATAACATTATAGAGAAATAACACCATGGAGACATTTATGTGAAAGGCTAGGAAACAGAAAGTGTTTTACCACACCTAAGAATCCGCAGGTTCCCCCTGGGTAGCCATATCCTTTTCTCAATTTCTACTATATTCTGACTTCTTTCAACCACACAATCAGTGCTTTATCTCTATAATTTTTAAGTTCAACAATATTACAAGAATAGAATTTCATAATATCAAAGTATTAGATATTAACTTTTCACTCAGCATAATTCCATGGACATTTGTAAAGACTGTTTTATATATCATTGATTCTTTTTATAACTACTTAGAAATACTCCAGGAGATAAATGTATTACAGTTCATCTAAATATTCCCCAGGTTTAGGATGTCTGTTTCAGGTTATGGTGAATTAATCTGCTACAAGTGTTTAACTAATGTGTTTATTCTATAACAAGGATTCCATTTTTTGGATAAGGAAGTATTGATGGAGTTCATAGTTTATATAGCACTGAAATGTTTACTATTAATATATACACATATAAGATATGTTTATATATATAAGTGTATTAAAGTAACTCAAGATCTATTCAAGAGTGAATAAGCCATGACACAGTATTGTATAGACTGTGTGTCATTTTTTTTTATCTTAGACATTCTGATAATTGTGTTACAACTCATTGTTATAAAATAATACGCAATGTCTTTTAAATTTCTGTACATTTTGATCACTGTAGACAATGTGCTCCTTTGTAAGTGCATATTCATGTCAGAAAAGGTTTCAAAATATCATTTTCAATCATGTTTTAATGTTGAATTTCTTTGTTTTAGTTATTAATTCTTATTAATTAGAATTAGAACATAGTTTGAAAATATAATATCCTATCTAAACTGTATTTTAATGTTTTGATTAAGGAATTTAACTGAGAAACATTTTAAAGAATGGCAAAGTTTAGGTTATAAGTTTCTTTTGGGTTCAGGTATAATGTGTGGTTCAGACACGTTTTGCTTTTCTCTCTATATTGATCATTTTGGTTTTGGTTCTATACACATTTATAGTTTATGATAAGTCACAAGTATTTTATGCAGTAATACTATGTGTATTACTTAATTTACCTATGCACTAAATACCATTTTAGATTGTAACATTGCATTGGGTGAAGCAAAGAAAGAGCTTCAATTCAGTACTACTACCCAATCTACCATATAAAGATCATCTCTGTGATGGAACAGAATGCTGCCAAGACTGTCAGAATCCATTTATCAGAAGTGAGATTTGGAAATCATATTTTTGCACATTTGTAGCAGGCAATCACTTACTTTAGAGGTTTTGCTCCATATTCAATGCTTAGAAAACAACAAACTCAGCAAAATTCCTGAAGATCATATTAATAAATTGTCTAAACATATTCTATTATTTTCTTCCTTTTTTTAAAAAAAAAAGTCTTTTTTTTTTATCCATGTATCCCCTTGCTCTCTCTCTCTTCTTTCCCAATCCCTCCCAGTCAGCCCTCAGACTCCTACTCCCCATCATCTCATCCTCTCCCCGAAAGGGCAAGAAGACCCAAGATGGGTCAGCTCAGTGTGGCACATTAAATGAACTTCAATTGTTTTAACTACTTGAACTAAGTTGAAAGAGTCTGACTGAGATTTGATTAGAATCCAAAACACTGGACATTCTTATCTCTCCATTTACATCCCAATCGATGGCTCCAGACTTTCACACATTCTTTTTGTGCAGTTGCATGTTTTTGGTGGCCCCTTTACAATGGTGAGGATAGCATGGATTCCACAAGACTTCACCAGTAACAAATTCCCATTTCAAGACCAGCACCTACAGAAAATTGTTCACACCTGTGTTTATCCCCAGTGTCACTGCTCAGTTGTTCATTGATCTCTATCTAAACCCAATTATTAAAAAGAGTTCTTATAAAAGGAAGCCTGGAATACTTCTGCGATAGCTTTGAGACCAGTAGAAAGGACAACACAAGCATCAGACATGAGTATGAGAAAAGGGACAACCATATACACAATGGTGGACAGGAAGGAAAAATGGAGAACATTCAAAGGCTTCTATGTAATTAGTAGGGAAAGCCTTGAATCTACATAAACTAAATGGCACATTTAAAGATGAGCAGTGGTAATCACACATCTCTCAAGAGTAGTCTATTATAAAAACTAGGTTAATAACTTTTTAAATATCTGAATAGGAAAGGCTTTGAAGGTAATGTCCAAATTACAGAAAATATGTATATCTCAAATGATTTCATGTGTGTGTGTGTGTGTGTGTGTGTGTGTGTGTGTGTGTGTGTGTGTATGTGTACACATTTATATATTTATAGAGTTGGTGCATGGTCTCTAAAACAAAACAACAATAGAAAAGCCAAAAATTATTTGTTTTCTTTCTGGAATAAAATGTTTAAGGAATATTGTAGGTACCATTGAATCCTGCCAATGAGAGTGGATCCTACAAAGCACAGCAAAACATGTTCTTTAACAGACAAAGCTACTCCATGGGAGGCTAAATAGTCATCACTGCATTCCAAGGCCCTGGACCTTTTTTCTGCCTGTGGCTTTTAGCCCCACAGAAAATAATGCAATAATTCAAAAAAGCTGAAAAAGAATGAAACATGTATGTGAGGTGTTGTTTTATGAAAATTAGGCTGCTTTAATTATAATAGAAAATTAGTAAAAGATGTCAAAGCAACTGTCAGTGCTATGTCTTCTCGAATGCAGGACACATTTTATGTTCTTTAGGAAATATAAACTGAAGTTATGAAATTCTAACTTCAGTCTCATCTTTTCCACTCAGTGACTGTGTGATTTAATAGACTTTCTAGCATCTTTGTGATGAAGCTGTCATCATACTCATCACTCTCATAGAGAAAGGAATCATTCACATGCCAAGTAGAGTTCTTTATATAATAATTGGTTCCTCTGATATATTTAAAGTGTTAACAGCTCTTTTACCTTTCCCATGCCAAATCTTTGTTCTATTTTGAACATTTTTTCAAACTTAATGCTTAACACATTATATGAGTTTCTTCTTTTATGGGTTTCTTGTATGTTTCCATAACCTAATACCTGACAAATACAACTTCAAAAAAGGGGGTTTATCTTGACTCACAGTTTGAATGTGCAGTTTTTCATACTGCAGAAGGCAAGGTGTGGCAGGACCATAAGACAGCTGTTTACCTTAAATATGCATTAACTAAGCAGTCATCTCATTATTCCTATATTTCTACATTCAGGAAGCAGAGATGAGAAATACTAGGGATCATTCTGCTTTCTCCTTTTTTAGTCAGTCTGGGACTCTAGTCCATGGAATGGTCCAGCCACATTTAGAGTAGGTCTTCCAGCCTTCATTGACCTGCTCTAGGGGGCCCTTGATATACATGTCCCAAGACTTGTTCCTTCTGCATCCAGCTGGTGACTCCACCTTTATTCTCCCAGAGCAAGTCTCAGCTATACTTCTTGCTACTTAGAATTTTATTAAACCAACCACAGTTACAGATCATCATACACTATAAAGGAAAATTCCATAACAACAATCAATATTAACCATCACACATATCAAAAACTATACCTAACTGTAGAGCTCTATGAGTTTGGACATTGATAAGCATGTACCCATGCAACTATCACAACAGACTATACTATAACACCTCCCTTACATCCACAACTTGTATTCTTCTTTCTTATTTGTTATCATTATGCTGAGATAGGGACACTGGATATGAGATCTGCTCTCCTAACAAATTATTCATCACTTAGTACAATATTGTTAACTGAAGGCCACTTGTTACATAGTAGATGTCTAGGACTTGCTCATATTCCTCATTAGGCCAGACAAACTGTGAGGAAGACTGAATCACTGTAAGTAAAATGAAAATTGATCTATCGCAAGTAAAGACATTCAGGATTTCTTAAGCATTTTCAAATACGTAGGATATTTACCTATAACTAATAAAAAGGCATGCTTTATTATTTAGCATGAAATCTTTAAGATTGCATGCCCGAGTTCCAGATCAAACTTGATGTGCTTTTCTCTCTGCCTTTATACTAGAATATATTCAGAATTCTCAGACATTAAAAACATTTATGTGCTAAAAACAGTTGAGAATTTGTAAATTCATTGAAAAATGTTCATTCATTTGGACAAAGGTTCTTTTAATCTTAACAAATGAATTTATTATTTGAAATTTATTTTTGGAATCTGATTCAACTTATGCTAGAAATAGTACTCATTTGCTCTATTATAAAATTAAAATAGAGAGAATTGCTTCAATATTGATTACTTTGCTATAGATAAATTTATTCATTTATTCTCATTCTAAATAGAGTAATTTACTTGGACTAGGCTAGACATAGAAGGAAAAGAATCACTATACCTAATTATTTTTATTATACTTCTAGAATATCCAGTTTTCAGCTGTGGGGCTAAAGGGCTTCCATCTTTATCTCTGAAAGGCATGCTTGAAACTTGATATTGGGTATGATTTTAACTTAAGCAATAATGAAGTTCCCCTGGATGCCCCAGATAGCAAATGTTTATTAAGTATTGTCTATGTATGTGCCAGAATATTACTAATCATGAAGAATGCATTGATATAAACTAATAAATTCATTTATTGTGGTGAAAATTTTCATAATATCTATTACCATTTGGTTTCATATCAATTATTATAATCCGTACATTTTTTTTAATGTTTTGGATGATGGAGATATGGCTTCGCAGTTGAGAATAATTGCTGCTAATGCAGAGGACTGAAGTTTAGTTCTCATGATGGAGGCCTGGCAGACAGAAGGTGCCTATAACTGTATCTCCTGGGCATAAGACACTTTGTTTGACTTCTGTGAGCATCAGTACCAATGAGTGTATACTTACAAACAAATGCATAAAATCAGCAAAAAACTTCCAGATTTGGGGGAATACTGTATGCTATGTCTGGTTTCCTTTAGATTCTAAAATCATGATAGCACAGAGGTAAGTTTCACTGTCTCCCTTTACATATGAAATATGGTTTACAGAAATGCCAAGGAATTACCCTCTAGGAACCATTACATCGACAGCTTAGTACATTTAGTGATTACTGCCATGTCTATTTCTCAGTAGGATTTGAAATTGGCTCTGGTACCTTCTTTCCCTCTTATAAAATAAGTTTTATAAATTTAATAATATATTTTACCTTAGTTTAAAATATTATACTTGAACATAACTACCACAAAACAAACATAGCTTTCTTAATTTCTAACAAAATTAATCCAAGTGCTTGTCCACACATTAATTTGTATACATGTAGAACTAAGTGAAATCAGTGAACTAGAACAAAAAACCTATGAAATTTGTAGAGAAAAGTGGGAGCAGGATGGCAGGAGCTATAGGGGAGGGAATGGAGATAGATGTGACTAAATCATTTATACAAGCATACAATTCTCAAGTAAACAAAAACTTATGAAGACTGACTTGCTGTGGTTAAGACTGAACCATGCATGTAGTTTTAAAGCTACTGCTGTGAACTGTCCTTCTGGCTGCCTGGAAGGTGAATTTTAAATGCTGGAGCTTATTGTGATTCTTCCTGATGCTTTTCATTGACCAGTCCATCTTGTGCCATATGGAATCATTGCTGTCTTTTTAAAACAACTCCCCAATCCTGCTTAAATGTCATAGTTGAAAATGATATTATGTTTCAAAATTACAGTATGTAGGATAAGGCTGAGGAAAGCAGAGAGACTGCTTAAAGGAATACTGATTAGTTAGCATCGTGGTGGGGTCTATGATTGATTCTGCCAAGTAGCCTCATCACACCTTGGCAAGGTAGCCACAGTTTAATAGAAAAAAAATAAAATTTAGGAAATTAGAAGGTGGACCTGTTCTCAGAGGTGAGAGAATCAAACAGACACTAAAAGATAAAGGAAAAGTGTAAGTCACGTGAATGAGGAGAAGATCTTGCATCCAGTTGCCTTCCTGTTTGCAAAGTTATGTGCATTTATATGCAACATTTATATTTATAGGTTTGTATATAAATATATGCATATACATATCACAGACATATAATTTAAACCTGCATGAAGATTCATGTGAACACACACGCACACACACACACACACACACACACACACACACACACACATGTGGGAATATATTTGTGCGTACTGTATCTTTAAATAAAGGAGCTGGTTTAGGCCATGGCAGGTACCATAGAGGAAGTGGGAGGAGAGTCAGTTCAGATAATAGAAGCAGGGCGGAGTTAGAAGCAGACCGCGCGGAAGCCGCCGACATGTAAAGAACACTAGTGAGCTACGGGCTGGGCCCACGTGGCCCGCAGATTAATAGAAATGAGTTGATTTAAAATGTAAGAGCTAGCTAGCAATGTGCCTGAGCCATAGGCCAAACAGCATGAACTTAATATAAGCCTCTGAGTTATTTTTGGGGACCCGGGCGGCGGTGGGTTCCTAGGCGGTCTCGGGCGGCGGGTCTGTGGGTCCAGATCTCCGGCTGTCTGGGACCAGCGAACTAACTACAACAGATGGCGCATCCAACGTGGGCCGATTATCCACTTAGAGCCTGATAAAGATTAAAAAGAGTTCTAGATCGCAGAAATTGAGCCAGGGCAGCTTCCAAATTGTGTGTGTGGAGCGGGTCTTTGTACAAACAAAACATGGTCCGGGTCACACTCAAAATGGCGCCAGCGGCGGGCTGGCGACAGGCAGTGTGAGCTACAATCAGGCGGGTTCCTGAAAACTAACAAAAGACTCAGTAATGTGATTGATTTTAGATTTCTGCTTATTTTAAACAAAAGAGAAACAAATTTTCTTCGTGGCAGTTACGGTTTAAGAAAACTTAGTGATTCAGCCTAATTTGCAAAAAATGTGCTTCTTTTTAAAAAATGTATTTTAAAAGCTCTTAAGGTTAGAAGATGAATAAGGATTCACAATAAAACAGATTCAGATAAAAAGAAAACCTGTAAACGGGTTACAATGTTTGTAAAGGTACATAGGCTTCACAGAAAAAAGAAAGAGGTTAAGAAAAGTTTTTAAAGCGAGAAATAAAGTAATAAAAAGATAATAAGCCACGTAAAGATGGCAAATAGACACAAAATCTGGATTTTGGTTGTTATTGTGTTTTCTTTTAATTTTTTAACTGTTAATGAGCTAACTGCAAAAAGACAATGGATTGCAAAGGCTACTAAGTTAAACAAGAATGTATATTTTAAAGGTATTTTGATTTTGAAATTTGTGTCTAAGGATTTATTGCTTTGGAAGAGTTCTGTTTCTGTTTCCACAGATGAGAACCTGTGGATTGCTTCCAGGCAAATATGGTTTCATCAACCAAGACCCCCTGAAAAAACCTCTGATGAGAAGAGGTGGCTTTATCAGCTTCAGAGCTGCAGACTGATTCATCTTCAACAACTGTGAGATTTTCAACGCCCCTTAATCAGCAGGAAGTAGTAATAGATAACTTCGCCCAAATTCCCCAAATATTGTTTCTAAATGTTTGTTTTCATTATAAATGGTTAATGGTCATAGTCAATCTCTTTCTAAGAAAAAACGGGGGATATGGTATGTGAATGCTTTTTTAAAAAAATTAGATTATTAAATTTACAGGTAATCAGCTGTTAATCTCAAAATGCTTTACATTGGTATAGATTTTGGTTTATTGATACAAATTTAAAGTCAATTTTGTTATGCTATATGTGTTTTTCTAATAAATGCTTTTTTAAAAAATTAGATTATTAAATTTACAGGTAATCAGCTGTTAATCTCAAAATGCTTTACATTAGTATAGATTTTGGTTTATTGATACAAATTTAAAGTCAATTTTATTATGCTGTATGTGTTTTTCTATTCTTGTTTAAGGTATGATGTTCATGTAACTGTTTTAAAATTGTAGTGTATAATTAAGAAATGAAGGTTAATAGTCACTTTTGATAATCAAGTTAGGTTAGTTAAGATTTTTAAGTATACAAAGATATATTTCAATTAAATAGATAATCTTCAAATACTTCTAAGACCTACAGAATATGGCATTTAAAATGTTTTAAGAGCTTAGACTTTTCTAGACAGTGAGACAGGTCTGTTCCTGGCAGCACTAATTTACTTCAACAGGAAGATGGGCATTAAAGAAACTCCATATAAAATCTCATCTATTTGTAGTGATGGTGAGCCACTGGAGAACAAACTGTTTTTATATTGACTGCTTGACAGTATGCTGTTTAAACTGGACATGCAGGTTCCATAAGAAGATGACCTCTGAACTTTGGCAGAACAAGCCTAAATGGTCATTCAGGTTCCTGCTTTACAGAGAAAACTGTCAGACATTCTTCAAGACTCAAAGAGAAACAATGGATGAACTGTGCCAAAATGGACAGAGCAGATTTCCTGCTTCACTGAAATGAAAAGAGACTTTGGGCCTGTAGGCTGAAGATAAATGCCCCAACCTTATAAAGGAACTTTGAGTGACTGTCCAGGCAGATAGGTGTCATCTCTGTCCTTTCTAGATTTTAGAGGTCGTTTGCACTTCTGGTTTACTTAGATAAATATTATATCCTTCTGTGGTCTTTGATGTAGTTGAAGATTAGATAGTTATATGTACAGTTTTTCTTAGTCATTTAAAAAATATACTAGATATAAAACTTTAGATTCACAAAAATAAAGTAGATAAAATGTTTTCTTTAATTTTGCTAAGTGCAAGTAGACTAGATATTGTAACTGTAATTCTTGCTTGATGGCTATTTTGTTATATGTAATTTTGCTATGTTAAAATTGAAACCTTCCTTTTTGATTAGAAAAAAAAGGGGAAATGTGGGAATATATTTGTGCGTACTGTATCTTTAAATAAAGGAGCTGGTTTAGGCCATGGCAGGTACCATAGAGGAAGTGGGAGGAGAGTCAGTTCAGATAATAGAAGCAGGGCGGAGTTAGAAGCAGACCGCGCGGAAGCCGCCGACATGTAAAGAACACTAGTGAGCTACGGGCTGGGCCCACGTGGCCCGCAGATTAATAGAAATGAGTTGATTTAAAATGTAAGAGCTAGCTAGCAATGTGCCTGAGCCATAGGCCAAACAGCATGAACTTAATATAAGCCTCTGAGTTATTTTTGGGGACCCGGGCGGCGGTGGGTTCCTAGGCGGTCTCGGGCGGCGGGTCTGTGGGTCCAGATCTCCGGCTGTCTGGGACCAGCGAACTAACTACAACACACACACACACACATCAGTGTATGTTTAAGATCAATGGGAAGAAGGAAATTCCTAAAAAAAAAAATCTAAGTTTTTTATACTATTATACTCTCTTAAAATTTAATAACATGCTCATTAAACAGTCAATTAAATTTATTATTTTAAAACCTTAATTTGTTCAATGGTAGCTTAATATTTTACAATTCATTGAGAGTAATGTCAAGACATAAATGCATTTATATTTGGATGAAAAATTGCTAAGGCTGCTGCAGATGATAACTACCTATGTTGCTCATAAAACAGAAGGTAGGTACAGAAAGGGGCCTGTATTTCATTCAGTGAGAGCAGTTTCTTTGAGTCCAGTGTCTTTGGTTCTGTACGTGGTCATAAACCTCCTGTATTCTGCATTCTGCTTTGCTTTAGGTGACAGCAGACTTTACTCATTTGTAAAGCTCTCAAGGAATCTTTTAATAATATTATATCCGTTAATCCTTCCCCTGATTTAAAATTCTTTTGGGTGAGGGTAAGTGAAAGTACGTGGTTAGATTGTGGCTACCTCTGCCCTTCTTGGCTGCTTCCTCTTCATGGCTTTGTTCCGCTTCCTCTGAGACCACCACAGTAACATCTGTCTGGTCCACGTATCATTTTACTACCTTAAACTCACACCTTTTGATGTATTCTGTAAGAAATATTGGGAGATGGAGAGGTTTATTTAGTTGAATACTAACCAGATCTTTGCAGAGGTGAGGATGACAAACCATGGAATGAAATGAATTTAGTGTGGCCAGCACCCAAAGTATTAAACTATGTCTATGAAAAGTAAAGTAGTAAAATAGACAGCCTAAAAAGCCCTCTAAATTTTAACAGAATAAAGTAGCCTGAAGTCTGCCCAAAACATTTCCCTTTCTCTCTAACTCAGTCTCCTGTAGAAACCACAGAAGTGACATGACCCCAGGAGTGGGAACTTGTATCCATATTCTAGTTTTATGTGGGATTTATCTTGGGAAAATAAATAAATGTCTGTGCATTGAAGACGATATACTGTGAGGGTACTTAAAACTTTATTTGGATAATTTCTCAAGTATAAAGACACATCTTGAAAAGAGCTTTTCAATGCTAAGATAGAAATATTCTTTGTATTATTTAAAATCCGTGTATATTGATGTATATGGTCCATCTACCAGAAAGATGTAACATGTTATAGTTGTGTGGATGCAGTTTAGCAGAGCCCAGCATCTTTATTTAAGGTTTTGAAACTAAAGTCTACAGCTCAGTCACACTTCACAAGTACATCATAAAACAAAACTATTAGTTTATTTCTGAGTTTCAAACTCTGCTCTTCTAGAATTAACTGAAGTTGGATCACCCTTTCTGATAGAGCCATTCAGACTGAGGAAATCTCTTCTTTTAAATTTAAGAAGAAATTATAATGTTCACTGTAGAACAAATGTGTTTAGTGGGGTTTGGGATGATCTGTGTTATTAGCTAAATGGCGATTTTATCATTTGACCTGTTCAGTACTTGTTAGGTATTAAGTGTTATTGTTACTTCCGGTCATTAAGTCATTAAAACCTTGTTTGGATAGATGTAAAAGTGAAGAACAAGTGTAGGAGAAGAAAGTTCCCTATGCTGCTCCTTTAAGAAACATTAAAACGTAGGGTTTATGAGTTAGTCACACAGGAAAGCACCTGGTAGCTCAAGGAATGTACTGCTTACATTCTTTCATCAAAGTATTCGTGTTTTCTTGATTGCTCTATGAGAATTCAATTGAACTGTAGCTTTTTCTTATTTTTCTATGATAAATTACCCCAAATCATAGCAACTTAAAGTTTAGTTCTAAACTGCCTATTACCCAAAGAATTTGAACACAAAATTGTCTCATGAAGTCACTGTGAGCTTAGACTATAGTCTCAGAGGGAAGCTTGGGAACTGGAACTTTTTCTTTAATGTTTTCTGATGTGTTTGTCAGCAGAGTCCAATTCCTTGTGGTTGCTGGTGGGAATCTTCAATGCCCTACCACAAGAGCATCTCCAGAGGTATGACAAGAACTTCAAACATGGTAGTTGGCTTCTAAAACAGATGTATACTAAAGGATAAAGTCTCAGTCCTCATCTGTCAGTCTTGGCAGTGATATAATATCTGTCTACTGTATTCTATTCCTTCCAAAACAACCATTAAATTAAGCCAATGTTAAAAGTGCTTTATACTTCATCAAGGGGAGGAAAGAGTATCTGGGAATCTGTGTGTATGTTCTTCTCTTTAAAATATAACCTAAAATTTGCCAAGAAGTGATTGAGGATTAAACCTCTCATATCATTCATTTACCTTGTGTTTAGACCATACTTTGACAAACTATTATTGTCAAATTTACTTACGTAGGAATGGGAATATAATGGTAAGTTGTATTATATAGTTATAATATAATTTATCTTGTATTCTAATCGATCTTAATAATAAAAACCCGGAGTCAGACATCAAGGTAAATACTGAAAGATCAGAGAAGCAAAGGAGCCAGCCAAGAGAGATGCTTCACTCTACTACATCCTCAATCCCAAGCTTCTTGAGCTCCTGCCTCCTTCTTCTTTAATATTCCCTTCGCCCAGATATAACACTTTCTGTCTCACTTTTTTAGTGCTGAGATGAAAGGTGTGGGTCTCCACTACTCTGTTGTCTTTTAGACTGGATCAATCTCATGTATTTCAGAGTGGCCTTGAATACCTGATATTCCTGTTTCCTCCTCTGAAGTGCTGGGATTAAAGGTGTGTGCAATCACTGCCAGGTTAACTTGTGACTAGTTTGCTCTCTGATATAACAAATAGGCAAGCTTTATTTGTTATAGCACAAATGAAATGTCAAATATCCCTACATATTAAGTTCTATTATATAACAAAACATTAGCATGCTATATAATTAAAAATCATTACAGTAAATTACAATTTATAATTATGTATAAATTTATTATAATAAATAAAATTATATATTCAACTTGTTCATGACACATAGTCCATAAGTGGAAGAATTATGATTAAAATTCTCATCCAAATCCTGACAATATATTCTGAACTTTGTAACAACACAATCTGAAAAACAAAATCCTTTGATAAAAACATGTCAATAGCTCATAAGTGAAAAAATAATTTTATATTAAACATGATAATAAGAGAAATATGCATAATAGAAGAGAGAGAATTATGGATGTCATAGAATTATAATTTTTATCTTCAAGGACAATGGAAATCTGTTGTGCTCTTCTCCTCAATGCAACTTCTACCTTAGGGACATGTAACACTAGTGTGGACATTTTCCTTCAGTACTGAAAAAAACCATCTGACAAGCAAAACAATCTCCTTATTGGTCAGTCATTTTTTAGAAAAATTATTCTCACAGCAATAATCTGCCTCCCTCCAACCTGATCTAATTTTATATAACATTTAACTAGTCATTATCTTTAATCAGTCCACATTTGCATTCATTCAATATATGTATTTTAAGTTGTAACTACCTTGGAATCAATTTTGTTTCCCTCTTCTTGAAGTTCAAGTCAATAATTAACTAGAATAATTTTACTTAAAGCATCATTAGATTACTAAATTAACTACTCAAATAGGTGGAACCAACAGAACAAATGAGCAATTTTACAAATAGCTCTGTGCTGGCTTCAAGCAGAATAGTAAGTCTGATGGCTACATATAATTCTCTTCAAAGAAAAATGAGCCATGCTCTGCTTGTCATGTGATTTTATTTCTACCATAACCAAGGGAGATTGTCATAATGATACCCACAAGTTCCACATGTGGACACTAAGGTCTGAAGAGCCTATAGAGTAACAGGCTATGCCAGGCTCTCTTAAGAGTATTCTATCAGAAGACACAGGATGGTCACTAGAACCCTTATCAATTTTCACATTTGTCATTTGTTGATAACAAGTCAGATTTCTCCATAAGAATATAATCAGTATGTTATTTGTTAGATAATAAACAATATGTAGTCTAATGAGAAGTTACTCTGAGATGATGTTAAGACCAGGTTTCTCATGAGTCTTCCACATGTCAATTGAACATTTCCTGAATCAGACATCATTATAATGATTTTCAAATGGTATCTCCTAATCCCATCAAGTGTTTCAGATTTATTAGCTTACATAGAAGCAACCCCTTTTCCCAAGACTGTTCATGTATCCATTTATATACTGTTATATTAGTGCTGTTTCAGAAATTCTTATTTTACTTAGAAGAAAATCATTATTGCTTATTTAAAATGTCCCAGACATTGTCAGTAAGATCTCTTTCAAGATGGACTCTTATTTCATTTCTTATGGTGTTTGAGGGCTTCCATTGATCAGAGTATCCCTGATTTGCTTATGTTTCTGTCTCAGGACAGATGCAGTCATTTCTCTCCTGAAAGACTTTGCTTTAATATGAAAATCTATCATTTGGGCACTCTTGTATCCTCTTTTAGGACTAGGGAATCACTATATGTATGCCTTTTCAATAGTGTGAAATAATAAATATGTGTACATGTACTATATATACATATATTATTTCTATAATTTATCATGTCTATATAATCTTGGATTATTGTTCTTCATGACATTCTCAATTACATTCATAGAAGTCTTCCCATCTTTGTAATTTTTATTTATAAGTCATGAATTATGAAATGTATTCTAAATTCTTCAATGGACATCTTCATTGGTTTACTACTTCCTACATGCCATCAAACTCATAAGCATAATAGCCTAAATTGAATACAAACACACACACTCATTTACACTGCTACATGGGCTGCAAATAAAGTGCAAACAAAGAAGAGTAAGAATATAGAAAGAAAAAGGAGGAATGAGGGAAGAATGATGTAGGAAAATAATTCCATTTTGAAATTTTATCTCAACAATCTTTTCTGTTGGTACTTTTCCACTAATTGTGACTGGGCTTCTAATGCCATTGCCATGGGTTATGTGTATTGTGAGCACAAACTGCAAACTGAGCATTTAGTGACAAGAAAGAGGAATAAAAATGGGCCAATCAGAATGTTGATTTCAAGCATGTGATGCTCACCTACTAACTCATAAGCAGCTCAAGTGTTACCTACTGTCCTCAACAGATACCAGTCTAAATCCTGGTGTTTCAGCTAGTGTAGTTTTAGTTTACTGCTGTTATGAGCTGATTAGTCAAAATCAGCATGTCTTCTTCATGTGTTCACAGGAAGATTCCTATGCTAGCATAAGAAATCAAGCCAAAGTGATGAGCATCATTTCTAGCCACTTTTTTAAATTTAGTTTTTATCCCATTTATTTTTTTAGTATCTCTGTGTGGGCAATCATGTGTCAGGATATGTACGTGGTGGTCAGAGAATGACTTGCAGGAATTAATTCTTTCTACCATGTGGGCTGTAGGGATCAAATTCAGGTTCTGAAGCTTGACTATGAGCCGTTATCAGCTGGTCCATCTTTCTAGTTCCCAGATTTCAAAGAAAAATGCATGCTCTATCTTTTTTGACTCTTGCCTGAGAATTAGCAGAATCTAAGGCCAAAATATGAAATCAAGTATTCCTAAGTTATATGTGAACCATAGTGACTCACTTTCAAATAATCAAACAAAAAGAGAATTGTGTTTGACCCATTCTTTCATATGTTCCTCTTCACACTCCAACAACCACTAGTCAAAATATTAGATGGAAATTATTTGTACGGAAAGTAGACTAATTTTATTTATACTACAAATACAATATCATATTATAATTCACTTATTATTTACCTTGTATTTGACACTGTCTCAAACCTACATATGATGCATACTGCATATGAGTGGATACATAGGAAATACAATCATTATACAATTTTTATATAACGAACTTGGGCATTTAAGGATGTTGATATTTATATGGAATTACTTCCAAGATGTTTTTTACTTCATGGATCCTAGGAAATCCATGATTGAGTGTTGTTGTGATCTGTTTGTTATAGGAACCAGTTCAAGTAACCTTTACTAATAGGACTGTTTAAACAAATATTTGTCTGAAAGCATATATCAACTGAATGCTTATATATAGGTTTTTATATACATACTTAATTTAATCAAATAGAAGAAAGTCAGGAAAAGTCACCAAGAACGTCTATTTGAGGCTCAAAATCATTACTTAGAAAATGCAGGGAGAGGGAGAAAAGGTCAGTCCTGCTTCAATTTGATATGTCATGCTTTGTTGACTCCCATGGGAGCTCTTACACTTTCTAAATGGAGATGGGGAAATGGATGGGAGTGGGTGGAAGGGAGGTGCAGAAGAGGAAATGGGAGGGGAGGGTGGAGAAGAATATGTGGTTGGTATGTGAAATAAATAAAAATTTAATAGAAAAATTTAGTAAATAAGTTTGTGTTGCACCAAAGATAACAACATGTATAAAAACAAGGCATGTGAAGAGCTGCATTTTGTTCATGCATAGTCAAACTTCCTGATATGGTATATTTCAGACTCTATGGACACAGTGAATGGAAGACTAGACACAGATTTATCTACCATGATATATTTCCTTTTTAGGATTCAGATTATATAGTATGAAGCATATTCTATGGTTTCTTTTTAGTTATTATGCTGTTATACATAAACAATTTAAATAAATTATCTAAGCTTGGGCTAAGGCATTATCATTTCTGTATTTTTTTGAAAAATAGAACTTCAAAGTTACTTTATATATAGGCTGTAATCTATTTGATCAATACTTAGGAGCTTTCTAATGAATGACAACTTGAGAATAGTTTCATGGTTTTCATAAAGAGATTGCTGATACAAAAATATTAACTTGATTGTGGAATTAAGATTGGTTGAATATGGACCTTGATTTGGGGGATGGAAAAACTGCTGAGGTCCTATTAACTCTGTATGATAAAATATTCAGTGCTTAAGAATATCTGCAGAAGATTCAATTTGAACTGTGAAAGAGGGTTTCTGTAAACATTGACTATGTTTCAGATGCTGGATGACCAGAGTAACATTTAGCAGCCAGCAAATTATACAATTGAAGCAGAAAATAATGAAATTTTTAAAAGTATAAATGTTTTAGATTATTTCTCAGGATCTGAATCAGGAGGAACAAGAATTAAATGACCCCAAAAAACCCTTCAGAATATTTTTGCTACTCCAAAGGGAACTTTTATGACATTAACCTACACTCACCATGGTCCCTGGATTATCATTTCTGTGGAATGGCCTGTTCTTGACATTTGAACTAAATAGGATAATAGAAAATGCTCCTACTGGTTTCCTAAATATTTACTATTTTGTAAGTGTCTTTCAACCTCTTCAGCCCAGCTATGCAAGTTTATGGCACACTCTTATTTCTATATATTTTTATTTATTTTTTTCAGACCATATGTTTTGATCATATTTCTCCATTCCCTCAACTTCTTCCAGATCCTTCTCACCTTCCTACCTACCCAATATTTATATTTCTCTCTCTTATTCACTCCTCTATCTCTTCCTCTATCTCTATCATTATCTCTTCCCACCTCTCTTCACTACCAAGAGAGCTTGTTCAAATTCAAATTGAACCACAGAGTTGAGCTACCCTTCGTCTTATGTATAATTTTTGGTTTGTTGGTTTTTTTTCCCCTCTCCCCACTTACTCCCACTTCCTGGAGTCCTGTCTTTTGCTCTGTGAAAGTGACTGACTTCTCAAGAAGGGAAATTTGTTCTCCTTGGCTCTGCTGCTATCTCAGCTTCTCCTCTGGCCTCAGACAGGGGCCCAACCTCTCATCATTCAGCTCTTACAATGTGACGTTGTTTTGACTAATGTTTTATTTCTACCTCTATAGTTTAAATAGGTATTTGGGACTATTAATCTTGAAGAAGAAATAAAGGAATATTCATTGTATATACTTTTTATTTAATGAGTTTTGGTAGTTTATGACTGTCAAACAACAAAAATGTCTAAGATTTTCTGTTACTTTGTGGTAAATTTATTTAATAAAAAGCCTTCTAATAGAAACCATTAGATCCGACTTTTTTCTAACAGCTGAAATTTACATAAAATCTATATGAAATATATGAATTAGTTTTGTATGACCTAACTGCCTGGATACATATAGCATTAGGAGATTACAGGAGGTACAGTTTCTATTGTAGGTAGTCATAAACATCACTAAACATATGAGGCTAATGTCTTATTTTTATTGTTGTTGTTGAGAGGACACTCAATATTAAAAGAGGGAATTACCTGCCATACTGTGCTCCTTAGTCACCCTGACATTTTGCATAAACTGCCTCCTCCATGTTGGGTTATTCACCATGACCCCATAAATGGGACCTTGAAATCTAAGTAGTTACTACATGAGCCTGAATCCTGAGAACCCTAGACTACAGTCTCACTTCAGTCAGGGTCAGCTGTGGCTTTCATGTTCCAGAGACCCAAGTAAACCTGACATGAGACACTGGAGCAGAAGTGAAATTGTTGTGAAGAAATTTTCTTTTAATTTACCCAAAGCAGGCCAGATAATTCTTCTTAGCTTTAGCCATTTTAATGTTCATGAAGATACAGAAAGATGAATCTTATTGTTTGTCGGAATGATGAGAATTTTATCAGTTGTTTTTCAATATATTCTGCTTTTATTTTATGTTGCTTTTCTATGTTTTATTTGAAGTGCTTTAGGTGATATAAGATTATAAATTTCTTTCTCATCTACCTTGTATTTGTTCATTCCGTATTTGCTCACCTATTTTTTATTTAATTTGGGACAGTGGTATAAGATGTATATTTCCTTCCCTCTTAAGCACGTGATCTGTTAACTTATATTTAAGCACTTATCTAGTTACATCTCAGTAACTCAGTAACTCAGAAAATTCAATATATCTGTATTTTCATTTAGTTTAGTTTTACTAATTGACATTCCTTTTTTATTTTGAGATATTTATAATTATGTTCTTCAATTTTCAAGTGTTTCAGACTTTCCCAGATACTTTTGTTTTTTGTTTCTAGGTCAATCATATTAAAATCCAATGATCTATTTGGTACGACTCTTACTTTTGTAAGTTGATGTATTGTTCAATTACTCAGTATATGCTTCATTGTGGTGCACTTGAGAACATTGTGTTTTTCTCATTTTTGATATTTTTTTCTATGAAATTCAATTAGGTCAAGATGTTATCAAGTGTTCATGAGGTCTTCCCTTCACTTCTTGACATTTGGTCATTTGTTCTGCTTGTTTGTTATTGAGAAAGAGTACTGAAGTCTCCAAGTTCTGCATAATCTGTTAGGCTTGTATGTTTCCCCCTTGGAAGTAACAGATTTTGATATATTTACTTTGTGATAATGATCTTAATTGCATATAAAATCTAGTTTACATAGAGAATTAAGGAGAAATGGCTATAATATGTAACATTTTATTTTGAATGTTATTTTTTGGTTTGAATTCTACTTTGAAGTTATTATTGTTACCCTTGCTTCCTTGTTGTATACTGATACTCTAGATTTTTATATTCTTTTACTTTTATCATGACAAACGATTATGTTTAAACTAGTACAGTGTATAGGTATCTCCATGTTAATGTACTCAACCTATAATCTCAATGTGATGATTTGTAGGTTGATGATTTGTGGTCCAGTCTTGGTATTCTAATATAATTGTTTCGTCTAAGCAGACAGGACATATGAATGAGAAGATTATCACTGAAAGACAAAGGCAACACTGAAAAAATTTATAAAGAACTGAAAAAAGTGAAAAATTATGAAAAGTCATGTAAGCTTTAAGATGCTACATTTATTTGGGAGAATGTTGGTAGCAGAGTGTTGTTGCCAACACCTTGCACATACTCCCTACTAAATCACAAATTATTTCAAAGGAGAAATGAATTTATGGTAAGAGTTGTACTTTTCACATGTCTGTGCAAAAAGTGAGATCTCAAAATAGTTGAATTAAAGGCCCAAGGACAGACAGTGACTTTCATCTGGCACAGGTACAAAGTGAGTCTCTGGATTTGCCAGTGTTTAGAAACATGCCAAAAAAATCTTGGATTTCTTTGAGGATAACTTGGGCAACTTGGCTGACAATTTGTTTGAATAAACATATAGAGAAAACATTTGACATCCTCGTAAATTTGTTTAAGCACTGTCTAAATGGTGAAGCAGGCATTCAGAAACTATTTACGTAATGAGCATTGACTCCTAAATTAGTCTCACAAGATAGCTAAAACCACAAGGAAATCCTGAGATCCCTGCATTTTTGCTATCTTCTCCATTCCGGCCAACACAGTACAGTGATTATTCATTGCTCTAAGTCTATAGACATCTCCCATGCAGCGAAGAACTACACTTCCCAGAACTTATCCCAAGCCCTATCTCCAAAAGAAGATAACCATCAATGATGGTAAGGCTGTATCCTGCAGGAGGGGGTCATCTTCTGACCTGACATCCAGGGAGAATGAGATGAGTGCCTCTTCAGTGCACCACAGAACCAAGCAATTGGACAATGGCCCATAAGGCCTCAGGAAGACTGTGATTAGGGCTTTCTCAGAACACCACAGAAAAACGAGTCCCCACATCAGTTCTCCATAAGACTAAAGTTCATGTCAGAAAAAAAAAGATAGACTTTGTCCCCTGAATTCATTCACCTGACCTTCTTCTGAATGTATGTAGATTGACAGACTTTTTTTTGTCAGTCTTGTAATTACTTGTTTCTTTATAAACCATAAGTCTTGTGATCAAGTCTAGCTTGTTGAAGATTCCAGAGGACAGGCTTTTACCCTAACATCTCTGCTCACATTGCAACAGATAGCATTCTAGCAATTAATTCCCTTTTTAGAAACTGTCTATGTTAACTTTATTGGATTCATTTGTCTGGGCTGTTCTGAACGAATTTTTCAAATGAATGCTCAAAGTCTTCCTAATATCTGTAAATAAATAAAAATAACATTGTGATTTAACTTAGCTACTACCTACTACTTTAGTGTTTAAAGTCTAACACAATCAGGTTTACTTTCTAGCAACAATTGTTTGTGGTATATTTGAGGGTCAACTTTACAGGCATCTGGTAACTGTTTGTACTCAGGGCAATCCATGTGTCTCTGCATGAATAATTCAAGGTCATTGTCTCAACAGTCTCTCAAATAGGAGATAGAACTGAATGATAGAATATGGAATGTATATCCTCTTAATCTTGAACACTGTCATCGTGTTTTTTTGCTTCCAAACTTGTACTGCTTCATGACAAAGGTAAATATGAAAATTATGTCTGACACATAAAACAATGGTAAGGAATTTTTATTAATAACCAGGTGAGGTTGCTTTCTGGAAAATATTTCCCTTTGTGTGAAAGTGGTTTGGAGAGTTAATCTTAGTAATGCCATATAGGCTTTTTAATAACCAGTAATTTTCTTAATGTGTCCATGACTTATGGTATTATGAGCATTGGGCATGTTATGTAAGGTACTTAGAGCAGGGCCTGGCACTTTCTAGTTGTAACAGGTGTCAGTTATTGTACACTCTCTCTGCTTTATTTACAGCCTATTTTTCTTTCTCAAATATGTTCATTACAAGTATGATTGGCCTACATAAACTGTATCTTCCTATCCCTTGTTAAATGCCTTCTCCTCTCCCTCTACCCATTTTATTATGGAACAATAGTCTCCTTGCTTGCTTGTCACTTCATGCACTAGCTTTTATGAGATCCTGCACAAGCTCAGTTTTCTCTGCAAAGATTAGGCTTAATGCATAGTCTCCCTGGCTTACTGCCTCCTTTTATCCAGATGCCCACTCAAATGTCATTGGGCAACTAAATTCTTTGCAAAATACCGTATTTTAAATTGAGTTGAAAGTATTATGGAAAAAAAGAAAAATAGCCTTTCTAAATTCTAGTTGTATTACTCTCTTTTCCTGTCCGGAAGACTTGGTTTGCTTGCTAATTATTCCATCTGATCTCAATTAAATGCAGCAGACAGTAGAGTGACTAAAAGAGAGCAATGACCTCTTGTCATTCCTCCCTTTTCTTGGCTGGTGGTAGCTCTATCTCAGAACATGTGTCTTTGTCTGAATGATCAACAGTCTGTCAAATAAGGGGTATCACTAACTGAGTGGAACTATATGGATATATGAAAGGTATAACATTGCAGCTTATTTTCAAAGTAAGGTCTATCAAACTGCTTTTAAAGAATTGTAACTTTTAAATAGCATATACTTATCAGTTTATAGTGCTAGAGATGCCATTTCATGAATTTATACTATATAATACTCCACAAACTATTTAAATTACATATAACATTTATGACTATTAAATACATATTTATCTTTTACTGAGTATCTGAACACTGAAAATTTAATCATTTGAACAATTAGTGTTAATGAAATCTACCACATTTTATTATTTTAAAGACATCTCATTCTGGAAGTCCCTAGGGTTTTTTTTTAAATTCATTTACTTCAATAATTATCAACAATTTAAGCTGATATTATTTTTAAATTTGTATTTTTGGTTGCTGAAATTCATTAAAAAAAGAAATTTTGTCTTTTCCTTGAAGATGAACAATTTTTAAAATGTGATGTGAAGACCACAGGTATGGAACTCGAAACTCTTCTTCAGTGTACAAGAGCTCAGTATCATATACTGTGTGCCACTGACACTTCCTCATCCCTCTTTCCAATCTGGCGAGGGAATGGTAACATTCCCAACAATCCTTACATGTGGAACTGCAGCAAATATGAGGGTGTAACCATCTAATATTAAGACTGATTATCCTCAGAAATTTATTAATTTCACATATCTTTACTGCTGAATTAACTAGCAAGAAGTACTACAATTGCTTCAATCAGTAAACCTGTATGGTATGCTTTGCATCAGTTCTGACCTGTTTTTGGTCACATCCACCAAACTGGCTCTAGGAAGTCAGGTGCTAAAGATGCTGCCTGATGTTTAATTTTCTTAAACTGTATTTATTTATTCAATTGGTGTTCATAAAGAGGGGGACTACACACATGCTGTTAAATGAATGTGAAGGCTGGAAGGTAACTTGCTGCCCTTCTTCCATCTATGGTGAGGCATCCAGGTCTTTGGCTACATTGAAGATACCTTTATCCATGGAGCTGATATGTTTCCTGATATTTTTACTACTTCCTTAAAATTCTGTACAGTGATTTTTATTGTGAATATGTTCTTTAGAAATAAACAAGTCCTACATTCAAGTCTGCCAGCCCACTGGTTCTGAAAGAATAAAGATTATTCTTTATTAGGATTTCCAGGTAAATAAGCAAAGCTGCTTAGATGTCTCCTGCTCCACTAAATGCCTTCTCCTTAGAAGCAGCAGAAGGTTAGCAGAAACTTCCATGTCTTGTTAACCTTTTGTATTGAAATGCACTCTGGGTTTAGTAATTCATGCTTGCCTATGAACTGGACTGTTCTTCTCAGTCATAAGCAGAAAGAAAAGGGCAGATAACAAAGATCTTGATTGTATACCTCTAACTTTATCGAAATACAAAGGCATTCCCTATTACCAAGGTTAAGAGCCCAGTGATCTGTCCACGTGCTAGCCAAGTGTTTGTTAAGAATCTTAAACTCTTGGGTGTTTGTGAAGTAGGCCTTTTAAAAATAGAGACCACTTTCCTCAGTCCTACATAAAAGAAATAGCCTTAGGTACTTAGTAGTTTTTCTCCACGTCCATTGATTCTATAGTAGTACATCTTCACTGTCCCTGGAATTCATCCACAGAAATTTGGTAGCTCTTACTACAGAAGAAAAATACTTTATTTTTAATACTCAAAAAGTACTTAGTCCCTTCAAGCTCTTGCAGCTTTCCGAGAATGTTGCTTTTCTCCTATGTATCTTAAAGAGATCCTCTATATCTCCTTTCAGTGCCTGGCTAAGTCTAAGCCAGGCTTTGTCATCATTCTGTTTCGCTTGACTTAAGACGTATATCCAACCACCCATCACATTTGAGTAATCTTTGACTAATGTTTCAGTCTTGAACCACCATTTTTGCCTGAACCCACTAACCAAATGCTTCATTTAGTCTGAGATCTTAGAGTTAGAGTGCATATATACTCTTGCTGATGTGATATTTTTGTTTGACAACTTCATCAAGACAACAAAATTTATAGCCTGAACATGTTGGCTGAGCTTTCTAGTTAAATGACCAATTGCTATAATGTGAATTTTACTTGATGACCCCTCATGCCATCTTTTGCCTTCTGGAGACTCCTTTGCTGATAGTACTTCAGAAGAGTCTGAAGAATATTTTCTGCATCAGGAAGAAATACTACCATTTTGGACAGCTCCCACCCTTTCCACTGGTTTTTCAGTTAAGAAAGAGCAGAGGTGCTTGAAAACAGGGCAGCAGTATTCTACTCTGGAAAAAAAGATGTTTCGAGTTTTCAGAAACCAAGGGAACTATTTGAATTCTGAGGTGTCGTGTGTAAAAGATCCTGGACTGAGAATCTTCAGTGTAAGGGACCACAGTACTGAGGAGCACCAGGCTCAAGATCTATAGCCAAAGACTAATAGCTGTAGATTAATATGCACTTCTCAAAAACAGATAAATATGTACAGAGTTGCTCTTCTTAGCAAAACTCATGTTCATAGTTAAATATTTGAACTTGCATTTATTAGGTTATTATTTAAAATAAGTTAAAACTAATTTCTACCTCTTAATTTTTGTGTAATATCAAGTTATGCTAAGTTTCTTTGAATAATTCTTTAGTTCTAGAGTACAAAATTCTTTTGTGAAGAGAATATCTGTAAATTGAAATTTTTCCTTTGACAATACTTCACTGCAAATAAGAACCAAGGTTTTTAACAGAAGAAAAGGGTGTTGTTAATGGTGGGTGAGGTCACTGAAATTTTATTTAGACATATATAAATGCTTATACTCACATGTCTTTATACATTATACTTGGGATACATATTTTGGCAAATCATTTTACAAGACAAATTCATCTGAGTAGTCATTTCAATCTTTTCATATTTTAATAGTTGTTTGAGATAAGAATCTTTATATAGCTTTAATTTTTCTCCTTGGCACTATAAAATACAAGTTGCCACAATTAAAAGCAACCACTTTTAAAAATATGTATTTCTACTATCTGTGAAAAGTAAAACAACTTTATACAATTTAAAAATTACAATGCTGTGCATAACTTAAACTCACTTTGTACCTGTCCTTTTAATTTTGTGAGATAAATTTCAAGAATACTTTTCATGAGCTTTTGTTATTTGTAGTACCATTAAAAAAGTTAAAGATAAGTTTTTTTCTCTTTGCACTTATTCAATATATTTTGATGATATTTTTCCATCCCTCAACTGAAAATACTGAATAATTTCATCTTAAATTCTGTGAAATTCCTGTGCCATATAAAAACAGAACTTTAGTATCCTTTTAAACTATATATTTATTTTAAAGGGAAAAAACTTCGATTTTGTAAAAGGAATTGACAAAAAGAGAAATTGGTAGGTATTGGTTTAAATAAAGATTACTACTTTTAACCGTAAAATTCAGAGAGGATGAGATAAAGATTGAGTTCTACTCTTAGATGAGAAAGAGATGAAGAATAACAAAAATATAGAGAGGTGAGCAAAACATCTATGAAAATAAACACAGGTTTTATGCTAAATAAATCATTTGAATTCAAGAAATCATAGAAGCAAAATGAATGAGAACTAGTCTAGGTACATGATGGCCACACTTCACTTTTTATGCCTGTATGTGGTTATTATGCCTAGGTTATGTTCTTCATTCCCAGAAAAGATCTGGTAAGAAAAGAAGCAAAGCAGGATGCAGATGCGTGATACAAGTTCGATATACTCTGAGGTGAGAGGCATACACAGAGTGTGAGCTCTGGAGACTTCAGGGGAATGTAGCCTGTGAGACTGAAGCAGAGATTACGCAAGGGCAGTCCTTAGTAGTTAGCCTGAGAAGGCTTTGCCACAACCATTGCCTAGTATGCCAATCCCATGTGACACAGCAAAACAGACAAACAAAAATAAATTTCTGGAATCCAGCTAAGGAGAGAAGCACACTGGCAGAGGTAGAGATAAATACTAGAGTGTCTGCCACATGTTCTCAGAGCCTTAATCACAGAAAGCCCTGCAGAGTGAGTTGGATCACCAACCTTAATAAGTAAAGTTGTAGCTGGCAAGCAAGAGCTTGCAGTTGTGAGAGATCTTAGAATGGGATATTTACATGAAGTGGGGTTCCACATAGAAGCTGCCCTCAGCAGAAATTCTTTCCAGGCCAGGATTACTGACTTGCCTAGAACCTACACCTCCCTATTTACGGAGTAATGGCTGTCTCTATAATATTTCAATCTGAGTATAATTATACGTTCTTAAACTTGTTATATATTTTTCTATGTTTTCTCATGCCTATAGTATATAAACTTTATCACTTATACTTTCTCCCTACTTTTCTACCTACCCTCCCCTTTACTTGTAAATTATTGATATCTCTGTCTCTAAAATATCAGTATCTTTACCATGTATTTTTTACTGTTTTATCATTCATGCTTTTTAATCCTTCCATGCTTCCATGCTGGAACCAAAGACACAAGTGACATTTATGAGTTGATAATAGGTTTACTGTTAGATTATTGCATCTGTTCTTATAGTTAGCTTCCCCACAGGGTATTGGTAAGGATCATAGACTCATAAGGATCATAAATCCAAATGAAGATGAATAATCAACAACATTAATAAAAGAAAATATAGAAAAATAAAAAAATAAAAACTTAAATATATATCATCCAGACAGAAGTACAATCAGTAACAAAAAAAGAAACACAAAATATGAGAAAATGAGGCACTATAACACCTCCTTGGTATTATGAAATACTGACAACACATGAGGAATGAAGACTAAGAAATGTCAGAAAAAAGACTTCAGATTTTTGCTTTGAATAAAGGATCGATGACCACTTATAAGCCTCTTTATGAATGAAATGAAAATCAATATAGGAACTAGTTAAGACAGCATAATGGGTGAGTTGGTAACTTATAAGACAGAAATACATGTAAGAAACTTAGCAAGGACATAAAAACCGAACAGAAATGCTGCAGATAAGTCAATCTCTCAAATGAAAAATTATGATGAAAAGTGTTATCAAAAGGCATGGTCAAACAGAGAAGGTATATTATGGGTATTTGACACAGCTTGCTGACAATAAACTATTGAGGGAGGAGATGTAGTGCAGAATCAGAACCTCTTTGTTTTTGTTTGTTTTGTTTTTAGAACTCAAGAATAGCTTGGGATACTAAACATAAGAATCCACAATATTTAATAAGTACTACTGATAAATTCTAAAGTCATAGACATTACAATAGATGAAATTATATTAGAAAATTTCACAAACTAGAACAAGATTGACATATAAATACAAGCTGTATCAAATAGATATGGCCAGAAAAGAAGTCTTTAAGTTATGTTGTAGTCATAATGTCAAAAATAGAAAAGCAATAATCAATATAAAAAGCTGTAAGGGAAAAAGGCCAACCCACTTACAAAGCAAACACACAAGAACACTGCTGCATTCCATAAGCAATCATAAAAGCCAATAAAGCATGGAATGATCTATTTTGATCTCTGAAAGTAAATAACCACTAAACAATATTGTTATATCCATCAAAGCTATTGCTTAAAATTTATGGAGAAAAAAGAAACTTCCAGGACAACCACAAACTAAGACAATGCACGAGAGACAACCAAACCAGCATTGCAGAAAATACTTAAAGGAATACTCCATAGACAGAAAGAGAAAAGAAATAATCTTATTCATAAGAGTACTAAACACAATAAAGTTCATGAGAAGAACAGATAAACAAAAGATAGTGAAAAGGTGTTCCATCATCCCTAATAAAGTTAACTGACAACTATTCAGTGCTTACTGTGGAGAGAAAGAGAGAATCCAAGCACCCAAAGATCAATAACAAATCCAACAAAATCAACAATACAACCATGAGAATCTGTAAAGTCCTCACCATAACAACCTTACGCTAACTTGGACTCAGTTCACCATTTAAAAGACAAAAATTTCACAGACTATATTTATATCTTAAAATAAGATAGAATGGTCTCTAATAAACACATATTCAATACACGCTCAATGGTCAATGACACCAGAAGCACTGGATAGAAGTCAGCTACTGGGTCATGTCAAAAATTTGATAACAGATTTATTCGGACATATGCTAATGAAGAATAATACAAACTAACTGAAAGGTAAATACTAATAAGAATAAAAATTCTCCAAGAATATATAACAGATACAAATATTTTTGCAACAATTGTTAGGACTTCCAATGCCATAAAACAAGCATAAAGCACAGAGGTCAGAAAGGTCATCATAATGTTATTACATTCGAAGATCTAAATACCTCAATCTCATGTCTAGGTAGGTATTCAAAACTAATGCTACTGAAAAAGCTATTCTGTATACTATAAAGCAGCTATCAACAGATTACCAAAAGTAATGTACCTTAGAATAATTTTTCTTGTGAACATAGAAACAAGTTTGTAAAGTTAACAGCAGAAAACATTAAGGTCACATTTCAGAACAAGTTGACTCTGTTTTAGAAAGTTAAGAAAAGTAGATGAGTAAATATAATATAGCACATGAATGGACTGAGATTCATCGGAATCTTTGACAATGTTCAACAACCTTTGTGGTTAAAGGCCCTGAAGAAACTAGGAACAGAAAGAAGATAGCTTGGTCTAATGAACACTGTTTGTGACAATTCCTTTACCACATTTTATAAAAATTAGGACAAATGAGAAACATTTCTTCTAAAATTCATAATGATGCAAAGATATTCTACTGTTATTCATTAATAAAGTTTGTTGTCTTATCTGGAGAAGAATGACAAGATAAAACAAAGTGAGAATGAAGCCACACTATTTTTCTGTGTTTGTGGCATGATCTTATACTTCAGAGGAACCTAAAGATGCTAATATCTCTTAATTCTGTGATAAACACTCCCAGCAGCACAGCAGTATGCAAATACCACCACACAAAATCAGTAGATTTTCTATATCGTACGCAAACTTTCTAAAAAAGAAATTAGAAAACTCTCACAATAAGTTAAAAATTAAACAAATAGATAATTATCCAGGAATAAGTCTAACAAGTGAGACGAAAATTGTACAGTAATAAAGAAAGAAATTAAAGAAGATGCTAAAACATCCTATTTTTATGGACTGCACAAATTAATATTTTAAGATTTATAATAAAAGACTGATACAAAGATTCAGTATAATATCTACAAAAATTTCAATGACATTCTAAAAAAAAACTATAGGAATCAATTCTTAATTTAAGACAGAAGCATAGCACATATAGCATAGCTAAAGCAAATAAAATAGCTTTGGTTCAATGTTTTATCATATCTGTTGTCAAATTATAGCACAGAGCCATATTAACCAAAGAACATAATACTGTCTCAAAAGTAGACAGGTTGACCAGTAGAATAGAATTGATGACCCAGAAACACACACACACACCTAGATTTTGACAAAATTCTGAAAAATCACATGTAAGAAATGACAGGCTCTCTAGCAAATGGTACTGGTAAAACAAGGTTTCCATGTAGAGGTGAATAAAACTAGGTCCATATTTCTTACCAAACACAAAAATTAATTAAATAAAATCTCTACTATAAGACCTGGACCTTTGACTTTGCTTTAGGGAACAAAAGATAGGGAAAAAACTTCTTTATGCCAAAAGAAAAAAACAAAGTAAAAAAGGATCCTACAGAAACCAAGAGTTTTTCTATGTAAGACTGGGCTTGGTGCCTAGAAAAATAAAACTTAAAAATTACAAAATGCGAAACACCAAGAAGAAATTATTTTATTCAATAAGTGGGCAATAAATGGGCTAAGACACTAAATAGATAAAAATCCTGACGTATCATAAATATCCAATAAATATTTTTAAAGCATAGTCAATATTCTCATCTTCTAGAAAAATGCAACTTAAACATTCCTTAAGATTCTATTTCACACAAATAAAAATGGTTCTGTCAGGCCAAACCAATGATCATCATAACGACAAGGAAGTGGACAATACAAACAGTTAGTGGTTATGAAATTTTAAAGACAATCCTCAAAACACTAAAGGTGCAATTAACATATGACCCAACCTTACCACTCCTGCCTGTAACCCAAGGACTTCTAACTATAGCACTGAGATGCTGGCACATTCTTTTTTTATTGTTGCCCTATTAACAGTAAGTATGAAATGGAAACATCCTAGATATCATACAGGTAAATGGATATAGTAATATATACAACAGAATTTTGTTCAGCTGTAAATAAAAATGAGATCATGATATTACAGGTATGATGGTTTGACTAAAAATAAGCACTAGTCACACAGGCTAAAATATGAATGCTAATCATCAAGGAATGGCGCCATTTGAAAAGATTAGGAAGATTAGGATATGTGGCCTAATCAGAGTAAGTGTGTCAATGAGGGTATATTTTGAAGGTTCAAAAAAAATTGCATGAAGTCTTTTTTTCTGCCTCTGGATCAGGATGTAGCTCTCAGCTACTGCTCTAGCATCTGTTTGCATGCAGCCATGCTTTCTGTCATGATGATAATGGACTAAACCTCTAAAATTGTAATCAAGTTCCTAATTAAATGCTTTCTCTTATTAGAGTTTCTTTGGTCATAGTGTCCTTTCCCAGCAACAGAACAGTGACTAAGACCACAGGAGAATGGTTGGAACTAGATATCATTATGTTATGTGAAATAAACCATACTCAGAAAGACAAATTCTGTATACTTTAAACTCATCTGTGCAGCCTAGTGTGTGTGTGTGTGTGTGTGTGTGTGTGTGTGTGTGTGTGTGTGTGTGTGTGTGTGTGTGTGTCTGTTAAAACAGAGGGGAGCCTCATGGATGCCAAAAGAACAGGACTGGTCCTCTCATCTCCTACTATGATATTATGGTCATAGTTTAAAATCCATGACAGACTGTTACAGAATTTCATCTATTCTATTCTATTCTATCATCTATCCCCTGTAGTCCTTAGCTAATATTTCTACTACTAAGGTATATTTTATAAGCTATAGCCCACTATATCTGTATACTAGAGGTATGCTCTGTTCATTTGAATGTTTCATGGATTTGTTTTCCAGGCCCAACCATCTATCCTACGTATACCGTCTGCTCTAGACATTATATGATATTTCTTTTGAATATGTTTTTGAAAATGTTGCCATAATAATAATAAAAATAAATCCCTTGGTAATGTCACTTGGAAAATTCCTACACCGCTTCCAAACTTACTTCTGAATATCTTTCCTCTGAACAGCCTTTTCTGGTTCCCTGTGACAGAATCAGGTCCCTTACTTCACATTTGCATAATATTTTCTGTATTTTTTGATTAAACTGATTTCACCTTGAATTTCACTTGCTAACAATACTGTATGTTACATTTTAATATATTTGCTTATTTGAGTCTCAGAGTAACCCTGTGAGGTTTTTATCTGCAGTGTCTCAATTCATTAGAAAAATCGGCCTAAGAAATAAAAAAGGACTTACTAAGTTCAAATGACTAAATTAATCCACCTAGGAAAAGTGCACATCAATGCACTCATGGGTTTTGCTTTTTACCTATGGTGTGATTCTGCTTTTCTGAACATACTAAGAGTTCTTGAGAAAGGAGACAAATATAGCCCTGTTTCAGGCCTAAAAGAATGACTACCACAGGATGAGTATTCAGTAAACATTTTCTGATGTGGTGGAGAAATGGCTCAGCAGTAAAAAACACTTGTTTGTTGTGGAATATTAACTGAAGATGTATTAAATGTTTATGCTGTGGAATATTTGTTTAACTATGCGAAGATGTGCTGCATTTTTATGACATTTGTTTGCCTTTGTGAAGCTATGTTACTTTGCCTGTCTAAAACACCTGATTGATCTAATAAAGCAATGAATGGTGAATAGCTAGGTAGATGGGGGGAAAAAAATCTAGGATTGAGAAGTGAAAAAAGTAGAAAAAGAGATGACGTCAGGGACCAGTCACCCAGCCAGATGTGGAATAAGAAGAAAAAGTATTCAGAAATAGAAAAAGGTAAAAACCCAGTGTCATAAAGTAGACAGGATAATTTGAGTTAAGAAAAGCTGGGTAGAAACAAGCCCAACAAAGTTCACACAGCCATAAGAAATAATAATTCTCCATGTGATTATTTGGGTTCTGGGTGTCTGGTGCCCTTTGAAGAGTAAAGAGAAAAAATAACCCCAACAATATTTGTTCTTGCAGAGGACCTAGGTTTAATTTCTAGCGCCCTCATAGTGGCTCACTCCAGGGTATTTGTTGTCTTCTTCTGGACTCCACAGGCAACATACACAAACACACACACACACACACACACACACACACACACACACACACACACACACACATACACACACACACACACACACACACACACACACACACACACACACACACACACACGGTACACATACATACAGGCTACTAAGATAGATGGCAGCCATCGTTAAGATTAGCATTATGAACAAGTGAGTTTTTATGTGAAAAAAAATTGTAAAGGCAAAACATTTAGACTATTATTTATTCTGACCCATTTACATACCTGAGAGGCTACTTGTCCAGCTTGCTACTCAGAGCTTTACATATTCTTATTTTTACATGTGAGTAGTATCAAGAATATTTGAAGAACACTTGAGATTCTGGTGATTTTTTTAAATTGATGATTCAAAATTTGCAAGACAGGGACTGGGAAAATGACTCAGCCACCAAAGTACTGTGCAGGCACAAGTACCTGAATCCAAATTCCCAGCACCCATATAAAATGCTACATGTGGCGGCATATGCCTATAACAATACGGCTGGAGAGGTGAAAGCAGTAGGATTCCTTTTGCTACCTGGCCAGGTAGATGAGCCCAGTTCCTGAGCTCTAGGTTCAGTGAGATATTTTGTATCAAAAATTAAGTGGTCTTGAGACCACTCCCGTTGGCATGCCAATTTAGATTGGCAAATCTCACAAGCTTTCACCCCTTTATTAACTATATACACTCAATGGTTGCTGGAGGTGGCTGTGGTAGGTGGGGTGTTTTCTGCAGGAATGAGACCTGTGGCAGGTTATCAGTCTCCATTGGTCAAACTTAATTACATGTACATAAAAATAACACTAATGGAACTGAAGTGGTGTGTGTGTGTGTGTGTGTGTGTGTGTGTGTGTGTGTGTGTGTGTGAGAGAGAGAGAGAGAGAGAGAGAGAGAGAGAGAGAGAGAGAGAGAGAGAGAGAGGCCATGAATTTGAAAGAGAAAGAGAGAGGTCATGAATTTGAAAGAGACTGGAGAGTATAAGTAGGTGTGTAAATAGAAAATGATGTAAATTTTTTTGTACTCATGTATAAAGCTCTCAAAATATTCTTTGAAAAAAAGGAGCAAGATTGGGGAGCTGATATAGGAGGTGATGCAAATGTTTGTCAAAATATCTATGACCCTCCCAAAATATTCAAATGTATATTTCTTTGCCAGCAATGGATTTATATTTATTTATTTATTTTTGACGTCATAAACTAAGTAACTCACTGACTTAAACACTGTGATCAGATTTTCTAGTCAGGTGGTTTTACTGTGGATGGCTAATACGTATGGCTTTGACAGGTGTTTGATGAATAGGAATCCATTAGGGAGCAGACTATTCCCATGTCACTTAAATAGTATTTTGACCAGCAGCATGAAAACAAAAAAGGGCTTAGATTCATGAGAATTTATGGTAAGAGGCCAGGATGTATAATTTAAAGATATCATCACTGCGTCAGTACATGTAAATTAACTTCTGCTTATCAAACCTCCTTCAAAGATACTGTCTCAGTGAAGAAAGTATAATGAAGAATCATTAGTGAGATTTAGAGGAGCAGATGTATTACTTGTTTCAAGATCTTATCTAGCTAATCCAATCTCTCTCCAATTCTCTGCACCAAGCCTCTGATATACTGGTAGAGACGCCTTCACATATATGTGTAGGTGTGTATGTGGGTGTTTAGTATGGTGAATGTAGGTGCTTAAAGATTAAAATTCTAGTGTTTGTGTCATGATTGTTCCTTCTTTTTCATAGCCTTCAATAACTAAACAAAACTTTGTACTCTTCCAAATAATACAACATTGTAATATGCAGAAACGTGTTCTACCAATAACAACCAGGAATTCTGTTTTGTTACATCAGCACCAGGACAAGTGAATACAATTCATAAATCAGATTCCTTTTTTTATTTCTCTATTCATTTGTCTGCTACTGAAAGTTTGGGAAACTAAATAAAATTTTATCCATTGCATTCACACAGAAATGCAGTGAATTTTGCATTTTTATTTGTATTGATGCTAAAAGATATTTTGGAAATAAAAAATGTGGAGATAAAAGATGCAAATAGATATTTTTTGCTTCTTTTCCCCATCTTATAAGAAGTATAAATAATTGTGCAATAGTTGATGTAAGTCACTATAATTTACAAAATTCTTAAATAGATTTCCATTTTCTGACTGTAAGTAGATATGTATGTTGGCAGGTAAATAGAAATTCTCACATCATCTGACCCCTATGGCCTTCGTGTTAGAACTGCTAGAGATGAATCATCTCTCTTTCCCCATTTCTTTCCTTGTGCAATGTAGAGGAAACCACTGACTAATCAGTATGGGACTTATCTAGGCACTCTGTATTTATGTTACAGTAATAAGTATGTATGGGACTGACCTAGGAACTCTGCATATAAGTTACAGTTGTGTACCTTGGTCCTCTTGTGAGAATCCTAACAGTGGAAACAGGGGCTGTCTCTGACTCTGACTCTTTTACTGTCTTTTGGGACCCTACTCCTTATTACTGGGTCACCGTATCATGGGAATGTGCTTAGTTTTACTGCAACTTGATATACAATGTTTCGTTGATAGTCCTGGAAAATCTACCCTTTTCTAACCAGAAATGGAGGAGTAGATTGTAGGGTGGGTGGGAACAGAGAAGGCTGGGTTCAGTGTAGATAGGATTATGTTGAGGTCTTTGATTCACTTAGATGTAAGTTTTGTGCAAGGTGATATGTTTGGATCTATTTGCATTCATCTAAATACTACCATCCAGTTACATCAATACCATTTGTTGAAGATGATACTATCTTTTTCCATTTAACATGTTTGGTCTCTTTGCCAAAAATCAGGTATTCATAGGTGTGTGGGTTAATTGTCAGTGTCCTGATTCAATTCCATTGATCCACATGTTTGTTTTTATACCAGTACCAGGATGTTTTTAGTACTGTAGTTCTATAGTATAGCTCTAAGTAAGTAATGGTGATTTCTTCTGAAGTTTTTTTTTATTGAGTAACAATGTTTTGGCAAAGGGCTTATCTTCAAAGGCACTCATTTTTTTTTCCAGAGCAATGTAATGAGATCAATAAAACAGTAACCTAAGAGAGAAAAAATTATTTAATGACCTGAAGTCTATGGTATAATTTAATTTAAAAATATTGATAACACTGTGTTATCATTATGATATCATTGTTTGTGGGAAGATTCTGACAAATGAATTAGAAAACAACAGGAAACTGGTAGCATTGACATTGAGTTGCATCATTGTTTACAGATTCTGAGTGAGTACAATCTTTGTTTCAGCCATGTATATTTTATATATAGAATTTTAGTCAAAATGGCCAGCTAAGTGTATCAGAGTTGAAATTTTTCTAAAGGCCAGATATAATAATATCCCATAAAATGAATAATGTATATCTTGTCAACTAGAAACTGTTTTTCACTGTACACTAGACTATTGCTAAAGATTGCAAGATTTTAGATGTCTCTCCCACATTAACACATCATATAAGGTGATATGTTCATAAGTAAAGAGAAACTTTTGTTTCTTCTGCTTTGATCTAGCACATACATATGTTTACAGAATTCAATAGTAAACTTATAAACTATCACAGGACATCTTTATCAAGACTGAGCTTTAATAATCAACCCCATTCCTTCATTACTAGCTTCATGTTTTGGATGAATATTTTTCTTCTATTAAAATAAACATTTTAAGCACCATTTAAAGGCAAACTAGTAAGGGTTGGCAACCTATGAGTGAAGTAACACATGAAATCTATTTATTCTTCAAAATATAGAAGCAGAAATTCATCCTATTTTAAGCGACACAAAGTGATAATGTAATATTGTTTTAGTGTAATGAAAAATTGTTTGCTGATATTTGTTATTTGAAATTTATTGACCTAATGTTTGTATATCTATTTTAGGAAAGAGAATCAAAGCAGAGACTTCAAACAATTTAGCTCCATTGGTCAACGTTATAGTCAAGAGTTGATTTTATTTTTAGAGACCAAAACATATGGGTACTAAACCCCCTACTTTGTCTGTGGTAGCATTATTCTGCTGGTAGGAAAGATGAATTTATGACTAAGTGGATTGAGCTATAACCCATCATCTTTAATAAGATACCTCGAGCCTCCAAAGACAAATATTGAATTTACTTTTACTTATATGTAAATGTTAGTATTTAAGCTTTAGATATGTGTGTTTTGATTAGATTAACAATAGAGGATTGATAGATAAGAGAGCAAGAAAGAGATGGAGATCTTCCAAGGAAGGAGGAATGGAATATAATATTATAAAGAGATAGAGGGGAAACTAGGAGAGGAGGATAATGTGTGTCTAGAGGGGGGTGAATTGCAGGGTAAAGAAGAGACAAATAATTACCTTTTAAAAACCTAAGAAGAAAACACACTATTACAGAAACTTTTGAGAGCATATATGTATATATGAAAGAAATGTAAATGGAGTTGCCATATGATTGGGGAGAAAATGTGCCAAATAGATATCTCATGTCCCAAAATAAACCGAGAATTGGGTTACAACTTGTCAAGTCATTGACCAAAGGTGATCCCATAACCTTTACCAAACAACACAGGCTATTGGCATGGTTATTGCTTACTGTCTAGAACTAGGCAATAAGGCTGTGTTTCTTAAGATAGTACTCACTTATGCCGTCAAATATGGAGAAATTGTGCTGATGCTCAGCCAGAAGCTTAAATACTACTGACAAATGTCCATGGTGTTGGAAGGTTATCATAAGAAAACAGAATCATCAATATCACCCAGCTACAAAACTTGTGTCATAAAACTGAGACCTGACATCAAGATAAATGTTTATAATATTAGTACAAATGTTATGGAAGCAAGCAGCCAGTTTCTAATTGGGTTTGAGGCCCATTCCTTGAAATGGAACCCATATTTGACATTGTTATAGTAGCCAATAACATGAGAATAGACAAAACACAGTCTCTAGGGAAAAACTTAATACTATTACTCAACTAAAGAAACATATCAACAAAATTATTCTTAATGCTGTATTGCTCTATCCATAAATAAGTACATCAGTCAGCCCTCATTCGACATGCTTCTTGTAGTAGATTCTAATTATCACAGAGACCTACAACTGACCAAGGTAATGAGTGAGAGGACATTGGATCTCTCCACCCTAAATAGAGTTTCTTAATCAAAACACTTCCCTCAAGGTTTAGGTATTTTTGTGAAAGAAAAAGAAGAAAGATTATAAAAATCCTTCCAGCAACAATAGTTATGATATGTATGAATACTCAGAGATTGTGACAGCATGTTCAAGACCTTTACAAGGTTAAATCAGACAAGAGTGGAGGATCTGAAGGAGTTGGCAAAGGGGAAATAACAGGATCAAATTATATTGTTTAAAAATTAAAAAAATTACACATATTTTCAAAAAAAAGCAAAGCAAAGATAGATTTATGAGAGCAATAGTGTTGAAAAATAATTTCTGGGTTTATAAAAGCAAATGCATTTTATCACTTAAATCATTATTATTGTTAAGTTATTTCTTGTCAGTGAAAAGAAGGAAAGGAGAAAGTGATTTGTAGAGACAATGCAGAGTTGTTTGAAAGGCTGAAAATACATATTTACTTTTAAGAAAACAAAAGAGTAGAAAATAAATCTTCATAAGAGGCAAATAAAATTTGCATTTCAAGTGCAGCCCATGATTAATCGAAATGTTCTAGGGTGGATAAGCACAGGCAAAACCTTGCCACACACAATCAGACCTTAGATTTTAAATCTCACATTTAGTAGAATTCATATGGTGGAAGAATTCTAGAAAATAAATGAGATTATCTAGTGATTATTAAGTATAAACATAGAGACAATGAAAAGAAATTAAGATGCACTTTATATTACCTTATTGTATATACAAATACTGGGAGCATATCTTTATAAGGGAAAGTTTGGGTGGATCAAAAGAGTCATATCCATTTAAAAGTTCCATAGGCATTAAAAGTATTACCTAGCATACAAACCCAGACATGAGATTGCTCTTACCATTTATAAGTTCTTTACTAATGACACTTAGGAGGAAAGTTGCTGCATGGAGTGCCTCACTACATCTCTTCAAACAGAGAGTAGTAACAACTATTAATTTCAACAGCAGGGATGTGCTCACATCATTCATTTTTGCCTTGGTTTTGAAGGCAGCTTTAATCATTCAAAAAGATACTCTACAAGAGAGAAATGAAAGTTGCTTGTTTTGTGATGTGCTCCTTTAAAATTTTGACATGTCCTTCTTATTGGAATCCTATATCTAGAGAAACTATGATGACAAATGATATATTTTATGATCACTAGATTACTAAATCAGTTAAACTCAATACTTTAATATGGTCTCAAAGATCAAGAACATCACACTGTTATTGAACTCAGCATTGTCAAAGAAAGAATGAAAATTCAGCTTTATTGAATCATCATGTGTACTTTCTTATGTTGCACAAAGCTTGGAGGAACTATAGAGTTCTGAAAGAGTACTTTAGTGACATGCTCATAATTAAATTGTGAAAATATTAACTCTAGAAGAAACCTTGAGGATTATAAGCCTAGTTTCTAGCTGTAGCACAGAGCAAAAAGCTACTCTTTAAGTAGTTCACATTCCTCTCAGGAGGAAATAGGTACTATATGTATTTATCTAAGGTTAAGCAAGCTATTTCTCTTTTATTATTTCTCTGTATATGTACAGGTGTTACACATGAGGGTGCATGTACATGTCTGTGTGCATATGGAGGCCAGAGATCAACCTCTTGTCCTTTTTCCACAGGTACTGTATTTATTTCAGCAAAGGTCTCTCAGTGGGACCTGAAGCTTGCTGATAAGCCCAGACTAACTAGCCAGGGAGCCCCGAGAAATCCACCCATATTTGTTTTCTTGGTCTTTGGATTATTAGTGCACACGACCCATTAATTTACAGAAGCTTTGGGGACTTTACTAAGGTCCTCTTGCTTCGTTGGTAAGCACATTACAGACAGAGCTGTGCCTCCAGTCCCTTAAAAAATTCCCATTAGAAAATACTTAAGTGATATAGCATACATGAAAGTATTCTTTACTAACTTCATTAACAACTAACATCATTCCTTACATTTACCATTTCCCAAATTATTTGAATGTAGATTATGGGTAGCATGACATCTCACCTACAAATACTTTATAATAGTTATTTCACAAATCAGCCTCTCCCCTGGTAAACCTAAGGATGTAGATTTAACTTGATAACAACAAAGTAAAGCCTGTGTCAAGGCCTCCCACTTTCCAGTGATATGAGGAATATCTTTAGGCTCCGTTTTATTTGTGTTTTTAATGTTTTGTTTTTGATTTTAAATTTCAGAAACAATTACGATGTATGTATTATTCTTTCTCTTTAGTCACTCTTAAAGTCTCAGTAATCTCCACTTCATTCCCTACCCTGTTTTACCTCCATTGAATCATTTTCAAAATTCAGAGCCAACTCTAATTAGATAGAGTAAATGAATGCAAACTTATTATGGACATGAATCCATGGTTATGTTGTGTATTTCTCATGACAATATGTCAGAAGACATCATTGTTTGTCTATGATTATTACCTTCAGTTATGTACCATACAAAAGTAATTTATACTGTATAAAGTTGAAATTGATGCAACTGTGCTCACAGCATCATTTAAGCCATTTGCTGAGTGATCTTATAAACATGAATTTCTAAGTATAATTATGGTTATGTTTTCATCAAAGTGTTCTATTTGCCCTTCTCTCTCTCTCCCTCCCTCCCCCTCCCTCCCTCTCCCTTCTTCTCTCTCTCTCCTTCCCCTCCCTCTCTCTCTCCCTCCTTCTCTCTCTCTCCTCACCCTCCCTCTCTCTCCCACCCTCTCCCTCCTCCTCCCTCTCTCCTTTCCTCCCCCTCCCTCCCTCTCCCTTCTTCTCTCTCTCTCCTTCCCCCTCCCTCTCTCTCTCCTCCCCTCCCTATCTCTCCCTCCCTCCCTCTCTCTCCCTCTCTCCCTCTCCCTCCCTCTCTCCCTCTCCCTCCCTCCCCCTCCCTCCCTCTCCCTTCTTCTCTCTCTCTCCTTCCCCCTCCCTCTCTCTCTCCTCCCCTCCCTCTCTCTCCCTCCCTCCCTCTCCCTCCTCCTCCCTCTCTCCCTTCCTCCCCCTCCCTCCCTCTCCCCCTCTCCCTCCCTCTCTCTCCCTCCCTCTCTCTCTTCCTCCCCCTCCCTCCCTCTCTCCCTCTCCCTCCCTCCCTCTCCCTCCCTCCCTCTCTCCCTCTCTCCCTCTCCCTCCCTCTCCCTCCCTCTCTCTCTCTCTCTCTCTCTCTCTCTCTCTCTCTCTCTCTCTCTCTCTCTCTCTCGATTACTGTCCTCTCATTTCCTCTCTCCCCTCCCTACTGTGTTATTCCTTCTCTTCGCTCCCTCATCTTCAATGTCCATATCAGCTTTTATTTTCCTCTCTCTATTTCTCTCCCGTCTCTTATTTCCCTCTTTTCATCTCTTCATCTCCCCCTCTGTTCCTGGTCTTTCTATCTTTCCTCTCCCTTTCTTGCTCCCTCGTCATCCACACTTCTCTCACTTTCCTCTACCATTTGTGTGTATACGTAGTTTATTCTTTATATTCCATAATTCTGATTTTCATTTTCAAAGTTATAAGTGATGGCTTTTTAAATAATGTCACTTTCTGTATCTTTTTCTACCTTTCCATTGAATTTTAAACATATCTTCTTTTCCTGGAAAAAAAAATGTTGATCCAGACTTACCTTGTATTGTGCATCAGATAGAAAGTAGCCATTTCTTCATGAAGGCTTGGTTTCTGTTAGTAGAAAATGTTATTTAGAAAGAAAAGTCTAAGTGCTGAGATCATTGCTTCATGAAACTTGCTGTTTATTGACCTACTCAGAGGATATACCTAAGGGAAATAATGTATGTGTTTGTGTGTGTGTGTGTGTGTGTGTGTGTGTGTGTGTGCGCGCGCGTGTGCATGTGCGTATACACACACATGCATGCACACACATGGTCATGCTTAAATTGATCTTGAAAATTAGAGAGCTATTTTAATTATCCTCTATTTTCATTTTATTTCTCCTTTAGTGATTATATTATTATATTCTCCTAACTATCCATGTTTACTCGTTTGTGAATCCAATCACACACCTGCAAAATGGTTTCAAAATTCCCTTGTGAAGTCCATTATAAAAAGAAACAAAATTTAATGATTTTTTCCAAATTCTTCTTATTCTTATATTTCTTATACTTTTTAGGGCCATATCCTATGGACTTTAACATCAAATTTATGTTTGTAACTGACAGTACATTCAGGCAGGCTTACTTGATTTCATGTAAAGAAACCCCACAGTGAGTCTAAAGAGATAATTCTTTAAATTTCTTCTTCTTTGTGTGTGTATTTTACCAACTTTACCTGACTGGGGATTAGCTGTTTCTTTCCTAAATCACTTTCAGCTCAGCTTTCCTTTTCACTTAATTTTGTTTGAATGGTTTTGAATAATTTCCATTGTTGAAAATAGTTATATAAAATGATAACTAAGGAAGAGAGAAATAATTCAGTAGTTAAGAGAACTGGATAAGAAGTGGAACTTGATTCTTAGTATGTTATTGGGCAGGTCACAACATTCTGTAACACCTGTTCCCAGAAACCCAACATTCTCTGTTGTTGCCTGGGGGCACTTCATCCATGTTCATACACGACTGTGTGCAGCTGAGCACCATTTATGCTACCTTTCATTCCATCAAAAGTTCATTTTCTTCTTTTTTAAATTAAAATAAAATTCTTGCCTATCTTTGTAAACTGAAAAGTACAGAGTGCAGAGTGATTCCAGATCAGGAACAAATAGGCACAAATTATAGGGTTTTGTTTTTGTTTTTGAGAGCTTCAGAGTATCTCTTTGATGAAGACTTGACTCCTGATAACTGACAGTACATTCAGGCAGGCTTACTTGATTTCATGTAAAGAAACCCCACAGTGAGTCTAAAGAGATAACTTGGTTTTTATGAGTAGTGGCTGATCTTTCAGAGGACCTAGGCCCAGTTTTCAGGACTCATGTGTTCACTAAAAAAAACTATAACAACAGACTCTGAGTATCCCACGTCCTCTTCAGACTTCCACTGACACTTTGGACACACGGGTACAGATGCACACCCACACACAAAGTAGATAAATATTAACAATAATGATAGAAAAATTAAAGAAAAAATTACTAAGACTTCTGAAGTGGTCTTGCCCAAAGCTACACACATAAGGCATGCTAGCCTATGTCTCTTCTGTCACTGCATCCCCTATTTCATGTGCTCTTGATTACTGTTTTCCCTAGAGTCCTCTAACTGAAGATCAGCTCTTTGCATGCCCTCTCTCATGCCTTATTTCTGTATCCTACTCATTGTTTGAATTATCCCCTTGTATGTTTTTCTCACCTGGATTCTGACAAATTTTTAATGAAACTACATGTGTAGACATTGGATATATTTCTTTTCTATCTTCTTTCCTGTCATTTATTTGCCCAATGTTCACTAAATATGAAATGTTCCAACATTATTTCAATATAAACATACACACAATTATTATAGCCTACCTTTCTGATAATATTTAACTGTGAGCAATGTAAGTGTAAACACAAAGACTCAGTATAACCTATAATACTGATATGCCCATTAAGTATCTAAATCACTATCACAGAACTATTAAAAAGGACAATTATTTCTTTTTTTACCTGCGCAAAGAGGAAAAAATACACTTAAAACATACCAGCTTTTAAAAGTGTGTACCTTTAATTGTTCTTTTACTGTTTGTTCTGTTTTTAGGTAGGGCTATGCTTTTGAATTATAGTATGATCATATTATATTTCTATTTTTTTTCTATTGACTTATCTAGTGTAGATACCCTTGTCTATTTTATCTATAACTTTAAATACTACTTTCAGGTATCATGATTCTTGTGGGAAAAAATAAAAGAAAATAGAATAAAATATTCAGGCTTTCAGCACTGACATTAGGGAAATAAAATTTGAATAGAGACTGCAGTGATCTCAAGAGAGTAGAAATTATTTCAGATTTGCCAGAACAGAGGGGAATTTTTGAGTCATTCAGTGACGAATTAGTCATAAACCCAAAATACAAAATTATGACAAGAAGGAAATCATTGCAGAAGATGATAAATGGAAATTATTGTAGCAGATAAAAAATGGAGCAATTGTCAATTTAAACAGCAACCAACAACCTTTAAAGCCAAGTATCAGTAAGTCAGCAAATATAGTATACATTCAGTTTTTGAAAGATAAGAAATCTATGGACTAGAACTTATATGGAACATATTAATGGAAGTGGTGGTTTTCAAGATATTAATTTATTGATATCATCACTTTAAACATATAACAAGTTTAACATTAATTCATAAGGCTGATTCATATGATTGTCCTGACTCCATTAAGCTTCTGTTTTTGTTTTTTGTTTGTTTTCACAAGACGTTGTCTCTATGTACAGCTTTAACTGTCCTTGGAAGTCTCTCTATAGAAGAGGTTAGCCTTGAACTCAGGGATTTGCCTGCCTCTGACTCCTGATTAAATATATGCAAACCACCAATGGGCTTCAGTGATTGTTTTAATGATACTGTTGGAATAAAGGAAAAAAAAACAAATAAACAAACACATACACAGCATTTAGCACACGAATCTAGGGAATAAGAACTAGAAATGTGATTCTGCTTCTTTCTGAAACTTTAGACAAATTACTTGATTTCTGAGACTAGTTTTTCTTTAAAAAATAACACAATCCTAGTTAGTTTATAAAACAGTTGTATGTGTTAAGTTAAAAAGTTTATGAGAAGTGTTCAAATGCTTAAATAGATACAGTATTGGCCTTCCAATCGCTAGGTTTTGAGTTCAAATCTCAGAACTCATTTGGAATTACAACTTTGATGAATAGCATTTAGAAATCAAGTACTGGAGAGGCACTAGTAAATTCCTGATCTTTCCCGGGCAGCCTAAAGTACTTAGCAAAATTCAAGCCAAGAAGAGGCCAATCTCAAAAAGCAAAATAGAAGTCACTTTTATTAAGCCTATGCAAATTTGACCTTTGACATTAGCACACAAACATATACACATGTGCAAATAAACACTTATATGCATGACCATGCATATAAATGTGTGTGGGAAAGCATCTTAATGTCTTTGATCTTAGATTTCCCTAATAATTTTCTTGTGTTCAAATTTTGTTTATGATGAAGCTTTGTTTCTTAGATAACATTTCTAAATTATCAATGTTCAGCAGCTTAATAAGAATCTTAAAGCTATTTCTCCATCTAAAACAATGATTCATGAGAAAACAATGAGAGACCACTATCTCAGTATTTAAATTGGAGAGTATTCAAGGAAGATATCCTGTATCAATTTCTAAACTTCATGTGAGCATAAGTACATGCAAGCATCCCTGCAGCAAGTATACCCACACACAGGCAAACACAAATCCACATGTGCACTCTACACACAGAAACATGAGAAAATGTACATTGACTAAGAGATTAGCAGAACTTTCTTTCTCATTGGAAACTGTGCAGCTTCAGTTTTATTAAGAAAATTTTTGTATATTGACAATGTACAACATGGTATATAATATATGGATAATGTGTACTTAAACATCAATTTCATTTAGCATATCTATCACATCACTTATTCATCAATTTGTTTGAAGAATATATGATTCCCAATATGCTTATTTTTATATTACTACTCCATAACATTATAAATATTTAAAATTATTTTGTTATAAAAACAGTGCTTTTTAAAGATAGTAGATATATAAAAGTATTTGCCCATTTAGCAAGTTACACTGAATACATGATGTACAATCACATTTGCTACTTCCCTTTTTGACTGTATATCATTCCCTATCTTTACTCACAGTTATCATTGTGAAATCCTACATTTTCTCTTATTGCTTTTTTTTGTAGTAAGCTTGGAAATATTATGAGAGAGGATGCCACAAGATCTGTCTATAAAATAAAAACCAAATGCTTGTTTAATGGCTCAGTGATCCTTTGAGAGAGGCATAAATTATCATAAGATATTGTGACAATAATTTATTCAGAAATACATTTTTCTTTCTAGTTACTGAGATTGTATTTAATATAAATATGCAGACATGTGAGTTAGACAATGGAAGAATTACTGTAACATTTATTTTTTTATTCATCAACCCTTCTATTACTGATAAATCATTAGATGTGAATTCTTATTAGATAAAAAGAATATATAGTCATATGTTAAATAATAAGACATCTTTATTATTTATATCTGTCTAAATCAGAGTCTTACACGATGAAAGAAGAGAATTATTAAGAAAAGCAAGAGGCTGGCAAGATGGTTTTATGAGTAAAGGTTCTTGCTACTCAGGCCTGAAAATCTGAGCCTGATCTTCATAACCTGTGTAAAACTTAACAGAGAGAACTAAGTCCAAAAAGCTGTCCTCTGACATCCACAAGCATACTGTGGCTCACAAGTCCATATCCATATAATAAGTGCCAATATGCAACTATCACTAACACATTCAATAATAATAATTTAAGAACAGAAAATGAATACTATTTGATCAACTTCTCAAGATGCTTTTATATTTCCTGTGCTCTAGCCACTGCTTTTGCTATTAGCTGTTTGATTTTTCAGCACCATGAATTTGAGCCAGTAATGGTAGCATGTTTGTGAAAAGAAACTGGCACCATCTGTAGTAGTGGGTTCTCGGGTCCCGGGCGGCCAGAGATCCGATACCCACAGACCTGCCGCCCGAGACCACTTAGCCGCTCGGGTCACCAGAATCGACTCAGACACTTACATTAACTTCATGCTGTTTGGCCTATGGCTCAGGCACATTGCCAGCTAGCTCTTATATCTTAAATCAACCCATTTCTATTAATCTGTTGGCCACGTGGCCCGTAGCTCACCCGTACTCCTTACATGTTGCTCCTTGGGCGGCTGGCTGGATCTGTCTGACTCCGCCCTGCTTCTCCTACCTATGTTCTGATCTCTCCTCCTACTTCTTCTATGGTGCCTGCCATGGCCCAAAACAGCTCCTTTATTTGAAGATTGAGATTCAAAGCATACATAAATGCATTCCCACATCACTTCCCCCTTTCTGTCTAATCAAAAAGGAAGGTTTCAATTTTAACATAGCAAAATTAAATATAACAAAATAGCTATCAAGCAAGAATTACAGTTACAATATCTAGTCTATTTGTATTTAGCAAAATTAAAGAAAATATTCTATCATCTACCTTATCTTTATGAATCTAAAGTTTCATATCTAATATACCTTTCAAATGACTAAGAAAAACTGTACATATAACTATCTAATCTTCAACTACATCAAAGACCACAGAAGGATATATTTACCCAAGTAAACCAGAAGTGCAAGCGACTTCTAAAATCTAGAAAGGACAGAGATGACACCTATCTGCCTGGACAGTCACCCAAAGTTCCTTTATAAAGTTGGGGCATCCATCTTCAGCCTACAGGCCCAAAGTCTCTTTTCATTTCAGTGAAGCAGGAAATCTGCTCTTCTCATTCTGACACAGTTCATCCGTTGCTTCTCTTTGAGTCCTGAAGAATGTCTGACAGTTTTCCCTGCAAAGCAGGAACCTGAATGACCATCTAGACTTGTTCTGCCAAAGTTCAGAGGTCATCTTCTTATGGAACATGCATGTCCAGTTTAAACAGCATACTGTCAAGCAGTCAATATAAGAACAGGTCCTTATTCAGTGGCTAACCATTGCCACAAAGAGAGTAGGCTCCATATGGAGTTTCTTCGATGCCCATTTTCCTGTTGAAGTAAATTAGTGCTGCCAGGAGCAGACCTGTCTCACTGTCCAGAAAAGTCTAAGCTCTTAAAACATTTTAAATGCCATATTCTGTAGGTCTTAGAAGTATTTGAAGATTACCTACCTAATTGAAATATATCTTTGTATACCTAAAAATCCTAACTAACCTAACTATATGTTTGATTATCAAAAGTGACTATTAACCTTCATTTCCTAATTATACACTACAATTTTAAAACAGTTACATGAACATCATACCTTAAAGAAGAATAGAAAAACACATACAGCATAACAAAATTGACCTTAAATTTGAATCAATAAACCAAAATCTATACCAATGTAAAGCATTTTGAGATTAACAGCTGATTTCCTGATCTAAGTAAATTCAATAATCTAATTTTTAAAAAATCATTTATATACCATATCCCCTTTTTCTTCTTAGAAAGAGATTAACTATGACCATTAACTATTTGTGATGAAAACAAACATTTAGAAACAATATTTGGGGGATTTGGGCGAAGTTATCCATTACTACTTCCTGCTGATTAAGGGGCGTTGAAAGTCTCACAGTTGTTGAGGCTGAATCAGTCTGCAGCTCTGAGGCTGATACGGCCATCTCTTTCCATCAGGTTTTTTCAGGGGGTCTTGGTTGATGAAACCATATTTGCCTGGAAGCAATCCACAGGTTCTCATTTTCTGTGGAAACAAAAGCAGAACTCTTCCGAAGCAATAAATCCTTAGACACAAATTTGAAATCAAAATACCTTTAAAAAACACATTCTTGTTTAACTTAGTAGCCTTTGTTTTGCAATCCATTGTCTTTCTGCAGTTAGCTCACTAACAGTTAAAAAATTAAAAGAAAACACAATAACAACCAAAATCCAGATTTTGTGTCTATTTTCCATCTTTACGTGGCTTATTATATTTTTATTACTCTATTTCTCACTTTAAAAACTTTTTCTAACCTCTTTCTTTTCTCTCTGAAGCCTATGTACCTTTTACAAACATTGTAACCCATTTACAGGTTTTTCTTTTTATCTGAATCTGTTTTATTGTGAATCCTTAATCATCTTCTAACCTTAAGAGCTTTTAAAATACATTCTCTAAAAAGAAGCACAGTTTTTGCAAATTAGGCTGAATCATTAAGTTTTCTTAAACGGACCGTAAACAGAGCACACCCAAGAAAATGCTGCTACGAAGAAAATTTGTTTTTTTTTTTTGTTCAAAATAAACAGAAATCTAAAATCAATCACATGCTACTGAGTCTTCTGTGAGATTCAGGAACCCCCCTGATTGCAGCTGCAGCTTACACTGCCTGCCGCCAGTCCGCCGGCGCCATTTTGAATGTGACCTGTCGGCCACGCTTTTTTGTACAGAGACTTGTTTCGTATACACAACTTGGAAGCTGCCTTTGTTCAGTTTTTGCGAAAACCCTTTTTAAACTTTCTCAGGCATTAAGTGGATAATCGCCCCACGTTGGATGCACCATCTGTAATAGTAGGTTCTCGGGTCCTGGGCGGCCAGAGATCCGAGACCCACAGACCTGCCGCCCGAGACCGCTTAACCGCTCCGGTCCCCAGAACCGACTCAGACGCTTACATTAACTTCATGCTGTTTGGCCTATGGCTCAGGCACATTGCCAGCTAGCTCTTATATCTTAAATCAACCCATTTCTATTAATCTGTTGGCCACGTGGCCCGTAGCTCACCCGTGCTCCTTACATGTTGCTCCTTGGGCGGCTGGCTGGATCTGTCTGACTCCGCCCTGCTTCTCCTACCTATGTTCTGATCTCTCCTCCTACTTCTTCTATGGTGCCTGCCATGGCCCAAAATAGCTCCTTTATTTGAAGATTGAGATTCACAGCATACATAAACGCATTCCCACATCAACCATCTCCACAACAGATAGGTGTTCTGTTTATGCTCAGTCTAAGCTTTTTCTTAGAGATTCCAAATTCATAGGAACTTCTTGTATTATTTTGGCCTTTACTTGATTGTCTTACAACATGCTCATCAATGTCATTTATTTATATTCCTTTAGAACAATTTAAAGATTATCTCATAGTCAACTTTATTAATCATCTTACTTCTGTCCCCATTATCTTCCACTTTCTATTCCTTAAAACCTAGAACAGCATTGTCTATGCTTTGAACAAAGATTGATTGATGATTGGCAAGATATATATGGTCCTCTGTGCAGCTCACAAATGGTTGCAGTTTTATAGTCAACTTGGTTGAAACAGCATTCATTGTTACCATAAAGTGTGGTTACATTATATCTTGATAATTTGTTTTCAATTAAAGGCTTGAAATTATATCTAAAATAATCATAATGGTGTTTTAAAGTTAGAAGGTTAGAAATATTACAAGCTAGAATATTTTGTCATACCTTTTATACTTCAATGCTGAAAATCAGTATTTAAATTTTTTTCAATGCATATTCATTAGCCAGTATGGCGTTTCAATGAATGACGGTACATATTCACGGGAAAGTCTACTGGAGAAATTCCTCAGTTGAGGTAGATTGCTTCTTCTCAGATGTGTCTATGTTTGTCTTATGTCTACAAAAACTGTGACAATACATAAATGTTCTCAACTCTGTAAATTTTTATTTTACCTACACACCTAAGGCTCATGCAGCATTGTGGGAGTGTGTTAGATAAGATGGTAAGAGGCAGAGACCAGGATGTTTGATGTGAGACCTTTATCTAGTAATATAAAAAAACTGCATCTGTAAAGTCTCATTGACATGACTGCCTAACATGAGATAAGCAAATACAACAATAGACATGCTAAAAAAGAGGGGAAAAGTCCCAATTCCTGGATAATATGGAAAGAACTATAGACAACTAAAAAAATTATGAGAGAGGGAAAATGTCTTCTTCAAGGAAAACACATCAATTGTGATGTGGGATGTCTTAATTATGCTATGAGTTATCATTGGATAATAAAGGAACTGTGTTGGTCTATGGCAAGGCATCTTAGGAGCAGGAGGGAAATCAAGAATAGATAAAGGGAATAAAGGACCATGTCAAGAAAAGATGTTGTGAGCTGCCTCAGAGCGAGCAAAGATTCCAGGCAGATGCAGAGGAAAGATGAAATACTGCTGTAAGAAAAGGTACAACTCCACTTGGCTAATCATGGGTTACTTTAAGAATGAAGATTTTGCAAGCAACATGCCTGAGCCATAGGCCAAACAGCAAGAAATTAATATAAACATCTGAGTCATTTTGGGGAGCTAAGTAGCTGTGAGTGAATCTGGACATTGGGGTCTAATCTGGGGCATAAACTTCATACTACACAATTGTTTACCTAACAATAAATGGTCAGCCCTGAAGCATATATAAAGTAATATTATAAAGACTAAGCATGTTGTATGTATAAGCGTGTGTGTGTGTGTGTGTGTGTGTGTGTGTGTGTGTGTGTGTGTGTGTGTGTATGCAAAGCAATAAACAAAAAGAGGGACCGTGAATTTGAAAGAGAGTAAGGAAGCATATGGAGGAGAGTTTGGAGGAAAAGAATGAAAAGGAAAACATGACGTAATTAAATTATGATCTCAAGAAAAAAAAAATTATTTTAAAAGTTGAATCCTTAACACCTTTTTTTTCCATGTGCCCAGTGAAAAGGGGAGACTGAAATAAGAGCTTTGCTGGTGACAGGCTGCCCTCTGCTCTTAGTGAGATCCCTTCCTCTGCCTAGTGGGAAAACCTATCATGTTTTTTTATATTAGACATATCCACATATATGACACTTAAAATGGTTCCTTTTAATTAGAATGTGAGATTGCTGGAGCTTAAAAACCGACCTAGAGCTAAAAACCAGACTCTGTTTACTATGAGACTTAAATAAAGCCATCCAACAAACAGCTTGGCCACACTAATATTGAAGTGTGACTTAAATAGTATTCTAAGCATAGCAGTGTCCAGCAACTACTGTACTATACGCATGTATTGGATTTAAGACAAAAGCCAGGTGTTAATGTGAGCCTCTCATTCACTTGCCAGAGTTTTGACTCATGGAATTTGGTGAACTGCCTGATTTTAAAGGCTTTTATAGTGTCTTTCTTCTCTTTTATGTTAACACTTAATGCTAGTTTTTTTTTTACCTTCCTTCCTTCCTTTCTTTTCAAAATTGAGAATGTCTCCTCTCATACAATACATCCCCACCACAAGTTGCCCTCTTTCTCCACTCTTTCCAGCTCTCTCCAACTAACCCTCTGCCCCAGATCCACACCCCCTCCACTTCTACAGAAGAGAGCAGATCCAAGAGACAACAGTTGGACAGTACATAACAAGATACATTAAGGCCTGGTGAAAGCAGTCCTGTCAAGGCTAGGCCAGGCAACCCAGTAGGAAATCTCAAGAGCAGGCAAAAGAGTCAGAGCTACACCTGCTCCCATTGTTAAAAGTTCTTGCATGAATAAAGGAAACTCAGAGCCAGATCTCAGGGAAAGGCTGAGATATCAAAGAGTAAACACCACAGTCAGATCTCAACCAGCTGCCTTCCAGCCTCCTCAGCCTCGCTCCTCGAGGCTTCTACTGCCTCATCTGTTTCTGCATGCCTGCCTTAAATACCCTCTTTGCCTAAGTTAAGATTAAAGGTGTGGCACCATCACTGCCTGGCCTGGGAACCTGGAACTCCCTCTGTAAATTAAGATGGCCTCAAACTCAAATTTGCTGGGATTAAGGGCATAGGTCCCCACTCCCGGATATTCCCTGTGCTGGGATTAAAGATGTGAGTTACCACTGTCTGATCCTCCTAGACCAACTGTGGGTAGATCCCTCAGATATTTCAGACTGGTCTTTATTGAAAATGAAACATATCCCCACAAGAAGTTCCAGAACAACACAAAGTGACACAACCATAACATGTATGCAGAGGACCTTGCTCAGACCAATACATGACTCTTTGATGTCACTTCAGTCTTTCTGAGCTCCAGTGAACCCTGCTTATTTGATTCTATGGCCGTGTTCTTGTGGTGTCTTCAAACCCTCTAGCTCCTGGAATCCTTTCACTCCCTCTTCCATGGGGTTCCCAAGCTCTGACTATTGCTTGGCTGTGGATCTCTGTATCTGCTCCTATCAGTTGCTGGGAAGCCTCTCTGATGATGACGAGTTAGGCTAGGCTCTTCTATGTGGCTAGCAAAATGTTATTAAAAAAATCTCATTGACCAAGTTTAGGTTGAAGGTCTTGTGCCTGGGTTGATGTCCATCACTGAAAGCTTTGCTAGAGAATATGGTTGGTTCAGGCTCCATATTCTCTATTACTAAGAGTCTTCACTAGGGTCATTTTCATAGATTCCAGGGAGTTTCAAAAATTATCAGATGCTTCAAAAATGTGTTTGCCATCTTATACTTTCTGCTAAAGTTGTTTTGTTTTGTTTTGTTTTTGCCTAATAGTGATGTTGTATCTATTGACCAACTGTCCTCTTATTTATCAACCAACCATACCCTGTAATACCACTGTATTACTTAGAAATATCTACCATTCCTAAGAAAAATACCTTTAGTTTTTTCATGTGGAAATGAAAAAAATCATTATTGTCATCTGTGAGCAGCCTCATGTAACTGAATTTAGTGTCTTTAGCTTTATTTTACTGTCAAAAATGAAACAGTTTCACATTTGTTATGTGCAGATACTCTTCCAGGGTGTATGTTCTCTTTTTATGCGCATCTGTGGATGTGTGCTTAGGCTGAATTAACTTTATGGCTTCTGTGAATAGATTTACACTGAAGATAAACTGGTATTCTTTTTCGCCACCTTGATGACACTTATTTAAAAACGAGTAACATCTAATTGTTGTTGTTGTTTTGAAGAAATATATTTCACAGTGGTTGTACTAACTTATGTCCAGATCATCACTTTCAGTGTTTCTCTTTTTACTCCATCTTCATCAGTCCTATTTATTTTATGCTTTTGGGGTGGTTTTGATTCTTACCACAAAGAGGTGATACTTTATCTCATTGTGATTCTTTCATTCATTTCCCTGGTGATTGGTGATATTGAGCAGCTTTCAGATATTGCTGTTCTGTTTAAAAATGCCTACAAAACTATTTTCCTAGGTTATGAGATGACTTAGGAAATAATGGCACTTGCTGTCAAATCTGATGACCAGACCCACTTGATGGAATGAGAGAACTGATTACATTTGTTCTCTAGCCTCCATACAAGCACTGTGGCACACACACACACACACACACACACACACACACACACACACACACACACACACATGCATGTTCTCATTACTTGTTTTGATTATTAGTTTTGCTAAACATTTTAGTTGACACAATGTAATTTTTTAATTTTGATTCTATTGCTCATGCTTTTGAATTCATATAAAAAATTACTCATTCTATGGTTCTAAATAATTTTAGTAGGTTAGTAGCTTCAAGTTTTACTTATATTTTTAGTTCACGCTGAATTATTTTTTCTAGTTGATAAGAGGGGTGGTGTCTTATTTTTCAGAATGTGGATAATCCTGTTCTCTATTATTGCTTATCAAACTGTCTTTTTCCTAATGAGTGTATATTTTGTATCTTTGCAAAGATCTGTTAGTTATGTGTGTGTGAATATATTTCTGAAATCTATTCTTTCAATGGCCCATATATTTATTTTTAAACCAGAGGCATGTTATTTTGGATTCTATAGCTTTGTAATACATTTCAAAGTCAAAGTGAGTGATATCCTCACTTTAGTAATTTTGTTCTGGAATCACTTTGACTATTTAGTGAGTTTCTATGGTTCCATAGTTAGTTTTAATAACTTTTTTTGAAAAGAATACTGTATTGTTCTAAATATGTAAAATGTTTTGGATAGTGTTACTATTTTAATAATATTAATCTTATAATTCATTAAAATAGGATATTGTAGCACAACAATTTTCAGGCTTAATTTCAACCTCATTGTATAAAGAAAAGATTTACCTGCATTCTTAACTGCAGATACATTTTAAACTACAATAACATTCATGATGATTTATGCATGAATGCTCATAATGCTTAGTTAATTAAAAGATTAAATATTAAGTTCCAATTTAAGTTTAGAGTCTAATAAACTGCAGATAGTTCTTAATTCAATGTAATTGATAATGTTCATATGAGACAGATTCTTTATTATCTTACAAAATGCCATTCATGAGGAAACATAAGAGTGCAGGAATTGTCTCACAGTTTGAGGTCACATTTCATTGTAGCAGAGAAGATATGGTGACAGGAAGAGTTGTACCTGTGATAGTCGTTGTGTGAAGAAAGTGGCCCCACTGTGTTCTCAGAAAGATCAAAGATGATGATAATACTTGCATTTTTGTCCCTTTTGACTCAGTCAAGGATTGCAGACCAGAAATGATGACACCAACATTCAGGGTGGCTCTTTCTCCTCACGTAAAATTTTCTGAAATTACTCTCACACACAACCCAGATACATGTATCTCAGGGGATTCTAAATTAAGACAAGCTAACCATGATGATCAGAACTTATAGCAATGCAAATAACTATATAGATTAAATTGTCATGAGTATCATGAGTGTTACAGTAGTCTACTTTCACTCATCTGGCTTCTGCTTATGTTGGGTGAAGGCTTTGTTATCCATACTTCAATGCATTATTATTTATTAGTATCTTACATATATTCAACCTTAACATGAAAATATATTACTTGTACATGCTATACACTATAACTTAGTTTTTATTTTGTCCAACACACCATCTACAGAGTGTCTGTGAGACCTTTATTTCTTAAAACACGTGTTGCAAAGTGGAGCAGATGTGACTTTGGGCACTGAATTATCTGTAATACTTGGTTCTTAGATTATCATATAGATGATATAACATGATAACCTAATTTTGTAGGGTTATCTTTAAAAATTATTGATATTTTGAGAAATTGTTAAAGTTTATTTTGTTATTAGAGAATAGGGATTACAGTTTAAATATCACTGTTCATTTGAAGGCCAGTGCAAGAACTGATGAAATCCTCTTACCACTGATTTTATGATTGAGACAATATTCACATATAAAAATCAGAAAAATACTAAATAACAGCTCATAGTGAAATAAATTTTTTTGTTTCTTTTATTTAGGATTATTGTGTGTGTGTGTGTGTGTGTGAGAGAGAGAGAGAGAGAGAGAGAGAGAGAGAGAGAGAGAGAGAGAGAGAGAGAGAGAGAGAGAGAGATTAGGTATACATTACCTTTACAGTGCTAAGTCCTTGTACCATATTAAGTAAAAAATACAACCTGGCTCTACAATCCTGCTCCTTTTCCCTTTAATTTTTTTGGTTATTTCTCTGAGTAGAATTTTGCTTTAACAGTTCCAAATCTTACCAAGTTTTATATCTCATTCAATATCTAATAGGTGAATAAACTGTTCAATGAAGGAAGTCACACTTGTTATATAAGAAGAGTATTTCAAACATGGCTTCTTACCACATGGAGCTGTTTGGGGAACCTACACTTAAGCAAATGAATGAATTAAATATTATGTCAAAGCATATATGATTCCTAGATTTCTGTGCTGTATATTTAATTATAAATAATGGTAAAATTAAGGAGAATAAAAGTATATATTAAACTTAAATATATCTAACAAGTGAAATATAAAATGAGGAATAAGGATTTTACTGAAGATTTTTAAATTTTCTTTCTTTTATAAGTTTTCTTGGAATATGTTTCTTTTAGTTATTAATGAGTACAATGGAAGGCCTGCAAAGTGATACATAAATATGAATCAGAGTTTTAAACCTTTATGGGCTTAGAAATGGTGAGATGATAGACAAGCCTGTTCCATATCTCAGATATTTAAAAACCCTCCATCAATCAAAACAGTGGGAAAAATCAGAAAGGGCACTAGTCCTTGAAATATTGCTAATTGTTGTCTTGCTAGTTGCAGCCAGTGGAAGTTTATGATCTTCATCCATTGATGACTGCAAGCTAACAGTCAGGACAGGAAGAAGGAGAAAGGAAGTTGCTTTCTACCAGAGGCATCAAGGTGTCATGTACTGTTAGGGGTGGAGCCTATATGTCATGCCCTAAGTGGAATAAGGTAAAATCCTCTGCTATAACCACATTCTGGAAGGTTCAGCAATCTCCAGCTACCAGTTTTTGTTATTTGTTTTTTTGTTTTTGTTTTGTTTTGTTTTTTGAGTTGGGAATAATATTGCATTTTTTCTCTAACCTATGAAACTGGATGGAATAGAGAAAGAAGTCATGCCATAGTGATGTCCCTTTGGGAAGAAGCAATAGTGGCAGGAGCCACAGGTGGGCAGAAGCAGAAACACTTGCTTTAACCTTTGGCTACACTTTTGCTGATGCATAACCTTACTCATGTTCTTTAATTTCTTGAGCTTACATTTGCTCATGTATAAAATGGAACTAATAAAATGTTCCTCAGAGTTTTAGTGTAAAGATTAAAATTTAATGTACGAAGAATGCCTCCTGCTCAATAAATGCAGCTCCATAGTCTCATATTCAAAAATCTAGAAATCCAAAGATCAGGAAAACTATGTTCTTGGGACCTACCTGGTTCCTTGGAATTTTCCGTTTGATCTGACCTCATCTGAATTTCTCTCAGCCTTGTAAAGCTACTCATGGTCTTTGTCCTAGTCAATGCAAATATTAGTGAAATTTGGTGCATAAATAGAAATGTGCTCATTTATTTCTGATAACTTAATCCTTTAGGTACAGTGTCTAAGGAGGTGATTTTTGAATTTTCAAAAAAAATAAGAAAACAATTAGAATAGCTTGTTCACAGATTTTGAGAAATGAGCAGGAAAGTATGGACTTTTGAATAGGCTATTAATTTAAAATTTGACCCAATTCACTGATTGAATTTAAGTAATGTTTAAGACAGGAGCAGCATGCCTAAATGCAAGATGTTTCAAGAAGAATGTCAGCCAGTGTGCTTCCATTTAGACATCTACAACTGTTATTTTTGTCATAGAGTGCTGAATTTATTAGATCCTGGACAAAGGAAAGGTGACACTTTTTGCTTGCATTGACACATCAAGCATCCACAGAGCAAAAAAAAAAAAAAAAAAAAAAAAAAAAAAAAAAAAAAAGAGCTACATGATACAGTTAAATTCAGAGCTCAGTAGTTTCTAAAATCTTCCCCACAATATGTGTGGGGTTGGAGGTAGATATTAAAAGGTAAGAAAGTAAAGTTTAAATGTTAATTGCTTGTAAGTGACCTTTCTAAATTGCTTGTTTGGAAGCCTTGTCTCTGAGTTGTTTGAAAAAGATCTCAGATAATGTATTTTTCAAATAAAATTGATTTGTTCAAAGGTCATACACATGATTTAGAGACATATGGTTGAGGGAAAGCAGATAAGTATTTGCAATTAAATGGCTAGTCTTTAGAGAATCCCTTTTAGTCAGTTTTGGCAATTTCAGACTTCCCTATGCTTAATCTAGTGAACTGAATCACTGAAACTTTCACAAACACTGATATGTCTATAATAGATTTCTACTTAAAGTGTGACAAAGCATTTCATAACATTTCTAATTTCAAAACCTTTCTAAAGAAATTGTTTATAAAACAAAGCATGCTCAAAATACTTTAACAGCGTGTTCTAAATATGATGTCTTAAACTGTCATCAAATGTGTATCTGTCTGTCTATAATAGCTCTATATGTATATAAAGTTTATTCATTGTCTTAACACTAATATAGATTTTATTACTAACAGATGATGAAAATAATAAGAGCTAAACTGATTAAATTTTCACTAAGTATTATTATAATAACCACAACATAAATAATTGTTCATACATTCTGAACTTTAATAGCTGAATAGTGTTTTAATTTTAACTGTAGCATAACTTCATTATACAATTCCTTAGTGTTAGATATATTATTTTCAAATGTTCCATATTATATATATTCATATATATGTATATATATATATATATATATATATGTAAGATGAGACATAGTTTCTGTAGCCAAGCCTGACTTGAAATTAACTACTTAGTTGAGGCCTGCCTTAAACTGGCTGAACTGGAGAAGCACATCCCTCAATAGAGATGGCAGACAGGATTTTATACTCTTGGATGCTTGTCAATCATACCTACCTCTCTAAATGAGAGTG